>JAUMIR010000010.1:35746006-37129674 GCA_030847615.1 Gambelia wislizenii
GAAGAACTTTCTGACTTTAAGAACTGTTCGACAGTGGGATACACTGCCTCAGAGTATAGTGGAGTCTCCTTCTTTGGAGGTTTTTAGAGGCTGGATGGACATCTGTCAGGAGTGCTTGGATTGTGTATTCCTGCGTGGCAGAAGGGGGTTGGACTAGATGGCCCTTGGGGTCTCTTCCAACTCTAGGATTCTATAATTCAGCAGTAGAATCTGCTGCTGCCTGGGAGTGTGGTGGAGTCTCCTTCTTTGGAGGTTTTTAAACAGAGGCTGGATGGCCATCTGTCTGGAGTGTTTTGATTGTGTATTCCTGCATGGCAAAATGGGGTTGGACTGGATAGCCTCTGGGGTCTCTTCCAATGCTATGATTCTATGGTTCTTTTCACCAGGCTCCCACATCCCTCAACCTTTCCTTCGAGGTTTTGTTCTCCATACCTTGTATCATCCTTGTTGCCTTTCTCTGAACCTGCTCCAACTTGTCAACATCCTTCTTTAAAGGAGGCGTACAGAACTGAACACAGTGCTCCAGGTGAGGCTGTGACTTCCCTCAACTTGGAAACTATGCATCTATCAATGTTCTTTCTTATCTTTTATTTATATGGGTCCCCCCACCCCCAAATTGGCGGAACCAATACCCGCAGTTTCAGTTATCCATGGCTGAAAATATAGGGACACATACCATCAATTCGTGCTGGGAAATATCTAAAGAGGTATCCTCTCTAAGAATCTGTAGGTTCTCCAACACGACTTTATAGTATGTTTGTACTGGAAGTCCTTTATTTTAATCGGGTTCCCTATTATCTGTGGCTTCATTTATAAACAGTAAGTCCTCCAAAGAAACAGTAAGTCCTCCAAAGAAAAACATTAAATGTTTTTAATGTGTTTTGACACATTTTTTTGAATAAAAATAATTCTGGTATTTAATTGTTTTAAATTACTGCAAGCTACTTTGGATCCCATACCAGGAGAAAGGTGGGGTATGAATTCATTTTTTTTTTTAAAAAAATAAAGTTTACAAAATTATTTATAATTTTTAGTGTTTGTATGATATGAATTTAAAGTTGTATCTCTTTTAAGCCTTGTATGCCTCCTTCAGTCCCAATAAGAACAACAATAATATCATTCATAAATAGGAGAAATGTGTATTCCTGCAAGGCAGGAGGTTGGACTGGATGGCCCTCGTGGTCTCTTCCAGCTCTATGATTCTATCGTGCTCTTTGGATTTTCCACCAGCTCTTGCAACCTGCTTTTCATTTCTTTTTCTCTCTTCAGACATGGAACAAAGAATTGGAGTCTTGCTGTCTGTGTGTGTGTGTGTGTGTGTGTGTGTGTAAGGGTGTTGAGAAGTGTGTCATCTTTGGATCACCACAAATGTGTTGATATTGCTGAGGCTGTGGAGTTTGTGGCAGCGCAGGCTGGTTGGGTGGGCCGCAGAACTCCTTGTGGGCCAGGAATTGGCCGCCCTGCCATGGTTGCTGCTCCACATCTGGCAAGAGCCAAGGGCAGCCCTGTGCAAAAACCTCCCTCCTGTATGCCCCCTGAGCAAAACGGGAGAGCAGAGGTGAAATCCTGCCTGTGTGATTAATTCCAGCAACGCCTAGCATCCCTTGGGGGTGACAGATTTCCTCATCAGGATGCCAGGATGGGGCGGGGTGGATCTGCCCCCCTTCACCCCAGCCGTAGGCAGGGAAGGAGCTGAGGGAATTGTTGCCCCCTCCCTTGCCTGGACTGGGTATTCTTTTCTCTTTTTTACTTGCTGGTTGCTAAGTAGAGCTATCAAGGGATCAAATTCCCTCGCAGCCCGAGGAGAAATCAAGCTGCTAGACCTCAGAGGTTATGAATCACATTGTGACAAGGAAAAGAGAGAGGTGTATGAATAGAAGAAATGCAACCTTTTTGACCTCAAAGCCTTACCCACTAATGCCAAATGCAGGCATGTGGTTAGGCAAATGCATTCTGCTTATGCTCAGAGGTACCCTTTCCATGAATATGCATTTCATGCCAGCTATCAAGCCCTGCTGGTACTCAAAACAGGTTCTGCAGCTGGGGTTTGGTTGAGAGTTAACCCTGATTCTGGGCCAAAGTACTAAGGACTAGGGGCATGATTTCCTGTTTGGGTGTGAGCCGAGCAGTGTTAAAATCCCAGACAAGTCCAAACAACTGGGGAATGAGAAGAGTACTTAAAAAAAAAAAAAACATAGTTCAAAATACAATTTTATTTTCCTGGGGCATCCTGGGAGTTCCATCCTCCAAAGGAGCATGTTGAAACTCTTGATGTACAGGTATACCTCAGTGAGGAAAGTCAAAGTGTTCCTGGCATTACGTCTTCAAGAGAAAATTGGGTACCAGGTGCAGAATAACATGGAGAGAATAGGGTTCAGTTCCGATATCACAAAAAGGAAGAGCAGTTGAACATGTTTCAGCAGACGTTTTATTCTAAACTAACCATATGCAGATATGAAATGAAACAGAACGCTGGAACGTGTCCAGAGGAGAGTGACCAAAATGGTGGGAGGTCTGGAAGCCATGCCCTATGAGGAACGGCTTAGGGAGCTGGGTAGGTTTAGCCTGGAGAAGTTTAAGAGGTGACATGATAGCCATGTTTAAATATTTGAAGGGATGCCATGCTGAAGATGGAGCAAGCTTGTTTTCTGCTGCTCCAGAGACTAGGACATGGAGCAATGGACACAAACTACAGGAAAAGAGATTCCACCTCAACATTAGGAAGAATTTTCTGATGGTAAAAGCGGAATACACTTCCTTGGAGTGTGTTGGAGTCTCCTTTTTGGAGGTTTTAAAACAGAGGCTGGATGGCCATCTATCAGGAGTGCTTTGGCTGTGTATTCCTGCATGGCAGAGGCTTGGACTGGATGGTCCTTGTGGTCTCTTCCAACTCTATCATTCTATGAGAAACATGTCAGGGAACCCTTGTTTAAGTAGACAAACATATTTTTAACTTTTTACAGCCCACTTGAAGGCTTCTTCCCAAAGGCATCCAGGAATGACTTTTTCTTTCTCTACCCTCCACTTTTCTTACCGTTTCTATTTTGGTGGCCAAACTGACAGATCTATGGGTTTTGTTTTGTTTTTTTAACATGCTGGGGATATGTGGTGAGACAGTCTTATCAGCTCCACCCTTTTCTCTCTGTTTTGCTGTTCACACTTGCTCATTAAGGGATTCTGGAGGCAGCTGCTATTTACCTTGCCTGTTGTAAGCAAGCATGCACAGTTACGGTAAGATTGGCTAGAATCCTGCTCAAGCTTTATCGAGTTGTTTACTTCAGACACACCACTGCAATTTGACACCAAATATCTGTTTCTCCAGCCCACCTTCATCCTCCCAATGCCAATGCTGCTAAAAAAAGTTCAGTGGACAGAGGATGAAGAGGAAAACCAGGGCTGTAAAAAGACTTTGTGAAAAAGGAGATTCACTGGCCGGCTTTGTTAACCAAGGTATTCTTTTATCCTGTTCAGACCTTGCATTTCATCTTGCCTCTCCTTAAACTTCTCCCTCTAGGTTGCTGAAGCTGTGGGCACTTTTGAGCTACAGATTCGATTTGTGCGCAATGAGAAGGGGGTGCTAGTGGATGGCCGGTGCTGCCGCGGAGGCCTGGAGCCGCCGTGCCCTGCGACGGAGCAATGCCGTACTTTCTTCCGGGTCTGCCTCAAGGAGTACCAGTTGCGGGTGCTGCCCGAGGGGCCGTGCGTTCTCGGCGCTGCCACCACTCCCGTCCTCGGGGGCAACGTCTTCTCCACCAGCCACCCGAAGCGTCCAGATCATGCCCACAGGATGGTGGTGCCCTTCGACTTCGCTTGGCCAGTAAGTTAGCAGATAAGTTGCTGGAGCCTTGATGCCCTCAGGGCCTGGCAGAGGTTGCTTGGGGATGATGCAGAAGGAAACTCTGTACGTGCCTAGAGGCTTGCTCATGCCATAGCAGAGGCTGCACAGCAGTGATGCAAAAAAGGAAACTTTGTACATGCACAGAGGCTAGCTTTCACTGTGCCAAGAGAGGTGGTGATATGGAAGGGAACTCTGCTGCTGTCCCAGAGGCTAGCTTCCCCTGTGTCATGACAGACATTGCTCAGGGATGTTGTAGAAATGAACTCTGCATGTGCCTCCAGGCTAGCTTTCCCTATGTCATGGAAAAGGTGGTGGTGTGGAAGTGAATTCCACATATACCTAGTGGTTAGCTTTCCCTGTGCCACTGCTATGGTGGTGTGGAAGACAACTCTGCATATGCCCAGAGGCTAGCTACACTTGTGCCAAAGCGGAGCCCTAGATTTCTGTCCTTCTCTTTGCTGGGCAGCATTCTCCATTCAGAGTTGGCAAGAGAACCTGTCAGTCTTCATCACTCCTGAAAGACATGAAGAGATGCAGTGAAAGTGAAATGTCTTTAAAGTATGTAAGCTTTAACATGTCACAGAATGTTTGGCCCAATGAAGAGTTCAGTGAAACTTGGAAATGGGCATTCTTGTCCATTCCCCTCCCTGCCTGGTCCTTTTCTCTCCCCCCCCCCAAACTTGTCACCCTCCTCCTTGGGAGGTGATAAGATGAGGCTTGTCAGGGGTTTAAATAATGAAATTGGAGCAGCTGATTTCTTTTTCCAGAGTGTGCCCCAGGTGTTCTGAGGCCGGAGGAAGCCAAAGGAAAGCTGGAGCCAGATGGACTCGGCTTCTCCTCTTTTCCCCTGAGGGAAGGGAATGGGGGCAGATGCTGAATCTTGCCTGACCCATAAATTGGCCAAGACAGGTCTAGTGTCCACCAGCTGTGCCGTGATACATTGATTTTTGGAGCTTCTGTCTTGTTCGCTCTGATGCCAGAGACTTAGAGATAAAGGGTGTGTATGGGGGGGGGTGTTTCTAATTTCCTTATAGTAATTAATTAGTTCTGAGATGCTATTGAGCTACCATGGTGCACGTAGTAGCCAGCCTGGTGTAGTGGTCTGAGTTACGGACGAGGACTCTGGGAGATAAGGGTTCAAATCCCCATTCAGCCACAGAAACCCCCTGGGTGACCTTGGGCAGGTCACGCTCTCTCAGCCTCAGAAGGCGGCAAGGGCAGCCCCCACCCCCGAAGGAATCTTGCTCCATGACAGGTTCACTTTATGGTTGTCATAAGTCGGAAATAACTTGGAGGCACACAACAACAATAATGACAGGCCAAATCCACACTACACTGGATTATTTGCCATGGCTCCTTCCTATGGCATCCTGGGTTCTTTCGTTTGGTGAGGCACTAGCATTCTTTGGCAGAGAAGGCTAAAGACCTTGTAAAACTACAAATCCCATGATTCAATAGGAAGGAGCCAAATGGCAAATAATCCTGTTTCAAATTGGATTATTTCTGTGCCTTCTCTCATTCACCATCTACCCAATCCTGATGCCACTAAGAAAAGCCCTCCAATTAGACAGATGGGGCAAACATAAAAAGATTGGTAAAAGGAATTTCTTTGTCAGAGGCTTTGTTAACTGAGGTATGCCTGTTTTGCCTTTGTGAGTGCTGACACAATAGGGGCAACACACTCCTTTTCTCCCAGCACAGTGAGATTTAGGTTGTAGCTACAGCCTTCCTCCAGATGTTCTAGACTCTAATCCCCATCATCCTCAGCCAGCATGAGTGGCTAAAGGTGAGGCGCTATCGTCCAGTATATTTGAAGGGTGTTGTATTGGGATACGGCTGAATGTGGAGCAGGGCTGGACATCCTGCTGCTCTCCAGAAATTATCGCATTGCAATTCTCATCAGCCCTAGCCATTGTAGCCAGTGTTGAGGATGTCTGGGAGTTGCAGTCCAATAACATCTCTGGACAGCTGCATGATTTGTGCCTGGAATTTGGAAGTTTTTTCCCTGAAGGCAAATTTCAAGGATTTTCCCAGGTGAATAGGTTCAGTTTCAGCACAGAGCTAAGGGCTCCTCTGGAGTCAAACAGGTTTAATTGGGTTTAATTGTTAAAATTTCTCCCCAGGGAGAAACAGGGAAAGGTTATATTATGAGGAGGAGAAAGACTCTCTCTTCGAGCTTCCCCATAATCCTCTCCAACATCCCCAGGGTTATATGTGGAGACAGCAGAGCTTGGAAATTTCCTTTTTTCTTTTTTGGCCAATTCCCAGAGATCCCCACCACTGTGACCACTGGCTAGCAATTGGACTTAGACCAGCGGTAAGAATCATACATCTTTCCAGAGGTTGGACTGCAACTCCCAGCACTTTGGCTGTGCTGGCTAAGGATGCTGGGAGCTGTGGTCAGTCTACATTTGGAAGGCCACATGACTCCTGTGACAGGCCTTAATCACCGCTGCTCCTCTAAAGCAGGGGTTCGTAATGTTTGGTCCTCCACATGTTTGGGACTTCAGCTCCCAGAATGCCTCACCGGTGGCCAAGCTGGCTGGGGCTTCTGGGAGTTTAAGTCCAACCCCCCCCCCCAAATTGAGAACTACTGCTCTAAGGCATCCTTTCCCATGGTGGCTGGGGAAAGGATGGGAATTGTAGTCTAAAATATAAAGCGGGGTATCAGAGTGTGCATGGAGGAAAGCGATTCTGTAAAGTGTTGTATTTGTAGACTTTGAAGTAAAATTGCTAAAAACCAAAGATGTAGCCATGGGAGCAAATTTAAGGGCTTTACCCCATCGTTTCCTGATGGGCATTGCAGTCACTCCATCATGACATCTCCAAATAAGGATTTTGCCCTCTTGCAATGAATTTTTCCTTCAGTCCCCAAATTCATAGCACTGCAGTCACTTCAGACTTCAGCTGAACATTCAAAAATAGTGTTTAGGCATCCTGAATGCAAACCAATGGATTCAAATTAGAAGAAAAGAGATTCGACCTAAACATTAGGAAAAACCTGACAGCAAGAGCTGTTCAACAATGGGATAGACTGCCTTGGAGGGCAGTAGACTCTCCTTCTTTGGAGGTTTCTAAACAGGGGTTGGATGGGTATATCTCAGGATAGCTATGGCAGGGGTTGGACTAGATGGCCTTTGCGGGTCCTCCCAACTCTACGATCCAAAGCAAAGGGGCAGGCAAAGTGACCAAGGCAATGTGAACACAGCAGACAGAAGAGGTTTAGGAGTGAACAATTTTCAACGTCTCACTCTCTCCAACTCTAGAATTTGGAAAATTTAGAATTTTTATTTGGGGTGGCAATGCCCTCAATCTTCCCACAACCCCTCCACTCCTACCCCGCCCATCCTTAAAGCTACCTTGCTAGCAAATAAACCGGTGGAAACATAAGTGCCTCTTTTCTCGCCCTGAACCGGGAGAGCATGTTTAGTTGTTGATCATCTCCTTCCCAAGGTAGGAGAGAGAAGGGAGGGAAGAGAAGTGAGATCAGGAGATAAATAACTTAATTAAAGTCTCTCTCTTTCTCTCTCTCTTTAATTGTTGCAAAGTCACTTTCCCTCCCCTCTGCCTAGTTTCTCGGATGCGCTCAGGAACTAGGGCACTGTTACTATAGGCTGCTGACGTACTGCAGAAATAATGCAGTTTGACACCACATTAACTGCCATGGCTCAATGCTATGGAATTCTAGGATTTGTTAGTTTTGTGAGCTCTAGTGCAACAACAAGCTATAAATCCCAAGATTCCATTGCAGGGCTCCATGATAGTTAAAGTGGTGTCAAACTGCATTATTTCTGCAGTGCGTCAGCAGCCATAGAGACAACTTAGACTGGGTTTGTGGCCATGGGGTGGGCACTATGGGAAGGGGATGTTCACCACCCCCAATGGCTGAGGGATTGTGGGAGTTATTTGTGCAAAAAAAAAACGGGGGGGACGACAATTCTCAAACTTCATCAAATTCTCCTCTTTTTCATTGTTGAGGAAGAAAAGTCTGGTTTTCTCTTTAGCAGTTGCTTCTTCTAACCTGCCCGGGGCCTCCAGTGGAACTTCAAAGAATAGAATCGTAGAGTTGGAAGAGACCCCCAGGGGCCATCTAGTCCAACCCCATTTTGCCATGCAGGAATAAATAATCAAAGCATTCCTGACAGATGGCCATCCAGCCTCTGTTGAAACACCTCCAAAGAAGGAGACTCCACCACAGTCCCAGGCAGTGCATTCCACTTCTGAACAGCTCTTACCCTCAGAAAGTTCTTCCTCATGTTTAGGTGGAATCTCTTTTCCTGTAGTTTGAACCCATTGCTCCGTGTCCTAGTCTCTGGAGCAGCAGAAAATGAGCTTGCTCCATCCTCAGTATGACACCCCTTCAAATATTTAAACATGGCTATCATGTCCCCTCTCAACCGCCTCTTCTCCAGGATAAACATGCCCAGTTCCCTAAGCCGCTCCTCATAGGGCATGGCTTCCAGACCTCCCACCATCCTGGTCACCCTTCTCTGGACATTTTCCAGCTTCCCAATATCCTTTTTGAATTGTGGTGCCCAGAACTGGACACAGTATTCTAGGTGAGGCCTGACCAAAGCAGAATAGAGTGGCACTATTACTTTTCCTTGATCTAGACACTATACTCCTACTGATGCAGCCTAGAATCACATTGGCTTTTTTAGCTGCCGTGTCACACTGTTGACTCATGTTCAGTCCCCACAGAGAGGGAAGGGGAAAAATACTCTGCACATGTTCGTACATCCTAAGTGTGAGTCTTGCACATTATGTTCAGGGAGGGGTTTAAAAATGTAACCATTAAACCTTGGGAACAGCCAAGAGCATCAATATAAACAAGTTTTTTACTTTCTGTGCCTATACATGTGCTCAGAGTATTTCGTAACACCTGGAGGCTCTACCTCTTTGGGGAATTCTTTCCCTGTGACAAGGAAGATCTTCCTAATGCCCTCAGGGCTTGCCTCCTGCTTGCCCAATGACAGGACTGGCCCAACTGCCGGCCTCCCCACCCCTCTGACTTTGGAAAAGTTACATTTTTGGGGCCCTTTAATACTATACACTTACAGCACTCTGATTCCACTTTAACTGTCATGGTTCCTTCCTTTAGAATGCAGGGATTTGTAATTTGGAGGAGAACTAGATGCTCTCTGTGACAGAAATACCTCATAAAACTACAAATCCCAAGGTTCTATGGGATACAACTATGGCAATTAAAAGTGGAATCAAAGCATTATAATTGTGTAAGGTGAACAGAGCCTTGGACTATTGACTCCCAGAATCCAGGCCAACAGGGTATGGCCAGAGTTGTGGTCCAAACCACCACCACCCCGGGAGTTGTAGTCCGAAAAGAGTGAATTTGTTTTGCTTTCATGTCGTGCCACTCTACTGTTTCCAAGGGAGGAGCATTTTTCCTGATGCTGCCCTGCCCTGTCTGGTATGTGAGCAAGAAGCTGAAACAGAACTGGCTTAGCAGCCGGATCAAGGCCCCCCTGGGGTTCATTCTGTTTGCATATGAGAAAAAAAAATTGTAATTGGATTTATTTAAATATATAAATAGACATGCTTCTGTTTAGTGAAAGGTATCACATGAAGGCCATAATTTTAAATGTGTAATAAAATATAATAGCATGTGGCATACCATAATGTGTGGAATTTTACAGTCAGTTGATGGGACATGTGCTACAGTATAAGAGAATAGTGGATTGTATACTATGGTGTGTATGGTAGGACCCCTGTATCCACTGATTCATTATCCACTGAGTCAATTATCCACAGGACACAAAACAGCACACTTACCATAGAGTCTTCCTATAAAACATATCCTCTCTAGCCATTTTCTAGGTTCTCCAAGGCAACTCTATGGTATTTTAAACCGAAAGTCCTATTATTTCCAATAGTGTTTGCTATTATCCACGGTTTTTGGTATCCACGGAGCCTCCCAGAACCAATACCCAGTGGATACATGGGTCCTTCTGTAATGTTTTGCAGAGAGCTGACAAGGTGCTTGTGAGGTAGAATATTACTCAAGAGAGAGAAAAATTGGTGTGCAACTCTGAAGCTGGTAAACAAGGGGAAATGTGCACTTATTGTGGTGGTGTTAACTTAAGCTTAGTCGCTGTAGTGGAGGAGGCAAACTAAACTAAAGATGGTATACCAAAAGTTACAGAAAAATATAAAGTATGTATGGGGTGTATGTGGACCCACTGGGCCTGATCCTTTGTCCCTATGCAGAGGACATGTTCCTGGACTTACCTTATACAGTTGGCCTTTAGTATCCATGAATTCTGTGTCCACTGATTCCACCACCCACAACTTGAAAATATTTTCCCCTCCAAAAATGTCCAAAAACCAAACCTTGTTGCTTGCCATTTTATAGAAGGGATGCCATTTTGCTATGCCATTGTATATAATGGGACTTGAGCATTCATGGATTTTGGTATCTACAAAGGGTCCTGGAACCAAACCCCAGCGGATACTGAGGGACCACTGTATAAGTGAAACCGCAGGTAATAGCAAGCTCTGATAAAATAAAGAGGAGGGATACCTGGCACTGGGCTCCGATTCCCCTGCTGCCCTACCAGAGAGAAGGCAGGGTTTCCCACAGGGCTAGCTGGGATGTTGTGTCTGTGTATATAGTGATGTTTGCCTTGGCTCTCTTGCTCTCTCACTCTCTCTTTCGCCAAGGCAGGATCTCTGTGTGGGCCGAAGAAATGTATGAGAAATTACAGCCAATACTTCTGGGTACTCTTCCCAGCTTCAGGGTGTGGGTCTGTATTTGGGGAGTTGGAAAAAAGTCATTTTTCCAGGCTGCGTGTTATAAGGACTGGAGGCCTGGACGCTTGGAGACATTCCTTTTTTTGGACTCCAAATTCCCAGAATCCCCCAGCCAGCAAACTGCCTTCTGTAATCTCGGGCTTTGTCCCTTCTAGCGTTCGTACTCATTGGTTCTGGAGGCCTGGGATGCTGCCAATGGGACGGATGTCACCACTCCAGGTAAGAATCTACTGTATCTCCTTGGAGACGTGGAATCATTGAATCACAGAGTGGGAAGAAACCACAAGGGCCATCCAGTCCAACACCCTGCCAAGCAGAAATAAACAATCCAAGCATTCCTGACAGATGGCCACCCAGCCTCTGTTTAAAAACCTCCAAAGAAGGAGACTCCACCACGCCCCAAAGCAATATATTCCAATGCCCAACAGCCCTTACCGTCAGGAAGTTCTTCCTAATTTTGAGGTGGAATCTCTTTTCCTGCAGTTTGACCCCATTGCTCCGTGTCCTAGTCTCTGGAGCAGCAGCAAACAAGCTTGCCCCATCCTCAGTATGACGTCCCTTCAAATATTTAAACATGGCTCTCATGTCCACTCTGAACCTTCTCTCCTCCAGGCTAAACATGCCCAGCTCCCTAAACTGCTCCTCATAGGGCATCATGGCTTTCAGACCGCTTACCATTTTGGACAGCCTCCTCTGGACACGTTCCAGCTTGCCAATATCCTTCTTGAATTGTGCCCAGAACTGGCCACAGAAGTGGGGATGGAACAGGCAGGGGACCAAGAGGCTGGGCTCTAGCCCCTGAGTGTGTGAAGTGACCAACTGGATGGCCTTAAGCTGAACCAGGGTCCCACATATTGTGCAGTGATAGCGCATTGATGCCACTTCAACTGTCATGGTTCAGTCCTGTGGCATCCCAGGGCTCAGTTACATGGCAGTTTTGTATCCCGGGGAGAAGCAAGATATCCTCATCGCAAGTTTGTCTCTCATTGTTTACACGATTTGTCCCGGGATGAACAATATCCCAGGATTGTTGTTTACACGTCAACCTTTTGCATGACAAAACAAGATCCCAAGACATAGTATAGTGTTTTGGGGTTTTTTATTGTTTAATAGGGAAAGTTTCTGGGATATATATATATATATTAACTGTCAGTCAAGGATGCAATTACTTGTTTTTTCACAACCTCAGCGAAGTATGTCCTGTGAAATTTCCCGCCACGAGCAATGCTATCGGCTGCAACAAATGTTTGCTCGAGCTTCTGCATTGGTCAGTGAACATTTGCCAGGTCGCTAGTGTCTTTGATCCACCATAACTTTCAACAATACTCCTCCATCTTACGAAGCAGGGTGTTGTGTGGAATCGATACAATTAACACACCAATGCTGTATCAGTGCTTTCGCCCTTTATGCATTAACATAGCATTATGTTTGGGTTGGGTGGCCCTTGAGGTCTCTTCCAACTCTATGAGTCTATGATTCTATGATTAACATTAACATTATGCATTAACATTACGCAATAACATAATGCATTATGTTATGCATTAACATAGCTATGATTTTAAAAACCTATTCTAGTTGTGAAAATATGTAAAATCGCAAAATAAAAAGTATATTACGATCCTACTATGATGCTTACTATTGAATTAATGAACTGTGAAGTGTTGCAACTGCTTGTACATGTTGTTTTGAATGAGCACAGCTCATGTTCATAACCTTGTCTAAACCAATACAATTTATGAACACCTAAGTGGCTACATTGTTGCATTGATGTTTGTAATTAACAGAAATTTAACTGACCCAAAAATTAAAAAAAAATGGGTCCCTGAGGCAGCGATGTGCAGGAAAGTAGCTAACTCCGCCAGAACACCAATTGTTTACAAGACACAGATTTTTAAAATTTAAAAAGTTAAGTTGTGGGATCCTATAGGTAAGGACAGATTTTAATTGTCTTCATGAAAATATAAAAACTTGAGTTTCCGCAAACTGCCTCATGGCATTACAATGGCTGGGGAGGGTAGAGGATGTGGTTGGGTGGTCTGGTGCATCGCCTATTGGGGGACCTGTGAGACCAACCTCCTTCTGGACCGCATGGGACCAGGAGATGCCGTGTCCACCTTTCCTTGCTCATGTACCATTTTCGGCATCCATACCACTGTCCTCTCAGGTGAAGGCACAGGAAAACAATGGCTGCTGAGGTTGGCATTTGAAAATCATTTGAAAAAGAGTCACTGACCCCCTCCTTCTCTGAACTCTGTGCCTGCCTCTGCCCACCTCAATTTCCAGGCATCACCTACTCCCAAGATATTTTGTCCCAACCTATTCACATTTCTGATTTTTTGTAACCATCTATGACTTTTAAAAAAAACACAGGACAAACTGCAAGAAAGAAAGTCCCACTTCTTGAAGGTTTTAAAGTGCCCCCCCCTTCTGAAAAGCGCGAGATCATCATGATGTACATGTGAACAACTAGATTTCATAACGAATTCATCCCAGGACATTTTTGCCATGTAAACGTTCCCCTGGGATTTGGAGTTTAGGGAGAGGTAGTATTTTATTTAGAATTCTCAGGCAGGGAGCTCTAATGCCTCTACAAACTACAAACCCCAGAATTCCACAGGATACAGATATTCTGTGCTATAGAGCTATACAGTATTTGGAAGTGTGAGTGGGCCGCCTGCTTTCACCCCAGTTTCCAACCAAAAGGCAACAGAGGCCTGTGGACAATACGTAGCAAAAGGCATGGCTAGGCTGCAAGCCACTAGGGTGATGGTTGGGCTGGGCTGGCCCCGTGGATTGCCAGTTCCCCTTCTGCAAGTGGCAAGTGTTTTTGCCCACCAAGAATGCACTGAGAAATAACAAGAGAGCTTCCGAGCATGCACAGAGTACATTTTCTTCACCGTTGGGTTGCATTTGGGATCACAGAGCTCGGGAGTTCAAGGGCAAGTTTGTATATCAGCCTCCTCCAGCCCACTACTCACCATAGGTATTGGACTACAAATCCCATCACTGTCAGCCTATGATAGTTGGAGGTGGTGGTGCTAGGGCTTGTAGTGCAGCATCTCTGGAAGTTTCCAGGTTGAGGAAAACTGTTTTAAATAGAGACTCGTTCGTTTGCCTGTGACAAATCAGTGCTAGAACCTCTACATCCAGAAGCTGTCTATCTTTGAATAACAGTTGCCAAGAAGGAATGATGAGGGAGGTCTTTTAAAGCTGTATAGTAGGCCCCCCGTGTCCACGGATTCTGCATCCACAGATTCAACCATCCACAGCTTGAAAATATTTTTGAAATTAACGATTCCAAAAAGCAAACCTTGATTGTGCCATTTTATATAAGGGATGCCATTTTACTACACCATTGTATATAATGGGATTTGAGCATCCACAGATTTTGGTATTCATGGTGGGGGGGACCTGGAACCAAACTCCAGTGGATACCAAGGGCTTACTATATTATAGGTTTCTTGGTGGTCTCTAGGTGGCTAAGATGAGACGAAGGACAGTTGTCTAAATGGAATTAATTTTGCCCTTTTCCTGGAATGGCAGGGGGTTGGACTGGATGGCCCTCGTGGTCTCTTCCAACTCTGCAATTCTTTGATTCTAAAAGTTGGTAGGAGAGGTTCTTATAAAATAGATAGGAACGAATTCCTGTTTTGTTTGTTTGTTTTGCATGCCTGATGCAATACAAATGCTGTGCACTGGAATGCACAAGTGGGCAGCTACATAGACCTCCTTGTGGACTAGTAACTTATGCAGCTCTCATTTGCAATGGTCCCTGAGCCTATGATAGCCAAACAGCCTGGAGTCTCATTTCTCCAGGGCACCTTTCTCTGGAAATGAGGGAAAGGATGTGATGAGTCAGAGAACTGCTCAACCCCATTGTGTGTTCTCTGTTTTCAGGAGCTGGGCAGCTGATGGAGCGGGTGACCCGATCAGGCATGCTGAATCCGGGTGAGGGCTGGCAGGACTTGTGGCACCACGGCCGCGGCACCTTGTTGGACTACCGGGTCCGAGTCCGCTGCCAGGAGCACTACTATGGCCCAGCGTGCAACCTCTTGTGTCGCCCCCGTGACGATTTCTTTGGGCATCACAGCTGCGACGCTGCGGGCAACAAGGTCTGTCTGGACGGCTGGACGGGAGACGAGTGTACACTGGGTATGTCCCAGGACGTCTGGGAAGGAACAGGCAAAGGGCGAGCTGGGGAGAGGATGGGGAAGGGAACAGATTCTGGGAGCCTAGATGGTCCATTCCGAATTCTGATCCAAAGCTTGGACAAGTAAAATCTGGAGTGAATTGCAACTTGCATTGGCCATGCTGGCTGGGGGATTGACCTCAGTTTGATTTTCCTCAATAGTAGGACAAACAAGGCAAAAAAAAGAAAACAAAACAAGGCATAAAAGTCAGAAACGTAAGGATAGTTAAATCAGAGCAATAATGATAATGCACAAATCCAGAGCAAACCAGTTTATACCGAATATGTCATATGGCATTATCACACCGGGTTCGGGGAAAAGGCTGCACGTAGTGTGGTATGATTGAGCCAGATTCGGGGAAAGAATTTGTAGTTTTTCACTAATGTAGACAAGCCCTTTGTAAAAAGCAGCTTCACTGTCCGAGGCTTTGTTAATTGAGGTATGTCTGTATAATATTCAGTAATCCCAATTTGCATTTTTATAGGTTATTAATAGCCTGAGTCAGAAATAAAATTCACATTAGTCTAATCTGGTCAGGATAGCTAAGGGATTCTGGGAGTTGCAGTTGTAAAAAAGGTACTTTTCCAAAGCTCTGGTTACTGGAATAAATGGATATTCACCACCCTTGAACTTTTGCCTCCATTTTCTTTTTAAACTGTCCTCCTTCTCATTAAATTTTTGATTATAGACCTCTTAGATTATATAAAATAGCACATTGGTATTTTAAAAAAAAAAAATTCAAAAAGAGATGAGGTAATATAGCCAAACTCTAGTCTCAAACCTGGAAACAGGATCCAGGAATTTGGAGACCCTACCACTTAATCTAACTACTAGACCCTATTCTCCTCCTAGAGGTTCATCCAGGAATCTTTTTCTTTTTTGCCTATCTGTCTGCATGCAGGGTGAAAGTGGAGAGGTTCCCTTGGAGGAGTGGTGGGTAAAGTTTATGTGTCCTCCAGGGACCCCAGCAGTAAAAAAATAAAATAAAATGGGTCCAAAATATCCTGTATTTCTACCACATTTGGAGGCCCTCTCTGTAGTAAAAAATGTTTTTGCAAACTTTTTCAAAAAAATGTTTTTGCCCCCAAATGCAAAAAAATGGGGGAGGTATTTATTTCCACCACTGTAGGTGCGGCAGTGCTGGACCAATGTAGGCCTAGGAGAAGCGTTTTTTAATCTTCTGCTCACTTCCTAATTAAAAAATGCCTCTCTAGCGCCTAAAATGGCCCAGGTAAGTCCCCAAACATGGTAAAAATGCCCCCATGTCCTCTAGAGCAGGGTTTCTTCCACCTTTCCCACTCTCAACCCCTTTTTGCTCAAGAATTTTTTATGTGACTCTGGGTATATATGTATATAAAATAGGTAAACAAATCAAATTTAGTGTTACCAGTTTTTTTGTGACCCCCACATTCAGTTAAGTGACCCCATATGGAGTCCCACAGAGCTTAAGAAGCTTTGTCCAAGAGAGCATTTGGAGACTTTTAAAGGTAAAAAATAAACCTTTTTTTATTTTTGTGTGGGGGTGCAGTGGGATGGAGTGCAGCCCTTCCAGGGAGACTAATGCAGCCTTCCACAGTTTTGCCCACCCCTGCCTGAGAAAAATGTGGTTTTCTTTAGCCTGAGTCAGAGGTCGCAATGTCCCCCTTTCTTGGTTTCTTGCAGCAGTGTGTCGCCAGGGGTGTCATGAAACGCACGGGTTTTGCGAGGAACCTGGTGAGTGCAGGTAAGCCGCTGCAGCATCCTCAAAGAAAGTCATGGGGTGGGGTGGACGGGGGTCTCTCTTCCTCGACCCCCAGGAACCATAAACTTGAAGTAGCAAAAGTTTCCCTGTTTGTTTGTCATATTGATGATCTCACTCTTCTTATAAGAATCACCATTCTCTTCCCAACAACCCTGCGAGGGAGGGTAGGCTGAGAGAAAGAGAAGGGTCCAAGGTCCCCCAGTGCATTTCATTTGCAGAGTGGATATTTGATCTGAAGTCTCCCTGCTCGTATTCCTATTCCCTAACCACTATATAGCACTGTCTCTGTTGTAGAACCAGACATGGAAATGCCAGATGCCAAACTGAATTGTACATGGACGCACACACATATACAAAAGATCACTTCTCTTAATAAGGAGACTTCTGAGGCTTTGAGGTTTTCTTAAAGCAAAATCTGCTTGTTTACAAAGTTTTATGCAAGGGAAGAGGAGCAAGTGAGCATCTTAGATCTTAAAAGGCTGCCTCAAGTGTCTCCTGCAAACAAACAGAAAGGAAGATACCGGTGAGCTGCAACACTCACGACTTGGTTGGTAGCTGTGTGTTTTTTTCTTTAATGCAGAATGAAAGCCCCAACCAAGCAGGTGGTGTATAGTCCTACCCAACAGCTAGGAGCCACCAGCCAACAATGCTACCTGAAGAGATAAAAAGAATCTCCTAACTTATTGGAGAAACATCTTTAGCTGCTCATGTAAATCCAAAGATTAAGGAAATAGTTTGAGAGCAACAGTATGTCTCCTCTTCCAACCTTTTTGGTGTATTTTAAAAAATGGATTAATTTTATTACTGTAGGTTTTGGCACTTGTGTCTTTAGGAGTTTCAAAGTGCTGAAGTTTCCATTCTGAGCACAGGGGAAGGGAGATCAGTTCAGAACTGTGTTCATAGCTGTCAGGATTTGGGCCATTTCTCTGTTAGTTCCCCATTTTTCACACCCAGACACTACAGAAAGATGCCAATTTGGAGGCAAATTCCATTAACTAGAAGGCCCTGGTGCTCACCTCATCTCTGCTGTCGGATCAGGGCCCCTGGGCAGAAAACCAGCAAGCCAATCAGCTGGGAATTTAGGGAAGGGTTGACTCCCAGCCAGAGAAATGAAGTCACCCGTTGGATTCCAGGGCTGATACGGATGGGGTGGGGTGGTGAGTGAGGAAATGGGGTTGCTGGACCACCCAGGCTTTGGATGAGGAAGGCCTGGCATGGGTCAGAAACCTGACTGGCACACCCACACCCGGGTGGGGATGAGGTCCCAGGGAGACCTCTCCGGATGAATAAGATCTGGACACATTGTGGGGAAGTGAAGCTACAACTGTGATCCAGGATAGCTCAGAGGGGCCTGCCTGTATGTATGGCAGTAGCTTTTGAGGCACTGTTAAATGATGACAGAGCTTAGAAAAGTTACTGGTTTGGGCTACCACTGGGATTTTCTGTAGTCTGAAAAACATAATTTCCAATCTCAGCATTAGACTTGTTCTAAATCCTTCTAAAACAGTGGATCTCAGCCTTTGGAACTTCAAAGATTTTGGACTACAGTTCCTAGAATCCCTGACTTGTAGCTATGCTGACTTGAGCTTCCAGGAGTGGAAGTCCAAGGACACCTTAAAAACCCCTGATCTAAAAGGCAGACTTCTTCTAAGATGGTGCCTTCTGTCTGGGTTGCACTGTAACTCCTATCATCCTCAGAGAACATGGTGACTCAGTGAATTGTCATCCTGAACCACCTAGTTGCTTTGGTTCTTGTCTCAATGTTTATTGCTCCCATAGTGCTTTACAGAGTATCTGAGGACAGCTCTCTGCCCAAAGGCGCTTACAATCTAAAATTCAGCATAGGGGAAGCAGCAGAGAATGCGGAAGTAGACAGGAAAGTGAGATGCTATTATTTCAATTCCACAGGCTTGGGCTTATACAGTGGCTGAGTTCAGAGCTTGGAAGTGTTACGTTTGGGTCTATGATTCCCAGAATCCTCCCAGGATTGCATGGGAATTGCAGTCCCCTTCACCAAGCTGTGGCTGAATTACAGTTGGGAGTTGGAATGAAGGTGTTGGTGTGAGCAAAGGCTTAATTAATCAGGGATCTGGTGAGTTGAGAGCAAAACATATGAGGGAAGTTTGAGGAAGCTGGGCATGTTCACTCTGGTGAAGAGAAGATGGAGAGGTGACATGATTGCATTTTTAAAAATATCTAAAGGACTGCCCCAGAGACGAGGGGAAAGATTTGTTCTCTGCTGCCCCAGACAGTGTGACCAGATCTAATGATTTTAAGTCACAGGAGGGTAGATTTCAATTGAACATTAGAAGGAACTTCTTGATGGTAAGAGCGGTTTGGGAATGGAACCATAAAGAGTTGGTGGTGGGGTCTCCTTACCTGCTGGGGATGCTCTAGTTGGATTTCATATATTGGGTGAAAGGCTGGATTCAGCTTATGGGGCCTCTTCCAATTCCATGCTTCTATATGTCAACCACGGGCCATACTTTCCCCACCCCGTGGCTTGAGGTAAGTCTGGTTTCTGGGGAAAGAGTTGAAGAAACAGAGGAAGGAAAACCTATATAATGGGGAACTCACTGCCTTAACTCAGTTTGGGACAGGAAGATATTTGTCTAGCTCATGGCTCACAGCTCCAGCTCATAACCCACAATACTCGATGGAACATCTCTCTCTCTCTCTGTATGTATGTGTGTGTGTGTGTGTGTGTGTGTGTATATATATATATATATATATATATATATAAAAAAAAATCCTGCCCAAGATTTGAAGTCTGCTAGAGAGACCTTCTTTCAGTTCTCTGCAGGAACAAGACCTTTTCTTCTACGGCACCTGGAATACCCTTAATGCCCGGATTGGTACCAACGCTAACATCATTTGGGCACCAAGTAAAAACATGGCTTTTGCCAAAATGTTTGGAGCCTAATCAGTTTCATAAAACCCTGCACATGTGCAGACTTTTAAACTGTTTCAACAGACTTAAAATGTCTGATGTTAAATTGTTTGCTGTGATGTTTGTAGGTAGAAATTTGTTGAATAACCTAACAGATTGCATCAGTCTAGTTTTAAATTTGGGTCAAGCTGATTTTATTAGACACTACCCTGAAAATCTTTCAATATAGGGTGGGATATTTATTAATTAACTAACCAGCCACTGTGCTGCACCAGTTGTGAATGTCCTCTTTCCTCCCAGGTGCCATTATGGCTGGACGGGTCCACTGTGTGACGAATGCATCCTCTTCCCAGGTTGCGTTCATGGGAGCTGCACTGAGCCGTGGAAGTGCGACTGCGAGACCAACTGGGGTGGTCTTCTGTGTGACAAGGGTGAGCCCCCCTGCCTCCGCCCAAAGCATGGATGAATTTTGAGCATACCCAGTAGAAGGCAGCTTAGGAACTGTCTAGAACTTTTCCCAGGATGATTCTTTATGGTAAAATCTTTCCATGTGGATATCTATATATATAAAACTCTTGGGTATATTGCCTTTCCCAGTGTGCTGATTGGCTGCTCAGGAAGCACACCCAACCAATCACCACCCACATGTAAATTCCTTCTCCACCTCACAATCCACTCCTGCCACTCAATCTGTATCCCCCAGCCTCACAAGGTCCCCTCCCTCCTCTCGCTCCCCCTGCCACTCACCAGTCACGGGCTGCGATGGGACCCAGGCAGTCAATTGGCAGCGGTGGCAGGCCACCTGCGATGGGACCCAGGAAGTCAACTTGTCATGAGGTCTACCGGGCATTTTGAGGGGAGTTTTTTAACAGCATATGTTACACTGGCTATAGCTAGTAGTTAAAAATTTCCCTTGACGGGGATTTAGATCAAAGCTTCTTAAACTGTGGGCCGTGAGTTGGGGTCACGTAACTGAATATGGAGGTCGTGAAAAATTTGGCAACAGTAAAAGATTTCTACAGTATACCTATTTTCTATACCTATATGAGCATTTGGGAAGGTGAGAGGAGTGGAGCCCTGTCCCGCCCAGACTCAGTCTATACCTATATACCTGGGATCACGTAAAAAAATTTCGGGCAAAAAAAGGGTCGCGAAGAAGCCCTGATTTAGATGGAGGGGCAAAGTTGCAGCCAGCTTCTGTCCCAGAGATGGAGGCCTTTACTTAGCCCAGCTCTGGGCTAGTCAGACCACATCCAAAAACTGGATGTTCCATTCTGTACTACAACTCTCCCATTCTTTAAGAACATGCCATGTCTGGCCCCATCGTCGGTGACAAGGGCTGAATTATAAACAGCTCATTTGGCGCAGTGGCTCCGGTCCACCCGCTACCTAGGAGCCTAGTGCTGATGGCCACACCTTGGCCACTGGAGGCTAGGAAGGGGCTGCTCTGTTGTGATTTTGGGACCTCTGGAAGCCAAGGACGCATCCTTGTTTTTTTTCTCCCCCGGTTGCCCAGATCTGAACTATTGCGGGTCACACCATCCGTGCAAAAACGGGGGCACCTGTGCCAACAAAGAGCCCAACGAGTATGCATGCCTCTGCCCGGAGGGTTTCAGTGGCCGGAACTGTGAGGATGGTGAGCACCAAGGAGAGTCTTGCTTTTAGTAGCTGGAATTCCTCCAGCTACTCCTTTTGAAATGGCGGCAAGGGATCCAGGGAGGGGCGGGGGAGATGTCATGGCATAATGAATAGAGCAGGGATGGGCAACTGTTGCGGGGAGGCAGGGGTTAAGTTTTTGCCCCCACCACCTTTATATGTCCAATTTCTGGCAATCACCCTCTGAGTGTGGAGTGATTGTTGTGCCAACCAGTGGCTTCCAAAAGGCCTGGGCTAGCAGACTTTTTTGTGGACTAGTGACTTGCACTGCCTTGCTTGCTGAGCTTTCTAAAATACAGGCTGTCCTTTGTATCCGGGGAGCCAATACCCACGGTTTCAGTGATCCATGGCTGAAAAAAATAGGGACACATACCATAGAGTTGCACTGGAAAATGCCTAGAGAGGTGTCCTCTCTAGGAATTGTTAGGTCCTCCAATGCAACTCTATGATATGTTTGTACAGGAAGTCCTTTATTTTAATAAGGTTTGCTATTATCCGTGGTTTCACTTGCAAACAGTAAGTGCAGGAACTTATCCCCCGTGGATACAGGGGGGCAACCTATACTTTGTTTTCTTCTTTCAATACCTCCCCATTCCAGCTCTCCTACGGTTGCCCACTACTGAATCAACTTGCACTCCTGAGCTTTGTGCCAATGGTGGAACGTGTCTCCAAAGCACATC
Organism: Gambelia wislizenii; assembly: GCA_030847615.1. Taxonomy (NCBI): domain Eukaryota; kingdom Metazoa; phylum Chordata; class Lepidosauria; order Squamata; family Crotaphytidae; genus Gambelia; species Gambelia wislizenii. Next base: position 35,767,770 of record JAUMIR010000010.1, read on the forward strand.
TGGATCACGGTGCATCTGTCTCCCAGGTTGGAGTGGAGAGTCATGCCAGTACGGTAAGAGGTTTCCAGCTCAGTGGAACTGGGGTCCAGGAAAGAGAGGTGGATGTAATCAAAGTCACGCTGTCTTAATGGAAAAGTTAACATACGTATACTGTGGAATTAAGAAGCAACAGTGTTTTCTATGCAGACAACATGGTTTTGGTTGTGGGGCGGTTGCAGCAAAAAGTATTTTCTATGCAGGGAACATAGTTTTCTACACAAAATACATGTTTTTCTTTTGTGCAGGAACACATACACAAACATGTTTTTCTACATAGCATAATTCCTCAGGATGCTCAAACACTGGAAGAAAATTGCTCAAGATTCTCATTGGTCTGTTATTTTTCCTGGCAGGGTTTCCCAACTGTTGGGAAGCCTATTTTTTTAGTCTGAAAAGGGATAATAACAAATATTCTTTCCACCGCTAAGTGACAATGACTTTTCTTAGGCAGCTTTAGAGATGCTCTTTTTGGTGTGTGATGCAGCACCTCACTATGTTGGGATGCAAAGGGCTCTATTGCTGCTGATCCTTTTTGACCAGTTCACATGTTTTGCTGTCCCCAGAGGTGACTGCCTGCCTCTCAGAGCCCTGCGGCCATGGAGGGAGTTGCCGAAACCTCCCGGATGGCTTCAAGTGCCTCTGCCCACCGCAGTGGATGGGGAAGACCTGCCAGATTGGTGAGGTTTTGCTCCTTGGCCGCATGATGTTTTGTGATCTGTTGTTGCTGCTCCTTCTGAAACATATATCTCACTTTTCCTCCAATGAGCTCAAGGTGGTATACACTATGACCCCCATATCTGATTCGCTTGCCCATGTGTCTGTGTGTATCTGTGTTGTTGTTAACTGCTGTCAAGTTGACTTTGACTTATGGGGACCCCATGAATGGGAGGTCTCCAGGTCACTCTATCCTCAACACAAATAGGAGCAGTGTGACATAGAGATGTGAAGGCCTGGAAAAAAATCAGGAAATACCCCCCTCCGCTTTTCCCCCGTTTTTTTCCTGAAGCCTTTCCTTCCACCCCTGAAAAGTTGGAAAAATTGAAGAAAGGAAGAAAATCGATTTTGGAATGTTTTGTTTTAGCATGATGAATACAATTTTTTAAAAAAGTTTTTAATTTTTTTTTTAAAGGAGCCCTGGTGGCGCAGTGGTTAAATGCCAGTCCTGCAAGCCACCACGTTGCAAGTTCGATTCCAGAGGGCTCCAAGGTTCACTCAGCCTCCCATCCTTTCGTAGGTCGGTAAAATGAGTACCCAGCATGTGGGGGCAATTAGCTAACACACATTGGAAACTGCTTAATGCAGTGTAGATGTGTAAATAGCTATTGCTGAAAACAATTTGTAAGCCACTCTGATAGCCTCTGAAGAGAGGGGTATAATAAATAAATAAATAAATAAATAAATTCTGTTTGTAATAATTGTTTGAATACACTGTATTTTTAATTTACCAATTGTGATGATTTTATGCCAGATCAATTTGTACAGAGTCCTATTTTCTGTTCCTAGAGTGATTTTCAATCTGTAAAAAGTGCTAATGTTGCATTTTTTTTTCAATTTTTCAAAAAAATTCCATTTCTTTCTGGAAAAATAAATAGGGAAAACGGGGGTTTTCCCCCATGGCTTCAAAATTTTATTTTATATCACTAGTGTGGCACCAGTTTTATTGCTATGGTTCTACCAAATGGAATCCTGGGATTTGTAGTTTAGTGAGATAGAATTCAAAGGACCTCTCTGGACTGCAGATCTCAGAATTCCATAGGATGGAGTTAAAGCAGTTAACATGGAATTGAGGCTGCAGTAATAATGCCGTGTTGATACACTGAAGGTTGGGGACAGGACACTGGGGCAGTAGGATCCCACAGACGGAGGGCTGACCGTTAACCAGGTTGTTTTTGGACATCATGGAAAGAGAAGCAATATGGTTTAGGTATTTATTTTGTGCTTTTACAGCCAAGGGTGGAGCAGGAGAGGTGCTTGTGGGATTTTCTGATTCCCTGCCAAAATAACTTGGCTGGCTTTTTGGATTCTGTACCAAAGTGGGGTGGAGGATCACGTGTGTGGTGGGTGCCATTTCCTTTTCAAAACCTCTTGGCTGCAACTCTAAGCAGAGGCTCTGCCATGTTCTTTAATTCTTTTTTCCCCCCCAAAAAATAAAAACAACAGAAAAAAACAGCAGAAAATTGCCAATAAAAATGTATCACACCAAGCTGCTGTAGGAGTAGTTTGAATACCATCCCTCTGTGTATAAATTATTGAGGTCATCCATCAATAAAGTTAAAAATGGATTTTCCTCAGACTTTAAAAGCTCAGATGAAGGACCATGTGGAGATAATTCTGTTCCAGCAAACACAATAAATGCTTGTTATGTGCCTTCAAGTTGTGTGCCTGACTTATGGTGACCCTATCATGGGGTTTTCTTGGAAAGATTTGTTCAGAAGGGGGTTGCCTTTGCCTTCCTCTAGGCTGAGAGGGTGTGACTTTTCATGTCTGAGCTGGGATTTGAACCCTGGTTTCCAGAGTCATAGCCCAACACTCCAACCTACTATACCACATTGGCTCTTTGTTCAGGCCATGCATCCCCGTTTTCACAGGCATGTATTCTTTTTCAGAGCTAAAATTTCTGCTAGATTTTTTAAATGTCTGGGTTTTCTTACAACTTCTGGACCGGAGAAAGCTGGGGATCAGGTAGTAGAGCTCTGAGGAGGAGAAAGAGAAATATGCCAGGTTAAAGCAGAGCAAGGGAAGCCCCCAAAGCAGCCAGCCTCAGACCGACGGAGCTCGCCAGCTTCCAGCTGAGGTGGCTGTCGGAAGAAGCAGGGAAAGGAAGGCTCAAACATCTGTATTATTAAATATCACTACATAAGCAACTAATTTTTGTGTTATTTAACTGCAGTGAAGGTTAAGAATTTTTCTTGGAGCCCTTACCACAGCTGGTATAGAAAGGGCATTTAAAGCGAGAGTTGTGGTAGAGATCAGTGGTTTGGAGTAAGTTGCTAAATATGTCCTCTTTGGGGAGGTTTTAGAATATGGTAACCCTATTATATAGTGCTGATGCAAACAAAGAAAGTGTTTAAGTATGACCCATCTCTCTCCCTGTCCACCATTAGTTATGAGACCTGTGCCAGCAGGTGAGCAACAGAGAAAAATTCATTCCCCCCGTCTATTCTCAGCCTTCCCAGCCTCAAACTGCCCAGCTAATGCAAAAAGTACCCATCAAGGTCACTAATACAAGTTAATCCTTTCTGTACCATTAGGCACCAGTTAATGTTTTGACCGTGATGCTAACCAGGACTCCCTAACCCATGTGCCTCGTGGCAGAGGCTCAACTCACTACAAGTTTATGCTTTTCATTCATTCCAGATGTGAATGAGTGCCAGAAGAACCCATGCCTCCACGCCCGGAGCTGTAAAAACCTCATCGGGAGCTATTTCTGTGACTGTCTGGATGGTTGGAAGGGACAAAACTGCAATATCCGTAAGAGATCCCCATTGTGGGAGCTGTGAGTGGTGGTGACATGTTCAAGGGTTGGGGGAAAATCAGCTTTAATTTGGAATTCAGGAAGCAGCTTGGGCTAGGAAGGAGAAGAGCTCTGGCTGTGCATGAAAATGCCTCCCCTCTGAGACTAATCTACCTCACAGGGTTGTTATGAGGATTTTTAAAAAAAGACTGACTAATCCTTAGCATCTCTGATTTAAAAGGTTTTCCTTTCACAGGGTTGGGGAAAAGCCGGTACCAAGGGCTGGGATGTGTGTCAGAACGATCACTGGGGAGATTTTCCCTCTACAGAACAAAGGTCTCCTTGCCTTTTGTCCTGGATGTGCCCTTGACCCCCAGCCATGCTGCCCCTTTGCTCGCCAGAGCCTTATATTCACATGGGTCCTTGTCCGAAGCAGTGGCGGAGCTCCTTCGCATTGACTCGAAGCCCCATGAATCTCTGGATGGTCCAGTCGGAATATGACCCTCATTCATCCTTCTCCAACCAGATGTGTTTGGGACTACAATTCCCAGAATCCCCCAGCTAGCTGTGTTACACTGAGTGGTGGGAAAACAGCTGAGTGGGACTGAGAAGCAGAGGGGGGTGGAATCATGGGGAGGAGGTAAAATCTGGCAGGAAGACTGCAAGCCACATTTGGCTTGTAGGCTGGAGTTTCCCCACCCTTCGTTTACAGCCGGGGTGAGCAATGTGTGGCTCGTGAGCCCCATGCAACCTCCCCAGACCCATTTTTGTGGCCTCAAGGATAATTTTGTGTTTGTGCCCCCAAATAACCCCAAATGCTCGGGAGGGGTGCAGGGGCATTTTTGCAATTTTTTTGGGGGGGGGGGTTATGCCCAGGAGAGACCTATTTGTCAAACCGGAAGTGAACAGGGAGTAAAGTTTAGAGCCTCACAGAATTCTTCTTCAGTCAGCTCAAAAGCCGGCTGATTTATCACTGAAATTCATTGGGATTTTATAGTTAATATACAGTACTTGTTTTTTTAAAACCCCTCCTTCTTTTTTACCTCTTCCCTTCCTGAACAGGAGAAAACACATGCCAGATACGATGCCATAATGGAGGGACTTGCCAGGTATAGTGTGTGTGTGTGTATGTGTTTGTGTATGTGTGTGAGAGAGAGATTGTTTACAAAATCTAGAAACAGTTGTTCAAGGGTTGTCATCCTCAATCTGCCCCAGATTTCTGGAATGTTTTCATTCCTTTGTCCGTATCAACTTCTTTGGGATACTCATTCCTACCTTTGTCAAATTCCAGTCCAGAAAAGAAGGGGCACTCCTCAGCACTTGGAGTCAAATCTCTTCCCCCGACAGGTCCCAATCCAATCCTCTGGCCTTCCTGGTGTTGCCACGTTCCCTTCTCCGTGATAACATTATTTGGTTGTTTTCTAGTTTCATACAATCCCTCCTGCCCCATTCTAAAAGTGGCAGCAAGAGCTTTAAGAACCAAAATGTGATATTTTGAGTCCCACCCCTTTTGCCTTTGGACTCAGCTGCCACTGGAACGGGGTCCTGACAACCTCTCTGAAATCTGAAGCAGCCCTCGAAGCTGGAAGAGGTTTTGCGGACCTCTGCTGAGAAATAACCTAGTGGTTTGAGCTTCACTGCTCACTTTCTTCACCAACGCTATGTGTATATATGTGCCTTTAAGTTGCCTGCCGACTTGTGGCAACCCCATGTATTTCATAGGGTTTTCTTAGGCAAGGAATACTCAGAGCTGGTTTTGTCAATCTACAGCACCTGGTATTAGTTGGCGGTCTCCCATCCAAGTACTAGCCAGGGCCAATCCTGCTTAGCTTCCAAGGTCAGCAGGGTCTGGAGTCTACTCTTCTCCTACACAGCTCTGCTGCTGTCAACACAACTCACCAGCTCCTGTCTCTGTCTTTGTAACTGTTCCTTGCAGGTGAAAGGCGGCAGGCCTAGCTGCTCCTGTCAGGCAGGATATACCGGCACTGAATGCGAGACGGAATTGAGCGTCTGTGAGGGTGCCCCCTGTCTGCATGGTGGACAGTGCTCAGAGATGGAGAACAGGACTTTCCTATGCAGCTGTCCTCCGGGTTTTAGTGGTACCCGCTGTGAGGTAAAGGTGCTCCCGGGCCTGGGTCTTTTTGGGAGGCAGGGGTAAGTGTAGGGAGGTATGAATCTAAAATTAAAAACGTATTAAAAATTCCAGGGATCTAGCCCTTTTAAAAATAAAAATATCTTCTTTAAAAGTAAAAACACTTTTCTTTCAAATTAAGCAGAGTGAAGCATCCGGAATGCAGACACAGCTCAATTAACATTTAAATGTGTGGTCTGATCACCCAGTCAAATAGACTCATTAAAACAACAAAGAAGTCAGTTTAAAAAGCATATCAAAAGTTTACTGAAGGTATATCAATTTTAATCTACATATTAAAACAAACTTAAAAGGTCCCTAACTGGCGAAGAGGATTTAGGGTAGGAAAAGACTCACCCAACCTTAAGCGGTGTGGGCTACATGGTGACTCGACTAAAAGGAACACAGATGGCTTAAGAACTAAGACTCTAAGACTTCTAAGATGGCTCTAGCCACATGGAGGCAAAACTTAAAAAAGAACTTAGACAAAGTGTTATACAGTATAATATTTAAATTAGATCATGTGATGAATGACCCATTGCTCCAGTTGGCTGAAATTGCCTAGTGAAAGGAGAAGGGGGTGTGAGAGAACTGATGCATGCAGGGAAAATTCCTAAACTGAACTTAACATCGGATACACAAGATTGCATTGCATTACAATAATGATTTCCCCACATACTACAGTAAGAGACTTGGCATGCTCAAGGGATTATAAAGAGAAACTTGGATTCCCAAAAAGGTTATCAATAAGCTGGAACATATCCAGAGATGGGTGACCAAGATTATTAAAGGTCTGGAAATCAAGCCTTCTGAAGAATGACTGAGGGAGCTGTGGGTGTTTAGCTTGGAGAAGAGAAGACTGAGGTGACATGAGAGACATTTTTAAATACCTGAAGAGGTGTCGTAAGAGGGAGCAAGTTGTTTTCTGCCACTCCAGAGACTGGACAGTGTATTTAAGTTAAAAGAAAAAAGATTCCACCTAAACATTAGACACAATGTTATTACTGTAAGAGCTGTTTGACAGTGCAGTGGACCTCCTCGGAGGTTGGTGGACTCTCTGTCTTCAGGGGTCTTTAAACAGAGTCTGGGTGGGTATCTTTCAGGGGTGCTTTACTTGTGTATTCCTGCATGGCAGGGGCTTGGACTAGATAGTCCTTGTGGCCCCTTCTTAAGATTCTATGTTTCTGTGAAAACACCCTTTCCCAACCTAATGCCCTCTGGATGGGTCGGACTACAACTCCCATCAATCCCAGCCAGCATGGCCAATGGTGCAAGGTGTTGACTGGGGAAAGGCTATTCTAAAAGAACAAGAGGGTGTGTATTTAAAGTAGTGTGGTATAAACCAACCTTCCTTCTTTCCTTCCCTCCTTCCCTCCCTCCCTCCCATGGTGTTTGGTCTTCAGGCACAGTATGTGTTCGTGTGTGCGGGTGTTCTATGCCACATGTTGTCCTTTGCCCCTTTCTTCCACAACTAGAGGAAGCTAAATACATTTTGCCAAAGGTACACAAATGCACTCATATGGCATAATACAGACGTTCCAGAGTGTTTTCCAATCATGCAAAGTACAATTATGTTCCAGTAAAATTCCCATCATTCCTCCTACAGTTTGCCCCTTCTGGGTATGACCTCAGAATTGCCCCTGGTGATTTGGAACACTTCTCCCCATGCCACTGCATGCCGTCTCGGACTGTGGCCTCCATTTTGTGTGTCCTTCTCTTGGTCTGGCAGGTCTTTGTGGATCTCTGCTCCCTAAACCCGTGTCCCAAAGGGGCCAGCTGCCTGGTTGGAGAAGGCAGCTATGTCTGCTCGTGCCCTGACGGCGCCATTTGCCAGGAATCCCAAGAGGCCTGCCTGGATGGCGTGTGCCAAGGTGAGTTCCACAGAGCCTGAGTTAAGAACCTCATGAGGAGGTATCTCAGAAGACTGTCAGGAAGGTTAACACGTGCCAGGGGTGGAAGGAATGTTGAAACAATATTAATACAATAGTCAACAGCCAAGTTTTTTGAGTGCTCAGAAACTCTTAGGAGAAGAATGCTGGATGGAGGAGAATTATCACAGTTCAGGTCTTATTCTATGCAAAATTCCCATGTGGTTATTTTGTACTGGAAACAGCATCTTCTGAGCAAGAAATCACATTTCTTGCACTGAAAATAATATTCTGGTGCAGATAATGCAGTTTCCTGCATGGAAAATGCTGTTCTGTGCAAAATTCACACATGGTTGGTTTGTGCAGAAAACAGCATTTTCTGTGCAAGAATACCACATGCAATGTTTGCATGGAATAAATCCTGAATTGTGAAGAATCTTTGAAAACTATCATTTTAGAAGATTTTCCTGAAGAGGGAACAAAATTGTTATAATTACCGATTACTTCCTTTGAGATGAAAATTAGTGAAGGGTTACATCTGTACCACATATATATGGCCAATGTCGGCAACTGTGGCCTTCCAGGTGTTCTTTGATTGCGTCTCCCAACATGCCTTGCCATTGGCTGTACTGACTAGAGCTGATGGGAGTTGCAATCCAAACACTTCTGGAAGGGGTGCTCTTTGGCTGACCTTGACATGGTGAAGATGCTCTCTCTGTCCTCTACAGGGCATTGGGATGGGGAAATTGATTTTTGAGAGAGGGTGTTTCAGCTCTCCAGGATCTCCTGAGGGGTTAACGTGTCCCCCTATTTTTTATTTTATTTATTTATTTATACCCCACTCTTCAGCTACAAGGCTATCAGAGCGGCTTACAAATTGTTTTAAGCAATAGCAATTTACACATCTACACTGCATTAAACAGTTTCCAGTGTGTGTTAGCTAATTGCCCCACAAGCTGGGTACTCATTTTACCGACCACAGTTGCCCACAGTTGCCTACCCCTGCCTTTAATGGTTGTGTAGAAGAGGGAATTTCAACAGGTGTTGCTGGTTACCTGGTTGTGTGACAAACAATATCTGCTGAATATTTCCATCAAAGATACAGGATCCCTCTCCAGTCTTTCAGTCTGGCAACCCTATGAGGGGAGGTTTGGAATTAGGCCTCCTTCACACTTTTCTTTCTTTCTCTTGTAGGGGGTAGTAGCCCAACCCTCCTCTACGTGGTGCTGCCATTGGCCCTGCTCCTGCTCCTGGCAGCCCCCATTTTGGCACTAACGGCGCTAAGGCTTCGCCGCAAATCCCAGGAGACTACCGCAGAACCTCAGGAGGCTGCTGCAAACAACAGCCTTCAGCCGGACGCTGTTCATCTCATCCATAACATTACCCACGGCAATGCCGAGGAAGGGCTGAGGGACGATGGGATTGTGGTCAAGGCAGGGTTGCCCGCAGGCGGGCACCTGCCTTGCGGGCTGCCCAAGACAGACATTTCCAATGAGGAGAGAGCCAAACTGAATCAACTCAACAGAGCTCCGGCCATGCCGAGGCCATTGCTTTAACCTACTGAGAGAGAACAACAGGGCAACGGCGTCTTGTGTGGAAAGGAAACTAAGAGTGACATGAACTGTGTTGAGTAGTCCCTCAGCACTGGGATAAGGGGTTAATGAGCTCCGTACCCCAAAAAAGTATGGGGGTAAAGCCCCAAGGCACCTTATTTGATGGTTTTAGTATTTTTTTTAATGTACTAAGTATCTCTCCACATTTACAGTGTTGGGTGCCATTCTGATCTGGAAGGGAATAACTAGATTTTGGGTTTATGGTCTGCTTTCCTTTCCCCTTCCCCTTCCCAAACATGGTATTCATCTGGGAAGAGTATTGTTGAGGATCTGTGTAACAGCCTGTGCTGCCAGACAGAAGTTCAACAGGTTGGGGTGTAGGGAGAATCTCTGAGGGAGATCAGATGGAGGAAATTTGTGGAAGTACTTGTCCTTGTTCTTTTAACTTCTTTCAGCCAAAGTGGAACATGAAAGCTAGGAAGAGGAGTCACTTTTCCAAAAGGCTGAAACGAAGGGCAAAATAATTAGAAGCTGAGAGTGTGATTTGGAAGAAATGGGCCACAGGCATCTGCCCACTGAAAATGGCTACTAGGCACGGAAGACATGGGACCAATAGGGCTGGCTCTACCCATAGAAAGAATGAGGCACATGGTATGTTTTAAGGAATCATCCATTCTCCCATTCAAAAGGTTCATGAGTGGAAGCTTCTTCATTACAGGCAACCCTAACATTCAGATTGTGATTAAAAACGTGATTTTTAAAAAAAGAGGTCGTCGATGAGCTGCAAATACATTTACATGCCCTCAACATATCTTGCCCACCACCAGAAAATATCTGAATTTAAAAGAAGGGAGGGGAAAACTCCAGAACTCTTATCAAAGCTCAGAAAAACTGGTTAAAAAGCACAACTGATCTGAGACTGCAAAGGATATTCAGTTGGACCCCCATATCCACAGAACCAATGTCTGCAGTTTCAGTTATCTGTGGAACAAAATATAAACTATATAAACAGTTTCAGTTATCTGTGGGACATACCATAAAATTGTGCTAGAAAAGAGGGGCATCCTCTCTAGGCATCTTCTAGCTCCTCCAATGCAACTCTATGGTATATGTTTACCAGAATTCCGTTATTTTAATAGGATTTGCTGTTATCTGCAGTTTCTGCTATCCACGGTAAGTCTGGGAACCAAACCCCCTTGGATACGGGGGTCCGACTGTATATTGGGGTATTATTATTATTATTATTATTATTGCTTTGTAGTAACTTGCAGAAAGCATTTAAAATAGGGTGGGAATCATGTACTTCACTGATTAAATTTTGTGTGTCCATTTGCCTCTGCTAGGTGTCAGGCCTCGGCGTCCATAGGATGCATAACTAGTACTTTAAAAAATGCCTCGATGAGGCACTTGCTTCAGTCAGCAGATGCTGAGGGAGAGGTTGGGGTAGGCAGCAAGGTGTTATGGGATTGACTTGTGACTTGCCCTACATCTTTGGAGCTGCCCCCAGTTGTGAGGGAGAACTCTGTCCCTTCACCAGTTACAAAGTAGGATCCTTCTGTACAGAGAAGGGGTGCCATTTTGTTCTTTGCCTCAGGCAGCAAGAAGTCTTGGGCGGCCCCCATGTGGGGCGGGTGTACCTATGTCACAGATTTATCTGTGTTGCCCTCTGTTAAGATGGAAGATTGCCTTATGGGCAAGTGTGGCCAGCAACAGCCAGGAAGCTTTGAAAAGTTACTTTTCTGGATGACAACTCCCAGATCTCCCAGCCATACTAGCGGCAATACTGTGGGAGGAGAATATGGGGGTTATACAGTGGACCCTTGGTATCCGCTGGGGTTTGGTGGATACCCAGCTTGGATACCAAAATCCGTGGATGCTCAACTCCTATTATATACAATAGCAAGTAAAATGGCAAAATCAAGGCTTGCTTCTTGGAATTTTTTTTTAAATGTTAAGCTGTAGATGGTTGAATCTGTGGATAAAGAGTTGCAACGGAGGACCTAGAGAGGACACCTCTCTAGGCATTTGCTAGGTCCCCCAGCACACAACTCTATGGTCAACTCCAGTGGAAGCATACCATAGTAAGGACCTAGAGATTCCTAGAGAGGACACTTTGTCATTGATTTCAGGTAAAAAAAAATAGGGTTCCAGATTGCTTTTTTTCAGTTGTGTAGAAATGAAACTGTGTAGTATGAGGTTGCGTAATACGCAGGTCTACTGTACAGATTTGGAAGAGGGAGCAGGGTACAGACAATGGATGGGATCTTCTTGCCCCCATTTCCAGTTGGGGCCTGACTGAATGTATTTAAATTGTAAAATACTGTAAAGATTTCTTTATAGCTTCTTTGGTTGTTGTTGTTGATTTTCTGGATAGCCTATGACGACTATGATGACCCTTATGTAGCAAGGCAAGGTTAATGAACCACGAGTAAATACTTGGTTTGTCTCCATTTTGGGTTTGGGATTGATGTCATTTTGAGAGCAGATGAGAACTGAGAAAACTGGTTACTCCTACTTAAGGAACCTGAACACTGGGCCAGAATCAACAGTTTGATATAGGACCTGGTAAAATCTTATTGGTATTTAGGCTTCTTCCAAAATGCATCAGCCAGTAAAAACCATTTGCTATGGTTTCCATTTTGGTGGCCATGGCTATGCTTTTCTTTTTTAAAGATACGGGTAAGGCATGTCTATCTGCTTTTCTCTTTTCTCTCTGTTTTTCCATTTATGCATGCTCAGGGATTTTGGAGGCAACTGCTGTTTACTTTGCCTGTTGTAGGCAGGCAGACAGAGCTACAGCAGGATCAGCTAGAGTAGACTCCCGTTCATTCTCCAGATCTGTTTATCGGGTTGCTGGCTGCAGACATGCTCCTGCTACCTGATGCTGAACATCTCTTTCTCCAGCCCTCCTGCCAGTGCTGATGCTGATAAAAGAAAATCCAGCTAGACAGAGCATGAAGAGAAGGGAGCTAGGCAGGTGTGTGAAGACTTTGTAAAAAGGAACTTCTTTGCCAGAGGCTTTGTTAATGGAGGTAAGCAGACTTCTGGAAATGGCACTGAAGGTGGGCAGCCTCGGTCAGGACATCGCCATATTGGGAAGGAGGGTGGCTGAAAACTCCAAATAGATCGCGATAACAGCATTCACTGTTTCTAGCAATCTTTTTTAAAAATTATGCAAAAATGCACATAATTGTACGTTTGAACAACCAATTCAAATAGGGGCACATCAAAGGACTCAAACATGATTGGTCGGGCCTTGGCGAGGGCAGGCTTGTAAAGAAGAAAGCAGCCGGAGCCGCCATTGTTGTTTTTTTTATCTGGGTGAACAATCGTGTGCACGATAATTCAAGTGGCAGAGCAAACAAAACAAAAGGTGTTTTTTAAGTGGAAAATAACTCTTCTGCATCTGTCATTTAAGAACAAAAAAGGGGGAGGAATGGAGGGAGGTTTTTGGCAGGCAATTTACTCGTGGCCGCCATATTTTTGGAGGGGCATGCTCCGTGTGAACTGCAAACTCGGCTAATTTTCCATGCCAGCGATCTTCCAAATGAGTCATGGGTACAAATAAACACTGCAGCGATAAGGATGTAAGGTGCTATTTTCGCTATTAATTCTCCTGTCTAGCTGAGCCCTAAGACTCCAGGAGACCCAGGTTTGAATCCACATTCATTCAGAAAAGCACACAGAGCGCCCTTTGAGCGAGAGTCACATTCTCTCAGCTTCAGAGGAAGTCAATGGCAAACCCCTGCTGAATAAATCATGACAAGAAAACCCTATGATAGCTTGGACTTAGGGTTGCCATAAACTGGAAACAACTAGAAGGCACACAACAACAACAACACAGAAAAGATACAATATATAAGTAAGAAACTGAAATAGGTTTGCACAATTGGAGAAAGAAACCAATACTATCTTTTAAAGTAGTGTGTAATGAGATAAATTATTTGCAATAAGGAAAACCAGTAGAGGAAGACATTTTTTTTACACACTCCTCTGAAACCTCACCCTAGTAGTACTCTGCACCTGTCCTCAGCACTTCATACTTCAAGTGTTGGAACAAAAGCTTCAAATGACCTCAGGCAAGGTCATCTCTAGATGGTATATGAACCCTGGGGTCATGTTTTTTGGCTGTAAAAGCAGCATTGGTGCAAAGCAAATTTATGTGATGCATCTTGTCCCTGTGCCACTTCAAGGCTCCGGGGGTAACTTTATCCCCCTCTTAAAGCCCACTGAAAGTCCATTTACAGGCCAGGAGAGGCAGACAAATCAGCGGGAGAGAGGAGGTCTCTGTTACAAGGTCTGTGGCATAGAGCCATATGCAAAATCATTAATAGCCTCAGAGTTGGGAGAGCAAGATACTGGCAGACGCCAGGCCAGGTGTGTGTGTGGAGGGTGTTGGTAGCATGGGACAGTAACCGTGGCGGGAAATGGTGCCCAGAATGGCAAGTGGATACGTACTGCATTTTGCACCTGGAGGAGGGTGAGATGAGAGGAAAGGTGGACCAGAGCTTATGGGTTCTTTGGATTAACCCTCAGTAAACATGGGCGGGGGGGAGGGAAACCTTTCCAAACTCTGAGATGGACCAGGACACAACTTCCTGCAAAGCCCACCTCTGACTCCGAGTTTTAAAACTATCCAACTAATTGATTGACAACAATGCTTCTCAGGCTATCTGATATGGGAGGGTGGCAGGACCTGGCACCATATTTTTATTTTTATTTATTTAATGTATTTCTGTATCACCTTCCAACCCAGAAGGGTTTCTGAGGCAATGAACAAACAAAAACCAATTAAAACAATACAAAGATAGAAACATTTAAAAACGAATTGAAATGCTCTTAAAAACAAAACAAAACAGGTGACACATGCCATAGAGTCATGCTGGAAAATGCCTAGGAAGGTGTCCTTTCTAGGAATTTCTAGGTCCTCCAATGCAACTCTATGGTATGTTTGTACAGAAAGTCCTTTATTTTAATAGGGTTTGCTATTACCTGCCATTTCACTCGTACACGGTTAAGTTTAGGAACTTATCTCCTGCAGATACAGGGTTTGTGTGTGTGTGTGTGTGTGTGTCTGTGACCCGTATTCTTCCCTCACCTCTAAATCCAGGCTTCCATAGGATATTACCATGGCAGTTAAAGTAGGATAATAGTGCTATATCTGCAATGTGAAAGGGCTCTTGTGGCATGGCAGGACTGGATGGCCCTTGTAGTCTCTTCCAACTCTCTGATTCTATCCCTCTGTGGGTTGAGAAAGGTGCTGAGAGTTAGTTGGGCAGCACCTCATCTTTCCAAATGCTTGGACCACCCCTGGACCAGAAGAATTAAAGGCCACCGAGACTTGGCTTCCTCTGACTCCCAAGAAGAACCTAATGGAAAGGGGGAGACCAGCAGACTCATCCCATCTGGTGGCCAAATAAAGATATAACCTTTGTTAGGAGTGGGGAGAGAATGGAGATATCAGCCCCATTCGCAGACCCGAAGTCTATTGGCAAAACACCAGCCATTGACTCCTGATTCCCTGTATAAAGGCATCTGCTATCTTTGGCCAAAGTTGGTTCTTATCTTCGAACAGAGACCCACTCCATCAGTGTCAGGTGCAGGCAGAGAAGAACAACTTTATTGGTGGAAGCTAAGATTTTATAGACCCCCCTCCTGGGTCTGTACATGTGTTAGAGAAAAGCTTCTCATGATCTCATCCAGTTAGGGGTGGTTTAAGGCACCAGGGCCATCAGCATCCGCAGGGGGGCCCATCATTGTTGGGGGGTGGTCGTAACCCTCCTCCTGCAAAAACATTATGAGTAATAATCTGAATATCCTGGACTGTGACTAGCTTAGGTTGAGTTAGGTTACATTGACCTGAGATAAACATATGGGCCCCCCAAAATAAAGCATTGCAGCCCCCCCCCCAATTCCTTAAACTAGTCTTGCATCCAGTTTAAGTAACAAACTTCAGTTAACGTGCCTCCTACATCAGGCTAGGCTAATGTTACAGAGAAAGATACATTTCTTCTGAGATGTTACAGTTACACACACATCGTCAAGGTCTGCCACATTTTGGCATTTTAAGCAAAGATGAGTTTACTTTGGTTCCTTTCATTACCAACTAGTATTTGTTATTGATCAATATATCAGGACACTGTGTTTCCATGGGTAACCCACTCCAGCTATGGTTAACCATGCATGTTTCTAATAAAGCAATGCAGCATTATGGAATTATGGAATACAGAATTGTGCTTCAGCCTTCACCTTCAACTGTCCCAGTTTGGCAGAGATAGTCCCGATTAGTCCTCTGTCAGCCCATATTTCAGCTGCTTCTAAAATGTCCCAGTTTCTCTCTTTTCCTCCCACCTTTCCCCTTTGTCCCCAGTTTACTTCAATTGCATCTTGAAGAGAAAGGACAATGCAGAAAGAATCACAACCCGGAAACATCACCCAAGGAGACCTTCTGCTGTGCTTTCTGCAACCAGACTTGTTTATCTCAGATTGGCCTTTTTAGTCATCATCGCGCTTGCAGAAAGCATGGGATGAGTCCTTCCTGAATCTTCGTTTGCGAAGAAAAGCCAGAGAGAGAGACTTCAATTGCTGTCAAGTTGAAAGTGCAAAAGTAGTTTGCCTTCCATTAGCTCAGTGGGGGGACAAGAGACACAGTGGCAGAATCTTTCCCTTCCCAGTCACCTTAGGCAAAAGCCAACGGCCACAGCCTCGTCTAGTTTGTCTGCTCTCTCTCATTAATACCTTTTGCCATCTTAACCTCCCTCTGAAGTTGCTAGGCCACACAAGTCCTGCTTTGCAACTACAAAGTGCTGAAGGATATGCAAAGAAGATATGCTGGGAGAATTGGCACTGCTCCTCTTTGTCCCAAACCACACAATCTCACAATCAGTTTCTGACCAAATTTTGTGGTTGTTTTCTCCCCCCGCCCCTTTCCTCCCTCCTTGTCCATTTCCCTCTATCCAATGGCAGCTATGCTCAGAGGGAACATGGAAGCCTGAGATGGGTGTCAGATGATGTTTTCCAGGAAACAACTGTGAAATTAACACAGCAAGAGGGCTGACAGCCAGCTGAGGCAACATAAGTCCAGCTGAAGCTGTGCTGAATCCAAACCTTCCTCCTTCCAGAATAGGTGCAGCTCTGGCCGACTCATTGAAACCCAGGAATTTTATTTAGGAGGAGCTCCCATTTGTTTCCATGTGTTGGAAAATAATTTAGGCCAACTCTAACCTCGGCCTAACTTTTGAGTTAAGTTAACTTAACCTGAGGTTAAGTTAAGCCATGGGGGCGAAGAGGCCGAGGGGCAGCTGTGTGGGGAGGGGGCAAGAATGCGGACCCCCACACTCTGAGATTAAGCAAAGTTTGGATCGGGCATAACCCGGCCCCTCCTCACCCCCTTTTTGGCCCTTCATCTGGCTGGTCTCTGGGATCGGGAAGTCATAAGCCCCTAATTTTCATACCTTGAATGATAACGCAGAGTAATCATAATGTATACATTATACCGACTAAAGTAGGTATCCTGGGAGGGTTAGAAATGGGGTGCAGAATTCCCAAGTGGATATAATAATAATAATAATAATAATAAAATTTATTTCTATCCCACCCCTCTGCAATGCAATCAGGGCAGCTTACAGAGTAAAAAATTCTATAATTACATTACTACCCTAACCCACCCACCCCTTAAAACAATATTAAATTAAAAAGATTAAAAACATACAATAACTAAAATCAGGGGGAAAATGGAATAATTTGATGGCAGCTTAAGGGAAAAGACAGCCAAATCTTTGGGCCGGGATAACTATTCGGGAAAGGCCTACAAGCTGTTACATAGGCATGAAAATAAATTTGATTGTACAGTAGGACCCCCATGTCTGCGGAACCAATATCTGCGGTTTCAGTTACCCACAGGACACAAAACAGAACACATACCATAAAGTCTTACTAGAAAATGCATCCTCTCTAGTCAATTTCTAGGTCCTCCAAGGCAACTTTATGGTATTTTAAACTGGAAGTCTTATTATTTTCAATGGTGTTTGCTGTTATCTGCAGTTTTCCGCGGTAAGCCCGGGAACCAAATCACCGCGGATACGGGGGTCCTACTGTACTTTTCCTCCTCCCACTGCAAGCCGTTTTCTAACAAAGCAGGAGGCAGGGTGGTTATAGCATAGTTGCATGCAGAGGTCGTGGGTTCAATTTCTAGTACCTTGAGGTTGAATTGAAAGACCCCTCTCTGAAATCCAGAGGAGTGTACAATGGCCTTCCCCAACCTACGGTCGGCCAAGAGGCATTGAACTCCAATACCTATCATCTATTAGTTCGGGGATTCTGGGAGCTGCAGTCCAACAAATGCCAAGTGAGGATGGAGATTGCTATATTGTAGGAAATACTGAGCTGGATGAATCGATTATCGATTATCTCAGACCCAGAAATTTCGGAGGTTCCTTTATCACACTACACTGTTATACTGCTATTATTCCACTTTAACTGCTCTGGCTGCCTCCTCCTGTGGAATCCTGGGATTTGTAGTTTAGGGAGGGGCATTTAGCCCTCTCAGCCAGAGAGCTCTTAGGCCTCCCTAAACTACAAACCCCAGAATTCCACAGGAGGAGGCAGCCATAGCATTCAAAGTGGAACAATATGTAGGAGGTGAAGCAGGGAGAGCACTTGAGCCTTTAATTTCTACATGGCAGGTAACAATCCAACAGGGAAAGCTCTCAATTGTCACTGCATCCCTTTATTATAGGGAAAGCTGCACCGGTGAGATCTTCATCCCCTCCCAATAGACAAAAGGGAAGCCATGATCTAAAAAAAATAGAGTTTGGAGCCATTACTGAGAGGGCGTGGCTATGGCTGAAGGGGCGTGGCCAGAGCAGGGGCGTGGTCAACTCCATTGTGATGGGCGCGTGGCTGTATGAAAGAGGCGGAGTCTGGTCGTCATCATGACTCCTCCCTCCATTTCCAGATTGATCTATTTGTGTTTGAGGGAGAGGGGGAGGGTAGGTTGGATTGTACCATTTAAGAAAGTGTAAAGCATTTCCTCTCCTTTCGACAACTCAACACGTAATAAGCCCACCGTTCCCCTGGCTATCTTACTTGCCCGCCCACTTCCCCATATTTGGTTCCTCCTTTCTTTCCCCCCTTCTTCTCTCCTCAACGTGGCCCGCTCCAATTTTGACGCATTGCAGGTGAGAGGCGACCAATGGCCGCAGGAGTCTCATCCTGCGCCTCCTTTTTGAGCCAATAGAGGCGCGCGGCACAACTGTCTCGTCACAGTCATGTCTCCTTCCGCTGGTAAAAACGGTTTGGGGGGAGGGGACGCCTCATAATAAAGGGGCGAAGAAGCGCGAGAGGGAAAAAAAGTAGTCCCCTCATAGCCTGAGGTAGAGGAAAGTGGGCGGAGCCATCTCGAGATTGAGAGAAAGAGGGAGCGACTTCAACACGGCCGTGTGTGGTGGGAGGGGGGAAGGGGGCGTGGCCTCTTTGGTTAAGTTTCGGGGAGGGAAGCCGAGCGCGAGGCGAGGCCGTTGGCGGAGGGATCCCGCGCGCGCCTTGTGTGTATGTGAAGCGACTCGCAGCAGGTTCCGGCCATTGCTGCTCCCACCTCCCTTCGCGACGCTGCCGCCGCGGTCGCTGCTCCTCCTTGAGACCCCTTCACGCTCCGGCTCTTCTCCCCGAACCGGACCCGGCAATGGTGAGGGGCGGGCGGGCGAGAGAGAGAGAGGAGGCCCCGGCCGGGGACCCCCACCACGGGGGAGCAGGGCTGGGGAAAGGGGGCGCCTGAGGAGCCGTGGGTTGAGTGTGGGAGCCATGGGGCGAAGGCGGCTGAGGGGCAGCTGGGTGGGGAGGGGGCGAGAATGGGGACCCCCACACTCTGAGGGTGGGGTGGGTCAGGTAAACGGGGGCTGAGGGGGGCGAGGAGGGGATCCCCCACTTCTTGGGGGGTTCGGGGCAGCTCCCTTCATTGGGAGGGGGAAAATGGGGTCTCTTTCTCCCCCTCCTCTCAAATATAGGGAGTTGAGAGGAGAAGGGGGTACAGTTTTTCTTTTCAGTTTTGGGGTGGGGCGAAGAAGGCAGGTGGTTGGGGGGCATGTTGGAAATGGGCGCTTTCCTGGGGAGATGGGGTGGAGGGATGCTTTGGGGAGGGGGGTCAGAGCTGGTCCCTTCAATAGGAGGTTGGGGGCCGGGTCCTTTCCGTGGGAGAGGGAAATGGGGGTCTACCTTCCTCCCCCCCACGATGGGAGAATATAGGGAAAGAGAAAGGGATACTTTCTTCCTAATTTTGGGGTGGGCGGAAGGCAGGTGGTTGGGGGGCTGTTGAAAATGGGGGCTTTCGTGGGGATGGGGAGAAGGGGGAGGGTGTCAGAGGAGGTCCCTTCAATGGGAGGTTGGGGGGCAGGTCCCTTCAGTGGGAGGGGTGAAATGAGGTCTGTCTCCCCCCCCCCCTCAAGATGGGGAAATATAGGGAGGTAGAGAGGAGAAAGGGGTGAAGATTTCCGTTTTGAGTGGGGGGGAAGGAAGGCAGGGGGGTTGGGAATGGGCGCTTTCGTGGGGCTATGGGGTAGGAGAGATGCTTTGGGGAGGGTGCCAGAGGCGTGGGAAGGGGGGAGCCGGGTGTGCCCTCTTTTATACGCAAGGCGTATTGCGGGGTATATGGAAAGATGGAGCACACTAGGAATCTGGGATAAATGGGGACAGAAAGGGGGAGGACGTGGGTGGAATATTGTTGGAGGGAGGAGGTGTAGTTTGAGCCAAGGAAATGAAGATGCCCCTTGTGTGCATGGGTTGGGGGGTTACGAGGTTATTTGGGGGCATACCCTTAGGTATGAAGGGGTAGAGTGGGTGTTCAGAGGGGTGGTAAGGGAGGCAACAGGAGGTAAAGAGTGGGCTTTGTTGCATTTTTTCTCCCCCATAGAAGAAGGAAAGGGATGAGGAACAGGGCAAAGTGTTAGGGTTGGCAGGGGGCAGTCAGAGTGCAAATGTCACATGGGGACAGGAAAGGCAAGTAGGGGTCCTGTGAGTTGCCAGTAGGGCATCTGGTTGTCAAAGCCTGGAAGTGGGGCTGACAGTTTGGGCATAAGACTGGGGGATGGCGTGGCAATGGGCTGCCTGCTGGCAGAGGAGAGGGGGAGTTTGTTGGGCGTCTGGCCTTGGGATAAGGAAGCCTGGCAAATGGCTTGGCTTGTAGAAGAGCGGGTGGGGGTGGCGGATGTGTCTTGGGAGCGCTTGGCTGATAGGGTGGGAGGTGATGAGGGGGTGGTATGTACAAGAGTTGCTGAGTTGAGGAAGGGGTGGGTGGCACCGTGGTCAGAAGGCCCAGCTAGCTGGGTGTCATGGTGGCAGGAGCACTGGGTGAGGAGGATGGAAGCAAGCAAAACATTAGTGGTTTAATCATCATAAGGCCTTGGGGATGGGGCCTAGTCAGCAGAGGTTTGTGGGTTGTGGGCATCAGTTTTAGAGATCTTCACCTTGTAGTTACCAAAATGGCCTTGAGTGGCAGCTGGTGATTGATGTAAGGAACAGTCATGCTATATAGGAGGAGGTCTTGATTACAGGGTGGGTGGATGTGAGTGTCTGGTGTTGAGGTTCCTGTGTGGGAGAGGGCAGCTTGTAGCTTCTTGTATATAAAGTGACAGATAAGGAGGCATTGGAGGAGATGGTCCTGGCAAAGAGGGACATCTTGGGTGTCTAGTCAATGGTAGGTTTTAGATCAGTGTTAGAAGTGGAAAGCTTACAGGATCCTGAAAGGCCCAGGTGGTATCTGTAGGACTCGGAAGTCTAACAGATAGGTGTGCAGAGTGTACTAAGAGGGATTGGGACCATAATGTGATGAACCAGTGCATGGGATTGGTGGTCTGTGCTTCTCCATGAGGCAAAATTCCAGTGCAGGGACTGGAAATCATGTGGCTCATTTGCTGGTGTGAACTGAATTTCCACATTCTGGCTGGTGGGTTGTTGCACTTGATAAATCAGGTATATTTGGGTGTGAATAGTGTACAGCTGAGTTCTGGCTACTACAGAGTTTGAGAGCTGGAACTATATGTCTGTATCCATGTCCTGCTTTTATGTAAGTGTTTCTGATGGTTGGTCCAGCTTCAACCTCTGCTTAGGTTTACCCAGAGCATTAGAAGCTTTGCATGGACAAGAAAAGTCATTGTCTGTGGGATGATTTTGACCCATGTGGGAACAAGAGCCCCATTCAGAATGGATTTTGTCTAACTCATTGCCCTGCTTCTGGAAGTGCTCTATAGTGACTGGTTTGGGAGAAATTTAATAGTGGGAAGCAATCCAGCAATGAGTACTTGAAATGAAATACACTCGCTGACTCAGTGGGATAGTTACAGGATAGCCACAGCAAGGCACAGCAGGAGATGATTGCTTTGTAGAGATGTGATGAGGAGAGGGAATCCTTGTGATCTTGAGTTGAAGGAGGGGCTCCAGGAAGTTGGTGTGATGGTGGTGGGAATGCACTGAGGTTATTTGGTTACAACAGTATACATGGGGCCCTCATTATATAGGATTTCTATACAGTACTTGAAATCCCAGATGATGAAGCCCCCATATTGATAATGCATATAACCTTGATTTTGATACATAGGATTACTGGTCCTTGTGGGAAGACGGTCCAAAATGGTAGTAGAGAATGTCATTAAAGACGCTATTCTCCTCTTAAGAAACCCTGAGCTCTTCTACCTTCCCTTCCTCTCCCCACTATGACTTCTGGCACAAAGCTGTCACCCTCATGCTTTCTGTCCACTACTGGAGCCTCCCTCAGCCTATAACAGAATAGAAGAATGACCCCATGTATGGATCTGCTTTTCTCTCTGACAGCTCTTACTAAATAATCCAAGCCATTAAATTAATATTTTCCTTCTGGCTGCTCTTGCTGCGCTAACCTACTTTTGAGAGCATCTTTCCCTTGAGCTATTTAAGAAGCCTATCCCAAAGGGCTTCTAGTTCTCTCTTGCATTTACTGTATCAAATCTATGAGGCCAGCCATACTGAGTGGAAAGCAGTGTGATCAGTTGGCAAGGGGGAGACAATACCATGATTCCCTTTTTGTGATCTTGGGCTGATCCCTTATTTGAAGCGGGTGTGTGTGCCGTCAAGTTTCCTGTCGACTTATGGCACCCCCATGAATTTTTAATAGGGTTTTCTTAGGCAAGGAATACTCAAGAGGTGGTTTTGCTAGTTCCTTCTCTGAAATAGAGCCTACAATATCTGGTATTCATTGTTGGTCTCCCATCTAAGTGCTAACCAGGACTGACCCTGCTTAGCATCCAAGATCAGACAGGACCTCGTGCCTTATGGGTATAGATGCTAAGTTACATCCAAAGATTGAATCCCAAGAACAGCACAGTTTTCCTTGTTCTTTCCCTTTTCCCCTCCTATCTAGTGACCTTGCATAGCTGATGAGGTGGTGGCGGGGGGTCAGAAAGAGATCCTGATGGACCTTTGGTCAAAATGAAAGATTGCACTGGTTCTTTGGTCTTTTGTCCCTGACAGCCTTGTATTGCAGCTCAAAGGAAGGATTGGCCCAGTTTGATGAAATGCACCATGCTGTCATATTGGCCTTCTTTCTGTACTGGTGCAACTTTTTGGGGCACGAAGAGAAAACCTTCCCCTGATTCTCACCCCTGTTGCTCGACTGGAATTGCTTTATCATCCTTCTCCCTGTTGCTGTCAGTAGAGGGCTGCTGAGTCCACTGCAGTCTGTTGAGCTGAGCACTCCGTGCCCCAGTATAGCAATAGTTCATCTGCAGAAAGACCTTTTGCCTTAGGCCAAAATGGATTTTTCCAGAAGGAAAGGGTGGGGAGAGCAGTTCATATGGCTGCCCTGGAGCTTTCATCTGGGGCTCCCCCCACGCACCCCCCCAGGCTGCACCATTCTAATTGTGGCACCCTTGGCAGTCCTTGGTGCTGTCTGCATTTTGCAGTGAGTGTCTCTCCAGCCGTATCAGGTTTGCCTTGGGTCTTCAGCTCTGGCAGTGCTGCAGTGCTGAAGTGGCTGAGACTGCAGTGGAGGCTGGAGTCCAAGTGATCCTTGTCTTGCAACACCTCTTCTTTTTGAAAGCATTGAAGCTGAATGCAAAACTTTTTTTTTTAATAAGTGTGCTGTAGTGGGTGTGAGCTGCAGGCTGCTGCATGGCCAATGCAGAAGCAATGTTGACTTGCCCAGCCAACTCCAGCAAGGCCAAGCCAGGGAGAATGCGGCAGAGGTTTTACTGTCCCAGATGTCCCACTTGGGTGGGATGCCTTGATATCCCATGATGTGGTGGTGCTAATGCAAAGGTGTGAATATTTTGTTCTTTTTCAGCACTTTGTTGCAGCTGATAAACACTTGTGTTCTCTATAAGCCAGGACATGTCTGTGTTTATCCCACTCTCCTTCCAAGAAGCTAAGTCCTGTGCACATAGTGTCAGCCCCCCTCTTATCTGCACAACAGTGTTGTGAGGTAGAATAGGCTTAGAGTTGGTGACTGGCTGTGAAGTTTCAAGGCTGAGTGAGGATTCTAACCCACATCTCTCTTGTTATCGTCTTAGCATGCACAGCATAATACCACACTGGCTGTTATCCCAGAGGCCTTAGGAAAAAGATAAAATAAAAGAAATTCGCATAGTAGCTAGCAAACTGCAGTTGTAATTATCCTTTTCTGAAACTCACTTTGTTTGGAGGATGAAGAAGCGGTCCTGAGCTCCATTTGCTGTTAGGGGCTGGGAAGAGTCCTAGATCTCAGTTACAGTGAGTCAGCAGTCGGGTTTTGGGTTTCATTACCTAAAGCCTGGTAAGATGGGGATGGAATAGAATCCATGTCTGGTTCTGGATACTCTTGTTTACAAATCTATCTAGGAGGATTCAGAACTAACTTGGAGGGAGCTTTTGCTTGGATTTTCCTATTCTTTGAGGAGTCAACAACTTGCTGAATTAGGTATAGCCTGCTGGATAACTGCTGTTTTAACCCAATAAGGGTCAAGTAGGTGACTTTTGCACATGGCCTGCCTTGCTGTGTTTGGGGTTGGGAACAAATTTCCCACTGGTGGTAATAAAACCCCTCTAGATCAGACTAAAATCCATCTTTCAAGCATATTGTTCCCACCTCCCCCATGCTGGCCTCCTAGCTGCTCTTAGGGAAGGCTGTAATTAGGGTCTCAACATAACAGGTCTGTCTTGCTAACTATGGAGAAACTGGCATTGGCTGGCATATACTCTGCTGAATCTGAAGGTGCCATTTTGCCACCATTACTACTAGGCTAATCCTCATCCATGGATTTGGTCAGGCACTGGGATTTGTGGGACTCACTGCCTCAAGATGTGGATGCTTTCATATTCTGGCAGTGAATTCCACAAACTCTCAAATTGTCTGCATTGTTGGCCTCTGTAGCACCTCTTGCAATGCATCTTTGTGCTGCTTATGATTGTCCTGGATTGCACAACTTTAGTTGTGAGAGGCTGACAGGCAGGTGTTGTTTTAAACATCTGCAGAACAGAGGTTTGGCTGCTGTGGCCTTCTGTGAGGGCAAATAAAGGCTAAAGGGGCTGGCCCAATTGTCCACGCCTTGCTCAGCAGAAGACAGAAGCATTTGACTCAGCTTTTGTTTTGTAATGCTTTCAGTCCTGCCCATACTCTGATGCTTCTACTAGACAGCATCTGAAGGCTGGTATAAAGAATATAAAACATATAATATAAAACAAAACAATTGTTCATTGAGGTCCTTGCAAGAAGTAATGAGAAGCAATGGGCCCATTTTCAACGAAGCTGGCATAAACTGGAGGTTAAGAAATGCAGTGGATGGAATTCACTCGTAGTCCCCTTTGACATATTCAGCTTGGGAGTATGAAGGCTTTCTCCAGTCCAGCTGGATTGATGGAAGGCAGTACCTGCAACAGGAGGAAGAAAACACTGAGTAAGGGGCAGGATGTGGCCAGGGGGGAGGGTGCAGTGTGTAAACCTCCTTCTGAGTTGATCATGAAAAGGGTGTGGATGGGGCTGTGACTGCACCCTCTTTGTTCCTCCTGCATTTGGCTTGGTGGGCAAATTGAGTGCAGTCCCAGTCTCATTCTTGCTCCTTCCATAGTCCACTCCCACAAGATCCTCATTGCTGCTGACCTCAGAATGTCGCATCTTGCCACTTGTTTCTTACATCCCAGGCTGGGAGCAGAAGCAGGCTTCTCAACCTTTAACAGACCCTACTGATGTTGTGAGCAGTTTGGTTTTGGCTGGTTGGGTCACAAGTTGGGTTGGGCTTAGCTGATGTGGGAGATAAGCAGCACCGGTCCCATGCCTCACTGCAAGTCACCTCGCTGGGGAGTTGGTGAGAGAAGCCAAGAAGGGTGACTGAGAGGAGGACCATGACTCAGCAATTAATGTTTTCTCACTCTCTGCTTCTAGGCTGACCAGCTTACTGAAGAACAGATTGCAGGTGAGTCCTCCATGTGCATTGTGGAAATAAATACCAGCTTAGCCATTGCCAACTTATTTTATCTGTTTATATATCTGTCCTTTTTCCAATAATAAGATTCAAGGCAGTCTGCCACATATCTAAAACCAATACAGATTAAAAATAATACAAAGACTTCAATATGAGTATAAATACAAAAGTTACTTAAAAGATAATTAAACAATTTATGGCATTAAACACGTTAGAATGCATTAAAAGGCTATATACATGCCATAAAACAGCACAGCACACAATTAAAAGCCCATCTTCATCAGTTTCTAAAAGCCTGATGGTGTAAGAATATTTTAACTTGACATCAGAAGGAGAGCGAGGCTAGAGCCATCCTGGCCTTAGGGAGGGAGTTCCAAAGTCTGGGAGCAGCCACCAAGAAGGCCCCATCTCCCTTGTTCCCACCAAACAAGCCTGAGAAGGTGGTGGGACAGAGAGAAGGGCCTCATTTTCCCAGCTGCTGTAGAAATATGGGCATGAGGTTGGGGGGAAAACCCAGCCAAACAGCTGGGGTGGAAAGCTGTGGGTGGCAGCTGCAGCAGTTTGGAAAGTCAGGACTTTTCAGGACTTGTCCTGGTTTTCCTAGCTTCCATGTTCTTGGGATTGCGTGGTTAAGACGTGCTAATTTGTTAAGTGCTCCAGGGCAACTGCTGGTGGCCTGTTTGTGAGTTCAGTATAATGCTTAACAATGCTATTTCCCTCCCCTGCCCCCAGAATTCAAGGAGGCCTTCTCCCTCTTTGACAAGGATGGAGATGGCACCATCACCACAAAGGAACTTGGCACTGTGATGAGGTCTCTGGGGCAGAACCCCACCGAGGCCGAGCTGCAAGACATGATCAACGAGGTGGATGCTGACGGTAGGTGGCTGGGCAGCTTTTGTCCTAGGGATGGCCATGCTCCAGAGGCAGAAGAGATGAGCCAAAATACAAGTACTTGCTGCAAAGTCTTAGCCAGCTTTCATTTTGTTTGAGAGCTCTGTTCTTGCAGGTGAGAAGACCTCTTGTTATTAGCCCACTAAGCTTCTCTGACTCTCCTGGTAGCTGTCAGTGTTGGGCAAGTTGATAGGGAACATATATTTGATGCAGCCAGCCTAGCCCAGATCAAGCCAGTGATTATTGCCAGAGAATGGTGAGTCTAGTGAAAGTTGGGAATGATGGGATGGTGCTTGATGAAAAGTGGGAACAAGAGAGGATGGGAGGGATTTGCGATGAGCAAAGGTCTAGGAAGGCCCTTCCTATGGAAATCAGCACCTTCTGAGGGAGTCAGAGTTGCACATGCAAGGGGGTTTCCCATCTCCTCAGGACGTCCAGAGTATTTTAGATTTGAGGAGATTGAGACAGTGTGTACTCAGAAATCTTAAAAGTTTACCACACTATTAGGGTGAGGAGGTTAAATATGCCAACCGTGAG
Organism: Gambelia wislizenii; assembly: GCA_030847615.1. Classification (NCBI taxonomy): domain Eukaryota; kingdom Metazoa; phylum Chordata; class Lepidosauria; order Squamata; family Crotaphytidae; genus Gambelia; species Gambelia wislizenii. The sequence continues at coordinate 35,794,664 of JAUMIR010000010.1, forward strand.
GGAGGAACAGCTTTCCTTTCAGTGCATATGTCCTGCTTTCCATTTATGGCATTCAAGATGCTTAATGAAAATACAAAAACAAGTCACAACAGCTTGCTGGTATTCTTGAGGATTGATTCTCAGGCAGACCCTTTGGAGATACTAGCTTCAGCCCTGGCTATACATACCATTCTAGATTCAGAGAATTAGAAACTGGCTTTGTGGCATAATGAGTTGAACCCCCAACCCTCCAGGTTAGTGGAAATGGGCTGCCTCTTGTTAAAATACCTGCAGTCATGCTGGCTTTGCCAGTCAGCCAGGCCTTCTTCTCAATTGCCAAGTTGGGTTGCTTTTATGCAGGTGCTTTGGTTTTCACTGGCATCCTCTTTATGATTGCTGATTGCCATTTTCAGGGAATGGCACTATTGACTTTCCGGAGTTCTTGACCATGATGGCAAGGAAAATGAAGGACACAGACAGCGAGGAAGAGATCCGGGAGGCATTCAGAGTGTTTGATAAGGTGAGGCAGTGGAGAAGGATGACTAGCCATCTTGAAGGGGAAAGAGAAGAGGCACTGCTGAAATGCAATCCATGCCCTTCCAATCTGAAATGGAGAAGGGAGCTATTCTAATCCCTTCTCTGAAGCTGGAGCATATGAAGTGGGGAAGGGAATGCCTTCTGCCAGGACCCAGGCAAAAGGTGCTGGCTGTTGCATTATGCCCACTGAACAAACACCTTTGCTTTCAGGATGGGAATGGCTACATTAGTGCAGCTGAGTTGCGCCACGTGATGACAAACTTAGGGGAGAAACTCACTGATGAGGAAGTGGACGAAATGATACGGGAGGCAGATATCGATGGGGATGGGCAGGTCAACTATGAAGGTGAGTGAGTGTGGGATGGGCCCCAGAGATTGTTGCCTGTTGACCTATTTGTGCAGTGTAGGCCATGGGGGTCCATAAAGAACCAGCTACTAGGGCAACCTGTGCATCAAACTTTCTGGGTGATGTGGAAGAGCCTTCACCACTCTCCAAGAGACACTGTCAGGTCTTCTGTTTTGAGAGGGATCCGTCTTGGATTACATCAAGCTTTAGCTTTGGGCTATGTGGAAATAACCTAACATTCGATACCCTCATGAGTCAGGGAGTGAGGCCCACATGTCTTACAGCCTGTGATATTTGCTGTTTTGACAGCCTCCCTTTGGTACCTTTGAGCTGTAGAACCACCCCACCCAGCATATCTTGATGTTACCATTCCGGGCAACCTTTGATGCTGGGAAAATCTCAGGTGGTCTGTCACTTGGCCTGTCATGCACATGGCATTCTTCAGGAGAATGTACTTCTTTGCAGTGCTAGTCACACATTCTTCAGTCTGGGTGGGTGGGTGGAGTATGCATGAGTATCTTGAGCAATAAAAGCTTGGAGAGCAGGGAGAAATACTCTGAGGCATACTGAGGAAGGATGGAACAGACATGAGTAGAGTTAAAGCACATGGCTTTATGTGGCTATCATCTGGAAGAAGGGAATGTCTCCTTGAGGGAGGTAGACTAGGTGACTACTTGCAGATTGGATAGCCGCCTTCTTCCTCATGGCCTTTTCTTGCCTTCTGTCTCTTTCAGAGTTTGTGCAGATGATGACTGCAAAGTGAAGCCTGCAGAGTGGGTGGCTGGCAATGCCCATTCTCCTTCAATACTTTTCTCCAACACACTCTCTCTACTTAAGTAACCTGGTTCTCTAAGCAAACAATCAGCTGTGGAATAAATCTGACCAAGCAATTTAAAACAACAACAACAACTTCCCAAGCTGCATGATTGCACTCATCTCTCCCTCCTCTTCTTGCTCTTTTCCCCTTTCCTTCCTTTCTTCCTACCTTCTCTTTCCCGGTGCATCCCCTAAAATCTGCCCCAGCCCCATACCTCGTGGATGTCTTTGTTTCCATCGGGTCTCCTTCTGTTCTGCAGTCAGAGCTGGCCCGTCTCCCAGGGCGCAGATTTTCTTTCTTTCAAGAATAATCCACATGATGGGGTGGAGAGAGCGCAAAAACCTTCTTAATCGTGTTGCATGTGTCTGGCACTGTGGTCGTGTGCATTGACATGGTGGTCGCCACCGAAGGTCTTGCCCCAGCGAACACCAGGGGGGTGCAAGGAAGAAATTGGAATGTTTTCGTTTTCTTTTTTTCCTTTTAGTTTGCTTCAGAGGGTGGGAGGGGGAACTATTCCCACCATTTAAGGTGTTCATGTGGCTGAAGGTGGGTTCCAGAGAGCTCTGTCAGCAAGATCTGGGGAAAGATGCTGATAGAAAGGGAGGGGGGGGAGAAGTTTCCTACACTGTCGGATTGGCTCTTCTACAAACAAAAACAGACCCAACTGCCCACAACTTTGACTTCCATCTCTGTTCTTAACCCTGTATAAATTGTAAATGTCCTTAACAGTTTTCCTAAGCATTGTGTCCAGACATCAGAGCTGCTATGTAAATATCTGATGCCACAGGCCTCTTTGGGGCATGCCTGTGTGTGGCGGATGCTTTTGATTGGCAGCTTGAGGGGAGGGAATTTAGGGGGGAGGCGTCTGAATGGAACCGCAATAAAACAGTGAAGCCACTGCTGAAGTCAATGCCAACTGGGCCAGAACGCCCTTTTCTCTCTGTCCCTCCTGCAATGCTTTTTTTTTTTTCCTAGTGGCTCTCGGTTTAATGCTTGTGCCGCACCTTGGCTTCAGTGTCTATGCTCTTTAATGTTGCTTCCTTACTTTGCCTGTTCCCTCCCTGTCCCATGCCCCAACCTTTCCTTGCGGCAAATAGCATGAGCCGCAAACTTGCTTCTCTTTTTCACTTTTATTTTTTAATCAAATAACAGAAACAAAAGATTTTTTTTGGGAGGGGAAATAAAACAAGCAGCAGAATTTCCCTGAAAACCGGGTGAAAGAAGAGTGCTTTGTGCAGTCCGTGGCGGATTTGACCACGCTCCCACTTATTTCCTGTCTCCTGCCACCCCCGTGCAAGCGGAGGTGGAGGGATCTCACCTGAGAGCTTGGGAAGGGAGCGTGGGGAAGGTTGGAGCAAGAATGTCTTTGAAAGCAGGTGGTGTTGTGTTCAGTTGAAGCTGTGAAAATAAAATTATATCAATGTTTTCCAATAAAATGCAGTGACTACCTGAAATGGCTGTTATGTTGTTATTTATTTGTATCCCATGATTCTTAAAAGAATAATACAGCTAAAAACATACAAAAAATGAACATTAAAGTGGAATTTGACTGTTCACAGTATTAAAACAATTCAAACCTATACTTAAAAAGATAAAAAGCTGTTAAACAGTTCAGTTTAAAACGATATAGCACCCTTAGCCTGTTCTTTAAAAACTTTGGTTTTAAAAACCTGTTGGAATGAAAGTTTCCCTCCCCTACACTGATAGGACAACAAGGAGGGGCCCATTCTGGCCTCCCTGGGAAGGGGTTACAGAGCAGCCACTGAGAAGGCCCCGTCTTACATCTGGCAGCTGTGCTTGTCATGGTGATGGGACAGAGAAAAAAGCTATACATTCCCCTGCCTCTTTAAGTTGGCTTTCTAATGTGTTTGCTTTAAAGAGACTGTATTGCTCTGGCCCACCCCCTGCAATGCTTCAAATATCCTTTAAGGAATTGTATTTTTGTTGCATTCCCAATGAGTGGAAGGGGAGGCTACTCATGTTCCGGCAGTGGTTCTGAACAGGGCAGAGAAGGCCATGGCCTTCAGGGATCCACATGAGTACAGCTGGTCTGTCAATTGTTATAGTGTTTCGTCTTGCCCTGTAGGCAGCCATCTCCAGAAGCAGGCCTTCTGAGGCCAAACGCAGCACCCTGGCCCTCAGATGTCAAGGTGTTTAGGATGTCAGCTCCCAGAATTGACAACAATGGATTTGGTTCCCAATAATGGTTAAAAGAACATAGAAAAACCAACATGCGTCAAACAATTGCACACTTTAAAATTGTTGACTTAAAAATCATCTGGGTTGGGATGTGAGGGCGATCTGGCTTCGACATCTATCACCCCATTGATTGCCAGGGTTGATTTGGCTGATCTGGCTGGCTAGGTGGGTGTCCCCTTCCTCCCTCACCGCTCCATGTGTGTCCCTCCCAAAGCTGTGTGCTCGGTGGAAGAGGACGACCATCCCAGATAGAAGGAGTGTACCGTTCTTCGGTCAAGGGTATACGATAGCTGCGCTCCCCTGCTAGAACCTCCAAACAAGCTCAAAAATCATCTGGGTTGGATCTGAACAGATCACAGGAGCTAAAAAACATGTAACCCCAAACAGGCATTAAGGCTGAATAAATAAATACTAAACTTCACAGGGGTTGTAAATGCCATATGCTGTATATACATGTGTGTGTGTTAGCAACAGTTTTTATATGAACACATACATTAACAAGACTGAGAGGACTTGTTTCATATATTTGCTATAGATTCCACAGTAGTTTTCTAACAAAACAAATAGAACCTCAGGGTTTAATAAACTCATCCCAGATAACTAAAGTAAAAGGGGCACTTAGGCAACATTACCAAGTATAAATGAAGTCTTACTAGTACCAACATCTGTCTTACAAATGCCTATACAGTGTTTTGTTATATACTGCTTGCAACCCATGTGGGGTTGGTTTGATAGTCATATTTAGGGTTACATGCCTTTTTTAAAGCACCTGTGATATATTGATATAGGTAACCTTGTATTTATGGGCTTTGGTTCTAAACTTAGTCATACCTGCTGATGGTTCCTTTAAAATTTAGTAATAAAAGTGTGAGCGCACCCAAAGCACAACATAAAACCTGTGTTTTCCTCAATTTTTAAATCTGAAGATAGGACACAGGCCTCTGGGGTTTCTAATTGTTTTGTATGTGAGAACAAGAGTGAAATGATACCCAGCAGGCTATGGAGTGCAGCCAACATCCCTTGAAAATGGAGAGAGGCCTCAAGTGTGGCTATTTGGTTACAGATGCTGGCTCTTGCTGTACAGAGCAGGGATAGGAATCGGGTGGCCTTAGCCAGCATAGCCTATGGTGAGGAATGCTGGGAGCTATAGTCACACAATATATGGAGGGCTTTACTTTGCCCACCCCAGAAGTAAAGCAACCCTCCCATCTGATGCCCTCCAGATGTGTTCGGACTGCATCAACAATTCCACAGTGTGCTATGTAGGAAGGTTTGTAGAAGGTTAAGACATTACAGGATTGCCTCTTGGTCTCCTCTACCTTTAATTATCTAGAAGCAGGGACTTGGGTTAGCCAGCATGTTGTAGTGGTTTGAGTGTTGGACTACAGGGTTGGAATCTACTCAGCTATGAAAACCAATAGTGTAAATTTGCTGTTCCAGTGGGTGGTTAAAGAAGCAGTGCGTTCAGCAAGTCCTACTCTTCCAGCTTCAGAGAATGGCAAGGGCAAACCATCTCTGAACAAATTTTGCCAAGATAACCCTAAGTTGAAAATGACTTGAAGATGGAAGGGGGATGTGAGTGGAGGAAATTTCAGTTATGTACAGCAGTGCTTTTGGGAGAGGGGAGAACTGATTGGTATTGGGCCTCTATTTTCTCTTACAGGTGGTCGGGGTGCTATGTCCCCACACATGGTTAAATTTGCAGAAAGTGAGTCAGGTTTAGGGTTGGAAATGCATTCACCTAGTGATTGAGGCCCCTTCCACTGTTGTGGTGAGCAGGTCAACAAGTAAAAGAACCACCTGTTGAAAGGGTTGGAAAAGATCATGCCTGAACCAAGGTGGGAGAGACTCACCTGTGCAAACGTTTTGCTTTCACTCATGTCAGCTGTACGGAGAAGCCCATCCTTTTATGAGTCTAGAATGGGTGTGAGTGAGTTTTCCCTCAACTGGCAGAAAAGAAGACTTAATGAGCATCCCACTCTGGTAATTTCTGCATGCTGCCTCTGCATCCATCCCCAGTGACTGGTCTGAATTCTCACCAGCTTAACCTGGGCAGATGGTGCTCGTCCAACCCTGTAAGGTCAACCATCTAAGAGAAGGAAACTCGCTGCTACCGTCCATGCTTGCAAGGCCAGCAAACGAACCTTTGGTTTAAAGGGTGAGGCCAGTTCTGTGCACGCTGCGCTCCACCAGAAAAATCCATTGCACAGGCTCGAAGGACAAATCCAGTTCCAAAAAAGCCCTGTAGCGACAGATGAGGGACGAAACAGCAGGTTTAAAGATGCACTGGAAGCCGCAGCCCCAACCCTGCATGCAGGCGGTTCAGGACATTGGTCACTCGAGGCTGACCCGGGAGATGACAGTCTTGTTCGGCAGCATCCTGAACGACCAAGCAGCCTTTTTTAAGGAGAGCACTGCTTGCTCCATGTGGAGAGGGGCCTAGAAAAGGTGGCCTAATGAAAGCTCATCCCCAACTATCTCGGATTGTCCTTTTTAGTCATCAGCGCGCTTGCAGAAAGCGCGGGATGAGTTCTTCCTGAATCTTCGTTTGCGAAGAAAAGCCAGAGAGAGAGAGAGAGAGAGAGAGAGAGAGAGAGAGAGAAGATGGAGCAGATGTACCATCAGGAGCTAACTGGAAGGAGGCATGGGCTGTAACAGGTACTCCTGCAGAGAGATCTGGGCAACCTTCAATTGGTGATCTCATAAGAGTCCTTTTTTGCTTCTCTCTTGCAAACAATTTTCTTGTGGGATCACAATTTTAGGAATCCCCACTTTAAAAAAAAAATACAGCACAGCTTCAAGCCTACCTCAGTTAATCTAGATGTGTTCTTGGGTCTCTTTAAAAAAAATTTGTATGAGAGGCAAAAATAACATGGAAAAAAATAGAGACAGGTTTCTACAGCACACAACAGTTCATGTTTCAGCAGACTTTTTGTTCAAAACAAAATGTGTGTGTGAAATAGAACATCAAGTCAGGTAAGCCTTGCAGAAGTAAGCAAAAACTTTTTGAAACTTCTAGAGACCGCATGAATGCTTCTTCCCAAATGCATCCAGGGATGACTTTCTTTCATCAGTTTCAATTGACTGTATGATTTTCATTTGGGTGGTGAAACATAAATCTGTGTTTCTTTAACATGTTGGGAGTAGCTAGCTGATAAAGCAGGCTTGTTTGCTTTCCCCTTTTCTCTCTGTTTTACTCTTCACTCTTATGGATCTCTTACTCTTATGGATCTGAAACATGGGTCACCTATCGCCACCACCTACGACTCCTCGAACACTTTCATCAGCACTGTATACACACAATCCTAAATATACACTGGATGGACTATGTGATGAATGTTGCTGTCCTTGAGCAAGCAGGGATCACCAGCATTGAGGCCATGATGTTGAGAACACAGCTGCGCTGGGCAGGGCACGTTTCTAGGATGGAGGACCATCGCCTCCCAAAAATAGTACTCTACAGTGAACTCGCCACGGGTCAGCATAAGAGGGGTGCTCCAAAAAAGCGATACAAGGACTCCCTGAAACAACATCTCAGGCTCAGCCAAATTGATCACCAACAACGGTCCGCCCTGGCCTCACATCAGGAGGCATGGAGACGCACTATCCACAATGCTGCAGCCTTATTTGAGAACTCACGCCGAACAAGTCTTGAAGAGAAACAACAACGCAGAAAGAATCACAGCCCGGAAACATCACCCAAGGAGACCTGCTGTGCTTTCTGCAACCGGACTTGTTTATCTCAGATTGGCCTTTTTAGTCATCAGCATGCTTGCAGAAAGCGCGGGATGAGTCCTTCCTAAATCTTTGTTTGCGAAGAAAAGCCAGAGACTCTTCACATATGTTTGGTAAAGTGTTCTGGGGGCAGGTGCTGTTTACTTTGCTGGTTGTGGGCAGGCACACACAGCTACAGTAGGATTAGCTAGAGTTGAATCCCACTGTTTCCTAGTTCAAGCTTCTTTTATAATTGCATTGTTTACTGCAAACACATTGCTGCAACCTGACACTGAGAGTCTATGTTTCTCCAGCTTTTCAGTATCCTCCCAATATAGTTAAAAAAGCTTATAGCTAGGCAGACTGGGGAGTGTAAAAAGCCTTTGTAAAAAGGAGCTTGACTGTTAAAGCTTTGTTAACTGAAGTAGGTAGGTTCAAGGTGTGCCTTTCAAGTCGTATTGCGACCCTAAGATATCAACATGTTTTCTTGGGAAGATTTGTTCAGAGGGGGGTTGCCTTTGCCTTCCTGTGAGGCTGAGAGAATGTGACTTGCCCAAGGTCACCCAGTAAGTTTCCATGGCTGAGCAGGGATTCAAATCCTGGTCTCGAGTCATAGTCCAACACTCAAACCACTACACTATGCTAGCTCCTAGGTTGCAACCAGATGGTGTGAAAAGGCCTTGGAAACTTAGACAAAAACTCTCCAGCTACCCAATGCTGAGGATCCCTAGTGAAAAATCTTAAACTGCTTATAGTCTGATTTTTATGCAGTCTTCTAGTCTGCTTATAGTTTGATTTTTGTGGTTTAGCTCTCTCCCATAAGGAAGCTGAGGCAGAACCACTGGTGATTTTTATCCCAAAGGTGTGAACATTTGCCAGTTCATATTGTACCCCTCCTCCCTGAGGCCTGAAATAGTGTAGGCAGCTGGGTAGAGGAAGCGGATCTATTTTTTGCAAAATAACTTTGAGCCTGTCTGAAAATCCCTAGAATCTTGCAGTTTGAAAGAACAGCATTGTCAACTCTAATTTTTAGCAACCTGCTAGGGGATGACGGTCTGCTTTATTAGATGCATGGAGCATGAGCCAGAATGTCAGCTATATATACAGCCCACATGGTTAGGGGTTAGGAATTACAGATGGGAAGGTCAGAGGGAAATTAAATGCAGCATGTACTGTACACTATTGAGTGTCAATTTCATTAGAGCTGCCGTGCCCAATAAAGGACAGCAGAGGGAGCCAGCCCCCGTGACAAAAAGGTATTTGAAGGGCCAGCAGCTTCAATTCTCTCCAGTTTAACTGGGAGACTTGACATCTTCACCCAGGTGGGGTTTGCATAGCTCCTGCACTCTGCTCTGTAGTATGGATGTAATTTTTTGTAAATTTCTTTCTGGCAGGCCAGAACAAGTAATTTTATCATTTTCCTCCTTGCTGTAAGAAAGTTGCTAAAAACAGGGCAGTTTCTGAAGTCCATTCACAGTTTGGGACTTATTCTGTACCAAAGAAAGAAAGGAAAACAAAGGAAAGAAAGGAAAAGGAAAAAGTAGACATGGTTTATTGGTGCAGAAAGCAGCAAAATAAAAAATGTGCAGAATGCAAGTATCCTGCACAGGAAACTGCCTTTTCTGGTTTTGGTGAAAAAATGTTATTGTCCTTGCAGAAAACGCTGTTTTCTGTGCAGAAAATACCATGCGCATTTTTCATGCAGAATAAGTCCTCAACTGAAAATATTCTTGCCCTTGTAGGGTTCCCCTCAGGGTTGCCAAACACTCAAGAAACCTTAACCATTTTTGGACCATAAAAAAAAAATCCTTTCCATCCCTATCCTGTAGTTGTTGGTATCTCACATTGTTCTTCTCTCTCCATCCAACACCATGATGATACCAGAGTTTTGACCAGTTACCTTCTTGGAATGACAGCTCCTAGCATCCTCCAGCTGCTCGTGTGGATTGTGGGAGCTGTCATCCCAAACAAAATACTTGGTCTATACTCTGCTGCCTTCTGAAGCCTAGAGCAAGTTTGCAACCTCCTTGCTTGCCAAGGGTGGCTTTCATAGCTTCAGAAGCTGTGCCTATTTCACCCCAAAAGCACAATTTTCTGCTCGTGTTACACAGGGCTGAAGGATGTTTGAAGGTGATGCACTGTGTTTTTATCTTGTATCTTTTCAGTTATGTTTTAAATGTAATTTTGTAGCCATTTGCTTTTTAATGGAATTGTTACTTAATTTTGGGGTGGGGGTGGTGATTTTTGTAACAGTTAGCTAAATGTGTATTTTAAAATATTGTAAGTTGCTTTGGGTTCCATCCCTGGAGAAAAGTGGGGTATAAATTACATAAATAAATAAATAAATAAAAGTAATAAATCTTGCATGGGAGGGGGAAATCTCAAAACTGTATACAATCCATAACTGGAATAACAACAACAACAACAAATATTTTTACCTGACTCTCCTTATGTTTACAGCTACCTCTTTTTACATAATTGGCATTTCTCCTGACAGCAATTTGCTGGGAAGAGGGGTATGTACCACCCCAGTAGCTCCTCTCAGTCAGTAGGGGTGAGATTTTGCTCAACTCCTTTCCCTCAATCCATTGCAATATGTATCAGATCCCACCTGTGTGGTCTTTTGCTTCCTTCTTATCCTGGGCTCTTCAAAAAGGGAGAAATGATCTAACTAGCCACCACAGCAGCTGCAAAAAGCAGTGGTTAATAAAAGAAACACTCCACAGCTGGCCTGAAGAGAGGAAAGCAATGCTGTCCCCGTCTGCCCCTTTCCTTGAGTCTGTGTATCTTAAGTTGACTGTGTCTCAAGATGTAGGTATTTATCCGGGAAGGAGCAGCAAATTGAAGGGCATGTCTTATAACAGAACCAGCTGCAGCCGGCAGTGTTTGGCTCCAAGTTAATTGAGGGTTTAAATTTTTATGTGGCTTGTTTGGGGTTGAGATTAAAACCACTGGTGGCCTTTGCTTCACCACCATGGAAGAGGCTTTAGGCAGGAGTGTAGATACTGGGTAGGGTGTTACAAAATAAGGACTGTGGTCTCTCCAAATAAGCATTCAACTCTCCCAGTGAGACACAATCCTGCAACAACCCTGCTTTGGGCCAGATAACCCCCCCACACACAAAATGGGTGTTTGAACTAGCCTGGCACCCTGGGGTGGTAGTGTTAGGGAAGTGTGAGGTCCAGTACTTAGCTTCTAAATGCAGAAGGCTTTCTGTGTGTGTACATAGCAAGGAGGTTGCCCTGTTTTATATAGTGGCCATGCTGAATTCATGGAATTCATGGAGTAGCCATAAGTCAACAGATGATTTGAAGGTGTGGACACATGCACACAAACACACACACACTGGCTTGGGGATTCTGGGAGCTGTAGTCAGGGATGTGCCTAAGGGGAGGGAGAAAGAGGGCATCACACAAACACACTCTCTGAATTAGAATTCTGTCCCCCAATGAAATGTTCTCTCAGTCCCCAAATTTCTAGCATTGGAGTTACTTAAAACTTCACCCGAACATTTAGAGATAGAGTTTAGGCATCCCTCCTAAAAGGGGGCAGGCAAAATGACCAATGGAATGCAAATACAGCAAATAGAAGAGTTCAGGGTATGAACCATGAAAATCTCCCTCTCTGTAATGCTAGAAATTTGGGGACTGAAGGAACATTTCATTGTGTGTGTGTCAACATTTTCATTTCAAGGGGCAATGCCCTCATTTTGCCCCTTCCCTGTTGCTCTACCTTTGGTCAGGGCTAAAGCATGTGCTCTGCGCATAGACTGTCCACGATGCAGTTCCTGGCATCTCCAGTGACAAAAGTCAGGTGATGGGAAAGAGAGTTCCTCTGCCGGAATCTCTGGTTAGCTATTTCAGAGTAGAAGATACTGGGCTTAATGGACAGATAGGTCTGCTCTGGTATATAAAGTGGCTTTCCGTGTTCCCAGAGAAGGAAAGGAGTCATATCCCAGCATCCTAAGAAGGATGTCTGAAAGTACTTCTTTCCTCTGCTTAATCCACACTAGGGTGAAATAAAAGGTGAACACTTTTACAAAGTTGCAGAGCTGGGAGAAGATGATTGTTTTGGATTCTTTCAAGACAGCTGCTGGAATTGCTGTCTAAAAGTAACTTTTCCCAAACTTTGCAAAAGTGGTGACTTCTCAGTAGAGTACCAGTTCCCAATGGGGATCATAAATGTTGGTGTTGGATGCTTTGAAATCCTACAAGAAATTATAACTCAGTGACAGAACAAATGGCATATCCTCCAACATTTCACAGATGAAAACTGGAACACGCGTGGCCAAGCAATTTCAAAGAGTGGTCAAGATGGCAACAGTTAGGAATGAGCCAGGAGAGGCAACAGGAGTTTGTTTTTGCCCAAGCCTCCTGGGAAGTACATGACTCCACCCCATCCTCTCCCCTGCAAACTGCTTTGGCATTCTGAACTCAGTTTGCAGCAACTGATGTCAGCTGAGAACAAAGAGGGAAGGTAGGGGAAGGACAGAGAGAAACCAGGGCAATTTTAAAAGCAGCTGAAACAATGGGAAGACAGAGGGTTGACTGGGATTGTCTCTGCCCAACTGAGCAATTGTTATTTGCACAGAAATGAAGTCCCCCTTTCACATGACACACTTATAAGCAGTACGATTCTGCTCTAACCATCACGGCAAAATCCTATGGAATCCTGGGGTTTGCAGTTTAAGGGAGGGACATTTAGAAGTCTCATCCAGAGAGCTCCTTTATTGCCACTCTAAACTACAAATCCCAGGATTCCATAGGATGCAGACAATATGGCAGTTAAGGTAGAATATAGTGCTACAGTTTTGAAGTGTGGAGCCAGTGTTAAAGGCAAAGAAAAGTACTGCAGGTTGGAGAAGTGTCAGAATGAAAGACTGATGGGACGTCCTGCTGAGCTGGTTGCCTGCAATTGCAACCCTCTGGTGCAAAGAACTTGACAGGGAATGTCCCCTTGGCCCCAACATAACCAGTTTATGGCCCATATCTAGCAGCTCATGCTGCTTTCTATTGACCAAATCCTTTGCAAATGTTTTCTTCTTCTTCTTTGTGAATTCTATATGATGGATGCTAGGTGGACTACATATGCCCTCCCTCCATATATCTGCAGACAAAGGGAACTCAACATGTTTGAAATTGGGAGATGTGTCCTTGATGCATTGACATTCCACCTTGGGATTGATGAAATCCAGGCGCCTCTCTTTATATCCGAGTGCCAGGTTGATGCCTTGTTTGGCTCTTTTTCCATTGCACCAGGTACCTTGGCTCAAGCTGCCCTCCTTTGACTTAAAGAGATGGCATCCAAGGAAAGGCACACAGTCATTTATGTCCTCCTCACTCCCCCCATCGCATGAGCCATGCAACAGCCATTCCTGAGCACTGCTGAGACCTCCACCCCCTGGCAGAAGCCGATGGAACACCTACTTAATTTGCAAACTTTAAAATATATTGTTTTCTGTGCCTTTCTGGGCATGAGCCAAAAGACTGTGTAGTTCAGTCATGACAATTTACAAAAACACTCCTCCTAGCAGCTCAAGGCACTTCACATAATATTAACTTGGGAGGTGGGTGGGAAAACCAGACTTGCAAAGTAGGCCAGCAAGGGGAGAATGCCCTGGTGTGAAAATAAGTGGCCCTAAAGATGTAGTGTGTACTCATGAGTGGCGTGAGAATTTAAAGATGTAAGAATCATACTTTCCAACATTTCACTGATGAAAAACTGGGACTTATGTGGCCAAATAACATCAGAGCGTGGCCAAGTTGGCATATGAGGAAGCTAGGAGAGGTTGCAGCAGTTTGCTTTTGCCTGAGCCGACTGGGAATGGCAAGACTCCTCCCTCTCCTCACTGCTACATCAATTAAGTACAAACTACAACCTTTGCATTTTGAACGCAGTTTGCAGCAACTGAAGCAAGCTGAGAACAAAAGGGAAAAGTAGGAGGAGAAGAGGGAAACTGGGACATTTTCAAGGCAGCTGAAAAAGTGGTTGACAGAGGATTAATTGGGACTGTCCCATACCAAATGGGGACATTTGGAGGGTGTCAATATGGAAGAAGCAAAGGGAGAAGGAGTGAGGTCCCTTTTCCGTTGTCTGTCTTCTCCCTACATTCTCAGACTCTTTCAGAGGCCAATCAATTATGTGAAGCCATAATATTTTTGACTTGCATGGGCCCATTGCAATCTCTTTTTCTTTCTCATTTGAAATTGTGTTGTTGTTGTTTTTGCTGTTGTTGAGAGCGTCAGGCAGGATAATAACTAAGTACCTGAGTTACCATTAAGTAGTAGTAGTAATAATAATAATAATAATAATAATGGCATTAGCTTCAAAGCAGCCACATCATTTCCTCCTTCCATTAATAGCCTCCCTGTGGGTTGCTTCTTTACTTAAAGAATAATAGGATAACACTTTGGAGAAACCACAACAGAAGCCTTAATGGTGGCGAGAGGCTGTCTGTCTGACTCTGATAGCCAGATGTAATGATGAGCAGGAGATGGAGAGGCCGTTTCTTCAGGGGTTTTGTGCTTAACACTCCTCTCCCTTTTAATGGGATTAAATGTACAAAATCATGCAGAGTCACGCAGGATGTGCCTGGTGCATCTTTTGCTGCTGTATGTCTCTTGGAGTCTTGGCTTTTGGCCAGGGTTCTCTTAAAACCTTAGAATCATAGAATCGTAGAGTTGGAAGAGACCACGAGGGCCATCCAGTCCAACCCTCTGCCATGCAGGAAATCACGATGAAAGCATCCCCGACAGATGGCCATCCAGCCTCTGTTTAAAGACCTCCAAGGAAGGAGACCCCACCACGCTCCGAGGGAGTGTGTTCCACTGCCGAACAGCTCTTACTGTCAAAAAGTTCCTCCTCATGTTGAGGTGGAATCTCTGTTCCTGGAGCTTGCACCCATTGCTCCGTGTTCCAATCTCTGGAGCAGCAGAAAACAAGCCTGCTTGTAGAGAAGGAAGGGGCTGCAGTGGTCATTAAATCCAACCCCATAGCATGCAGGAATAGGCAACTCAAGCACCCCTGGAAGATGCTCATCCAACCTCTATTTAAAGACCTCCAAAGATGGAGAGTCCATCACCTCCCAAGACAGTCTGTTCTACTCTTGAACAGTCATTACAGTCAAGAAGTCTGTCTGTCTGTCTGTCTTTCAGGAGAGAAGGGGTGAAGCAAAGGTAGGTATCAGGGCTATTCCATTGCAAGGTGTAAGAACAGTGCAGATCATGTGAAAGGTCTGGAAGCCATGCGCTAGGAGGACCGGCTAAGGGAGCTGGGCATGTTTAGCCTGGAGAAGAGAACCTTAAGAGGTGACATGACAGCCATGTTTAAATATTTGAAGGGATGTCATATTGAAGAGGGAGCAAGCTTGTTTTCTGCTGCTCCAGAGACTAGGACACGGAGCAATGGACTACAGGAAAGGAGAGTCCACCTAAACATTAAGAAGAACTTGCTGATGGTAATTGCTGTTGGACAGTGGGATATATTGGCTTTGGAGTGTGGTGGAGTCTCCTTTTTTGGAGGTTTTTAAACAGAGGCTGGATGGGCCATATGTTGGAGGTGCTTTGACTGTGTATTCCTGCAAGGCAGGGGGTTGGACAAGGTGGCCCTTGTAGTCTCTTCCAACTCTATGATTCTATGTGATAAATGAAGATTCCTCTTTTGAGGTGATTTGGGGTGCATGATGGCTCAGAGAAGGAGCAGAGGCAGCAAGACAACACCCTAAGCACCCTCAGTTTTCATCCCAGCCTGGCCTCTTACTAGTTTTCTTGGAGGACATTTGGAGGACATGCACTGGTGCAAAAAAGCCATTATGGAGCACATGGTCTCCAATATTTCACTGATGAAAACAAGGACACCTCTGGCCAAGTAACATTTAGAGTGTGGTGAAGATGGCAAAAGTTATTAATGCAGATGAACAAACAAGCTAGGAGAGGCTGCAGCAGATTGCTTTTGCCTGCGCCTACTGGGAAGGGCAAGATTTTGTGACCTCATCTAAACCAGTTTTGCACTTTGAGCTCAGTTTGCAGCTATGGAAGGAAGCTGAGGACAAAGGGGGAACATGAGAGGAGGAGAGAGAAAATGGGACATTGTAAAAACCGCTAAAGAAGTGGGATGAGAGAGGATTAATCGGGACTTTCCCTGCCAAACCGGAACAACTGGAGGGCATGGGATCAGGGAAAGGTGCTTGTAACCTAAGGTCCTGTTCTAGTCATGGTCCTCTGCAAGTCTTGCCCTGCAGTTTGTTTTTAGCATCGCCATCTCCAGAAGCAGACCTTCTCTAGCTCTCATGGGCTAGTAGTCATCATTGTTTGGTCCCAAATCTGCCTACAACCCCCTTAAAAAGCCACGGAAGCCAGCGGCCACGGCATCAATCTGCAGAAACATTTCACTAAAATTTCAGAGATTTCTGAAACAATGTTTTGTCCAGCATGGAGGAAAAGAATGTGGGAAGGGGGGCCTTTCCTCCTTGTGTGTTTTCTGGGCAAGGGCATGAAACTGTTCTGGGGCTGACACATGTTTATGGGTAATGGCTGCAGCTCCCCATGCACCCAGACTGTTTCCTCCTCGCTTGTGTCTTCAGTCAGGGAGCATCACAAACAAGGAGCATTGCTCAAGCTGTCATCATTCAGCCCCTAAACCCCTCCGGCCAAGAGAAAGAGGAAATGCCCTTTGCATCCGGAGAATGCATTTCTCACAATGGATGTAGTTGTACAAGGATATGCATGTAAATGGAAAGAGGTACGGTTTGGGTACTGAGAAGAAAGATTTAGGCCAGGATACTCTATCATGGTCCATGTTATGTAACTTTACATATACTTAGGTACGTAGCAGAGGTGCTAAGAAACCCTGTTGATCAATTGCCAAGAGGTGCAATGGGACTCTGGAAAGAGCGTCTCAATGCACATTGGGTTGTACCAGTGAGCATCAGCACTCTCTAGCCAGTATCCCGATGCACAATGGGAACGATGCACATGGGTCCTATTGTGGATCGGTCATTTTGTTGGCTTAGGGGCTTACTGTACTCTAAATTAAAGCATCAGCACCACAGGAAAGTTCTGTCTTCTGTGCTGCCTTACTGCACAACATTGTTCTTTCATTCCGGTCCCGTGGGAGACCAAGGTAAACCCACATCTTTTTGCTAACCGGAAAAACACGTTAGCAAAAGGACGTGGTTTTACCTCGGTTGTCCATGGAACAGGAAGAACGATGACGCCATGCGGTACGGCAGTACGGAAGATGGAACCTTCTGGCTGCACTGCCGTTTTACTTCAGTGTGTGGTAAGACTCTTAGTTATGTAGTAATGGCTGCAGTAATGTAACATCAGCCCTTTACTAGATGGACATTACAGAACTGTCCAGTTTTAATTCCCACAGATGTAAGTCCACTTATGAAGATTTACGTCCCCAACAGGACTCAGGCTGCTTTTTAATTTTTTTTTTTTTTTTGCTAATTCTCTTCTCAAAGACGACAATGAGTAATGTTCACAATTTTTTTCTTGTTGTGAGAACATCTATGAAAACTGCACAGTTTCCTCAATTTCTCTCTCCTCCACCCTCTTCCCCCTTTCCTCCTCAGCTTACTTCAGTTGCTGCAAACTGAGTCCAAAGTGCAAAAGTTGTTTGAACTCCATCAACTCATTGGAGGGGTGGAGAGGCGAGGAAGAGGCAGAATCTTGCCCTTCCCAGTAGGTTCAGTCAAAAGCAAATTGCTGCAACCTCTCCTGGCTTGTCCCCATTGGTAATTGTTGTTCCACATTTTCAGCTGCTTTTAAACTGCCCCAGTTTCTCCCTCCTCCCCCACTACTTTGTCCGCATCTTACTTCCATGACTGCAAGCTGAGTGCAAAGTACAACATTAGTTCCTACTCAATTAACTCAGCAGAGGAGGAGAGGAAAGGAGGGTGAGAATTTTGCCCTTCCCAGTACATTCAGGCAAAAGCAAACTGCTGCAGCATCTCCTAGATTGTCTGTTCCTCTTCATTAATAACTCCCCCCCCATCTTGACCACATTCTGATGTTGCTTGGCCAAATGTGTCCTGGTTTTATCTGTGAGAGAAGGACTTTAAACAACCAACTCTTTAGCAACCTGTCTCACCTTGCCCTTCCATCCCAAGCTGCAGTTTCTTTTGCTGGTATCAGCCGAGGCTGATGGCTGGAATCCTTCCTCAGTGGAGGAAGGTAATCTGGTGCCTTTTTCTTTCCCCAGTGGAGCTATTAAAGCATTAGCACTTGCAGGCCAATAAAAGCTTTTAGACCTAGGATATAATGGTGTGATGCCACCTCCAATCAATTAAAGAAGCTAGAGATCTGAGCCAAGAAAGTACCAGAACTTGCCTCCTTTTTTGGGAAGTTGGTGGAGGTGATGTCCCTTCCCATGCCTGACCATCGGTGGGATGCTCACAGCTGATTGACCTTGAAAGAGTGAGAGAGATAAGGTAGACCATGGGAAAGTGACTTTTTGGACCACAGCTCTCCAAATCTTCCAGCCTGGGTGGCTGATTTTTTGGACCTGTAGTCTAAAACAGTGATTCTTATCCTTGGGGTCCCGAGACCCCCAGGAGTCTGTTATGTCCTCACAGGGAGTCCACAAAGGCTTGAAGGCTGCTTGGCCCACCTCCTTCCTGCAGTGGAGTGGCCACATGACAGGAACCAAGGCAAAGGCTGGGTGGCTGGCTTGGCCTGTGCATTGCCATTCAATCCACTCCAGCCACAAAGTTGCAGGAAAAAGCAGGAGAAAAGTCTTCCCTCCCCCTCCAGTGCCTCTGAGGGAAGGTTTAATGGATAGTGTAATTGTATCATCATCATCATCATATGTGCTGTTGTTTTTTGTTCTAAATAGAGTTAAGTCTTGGGGGTCTGCGGCAACAAAGGATATTTAAAGAGGGTCTCTGGTAAAGAAAAGGTTAAGAACCACTGGTCTAAACATGTAAGTTTGGCTATGCTGGTTAGGGGACTCTTAGGAGCTATAATCCAGAGATAGATAGATAGATAGATAGATAGATAGATAGATAGATAGATAGATGATAGATCTCCGTGGTTCAACATCTCAAACACTGTTTTGTTTTGTATTTTGGTTCAGGCCCATGTACAGATCTTATTGCCATCTTTTTGCCAAGCTGCCGAACAAGGCCCACAAAAGTGACTCCATGTTGTTGCGAGCAACTATGTTCCCCCATGGAGCCATTGTAAGGTGGAAACACTAAGTGGCATCTCAACCCACTGCCACCCAAAGGGGCTGGTCAATAAGTTCTGTTTTACCACAGATATGCCATTTTCCCTTTTCCCTCTTTCGGCCCAGGCTGGGAACTGAGGGGAAGTGGTACCGTGGGCCCTTAGTATCCACTGGGGTTTGGTTCCAGGACCTCCCGAGGATACCAAAATCTGTGGATGCTCAAGTCCCAATGGCATAGTAAAATGATGTCCCTTATATAAAATGGCAAAATGAAGGTTTGCCAGGGCAAGTTTGGCCTACCAGCTGCTGGTGAGATCAAAAACCATGGGAAAAAAATCCACCCATAGTGTCCAAAAGCAAACATTTGTGTGTGTGGGGGGGACAATTACCCTGTGGGGAGGGGCACAAAATGGCCACCCTTTGCCCACCCTCGCACTAAGCCCTGAATGTGGAGACTGGTTGCCATCATGGCTAGAAGAGGCCTGAGAGCAACCCAGGCTAGGAAAGAGTGTTGTGTAACCCAGCAGCTACTTGTTGTGTGACTTAGCAGCAATATTGAGAAACCTAGTCACAGCGTTTTGCTGAATTTGACACAAAAATGCAGTCCAATTTACTAGTCCTCAGGAGATGTATGAAAAGTGACTCACTCTAGTCTAAGCAAAGCTGAGAAGGCTGCTTTGCATTCCAAGCGCTAAATGTGCCTTTCTTCTAGAGCAGAAAAAGCAGGACCCACCTGTTGCCTGCAAGGCATGCGAAGTGTCTCTGTGTGTTTGTCTCTGTGTGTGCGCGTGTGTGCATGTGTGTGTGTGTTTTAAAAAATCTGACTGAGCTGAAGGAGGATACAACCCATCTCAGTCCTTGTGCCTGGCTCCACAGACTCAGGATGGACTTAGAAAGGACATCTTGGCTTCTGGGACACTTTCCAACTGAGGCACTTGGTCTGGATTATCAAGGCAGCAACAATCGCTATGTCCTGACTCTTCCTGGCAATCACAAGTTCTAATGTCACACGCAAACAGTCCACGAGTAATTCACTTGTGGCCACCATCTTGAATAGAGGGCATGCAAAGTTTATGGGGATTGCTCTGGGGGGTTTTTGGGCTCATATAGACAACCCCGACGACATGGTTTCCCAAACTTCTGGTGGCGGAGTCCAATTTCTCCATCTTAAATTAAAATGGCAAACACAACTCCATTCCTAAATCCCAAAGGGCTGACTTCTATTGGGCAAAAGATATGTGAAAAACCATACCCTCCAACTATCTCAGTTTGGCAGGGACAGTCCCAAATTAATCCTCTGTCATCCCGCTTTTCAGCTGGTTTTAAAATGCCCCAGCTTCTCTCTCCTGCTGCAAACTGAGTCCAAAATGCAAAAGTACGCTGCACTTCATTAACGCAGCAGGTTGGAGAAGTGTGTGTGTGTGTGTGTGTGATATTGCCCTTCCCAGTCAGCTTAGACAAAAGCAAACTGCTGCAGTCTCTCCTAGCTTGTATGTTCAGCCCCATGAATAACTTTTTGCCACCTTGACCACACTTCTAATGCTGCTTGGCCACGCGTGTCCTGGTTTTCATCTCTGAAATGTGGGAGGTTACAAAAGCGTGCTGATTTCCAGTGTTCTTGTTTTTGACTAGCATTTTTGACTAGCATTTAGGAGGGTCAACATCTTGTGGAGTAACAGCCATGAAAGAGCGGTGCCCCACAAGTAGGCAACCCCCACTTGATCCTTGCACAAAGAAGGATTGTGTGCGCTAGTTAGACCCAATCGTACAAAGCGGCGTTCAAGGGAGGATGACAGAAGGAAAACCAGTCCCATTCAGAGACTCTACAGGGGCACAGCAGGAAAGCTCTGTGGAGCTCTACTTCCTCTGAACTCTGGATTACTGATCCAGCATCCGGAGTTGCAAATGGGACTTGCAACAGAATGCAAAATTTCCCTTATTAGGTCTGTGGGAGAGAGAGAGATGTTGATGTGGGAATGTCAGCTGAAAACAGCAAAAGGAGTCCTTTTGTTGTTTGAAGATTTCACTCCTCAAGTGGTCTTGGCGGCACACTTTTGCAGAGACATGCTCACATTCTGTCTAGCCTCTGGTTACTTTAGACGGTCAGTCTCTTTGTGTGTAGATTATGGAGGCTTAGCATCCTGTCAGGCCATCCTCACAGCTGATCAGAGGCGGTGTGTGTGTGTGTGTGTGAGAGAGAGAGAGAGAGAGAGAGAGAAGGAGTGTGCCCCCCCACACACACAGTGCTGTTGTGCGCATGGAGAAGAAGTGGACAAGAAGACACAGCCTTTACCTGCTGAGTTTGGACAAGTCACACTCTCTCAGCTATAGAGATCCCCAGCCAGCATCATATTCTCCAATTGCCCTGATTTTGCCAGGACAGTCCCAATTATTTTTCTCTCACCCCATTTTTAAAATGTCCCATGGCTTGTCTATACGAGGGGGGGAAATGTGGATTGATGTGCACTAATGTCAATTTGAAGCAACTTCTATTTGTCTTAATGGTTTTCTGGCAAAATCGCAGGCATGCAAAGCAATCTGCTTTCACTGTCCCAGTGGGCATGCCTGCAAATCAAGATGGCGGGCACAAGTGAATTACTTGCGTTTTTATTGTCGCCAGTTTCTGGCACTGAACAGTGTTTGTTTTTTTTTACAGATGCATATCTAAGGTGTGAAAATTTCACCTAAATAAATAAATAAAAAGAAAAGAAAAACGCTGTTTCATTGCCTGAGTGCACAATTGCTAAAGTGAAAATCCAAGGTGGCAGTTCCGGGTGCTTGCCTTGTTAACAAGCTCCGCCCCCCACCCACATCCGGCCAATCAGCATCCACTTTTGCTCTTATCAGGAATGCGAATGAATGAGAATCCAATTGTCCCAACAAGAGGCGATGTGCATTCTCTACGGAGCTTTTTAAAAACTTTGGGAAAAGCCGTGAAGGTTTTCCCCACGGAGTTTACAGTGGATTTGGCTCTCCTCCTTCCGAATACTGTTATCCAATGCAGAATGTCATTAGGACAGGTAGGATTCCCAGCAAATTCCATGAGGATTATTTTGGCTGTTTAGACAATCCCCCCCCACAAGTTTCTATTTCCTCCTCCCAGTTCGCCTCTTACCCTCACCTTACTTCCATTGCTGCAAACTGACTTCAACCTGCAAAAGCAATTCACACTCCATGAACTCAGAAGAAGGCAGGAGAGGAGAGGAGAGGGAGGGGCGAAGTCCTGCCCTTCCCAGTAGGCTCAGGCAAAAGCAAACTGCTGCAGCCTCTCTTCCTCATTGCCTGCTCTTCCTCATTAATAATTCTTGCCATCTTGACTACACTCTGATGTTGCTTGTCTTGGTTTTCATCTGTGACAAGTTGGAGAGCATTTCTGCCTGTCGGGATGCTGAAAACGGGAAGGCCCCAAACTGGTCACTTTCTAAGCAGTGGATGCTTGAGCTGATATATGTGTGTGGAGGGTGTCATGAGTGCAAATGGGTGTAATTCTGGTCCTCTAGTCCATCCTGGGACTTTTGGTTCCAAATATTTAGACGAGTGGATTATGAGTTGGCTGAGTGAGGGGTTAGTGCAGAAAGGAACATGTGGGGGGATTAGTCAGCAAAGAAAATATTTATTCTGTCTTTTGAACCTTCCGGAGTTTCTGGTGAGTGGATAGCGATTTTGTCAGGGTGGAAGGGAAGGAGGGAGACAGAGGACATGAGCTAAGTACAGGTGCTTAGATGCCCCGAGTGTGGGAAAGGTCATGCGGAGTCTGCCACTTGCTAATGGGAAGCAAAAGGGGAGGTTATGGCCAGAAGAACTTTGCTGATGCGCCATGCTAATGGCTGTACATTTTCCAGGGTCATGGTGCTGCAGGGAAGAGGGAAGCCGGACAAAATTCAGCTGTCAGAAGCTTATTTCTCCAATCCTTTAGTTCTTTCACAGGCCAGCGTAAGCACTTCTTTGGGCAAAATACAATGAGTTGTCTGCTATCTCTTTGCATACTAGGGTTGCTAACTCAGGATTGTTTCAGGCCTGAGGTTTCTGGGTCAAAACCTGAGACCAAGGGATGCTCCCTGATGATGTCATTAAGCATTATGCGCTAACCACCAATGCTCACAGCTTGTCATTCAAGCACAGACACACAAACTCTCTCATTTGCTCGCTTAATTTCCAAACAGGATAATCTTAGTGTAAGGGTTCTGTTCCCAAATCAAGCTGAGGTGGGGGGATTATTCCTTCTCGTTTACATAGGGAGATGGGATAAGGAACATTTAAGCTATTCTATTTACTTGAAGCCAGAAGATGGATGCAAAGCAGAGTGGAGTGTGAGCCCTGGAATAACATCAACTGGGATGGAAGGAGGGAGCTATCTAATAAGTAAAATTCATAGACCTCCCCCCATAGTCTTTGTAACTTGCTGCAACCAATCAATTAAGGCTTGCAAATTGTAGCAAGCTGGTGCACTCCTAGCTGCATCCAGCCCTTTCCTCTTACCCAGATCTGAGCCCCCACCTCAAAACGAGAGAATTTGTACCTTCATCTCTGGCCTGGAGATAACCCAGAAAAACTGGACACTCAGGGCCAGAGCCTGTGATCTGGCAATCCTGTTGCACAATAGCTGGGTCGTGCTGGGGTGTGCCTGTATCAGTGGCCAGGAAGGCAGAACTGGAACCCGGCACTGTGCACCAGCCATTTCACAGCCAGGGGGAAAAGGAGCAGCCATTGCCCTATAGACCTCCAGTGTAAGTATGCTGGTAGAGTGTTATGCTCTAACAAGCATTGAATAGGATCTTGGTGCATGAATGACTTTCTGCAACCAGACTTTCTGCAACCAGACTGTGCTTTCTGCAACCGGACTTATTTATCTCGGATTGGCCTTTTTAGTCATCAGCACGCTTGCAGAAAGCATGGGATGATTCCTTCCTGAATCTTCATTTGTGAAGAAAAGCCAGAGAGAGAGCATGAATGACTAGACAAGAAAAGCCTGATCTGGAAGCACCTCCAGCACCTGGTAAACAGATGTAGGAGGTTTCTGGATTGTTTCAAAACCTGTTACACCTGTTTGATCAGAACAGAAGAGGAAGTGGAACCAATATGTGCACAGTCACAATGGGAAACAACATCTCCCTCAAACCACCTGAATCTCCCTTTCTATCTAGCATCTGCTTCCAGACAACAATAAACACAAAGCCCCATCATATGCAGAGGCTGAAAAGGCATAGAATATATTCCTTTGGGCTGGATTATCAATGGCTCTGTTGAGGCAATTGCTCCAGGTAAATCTGATTAGGAGCCCCATGCTGAAGGAAAAGGTCTAATTCAGTGTTTCTTAACCTGTGGTCCACGGACCACCAGAGGTCCATGATGTCCTCACAGGGGTCCGCAAAGGCTTGGAGGCTGCTCAGCCCACGTGCCAGAAGCCACGGCAAAGGCTGGCTGGTGTGGCTTGCACATTGCAGTTCCATCTGCTCCAGCCACAAACTTGTAGGAAGAAGCAGGAGAAGTCTTCCCTTCCCTCCGGTGCCTCTGAGGAAAGGGTTAATAATGTTGTCATTGCATTATTATTATCATCAAGTATTGTTGTTGTTGTTGTTAGGGTTTTAAATCTTGAGCTAAGTCTTAGGGGATCGTGGCAACAAATGATATTTAAAGGGGGTCCCTGGTAAAGAAAAGGTTAAGAGCCACTGGTCTAATCTGATGCCTCTCCTTTTCCTGTTGCTTCCTTAATGTCTCAATGCTTTTTTCCCCCCTCATCTACTTTTTGTGTATCATTTGAGCACTGGAGCAAGAATGCACAGGATCAGCTTGTTAGTAGCATGGCTGTAAATGGGTTCACGTTTATAAATGTTTGGGTTGTTGTCTACTGTACTATTTAATCTCTTATGATACCACTCTGAGAATAACTCACACACACGCTCCCCACTTGAATCTGGCCTTGCCATAGATAGATAGAGGTATGTGTGATTAGAAACTCATCCTTTATTTTTTACAGCTTCAAAGTTTCACAGTATCTCTTTGCAATCAATCGAAATCCCATGCACTTAACACAAATAGACACTGTAAGTGTGAACAGGTCGAGCACCACCAATAACCATTACTCATTTGGGTATGCTAGCAACGAAACGATGCGGAGATTGTGGGTTGTTCAATATGCAGGTGAACTCATAACACCATGTTCACGCTGGTCATTTGTCTTTCTCTTTCTCTCTGTCCTTTCATATCCTCTTTCTCTGTCCCTGCTTGGTGGTTAAATTCAGCGAGTCATTTAAACTTGTCCTCCCATCTCCTTTCTCCTTAGGGGGTTTGAGGATGAGAGACCATGCAGAGCATTCCTATGGGAAAATTTCCTGCTGGAGGTGCCAGTATTGGGGAAGGCTTCTTGTGGTCAAGGAACATGCGGTGCCTTCTCATCTGCTACAAGAATCGAACCTGTGTCGTCCCACCAGCCCCGGGATCCTTACTGAGACGGCTGGAGGGTCATTCCTCCCGCTCTCCCTCTTCATCCAAATCTCCCCCTTCCACAGGAGGGAGCCCCAGCCAACCGTACCTGCCCTTGCCAGGTGGAGGTTGCCATGGCCTTATACCTTAGGCAGTGTCTGCTTTCAGCAGACGGAATGGTCTTGGAATGGGATGCCATCCTGCGTGCCAAACGTGGCCGACACCTTTTGCGTCCTGGGCCAATAAGGCCACCATGGGTGGTAGCAGAAGAAGTTCTTCAGGCTGCGGAAGACGGTGTTGCGGAAGATGATGAAGAGCCAGGGGTCGACAATGGGGTTGAGGGCGCTGAGGCGGAAGGCAATCATATCCTCAGCTTCTTTATGGTCTGGGTTGAGGCCACCGATATATGCACGGATCTATAGGGAAAGCAAAGGGGGAAGAGAAGAGGCAAAGCATTAGCAACTTCAGCCCACCGCCATTTTGATGCCCCCTATGTGAGAGGCTGCCTTTGAAGAGTGTTTGGAAATGTCAAAGGAGTGCAGCTAGATGGTTAACAAAGCAGAGAGCCTTCTTGGTGGTTGCTCCCAGACTTTGGAACTCTCTTCCAAAGGAGACTAGGATGGTTTCCTCTTTAATGCTCTTTCCACCAGCAAGCAGGGTTGCCAAGTGAAATAAGGGAGAGGGCTCCTGTTACTTTAATGGTTGTGCAGACAAGGGGACTTCAACAGGTGCTTCTCACATGACAAGTAACACCTGCTAAAATGCCTTCTTCTTTTGCATATTAAATAATGTTTGTATTACAGGTTACTCCCTGTATCCACAGGGGATACATTCCCAGACTTACTGTTTATAAATGAGCCCATGGATAATATAGCAAACCCAATTAAAATAAAGGACTTCTGGTACAAATATACCATAGAGTTGCGCTGGAGGACCTAGCAATTCCTAGAGAGGACACCTCTCTAGCCATTTCCCAGCATGTCTCTATGGTATGTGTCACTGTTTTTTTCAGTGGCGGATAACTGAAACCAGTTCTGTGGATACAAGGTATGTGCAACCCATGTACGCTTGTGCTTCTGAGAATGCTATATAAGGGATATTGAAAAGCTTGGGTTCAGACACATGGTGCCTGTGGAAATAATCTCCAGTGATTAGATGCCAATCTTCAGCTCCCCCCCATCTTAAAAATAGTCCCAGGATCCTTGGGCATATAAAGATAATGATGCAATGCAGACATATATGCATAAGCTTCAAATGGGGGTTGGGTAGTTATCTTTAGGAAAAAAATCTAAACATTTGACAAATTGCAAACAAGATAGATGGAACATAAAATCAATTAGACAGTAGGTGGAATTGAACAGATCAGGAAAAAGTCCAGACAGAAGCTGCTATTGGATCATCTCTTCCTCATGGTTTCCGGAGGGGAGGAGAGGGACAATATCTTGTCTCCCCACCTATTGCATCTAATTCATTTTTACAAATTTGTTCCCCTCTCACGCCAATGAGGCTTAAGGAGTTAGTTTGTTGATGCACACTATCAGAAGCCAGTATGGTGTAGTGGTTTAAGTGTCACCCTGTGGGAGATCAGAGTTCGAATCACTGTTCAGCCATGGAAACTTATTTTGGATAACCTTGGGCAAAAATCCAGTCTCTCAGCCTCAGAGGAAGGCAGTGACAACCCCCCCCCCAAAAAAAACAAATCTTGCAAAGAAAAACCCATGAAGTCAAAACCATAAGTCAGAAAAGACCTGAAGGCACACAACAACATCATCACACAGCATTAGACCTCAAAAATAACTAATTTTAACTAGTTAGGCACTAATTCATTCTCCTTTCCTCTAACACATTTAAGCTAAGAGAATTCAATGCTTTCCCCAATTTCATAGATTGCTATACATATTCCATTATACCCAGCCTTCAATCTGATTGTGGCCTATGTAGTCCAACGAATCTGGAAAAGATCTAGTTGGGTTAGTGGTTTAGGAGCTATAGCAAAATGTATGAGTAGGAGGCCATGGTAATAACTAAGCAAATTCCCTGTAAATGTCATGGCTAAAAACAACAACGCCAACAACAACAAATTACTTAATTCAAGAATCAATCAGCAATTAATGCCATGACTTTAATTTCCCATTTCAAGGTTAAGTGAGGCTAACAAATTAATTTTTAAACTTGATGTTTGAAGCGTACTTGTGTGTAGGAGGGTGGTGTGGATGTCCGGGGAAGATTCTACTATTTGGCCTACCAGCTCCTGCAAATTGCTTTGGGCTGGCTTGTTTACACAAGAGCAAATAGCTTTTTAGATTGTGTGAGCGCTCTTCCATATGGCTTGTGCTATTTGCAGATCAGATGTGATTCGGAGGTGCATTGATGCACATCTGAGCCATGTTATCTGCATTAAAAAAAACTGACCCAAAGACTTGCATCTTCCTGTGCAGAGCTTGGAAAAGTTACTACTTTAAAAAAAAAATGATGCCCAGAAATTGCTGATACAAATCCCAGGGGCCATGCTAGCTGGAAGATCTTGGGAGATATAGTGCAATTGGGTTGCCAGTTCTCAGGGTTTGCAGAATCATAGAAACACAAGGGCCATCTAGTCCAACCCCCTGCCATGCAGGAATACGCAAAGCATTCCCGACAGATGGCCATCCAGCCTGTGCTTAAAAACCTGTTCCATCTTCTCCAGTCTACTGGCAAGAGGAAGAAATCTCAGGGTGAGAGGAATGTCTTGAAAAGTGTGTGTGTGTACTTTCTTCATTTGTTATACATGGTGTTTTTGATTTGAATGGCACACTCTGAGCGGCTGTGGTTGATAATTAATGCATCCTGATTCATGGCACCCCCAAGGGCTGCTCCTTGAAACAGCATCCTTATGACATCACCAGGGCCCACTACCATGACATCACAAGTCCCTCCATCTTAGGTTTTGGCTCTGAAATCTCAGGCCCTGAGGACAGTCCTGACCTGGTAGCCCTATTAAGTACACATAGGTAACTCCCCAAGCTCTGTTCCTGGGCAGTTGTTCATGATTTCAGAAGCTCTTTCAATCCCTGGTTGTTATATGAAAAATCAATAAAAATTATTTTTGAAAGAAAAAGTCCTTTCTGAGCTTCTTGCTGTTGTCTTAACATTGGTTGTGTTCAACTAGTGCCCCCTGATTCTTATAGATCCATGCTGGCATTTATTTGGGGACTTACACATCTTTGCTGACGTCCTGTTATGCATCTTTACATCTTTGGAATTCACTAACAAAGTTTCTTAGCATGAAGCTGATAGAGAATTCCAGCCCCAGTTTTTGTGAGAAAGGCGCACACGCCAAGCCCTAGCCTTGGGACCTGGTGAATCTCTCTTTTTTAAAAAAGAAAGGAAGTGGTACTCAGCAAGTGTCAATTGATCCCAGATGCAGCAACTTCATCAGGGTCACCCCCATCTCTCACCCCCAGGATGACAGAAGACGAGGCATTCCAATGTCAATGTGATTTTTTGATTTTTTTTTGGCAATGCCTTTCCTCTTTCTCCATCCATTGCCTGGCAATTGCAACTCTTCCTTTTCTGTCTGATTCATTGCCTTCCTTAAAATAACCTCCAAACAGGGCAAAAGATCACGAGGCTAGAAGTCAGCAATAAAAAGCTTCGTTAGCAAATGGTTCTTTAACAGATTTCTGCAAGTTGTTCCCCCTCCCCCCCAAAACCCCCAAAAACCTCACCCTTAAACATCAAAGCCTTTGGCCTGAGATATCCTTTTGCCTACTAGGAGAAAACAGCCAAGAGTTAGGACAAAAGGAAAGTCAAGGAAAATAGTGGAAAAACAGGTTTTCAGTTTTTGAAGAAAACAAAAATAATGACCAGAGATGAATTCTATAAGTGGATGCTGAGGGCATTGAAATACAGTTGTCCCTTCATATTCACTGGGGTTTGGTTGCAGGACCCCCCATGGATACCAAAATCCGTGAACACTCAAGTCGCATTACATGCAATGGCATAGCAAAGTGATTTCCCTTTTATAAGATGGCAAAATCAAGGTTTGCTTTTTGGATTATTATTTTTTAAACAATATTTTCAAGCCATGAATACTTAAATCCATGGATATGGAGGGACAACTGTAGTTCAAAATTTTCTAAACCTTGGCTCAATCACAAATCAAAATGAAGACTGTAGTCAAGAAAGAAGAAAATTAATAATTGGAAAGGCGGCTATGAAAGAACTAGATAAGTCTTTGAAGTGCAAAGATACGTCATTGAATATCAAAGTCAGGATCCTCCATGCCATTGTATTTCCAATTTCTATGTATGGTTGTGAAAACTGTATAGTGAAGAAAGCTGCTAGGAAGAAAATTAATTCCTTTGACATGTGTTTCTGGAGAAGAGTTCTTGCCCTTCCCTGTAGACCTGGACAAAAGCAAACCACTGCAACCTCTCCTAGCTTGTGTGTTGTTCCTCATTAATGTTTGCCATCTTGACCACACTCTGATGTTGCGACTTGCCTAAGGTTGTCTAGTGGGTTTCCAAGACGGAGAGGAGATTTGAACCACATTTCAAGGGAAAACCCAGATTGCTGGCCGTGTGGTGGCCACAGATACGCTTCATTGCAAAGCTGGGGGTGAGGCTTCTGGTGGATGGGACTCCATTCTGGCACTTTAAGAAAAATTGATGGTGTGCATATCACAATCAATGATATGATTGAGTATAAGTGTACTCTAGGACAATGTATATTCACATGCATAAGTGAACAGGGGGAAAAACCTGGAGCAGCCCTGGCTGTATGGCTGGAAGCAATGTGACATATAAGACGTGATTGGCATTGGACTGGCCTTTTACATTGCTGTGAAAGTGTGGTGGGATACTCCAGAGAAGCCCTGGTGAGTTTGTGGTGCCCTTGAGGATCAAAAACATCCATGGCAGACACGAGGCAGGTTCAGAATAGATCAGTAACTTAGTTAAGGAGACGTAACTAAATAACTTCTCCAGGCCCAACCTTAAGAGCCAGTCCCCCGCCATCCACCTTAAGAGCTAGCTGCCGGATCGGATGAAGGAGGTCTGGTCAGTTGGTAACTGGGGCACACAGAGCATGACATTTCCACCCCTGCAGTGAGTGAGACTGTGACAAAGACTTGCAACAGGGGTCCTGCTTCTGATAGTTGCAGCCTGGCTTGCTGCCATGAGGGGGGCTAAAATGTCATTCTCCTTGCACCCCGATCATCCGCTGAATGGACCTCCTTCGCCCAATCTGGCGGCTGGCTCTTAAGGTGGACTGGAGTGGCATTTGCATAAGTTAACAATAAGACCAAGTAGTCTTACTGAATGCAGATCAATTACAGACCTGGTTACAAATCTATAACTGCAATACTGAATACCAGCCTTTGCCTTTCCTCAGCTCCTCTGTCCACTTCAGGTGCTTTGACTGCAGAGGCCCTTCCTTGACCTCCTGCACCAGAAACGTGATTGAGGCCTTTATTTCTCTGAGGCTGGGAGCCATCGACCTTAATTCCTGCCATCAGATTATTATGTGATTTTCAATTACTTGGCAATCTCATTAACCCTATAGTCATAAGCCAGGGTGGGATCATCACTGGTATGATTATGACCACACCAGCGGAAGAACCTGATGTTGCCTCTGTGATAACATCCAGGGTGCAAGATTGTTAAAAGTACCGCTGGGATCTGGATGTTGTTTGATTATATTATGGGCCGGAAGACTGGAGGCCACAGAGATTCTGCTTTTATCTTGTCTTTTCATCCCCCTACATCACCACAGTGGGGGGGGAATATAGAGATATAGGCTAGCATTCTGCTTGGGACTTCTGTCTTCGTAAATGGCCTTACGTGTGTACAAAACGGAACTGAGTTTTGCAATGTCTATCTTCACCTTGGAGCTACTGCAGCATTACAAAGCATGGACATCTATTGTGCAATGGAAGCCAGTAAAGTAATGTATGCACCATGGCCTGAGGCACAATGGACACTGACGCACAACAGAACACTCTCCAATGGGCATCCAAGCACTGGCTAGGAAGTGACAGAGTGCAACAGGAGCTCCCAAGGTACATCAGAGGTATCCAGTTTGGAGCATTCTTGCCAATGCCTACATATGCATCTTCCCAATTCACAAACAGGGTTTTGTTGCGTTCCTGCCATGTAGCTACAGATACATAGACTGTGGTGTAGGATCTGGCCATAATTCTTGCTAGGTTTTGTCTCAAAGGAAACAAGTAATTTTAGCAATTTTCTTCCCCACCCATGAAAGAGTCTTTGAAAACTGCACCGTTTTGAAAGACTGTTCACACGTTCAGAAAAACGTTTGCACAAAATTTGCACATGATTTGTGTGTGTGCAGAAAACAGCATTTTTGGCACCAGTATGAGCAGATTCTGTGCAGGAAAACCTGTTATTTTCTGTGCAGCAAATGCTGTTTTCTGCACACAACAGTCATGTACAAATTTTGCACAGAACAAACTTTCTGTGCATGAAACAGCATTTTCTGGGCAGAAAATAAGATAATACTGTTTCCTGTGCAAAAAAACGTTGTTTTCTACACAAAACAACCACATGGGGAGTTTGTGTAGAAGAAGTCCTTTTTTGTTATTATTAATTTTATTTATCTATGAGACTCTTCATATACACTACAAACACTATGAATACATAAAAGAAAGAAAGAAACAAAAAAAGAAAACATGGAAGGAGAAAGAAAAAGAAAGAAAATACAAAATTGCACCTACAGTACACAAAGAAATAAACAAAATGAAATGTGGATTCCGATACTTTTCTAAGAGATTCTAAACACATCTTAATCCTATCTCTCTTTTAAATACCACTACTTCTTCCACTTCTTCCACTAATCAAATCCTAATAATTATCAAAACCAATTGGTCCTGGTGTCTTTCTTGTTTTAGTCTTTTTCATTACCTCACAAGTCTCCCTTACTGTTACAGGAATATTCGCATGTCTCTGACAGTCTGTAATTGTAGGTAGATTCTGCTTACACAAATATTCCTCCACCTTCTCTGGAGAAATTGCTTGATGTTTATACAAAGAAGAAAAATATTGATGGAATGCTTTTTTACTTTAATTACTTCCATTATCCATTATTACCTCCTCTCTTCCTTGTAGTTTTAATATCATTTTCCCTTCCTTTTCTAAATTTATATGCCAACCATTTCCTTTGTTTGTTTGCAAATTCAAAGATCTTTTGCTTAGCATAGTTCATCTTTTTCTCCATCTCATTCACCATCAACATAGATAACTGTCTCTGCAAAGACTTAATTTGATTGGGAATAGAATTCCTAGTTGGAGATTTATTTAATTCAGCTTCCTTTCATGTAATCACATCCAAAATCAATTGAATCTTCTCTTGCCTTTTTCTTTTACATTCAATATTATGCTGTATAAAACATCCTCTTAAAAAAAAAAGCCTTGCTTGCATCCCAAACTATTCTAACATCTGTACTCTTATTCAAATTATTTTCAAAAAAACCCTTAAATGTCTTTTTACAAACCCACCACCTTATCATTTTGTAAAAGAATTTCATTCAACCTCCATCTAAAATCTTTTTTTTTTCTTTTAAAGTCACTGGGTTATGATCTGAAAAAACTTGTAGTAAAATATCAACCTTAAAAACATTTGATGCCAAATTCTTAGAGACCCAAATCATATCTGTCCTTGAAAATGATCTGTCTTTCAGAGAAATAAGCAGAGAATAATAAGCATAGAATAAGCTTTGAATTTTTGAAGACACTTGTCAGTCTAGGATTCTTCTCATCAGGGTTCTTAACATTCGAGAAACATATTTTCAACCATTTTGCAAACATTTTGGAATATTCGTTCTATCTCTTAGAAATACAAAGGGGAAACAACTATGCCGATTCTTCTCTTTCTGTCCTTTGCGCTCATCCTGGACTGGCTCCTCAGTTTCGGTCACATTGCTCCGACATCCCTCTTTGGGTCCCTCATTGCCAAAGGACCAGAGAATAATAACACAATGGTTCTTTGTGCCTAGCAGTAGCTTGGCATACAGAAACCGCTAGATTAAGAGGAGAACGATAAAGCTAGTTCACGTTTAGTGTTTGCACATAGAGCTGCTAACAAAAGGCAAAGTTACAGTGGCAGATTGAACCACTGCCAGCAGCGCATTTGGAAATGGAAGCATTGGTCATGACTGCCCCCATGACCACAGCTCCATGAGAAAGTCCAAACAGTCTGGCAAGGGCAAACATTCAGCCAGCCATTATTCTTTTCCCATTTAGGATGAGGTCTTTTGTATAGCAAATGGAACTTAACTGCTCAGTCAAAACCCAGACACTTGAAAATATTTTTCAGTACAACAGAGGGAGCTCAAGGCAATACATTGGCTGGAAGGTCGGAATCGCATGTGTAATGTGGAATTGCACCCATCTTAAGGACATTGCACAAGGAGGGAGATGGGATAAGGAACATTTAATCTAGCCTACCTGCTTCTAGCCAGCAGGTGTATGCAGAGCAGAGCAGAAGGTGAGCCCTGGCACTACAATAACTATGAGGGAAGGAGGAAGCTACGCTAACTCTAAATGCATAGACCTGTTGGGGAGTCTGCAATTTGTAGCAGCAAGCTGCTGCTCTAGTAGCTGAACAGGAGATTTTCTCACAGAGCCCTTGCCTCTTCCCTAGAGCTAAGCCCTCCTCATACAAAAATTTGTGGCTTGTCTATACAAGCCTCCCCAAACTGGATTGCTCTGCAGTAGTAGCAAATTGCAGCAGCTGTAATTTGTCTTAATGTTTTTTTGGCTCCCCAAATCTTTGCATGGCTTTTTTACCTACCTTTTCTTGCTGCTGGAGAACTTAAAAAAAAACAAAAACTGTTCAGTATGTGTGCTGGATCGATATGTCAATCATTACCAAAAGAAAAAGAAAAACACCCCATTTTATTGTCTTAGCGACCACTTGCTAAGGCGAAAAAAACAACATGGTGGCTCTGGGCACTTGTCCTGTTAGCAAGCCCCACCCCCTGTGCTCGTCCAGCCAATCAGGGTTGTGCTTCTTGTACTACAGGACAGTGATTCATACCAAATCGCTGTCCTAACAAGGGGGAGTACGCATACCCCCTTGCTGTTTTTCAAAAACTCCGGAAAAAGCCGCAAAGACTTTTCCTGCGGACTTTTTTACGTTTTGGGCCCCCCTCCTTCACAAAACTGCAGAACAACACGGGTTGCCTTTAGGACAGGTAGGATTTTCACTCCGTTAAGACAAGCCCCTCGAGAATTCGCACCCTCATCTCCCACCTGGAGTTGACCCGTGAAAACTGGAGGCTCCGGGTCAGGCCCTGAGATCTGGCAAGCCTGCATGTCATGCTGCCACGCTGGTAGCCACAGAACCACAGCTGGTATTATTCACAGGTTCTTAGCATATGAGGAAGTCTCCTTCGTGTGTAACTTGCCTCATTGAGAAGGAAGGAACTTTTTCTGTTTCGGTTGCACTTCCCTCTCGGAACTATTTCACAATCTCGAGACATGATTTGGCCACAGTGAGAATTGCTCCCTTTTTTTTTTTTCCCATTAGAAAATTAAAAATACCGAATCCTTAAGACAAGGTTGATGGGCCCAAAGTCTGCCAACAAGCATGATATAGGCAGACCTTGAGGATTTTACTTTGGGGAGCTATAGATGGAATCCTGTTAGTCCAAATTAGAATTGAACTATTCAATCACCTATTGAATGGTGAATCTACGTGTACATAAATCCAACTGATTCAATAGATCTACTCTAGTCAGGCCTAAAACAGGATTTAGGCTGAGAATTTCAGAATGCCCCAACCAAGTCTATTTGAGCTGGCTAGGGGATTCGGAGAGCATTAGTCCCAAATGTAACTTTTCCAAGTTCTGGATATAGGCCCACACCGAGAACAATCTAGCAGGTCTAGATGGCAACCAAATACCTTTTAGAGGATTGGATTAGGATTCCAGGAGCCCAAAGTTCAAATCCCCACTCAGCCATGGGAACCCACTGGATGACCTTGGGTGAGTCATGCTCTCTCAGCCTCAAAGCAAGGCCATGGCAAACCCAGCAAGATCACACTGGCATAGGGTTGCCATAAGTGAGACTTGGTTTGAAGGCACATAACATGTGAGCCAACGTGGTTTGGGTGTTGGGCTAAGACTCTAAGAACACAATTCAAATCCCCCCTTGGCCATGGAAACCCACTGAGTGACTTTGGGCAAGTTGCACTCTCTCAACCTCAGAAGAAAGCCATTACAAACTTCCTCTGAAGAAATCCTACCCCCCCCAAAAAAAATACTGGAATCGAGTTGCCCTAAATGAAAGTTAGTTTGACCACATGTAATAATAAACCATCACCTTCCTTAATAAGAAGTAGGTCTCCATAATCTTTCTGGTTGCTTGATTCCTGAGAATCTTTCAACTGGAGATACTAGAAATTAAACCTCAGATTTTCTACAGGCAAAGCAGATGTTACTCAAGTACTGAGCTATGGTTTCAGAATGAAAAACCTGCTGGTGAACCAGCAGCTACAAGCCAAATAAGGTATATTTGCAAGCTAGACAAGAAAAACTTCCTCAGAACAAGAGATTTCTTTGGAAGTTTCCTTTCCAGGCAACACCCACTCAGCATTTTATTTATATCCTACCTTGTTCCCAAACCGGGACCCATGGAGGATTACAGATAAGAGGAAATTAAAAATAAAACCACGTATGGTGAAAAACATGCCCAAAATGTGATTGAAATATTATTAAACTATCGGCAAAATTAAAACTATTGAAAACATTGATTGAAAACGAATAAATGCGGCACAGCACACTAAAAAGGTCCCAATTCTTGCAAAATAATCAGTATCCAAAAGTCTGCTGGAATAAAAAGGTTGAGCTGCTGATAAAAAGGGCAGCAGAGAAGGAGCCATTCTAGCCTTCTTTGGAAGGGAGCTTCCAGAGTCAGGAAGCAGCTACCAGTGGGTTTTGCAAATGAGCTCACCATGATGGATTTGAGCACTCCATCATGACACTGCCTGTCATGTTAGTTGGGTCAAGAGAGCAGCTCTCCCTGAGATCTTAGAGCTTGAACAGGCTCGGAGGATGATGATGATGATTTTTATTTATTTTTAGATGAATTCTCCTTCTCCTCTTCATCATCTGGGGCTGGTTACAGGGACCGCACAATTCCCTTATTACAACATCTCCACTGGTTGCCAGTCTGTTTTCAAACATAATTCAAATGGATGACAACGTTCTATAAAGCTCCATACTGCTTGGGTCCAGACTATCTGAAGGACCGTATCTTTCCATATACTTTGGCTGAATCTGCACTGCCGAAATAATGCAGTTTGACACCGCTCTAACGGCCATGGCTCTCTGCTTATGGAATCCTGGGAGTTTGTAGATTGTTGTGGCACCAGAGCTCTCTGACAGAGAAGCCTAAATATCTCATAAAACTACAAATTCTATAGCATTGAGCTGTGGCAGTTTAAAGCAGTGTCAAACTGGATTATTTCTGCAGGCTTAATTAAGTACAGGTCGACCCCCATATCCACAGATTCAGTATCCATGGTTTCACTTATCCATCTACAAAAGAAATGTTCTCTCTAGGCAGTTCCAGGTCCTCCAATGTGATTCTATGGGTCAACATCTGGCATTTGTCTCATTGAAAATAATAGGATTCCCTATTATCCACGGTTTCAGGTACCCATGGGTGGTCTTGGAACCTATCCCCCACGGATATAGGGGCCGACCTGTATGCTTAATTAAGTAACCACTTTTGGCCGAAGGATTCCATTCCAACGTAACTGGGGAATAGCATCATTGGCTTCACTCCCTCATATGTGCAAATATAACTGTGTGAATGCAAACACGGATGCATAATTTCAGAACAGAACGTTCCCCTCTCCATTTGCTTGAGGTACATCATCTTCACTATGCATAATGGTGCATCAACATGCATGATGATGTGTCATTACGCATAACTGGCAACAATAAACAAATATATAATATTGTTATGACATTCAAGTATTGTCGCATCATTCATATGACACAGTTAAGAGCACCTTGATACCATTTTAACTATAAGGGCTACACCCTATGGAATCCTGGGATTCGTAGTTTGATGAGGGACTAAAGCTTCCTTGCGGAGACGTTGATATGTCTTGTAGAACCATAGATCCCAGGATTTCAAGTGATAGAACTGTGGCAGTTAAAATGCTATAACTGTGTCCTGGTGAAAGAGACAAGAGAACCCTGAGATTCTATACTGAGAAAACAGGTATCATTTCACAGTGAGTCAAAGTGACTCCAACTTATTGCAACCCTATTCTAGGATTTATTCAGAGAAAGGTTTGCCATTGTCTTCTTCTGAGGCTGAGAGAGTGGGACTTAGTGCCATCCATTATTTCACAGATGAAAACCAGGACACATGTGGCCAAGCAACACTGGACTGTGATCAAGATGGCAAAAGTTATTAACAATGGATGGTACAGCATTAAACCATCCAATGAAAACATTATTTTTTAAACATTGCCTGGAATGGGGTCTCCTTCCTTGGAGGTCTTTAAACAGAGGCTGGATGGCCATCTGTCGGGGATGCTTTGATCGTGATTTCCTGCGTGGCAGGGGGGTTGGACTGGATGGCCCTTGTGGTCTCTTCCAACTCTGCAATTCTATGATTCTATGATTCTATGATTGAGCAGTTTCACAACATCCGTATTCAGCAAGGGGCTGTTACGTTACTATGTAAGGGAGGAGCAAAGGGATCGGCACGCATTGGGCTCCATGTGCATCGTGACACTGGCTAGATGCACATCACTAGGGGATTTCCATAGCATTTCTGCTACATAACTACGTATGTGTACATTAACATAATATAGACCACAATAGAGAATTCTGCCCATAATTGGAAAATAATTAAAAACAAATATTGTACAACACATATTACATAGTAAAACAGCACATCTATTGTAGATTCTTCTATACCAACCAGATTAAAGGCTGAAGGACTGTTTAAATAAGAAGGTCAGCAAAAAGAGAGCCGAGAGGGGGCCAAGAGGGCTTCCCTTGGAAGAGAATTCCTTAGCCTCGGAGCAGCCACCGAGAAGGCTCTCTCCCACGGCCTTGATGCTTGCTTATGGCTCCTCTGCCTCCCTTTCCAACCTGGGCTCCTTATCACCCGCCCACTCCTTCCTCCACAGTCCTCTCCTACGCCCAGCTCCATTTGGCATCATCACCTGTTTCAATAATGCCCTTCCCAGCTCACTTATCACTCCCAGTGCCTTTCTGTTGCCACAGCAAGCCAAAACAATCCTGCAGCAACCCTGCTTTGGGCCGGATACCCCCCCACAAGTGTTTGGAGCACCCTGGCATTCTGGGGGGTGGTAGGGATGTGGGAGACACCACATATAGTTCCAAAAGGAAGAGGGCTGTTTATATGTGGACAGGGGGTGAACATTGCCGGATTGCCCTTTTTTTATATACAGTGGGTATTGCTTGTTTACAGCTCTCTCTCTGTGTGTGTCTGATATGTGTTTACCTCCTGTTTTTGCAGTGGTCACTCCCCCCCCCCCTTTTTTTTTTTTTTTTTTTGCTCCAAGAAGCTTTCAATGTTTTACAACTCTTTGGCTAAGAAGCTAGAAATTAGCATGCATGAGGCAGCTCTGTCTCAAGATGTCTTACACGCATTCATGAGAGTCAACTTTAGGGACTCTTCCATCCAAGTTAGGTAACTCTCTTCTATCTACTGTTGTCCCTTCACATTCATTGGGGTTTGGTTCCAGGACCCCCCCGTGAATACTCAAATCCGTGAATACTCAAGTCCCATTATATGCAATGGCATAGCAAAATGGTGTCCCTTATATAAGATGGCAAAATCAAGGTTTGCTTTTTGGATTATTATTTTTTAAAGAGTATTTTCAAGCCGTGAATACTTAAATCCGTGAATGCCAAATCCGTGAATATGGAGGAACAACTGTACTTATCTTATCCAAGATATATTCTCTGCCATAATAAATGGAGCGTCCTGGACTGGACTGGACTGGAGCGTCCTGCATATTTTATGTCCTGAAATGGACAATGAATCAGTGGATACGGGGGTCCTACTATATAGTCCAAAAAGGAATATTTCCAGATTCTGTCAGGGACATGCTGCCTTTGATACTGCAGGCAATATGTAGCCATCATGACTAGTAGTAGCCAGCCAGTGAGAGTCTTTTCACCCATGAATTTATTTAGTCATCAACTGTCCAATCAACAATTGAAGGAAGCTGAGGACAAGGGGGGGGGAATTGGGAGGGGGAGAGAGAGAAACCGGGACATTTCAAAACCAACTGAACAAGTGGGATGACAGAGGTTTAATTAGGACTATTCTTGCCAAATTGGGACTGTTGGAAGGCAGGTAGAATTATAGAGTGGGAAGGAATTGTCAGGGCCATCTAGTCCAACATACAGGGAAAACACAACTAAAGCCCTCCTGAAAGATGTCAATCCAACCTCCATTTCAAAGACCTCAAAAGATAGTGAGTCCACCACGCTCTGATGTTAGCCATTCCACTTTCTAACGTTTAGGTGCAATCAATTTTCTTGTCATTTGAATTCATTGGTTTGGTTATACCTCTGGAGCAGACAAAGCTTGCTCTGTCTTCTACATGAAACATCCTTCAGATGTTGAAAGATGGCTTTTGTATCACTTCTCATCCCTTTCTTCTCCAAACTAAACACACTCAGCTCCCTAAATTGTTCCTCACAGGGCTTGTTTTCCAGACTTTTTCCACCTTGGCCACCTTCCTCTGGGCACATTCCAGCTTGTCGGTATCCTTCCAGAACTGTGGTGCCCAGTCCAAGATATATCCTTCTGTGTCCTATCTCCTCTTGTTACGTTTTTTCTCCCTAAGTTAAAAAGCTCCCAGTCTTGTCAGCGTTCTTTGTAGGGATTTTTCCCAGCTATTTGACCATTTGGGCTACTTTTTCCCATCTCTCCAACATCATTGTTGATTTATAACAAGACTAGACTCTTGGTTTTAAAAAAAATTATTTATGGAGCTCAGTTTCATAGCAAGGATTCAGCAGTTCAGCTATCATGTGCAGCTATGCACATGTGCTCTGTGGTCTGAGCAGGGGAGAGACTGGCCACATGGCCACTGCCATTGCTAATTGAGTGCAATTACTAATTGCTTTATCACCCTTCCTTTGCTCCCCTCTCAAGGCCTTGGTGCAGTTGGCAGATGAATAAGTCTCTTATTTACAAATGGGAAACAGAGGAGCCTTCCTAACCAGTGTCACATCCATTCTCTCTTCTTTATCTGCAACTGATAGTGATCAAGCATTTGAGATTAATGTTTCTTTCTTAATGGCTTCCTCTCATTTAATTGGGTCTGTGGCTTCTTCCACATTAATGTTCCATGACCTCTTTGTGCGCAATATTCTAATGGTGTGCAGCATTTTCTGCAACCAGGCTGTCTGTGTGCATGCTTTCAGAAGGTGATTCATGGCTTCCACTCCTACATGTTGTCATTTGTTTGTAAATTAAAATCAGACTCTTGAATCAACCTCTGTCTGTTGTGGATTTTCAGAGAAATTTACACAAGGAGAGAAGGGGAGGGAGAGATGCTGAGATTATGTGCTGTGACACACATCCTGTTTCTTTAGCAAGGAGGAAAAGGCACTCTGCACATGGACAGAGACATACTTGTCTGCAACCAGGAAACACTCCCAGATAAGGATGCTACATAGTGGAGGTTCACGGGCTGAGCTGGGGGGGGCTCACCCCAAAACAGTGGAGACTTGCTGCTGGGCCTACAAACTGCCATTATCCAGAAAACTAGCAGTTTTCCCTTATATAAACCTGTCCAGTTATAAAACTTATCTGTGAAGGCTCTCCTCTGTGTTTCACTGCCATTGGAGTTATGTTTGGATTTATTCTGCTCAGCTGTTTGGTTTAACTTCTCCAATAAAGTTTAGCTGGTGTGTTTTCTCTTGTGCTATCCCTTTTCTGTCTTTTCTCTTGATACCAATAAAAAAGCATGCTGAATAGATTGGAAGCAGGCTTGGGCATCCATTTTAATGGGAATGTGGGATTTTTTAAAAAGACTTTTAACGAGAGAGCAACATCAGACCCCCTGCTTTTAACAAGAGATCAACGTGAGAGTCCTTGTCTGGGGTATTTTGGAAAGTGAAAAAAGAGTTACTTCTCCAAGCTCTGGTTGAAGCAATTAGGTTGGTGAGGACAATGTGCAGGAACTTCTCCGTGGTGTCCTCTCCCATAGATGGAACTGTGTTCCAGTGGATACCTGCCAGGTTCCATCAATGTAGATTTTCGGGTGGGCTGTAAAGACTGAACTGTTTATCTTGAGCTCATATTACAGTGCAGACAGTGAGAATAAAACTGAATTAAGCTCCTGGCATCGGGCACAGAGGGTCTTTTCACTCTCTACCTCTATTGTGGTACCAGTCAGAATTGCCCCCTGATCTTCCAAAACAGAAGAGCGGTGGCATTAGACAACCAATGAGCAAATGTTGTTGGAGGTTGCAGTAATTGTAGCTGCTATTCTCAGTTCTTTTTGTAAAACATCCAAACCGTGTTTTCATCGTCCCAGACTATTTGCTAGCAACGAACAGGAACAGCTGCAACTTTTTATTCCCACCCTCCAACTATTTTTTTATTTTTAAATTCTCAGACATATTGGATCAAAAAGGTCTAAGGACATGTGTATGACTCTTGTTGTGCTTCATGACAGATTTTTGGCCACTCCCTCAATGATATATAGTGTGAAGTTGACGGCAGTGTTTACATGCCGGATGGTTTCAAAATGTATGGTGGGAAAGGTAAAGCTAAAAGCAATTCTTTCATCGTCTTCTCTTCCCTTTTTGTTTTTTCTTTTAGAGTTACAATAATGTAGTTTGATAGCACTTTCACACAAAAATGCTGTTTCATGGATGCAATGATGACTCCA
Organism: Gambelia wislizenii; assembly: GCA_030847615.1. NCBI lineage: Eukaryota > Metazoa > Chordata > Lepidosauria > Squamata > Crotaphytidae > Gambelia > Gambelia wislizenii. The sequence continues at coordinate 35,836,759 of JAUMIR010000010.1, forward strand.
AGGAAAATAGGAATGTAGTTCCCCACTGTTGTTCTTCTCAAAGCAAGATATAAATAATTTTAGTAATTTCCTTCCTGCTGTGAGAAAGTCTTTAAAAAACATCCAGTTTTCGAAGCTTATTTGCAGTTCAGGACTTAATTCTGTGCAAAATTTGCATATGGTTGTTTTTGCACAGAAATCAGGATTTTCTCCATAGGAAACAGCCTTTGCTGAAAATAAAATAAAATTTCTGTGCAGAAACATTCTTTCCTGCACAGAAAAATCAGCAAATTCTGTTTTCTAGGCATATCTACCACATGCAAATGTTCAAAATCCACATGTGATTGAGCTGCAGAGAAAATATCCTTTTCTGCTCTGAAAAAGCTGCTTCCTGCACAGAAAATAAAATGTATATGCAAAAAATAAAATGCTATTCCCTGTACAGAAAATGCTGTTTTCTAATGCAAAACACCCACAGGCAAATTTTCTACAGAATAAGTCTCAAACGATGAAGATGATCATCAGTTCAGAATTCTTCCTCTCAAAGTTTGTCAACACTTGAAAAATATGTTTTGGACCACTTTTGGAGTATTTTGAGAAAAAAAATAGCAATCCTCCCCTTGAAAAAATATGGGGACACATCTCAGCTTCAGCAACTGACAACCCCAGTTTCAACAAGGTTTCTATCGCAGATCCAAAGGATCCCTGACAATCAGCCTGCCTAAAATACAGAAAGGTGCCCACTGACAAGAATGGATATGGAGGTGGCAACAACCAGCAATGCCCGGCAAAAATGAACTACACAGCAAGAGCTGTCACACTTCTTTACACCAGTCTGGAAGTGCCCATAGAAATGATGCCAAGTGTCCCTCCAGACTGAAAGCATGTGGTTCATATTCCAGGGGAAAGTCCCCGTGGCCTCCTCCAGCAGAGCTGTTCCCAGCACCTGCTTATGGGTTTCCTTATTTACGTAACCCCTGCCGCCAGACCTGCAGACACACCCGGAGGGAAAAAGATAAGCGGATCCGCCTCAGAAAGAGCACCAAGTTTGCTCCGCATACTTTTGCCAGCCTATGCAACCTGGCTGAGGTGCCCCCAGGAGAAGGCAGTTGCCTGGGGTCCTTCCTTCTCTCACACACACCCCTCATCGCCTCTGTTACAAGATTGTTGTGAGCTCATTTTAGCAAAAGCAGAAATGACATTTCCATAAAGCCAGTGCAATATCCAACTTGTGAAGTCAAAGGCTTTCACAGCTGGCATCCATAGACTTTCCTTGGGTTTTTTCTGGGCTGTGAGGCCGTATTCTGGAATAGCTTTTTTCTGAGAAGATGCCAGCCGCCGATGCAGGCAAAACGTCAGAAAGAAGCTATTCCAGAATATGGCCTCACAGCCTGGAAAAAACCCAAGGAAAATCTAATATCCCACTTCTTCCACCACCAGCCTGTGATGTGGTCAGGGCAATAGCCACCGAAAATTCTTTAGACCAGGGCTTGGGGAAAAGCCATCAGGACTGCAAGATCTAGTTTGCTATGCCATTGCATATAATGGGACTTGAGTATTCACAGATTTTGGTATCCATGGGGGGTCCTGGAACCAACCCCCAGTGAATACGAAGGGACAACTGTACATTAAATCCATTTTAATCTTTTGCATTCAACAGTCATTGTTTTTAAAACTACTCAAACAACAGCTGAACAGATGGATAGCATTCCTTGTTGCATTGGTAGGAAATGCCCCACAGGTGTGTAGTGTAGCTGGAATCTGAGCTAAGGAAGTTTTCCTAGCACTGGCTACCTGATTCTGGGGATAATGGAATTGTCGTTCAACACAGCTGGAGGGCACCAGGTTAGTGAAGAGTGGTCTACAGTAGTGTGTCATGTGAACGGAGCTTAATGCTTATACCAGGGGTGGGTGGGTATTAAGTTACTGGACCAGTTTCTGTGGGTGAAAAAGCAGCTGGGCTTAGAGAAATGTAGCATATCGTTGAAGCATCTCCTGGCATGGACCTCAACCTATGACAAAGCTTCACGTATTTAATTCTTCTGTGCTAGGAAGCTGTTCAAGGTGTGGGAATCCCAACACCTTGAAAAGCCAGCAAAGGGCACAGGGAGGCGGGTATAAAGCTGGCACTACGACTGCCAGAGAGAAAACTGGGAGCAGGCTCCTGTACTTGTAGCAGTTGGAATTTCAGCAGGTGTCAATTGTTACCTGGTTGCATAATTAAACTAACAGTAGAATTAAAAGCCTTAAAATTAAAAGGGAAACAATAAATAAACAGAACAGCATAGCGTATTCTGAAAATCCCCTTCCGTCAGGAGTCAAGCCCCCCAAGGCCTGCAGAAACAAAAAGGTCTTCACCTGCCTTGGAAAGCTAGCAAGGAGGGCGCCAGTCTAAATTCCCTCTGGAGGTCTCAGAGCCTAAGAGCAGCCAATCTTGAAGGCCATCTCCCATGTTCCCACCAGATGTATCTGTGAGGATGGTGGATCCGAGGAGATTATCAGACAAAGGTCTAAAAATGTTATTTTGATACTATATTTTACAGCATTAGTATCTTGGCATAATAACACTTATATTCACACGTTGCTGTAACGGACTTGTTTATCTCGGATTGGCCTTTTTAGTCATCAGCGCACTTGCAGAAAGCGCGGGATGAGTCCTTCCTGAATCTTCGTTTGTGAAGAAAAGCCAGAGAGAGAGAGAGAGAGAGAGAGAGAGAGAGTAATCACGAGAAAAAGACACCCCTGAAATCCAGCAATACAATCGCTTGTGCTGCTTACTTTCACATTTCTTGGTGGGCGAGATTTCGGCGGGTATCATGAGAAGACGTGAGCATGCTTTAAAGTCCAAAAACTGCAAAATTACCAAATGAAACGAACACACGAGCACTTGGAAACTTGCAAGCAAGACAGGGAGGTTTATAAAAAGAGCGTACGGCACCTAGTTTTTACCATCTCACCTGGAAGTGTTCTGGTGGGGCTGCCCATTCACAATCTAATCACACAAGCAGAACGGAGCACATTTTTGCAAACAGGCAAATCCAGGGGTGGGGGAGGAAACCACTATGGGAGATCAGTTGGCGGCTTCTCCCTGTTAATAAAAACGAATGCCCTTGTGTCAGCAGCAGAATGATGGGGCACGATGCCATGTGATAAGGAAGCTCTTTTGCGGTTTCGTTTTGATGTTATAACACCGTATTTGCCGCGTCTGATAATCTCCCTAGTGAAGGGCCCAGATGATCTGAAAATGTGGGCAGGCTCATCTGCAAGTCTAAACTTATTTCTTTTTGCTGCTAAACCACGTAGGAGGCGGGCATGGGACTGGTTGTTGTTCAACTTCTGCTTCATCTATTACTCCGCTTGTGAAATCCAGTACTGTCTCTCACATTTCTCAACAAATTTAACTTCCAAAGGTAAGTTTTCCAGGCTTGACTGACTGCACCCCCATGGTGTCTCAGTTAAATACCTCTTTCGGTTTTTTGTGCTTGCTCCCGTAAGGTCTTGACAATCACTGTGAAACTATACAGTACTGATGTCTCGTGAGTTCTCTCAATTCTTGGACAAGGCTTCCCAGAAAAGGTTGGCGCAGCCAGACGGTTCCTGTAGAAAGGATATGCATGCTTCCCCATATGGGCTGCCTGCAGGGCAGAAAACACTCACAAAGATGTATGACACCTCTGGGACTCTCTGGCTGTTTTCCATGCCAACTGCAATGATTAAAATTTAATCAGGCCCAGAGTGTAGGCGGCAAGGAGTTTCTAGACCGTTTGCTCTGACTATGAGGCAGGCCTGGGCCCGTATGCTACTGACAAACTTCCGTATCTCACTCATCCCACCTGGTCTGCAGGGTCATTTTTGGAGACTCCAGGAAACTTTAACTACTTGGGTTGGAAAGTATTGATCCAGCCTATGAAAAATAGAAAGGCATGGAGGGTGCAAAGAAGATAGAAAATGCCTCAGGGGTTGTCTAAATGGTGAAAATACCCCTCATAGAATTCAAGGTGAATTTGTCTAAATGTCATCCCGCATCAATCCCCAGTATTCAGAAGGAGGGGGAGCCCAAATCCAACAAAAACTCCACAGGAAAAGCCTCCATGGCTTTCCCCCAAATTTTAAAAAAGTTAAGCAGGGAATGCACGTTCCCGCTTGTTGGGACAACCAATTTGCATTCATTCACATTCCCAATAAAAGCGGAAGTGGAAAGCTGACCAGATGTGTGCAGGGGTTAGATTGTTGGGAGGGGACCTTGGAACAACTCTTATTTTAGTTACTCCATGGCATTTATTCTAGAAGTTGAAGTGCATAAAAGTAACTTTTTAAAGGCCCAGGTTGCAAGGATAAAGAGGAGGATTACCCCATTTGCACTTGCTGTTCTGAATTTGGAGTACAGTATTAGAGAAATAAGTAAAAGAACTGGGATATTGTATAACTGCAAAAGTTACACAAGAGTAAATCTTCTTGGAGAGCCAGCATGGCATAGTGGTTTGAGTGTTGGACTACAACTCCGGAGACTGGGTTCAAATCCCCACTTGGTCATGAAAACCCACTGAGTGAGCTTGGGCAAGTCTCTCACACACACTCAAAAGTGAAACTATTAATAAAATATTCCACATTATAGGTAATGGATATTAAAATATCTTTTCTAGCCATTGGTGAGGATTGAAAGGAGGGGGGAGAAAATACTTCTCTTACAATAAGGAAATATATTTCCAGTGTCTTAATATATATGATGTATGTTGTTAATGACCAAAATTTAATAAATAAAGTTTTTTTAAAAGGCAAGCCACACACTCTCAGCCTCAGAAAACCCTGTGATAGGTTCACCTTAGGGTTGCAACAAGTTGGAAACAACTTGAAGGTAAACAACAACAACAACAAAAACAACAAATCTTCTTATGCCTTGGTTGCCCATTATTTTCACCAACCCAGTTCCTATTAATATCTATTATGTTACAAAAAGCTTCAATCACACATCTCGGAGCCTGGAAACCTTACTCTTTTTTTGGACTGCAACTCCCAGAACCCCCTGTCAAGCATGGCTGCAGAATTTTAAGAGCTGTTGTCAGGAAAAAATTAACTTTTCCAAGCTCACCACTGCAGTTCAAGCTGCCTTTAAAGGCACAAAAAGAAGGCTTTTTCTGTACAGATGGCAACCCTATCCGGAGATTGCCCAATCTTGTAAGGAATGGAAGTGATGAAATTTTCTTGCTCTCCTCAGGCCTAGAAACTACGCTCTGGTTGTTGTCTGCCTGGCCTCCAGAAAGTGTGAGGCATCACACCATCCCCTCATCTTTCTCGCCCACACATGAACCAGCTCCTGTGAGAGTAAGGGTGGAGGCCATGCTCACAGACTGATTCACACCTCTCTGACACTGAATTCTTCCATGCCAACGCACCCGGAGAACCAGAGCAAACGCCTTTCTTCCAGTGCTGGAAACAGCGGGACAATTCAAGGCAGCAAAAAGAAGATAGGGAGGAAATTGAGATCCTGTCTACACAGCTGCGGAAAAAAATACGTACGAGGGTAAGAAATTCAAAAAGGAGTCGAACAAATGTGTACGATCTGCCTACATGATAAAAATCCCCCCAAAAAATCCGTACGACCCCCTTATCGGCGGTGGTTTTAAATCTTCCACTGCCTTTTTTTTTTTTAAAGTCAGAAGGTGACTGGCATCCAGAAAGCTGTGATTACATATTAACATTTAAAAATAAAAATGAAAAAATATAACATGGACTTAGCGGACACTCGTAGAGCCGGGAATCCAACATGGCGGCCACAGCCATGTTTCCCTCTTTCTTAGTCTCGCCCCCTCTACCCATCTATCCAATCAGGTAGCACTCCTGTTCGTATCTGTGCGAACAGGAGTGTACAGACTGCCAATCATTCGAACAGCTGTCCAGATAAATCCCTGAAATCCAGAGGAAGAGCTGGATCCGCCGCACACGGATTAAAGGGTAAATTTTGCGGGGGGGGGTGTCTCTGAATTTATTCGAACAGCCATCTGTACAGATCACCAATTTTTCGAATACATACGTGTCATTTTTCATTATGTAGACAGTGATACGGGGTAATGTTCCAGTAGGAAAGGACTGAAAAGTGTTTGGCACCTTTCACACACAAGTCAATTACAGCACCATGATTCCACTTTAACTGCTGTGACTATATCCTATGGAAAGCTGGGATTTAAAGTTTAGAGTGGCACTAGAGGTTTCTGGCTAAGAATGCGAAATACCTCTCCCTAAACTGCGCATTACAGGGTTCCACAGAGCAGTTAAAGTGGAACCATAGTGCTATAACTGTGCCATGTGAAAGGGACTTCTGTTTTTAGCTCAATGAGTGATGGACTCACTACTGAGGCAATTTAACTTTAGCTCCAGGAAGAAAATCAACCCATCTGAAATATGGAGGTAGAGGAGAGTTCTGTAGATGTCATGGTCTGCTAAAAAGACAAATGAAATGAATGAGCCCAAGAGCAAATCAGATCTGAACTCTCCCTAGAAGCCAAGATGACTAAACTGAGGCCGTCGTACTTTGGACATATCATGAGATGGCTCGCCCCGAGGAAAAGATGGTGTTTAGTAAAGTGGAAGGCAGCAGGAAAAGAAGACTGCACTACAGGCTAGATGTGGATTGATTTCATCGAGGAAGCCATGGCTTCCAGAATTGGCGGGATGGGTGGGTGCGTTCTGGGCATGGTAGTCCCAAATGGTCACTTTCCCCCAGCTCTGTTCCAAACAAGTTCTTTATATTGCAGGCACCAGACCTCAAATATGGACTTTTTAAAAAATAGGGAATCCAGACATCATCATCTTTTATTGGAAACCCACCCATTTCCCCTCCCTCCGTTTCTTCCCTTTTCATGGGGAAGGGGGAGCAGGGACCAAACTCTGTTAAGGAAGAAAAGGCAGAATAGCTGCTCAGATTTGTCTTTGGTGGGTAGTGCTAGGAGTGGTCTAGCCACGTGAAAGTCCTCCGAATCTCTGCTTTTAATGGCCGTTGCATCTCTTCTTGCAATACCAACAGAGAGGAGAGGCAGAAGATGCCAAGAAAAGTGAAAGCGAGGAGGAGGAGGAGCAAATTAGCAACCAGGCTGCGGTCTTAACCACTCGACTCAAGACACAGAGCACTTCTTTAATGCAACACACGATTCGATGTTGGTCCCTCTGCTCTATTATGATTGGCTGAGATCCCACATCAGGAATTGACCCCGAAACCCACCTTAAGGTCTCCTTCCTGTTGTAAGAGTTCTCCTGCTATCTGGATGAACAAAGCAGAGGTTTATCTTGACAAACATGCAACGTCAGTCCAGCACACTGTTGCATGTGCATGAGAGACGTAGCTATTGTAAGAGGGGCAAAATGAAGGCATTGACCTTCCAAATAAATTCTGCTCCCCCCAATGAAACACGTCTTTCAGTCCCCAAATTTCTAGCATTGCAAAGAGGGAGACACTGACAATCATTCTCACATCTAGAACTTGCTGAGTTTGCATCCCCTTGGTAGCTACACCTGCCTCTCTTCTTTGGATGCCAATGCTCTGGCCCATCAGAGGGTATGATGTACAGTCAGACTCCTGTATCCGAGGAACCAATATCCACAGTTTCAGTTATCAGCGGGACACAAAACAGAGACACATACCATAGAGTCAGTCATGCTGGAAAATGCCTAGAGAGGCATCCTCTCTAGGCATCTTCTAGGTCCTCCAATGCAACTCTATGATATCTCCTTTATTTTAATAGGGTTCGCTGTTATCTGTGGTTTCCAGTATCTGCGGCAAGTCTGGAAACTGAATCCCTGCACTTGCGCAGGTCCAGCTGTATAACTTATGATGACATAGCTACATCTCCAACATGAGACATAACACTTGTAGTGAATTGCAATGCTGCACATCAAGGCGCTGGGCAGAGTGTTCTGTTGCCCAAGGGAGCACATTGTGCAGGATGACCCTGAGCACCATGCTTGTGCAATGGTCCCAACAGCGTAGCTACGTCTCTGCTCCCCTCCTGAGGATGCCAACATTACGCAATGGCACAATTCAGCTTGATACGATCCTCAGGGGGGTTATAAGAACGTAGCCTCCCAACAAGAGGCCAGCCTCTTTTTCTAAATTCTCAACTGAAGTTTTAAGTGACTACAATTTTAGAAATGCTGGGGAGTGAAGAGAAACTTCATGGGGGTGGGCAAAGGAATTCTTAATGGGAGCAGAGAATGTCCTTCTTTTGCTCCCACCCATATCTACACCCTTGCTTTCTCTCTCTATGTGTGGCTGTATCTGCACTGCAGAAATAATGCAGTTTGATACCTCTTGAGCTGGCATGGCTCAGTGCTATGGAATTCTGGGATTTGTAGCTTTGTGAGCTATTTAGCCTTCTCTGTCAGAGAGCTCTCTGGTGCCACAACAAACTACAAATCCCAAGATTCTGTAGCATTGAGTCACGGCAGTTCAAGCGGTGTCAAACTGGATTATTTTTGCAGTGCAGATGCAGCCTCTGTGTATGTGTGTGTGTGTGTGTGTGTGTGTGAGAGAGAGAGAGAGAGAGAGAGAGAGAGAAGCAGTGTTTAGGCTGGGGTGTTCAAGGTTGCTTAGGCCGAGGCTGATGGGAAATGAAGTCCATTAACAACTGGCGTATTCAGAAGTGATAGATGCTGAACTCGGAGAACCATTATGGTTAGATCATTGGTGCATGTGTGTAGGGGTCAGATCTAAGGCATACTGGGGCACCCTAAAAAGATGCTATCCTGGTAACTATAAAACGTCAAGCTCAGCAAAGAACCTGGTGTTTAGGCTGGAGCTGATGGAACTGAAATCCAACAACATCTGGCGCATTCAGAGGTAAGACTATTACCAGGCCTGAAGAATTAGACAATCAGTGATGAACCTTGCCTCTTGTGTGTTTTTTTAAAAATTCTCTAGTGTTTCTGTGTGTGGGGCGGGAGAACATATCCCATTAGCAAATTGGCCCATTTGCATACAGACTCACATTAAGCACAACAGCAGCCTTATCAATGGGTTTATTGCACCTTCTCCATGAAGCTTGGGGTCTGCTACAAAGCTGTGGCATGCAAAACGCTCCTCTTCTGAGGTCAACCCATCTTTATGCTGACACAGGTTTATGCTGACACCACATCTGCGTGCGAGTATTAGGCTGTGACAGGCACAAGGTTTGTGGGGTGAAACTAAAGTTCAGCCCAGCCTCACACGACCAGCCAAGGAAGTTTGGCGTATCATCAACACCTAGAGCAGCCCGACGTATTTTTGTAGTGGCACACAAGCTGCCTACATTCCACTGGAGTTTGGGAAAATCCCTTTGTTTTGGACTGCAACACCACACTGGCTGGGCGGATTCTGGGAGTTGCAGTCCAAAACAAAGGCGCTTACCCAAGCTCTGCATTCAGCCATCTCGCCTCGACTGCATTTCATCTCGGCAACACGTCAACGGACCCTATTTTTCATCCACTACTTTGTCACTGGATTCTTTCAGCTCAGATATCTCTTCCTCCATCTGCTTGCCACCTCCCATCCCATCTCCACATCCCTCTAGGCCAGAGCTGGGTGACACCTTGTGGCTTTCCAGACAGGTTTTCTAGAACAGCGTCTCCCAGCATCTTCTGAGCATCCGCTGTGCCATCTAAGGGCTACTGGGAGCTGCAACCCCATCACCTCTGGAGAACCACCCATTCATTCCTCACCACTAGATCCAAAGAGAGGAGAGTATACCCACCAAGATTTCACAGGTCATGTGTGGCCAAGCAAAATCAGAGTGTGGTCAAGATGGCAAAAGTTATTAAAGAGGAAGAACACACAAGCTAGGAGAGGCTGCAGCAGCTTGCTTTGGCCTGAGCCTACTGGGAAATGCAAGATTCCACCCCTCCTTCCATCTCCCTACTGCTTAGTTAATTGAGTGAAAACTGCTTTTGCATATTGAACCAAGTTTGTAGCAATGGAAGAAGGCTGAGGACACAGCGAGGGGAAGAGAAAGAAAACAGGACATTTCAAAAGCAGTTGAAAAAGTGGGATGACAGAGAATTAGTCAGGAGGGGATGGGAGAGTGCAAGACTCACCGTCAGGGGCAAAGAGCAAATCACGAAGATGACAGTCATGAGAGCCAGTAAGATGAGGTGGTCAACCTCCTCCTCGCCGTGGCTGAACCAGCTTTTGCGACGGCGCTGGGCCACGTTGATGGAGCCGCGCCGACGGGCCTTCTGCTTGCGGTACATCTGGCAGAGGCTGATGATGACCAGACCATTGCAGAGAAAGATGGCCAGGATGAGGATGGCCATGAGTGTGGCGTACGAGAGGGAGAAGGCCGCGTCGTGAGGCTTTCCCGTTCTCTCGTCTATGTCCATCTGGACGAAACACCATGTCCCTGGACAGTACTGCTTGTATTTCCCGATCCCCAGGAAGGGCAGGCTGCAGAAGAAAGCGCTGAAGGCGTAGATGGCGGGCAGTGAGAACTTCACCCACCGCCGGATGTTGTGCTGGGAATAGAAGTAGGGGTAGCTGATGGCGAGGCACCGCTCTACAGCCATGGCGCAGAGGATGAACATGGCTGCTTGGCTGAAGTACATCATGGAGAAGGCAAAGAGGTCGCAGAGCCAGCTCCGCCCGCTCACCATGCCCACCAAGGTGGCGTTGCGGGAGTAGGCCACGAAAACGATGGGGCTGACCACGCAGGTGCCCAGCAGGTCGGTGACAGCCAGTCCAGTCACCAAGATGCAGAAAGAGGAGGTCTTGGTGCGCAGCTCTTTCCGGTGGATCCCCAGGATAGCCAAGGCTGCCACATTGCCCACCACCCCGGCTGCGAACATGAAGGAGCTTACTGCTGGGTTGCCATCTTGGTGCAGCTGGGTGATGTTGCTGCAGTCCTTGGGCTGGGAGGCCGGGAGGGGTGGCGTGTTGGGGCTCAGAGCCGCTGGCAGGGGGTGCATTGGCACAAGCAGCCCCCGCCCCAATGGTGAAGCTTTGGGGAAGGGGAAGGTCAAGGGGTCAAGGAGTGAGGAGCAGTAGGACTGGGGGGGGGGGTTCTGGGAGGATCGGAATTTGGAGGTGGCAAAGCCAGAGGGCAGGGAGCCAGGTTTTCCTCTGTTCCCAGATGACACAGGAAAGAGACTTGGAACAGCCCAGGAGGAAGGTGTTGGCGTCTGCCCCGTGCAGAAGAGCCCTGACACCAAAACAACAACAACACTGAGGACTAGTAGCTTAGAACATAAAGTCCAATGTCTTAAACAAGGTGGGGAAGGAGTCCATCCAGTTGGCGTAGGAGGTTGAAGGAAAGTCGTCCTGACCTCCAGGCTTCCTTTTCCCAACTCCGAGAAAGCAGCCAAGTCCAAGAGCAAAGGACGGCTTAGGCAGGGCTTCGGTGGCCAGGAATCCCCAAATGTTGTCAGCAGTCCAGGCAAAGGGAGACCAGACCAGACCAGACCTGTCCTTCCTCTGGAGAGGGGCAGGCAGTCTGCAAGTAAGTGAGTGAGTAAGGCAGAGTCCAGCTCAGACAGAGCTTTTTCTTCTGCGGGTGTCTTGCCTGCCTGCTTGCTGCTTTCCCCCTCTGCAGTGGGTGAGCATCTGAGCTGTCAGGAGCTCCCAGGCAGCCCTTTTCAACTCTGGGAGGTAGGCAGGAGGGCGGGAACTCAAGGGGAGGTGGGGCTTGGCCCACACCCACCCAGAGCCACCCTCCCATGGGTGTCAACTGTGGTTTCCTTTTTCTTCCACCCAGACTCCCACGCTCTCTCTCTTTCTTTCTTTCCAAAACTAATTGTGTGTCAGCTGTATTGAGTAAAGAAAGCTTGCCCGGCAAGCTGAGGAAAGTTGCCTTTTTGGGGACTACAGTGCCCAGAATCTGGCTGGGAGATTCTGGGCACTGTAGTCCCAAAAAAAGAGGCACCTTTTCCCCACATCCCTGACTCACTCCTTATGCACACACATGCAGACACTGCAACACTCACCAGTCCCACTGCACACTGATGACTGCGCATCATGCCCCTGCTGTTGCTGTCCCTGGAGATCCAAAGGGGTCATTGCGCAATCCGTCACATTGGGCTGTGACCTCAAACCTCTCTGACTTCATCTTTCTCCCCCCCCCCTCCAGCAGTTCCCCAAGTAGCCGGAACCAAAGGGAGGAGGGGGAGGAAGCCCCGAATCTACCTCCTTGGCTCATGCTCAAGATTGAGAAATGTAGCACCCGATGACTATGGTGGCCAAAGGTTGCCACTCTGGCCAGTCACACAGATTTCCCATCTCACACACACACACACACACACACAAAATATTCTGTGGGTGGGTGGGTGGTAGGGGGAAGATCATTACCTGTCGAATTTCTGTCTCCCCTAAGGAAATTAATAGGGTTTTTACTGGAGAGAGAGCCAGAAGAATAGGGAGGGAGCCCCTCCAGCAGCACCTTGCTGGGACCAAGCATAGAATTTTGCCCATAACTCCAGCAAACCCAGAAAGTGGCACAGGTGGGCTAGGTATGTGCACAGCATGGATGCAATCAACCACAGACAGCTCACAAGTTTTATTCCCTTGATAGGAAGATATGTTCTTGCACCCCCTGCTGGACAATGTGGATAGTGGCACCCGGCTCTACCATTTGGAATACAAGGCAGAGGGGCATTTTGGCCAGACGTTCGTGTTTCCAGGGGCGTATCATAGGGGTTGTCTAAATGGTCAAGATAATCCTCATATAATTTGCTGAGAAATCGATCTGTCTTAACAGAAATCCGCATTGATGCGTCGTATTCGGAAGGGGTGGGCAGTTAAAAACTCCATAAACTGCAACCGGAGAGCCTTTGCAGCTTTTCTCTGAGTTTTTAAAAAGCTCCACAGGGGATGTGCGTGTCCACTCATTAAGACAGTCACGTTCACATAATTCTGGGATAACAATGCCCAGAATCCCCCAGCAAACTGCCTCTGTCTGGGTCTTAAACTCTTCACTGCAGTCTCCATCCAAAGACCATTTGAGAGATGAAACAGCTTTGCCCTGGGCCTCGGTGTCCGTCTTGCCATGCTGAGCAGGAGAAATGTGACAGCACATCCCATTTTACCAATATGTGCCTCTGTTTTCCCCTCCCAAGTTGCTGACGATGGAGCAGGCTTGTTTTCTGCTGCTCCAGAGACTGGAACACGGAGCAATGGGTGCAAGCTCCAGGAACAGAGATTCCACTTCAACATGAGGAGGAACTTTTTGACAGTAAGAGCTGTTTGGCAGTGGAACACACTCCCTCGGAGCTTGGTGGGGTCTCCTTCCTTGGAGGTCTTTAAACAGAGGCTGGATTGCCATCTGTCGGGGATGCTTTGATCAAGATTTCCTACGTGGCAGGGGGGTTGGACTGGATGGCCCTCGTGGTCTCTTCCAACTCTGCAATTCTATGATTCTATGATTCTATGAAAATGGCTTACAAAATACAAACATAATCATAGCTGGTTATTAAAGACATACTTCCAACAAAGCTTGGACTAGTTACTGTACTTTGGGGGGCTATAAATCCCCTGTGCTGGCTTAGTGATTCTGGGAGTGGTCATCCAAAGAAAGCAGTTTTCCCATGCTCTGGGGTGAGATGGACCCTGAGGTGGCAGAGGTCTTCCTGTCTTCTTCTGTGACCCCCACCTTGCCCTACAAACTTGGTTCAAGCATTCCCAGTTCAGGCCAGTGTCCCCCCCCCCCATTCCTCCAGCACAACAGCAGGTGGGGAGATGCATTCTCTTTGTGCTGGAAATAAACCAGGGCTAATTGCCTTGCCCTTTCAAGACATTTCGCTTCCAACTGAGCATTTTGTCTTAGCAGGGCTGGGAAGGGAACATTATTTATTCAGCAACCTCTCTCTCCCTCCCCCTCCCCATTCCAGTTCTTTTCTGGACGCTGTCCCTTTTGTCACTTTAATGTAGGATGTTGTCTTACCTTCCTTGACAGTCATCTGCAACATCCTTTTATGTGCGTGGCAGTCCAGTTCCATACGGACTCGCTTTGGCCTGGGCTCTCTCATGGTCAGCCCTCAAAATCTGCCTGCAGGGCTCAGTCCTGGAGGATAATTTAAAAATAAATCAAGTTGGGACCAAGAGTGCCTCTGAGCATGTGCAGATCTGAAAGCAACCACATGCAGATGCAAGGAAGAACAGAGGCCAGAGCCCTGCAGGTGACAATATGTGTTTATGTCACTCAAGGTTACATGTGGGTACGTTTTCTTTTGGAGGGAGTACAAGGGGTTATTCACTAGTTCCTCCCCCCCCCCGCCCAGCTGTCAACATCTGGGGAGCTTCTGCTGTCATTATCAAATGGCTGGGGGAAAGAGTGGATGGAGCAGCAGCCACTGCCTCCTGTCCTGACTACTGTTCTCTAGACAGATAGGCGGAGGAATATTTAGCTAACACACATTGGAAACTGCTTAATGCAGTGTAGATGTGTAAATTGCTATTGCTTAAAAAACAATTTGTAAGCCACTCTTTGTGGCTGAAGAGTGGGGTATAAATACCTAATTATATCCTTTTCATTTTACTCCCCTTTCTCTGGAGAACTACAGTAGGAATGGGAGGTATTCCCTATTCCTCACTCCCCTTCCCTGGGGCTTTATACCTGCTTTGGGGGGGGGCACAACCATGCAGGCAGAGTGTTACACATACACACACCTTGCCTGATCCAGGGGCCCTTTCACATTGCACAATTATATTGCACTCTGATTCCACTCTAACTGCCATGGCAACAGCCAATGAAATCCTAGGATTTGCAGTTTTGCAGAGAATAATAAATGTTCCCTTCCCAGCCCAACTGAGAAAGTGGGAGAACAGAGGATTATTTAGGACTGTTCTTGTCAAATCAGGAGAGCTGGAGGGTATGGGAGAAGGGTGTCCATTTGAAAAGCAGAGTAGGCCTTTTAGCGTTGCTACCATGCCTGTGGCTTTCCCAAAGCTTGGGAAAGTTCCATTTTGGACTACAGCTCTCAGAATCCCCCAGCTTGCTTGCATGCCTGGCCACCTTTCCATGCACCTAGAGGAAGCAAAACCATTTAAACAAATAGATCAACATTTACTGATTTTGCAAAATGTGCTCAGGATCTTCTGATGCACAAGTCATTGGGGACTGTTGGATTTGTTTAAGCATTAAAATATTTGGAGTGACAGTCAACATGTCTCAGAAGAATTTAAAAACCTCCCCGGTTGGAAGTATAGGAAAAGGAACTTTGTTCTCAGAGCCATACAGGGTTGTGCCCAACCTATCTCTTTCTCCATGCAGGGGTAGTGAGTGACCAGCCACAGCTGTTTTGTGACGGATTGCCCCTCTCTTGCCAATAGGATGTTTGGCACAGTCTGCCTGTTACCTAGGCTGTGAAGTTTGTCTAATCTGCCTTTCCATCTGGACTGGCAGCACCCTCTCTCTTAACATATTAGGAAAGGATCGGTTTATGGGAAGGGAGGCCGACACTTATGGAATGGCTATGGGGCCTGCAGTCCTTCTCCCTTGCAATGCTTAGACAGTTCTCCATGGCTCCGGATCCAAACACACAGCATGAGCTGCCCTTTAGAGGCTGAGCCTCAAGAACTGCAGTAATATACAGTCCAACAACATGTTTTTCTTCCCAGCTATCTGGAGTCCCTGCACTCTCCGGTGACCCCCTCCTGTCTAACTGAAGGAGTATACTCTACATCAGCAACAGTCTTTCTTTGGAAGGGCAGTTTGAGTCCTGCTCATCATCCTTATGATTTTATGCTCTAGTGACCTCTTCTGGCTGAATTCAGGATTACACCACTGTACCACTTTTTTTTTCTTGGAAAATTCCATTTGTTCCTGGTTGGTGACTCCTTTTTACTGCATCAGCCTAAAACTGGCAGATCTTTAAAACTCTGAGAAGAACAAGGAAGTGTGTTGTTTCTTAATGAAAGTGTGAACTCTCTGATCCACCTGTTCCAAATGTTAAGTATGGACTACCTAGACAACCAATGTAGCACAGCATGGATAATGATGGACTTTGATAAGACAGACACATATTCACATCTCTGCTTGGCTATACTGTATTAGCTCGCAGGGTGAGCTTGATCTTGGCTCTGCCATTTCAGCCAAATCTACCTCATAGGGGTCTTGTGGGAATAAAAATGCAGGAGAAATATAATTGCAACCTTAGAGGAAGGGTATGTCATAAAGCAAATTAATGAATGTTGTTGCTGTTGTTGTTATATCCCACCTTTTTCTCAATCCAGTACTCAAAGCACACACCTTCCACCTGTCCCAATTTGGCAGGGACTGTCCTTTTAATCCTCTTTCATCCCACTTTTTGAGCTGCTTTTAAAATGTCCCAGTTTTTCTGTCCTCCTCCTCCTCTATCCTCAGCTTACTCCAGTTGCTTCAAACTGAGTTCAAAATGAAAACATCATTTGCACTCAGTTAACCTGGGGTGGTGGAGGAGGCAAGGAAGAGCAGAATCTTACCTTTCCCAGGTGGCTCAGGCAAAAGCAAACTGCTGCAACCTCTCCTAGCATATGCGTTCTCCATTAATACCTCTCGCCACCTCAACCACACCCTGCTGTTGCCTGTCTACACATGTCCTATTTCATCTGTGAAGCGTTGGAGGGTATGGAAGTGGATTCCAAAGGTTAAAACAGAGATAGTTTTAAAGTGAGCAAACAGACCCGTTGTAGAAACAGTAAACTTCAGGAAGAAGAAAAAGAAAGAAATGAAGATAAAGAAAAACATTGGAGGGAGAGGAGAAGTAAAGAAAATAAGCAACTGGCCGAGAATTTATAGAAGTAAAAACAAAAGTAAAAATGTAACAGAAATCAAGGACATTTTCAGATGTGATTTTCGGCAGGATATACTGTATTCCAAAACACTTCCGTTGCTGCCACACGGCAGCAATGGAGCTGTTTTGGAATATATCCTGCCAAAAATCGTGTCTGAAAATGTCCCAATAATCAAACTGAAGAAGAAACCCAACAGAGCCTAGATAGGAAGGAAGACAAAGTATGGGTAAGGAAACAGAAAAAAGTATTGGTGGATTTGGAAGAAACATGTCAGAAAAAGTATCAAGATATGTTTCCTATTTTAAGGATATGAAACAAAGTTACAAATAATGAATAAGGGATAATAATGAGCTTTATTGATTTCTTGTTTATGTAATCTGTATGAAGGAATGAATGAAAGAAAGAATGTAATAAGTACAAATGAGATCATCAACTGTAACTAATAAAAAATTATAAATTAAAAAAAAAAGGTTAAAACAGAGACAGCTTTACAATTTATATCATGCGAAAGGTTAGAATCTAATTAACTTAGGTATAGTGTTAAAAACAGTTCAAAGCAAGATCATTAAAAGGAAAACAACATATAAATAGTACGGGGTATTCTGAAAAGCCCCTTTCCCACTGAGCAACAGGCCCTCAAAACTCTGCAGAAACAAAAAGGTCTTCAACTTCCTATAGGATAACAAAGAAGATACTAGGGTGTTCCAGAGCTTCGGAGCAGCCACCAAAAAGGCTTTCTCCCTTGTTCTCACTTACACGCCCCCCCCCCATGTTTCGATCAGTCATATTTGCCTCCTGTGGCTTTCCATGTAGCCATGGACCAGCTTTCTCCAGCCTCCAGAAATGTGGTGGACTACAGTACTCACTATCCCAAGCCACCATTGGCTGGTGGGGGTGATGGGACTTGTAGTCCAGCATATCTTGAGGCATGCCAGGCTGTGGAATACTCATGCATGCTGTGAAATTGAGCAGTAGGGTGTTCCCCCCCCCCCCGGCATGGAGTTGGACAATGAAATGGAAAGGTTTCAGCAGCTTGATTTCGACTGGGCCAGACTGCTGCTAAAAACACAGGAGCAAAGCCAGTACAAGGACGTTGCCCAATTTAAATACTGGTAGAATACCCTAAAGGTGCCAGATTGCATCTGATCTTGGAAGCTAAGCAGGGTCAGCCCTGGTTAGTACTTGGATGGGAAACCACCAATGAATATTTGATACTGTGGGCTGTATTTCAGAGGAAAGAACTGGCAGAACCACCTCTGAGTATTCCTTGCCTAAGAAAACCCTATGAAGCTCATGGAGTCACCATAAAACGGTAAGCAACTTGAAGGCGCGCACACATGGAGTAAACACCTTCAGGGCACATTGGTTTCCTCCTCCATGTCTTAGATACAGTAACAGAAGGTAATTGTAACTAATTCTATATTTTCTGTCTTACCACCTTTGAGGGATTGTTTTGATATACAGTATCCATATATTTCAATTGAGTCATGCCCATTTTCTCTTGAAAGGCAATGGTTAGCCCTGGAAAATAAACAGAGGCTGGATGGCTATCTATCTGGGATGCTTTAGCCAAGGTAAGGGAGAGGACTAGATGACCCCTTACAGCTCTATAATTCTGTATGAATGGTCTGTGTTTTCCATACCCTCCAATTGTCCTATTTGGCAAGGACCGACAAGATTAAACCTCTGACTAATCCCCTGCTGTCCCACCTTCCCAGCTGTTTTTAAAATGTCCTTTTTTCCCCCTCTCTCTTCCTCCCAGGACCGGTTTAAGGAATTTGGGGGGGCCCATATCTTTATCTCAGGTCAATGTAAACTAATTTAACCTAAGCTATTCACAGTGCAGGATATTCAGATTATTACTAATAATGTTTTTGCAGGGGGAGGGTTACTACAGGGGCACCCACAATGATGCCCCCCCTTCAATGCTATATTTTGGGGGCACCATGTGTTTATCTCAGGGCAGTGTAACCTAACTCAACCTAAGCTATTCACAGTACAAGATATTCGGGGGCACCATATGTTTATCTCAGGTCAGTGTAACCTAACTCAGCCTAACCTCTTCACAGTACAGGAAATTCAGATTATTACTAATAATGTTTTTGCAGGAGGAGGGTTACTAAAGGGGCACCCACAATAATGGCCCTCCCTGCAATGCTTTATTTGGGGGGCACCTTATGTTTATCTCAGGTCAATGTAACCTAACTCAACCTAAGCTATTCACAGTACAGGATATTCAGATTATTACTAATAATGTTTTTGCAGGAGGAGGGTTACTACGGGTCCCCCATAATGATGGGGGCCCCTGCGGATGCTGACTGGCACTCAATGAACTCAGCAGCAGGGATAGAGAAGAGGAGAGAAGGGGATGTAATCTTCCCCTTCTCATTCGGCTCATGCAAAAGCAAACTGCTGCAGCCGGTATGTTCTTCATTCATAACTATTCCCATCTTGACCACGTGTCCCAGTTTTCATCTGTGAAATGTGGGGGATATGAAATTAAATGACATGATATAGGGGGCAGACAATTAACACACACACACACACACACACCATTGCAGCAAGTGTCAAGGATGAGTCTGCATGCAACCAGGAAATCCCAGTCTTGGTCAGAGAAAGAGGTCAAAAATGAATGCGTGTACAAGTGATGTCAGAAACCCTTTGCATCGTGGGAAATGGGAGCCAAGCAAGGATTTCAAAGGGCACAGATCCGAAAACTGTTTTGGAACTTTTTTGGGATAGAAGCCGCTTGGCTCAAGGCCACAAGTGTGACGGCTGCTTTGTCATTTCAAGTCAAAAAGGCCTCCCAAGGGAGCTATTTGCAGAGGCCAAAAAAAGAGGAGGCAAACCCAACTTGCTCCCTCTTTCTCTGTATTTTGAAACTGGGGTGAGGGGGCACCAAAGCTGGGAAAAAGTAGTTTTTGGGGATGGCAGCTCCTTGTACCCCCCCTAGAAACATTAAATTTGATGTAAAGATTTCCTACACCTTGGCTCAGCCATTAATCAAGATAGACACTGCACTTGATCTTAGCCAAAAGGCCGAGAAGCGATAGAGACTGTGGTCAAGAAATCAGAAGAAGACTAAGACTTGGAAAGGCAGCCAAAATGGGACTAGATAAGATCCTCAAGTATTAAGATATATCATTAAATACCAAAATCATCCATCTGTCCAGGATGACTTTGAGCATGCCATTGCATTTTCAATTTCTATGTATGGAGTCAAATGTGAATATAACAAATAGAAAAATTCTAACAGTTTCAGTCTCTTCTTCTCTGCAATGCTGGAAAGTTGGAGACTGAATTAAAATTTCATAAGGGGCAGAATTCTTATTTGGGAGGGCAGTGTCTTTATTTAGACCACATACCTCCAACTGTCCTGATTTTGAAAGAACAGTCCCACATAATCCTCTGTCATCCCACTTTTTCATCAACTTTTAAAATGTCCCCATTTCTCTCTTTTCCTCACACTTCTCCACTGTGTCCTCAGCTTACTTCAGTTGCTGCAAACTGAGCTCAAAGTCCAAAAGTAGTTTGCACTACTTAGCTCAGCAGGATGAAACAGAGAGGAGGGGGCAAAATCTTGCCCTTCCTTGTATTTCTGGCTTGTCTTCGCAAACGAATATTCAGGAAGGACTCATCCCGCATTTTCTGCAAGTGCGCTGATGACTAAAAAGGCTAATCTGAGATAAACAAGTCCGGTTGCAGAAAGCACAGAAGAAGGTCTCCTTGGGTGATGTTTCCGGGTGGTGATTCTTTCTGCGTTGTCGTTTCTCTTCAAGACTTGTTCGGTGTGAGTTCTCAAATAAGGCTGCAGCATTGTGGATAGTGCGTCTCCATGCCTCCCGATGTGAGGCCAGGGCGGACAATTGTTGGTGATCAATTTGGCCGAGCCTGAGATGTTGTTTCAGGGAGTCCTTGTATCGCTTTTTTGGAGCACCCCTCTTACGCTGACCCGTGGCAAGTTCACCGTAGAGTACTATTTTGGGGAGGCGATGGTCTCAGGCAAAAGGAAATCACTGCAGCATCTCCTAGTTTATCTGTTCTTTCTCATTAATAACATTTTGCCATCTTGGCCACACTTTGATGTTGCTTGACCATGTGTGTCCTGGTTTTCATCTATTAAAAATTGGTGGGTATGATCCCCCCTCCCCAAAAGCTACACCCCTGATTAGCCTAGTGTTGGAAGCCCCATTCCCAAATCCTATAGTACCTTTAAAGTGTAAGACTTCAGCTCTTTTTTACAGCATGATCTTTCATGGAAAGATCATGAAAGCTACTTCCCTTAGACGAATGGTGTGGTTCATGGCTGATCCACCAAGCCTTGAGTCAAAACTAAACCTGTTACCAGTTTAACCTTAGTCTCAGCTGGTGCTTTGATTTTAACCTTGTGCGTAACTGCCTTTCGGCTAGGGAAGGGATAAAGCCACAAACTCTTTAAATGAGGCAGCTGGGGAGAAAAAAAATAATGTGTTCAAAGGAAGGAACATGGAAGAGGCCAGGTTATTGTGAATTTGTGAAAGTTCCTATTTGTGAAAGTTTGTGAAAGTTCCTATTTTAGACTACAGCTCCCAGAATTCTACAGTCAGCATGGCCAGTGGCTTAGAAAAAAGAACTTTTCTAAGCTCTGTATTCCCCTCCTTCTCATGGCACAGGCTGCAGCTATCTGTCCTGCTGCAGAGCAAATCAAAGTACTGTATTCCTAAACGTTTAAATTAAACCACTTATTCATTAAATACATTTAATATGAAGAAATAGTAATAATAAAGCCATGATGGACCTGGTGTGCTTTTAGGAGGTGCTCCAGTGTAAACAAAGGTTTCTGTCATGTAGAAGAGCAATCTGGCTACGTATAACAAGGTTTCAGTCAAGGATGAACTTGAGCATGTGCAGAGTGCCTCTCCCTTTTTTTGTGAAGTTTTTAGGGCTTCAGTTCAATTCTTTGGCTTGCACTTGGCTTTTGGAGTGCAAGTCCCAGAATGCTCAGCTAGCATGCTGGTTGAGGAATTCTGGGAGTCATAGTGCACGAAGAAAAAGAAGAAGTCTAATTTCTCTGAGCTCTTCAGGCGTATAAGTAAAAGTGGTAGAAGAGGACATTTCCTCTTTTGTTAATAGCTTCCATCTGTCTGGGTGATTCACCCAAATTCTTTCCCAGCTACCTCACAAGCTTTCTGCAAAGAATGAATCCCCCCCACTTGTTACCAACTGACCTCCGGCCCCTCTTGATCTGTTGAGAAGGAGAGAGTGTTTCCAAGGAACACAGCTGCCAGTTTTGTCTAGACTAGAGTTCCAAAAGCCAGAAACCAACAACGGTATTGCAAAATGTGTGTGTGTGTGTGTGTGTGTGTGTGTGTGTTTCACAAGCTGTCCTCCAGCTCATCCCAAAACTGTTTCTCTTCCATCTGAAGAATTGTATGCTGCTTGACCTTGGAGGTAGCGGGACCAGAATTTGGCCCCAGAATTCTTACTCGGTATGGGATTTTGAGACATTCTCAAGGATCCTTTTTCCCAAGAAATGGCACTCACTTGGGAGTGAGATGAATCAGACAGAGGCGTGTGAGAGAGCCAGACCGAGGTACTCTCGCTTCCAAAGACCTGCCTTTGGAAACTGTTTGGAAACTCCAGCAGGTCTAAAATGCTGTGGCCAGGCTGTGACCGGGAACATACAACTCCCCGGTTGACATAGCATCACTGGCTACGACTGGTCCATTTCTGGGCAAAATTCAAAGCCCTACGTGTCTAGGGTTCAGACTATCTAACAAACGGTATCTCTCCATACAAACTGGCCCTCATGTTCTAAGATCTTCTCAGAGGAAAGCGTTCTCTTGGTCCCACCATCTTCGCAGGCTTGTTTGCTCAGGCCATGGAAGAGGGCCTTCTCTGTGGCTGCTCCCAGGCTGTGGAACTCCCTCCCACAGGAGGTCCCTGCTCTTTTTTTGTTGGCAGCTTAAAATTTTTTTCTTTGACTCATTTTAACAATAGGGTAGAAGAAAATTCAAAGTGAAGTGCTCTCTTTTTTTAATGTTTCAAATATATTTTGAAATGCATTTCTGTGGGCCCTCAGTATCTGTTCCTTTCCCTTCACTTTTTCCAAAGAGCAGTGGCTGGGGAGTGAAACAGGCCACTTGTCTACAGGAAGGGGAAAAAATGGACTGGTATGTTGCAGCAGCTGTAACCTGTCTTAATAGTTTTACAGCCCTCATAAACCCTGCATGCCTGTGCTGAATTTTTGTCTTAAGGAGCGAAAATGCACATTTGATAGGGTACCACACAGAAAAGAGACACAAAAAAGTTGTATTGTATATTGTACACTGTATATGATCTCAGCCACAGGAGTAATTTTTGCTAGGAGAGGGAAAGATAGAGATTGACTACGCAAAATTGGCTTCTGAGGTTACAGGGTATGATCTTAATGCACAAAATGACAACTTTGATTAAGGAAGACACTTTAAAAAGTTATGAAAAGGACTGGGAAGGGGTGATAAAGTTTACAAAAGAAAACTGGGGAGAACCTGTAACCATAAGTCACACAGTGCAGAAATTTATGGTTTAGGAAGTGATGGGCAAGCTTTTGAGCTTGGTGTGTCAAACGTTGCCAAAAAACTGAGCATAACTCAGGTGGTGTATCATTTTGAGGAAAAAACATTATCTCGCGATATTTATAGTTTATATAACATAAATGTATAATTGTTATATATAATTGTATTTAATAAACCAAAAACTAATTATTTAACTTACCTGCCTAGTGACTTCTTTGTTCATCCATCAGTCGGTTTCTTTTGTTGGTCTTGATATTATTTAGCTTGTGTGGGGTGCTGTGAACTAAGATAAACTAGAGTCTTAAGACATTTTCCTCAGGATGACTTTTTTGTGTCTGAAAATGTCCTTAGAGTTAGACTCTAACTCCAAGACTCTAGTCGCAAATATTTCATCCTCGGCTATTGCACTTGGCCATGCAGGAGCCGAGGATGAAACATCCTTCTTGGTATGTGGCCGCCTCAGCAGCCGTGTGTCATCAGAAATGGCTACACGTGTCCATGCTGACACGTGTGTCATAGGTTCGCCATCACGGAAATTAAGATGATTAAGAATCAAAGATAAAGAATAAGAAGTTATCTTGTTTACAAGATTTAGAGATGCAGAGACATACCACCTGATATACATAAATTATACGAACACTGGAAGATGTAGAAGAATGAGATAATGTGAAATGTACAGAAGAAAATTTACAATGTGCTGCAAATTGTTAAATTCAGTCCAACAGAAAAGAAAGTAAAGAGGGCAAGAGGGTATAACCTTTTTTATATACTTTTTCCTAAAAGAGGAAATGATTAAGTAAGCACTTGTTAAGAATGAATATATATGTTTCTATGGATATACCGTATTCACCCTTTGTTTAACAACAACAACAACAACAAGCATTCTTTATTTTGTTCTGGGTCTTATCTTAATCTCTGAAATTCTTCCAAGTATTTTGGTATTTGAATCTGTAGCTTTGTTGGTCTTCTTCCTTATAATTGTGCTTGAGGTTGAGCTATTTTCCTGGTTCCCCTTGCACTCTTGCTTGTATATACAATATTGCACCACAAGGTGTCAGCGTTGGTCTTCTTTTCTATTTTGATCAACTAGAATCATAGAATCATAGAGTTGGAAGAGACCCCCAAGGGCCATCTAGTCCAACCCCCTGCCATGAAAGAATACACAATCAAATCATTCCCAAAAACCTCCAAAGAAGGAGACTCTACCACACTTCCAGGCAGTGCATTCCACTGCCGAACAGCTCTTATTGTCCAAAAGTTCTTCCTAATGTTTTGGTGGAATCTCTTTTACTGGAGTTTGAACCCATTGCTCTGTGTCCTAGTCTCTGGAGCAGCAGAAAACAAGCTTGCTCCATCCTCAGTATAACATCCCTTCAAATATTTAAACATGGCTATCATGTCACCTCTCAACCTTCTCTTCCCCAGGCTAAACATACCCAGCTCCCTAAGCAGCTCCTCATAGGGCCTAATGGCTTCCAGACCTCCCACCATTTTGGTCACCCTCCTCTGGACACCTTCCAGCTTTTCAATATCCCTCCTGAATTGAAAGAAAGATCTCTCGGGGAGGCCTGGAAGGATACCTCCTTCTTGAACAAGACATCTGGGAAGCCACCAGGGCTGGAAAGAGACCCCCACCTCCAAACAAGAGCACCCACTTTTCTTTGGAAGGCTTTGGCCTGGTTTCCTTCCTATCAACCCTCCCCTCTTTCCACAAACAGGGCTCCAATAAAACGGGGGTCTCCTGGGGTGCAGAGGGAGGTGTCTCCCTGTCTCCTCCTCTCTCAGGTGGCAGCAGTTGGCACTTGCTCATTCCAAGCAGAGACCAGGAGGGAAGAGTCAGTCGGAGGAGGACACATCCATCGGTCAACAGGTAGGGTCATTCCTCATTGTCTTTTCTTGCTGGGCTTGAGTGTGAGATGAACGCTTTTTTCTACCTAAGGGTATTTCTGAGAACTTAAAAGATTGACCTGTTGGATCTGACCTTTGTGAGAGCAGCATCCTATTTTCAACTGGAAAGTCCATGAGAAGGGCACAGAGGTAATGCTTTTATCCAGAGGTGTAGCTATGGTGTGTGTATGGAAGCAGGAGGGAATGAGAGCATTGCCCCCCAAATAAGAATCCCCCCCTGAAATTTTCCTTCAATCCTCACGTTTCTAGCATTTGCAGAAAATAGTTCACACCTAGAACAAATTTGCTCTTACATCTGCTGTGTTTGCATTTCCCGTCACTTTGCCTGCTCCTTTTTTGGGGAGGATGCTTGAGGACTGAAAGGACATTTCATGCTGCAGGGAGAGGGCACACATTGGTATTTGGTGGGGCAATGCCCTCATTTTGCCCACTTGCAAGCACACCCCAGCTTTTGCCTCTCCAGCACTTGAAATCCAGAGCAAGGTTGACTGTTCTTGATAGACCCTACTTGTCTCTGCCATGATTTTATCTGAAATGTCTTTATCACTTGAATATTTTTTTCCATGCCAACACACACACACATAAGCACACAAGTTAAAAATTTAGAGCAATAATGTTCCTCCAAAATATTATTTGCAGGGGGGGTGAAGACCCAGAAATCCAAAACATTTGTGGTATACAAGTGAAAATAAGTGCCTGTAACAGAAATGTAAAGTGGAGGATGAGTGGATTAGGAGCACTCAAATTGTCCCATCTGATGTACGCTCGAACTGTAAAGTAAAATATTTCCCCTCAATGTAATCCAATAAGTGAACCTCATTAAAAAGAAAAGCATCTGGCTAAATCTTTTGGAGTGAGTCAGTGTGGTGTAGTGGTTAAAAGACTGGACTATGACTCGAGACCAGCAGGGTTTGAATCCCCACTTAGCCATTGAAAACCCACTGGGTGACCTTGGGTGTGTTCCACTCTCTCAGCTTCAGAAAAAGACAAAGACAAACCCCCTTTCAAACAAATCTTGCCAAGAAAACCCTGTGATAGGTTTGCCTTAAGAAAAGATCACCATTAGCTAACACACATTGGAAACTGCTTGATGCAGTGTAGATCTGTAAATTGTTATTACTTAAAACAATTTGTAAGTCACTCTGATAGCCTTGTGGTTATCAGATCTTGTGGCTGAAGATTGGGGTATAAATAAATAAATAAATAAATAATAAAAACCATAAGTCGGAAACAATATGAAGTGACACAACCACCACAAGACCTTTGGGATAGTCACATTCGAAAAGCTACCATCTCCCTGCTCCCTTTTTGGAAAGTTATCTTGGGCAAACCACATGAACTCAATTGTATCTATTTTGAATACTATATTCATTAAGTCACTAATTTTAATAGACAGGTAACAGTGACTTGGGAGTATGACTCAATTCAGACTTAATTAAGGCTCATGGGTACTCTTGGATTAGATCTTTTAATAATTCAGTCACTAAATTTGTGCCTTTTTCTGAAGGTTGCTTGCCAGCTGACCCAACACTGTGTTATCTTTTAGGGGAGCAACACCTTGCAACATTGGATGCTGTTTTTAGTGGGGTGATCAGACCATCCCCAGATCTTGCCCTGCCATAACAGCCCTTCCCTTCTGATATTTACCTGCGTTGAGATGAGATGAGGGACTGCTTTTATCCTCAGAAGCAGCTGCCAAGCTTGGAAAGGCTTGGGCACAGCTGGCATGGGCGGACACCATGGCAAGTTGGTTGCTCCACAGGGATGGGGAAGGGGAAGCAGAGACACAGCCCGTTGTCTCCTTGTGCAACCTGCCCTTTGTGTGTCTGTTCACAACAGTGTTCCCAGTTAGCACATGCTCAGGCATTCTGCACCCTGGCTTCAGCTGTCTCACAATTAATGGCTGGTGCTGAAAACAAGTCCTGCTGAACTCTTTTCAAGTGATGTCTACTTCGGTATAGGCCGGTGGAGTCCAGATACACTCCATACTGTTCCAAATTCAGCAAATAAATTAAAAACATTGGGATTTTTTCCCCCAGCAGCCAAGTTCTGGATGGCAGAAATCTTCGGGGTTGTCTAAACAATGAAAATACTCCTCATGGAATGTGGGGAGAATACAAGCTGTCTTAATAGGATCCCGCATCATTTCTCCGTATTAGGAAGGAGGGGGCCCCAAATGTCAAAAACTCCGAAGGAAAAGATTTTCCTTGTTTTTTTCTGGGCTGTGAGGCCGTGTTCTGGAAGAGTTTATTCCTGATGTTTTGCCTGCATCTGTGGCAAAAAGATGCCAGCCACAGATGCAGACAAAACGTCAGGAATAAACTCTTCCAGAACACAGCCTGGAAAAAACCAAGGAAAATCTATGGATGCCAGCTGTGAAAGCCTTCGACTTCACATCTAAAGGAAAAGCTTTTGCGGCTTTTCCCAGAGTATTTAAAAAGTAGCGGGGGGGGGGAGGGGGAATGCGCATTCCCGCTTGTTGGGATAAGCGACGCAAATTAATTCGCGTTCCCATATGAATGGAAGTGCAAAGCTGATTGGCCAGACAAGCGCAGGGGGCAGGGTTTGCTAACAAGCACCTGGAGCTACCATGTTGGATTTTTGCCTTAGCGACTGAGGGCTAAGACGATAAAATGGGGTGTTGGCTTCTTTTCTTTTTTGTAAAGGTGAAACATTGCTCTATCACACATAGGAAATAGTTTTAAAAACAATGTTGGCGGCAGCAAATAGAGTTAATTAAAAACGCGAATAAGTCACTCGTAGCCGCCATCTGGATCTGCAGCATGCAAAGCTATGCCTGCAAAAAACAAAAAAACAAAAACACACACACACACACACATTAAGACAAATTGCAGCTGCTGAGAGTTGCCATTACTATGGAGCAATCCACTTCTTTTCTCCTCATATAGACAAGCCCTCAAATCTCCAATGATGCAAAGCTCCTTGGGTCACGGATCTCCTTGGGACAGCAGAATGACTCTGCACATGCTCAGAGGCACTGAGAGCCTGTTAGATAACAGACTGGTTTGTGGCATCGGTTCTAGTGAGAAGTCTGTCTCCCTTTAGCCTGTTCGCCTTCCCTCCCCGAATACACCCGGCAGAGCCCTCTTGCTGTTCTGTACACTTTTATCCTCTCTGCTTGCAGTAACCTTTCCTTCTGCCTTGCAGGAGGGCTCTGCAATTAGCCAAAGGCTTTGAACATGACTGATGAGGGTCAGGAGCCGGAGGCAAGTGGAAAGAAGGGGGCTAATTAGTTGTCTTTGCCCCCTTCCACCCTGCTGGTCTTCCCACAGGGTAACTACCACACTTTCCTCTTGGATCACGGGGCAGCTCCATGGCTTCCCGCTGTTACGCTATCACGCCACGCCATTCGCTTTCCCTTCATCGCAGTCCTTTGGGCTCTTCTGTTCTTTAACTTTTAGAGCTCTGGGACAGGTGGTGGATCGGTGTGGGGTCCTTCCCCCCACTTTATTTTCTTTCTCATGAGAGGCCAGAAAACACTGTCAGGTGGAGAGCTCTTCCTGAAGGCTTTATTTATTGACTTATTATTTAATAAAATATTTTGTATCCCTGGCCTTTTATCATGGGCTCTCAGGACAGCAAACAGATGAAACAATATAAAATAATTTAAATAATTCCAAATTAAAAATTGATAAATAATTTAAACAAGGTTAAGGAAATATATATTTAAAAATCCAGACACCTTAAAACACCTTTAAAAGGCTAAAAGGAGTTTGCATAGAATCATAGAGTTGGAAGAGACCACGAAGGCCATCCAGTCCACCCCCTGCCCTGCAGGAATACCCAATCAAAGCACTCCTGACAGATGGCCATCCAGCTTCTGTTTAAAAACCTCCAAAGAAGGAGACTCCACTGCACTCCCAGGCAACGTATTCAATTGACTAACAGCTCATACCGTCAGGAAGTTCTTCCTAATTTTAGGTGAAATCTCTTCCTGTAGTTTGAATCCATTGCTCCATTTCCCAGTCTCTGGAGCAACAGAAAACAAGCTTGCCCCATCCTCAGTATGACATCCCTTCAGATATTTAAACACGGCTATCATGTCCCCTCTCAACCTTCTCTTCTCCAGGCTAAACATGTCCAGTTCCCTAAGCTGCTCCTCATAGGGCATCATGGCTTCCAGACCTCCCACCATTTTGGTCGCCCTCCTCTGGACACGTTCCAGCTTCTCAATATCCTTCTTGAATAGAGGTGCCCAGAACTGGACACCATATTCCATATTTTAAACAAGTGAAGATGATCAAAAGTAAATTAAGCCCCAAAGACTTTAATCAAAAGCTTTGTTTTGACCAGGCATAGAGAAGAAACCAACATTAGCCTCCAAGGGGTGTGCATTCCACAAGTGGGGTAACACAGCCAAGAAGACCCTCTCACATGTCCTCTTCCATTGTATTACCCCCGTTGATGGAATGGAATGGAGGGCCCCTCTCTGATAGATCATAATCCTTGGGTAAGTGTGTATAGAGAAAGGCATTCCTTCATCATACCTTCCAACTATCCCAGTTTGGTAGAGACAATCCTAATCAATCCTGTGTCCTAGACCTTTACCAAACTCCAAAGAAAAGCAGCAAAACAGCAGAAATGTTCCTTCTTTCCTGCTGCCTTACTGCATGGTGTTGGTGTTCTTCCATCTGGCATTCCAGTCCTGTGGGGGACTGAAGTAAAACCACATTTTTTTTGCAAACGGATTTTTCTCTGTCTAAGAATGAGAGTGTGAAACTTGCCTAAAGTCACCCTGTGGGTTTCCAGGACTGAGTGGGGATTCGAACCCTATTCCCTGGGCCTCCCTAGTCCAACATTCAAACCACCATGTCATGTTGGCTCTGCTATATGTTTGGTATGTGTGTATTTTAAAGGGTGGATGACCCCTGGAGCTTGTTATTTAGAAATAACAGCCAATGTGAACATACTTGTAATCTGGGAGGGCACACTGGATCAAAGGCCAGTTGGTTTGTGTTGACTTTATGTACGGATGGATGTATTTATTGCCTGCTTGTCTCCCTGCCAATCCATTGACAGCAAAGCCAAGCCAGACCGGTGAAGGATAATAATGTCTAACAACATGGCCAAAATTGCTGAGGCCCGTAAGACAGTGGAGCAGCTGAAATTAGAAGTGAACATCGATCGCATGAAGGTAAGCTTTTTGATCTGCTTTCCTGTTATTTAGAAGTGCACAAGCGTGTATATAGGCATCTGTCTGACATCTATCCTGTTAAGAGGTGAAGCAAACAAACAGTCACCAAGGGCCACCCCATGAGCATTGCAGTGTAGTAGTCTATCTTCAAGGTTCCAAAAGCATTGGTGTTAACCCTGACTTTCTGGAACATCCATTTTCGTCTCTGTGTGTCTCCATGACAGGTGTCCAAGGCAGCAGCTGACCTCCTGGCTTACTGTGAAGCCCACGCCAAGGAAGACCCTCTGGTGACCCCTGTGCCTTCTTCGGAGAACCCCTTCCGTGAGAAACGGCTCTTTTGTATTGTGCTGTGAGCCCAGGAGTGGGGGCGGAAGATCCCAGAAGCTCTGTGTACTTCCAGACCGAAGTGAAGCCTTTCTTGGATCTTCATTTGGGCATGTTTATGCCTAGTGTAAAGCAGCAGAGAAGAAACCCTGGGTTTAAATGAGGCTGTGAAGGGAGGAAAAAGTATGTGTTTGTATGTGTGTGTGTGTGTACTTTACACAGTAGCCACATCAGTTTTTATGTGATATCTATGTTACCATTTTTGCACACTGATCTCTACAAGACATCCTTGTCCTTTCTCTAATCTGCCTCTCCATCTTACCACTGTACACATTTTTATCAGTTTTCGTGATCCCAGCTATGCTGGTTATGTTGTGCAGAATATACAGTCCGGGTCCACCGTTTGAAGCATCTCAGCTTTCATTAATAAACAAGCAAGTTACTAGCCCTCATTGCTGCCAAGATAAACTTTACTGCCCCACCTTAGTTACCCCACTGACTGAAGAGAGGTGGAAGAGAGGCTGGATTCAGCTTTTCCATCAGAGAACTCCAAACTCTGGTTAGAGAGACGGGGGGGGGGGGGGAGAATCCCTTGGGCTGTCTTTAAACTGGTTGTTCCAATAAATGTGTTGTGATTTTTTTGTGTGCCTTTTCTTTGTTTTTACTCTCCTCAAACTCCCACAAAACTTTCCACCCAGCAATTCATCCTGCAGGACTCTGCGCACACGTTTTACACTGGACAATTTAAAGCAGTTTGATTACCACTTTAAAGGGCTGCCTCTTAAGGAATCCCAAGATTTGTAGTTTGCGGAGGCTACTAGCGCAGAAAATTCTCCATACCTTGTGTAACTACAAATCCCAGGATTCCATACAAGGCAGCCATGACAGTTAAAATATATGAAAATTCTGTAATTGCAGAGTGTGGAAGAAACCTTGTATACCCTCCAAATGTTTTGCGACATCGGTCTTAACCAAGGAGCTGCCTTGAAGTTACTGTGTAAGGGAGCCAGCAGAGTTTACCGTTGCACATCCAGACCAATGCGCATTGGTCCCAACCCATGATGGCTGCCGACAGGACAATCAGGACGACAGCGAGGGGCTGCTGATGTACATTGGGACACTTGCCCTGATATGTATCTTCACAATTCTCTAGGAGGGATCTGTAGTGCCTCTGCTATGTAGCTAAGTACACATAAAGATACTCAACATAGACCATGATAGGGAATTGCTGCCATGATTTAAAAACCAAAACCAAACCGCCAGTGCTTCTAGATGAGGTGTTGACTTTCCCATCCCATTGCCTTCAACCCAGAATTTTGTAAGAGGCTGGGAAGGGGAGTCCTTTTTTGGACTACAACTCCCAGAATTCCCCAGATAGATTTGAGGTGGTGTCCTCCAAAAAAGTAATTTTTCCAAGTCCTACGTAATCTTGGCACCTGTTTGTTCCCTTCCCATGTTTTATCACTGCTTTCTCCATCTCCAACCCCTGCCCTCCTCACCACTGACGAATCCATTAGAGATGACAAGGGAGAATAAGAACGCCTTTTGAAGAGTGAGGAGCTCTCCAGCTGAAAGCAAAGTCTCAACATGATGATTTGGGGAATTTTGGGAATTTTGGGGGTGGTGGTCTTGTTTTCTTTCACTCCTGTGTGTAATATCATCAGTGTCCACAGTGAGGTGCCAGAAGCAAGAGAGTAACGCAGAAGAGAAGCCCTGGTGAAGACACAAGCAGAATAAACTATGCAAATAAAAATATATTGGCGTAATCATATACGGAAATTAAACACACAAACAGCCTAGGCATGCATGAAGTTTCCTTCTGGCTGCTTAAATTTGCCCCCCCCCCTCCATTTTAGGACACCAAGTGAAGTCTGGAGTGCTCAGAATCCTGCTCTCCAGCCCCCCTATTAGCTCCTAAAAATTTATCCTTACACTAAAGTTAGTCACCAATAGAATTCTTATTTCTTATCTGTTTTTTATTTAATTTAAAATATTTCTACCTCACCCTTAAACCTGGGATCTCAAGTCAGCATAGCATATGAACAATTTGCAACATTCCCAGATTAAAACCCATAAATAACTGAATCAAGATAAAAACAATGACCGGAATCATAGAATTAGAAGAGACCCCAATTCTGCCATGCACGAATACCCAATCAAAGCATTCCCAACAGCTGGCCATCCAGCCTCTGTTTAAAAGCCTCCAAAGAAGGAGACTCCACCACATTCCCAGGCAGTGTATTCCACTGCCGAAGAGCTCTGTTAGGAAGGTCTTCCTAAGGTTTAGGAGAAATCTCTTTTCCTGGAGTTTGAACCCATTGCTCCGTGTCCTAGTCGCTGGAGCAGCAGAATAGAAGCTGGCTTCATCTTCAGTATGACATCCCTTCAAGTATTTAAACACGGCTATCATGTCACCTCTTCACCTTCTCTTCTCCGGGCTAAACATCCACGGCTCCCTCTAGCCTCTATCCTGGTCTATGTTATGTAATTTTACATATATTTACCTATGTAGCAGAGGTGCTAAGAAACTCCATAAGTGAAATGCAAAGATGCATAACCGGGCACCAGCAAGGGTATCTTTGGGCTCTACTGATGTGCACCAGCACTCCCTAGCCAGTGTCCTGCTAGACAACAGAATAAATGCACAACGGGACAGAAGCACAACAGTCCCCTTCTGCATGCACACCAGTCATTTCACTGGTAATAACGTAACAGCAGCTCTTTATTGGATACAGACGTTACAGATACATGTGCAAAGCTCTTTACTGGACTTCCATCCCTTATGGGTCAATCACATTGGCTGAGAATATGGCATTCACTGGCCAGAATCCAAACAAAATGGAGGAAGTGGCCAACCTTCTACAATGTTCAGTTGCTCGCCTCACAGTATTTACAGCATACGTTTGCAACGGGATTCTAGCCTCCATTTTGGAGACGGTAGGCCCTTAACCGAGAGAGAACCCGGAATGTAGTGGTGAACCTTTGCTGCTTTGTTAGGGGAAATTGTGCTTCTTGGTGCAGGATCTGATTGAATCCAGATGGAATCCTAGTTCCTTTGACCTGATGTCATGCCCCTCGACACACACACACACACACACACATTTACTTGTGAGGTAGTTGCCTCCTGGCTCTAATTTCACCAGTCCCTATGTGGCAGCTGTGATAAGGAGGCCAAAGGGCTAAAATTAACCCCAGGCAAAAATTAAAAATAAATCCTCAGGCTAGTGTCTGGAAAAGATCAGAGAGTATCCAGACACCAGGAGAGGGGCAGCCAGAAGGGTATGTCTGCAAATAGCTCAGTGCAGCTTGGAGGAAAGGGAAGGAGGGATTGCCAAGTGAAGGAAAATAGGGCATGAGGGCCAAAATACCCTAAAGGCAACAGCTCCTGCTAGCAGGGGCAGCCTGGGTTAGTACTTGGATGGGAGACCGCCAACAAATACCAGGTGCTGTTGAGAGGAAGGAACTGGCAAAACCACCACTGAGGATTCCTTGCCTAAGAAAACCCTATGAAATTCATTTATTTTTTATTATTTATTTTAGGTATTTATACCCCACTCTTCAGCCACAAAGGCTCCCAGAGCAGCTTACAAATTGTTTTAAGCAATAGCTATTTACACATCTACACTGCATTAAGCGGTTTCTAATGCACACAGGACTTTTTCAGATGGTACTTACCGTGCTAGGAGGTCTCGCGAGAGGCGTGGCACTGTGGCGCGGCAGGGTGTCCGTTTCAGATGCTGCCGTCCCTCTTCCGAAATCATCTGTTTCACTTCTGTGAAGGATTGGAAGCAGCTACATCATATTTTAATCACAGGCAACTTCCGTGAATAAAATCTGGCGAAATATGGCGTGGCCGCTTCCAATCCCTCATGGAAGTGAAACAGATTGTTTCGGAAGAGGGACGGCGGCATCCGAAATGGACTCCCTGCCGCACGACAGCACCGTGCCTCTCGCGAGACCTCCTAGCGCGGTAAGTACTGTCTGAAAAAGTCCACAGGCACAGAAGGAAACACACTGGCCCTTTAACTTGGCAGCTGATAAGAATACAGTTATCCCTTCACATTCTCTGGGGTTTGGTTCCAGGACCCCCATGGATACCAAAATCCGTGACTACTCAAGTCCTATTATATGCAATGGCAGAGCAAAATGGCGCTCCCTTATATAAGATGGCAAAATCAAGGTTTGCTTTTTGGATTATTATTTTTTTAAGAATAATTTCAAGCCGTGAATACTTAAATCTGTGGATACCAAATCTGTGGATACGGAGGGACCACTGTACAGTCAAAAGCTTGGTCGCTAGCCCATATTCTTCAACTATCCTGATCTTGAAGGGACAGTGCTCATTAATCCTTTGCCCTCCTACATTTCCAGCTGCTTGTAAAATGTCCTGGTTTCTCCTCCTACCACTTTGCCCTCTTGTCCTCAGGTTCCTTCAGGAGCAAACCTTGACTTTGCCATTTGATATAAGTGACACCATTTTACAATGCCATTGTATATCATGGGACTTGAGCATCCACGGATTTTGGTATCCACCCAGGGTGTGTGTGTCCTGGAACCAAACCCCAGTGGATACTAAGGGCCCACTGTAAGTGCAAACTACTTTTGCACTTCGAACTCAGTTTGCAGCAACTGAAGGAAGCTGAGGACAAAGGGGGAAGGGGAGAGAAGAAACCAGGACATTTTAGTAGCAGCCGAAAAAGTGGGACGGCATACTCTCCAACTGTTTCGATTTGGCAGGGCCTGTCCCTGCCAAAGCTGAACAGAAGAAGAGTGTGCAGCCTCTCCAAATGTCAGCTTCTGCTGTTCTCTCCAGAAACTATTGCTCATTGGCAGCACTTGAAAAAGTTATTTTGGGGTTTACAGCTGAGTTGAGAGATGAATTCAGAATTAAATATTCCAGGTCTTCTCTCATTTTCCCAGTCTCACCGCCCTCCCTGTCGAGTTCCTCCATTACTCAGCTCATAATTAGCCAACTCTTTGGCGACTCGAGACGCCGGGTCTCTTCTGTCATCCTTCCGGTACCAGAACTAGCTGATGCAGTTGCCATGACGACAAGAGGGAACGCACCAGCATCCTTGAAGTCGTGGGTGAAAAATATATATACAGGAGTACTTTAGCCCACGCTGGGTGTCATCCGTCTCCTGTGAGAGAAAGTGTGCATGTGAGTGTACAAACACACACAGAGATGGGGGAAGAAATCTTCTCCTCAAATGAAAATTTCCTCTCCTTTCTAGCACTGCAATAACTTAAAACATCAGTTGAGCATTTAGAAAATGCAGTTTAGGCATCCAAAGGAAAGGGCCAGGCAAAGTGACCAAGGTATGTGAGAACAGCTAAGAGTTGTCATTTGCGGGGGGGTGGGTACAATGCCATTATTTCCCACCACCACCAGCTACACCCTTGCCTCTCTTGTGTTCTGGAACCTTCTATGGCAGCAGCACCCATCTCAGAAATGGTGAAAGTCAACCTAAATACTGTATATTTGAAATGCAGTGTCATGGGAAAAGGCCAGTCTTTTCCACAATACTTTGTTCGTTACTTGTTACGACAAAC
Organism: Gambelia wislizenii; assembly: GCA_030847615.1. Taxonomy (NCBI): domain Eukaryota; kingdom Metazoa; phylum Chordata; class Lepidosauria; order Squamata; family Crotaphytidae; genus Gambelia; species Gambelia wislizenii. The sequence continues at coordinate 35,872,937 of JAUMIR010000010.1, forward strand.
AAAGATCCTGATTTGGTAAGGACAGTCCTGATTAATCCTCTGCCATCCTGATTTTTCAGCTGCTTTTAAAAATGTCCTGGTTTCTCTCTCCTTTGCCTACTTTCCCCCTTTGTCCTCAGCTTACTTCAGTTGCTGCAAACTAGTTCAAAGAGCAAAAATAGTCTGCACTCCGTAAATTCAGGAGGGGGGCAGAATCTTGCCCTTCCCTGCAAGTGCAGGCAAAAGCAAATTGCTGCAAGTAATCCTCAGCTGAGGAGACGAGAGATCATCTAGTCTCTTGCCTAGACTCCCCAAGGCAATCTAGTCTCACCCCAGTTTGCTGCAGGGTACTGCAATAATTTCCCTGAGCAAAATGGCCATCTAGTCTTCACTTAGCCTTGTCATAAACACATGCAAGAACAGAGGCTGGGGAAGTTCCTTTTTTTTTTTTTTTGACTGTCATTCCCAGAATCCCCCATTGGATTCTCTAGTCAAAAAAAAAAAAAAAAGAGAGAGAGAGAGAGAGAGAGAACTTAGCCCATCCTCTGTTCTTGTGTGTGTTGGTTGTAAGAAGCTTGCTGTAGTGAGGAATCTTAAAGACTGACATGCTTTTGTGGGACAAGAGAGCATTTTTAACATACTTAGGTTTGAGCTTGGTGGGGCAGGGGGGAGGGAAACTGCAGAAGTTTGTCTATGCTCTCCTTTCCCCTCTCCTAAAATCCTCATAATACTAAGCAGTTGGCAAATCAGGAGGGGTATTAAGTCATAAAGTTTAAAAACCAGGGAGTTGGGCGGTTCAACTGTGTCCCATCTGGAAAATATTAGCAGAGGCCCCTTTTGCTTGCTGTGTGCGTGTGTATGTGTGTGTGTGTCTTAAATTCAGCCACAAAGTTAGACCAAAGTGACTCCAGAAAGACCCTCTCTTTCACCCCGCCTCACCTCGCTGGGCCCCACGTTAGGGTTTGCATTACAAGGGCCTGGTGAGATATTCAGATGGTAGAAATTAGACACACATTTCATAAAAGGAGCCCCTTACCCATCCATTGGAGGGATGTAGTATTCCGAAACTGCCTGTCAGGCAAAAAAGAACATTTATAATGGAACCATCCTAAAGAAGAACAAGTTCTAGTTGGCATACGTTTTCATGAATTCTGGGAGCTGCAGTCCAGAAAATGTAAAGTTTCTGAGCACTGGCCTAATCTCAAACTGTCCCAATCAATTCTCTGTCATCCTACTCTTTTGAGATGGTTTTACAATGTCCCAGTTTCTCTCTTCTCCTCCTACTTGGTCACTGCAAACTGAGATTGAAGTGCAAAAATAGCTTGTATTCAATGAACTCAACATGGTGGAGAGGAGAAGAGGGGTCAGGATCTCACCCTTTCCAGGCAGCTCAGGCAAAAGCAAACTGCTGCAGCCTCCCCTAGCTTGCATGTTCTTCCTCATGAATAACTTTTGCCATCTTGACCACACTCTGATGTCACTTGACCACATCTTCTGTGAAATGTTGGAGAGAGTATCCACTGGCCGTGGCTAGTCTGGGGGAAGTTGATGTACATCAGCAGAGGGGGAAAATGAGACACACACTGCCAGATGTTGTTGGATTGGCAGTCCCAGTATTCCTCACCCCAGGCTATGCTGCCTAGGGATGTTGGGAGTTGTAGTCCATCCATGCCTAAAAAGAGGCCAGTCTCTGCCCTCCCTTGCTATGCTTTGATCGTGATTTCCTGCATGGCAGGAAGTTGGACTAGATGGCCCTTGTGGTCTCTTCCAACTCTACAATTCTATGATTCTATGATCATTTTTGGAATCCATTTCCAGAGCTGTTTGGCTCGCCTAATCTATCAGTAGGGGATCAGACATTGGGAGGGAAGGCGAACCAGATCTAAGTGCCAACTCCCTCCCTTCCTTTGGCTCCTCTTCTTTCAAGAGGAGAAATGTTTGCCTTGCAAAAGCCATGGCAGATATTTTAGCTGAGCTGGGATTGCTTGGAAAGAAAGGAGGTGGGGAGAGAAAAGGAGGCCTTGGGCCCATTCTTTCTCTATATTGGGGTGAGTGAGCCAGGGGGATGGGAAAAGAGCCGTGCGTTCCTAAGAAAGGAATTTGGAAAGTGCAACCACTTTCCTGGCTGCACAGTGAACATCTGGTTTTCATAAGGGGATCTGGGATGAGCAGGCGGCTGGAGCTCAGAGCAAAAGAGAAAGGCAGACAGAGGAGAGAGGGGAACACAGGCAGGGATTTTTTGGGGGGCGGGGAGAGATGCTCCCAGATCACCAGGCAGAAAACTGAATGGTGTTCCTTTGCTCTGCAGAGGGGAAAGAGCTAAACACACATACACACAGCATAGAAGCATAGAATTGGAAGAGACCACAAGGACCATCCAGACCAACCCCTTGCCATGCAGACTCATTGGGTGTAATATTTTGCAATTGTTCTTGTTTTAAATAGGGGGGCATCTTAAATTAGCATACAAATTGACCCCTGTATCTGTGGGAGATACATTCCAAGACCCCCGTGGCTACCTGCAACCATGGATAATAAGGAATCCTATTATTTTCAATGAGACAAACACCAGAGGTTGACCATAGTATTGCATTGGAGGAGCTAGAAATGCCTAGAGAGGACATATTTTTCGGTTGTGGATAACTGAAACTGTGGATACCAAATCTGTGGAGATGAGGGTCAACCTGTATATGGGCTAAATTTACAGACTTTACAGGCAAAAAATAAAGATATATTTTAGTGGGTTTTTTTTTTAAAATGAAGGCCTAGAAACAGACTACATAGTATTGAAGTTATCTCTGAGCAAACGCAGAGGGTTCCCTCCTTCATCACTGAGGGACCAGCCATCAAAGGATGATGAGGGAAAGTTTTGAAGAGATTACATTTACTCAGATTTGAATCTCATAAACAAGATTTCTTCCCACATTCTGCAACACGGGGCTTTGTCGCATCTTACTGGAATAGACTTTGAGCATGTAGCTTCATGCTTCAACTTCTGTTTCCTTACTTCCAAAGCCACAACTCCCAGAATGCCCCCCCCCCGTCACCATAACCAGTGGCTCCATTTCTGTGGGATTCTCTGAACTGGAGACTACTGGGAAGGGCAAGATTCTGCCCTCTCCTCTCCTCCCTGCTGAGTAAAGTGAGCACACACTGCTTTAGCTCAGTTTGAACTCAGTTTGCAGCATTATTTTCAATGGTGTTCGCTATTATCCATGGTTTTCGGTATCCACGCCCCCCCTGGACCAATTCCCCAGTGGATAAGGGGGTCCTGATGTATCCTCAAGGCACCAGATCAGCTAAGCAGAGTCAGCCCTGGCGAGTACTTGGATGAGAGACTGCCACACACACACATACACACACACACAATTAGGAGCTGGCTTAAAATTTCAGCAGGTGAAACTTTTAAAGCCACATATTAGACAAACAAGTGAATGCCAAAAGAAAAAAAAAACACTCAATTTTATTTACACACACACAGAACGAACATCTGTATTGAAATACAAGACTGGTGGTGTGGATTCTGATTCCAGAGCATTTATACCAAACCATGGACTCCTGAGAAGTTCGCTGTACAAAAACCATAATAAATAACCTCTCCTTTAAAAATGGACTGGGTGTGAAAGAAGGGTGAAGGGCAGAGAAGAGCTTGAAAAGTTACTGTTTTTTGATCTCCAACTCTGAAAGTTAGATTCTGGGAGTTAGAGTCCAAAACCTAGGATCTTTTCCAGACTTTAGGCCAGGGGGAGCAACAGAGACACATTTTTCGTGCAGCTGGGAAGACACAGATTAGGGTACCCAACATCTCCAGCTCTGTCAAGGGCAAGCTTTTCCCCCAGGTCAGCAGTGGAGCATATCAGCCCCACGGGGTAAATGTTGGGAACCAGAAGGGAATGCAGGATGCATTTGAAGGGGGAACTTTCAGCCACAAAAGAAGGGGGTGTGGGCAAGTTTGCGGGAGTTGGCAGCGGGATTCAATGGGCCCCCCTTACACGGTGGTCATGACTTTGAGGGACCCCGACCGGAAGCGCATGATTTTCTTCTTCAGCGCATGTGAAGCCTTGATCTTGACAAAGACCTTGGGTTGCCCGCCAGCCGACTTTCCGGGCCCCGAAGCCGACACTAGCTGTGGGGAGAGCTGCTGGGGCCACACTAGGCCGCCGCTCTCGTCCGTGTCGCTAGATGCCCCACTGCTGTAGGCGGGAGGGGAGTCCCCATCACTCAGGCTGGACTCGCTGTCTCCGTAGACCAGCCCTTCTTCCAGGTGGCACACAGGGGCTTGACGGACCTGCTCGGCTGAGCATTCAGAGTCACTGCCGGCGTAACTGTACCCCATCGGGCCTACCCCCCGTTGGTTCCGGGGTGTCTCCACCACGCTTCCGGGAGATGGCTCCTCTTGGCAGATCTCTGCTGTTGAGCGCCACTTGCGGTAGCCGCTGGCCGTGTTTCCGTGAGACCGCCGTTGCCGGGACGGTTTGGTGGCCACTTCCTCCCGTTCGGCTGTCCCATATTTGACCCCCGGTTTGTTCAGGAGGCTGTTTTCAGACTGTGACCGGGCAGCTTTGCGCGATCGGGGCGAGTTTTTCCTTCCAGCTCCCTTCCTCCCCACAACCTCACCGCCATCTTCAGTGAAGCGGCATTTCTTAGGGGGCGCTGAAACCCGTGGACGCTCCCTCGGCAACAGAGGGACCCGCTCTGGCGACAGTTCCACCGAGCGACCCTTTGTGAGCGGCGGGGGCTTCTTTTTGCCAGGCCGGTGGTGAGCCTGCTGGGCCCTTGGGGGCTGTTGAGCTGGGATATACTGGGCTTTTACCATCAGGCAGGACCCCTCCTCAGTTTCATAGGAGACAGAATCCTGACCGTTCCCCCGGGGGGCTCCATCCTCTCTGTCCTGCAGAGGGGATGATGGGTAGGCTGCTTCATATTGATCCACTGAGGGAGGCCTCATATGGGCCAGAGCTTGCAGCTTGGGGGGCTTTTTGAGGCTGGACTGGGGCAGTGGGCTGTACTCCTCAACCGCAGCCTTGGCGGCCAGCGTCCTCTCCGCAGCAGCGTCCCACGAAGACCATATGCGCGTGGCTGCGGCTGCCCCACCCTCGTGGCCGCAGGGCGAAGGGGTGCTGCTCCCTCTTTCCATTGATGGCGGGTGCTTGCGCTCGGCCTGTGGAGGCAGCAGCTCCAGGGGTCTCTTGCAGAGGCTATTCTGCCTGACCACGTTGCCCTTGGAGGGTGGCTCCGAGCCCAGGCTAGTCCGGGGCTTGCTGCCTCTCACTAGCTGGCTGCGGCGGCGGATGAGGCGGGAGATGTAACTCTCCACCTTGTGGCAATGCGAGGCTGCCTCCGAGTAATATGGGAAGTCATTGCCGTAGGCCTCCAGGCTGCCATCTTGGTCAGCAGAGTAAGCCAAGGCCTGCGAAGCCGCTGAGGCAAAGGCGGAGTCTTCGTACAGGTGGCTCCGGAGTAAGGGGTTCTGGAGGGCCACCGCGTGGAGCGGGCTGGGGTACAGGAAAGGGTCCGGCGGGTAGCAGGATGGCAGCGGTTCTTCCGGGTAGTCCTGGGAACTCGAGTAGGGGGCAGAGAAGGAGCGAGGCACTGTGCTCCGGTTGGTGCCATCTTTGCTGCTGTTTGCCACATCACCTGGGAAGAAGAACAATGGAGAAGAATGGATGAAAGAGAGGAGAAAATCTTATGAGGTGCTACCTGGTTGGGTATAGATATTATTAGGAATTCACTACCCCTGTGGCATCCATTTAAAGTTGCCAGTCCAGGACGATACCAAGCCCTGACATTTCAAGCCCAAACTGGAGACTGAGGCTGCTGCCACACTGCAGAAATAAGGCAGTTTGACACTGCTTTAACTGCCATGGCTCAATGCTATGGAAGTCTGGGATTTGTAGTTTGCCGAGCTATTTAGCCTTCTCTGTCAGAGAGCTCTGGTGCCACAGCAAACTATAAATCCCAGGATTCCATAGGATGGAGCCATGATGGTTAAAGCAGTGTCAAACTGGATTATTTCTGCAGTGTGGCAGCAGCTTGAGAGATCACAATCCTTCGTGATGCCACAGGGGAAGCCCCAGTGACGTCATTAAGCATGATACCTGAAGCATCAGCCATAGATGCGCAAAGTATGCCGTTCGAATCAAAAACACAAAGGCTAACAGATGCCAGAAAAATAATATATATACACTTATACCTCAGTTAAAAGCCTAAATACCCTAAAGGCACCAGATCTCATCTGATCTTGGAAACTAAGCAGGGTCAGCCCTGGTTAGTACTTGGATGGTAGACTGCCAATGAATACCAGGTGCTGTAGGCAATACTTCAGAGGAAGGAACTGGCAAAACCATCTCTGAGGATTCCTTGCCCAAAAAACCCCAATGAAATTAATGGGGTTGCCATAAGTTAACAGGGGACTAGAAGGTACATGCACACATGAAATCTGACCTTGGTCTCTTTTGTCCAAATGCTGCAGGCTAGAACTTCCAGAGCATGGGAAAAGGTGCTTTTTTGGACTGTCACTCCCAGAATCCCCCAGCCAGCTTAGCTGGCTGGGGGATTCTGGGAGTGGCAGTCCAAAAAAAAGAGCCTTCCCCTAGCCCAGAAGTACTGCCAAGGAATACTGGGTACTGTAGGCTCCGTTTCAGAGGAAGGAACTGGCCAAACCACCTCTGAGGATCTCTTGCCTAAGAAAACCCTATGGAATTCATGGGGTTGCTATAAGTCAGCCGGCAACTTGAAGATACATATATACACACACATATTTCGGAAGAAGATTTCAAGTGGTCTTCAGAAGGTAAAAATGTTTTTCTTTGCTTATACAAAGCTTACTTGACCTGGTCTTTCATGTCCATGTTGCTAGTTTTGAATGAAATGTTTGTTGAAACATGCTGAACTGCTCTTTTTGTGTATGTATGTATGTGGGGGGATAGGAACCTACCCCTATTCTTTCCACGTTATTTCTATCTCTAGAATAAAATTTTCTGTTGAAGAAGTAATGCCCAAGAACACATCTACTTTGTTAACCGAGATATGGCTGTACATACACACACACTAAATTGTTGCTAGCTGTTGATCTCCTAACTGAGCGGGAGATTTGCACCCAGTCCTTTCCTCTTGCCTGAACAGAGCCTCCCCCAAAACTGGATAACTTGCACCCTCACCTCCCATTTGGAGATGATCCATGAAAATTTGGAGACTCAGGGCCACACCCTGAGATCTAGTGACCCTAATCCTAAAACCAAAGCTATCTTGGTGAGTTACTCATTTATTCTCACCCTCATTCTGGGGAAAGTATATCCTTCACAACAGGTCCATCAGGGCTTCCACACAAATTATGCCCCATCTATCCAAAGGGCATTGACTTACCTACAGACTTGGGGCGCTCACTGACATAGCTGAAGCGGGACTCCGGGCGGCCAATCCGGGAGTAGGACCCCGAAGCAGAGGGGAAACTGGAAGATGAGTCCCCAAACCCAGATGCTGGAGAGTCAGAAGCCACAGCCGATTGGGCCCCCTCATAGAAACCTAAAGCAGAGAATGGGCACCTATGATTATTCCTTTCATTTTCTCTTTACAGACCAGGGAAAGGGGGTTGCTGGCTTTGCTCTCATTTCAGCCTCCCGGGAAGGCAAGATTCCACCCTTTCCTTTCCTTTCCTCTCCTCCCTGCTGAGTCAATTGAGTGCAGGTTCCTTCTGCACTTTGATGTCCATTTGCAGCAATTGAAGTAAGCTAAGGACAATGGAGGAAAAGAGAGAAACTGGGACATTTTAAAAGCAGATGAAAAGTAGGATGGCAGAGTATTAATCAGGACTGTCCCTGCCAAATCAGGACAGTTGAAGGGTATGGAAACCTCCAGCCAGCAATGGCCACGGACTAACCAACCAACATGGCTGCTCAGCCGTCTCACCAGTGGCCCTGCAAGGGGAGTCTGGTGGTTGTTCTCCAGAGGGAAAGGAATCTTCCCAAACTCTCTTTAACACTGGGACGAGGATATTTAGCTGACACTTGACCTGCCAGAGGTGGGAGTGACAGGCAGCAGGAGGTGAAAGAACCAAATTTTCCCCTTTGTCACAGGCTGCACGCCAAGGGCAAGGCTCTTATTTGTCAGGCTGCAACAAGAGTCATGCCAACATTTGAAACTGGAAGGTGTCCAGAGGAGGGCGACCAAAATGGTGGAAGGTCTGGAAGCCATGCCCTAGGAGGAGCAGCTTAGGGAGCTTGGGCATGTTTAGCCTGGAGAAGAGAAGGTGAAGAGGTGACATGATAGCCATGTTTAATATTTGAAGGGATGTCATACTGAGGATGGAGCAAACTTGTTTTCTGATGCTCCAGAGACTAAGGAGCAATGGACTCAAACTCTAGGAAAAGAGATTCCACCTAAACTTTAGGAAGAACTTCCTGACAGTAAGAGCTATTTGACAGTGGAATACGCTGCCTGAAAGTGTGGTGGAGTCTCCTTCTTTGGAGGTTTTTAAACAAAGGCTGGATGGTCATTTGATTGTGCATTCCTGCAGGGCAGAGGGTTGGACTAGATGGCCCTTGTGGTCTCTTCCAACTCTGTGATTCTATGATTCTACCTACCAGAACTGGGCCAGCTGTCTGTCTCTGCTGCCTCTCCGGAGGCCTTCTCCGGGTGGAGTCTCAGTAAGCCCAGCTGCTGCTCTAGCTCCCACATCAAGCCAGGAAGGACATCCTGTGAAGCAGAAAGAAGAAAAATGGGTTGCCTCTTGAAGAATCAGGGATTTCCTTCACCTGAGTGCAGGTGATGCCCAACCCATGGCAACAGAGTGTTTTCCCAGAATGCCTGCCCAGCCCATGAGGAGAAACCCACAACAACCAACTTTCCTTGGAAAAGGAATCAGTCAAAAAATGAAAAACGCGAGAGCAATGAAGGCTTTCCAAGTTTCCAGCATTGCAATAACCAAGATCATCAGCTGAGCATTCTAGAAAAAAAGCGTAGGCATCCGAAGAAAACAGCCAGGCAAAGTGACCAACAGAATGCAAAGGCAGCAAATAGAAGAGTTGTAGGTATCAATGATTTTTAGTGTTTCTCTCTCTCTCTCACACACACACACACATACCTCTGTAATGCTAGAAATTTGGGGGCAATGCCCTCATTTTGCCCCCATTTTGAAACCATACCCCCGATTGCAGTCTTCATGTCATACGCAAAGGTAAAGCATGTGTGTGTGTGTCCGCCGGCATGCAAGCATTTATGCCACACATGGATATACACAGACACACAATCAAACAACTATGAAGGATGCCCAGTTTGGAGTGACCAAGAGAAAGATTCTTCACCCCATTTGGCACAACGTACAAAATCACACCCTGCCCCATGTCTCCTAGTTCCCAGGGGAGCATGGCGTCCTTCTGTAGGAATTATGGTGAGTTTCAAGAATTCAGCTCCTCATCTCCCCATACCCTCCGACATTGCACAAATGAAAATTGGGACGTCTGTGACATCGGATTGTGTTCAAGATGGTAGAAGTGATTCATGAGGAAGAAGAGACAAGCTAGGAGAGGCTGCAGCAGTTTGCTTTTGCCTCAGCTTCCTGGGAAGGGCAAAATTCCCCCTTCTCCCCCCACCTCCGACTCAGTTAATTGATTGCAAAATACATTTGCACCTTGAATTCAGTTGCAGCAATTCAAGTAAGCTGGAGGCAAAGGGGAAGGTGGGAAGGAGAGAGAGAAACGGGGACATTTTAAAAGCATCTGAGAAAGGATTAATTGGGACCATGCCTGCCAAATTGGGACAGTTGCAGAATTTGCTTGCAACAAACCCTGTCCCCTTGAATTTGGTGTGTAATAAGAGGGCTGGATTTTCAAGCAATGCTGGAAAATAGGATTTTTGGTGTCTGTTTTTAATTATCCCATGGACTGAACTTCCTGACTCTTAAATAGGGGACACCCCTTACAATACAGGACACCTTCTAACCTTACTCTGAGTGCAAGGGGAGATCTTAAAGTTCTGAGAATGTGCATGTCTTCCGGAGAACATGCACCCTCCTTCCTCGCCTCACCAAAACAGACCTTTCCCCATATGTGTTCAGCAAGGGGTGGGTACTCCCAGCCAACAGATGGGGTCAGAAGTCCAAACAGGCAGATACCATTTGTAGCCAGCGAGAACTTGAACCCGTGGCACCATGAGGGGTGTCTGCGTGGGAGCATAGATTGGAAGGTGAAGGATATTGAGTAGGTTCGGGGACGACATTTGACCTGAAGACAGATGGGTGTACAGAGGACAAAAGGGACTCATTTAGGGGCATCACTCAAACTCTGTTCTGGAAACAAAGGGGCAAAATTCTCAGCTCACCAAAGGAAAGGAAGAAAAATGGAGACTTGGCTGGCAGGGGGAAGCAAGCAAGAGGAAGGGGATCAGTTTCCAGAGCAGACACCATTGTGCAGGCCAGGTTCTTTTCTGCTTCCCTACCATGGGACTGCCTTTGAAAACAGGAAACTGAAGTATGTCAAAATGGTTAAAGGGAATGTGTTGTTGGTGGTGGTGTGTGCGTTCAAGCCGTTTCTGACCTATGGTGATCCTATCATGGCGTTTTCTTGACAAGATTTGTTCAGTGGAGTCTTTGTATCGCTTTTTTGGAGCGCCCCTCTTACGCTGACCCGTGGCAAGTTCACCGTAGAATACTATTTTTGGGAGGCAATGGTCCTCCATCCTAGAAACGTGCCCTGCCCAGCACAGCTGTGTTCTCAATATAATGGCCTCAATGCTGGTGATCCCTGCTTGCTCAAGGACAGCAACATCTAACTCCCTTGTAATTAGGGTCACCAGGACAAAAACTGGAGAGGGTTCCTGTACCTTTAATGGTTATGAAGAAGAGGGATTGTAGTCCAAAAAATATGACTTTTCCTAGTTCTGAGCAGCTCAACCAGGCCCAGGCAAGGAGGAAGGGAAAAAGAGACGAAGAGGTTGTGGCGAAATGTCCTTCACACTTTGCAACATGATACGCAGGTTAGGGTGTGCATGTTAAACACGGCCCATCAAATCTGCATGATTAGCGGAACCCATTTGAACTTGGTGCAAATTAGCTCAGATGTCAACTTGAGGAGGTCACAGATAAGGCAAGCCCAAAGGTTAATTTTAAATCTGCATGCATTTAAATGAATTAGCAGAAACGAAGAGAGAACGGACAGGAAAGAAAGCTTTCACCTTACCACTAGCGAATATGGATTAAGTAGGTCACAGGAGATTGCATACCCTCCAATATTTTAGAGATGAAAACCGGAATACGTGTGGCCAAGCCGACATAGAATGAGGTCAAGAAGATGACACAAGTTATTCATGAGGAAGAACACACAAAGGAAGAGAGGCTGCAGAAGTTTGCTTTTGCCTGAGCCTACTGGGAAGGGCAAGATTTTGCCCCCGCCTCTCCTTTCTCCCCCCTGCTGTGTCAATCCTGTGCAAACTACTTTGACGCTTTGAACCCAGTTTGCAGCAAATGAAGTAAGCTGAGGATGAAGGCAGAAGGAGGAGAGAGAAACCGGGACATTTTAAAAGCAGCGGAGAAAGCGGGATGACAGAGGATTAATTGGGACTGCCCCTGGGACAGTTGGAGATCTTTTTAAATTATTGTTATTTATTGACTTAAATTGATTTTATTGTATGCCACCCTGAGATCTTTGAATAGATATATGGCAGGATACAAATATTTTAATCAATAAATGAACATCAGGGGTATTCTAGGCATGCACCTTTAGCAATCTAGACAGGAGAACAGCAGGTTTTAAATCAGTGGTGGGCAGAACTCAGACGATAAACGGGTGTTCAGTCCCTGGATGATTTGCTATTTTTGCCATCACTAATGATTTCTGACTCCTAATAGTTCAGCAATAGCAAGAAAACAACTGTTCCCCTTCTGCAGGAAATTATATGGTTGCAAAGAAGAAAGATTGGGGTTACCAGGAGTAGATCTGTGTGCAGAAGGACTGTGAGCTCTATTCAGTTCTTGCCTTCCAAACCACACCTTGGAAAGGTACTTTTGGAGACTACAACTCCAAGCCTGGCTGGGGAATTCTGGGAGTTGCAGTCACAGAGGTACCTTTCCCAAGGTCTGCTCAAACTAAGAATGTTGAATCTAGAATCTAAAGTTTTTTTAAAAAACACCAAGAAAGTAGATCTTGCAAGCCTGAAGTCTGATTTGATCTGACATGATTTGAAAGCACACATCAGAATTAATCAATGCTGCCTTCCCTAGAATAGAAAAGGAGATTTTTGTACCTGGGTAGGTCAAAGTCTGCATAGAAAAGGCTGAGTCCTGTGAAGGAGTTAAGGAAATCTGCTTATCTCTATTGTATTGTACTTGGGGTCCAACCTACACCCACTGACCATAGTGATGTAATGTCTCAGAGTGTTCTCATCACAAATATTCCAAGCTGCTGGCATGTCTGCAGTCCAATATCTGTGAGGGAAGGAGAAATTGTAGGTTTGGCTGGGAGTAAAGCCTCACTTAGAAAGACCTGAAGGCATTGGTCAGGCCAAGGAGCGGAAAAGAAGAAAGAATGTAGGAGGGAAGATATGGGAAGTTGGGTGGAAAAGAAGAATCAAGAGGCAGACAAGAGAGCCGAAGAGAGAGAAAAGGGAGGAAAGCTCTTGAAAGGCAACACAGGGCCAGGGAGAGGATTTGGAGCTACAGGCAAGGGGGGATTTTAGGGCTTGTCGTTGCCCTTTCACCCAGGATGGCCCCTGGGATGGCATTCACTATTATCCGTAGAATTCACCATCCACGGGGGCCCCTGGAATCAATCCCCCATGGATACAAGGGTGCTACTGTATTCCAAACAAGAGGGGCCCAAAGCACCCAAAACTGCGAAGGAAAAGCCTTCATGGCTTTTCCTGAAGTTTTTAAAAAGCTCCGCGGGAAATGTGCATTCCCGCTTGTTAGGACAACCGATTCACATTCATTTGCATTCCTGATAAGAGCGGAAGTGGAAAGCTGATTAGTCAGATGTGCTCAGGGGGCAGAGCTTGCTAACAAGGCAAGCGCCTGGAACCACCATGTTGGATTTTCACTGTAGCGATCATGTGCTGAGGCGACGAAACAGCCTCTCCCCCCTTTTTTTCTATTTATTGAGGCAGAATATCACAATATTGCACCTTAAATATGCTTTTAAAAAAATACTGTTCGGTGGTGGCAACTTGAGATAAATAAAAATGCAAGTTATTCACTTGTGCCCATCATCTTGATTTGCAGGCATGCTCGTTGGAATAACAAATGTGTATGACTTTGCATGCCTGTGATCTTGCAAAAAACCCATTAAGACAAATCAAAGCTGCTTCAAATTGACATTAGTGTGCATCAATCCACAATTTCCCCCCTCGTATAGACAAGCCCTTAGTAAGAAATAAATGCAAGGAAGAAGATTGTGTTCATCTTTCACTCACTCCTTTAAAGTTCAGACTAAAACCTGGAACAGGTTTGCCACCCCACTTTTGGGGGAGCCGCCAGAAGCTGCTGGTGTTGAATGCAGAAATGACAGAAGAGAGGAGAGAACGCATGCAAGCAAGAAGGAGAGACACAGGGAAAGAGAACATATCTGCAGGAATGGCGGAGTAAGACACAAAAACCTTTGGATGGGGCTTTCCCCCACTGAAAGGCAAAGGGAGAAGAGTTGCTTCAATCCCCCATATTTTCCATTATGCCTGGTCACATAAAGATGGTTTATCTGCAGGAAGGAGAGCATGTGTGTGAAAGACAAGAGACAGATATTGAGAGACGATGATCCTCATCATTTATCCTATGGCTTGCCATAGACTGGGCAAAACTAATCCCCTTTCTAGCTGGCAATTCTTCAGAGAGAGATGGAGAGAAAAAAGCAAGATTGATGAATAAAAGCAAGACTTAGAGCCCATCATGAATAATGTGGCAAAGCCTTTGTGCCTTGCAATGGGATAAGATCCACGGGGTGCAAGATGTGTGTGAGGGAGAAACAGAGAGAGATGCAAAGGAAGACCAGAGCTTGGAAACGTTACCCTTTGGACTACAACTCCCAGCATCCCAGCCAGCCAGGGACATGAAGACCTCTGCACCCTTCCTCTCACGTTCCCCAGCATCTAAGACACAGAAGCGTATTGCAGATCCCCCAACTCTCTCAATTTGGCAGAGACAGTCCCAATTAATTCTCTGTCATCCCATTTTTCTCAGCTGCTTTTGAAATGTCCCGGTTTCTCTCTCTTCCTCACACTTTCCTCTTTAATCCTCATTTATTTCAATGGGTGCAAATGTAGTTCAAAATGCAAAAGCCGTTGCACTCCAGTAACTCAGTGGAAGGGGAGGGGACCAGAGAAGTGAGGGCAGAATCTTGACCTTCCCCGGAGACTCAAGCAAAAGCAAACTGCTGCAGACTCTCCCAGCTTGCCTGTCCTTCCTCGTTAATAACATTTGCCATCTTGACCACACTCTGATGTTGCTTGGCCACATGTATCCCGGCAAAATGTTGGGAGGGTATGTCCTACCTGTGAGTGTGTAATATGGTGAAGTTCTAACTGTGGGATCATGGCCAATGTGTCAGGTTGGTTCATTGGCAAGTGCAGATTGCACCAAATCCTTGAGCAACTCTTTTGTCTGGCCACACAATGGATCCCTCAATCCCCCCTTGTAAATCCACCCATGATGCCAAGACCAGTCCCCTATCAGGCGTGCCAGACGGCAACTCCTTCAGTTCCAGTTTCCCCAAGTGAGGAGGCAAAAGAGAACTTCTAAAAACTGTATCAGTTCCTGCCTGCCTTACCTCACCAGCCCCCCATAGCAAATGGATTTTTATCCATGTAAATTTTATTTTCTTCTGATCCTCTCTTCGCCTAGCCGCGGTCGCTGTTCTTATGCCTATAAATTTCTAATCTCTCACGGAATCCCGTTAAGCTCAAAGCTATCGGGTTAGTAAGACGCGCCAATACCCACAAACATTTCAAATCCATGCAAATGAGATTTAGGGAAGCCAATTCCTGGCTGGCTTTTATAAGAGAGAGAGGGGTGTGTGTGCGTGTGTGTGTACAGCTACACTAATTGCATCCCACATGGTCCAAACAAACATTTCTAGCCAAATTTGTGAACTGCCCTCATTCCCTACTTTCTGTGGAATAAGTAAGGATACAAAATTAGGGACGATTTAATGGTGTGATATGAGCCTGCCTGAGTTTTAAAAACCACTGGGGAGAATTTTCTCCTGGTGAGGATATGGGAGAGAGCCTTTTTGGTGGATGCTCCCAGACTGGGGGATTCCCTCCTATGGGAGGCTATGATCCTGTCCAAACAGTGAAAATAATCCAAATAGCAATTGCATGGAAGGCAATCTGTCCAAACGGACATTCGCATCAATACGTCTCATTTAGAAGGGGGGGCAGCCAAATCCACTGTAAAGCTTTGAAGGGAAGCCTTTGGAGCTTTTCTCTGAGTTTTTAAAAACTCCATAGGGCATGCAAATGTGAGATTGTCAGGACAGTCGCATTCATGTTGATTTTTTTATGCCAGCAAAATAATGTTTTAACAGGGACGTCTGATAAAGTCCTAAGAGATCCTGGAGGCTGCTGCTGTTTACCTTGCCTGTTGCAGGTAACCACACATGGTTACTTTTAAATCAGCTACTACACAATCTCACTTCTTTCCCAGCTCAAGCTTTCTTGCACTGTTTACTTCGGACATGCTGCCACCACCCGATGCCAAAAGTCTGAGTTTCTCCACCTTTCTTTTGCCACCTTCTCAATGCTAACGTTGCCAAAAAAAAAAAAAAAAAAATCTTACAGCTAGGCAGAGGACGAGGAGGAAAAAAGGATCATAAAAAGACTTTGTAAAATACTTTTCCCCCCTTTGTCAGAGGGTGCATCTACAATGTAGAAATGTTGCAGTTTGACACCACTTCAATTGCCATGGCTCCATCCGATAGAATCCTGGGATTTGTAGTTTGGTGAGGTGCCAGCACTCTTTGGCAGAGATGGCTAAAGACCTTGTAAAATGACAAATCCCAAGATTCCATAGGATGGAGCTACAGTGCTTAAAGTGGTATCAAACTGCATTATTTCTACAGTGTAGATGCAGTAGTCTTAGTTAACTGAGGTATACACACACATGAATGAATGACAATTCTTGCAGGGAGGAGAGGAAGCGCTGGGCAGAATTTGAAATTAGGATAAATTAGGAATTTATGGTAGCTAATTAAAAGTAATCACAGTTCTTGTATCTCCTGATTTCAAAAGAGGAGGGAGCATAGAACATATCAGCAGCCTCCTTCTCTCCCTCTCGCCCACCACTCAAATTTAAATTTAACCTACTTTTCACCTGGTGCAGTGGTGGAGGTTATTCCAGCTGCCGCTATTATAATCAGGCAAGCCTCCCTCAAGGGATCAGGATTGATAACTTCAAAGCCAAGGAGTTTAGGAAAGGAGGGGGGAAATCCTATTTGTGCTGCTGTGATTTTATTTCTTTTGGCAAAACTGAGGTGGGTATTAGCCTGGTCTCTCTGGCTCTCTCCAACTTATTCTTTAAAACAACCCCATATGAACTGGGCCAGAGGGAGCGGGTGGCTTCTGCAGCCATGGGATGGTGAATTCAGTCTGGGTTTTAGTCTGAAGTTTAAAAGAGCTGTCCAGAGTGCTGAACCTTCTGAAACAGGAGACAACGTCTTGGCTAGTTCTTTTACAGTTCGGAGTAAACCTCAGAGCAGAAACATTGCCCCATTGACATGGAAGCCACCCAGCTTCCACAAGTGGCCACATGCTGAACACAGAGGCGACAGTCAGATTTGGTTGATCTTTGAGGTAGATGTTGATTTTTGCCGAATACAGGAGGTAGTTTTTCAGGACAAGACATTGCAATCATTTTTTGTACCTCCAAATCACTGGTAGGGGGAGAGGACAACACATCTTCCCACATAATTCAGACCCACATGTTTTAGACAAGGCTGTGAGAGATCTCCTTGCTGCCCTTGCTAGACCTCAGGTGCATGAACTCAGGTTTAGCAATGACATCACAAACCTCACCCATATGTATCTCCTGTTATGAAGACAGATAGAGAAAATGAGTGCAGACATGGCCACTGCTGCCACCACCCCCTGTATGAAAATCCAGTCTTTGCCCTACTGTTTGGTCTGCTTCCCTTTGGCGTGCTCCACTATTTTTTGCAAACCAGAGACGTCAACCCCATTTCAAGCATTGTCCCACCTGACTCACAGCTACATACAATACAAAGAAATCAGAAATATGGCATGAACAATCCTGACTTCATACCATCCAACATTTCACAGATGAAAACTAAGACCTCTGTGGCCAAGCAGCATGAGGTTGTGGTCAAGATGGCAAACATTACTAATGAGGAAAAACACACAAGCGACGAGAGGCTGTAGCAGTTTGCTTTTGCCTAAGCCTACTGGGAAGGGTAAGACTCTATCCCCCTCTCCTCCCTGCTGAGTTAATGGAGTGCAAACAACTTTTGCATTTTGAAATCCGTTGGCAGCAATTGAAATAAGCTGGAGACAAAAGTGGAAGGAAGAGAGGAAAACTGGGACATTTTAACAGCATCTGAAAAAAAGGGAGGGCAAATTAATTTGGACCGTCCCTGCCAAATTGGGACAGTTGGAAGGTATGTCATTTTGGTATTCAGTCTGGTATGTTTCCCCCTTTTGCATGATGTTTAATTGCTGTCAGCCATGAGCAGCAAGACAAAATGCAGGCTGCGCATAGATTTAGTGGCAGTCTTCACACACACACACAGAGTGACACTGGTTTAACCTCTCAGAGTTTCCTAATGAAAGAACCCATTGGTCTCCAAGCTGACAGAGACGCCATGTGCCTCAACCGGCGATGGGGGAGTTGCAGGGAGTGGTGGTGGGGAAGAGTCTATAAAATCTTGTCCTTTAGAAACTCAGCTCCTGTTTTTCTGGAGGAAAGCACCGCTTGAATAGTTCCCTCTGGCTTCCTGAGCAGAAAAGACAAGGAGGATATAAAAAGGGGGCAGCAAAGATCTGATATGTGTGTGTGTGTTTAAAAAGAGCCTTCACCCATGGGTTTTTCTTTTCTTCCTTCACCACATTCTACCATATCCTTCCATTCTTGCATGGCTCCTAACCACAGAGCCTTTGACGGGCAAAGAGATGGTCCCATTTTCCTAAGAAGAATGCTGAATTCAAATAACACCGCCATCGTTCTGTCTTCTTGCATTGTAAAAGCCATGGTGATTTGCAGGGAGGGGGTAGATTGAAAAATTCAATGGGGGAATATAGATCAATCCAACAATAAAGTTTCACTATTTACACATATGCCTTTATAGATGCACTGTGTGAACCACAGTATGCAGACTTCATGTTCCTTTTCTGACATTGTCCAGCACATGTACTTTAGAAAAGAAATCCATCAATCCTGCACAGAAAGCTACATTCCAGAGGAAAATTAAGATTATCCACCTACAAGGAAGAAGAGCTGAACCTCACAGAATGTCTGGTATTTCCAGTTTCTCTCTTCTCCTCTTTTCAATTTATCCTTTCATCCTCAGCTTACTTCAGTTGCTGCAATCTGAATTTAAAATGCAAAAAGGAATTCGTGCTCCATTTATGCAGTAGTGGGGAAAGGAATTTTTTTGGAGGGGGATTTTGGTCACTGCACAGTTGGTAAAGAATTCTTGCTTCTGCAATGATCAAAAAGTGGCCTTTTTCAGAATAATGGATTGCTGAGTTAGCCCAAATGGCCAAATTAATGCGGCTTTTAAAGGATAAGCCGATTGAAGACTTTTTGAAAGTTTGGAAACCATTTCTGGATTTTTTTTTATTTTTTTTGAGCAATAAGAAATCTAACTATGTAATCTGTGGCTATGGTTATCAGTAATTTTCCTAGGATTGTATAATAGGATCTCTAATAGCAGATTAATATTTTTTTTTCCTTTTCCCTTTTTGTTACAGTCAGGATTGTGGAGTCAGAGCCCTACTGTGTTTAAGTGATATGTCTTTTTCACCCTTTTTCTCTTCCTCTTCTTCTTTTTCTCTTTTCTTCCTTCTGTTTCATTATTTTTTAAATTGTAAATTAGATTGTTGGTGTTTAAATTAATAAATACATTGATATTTTTTTAAGCGGCCCTTTTTATGACCAGGGAAGGCCTTTTTTTTAATCAACAGGAGTAACCAGAAGTTACTTTACAAAAAGGCCCTGCCTGGGCCTACAATGGTCTTGGAGCAGGACAAAACATGGCAAAAATGTCCCCCACACTCTCTAGAAGGCATTTGGGGCAAAATGGGGGTATTTTTTACCCCCGAGGGCCACAAAAACAGACCTGGGAGCTGCATGGATGCCTTTGGCCAAATTCTGAGCCCAAGTTAGATGGACCAAACTAGAGTCTACACTATAACCAGTGGTGGGCTGATAGCTCTGATGTTAGTGGAGGGTAGGAAACCCTCTTAGGGCTTCTGTCTGAATTTTAAGGGATCTCTCCAAGGTACTGACCTTTTTGGGAGGAGATAAGGTTTGGTACTTTGGATAGCTCCTTCAAAATCTGTTCCAAAACCTGCAGCAGATTCACTGAACCACCGATTTCAGAGTCATCCATTACTAACAAGACCTCTCTCTTTTTTGCTTTAGGGACCTCTTTTTGCTTTCCTGGGGCTACAGCCTCTTTCATGCTTATGGAAAGAGTTTGTCTCCCTGGCAGACACAGGTTGTGTTGCTTGACACAGCTGACTAAGTGGCTCAAGTAGGAGCTGATAGAAAAGACCTTGCAGAGACTGGGTAGTGATGAACCAGGGATGTGTGTGTATGTGTGTGAGAAAGAGAGAGGCTGCAGCTTCATGTGAGTTTCCCTTTCATGCACTGAGTTTGCAATAGGCAAATCTCCAAACTCCCAGTCTTCAACCTTTGATTCCACTGCAGTTTCTTGCCCACTCCTTGCCCCCTGGCAGATCCAAATAGAATTGACATTTCAGGGTTGTCCCAAGCCCTGAGTCTCCTGGGCCAAAAACCTGACACCCAGGAATGGCCGTTGGTGATGTCATTAAGCATTATGCATTGAGTACCACCCACATTTGCTCACAGCTAGTTATTCAAAACACGCACACACACACACAGATAACAATTACATAAAGGGGCTGTTCCCATATCAAGGGGAAATGAAGGATTATTCCTTCTCACCTACTTAGGGTTAAGGTTCATTTAATCTAACCTACTTGTTTCTAGCCAGAAGAGCAGAGTGGATGGTGAGCCCTGGTGCCACAATGGCTGGAATGGGAGGAAGCTAACTAAATTAATACATAGAGTCCACACACACCCCCGAGAGTCTTTGCAAGTTGCAGCAACCAATGAATGGTGGAGCAAGCTTGTTTTCTGCTGCACCAGAGACTAGGACATGGAGCAATTGACCCAAACTACAGGAAAAGAGATTCCACTTAAACTTTAGGAAGAACTTCCTGACAATAAGAGCTGTTTGTAAGTGGAATGCACTGCCTTGTAGTGTGGTAGAGTCTCCTTTTAACAGCTTTTAAACAGAGGCTGGATGGCCATCTGTCAGCAGTGCTTTGATTATGTATGCCTGCAAGGCAGGGGGTTGGACTAGATGGCCCTAGTGGTCTCTTCCAATTCTGTGATTCTATGAATGAACCCTTGGAAATTGTAGCAAGCTGCTGGCCTGCTAGGTGTGAGCTGGAGATTTGCACCCAACCCTTTTCTCTTGCCTGGAGCTGAGCCCCACAAAATCGGAGAATTTGCACCCTCGCCTCCTGTCTGGAGATGACCCACAAAAACTGGAGCTTCAGAGCCAGTCCCTGAGATCTGCCAGCCCTGGATCCAAACTGTGGAGGGATTTCAGCCAGCATGCTGAAGTGTTGCACTGTAGGCTTGCAAAACAAAAAGTAACAATACTTCCAAGATATTTCCGTAATTGCACGATTACACAAAGTGCCAGAGCGAAGGAAGCTCTGCCACTCCCCATAGACGATTTTGTTACATTGGACCATCTCCCAGAAGCTGATCTGAGCTTCCAGTAGGAAAACAGCTGGAAAGGAACAAAAGGAGCTCTTTCTGTTTAAAAAAAAAAAAGAGAGGTGGGAAAGGATGAAAATACCCTCCACAATTAAGAAAAATAAAGGAGAGAAAGAGAGAGATAAACAGAAGGTGGGAAGCTTTGCAGAAAATGCTTCATTGTTTGGGGGCTTCTGGGTCTAAATATAATCAGAAGAAAATAAAAATGAAAATGGCTGCACTGCCAGCCCAAAGTGAACAATGGAGGTGTTATCTGTCCCTCCACGGTTGTTACTCCAAAGGATGTTTATGGCTCTGTGCCAAGATGGAGACTTAAAGGTGCTGTAGTACTTTCATCGCAAGCTATTTATTTAGAATTCTTCAGTGGGGAAGGAAGGAGAAATGTTTAAATTCCAAATTATTTTACAAGGAGATGGGGGAACTATGGGGAGCTTCTAGATTCTGTCCTCTCCCTCCATCTCCCATCCTGAAACCAAACAATTTATAGGGTTGCAATGAATTTTCACTTTCCATAAGGTAGGTTTCTTGTTCACTTTGGGCCCCGGGATCAGAATTACTCTCCAAAGTTAGCAGTCATATAAACCATACTCTCCCACATTTCACAGATGGAATGTGTAGCCAAGCAGCATCAGAAATGTCGTCAAGATGGCAAAGTTTATTAATGAAGAAGAAAAGGCAAGCTAGGAGAGGCTGTAGCAGTTTGCCTTTGCCAAAGCTAACTGGGAAGGGCAGGATTCTGCCCTCCTCTCTTTCTCTTAATGAGTTAATTGAGTGCAAACTACTTTCACACTTTGATCTCAGTTTGCAGCAACTGAAACAAGCTCAGGATAAAAGTAGGAGAAAGAAAGAAAAACAGGAACATTTTAAGAGCAGCTGAGAAAAGTAGGATGACAGAGGATTAATCAGGACTATCCTTGCCAAACTGGGACAGTTGAAGAGTATATGATCTGCTGTGCCCCTACCTATCCTGGGATGTCCAGGATAATTCAGGAATCCCTTAGCATTACTTTTTCAAGTTTCTCTTCTTGCTTTTTCATCATAGCAATCTTTCTCTGGCTTTTCTTCGCAAACGAAGATTCAGGAAGGACTCATCCCGCGCTTTCTGCAAACGCGCTGATGACTAAAAAGGCCAATCCGAGATAAACAAGTCCAGTTGCAGAAAACACAGCAGAAGGTCTCCTTGGGTGATGTTTTTGGGTTGTGATTCTTTCTGCATTGTCGTTTCTCTTCAAGACTTGTTCGTCGTGAGTTCTCAAATAAGGGTGCAGCATTGTGGATAGTGCATCTCCATGCCTCCCGATGTGAGGCCAGGGCGGACCATTGCTGGTGATCAATTTGGCCAAGCCGGAGACAGTTTAGAGTCTTAGTGCGAGCCCTCAGACGGCTTAAGTTAAACAAGCTACCATCAGTACGGTAATGTATATAGATGCCATCATAGCAATGTAATAATGACATTGACATAACGCAGTGGCTCCATTATACCAGGAAACATACCAAGGGTGAACAGGCGCCACACAGTTACAGCAATTTCATAACCACATTCACTGCCATGGCTCCATCCTATGGATTCCTGGGGTTTGAGGTCTGGGGAGGTAATTAGAATTCTCTGCCACAGAACTGTAAGAGTTTTAGTGCTGTAGTTCAGGGAATGAGAAGATGACAAAGCTTCTCTTTTGGCACCAGAATCTTGATGGCTTGAAATGTTGCGGTGTAAGTAGACACATGTGGGCCTTATCACACTGCACTGTTACAGCACTATTATTCCACTTTAACTGCTATGGCTGCCTCCTGTGGAATTCTGGGGTTTGTAGTTTAGTGAGGCCTAAGAGCTCTCTGGCTGAGAATACTAAATGCCCCTCCCTAAACTGCAAATCCCAGCTAACACACATTGGAAACTGCTCAATGCAGTGTAGATGTGTAAATTGCTATTGCTTAAAACAATGTGTAAGCCGCTCTGATAGCCTTGTGCCTGGAGAGTGGGGTATAAATAACTAATATAAATAAATAAATAAATAAATAAATAATAGTGATATAACAGTATAGTGCAATAAGGCCCTGTACAGTGTTGAACTGTGTGTTTTTAAAACGGCTCATAATTTTCCAATACTAATCATATCTGTGCCCATCTCAATGGACTTATATTTTATTGTATCCAGCTGAACTTTTTCCTTCCATGGTCCATAGCAACAAATATTTTGGAATGGCTCCCTTGCAGAGAATTTTGAGTCCTCCCCAAACTATAAAGCTCAGCTGCAATTGTCTATCACAGTCTATGTTGCATAACTTTACTGATATGTACCGATGTAACAGAGGTGCTATAGAACACTCCTCGTGAATTGCGAAGATGTGTATCAGGGCGCCGGCAAGAGCGTTCCAGTGCGCATTGGGGTTTATTGATGCACAATGGCACTCCCTAGCCAGTGTCCCAATGTGCATCAGGTGTGCCCAGAGCACATCAGCACCCCATGCACAGTGGTTACTTTGCTTGCTCCTCCATGTAATAATGCCACAGCATTCCTTTGCTGAACTGCTCCATCCTGCAGACGTTAAATCTACTTTCATAGACACAAGTCCCCTACTGTATTCCAGATCACATTTGGTCCTAGCAGCATAAAGCTGTTCCATGCTTCCTATATTCTTTATAGTTATACTAAAGTTCATGGCAAACAGGTCTGCTCTGTTGCCTTCCCCCTTATTACTGGCTGGCTTTTATTCCTTTGCAGAGCTGACCATCCTAAACATGTAGGTGCCTGTTTATTAAATCCTTACTGCATGCTGAATCTTTTATTATTACATAGCGATCTTTTCATTTCTGGTTGTTTACTATCATGAGTGCTTGTTGTGGGTAGGCACGTTAGAAAAAAAGGGAAAAAGACACCCCCAAAAGACAGACGACAATATGTCAAACCAGTATGTGCAGAGTAATGTACAGTACTCCATTTGGACCGAACAATGCTTTTGACAATTTGTTATGACTTTGTGTGTGTGTGCCTTTGAGTCGCCTGTCGATTTATGGTGACCCTGTGAATTCCATAGGCAAGGATTCAGAGGAGCCAGTTCCTTCTTCTAAAATATAGCCTACAGTACCTGGTATTTGTTGGCAGTCTCCCATCCAAGTACTAACCAGAGCTGACCCTGCTTAACTTCCAAGATCAGATGAGATCTAGTGCCTTTAGGGTATTTTACATTCTGATAAAGGCTTCACATCCTCTTATGTTTTGAGACAATTATTCCTGTTGTATGTGGTTCTCAGGTTTTGTCTAACTTAGCTGGATGAGGCAGGCTAAAACTTTAAATGTAATTGTAAATGTCAGCCTGTTTTGCTCGACAAGGTGCAGAACAAAATCTTCTCTCACTGTGACCAATATAATTAGATTGCTTTGGAAATTAGAGCTAAATGAAACTGCAAGCCATTGAAAACCAGCTCAGACAACAACCCTATGCCCATTTATCCTGAGTATTTTTTTTAAGTCCCTGGGATTTCCAAACAAACATACCTAGGATTGGATTGCAGTTGTTGCAAACTTCCAAATTTAGACATCGAAAAGTAGCTGTATCTTCCACAGAGCGATCACGTAAGAACCTGAAGGAATCTTTTCCCCATTCCAAACTCTCTTGTATCCATTCATAATACTTGCCTAGCAAATTTGGCTGGAAATCAAAAGCATATATCAAGATTTTTAAGAACTGAGAGTTGATATTTGAGTTGCAAATACTTTTTGGCTGGAATTCCAATTCACGTCATCAAAATTCAACCAAGAGTCCTGTAAGACTAGCAAATTTATTACAACATGAGCTTCTGCAGACTATAGACCAGAAAGCTCATGGTATAATAATTTGATTAGTTTCTAAACCTTACATTCATAAAGGTTTTTATATTTAATAAGAGAGAAAGTGTTAAGTTTGAACTTTCATAATTCTACACAAACAGATTAGAACAATTGTTTCTATCCTCATGCACACCTTGGAAGCCAGCAATAGTATATTTTAAGTAATAATGGTCTTTTACAAACATATTGCTCTGAGTGTGTCCTGAATACATTGCCTGTAGCACTCATAGGTTGATTCCCCCAGCCAACACCTGGCATTTGTTGGTGGTCTCCCATCCAAGTAGTAGCCAGGCCTGACTCTGCTTAGCCTCCAAAATTAGACAGGATCTGGTGCCTTTGAGGGGTGCTGGGGTTTGAAATTCTGGAGTCCAAAGACGTAGCGAGGTTCCTTTGATATCCCACCTTTGTTTATCTATGAATTCCTTCCTTAGCTATTCCCAGCAGGAGCAATTCTGGAATAGATACACCCAACACCCTCCCCCATCGTAAATCCAGAGATAAACATCTGGACAGAGGGAGAGAGAAACCAGGACTGTGTTAGCAAACAAATCAACCTTTCCTTCTAGAGGGAAAGCAGGATGCAATGGGGGGTTGCTGTGGTGGGGAGGGGGGAGGAACACACCCTTCCCCTTGAGAGAGAGAGAAAAAGAGAGAGTTTTAGAGAGAGAAAGAGATGCCACTCCCTTTCCTCTTCTCCAGTGGGTCCTATAGAATCCTAGAGTTGGAAGAGACCACAAGGGCCATCTAGTCCAGCCCCGTGCCCTGCAGGAATACACAATCAAAGCCTTCCAGACAAATGGCCACTTCTACTTTTTGGCCACAGAATCATAGAACTGTATAGTTGGAAGAGACCACGAGGGCCATCCAGTCCAACCCGCTGCCATGCAGGAATACACAATCAAAGCATCCCTGACAGATGGCCATCCAGCCTCTGTTTAAAGACCTCCAAGGAAGGAGACCCCACCACGCTCCGAGGGAGTGCGTTCCACTGCCAAACAGCTCTTACTGTCAAAAAGTTCCTCCTAATGTTGAGGTGGAATCTCTGTTCCTGGAGCTTGCATCCATTGTGGGAACTAAGACAAAGGACAGCAACATTTAACTCCTCTGCCTGCATGAGATCCCTCACCTGAACAACAATCCAAGAAACATCTGAGACAACCTGTAGGCCTGTGACTCCAAACACCGTTAATTTTCTTTCTCTTTCCCATTATCACAACATCTTTTGCCTGATGAAGAAGCCAGTAGAGCTTCAAAAGTTTGCATCATGTGTTTTGTATTTGGCTTGGCCAATAAAGGCATCCATTTTTTATTTTTTTTTGGTGAATTGTTGATGACAGTCAGGTTTAACACTCTTAACTCTCCAGCTGCAAGGAAATCCAGGTGACTCCCTCCCACTTTTCCTTCCACCTTTACCCCAATTTGATCCTCCAATCTGTAAATGATGCCCACCTCCCAGTGTTGACCAGATCTATTTGCTTGCCCCATGGTGACCTCCCACCACAACCCAATTGAGCTGCCTCCAGCCCCATCTTCAAGATTGTTGGCCATATTTTCCGTATTTACCTTGCCAGCCCAATCAACACCCCTGGAAAATTTCCACATCTATCCCACTTCCTCCTCCATTGTCACCAAGAAACCTCTGAAACCTCTCCCACTTTATTGTGTTTACCTGACCTTCCTCCTTAAGCTGGTCTTCCCACCTCCACCCCCCTCACCTGCTCCATCCCTTTTGCTCTTAATCCGGGTGTATCAAAAGGTCCAGAAAGGTTAAGCGACACACCCAAGGACAGCCAAGATGATGAAAGGTCGGGAAACCAAATCTTATGAAGAATGCCTGAGGGAGCTGGGTGCGTTTAGCCTGGAGAAGAGGAGACAGAGGGGACCTGAGAGCTATCTTTAGATATCTTGAAGGGATGTTGCATAGAAGATGGAGCCGGCTTGTTTTCTGCACCTCCAGAGGTTAGAACAAGAAATAACGCATACAAATGACAAGAAAAGAGTTCCACTGAAGCTTTAGGAAGAATGTCTTGACTGTAAAAGTGGCCTGACAGTGGAATAAACAGGACTACCTTGGTGGGTGGATGAGTCTCCTTCTTTGGAGGACTTTAAACAGAGGTTGGCTGGGCATCTTTCACCACACTTTAGTTTGGTGTTCCTGTATGGCAGGGGGTTGGTCTAGATGGCCCTTGGGGTCCCTTCCAACTCTATGATTCTAAGATAACAGCACAGGCAGAGGGAGATGGGTTGGTAGAGGTGGGAAGGAAGATTGGTTTGGCAAGTTTCAGTTTCTGCTAGTGTGTACCTTAAAGTAATTTCTGACTTACAGTGACCCTAAGGCAAACCTATCATGGGGTTTCCCTGTTAAGATTTATCCAGAGGGGATCTGCCATGGCCTTCTTTTGAGGCTGAGAGGGTGTGACTTGCCCAAGTTCACCTAGTGGGTTTTCATGGCTGAGCAGTGATTTGAACTCAGGTCTCCTAGAGTTCTTGTCCAACACTCAAACCACTACGCCACACTGACATTTTTAAAGCCCACCCATTTAAAGAGGCACATGGGAGGGGGGACAGACCCCATCCTTTTGGGGCTTCCCCAGATGTCTAGGACACTGTGATTCCCTACTTTAGGGTGTTTGCCTTTCCCTTATTTTAAAAGGTAGAAATGACTTTACCAACTTAGTTACCACATAAAAGACTTTCAAGCCCAAATAGGCTCTTAGTTTTGGTCCCTCCTCTTTGCGTTCAGCCCCCTAAAACTCTTCCAACATTGAATTTGGCCCTCAGGCTGAGCAGAAATTCCCCATCCTTTACATACTGGGCATTCTACCAAGATGGTGGAGTCAGACTTGTGGGGTTGGAATTGGAAGAAATTTTGGGTAGAGTCAGAGCCTAGTGTCGGACTAGGACTCTGAAGACCAGGGTTCGAAACCCCACTCAGCCATAGAACACCCAACCGGTGACCTTGGGCAAGTCACAGTCTCTCAGCCTCAGAGGAAGGCAAGGGCAAACCCCCTCTGAAGAAATCTTGCCAAGAAGAAAACACCCGTGAGAGGTTCACCTTAGGGTCACCAGAATTTGGAAATGACTTGAAGGTACACAACATAAACAACTCAGTAGAAATGTACCGACTCCAACTCTGGCTTCAAAGTAAAAACATACAATATTATAACAATATGTACAGGTAAACCTCAGTTGACAAAGTCAATGCATTCCTGGGCTTTACTTCTTTAACAGAAATGTTGGTACCGGAGGTAGGAATAACACAGAAAGAATAAGAATAGGTTGCTACACCACCACCAAAAGAAAATTAAATAATAGTTCAAAATGTTTCAGCAAACTTTTTATCCAGAACAAACCGTAAGCACATGTAAAATGAAACAAATTGGTCAGGTAACCCTCACATAAGGAAACGAAAACATTTTGAATATTTTGGAGACCCCATGTGTTACCATCAAATTGATCACCAAGAATGGTCCGCCCTGGCCTCACATTGGGAGGCATGGAGACGCACTATCCACAATGTTGCAGCCTTATTTGAGAACTCACGACGAACAAGTCTTGAAGAGAAACGACAACGCAGAAAGAATCACAGCCCGGAAACATCACCCAAGGAGACCTTCTGCTGTGCTTTCTGCAACCGGACTTGTCTATCTTGGATTGGCCTTTTTAGTCATCAGCGCGTGTGCAGAAAGCGAGGGATGAGTCCTTCCTGAATCTTCGTTTGCGAAGAAAAGCCAGAGAGACAGTAATTTTGTTATTACAGTCAGCCCTCTGTATCCACGGATTTGGCATCCACGGATTCCACTATCCATGGCTTGAAAATATTCCAAACAAATAAATAAATTCCAAGAAGCAAACCTTGATTTTGCCATTTTATATAAGGGACATCATTTTACTATGCCATTGCATATAATGGGACTTGAGCATCCACGGATTTAGGTATCCATGGAACCAAAGCCCAGCCTATACCAAGGGCCCACTGTAGTAAACATTTGCCATTTACGAAGGAGTTGGGAGTCCAAGGGTAGAAAAATAGAGGAGCTGAAGATTTGGCATGCCGAATCCACAGGCCAGCTTCCCTAACTGTGTCCCAGACAAGTAAATCAGACTATAACTCCCATCACCCACAACTAGGATATAGCTATATTGGTGGTGGTGGGTGATGGGAGTTGTAGTCAAGCACATCCAGAAGGCGCAGTTGGGGAAGACTGCTGCAGTGTAACAGCAGCAAAGCGGAGCCAACAAGAAAAGACCACCCCTACCATGCTTCCCAAACGAGTTTGCCACCCCAATGTCCGAAGTGGACAGTTTACAAGTCTGAGTGATGCATATCTATATTGTGGCAGCTTTTTCTTATTTTCTTTTTTTAAAAAAGAGCTCACTGCTTGTCAGCCATTCCCATGAAGCCTGGAGTCCTGGGACTATGGACAGACAAGCTGATGACATCAGATGCCAGAAGGGGAAACACAGATGACCTCCTTCAAACTGTCCCCCCATCCCCAAATCCAGCAGCCAGCGAGGAAAAGAACCCCAGAGTCATTACTAGACAATGACGGCTCAGCACTGTATCGGTGGTCTTGACTCAGCAAGTCAAATGCCAACAGAAAGGTCCATCAGACTGCCACAAGCCAAGCCCATGATCAAAATACCAGGGGAGTTTGGGCAGTGCCATCTCTCCCCCACACTTGACCTTTTCTGACATCCTCATCATCCTCCCAAAGCGACTGGTTTTAGAAAGCCATGGAAGGCACCTTCCTCCCTTTCCCACCAATGTTTTGCCTTCTAACTATGGTCAGACCCCCATATCCACAGAACTCGTATCCATGGTTTCAGTCATCCGCAGGACACAAAACAGCACACCTACCACACAGTCTTCCTAGAAAATGCTTAGAGAGACATCCTCTCTAGACATTTTCTAGGTCCTCCAAGGCAAACCTAGAATAATAGTCAAGAGACCCCAAGGGCCATCCAGTCCAGCCCCTTCCATGCAGCTATACACAATCAAATCATTCCCGACAGATGGCCATCCAGCCTCTGTTTAAAAATCTCCAAAGAAGGAGACTCCAACACACTCCGAGGCGGCAGTGCATTCCACTGCCCAACAGCCCTTACAGTCAGGAAGTTCGTCCCAATGTTTAAGTGGAATTTCTTTTCCTACAGTTTGACCCCACTGCTCCATGTCCTTGTCTCTGGAGCAGCAGCAAACAAGCTTGCTCCATCCTCAGTGTGACATCCCTTCGAATATTTAAACATGGCTACCATGTCCCCTCTTCACCTTCTCTTCCCCAGGCTAAACATACCCAGCTCCCTAAGCCACTCCTCATAGGGCATAGTGGCTTCCAAACCTCCCACCATTTTGGTGGCCCTGCTCTGGACACATTCCAGTTTGTCAATATCCTTCTTGAACTGTGGTGCCCAAACTGCACACAGCATTCCAGGTGAGGTCTGACCAAAGCACAATAGAATGGCACTATTGCTGCCCTCAATCTAGACACTATACTTCTATTGATGAGACCTTTACAAGTAGCCTGTAGAGTGAGAGAGACACTTGTAATCTAATCTCACCACAAGGCCCACTCAATTAACTGTTGGTTCCTGTTTGGTTGCTTCCATACATTTTTTGAATTTGCAGTTCTCTTCCTTCTCTTCAGGCTCTAGAAACCAGGGCTTGGAAAGAACCTGACTGGGGATGCTGAGAGCTGTAGTCCAAAAAGTAACTTTTCTGCTGGAGATTCCAACAAGGATAATCTCTCCTGCTCTAAAACAAAGGGGTGGAAAAAAGAAAACCAAAGCATAGCACAGCAAAGCAAAGCAAAGCAAAGCAGAGAAGTCTTGTGACTTTTTTAAAAAAAAAAAAATCAAAATGACTGACTAGGTCAAGTAAGGAATTCTCATCTAGAAACGGCAGAGAACATTGCTTGTATTTAACGCTATTCAATGGTCTGAGAATACAGACTCTTATTGTTCACAGACAATGGATTTCTAGCTAAATACTGTGGTATCTATACAGAAACGACCATCTGTACAAAATAGGCCTCGTCACCTGTTAGCCTTCCATTTTCCAAGCTTCATCACTCAATGTTCAGGAACATTCCAACTGTTCCGGGTAAGTGCGCCACACATAGAACGTCAATAAACACTATCACTTCTGGGAGGGAGGTGAAAACACAACGTGAACTGGGGCAGCAGCAGGGAGACACACTTCAGATGTGGTCCAGTCAAAGAAGTGGTTGGGTGTTTGCAGGAAAGTTGTGAGGAGTGATGTCAAAAGAGGGATTGTAGGGAAGATGGCTAGAATAACAGGGACAGAATAGCAGGTGGACTGAAGGAAGGAGGAAGGGCTCTAGATCGTGCATTATGGCTGAGATTCTGCATCATCTTGGCATAGAGTAAACATCCACCAGCTGAGTTACCCTTTGCTTCTTGTTGTTGTGTACCTTCAAGTCGTTCCCAACTTATGGCAACCCGCAAGTGATGCTATCACAGCTTTTTCTTGGCAAGGTTTGTTCAGAGGAGGCTTGCCATGGCTTTCCTCTAAGGCTGAGAGAGTGGGACTTAACCAAGATAATCCAGGAGGTTTCCATGGCTGAACAGGGATTCGAACCTTAGTCTCCTGGAGACCTAGTCCAACACTCAAACCACTGCATCATGCTGGCTGTAAACTATGCAGTCCCTACACTGAATATTATCTTATGAGAAATGGTGACTGCATATAACTGTCAATTCCTCACATACCCTCCAACTATCCCAATTTAGCAGGGAAAGTCCCAATTCAGCCTCTGTCATCCCACTTTTTCAATTGCTTTTAAAATGTCCCAGTTTTTCTTTCCTCCTCCCACGTGTTTGCTTCAATAGGTGCAAACTGAGTTCAAAATGCAAAAGCAGTTGTTTGCACTCAGCTAACTCTGGAGGGGGGACAGTTGCTGGAGGAATGTTGCCCTTCCTCGGAGGCTCAGGCAAAAGCAAACCGCTGCAGCCTCCCCTAGCTTGCGTGTTCTTCCTCATTAATAACTTTTGTCATCTTAACCACACTCAAATGTTACTTGACCACACAAGTCCTGGTTTTCCATTTGTGAAATGGTAGGGGGTATGCCATAGTGCAATGCTCAGTACATAGATGCTGTGTGTTTTGTGCATGGACACACTACTCTAGGTGCATTATTACACATCTGGAATGGTAGGTTATCTTCCTTGCCCTCGGGCCACCAGCTGAACAAACCTCCTTTGCTCAGTGCTGCTGCTGGCTGTTAAAGTGAGTTTAGGGGGTCAGGGTCAGGTCAGGAGGTATTTCTCAATTACATATGCTTAATTAAGAAGCTGATGTAGAATATTGCCAATAATACATATATATGCAAAGAAGGGTAATTGCATTAGTATGCACCGCTTCCTTGGGAATAAACCACAGTAAACTCTATGGCAGTGCTATTCAAAGTGGCGGGTCCCTGCATCAATGCCAGTTTGCAAACCATCCGCTGTTGGCCCATGGAAGGTTTCCAAGAAAAAAATATACTGTTATTAGCCAATGGGCACACGTATGGTGCTGGTCCCTGGCACATTGGAAAACAACAATTGCCAGTCCTCCACAACAGACAGCCTGAGAAGCACTGCTCAATGAAACACTTCTGAGTAAAAACCTGCAGCACAGGAGTACACTGTAAATAAATGTATTATTGTGCAAATGTGTATGTACACAAACACACCCCCTTGTATGCAAAGCAGGAAGAACCCACTGACTGGCGACTGCTTGCTCCATTAATTTCCACACCAGAACATGTGCACTGTGTATTTGACAGCAGTTTCATAAACGTGCCAGCAATTTTAATTAAATCAAGAAGTGTGCCCCCCCCCGCCGCAAAAGACAGAGAATGAGGAAGGAGCAAAATCTGTTATTAAAATCAGTAAATACCTGGCTGAGCTTCAGTGAATGGCAGGCTCTAGAGAGATGACCTACTGCCTCCATTCAGTGCTAGAATTCCCCAAAAAACAGCAACCATGTCTGGATGCTGAAATTTCACAGGTATGAAGAGCACAGATCTTCAAAAGGTAGAACAGGACCTACTCTTGGGTTTTTGGCTGACCTTCAGTGTGGGCTGTGAGGGCAGCACTACCAATATACAAATTACGGTAAAAAGAAATGGTTCTCTAAATGCATATCTGGACTAGGGATTTAATTCTTCACTAATTTTGTTCCCGAAAGTAGCAACCAGTAATTTCAGCAATATTTGAAGTTTTTGAAGACTATTCTTTTAAATAGTGCCAGTAGTTTGGGGTTTATTCTGAACAAAATTTGCATACTTTTTGCACAGAAAACAGCATTTTTTGTGTACAGAAATATTATTTTGTATACAGAAAAATGTTTCTTGTGTAGAAAATAGTACAGTTGGAGCATTAATCTGTGCAAAATTCATCCAAGATTATTTTTTTCTGCAGAGAACATCATTTTCTACACACAAATGACATTTTCTGCACACAAAAATGTGGGAATTTTGCATAGAATAAGTCCTGAACTGTGAAGATTCTCATCAGTCAAGAATTCTCCTTGTCAGGATTTTCTGACACTTGAGAAACAAATTTTTGATCATTTTTGGAATGTTTCTAACATTCTTGCCCTTCCTAATCTGGGCTAACCATGGGCCTGGGTCTGAAAAAGGTGGAAGATTATAGCATGAGACCAGTGTTAAGAATCATCTGCCCTTCCAGATGTTGCTGAGCTGCAGCTCCAACATCTGGAAGTGATAGCAAGGGCTGATGGGAGTTGCAGTCGAACAATATCAGGAGGACACCAAGTTGCTCACCCTTGCATTCAACCAAGTTCCTCAACTTGGGTCCCCTGATGCTGTTGTTGATAGCTCCCAGAATCCCCAAGCACTGGGAGTTGTAGTTCAACAACACCTGGGGAACTGGGTTTGGAAATCAGTGTATTAGAGGGAAGGGCTTCCACAACCAAAGGAAACCAGGAGCTTCCAGACATATTTGAACCCTACAGGGACATCATATCCATACCCTTCAACATTTCACAGATAAAAATCAAGAAATGTGTGGCCAAGCACTGTCAGAGCGTGGTCAAGATGCTAAAATTACTAATGAGGAAGAACAGATAAGCTAAGAGGGGCTGCAGAAGTTTGCTTTTGCCTGCACCTACTGGGAAGGGCAAATTGGGACAGTGGAAGAGTATGTGCGTAATAACATCACCAGGGGCTGCCCCATGTAACACATCCCATGTAATGTCAACAGGGCTTACCTCCTCTGACATCACAAGTTTTTGGCCCAAGTTTCTCCCCCACCGCACTTTTCTCATCACAACCACCCTGTGAGGGAGGCCATCCCGAGAAATAAAAGAACAGCCGCTGGCCCAAGGTCACCCAGAACTTTTTGTGGCACACGCAGGACTTGAGTCTGGCTCTCCTAAGTCCCAGCCCAGTACTCTAACCATTGAGCCACAATGGCTGGTGTCTGGTTATTTCTCCACTACAACAATGGACCAATTTCAAAAGACAACAGGGTTTAAGAACAGACTTGCTAACTGAGATCTATGGGGCTCACCTAATCCAGCCCCGTGCTTCCAACAGCAGTCACAGAAGCAGGGCCAGAAAATAATGGCTGTCTCATGCTTATATCCAGGCATGTAGTACAGAGATATACTGCTTCTGGATAAGGAGGGTCCATTTCACTAGCAAGGATTAAAAAAACAATCACAGGCCCCAGCACTGAGCCTTTGTAAGTTCTTATTCCTTAGAGAAAGAAGAAGGAGGCAGCAAGAAAGAGAGAAACAAAACACAGTGCTTGCAAAGCTTCCTTTCTTTTGGACTTTGGTTCCCAGAATCCCCAGTAAGGCTGTCAGTGTTGTCATCCAGAAAAGGATTTCCCTTCCAAGTGCTGCCAAAATGTTGGGACAAGGAAGAGTTCGGACCCTCCAGTCTAAAATCAGGTGGCAGGGAGTTCCACGGTCCCCATGACCCGACACACAGGCAAGCAAAATCCTTCTCATCGGTTTGTTGGGGTTCAAAAATCAAGGGTAAGTGGACTTCTTAACACCGAATCCCACCCTCCCCTTCAGACCTCATAGCCCTCCTCTTCCTCCCTCTAAAACAGGGGCTGGAAGTAGGACCCACAACCCCTAAGAAGTGGGGCACCCGCTTTCATCGCCCAAGGCGGGGGGGGGGAGGAAACGACAGACAGCGGGGTCCCCTTTCACAAAATCTGTCACTGAATGGGCGGCGGGCAGGGGGGGCGGTAGAGGCGGGCAAGCCCCTCCCACGTTTTTCCAGCCCCCCCCCCCGCATCCCATTAAGAAAATTGCAGAGAACCCGACCATCTCCCCCCTCCCCTTGGCAGCCACATTCCAGCTCGGCCTCCGGACGCCCCCTCCCCTGTCCTCCCAAGGAAAAGGAGAGGTGGAAAGGCAATGGGAAAGAAACCCACACCAGCCGCCCCCCCCCGGGGGGACCCCCACAACGTTGCAGAAGGGGAGAAAAACAAACCCATAGCCATTCCTCAGTTTCCCCGAGGGAGGGGGGCTTACTCTCTTAGGGGTCTCAGCCTTCGAAGGCCCCCCTCCCCTTTTTTACTGTCTTAGGGGTCTCAGCCTCCGAAGACCCCCCTCTTCTTTTAGGGGTCTCAGCCTCCGAAGGCCCCCTCCCCTTTTAGGGGTCTCAGCTTTTGAAGGCCCCCTCCCCTTTTAGGGGTCTCAGCCTTTGAAGAACCCCCTCCCCTTTTAAGGGTCTCAGCCTCCGAAGATCTCCCTCCTCTTTTAGGGGTCTCAGCCTTTGAAGATCCCCCTCTCCTTTCAGGGGTCTCAGCCTCCGAAGACCCCCCTCTTCTTTTAGGGGTCTCAGCCTCCGAAGGCTCCCTCCCCTTTTAGGGATCTCATCCTTCGAAGACCCCCCCTCTTCTTTTAGGGGTCTCATCCTTCGAAGGCCCCCTCCCCTTTTAGTGATCTCATCCTCCGAAGACCCCCCTCTCCTTTTAGGGGTCTCAGCCTCCGAAGACCCCCCTCTTCTTTTAGGGGTCTCAGCCTCCGAAGGCCCCCTCCCCTTTTAGGGATCTCATCCTTCGAAGACCCCCCCTCTTCTTTTAGGGGTCTCATCCTTCGAAGGCCCTCCTCTTCTTTTAGGGATCTCATCCTCCGAAGACCCCCCTCTCCTTTTAGGGGTCTCAGCCTCCGAAGACCCCCCCTCTTCTTTTAGGGGTCTCAGCCTCCGAAGGCCCCCTCCCCTTTTAGGGGTCTCAGCCTCCGAAGGCCCCCCTGCCCTTTCCCCTGGCCTCCCTCCCTCCCAATTGGGGGCAGAGAAGGCAACCCCCCCACCCCTCACTCGGACCCTTCCCGGTCTGCTCGTTCGCCCCCGCCAGCCCTCCTCCAGCCCCCCCAGTCCCGCGCCGCCCGCCCTCCCGCTACTCCGGGTCGACTCCGGATTAGGGGAGAGGGGGGAGCCCGGACAATAGGGCTGGCGGGCTGGCTCCCTGGCTGCCTCACCAGCTGGTCCTCCGGAGCCGGATCCCCGCCGCCGCCGCCGGCTCCAGCCTCGCCCTCGCCCGCCTTGCCGGGGGACTCGGCGCCCATCCGCAGCGCCTGCCGGACCCGGCGCTCCTGCCGCTCGCGGAGCAGATGCAGCTCGCACAAGCCGGCCAGGGTGCCTTCCAGCCAGCCGCGGAGCCGGCTTCGCTCCGGGCTGGCGGGGAAGGAGAACGCCCGGATCATCCTGCCTGCGGCCGCCGCCTCCGCCACCTCTTCCTCCGGCCCTGGAAGCGCTCTGCCGGCTCCCGCCGCTGCAGCTCCGGCGCTGTCACCGTCTCATCTGCATACCCACAACCCATTGGCCGGCCCGCCGGGGCTCATTTGCATACCCGGCTCTTCTAGAGCCCGTGCCAGCAGTATAGCCACGCCTCCCATTCAACCAATTGGTCCCTCTCTCCCGCACTCCTGATTTGCATAATCTCTTTCATTGGTTCCGCTGTATTGACCACGCCGGCTCATTGGCTGCAGAGCCTTCGTCGAGTTTCATCCTGAGAAACGACTGTACCTGAGCTTCGATCTTTGCATAGCCACGCCCTGAGGAACAACCCATTGGCTCTCCTGCCTTGGTTTTCTCCCTTTGGTCACACCTCTGTGTCAAGCCATTGGTCCGCCAGGTACGGCATCTACATAGCCACGCCCTGGAACCGTCCACCACCATTGACACACCTACCATGCTTCGTTTGCATAAACCACGCCCCTCAATTGAAGCCCTTCGCCTTTCCGTTTTGCTTTTGATTCAAGCCATTGGTTTCCCCTCCCCTCTGATCTGCATAACCACGCCCTGGAAGCATTCCATTGGCTCTCCTGCCCCCGAATTTTCCTGAATGGCCACACCCCTTGATTCAAACCCTGCGGCAACTGGCGGGGGTAGGGGATCCACACGACACAAATAATCCAGTTTCAAACTGGAATATTTGCATAGCTCCTTCCTATGGAATCCCAGGATCCCATAGGAAGGAGCCATGCAAATAATCCAGTTTCAACCTGGATTATTTCTCTAGTGTGGATGCCCTGCTGGGGTTATTTCTTATAGTTGTCTGCAATGAAATGCAATTAAGCCAAATTCTCTATTAAGGACTAGCCTCCTTACTCCTTGGAGCGCCTCCATTGGCTGGAAGCCCCTTCCGTCTGATCTGTGTCCCGCCCCTTTCCCAGTTGCTCATGTGTCAACAGATTTCATATTCCTGGACCCACCCATTTATGATGATTATTTATACATTTCTCCCTCCAGCATCCACGGATTTAAGTATTCACGGCTTGAAAATATTCTTAAAAAAATAATCATCCAAAAAGCAAACCTTGATTTTGCCATCTTATAGAAGGGACCCCATTTTGCTATGCCATTTGCATATCATGGGACTTGAGTATTCATGGATTTTGGTATGGGGGGGGTGTCCTGGAACCAAACCCCAGCGAATACGAAGGGACAACTGTACTCTAATAAGCATGTCTCCACCCTACCCTCTCAATCGTCAGTCCACCTATGACACACCTCCATATTGAGAAAACAGAGATCCTTCTTGATGAAATTTGAGTCTTTTGGTGCTGTCCATTTTAAGAGCAATTAATTCCACCAACAAAGTCAGTTAGAATGATTTGGGGTTCTTATTTACCATCAAGTCAAAGGCAGTTTGTGGCTAGCCCAAAAAATGAGAGACCTACAAGAAATGTTGGTCATCAACAGCCCAGGACAGGTCTTTGCAAACTCAGGGTGTTTTCCTTGAGAGAATCAATCCTTCTCAAATGTGGCCCTTCTCTTTCCTTGCTGCTTTCCATTTCCCCTTGCATTGTCATCTTTTCCAGTCTCATGATGTGTCCAAAGTAAGATAGCCTCCATTGAGTCATTTTGGCTTCTAGAGGGAGTTAAGGCCTGATTTGCTCTCAGACCCATTCATTTCTCTTTTCGATGCCCTATGGCAGTGGCTCTTAAACTTTTCTTTACCAGGGACCCCCTTTAAATATCTTTTGTTGCTGTGGACCCCCAAGACTTAACTCAAGATTTAAAACCATAATAATAATAATAATAATAATACAATTACACCATCCATTAAAGCTTCCCTCAGAGGCATGGAGGGAAGACTTTTCTCCTGCTTCTTCCTGCAAGTTTGTGGCTGGAGCAGATTGAATGGCAATGCACAGGCCAAGCCAGCCAGCCAGCCTTTGCCTTGGCTTCTGTCACATGGCCTCTCCACTGCAGGGAGGAGGTGGTCCAAGCAGCTTTCAAACCTTTTCAGACCCCCTGTGAGGACAACCATACCCCTGGGGGTCCCCAGACCACAGGTTAAGAACCACTACCTTATGGTATCCATAGAACTTTCCTCCACCACAATTGCACCACATTCCAATGAGATGATTGTCTTCCTGTTTGTTGTATGCCTTCAAGTCATTTATGGCCACTCTAAGCTGACCCTGTCCTGAGCCTTTCTTGGCAAGATTTGTCCAGCGGCGGGGGGATTGCCTTTGCCTTCCTCTGAGGCTGAGAGAGTGTGACTTGCCCAAGGTGGGCTTCCATGGCCGTGGGGCCAGCTAATTGTTCACTGGTTTGTTACTCACAGGCAGGGAGACTCGGCTGTGGGACTTAACTGCTTCATCTGCTGAAATAAGTTGGGAAAGTAGGAGATCTGTGAAGTCAAAGGCTTTCATGGCCAGCATCCATAGATTGTCCTTGGTTTTTTTCTGGGCTGTGAGGCCGTGTTCTGGAAGAGTTTCTTTCTGACGTTTCGCCTGCATCTATGGCTGGCATCCTCAGAGAAGGCATCCATCTGTAGCTGGCATTCTCTTGAGGATGCCAGCCACAGATGCAGGCGAAACGTCAGAAAGAAACTATTCCAGAACACGGCCTCACAGCCCAGAAAAAAACCAAGGAAAATCAGTAGAAGACCTGCTTACTGGCGTCAAGCAGCAAAATGTCTTGGGTGACCCTAAAGATCAGGGAGAGAAGGGTCTTATACCGACAGAGATGCCAAACAAGAACTG
Source organism: Gambelia wislizenii (assembly GCA_030847615.1). Taxonomy (NCBI): domain Eukaryota; kingdom Metazoa; phylum Chordata; class Lepidosauria; order Squamata; family Crotaphytidae; genus Gambelia; species Gambelia wislizenii. The sequence continues at coordinate 35,912,202 of JAUMIR010000010.1, forward strand.
GATCTGGAAGCATCTCCTTGCTAGGACTCTTCCCCATTGTTTTTAGGGAAACAAGGAATGGATTCCTCTGGAAACAGATCTGGGGCGGGGAGCTTTTTTAGCCTATAGCTTCCTCCACCTACCTCAGCCAGTACAAAAAGAGCTGCACAAGCACTGGAGTTGTCACACTGTCCAGGGGGACCTGGGTGTTATAGAAGATTGCACCCTGGCCTCACATCGGGAGGCATGGAGATGCACTATCCACAATGCTGCAGCCTTATTTGAGAACTCATGCCGAACAAGTCTTGAAGAGAAACGACAACGCAGAAAGAATCACAACCTGGAAACATCACCCAAGGAGACCTTCTGCTGTGCTTTCTGCAACCGGACTTGTTTATCTCGGATTGGCCTTTTTAGTCATCAGCGCGCTTCCTGAATCTTCTTTTGCGAAGAAAAGCCAGAGAGAGAGAGACAGACTGAGAGAGAGCCAGCATGGTGTAGTGGTTTCAGCACTGGACTATGACTTTGGATACCAGCGTTCGAATCCCTGCTTGCCATGGGAACCCACTGGGTGGCCTTTGGCAAGTTACTCTCTCTCAGCCTCAGAGGAACTGGCAAAGGCAAAACCCCTCGGGACAAGAAAACCCTGTGATTAGGTTCACCTTAGGGTTGCCTTAAGGAAATGACTTGAAGGCACAAAACAACAACAGACATACAAATAGACAGAAGATATCTATGAGGGACAGACATCTGTTTTGTTGTTCTTTTTCTTGTAAAGCACCATGTACATTTATGGCACTATAGAAATAAAAGATGATAATAATAATAATAATAATAATAATAATAGCAGATAGATAGATAGATAGATAGATGTGATGGATAGTATGAGACATAAAATAATGAAAGACAGATAGACAAGGTAATGACTACCGGTAGATACAGAAGGAGAGAGAGAATTCATTCATAGATAGAAAAATAGATAGATGATAGAATAATCAGACAGACAGAAAATAGATAGACAGATAGAACATGATAGGCAGACAAATGATAGAGAGATAGAATATGACAGACAGACAATAGATGACAGATAGATAGATAGATAGATAGAATGAATCATGAGAGAATGAGAGATAAAATAATGAAAGATAGCTAGAAAGAATAATGAGGTAGAAAGATGGAGGGATGGATGGATGGATGATGGACAGACAGATGGATATTATACATTACTTTTTTGGGAGCCCTAGTAGGCAGAAGAGTGATTAATATATATTTTTAATAAGTAAACAATCCACCTGAGGTTTGTCCTGTAATTCTCCTCCCAATTTTCATGGCTTGGTAACCATTGCAATGTTGACAAAGGAAGGGCCTAACGCAAGGCGCAAGGCAGCCAAGCCAGGAGTCCTAAAAATACCCACGCAGGGGGCACGGGGAAGGTTCAAAGGGCCCCGAGAAAGGGGGCTGGCGGGTGTGACAGTGAGGAGGCAAGATGGCAACAATGGGTTTATAAATGGTTGTGATAATAATAGTGCGAGGATGGTAGCCATGGTGACAGAGAAGATGGTAGCCATGACAATGGAAGGAGGGGGGGTGCAGGCAGCGGGCGGCGAGGACAGTGAGAAATCGCAGCATTGGCCTTGGAAGGGAGGGCCGGCGGGAGGGAAGAAAGGCAGCAGTGTGGCAAAGCCATCTGGTGCTTTCTGGTGAGCTGTGGTGAAAGGGGAAAATGCACACTTCTGTTGCATCCTTATGTAGGGAGAAGGATTAGATGCTCTACCTGTGCGCCGCTTCAGGAGCGTACGCCAAGGCCGATGGATGCTTGAGCAACACATAAAACCATGCTTCCTGTGTATGGTACGCAGCAGAAGCAAAAGGCCTTGTGATGGGTTGAAAATGCTGAGGCTGTAGCTACAGCGAGGTGGGACAAAATGAGATGAGAAGGAAGAGGAGTCGGAGTCCCAAAATTGGGACTCAAGGCAGGTTGCATTTTTTTTAAAAAAAAAGACAACATAGCTAAAAGCATACCAAAAGCAAACATAAATAAATCCAGCATGGTGTAGTGGTTTGAGTGGTGGAGTACGGCACCAGGAGACCAGGGTTCGAGTCACCACTCGGCCATAGAAACCGGGGAGAAACTAAGGCTGCTGCCAGCCTGCAGCAACAATGCAGTTTGACACTGCTTTAAACTGCAGTGGCTCAATACTATAGAATTTTGGGATTTGTAGTTTGGTGAGATATTTAACCTTCCCTGTCAGAGAGTTCTGGTGCCATGACAAATCCCAGGATTCCATAGGATGGAGCCAAAAAAATTAAAGTGATGTCAAATTGCATTATTTCTGCAGGGTGGCAGCAGCCTAACTTAGGTTTAAATCTTCTTCTTCTTCAGTAAGGGAACAGGAGAAGGCTGGGAGACATTCCCACCCCCTTTGAGAACAAGGATAAAAGTGGCATCAAAGCACAGAGGGAGGCTATGGGTGTGAATTTTGCCACTCAAATCTTATGCAGAACTGGGGGGAAATTGCCTCATCTGGAGAAGCCCAAAGTGAAGACAGGGTCCACTGAATGTTTACTTCAATAGTCAAGTTTTGGAGGGTGTTGCAGCACAGAGCAACCGAGTCCATCTGTGAATATTTGGCAGGGACAGAAATTGCAAATATCAGAAGCTGGCTATTTGGCCCCTGGAGCACCAAAGCTCCAGGTCCCTTTGATTCAGCCACTGAATTTGATTCCCAACCTGAGGCACTCCAGATGGGTTGGACTACAACTCCCATCTCCCCCAGCCAGTAGCTGATTGAAGATGAGAACTACAGTCCAATACCACTGAGGGTGGTAGGTTGGGGAAGGACAATTTAAGCCCCATTCCCTGACAAAAAAAAAAAAAGAAGCCATGAGTGGCCAAATTGCACCCCTCCAGATGTTGTCAGACTGCAATTCCCAGCATTCTTCACCTGTGGCTAGGGCAGATGGGAGTTACAATCCAACCACTTCTGGAAGAGAGACCGACTTTGCTTACCCTTATATTCAACCTTAGGTCAGGATAGGCATTATGCAGCTCTCCAGTTGTTGTTGGGGTGCGACTGTCATCAATCTAAGCCAGCAAGGCCAAGATGAGGGATCATGGGCTCTGCAGTCCAACAACATCCAATGGGCTGTACTGTTCCCACCCTTGCCTTCAGACAGTTCAAGGCCATTCCCACATCTCCTTCAGTCTTGCTGAAATGGTTGCCTCTTCAAGGAGTCAAGACACCAGTTTCCTATATTATTATTATTATTTAAAAAAAACACATTAGAGAAAGAAAGAAAATCCAACCCCTTCTCCCACCCACCCCCATTAGCTTTCCTTCCTCAGCACTGGTGAGCCAACGCTGGCCGTTGCAAAGGTTTTCGGTGCCAAGATGCTTGCTTAAGGATTTGCTGTCAACCCTGGACTGGAAGAAAAAGGTGGCTTTGTTTGCTGCACAAGGAACTAGTCTTTTGAGCTCTGGCCGGCTTCAGACAGCCACTTTTTCAACCGCCACAGAGCCGCTGCGCCATTGGAGGGTCAGAGGGCAGAAAGCGGGTTGGAGGCAGGAAGGCAGCCAGGTTCACGCAGGAACAGAAGCTGAAAGGAAGCCATTTGAATTCTAGGCTGAGCATCCTCGGAGTCAGTCTCTTTCAGCAGTTGGCGATGCAGTTCTCCATTCCAATGAAAACTGGGAATAAAGAGGGAACCCCCCTCAGCCCCTGAGATAAAAGGCAGAGTTCCACAATACAGTCTGATAATCTCTATTAAAGGTGGGGTGGTGGTCAAGTACAGGCCTGGGACCATATGCGACCCTAAGGCTACCTTCGTGGCCCTCACCTCCTACCCAGAATTGCCCAAACGAGACTTGCCTGGCCAAATTCACCTTTTAAATAAGACGCAGGATTCCTCTGTTCTGTAGCACATGGAAAAGATGTTTTTCAAACCTGGAGTGGAATTTCTTGGCACTTTTTTTTTTTTTTTTTGCATTTTTCATGGGTGGGTGCATGGCTTATTTTTAGCAATCCATGGGGCACCCAGATGGTCTCAGGGGCAAAGCTCCCCAGAGATGACTTAAGGGAACCCCAAGATCCTTCTACTGCAAAGACCGTAGCAAGCAGTTTATGCATTCCAATCATTTTTATCTCCCCATCTTCCTCTACAAATTTCCCTTCAAAATTTGTCCGCTGCTTCTTCAGCTCCACTGCACCACTCCCAAACAGGGCTAAAATTAGAGAACTGCTCCTTGCCTTCATCCTTCACTTACAGGGAGAAGAAATGGAGAATTTGCACAAAGAAAAGGTGAAAATTCAGGCAGAGTTTTTCCCCCCTTCCATGGGTTGCCAGCAGGTGATGCTGTTGTCTTGTTCCAATGAATGGCCTCCAAGATGAAAGAAGAGAAGGGGTGACCTCTATAAGAAGTCCGCCGGTCCGTCCATCCAACTGCAGGGGCAGTTCAGAGCACACTGACCCGGTCAGCCAAGCCCTTCACCTCCATCTCCTGCTGCTCCTCATCCTCTTCCTCTTCCTCCTCCAGACGACGGACCCGTAAGTGGTCTGGGTACGGGAGGCCATGTTCAGCAGCAAACTGCTCCCACCGCGCATCGTCGCTCTCGTGGGTGATGTAGCGTTCCGCCATCCGGCTCTCGAGCTCCCGGAGGTCCAACCACGTTTGGTAATCCTGTCGAGGTAGCAGAGAGAAGACAAGTAGGGAGAGTTTATTTTTTGCAGAGACCTGGACGCTACTCCTGACTCTCCCAACCTTGCAGCCTCCAGAGGCATTGGGCTGCAACTTCTAGGCTGGGGGATTATGGGAGCTACAGCCCAACACTTCTGGAGGATGCCAGGTTGGGGAGGCACTCTCATAGAGTTACGCTTCGGGTTTAACTCTGGCTAGGGATTCACTACTGGAGGCTTTCAAGTGGAGAACATGTCATGTAGTTAACCTGCAGGCTTGATGCTGGTTGCAGGATTCTGGGAGTTGCAGTCCAGCACCTCCAGAGTGCACCAGGTTAGAGGATGGAGGGCTATTTCCAATGCATCTTCCCTGTTCTTAAGAGGATCCTCAGTTTGTAGTCAATGTTTGCTTTGTGTTCAATTTCTCCCTCCCCTTCCTCTCCTAGCACTCTACAACCACTGTAAAGAATCACAGCTGGGGTAGTTTTTCCGATGAACAGTGTTTTAACTTGTATGTGATTCTAAACTAGGGATTATTCATATCTCCTTTTTTCATTCTTGCTGGAAAGAATTTTTAAAATGCAAATGTTTTCTCCCAGATAGACTGGAGTACAGTACCTAATTTTGTTTTTGCAATTTTTTTTACTCCTTTGACAAAACATTTTTGCAGAAGTTTTTGCTGTCTCCCCCAGGGACAGAAGGAAACAAAAACGCCAACTTGTGGCAGTTAGTAACTTTTTTTCCCAACAGAGCATCCTGATAAGTTGACACACCCTTTCTCATCCAAGATGGGAAAATTTGTAAATCCCTATTCTAAACCTTTTCCTCCCCATCTGGATAGGAAAGCCTTGTCACTCTTCTGCCCCCTGCTGGAAGACAGCAGGACAGCTACAGAGGATGCAGGCACTATATCTCCACCCAACAGTAACTAACTGCGGGACATGAGGAGATAGACATTTTGTCTGTATACTGGCATATTTTATCCAAACTTAGTGGAACAAACTGCCCTGGAGGATGTTGGACTCTCCTATCTTTCGAGGTCTTGGGCACCTTTTAGGGGTGATTTAGTTGTGTATTCCTACATAGCAGGGGGTTGGACTAGATAGCCTTCATGGTCCCATCCAGCTCTAAGATCCCATGATTCTAACATTCTCAGTGCTAGTAACTAAACATTAGGAGAGGCCTTTCAGAACAGGACATAAAGCCTGCTAAGAAGTTGGGATGCCACCCAAGAAGGGTGTGGCTATCTGGCAAAGGGATGTGGGGCCAAATTCTTCCCCTAGGAGGAGCAGATTCCACCGCGGGCTTGTCTATACAAAGCAAGAAAATGTGGATTGGTGCACAGTAACACCAATTTGCAGTAGCTTTCATTTGTCTCCATGGGTTTTTTTGGCAGGAGCACAGGCATGCAAAGTCGTATGTGTTTGTTGTTCAAACAGACATGCCTGCGAATCAAGACGCGAGTAAATTACTCATGTTTTTATTCTCCCCAAGTTGCTGCTGCCAAACAGTATTTTTAAAAAAACTAAATCCAAGGTGCAGAAGTACGATCTTCTGCTTAATTTTTTTTTAAAGACTTGTTTCCTCGCCTCAGCACATGATCGCTTTGGCAAAAATCCAAAATGGTGGTTCTGGATGCTGCCGCCCTCCACGCATGTCCAACCAATCAGCTATCCATTTCAGAAATGTGTAGTGATGTGATTCGGTTGTCCGAACGGACGGGAGTGTGCATTTCCCTCGCAGTTTTTTAAAAACTTGGGGAAAGTCCCAAAGTCTTTTGTAGCATTGTTTTTGCAGTTTTGGGGGCCCCTCCTTCCAAATACCGTGATTCAACGCAGGATCTCATTAGGACAAATGGAATTCTCCTCTAATTCCATGCGGAGTATTTTCACTGTATAGACAAGCCCTAGATCAGAGTTGGGCAACTTGTGGTCTTTTAGATATTGGGACTGCAACTCTCATCAGGCCTAAATAGTGTACCCCATGCTGGAAACTGCAGTCTAGAAACATCTGGAGAGCCAACGGGGTCTATCCAGATTAGGAAGGTTCACCTGACCCCTCCCTTTAACATACCTGGAGCCAAGAGTGGCTGAGCGATTTGTCAACACTGTAGCGTTTCCTCATCTTCACCTGGAGCAGGTTATTGATCAGATCAATAGCTACAGGAGGGAGGAAGAAAAGAAAATTAAAAAAGAACAGTGATCAATGCTGTGCCGTTTGGGATGCTACCAGCACCAGCTCTTTACCAGCCAGAGATAGAACCATAATAGAACCACAGTCAAGGGAAATAATAGTCCCATTATATTCTGTGCTAGCTCTTGGAAGCTAAGCAGGATCTGCCCTGGTTAGTACTTGGATGGAAGACCACCAACAAATGCCAGGTTCTGTAGGCTATATTTCAGAGGAAGGAACTGGCAAAACCACCTCTGAGTATCCATTGCCTAAGAAAACCCACTGAAATTCATGAGTGTCGCCATAAGTCGACAGACGACTTGAAGGCACACACACATACACAAGTTCTGACCTTGGTCCCTTTTCTCCAAATGCTGTAGGCTAGAAATTCCAGACCATGGGAAAAGGTGCCTTTTTGGACTGTCACTTTGCTTGTATCTTTGAACAGTGTTCATGAAATAGGTTTTTGTACATTGTACATTGAAGTGTTTGTTATATACTACTGCAGGTTTTGAAATTTTCCATTAAGTAACTGCAGTGGTAAAGCGGAGTACTTGGCATATCATTATATTATTTGTATCAGGTTATTTGTATGATTTGCTGTATACATGGGTTGTTTGATGCAATTCAATTGATTAAAGTATATGATAAGTCATTATATGTGAGTTTATAACACTCCTGCTCAACAGGTTTACATTGAGCATCACAGAGTGTTGACAGAACTGCAACTCCCATCATCCTTAGCCAGAGTGAGGTATGATGAATGTTGCTAACCAACAACATTAAGTAGGGTCACATGTTCTCCATCCCTAACTGATATAGTAGAAGGCAGGTTAACCCTCCTGTATAAGAAACCAGAAGCCCAGAAGAAAGAGGTTTCGCCCTCCATTCCCGCCTTGATCTGCCCAGCACCATGCAGGGCATCATAGAAACTGACAGAAACCGCCCCACCAAGGCTTTGAAAACGGACCAGCATTTGCCCTGAAGTGTGATGGCACTGTGGACCAAACTGGAATGAGCAAGATTTATGCTAATGGTGGAAGCCATTACAAAAGCAGTGCTTTTTAGCCCCCAGTGGACCCCGTGGCTGGTATGCAAGTACTGGAAGCTGTGGCCATGCCTGAAGCCACATAGTTGGATCCACAGGAGCTAAACAGATCTTCATACATGCATTCTCTTTGGACACGGGTGGAGAGGTCAGGCAGCTGGTTCCAATAATACAGTCATCCCTCCACATTAAACATTCACAGATTTGATTATTTGTGAATTACTGTAATTTTCTGCGGTGTCTGCTGTACGTGACTGGAAAAAAATGTTCTCTCTAGGCATTTGTAGATCCTCCAGTGTGATCCTATAGTCAGCTTCCACCAGAAGTTGACCATGGAATTGTTCTAGAGGGCCTACAAATGCCTAGAGAAATCTTCTCTCAAGTAAAAATAATAAAAAAAAAGAAAGCCAGGCTATATTCATAGTTTTTCCACTTTTGCGGGAGTCCTATGCCCCAACCCCCAAGAAAATTGTGGACTGAAGGTATACTCTTAGTTGAAAGTTATAAAGACTGAAAGTTAACAGTAGTCTTTCAAGTTTTGTTTCGTTATCTTCTTCTCATCTTTTTGTTTTCAGAAATCATCTTACCCAGAGCAACAACTGTACCAACTCCCTATTTCTTGCTGCGTCTTTTAAATTTTCCTACTACAAGACATGTGCCAGAATAATCCATGGAAGAAAGCCAAAGACTATGGGAGAGTAGATCCCACCCTCCCTTCTCAGCAAAGCACTGAGGACATTTACCCCCGACAGAGATCTGGCGCCATGGGTTAGGCGGGTACATGAAGGCGGCGTTCTGGATCTGGTCATTGATGTCCTCGTCTTCATTAAAGGGGAAGGTCCCGCTCAAGCTGACGTACATGATGACCCCCACAGACCACATGTCCAGGGAGCGATTGTAGCCCTGGTTGAGCAGCACCTCGGGCGCCAAGTAGGCCGGCGTGCCCACAACCGAACGACGGAACGACTTCTCGCCAATGATGCGGGCAAAGCCAAAGTCGCACAGCTTCACCTAAAAGAGGAGAAAGAGAGGGTGGGAAAGGAAACCGGTGAAGGTCTGCCATGTAGTGCTGAAACATGACACAAAACTCCACAAATGTCATTGGGGTCTTAAAAAGAGCTTTATTGTTATTGTTATTATTTAATAATACATTATTGTTCAGTATTATAGATCAGTGGCTCTTAACCTTTTCTTTACCAGGAACCCTCTTTAAATATCTTTTGTTGCTGTGGACCCCCAAGACTTAACTCAAGATTTAAAACAACAACAACAACACAATTACACCATCCATTAACCCTTTCCTCAGAGGCAGTGGAGGGAAAGGGAAGACTTTTCTCCTGCAAGTTTGGAGCTGGAAGGGATTGATTGGCAATGTGCAGGCCAAGCCAGCTACCCAGCCTTTGCCTTGGCTCCTGCCATGTGGCCACTCCATTGCAGGGAGGAGGTGGCCAAGCAGCCTTCAAGCCTTTGTGGACCCCCTCTGAGGACATGACAGTCCCCTGGGTGTCCCTGGACCACAGGTTAAGAACCACTGTTATAGATTATAACTATTATATATTATTACATATTAATAGTACATTATTATAAAATAGATATTATTGTAATATGCAGGCTGAGTCTCCATTATCTAAAGTGCTTGGAACCAGAGGTTTTATGGATTTTGCATTTATTTATTTATTTTGGTTTTTGGAATACCTGCATTTGCATATACATAGTGAATGAGGGCTGGGGAAAGGGGGGTAGTTACACGCCCAGTGCCCGCTGAGTTTGTCCTCATGGAGCCCTTCTTTCACCACTGTCAGAAATTTGACGAAGGGAAAGAGAAGAGGGGGAAGACATCCGTTCCTGCGGCTCCGCTTACACAAGGTCCCTGTAAAAAGTGGGCAGCTCATACACTTCCCCAACTGCCAGCACACTTTCTGCCCTTTTAGCAAAGTAGCCCTTGTAGCCGGGAAGGGAGGAAAAAGTCTAAATGGATCAGGCCGCGCTTCACTGGGCCGCTGTAACCTTTGTAGCTGGGAAGGGAGGGGAAAATTCTCCCTCACCTCCACAAGTCGTCTTCATTTTCTCTGCTTTGGATACATGGGCAGCCAATGGTGTTACTCTGTGCTCGCCATCACGACCCAGCCAATGGTGTTTCCCACCCTGCTGAGCGCCACCATTGATTTCTAGAGGGGCAGTTCCAAAGCCTTGGAGCAGCCACGGATAAGGCCCTCTCCCTTGTACCCACCAAACAAGCCAGACATAGAGAAAAGGGCTTCCCCTGAAGATGTTCAAACATGTTCATATAGGGAGATACGGTCCTTTCTAGTGCTTGTGGCTAAACAGATGCTGTTAAAATCTCATGAGATGTTTTATAAATGGTTAGGAACTAGAGACAGTCTGGAATGGCAGTGCAGGAGCACAGAAAGACGCCAGGGATCAAACTCATGAGCATCAGACAGCATCTGCTCTCCTGTGGTTCCACGGCCACTCTCCTGTGGCTTGATTTCCTTTCCAGCCAAGTCCTCACTTCCTTGCTAACCCCAATTTCTCTGCCTCAGACAAAAGCAAACACAGCAAGAACAATCACTGAGCAGAAAGTGGCTATAAGGAATGAAGTGTAAGGATTTCAAAAAGCTGTACAATCTGACTTTTCATTACAAATAAGATGCATGATTGTACTGTTTGACTGCTTTTGGATTTGGTGTAATCCCTGGCACACTTTTAGTGGTGTGCAAAAAATTGTGCCAGGAAGTGCAAGTCAAGCCACATTATCTGTCTCATATGAACACTCTATGGTTATGTTACAAAAGCAAAGCCCACATGCTACTTGGTATCACCGGGTGGTATCCACACTGCAGAAATGTAGCAGTTTGAGAGCACTTTCATTACTATGGCTCCGTACTCTGGAATCTGAGGTGTGTAGTTTTGCAAGGGGTCCAGAGAGCATTAATGCTGTAGTTCAGAGGAGTGCACAAGAGAAATTTAAGTCCCTCCCCAAACTTCTAGGATCCTAGGATTCTTTTGGATGGAGCTATAGCAATTAAAGTGGGATCAAACTGCTATAATTGTGCAGTGTGGATGCACCGGCTCCTTTTTCAGTTCAGGAGGAGATCCAGAATATGAATTCTTACCTGGGGAAATGGCTCGGCTGAAGCCAGGAGAACGTTTTCCGGCTTCAGGTCACAATGCACAATGTTCTTGAAATGGAGATGTCGCAGGGCCACCAGGATCTGAGGAGAGACAAAAATATAGGAGAAGAGAAGGGACAGAAAGGCATTCAATCCAGTCCAGTCAGGGCTGTACCGATGCATAGACCACAAAAGCCCATCACAGAAATTCAGACAAAAGCATGTTAAAGAATGTAATTCCAGTTATCAATGAGAATGATATTTAAAGCCAACAGGCATAACAAACAAATGGGAATATAGAAATACAGAACCAAACAGAATATCACCACTTATCCTGTATACAGAATATTCTGTATACTCAGGTGTTGTCTAGATGGTGAAAAAAATCCTCAGGGAATGTGGGTGGAGTACCTTTTGTCTAGATGAGCACCCGCTGGGATTGGCCATTTTCAGAAGGATGGGGGCCGAAAACTACCAGTACTTCGCGATAACAGCTTTCGCTTTTTAAAAAAATGAGTGAAAATGTGCATTACAGCCTGTTTGAACAACCAGTTTGAATTGGGGCACATTCCGGAAGTCAAAACATGATTGGTCGGACATGCGCAGGGGTGGGCTTACCAGCAACTAAGTGGCAGAATCTGCCATGGTTGTCTTTCACAGAAGTGATTATGCGCTATTTTCGAGCAGCAGAGCAAAAAAATGTTTTTTAAGCATAAGATCGCTCTTCCACGTCTCTCATTTAACAAGGCAAACAAAAAAAGGGAAATGGAGGGAGCTTTGGGGGAATAATAATGCAAGTAATTCACATGCGGCCACCATCTTTTCTTGCAGGCATGCTCTGTTTGAACTTCAAACTCGGATAGCCTCCCATGCCAGTGATCTTGCGAATGCATCGTGGGCACAAATGAACACTGCTGCAATAGTGAGTTAATGTGCTATTTTCCACAATTAATTCTCCCATCTAGCAGAGCCCAGAGACACTGTTGCCCCTAGTGGACACTGGATGAATTCCGCCCTTTCTCTTTCACTATTCCTGTTATTTTGCAGACTTGGACAGGATGAAGGTTGAAGAGAAAGCATGATAACGGGGTTGGTTTTGTTTTGTTACCTGGGTGATAAGGAACTTGGTAATCCTCTCGGGGAGCCGCCCTTTCTCTGAAGACAGAATCATTTCCAACATGTCACCGTGAAGCTTCTCCATCACCACAAAGACCTTCTCTGGGGTCTCAAACATGCACTCCAAGTTCACGATCCCGGCGTGTCTCAAACTCTGTAGAGCAAGGCAGAATGGGAAGAAGGGGGTCGGCCTGGAGACTAGAGCAGGGGTGAGGGAACTAGATGCTTTTGTATTGCAACTCCCAGCAGCCCCAACCATAGTGATGGATGATGGGGTTTGCTGCAGCACAACAAGATCTAGCACAAGGGTGGGCATAATGCAGCCCATGGGCCTCATGAATCCCTTGGACCTCATTTTGTGGCCCCTGAAGGCCTCCAGCATCCACCTAAAAATTCTTTTTTTTAAAAAAAGTCATGATTTGGGCTTGGTTTTGCCCCAAAATCACACAAAAAGTCCCCTAAAGGTATGAAAACATGAGAAAATACCCACATTCTGCCCCTACAAGCACCGCAGAACCTGGTAATACCTCCAAATACCTCCATTTTCCTCTGTAGCCTCTCTCAAAATGGCAACCAGTTACTTCCTGTTGCCATTTTGAGAAGGACTGCAGAGGAAAATGCAAGTATTTGGGCTTAGTATGCATTAGGATGTATGGCCTTCAGGAAGATCTTTTGACAGTAAAATTTGCCTCTGGCCCCCATTGGGCTGAGAGCTAGTGTGGATTTGAATGTCAGACTAGGACTCTAGGAGGCTGGGGTTTGAATCCTCTCTCAGCCATGGAAACGCACTGGGTGGCCTTGGGCATATCACACTCTCTCAGCCTCAGAGAGGAGCAATGGCAAACCCCCTCTGGGTAAACATTGCCAAGAAAACCCCATGACAGGTTTGCTTTAGGATTATCGTAAGTCAGAAATGACTTGAAGGCATACATCTCCCTGATCTATCAGGTCGTATGTTCCCTTCTTCTCTGCTCTAAGGGGAAGTTAAAATAATCCAGCCGCCTCTTTCTGCAGAAGCTTTGGTTGCTCATCACCACAAGATGGCTGACGTCCGGTTCACCTGCAAGATGGCGACTTCATTGCGCAGCTGGCTCTCTTGCTTGGTGGGGAAGCGGAGCTTATCGATAACTTTCACCGCCACATCCCGCCCGGTCTTCCGGTGTTTACCTGTTGGTCCAAAGAGAAGCCAGACTCATTATTAAATTGCAGAAGTCTCCCCGTTAGTGATATAGCTTTTTTGCTGCCAACCTGCCTCCCACATCAGCTGAAACATCTTAAAACATTCTCCTATATGAAGACTGTTAAAATATGATGCAGAGCCTGGAAAAGTTACTTTTGATCAATGACAACTCCCAGAATCACCTAGCCAGCCTGGGAGTTGTAGCCTCCCCAAAGTAATTTTTCCAGGTTTTGAACATGAAGAGTCCCAAATCCTTGCCAGTCTATGGCAAATTAACCCAAAATCTGCTAAGTAGACTCAGAACCTGGAAAAGTTACTTTTGTTTTTTGCAAGCACTCCAAATGTGAGGAGACACAAACCCTTGGAAATCTATCATAAACCCTCCCCAAAATCTGCTAAAATGAGCCAGAGGTTGGGAAAGTATTTTTGGATTGCAACTGTGGCATTTTTGGATTTGCAAAAAAAACGAACTCTCTCATGCTCTGAGTGGATCCCAACTTTCATTCTGCATGCTCCCAATTTAATCCCTCTGGTGCTGCCTTGCCCATTCTAGATCCTCCTGATGGAAGTTGTAGTCCAGAATATCTGGAGGCACAAGACTGTATACAGCTTTTTCAGAGACAGGGCTGTACAGTATTACCAACCAGTGCCCTCAAGAGGCGAACAGCTGTTACTGCATTACCGGTCCAGAAATTCACTAGAATACAAGTTGCATCGTATTTTGGGTCAAGATGATCCAAGTCCATGTCTAATCTTACCTCCATAGACAACACCAAACTGGCCAGAGCCCAAGACTTCATCTGGGAAGATTTGGTAGACAGTGGCAATATCCTGAAATTAGACAAGGAGTCACAATTTTGAGCAGCTTTGCTGAGAAGGGTAGAAAGAACCGGACCCAAGGAGAGGGATTAAGAAGCCAGGCAAAAGCCAATGCCAGGGAAAACCACAACACTCACCACATTCTCTTGGATCTGGCTATTGGACACGGAGATTCGCAACGATGCTTGCCCTGGAAGTAATATGGTCTAAATTAGGCTTTGACCCACCTCCAGCAACCTCCCAACATGACCCCACACCACTGTCCTGGAAGGACTATCATGAAGGAAGGGGAGAGAAAACCCAAACTACCAAGAGGTGGAGAGGTAATACCCCATCAGATCACTAGAGGTCAGTGTCGGACAGGAAGCATGCTCAGAAGGGAGGCTTCAATTCCATGGGACTACAGCTAAGGCAAGAGAGAGCTGTGTGTGTGTGTGTGTGTGTGTGTGTGTGTGTATTTATCAGATACTCACTGTGAGGCGCCTCGCCCTGGACAGGAGCAGCACCCTGGAGGACAACTGGCATGAGGGCCTGGCGGATGGCCATCTCCCAAGCCTTTGCTTGCTCCAAGCTGTCCCCGCCATGCTGGTTGTTACTGGGAACGCCATTTTCCCCAACATAGTAAGTGGCTTTGGCTGTGATAATTTCAAAGCAGTGAGGGTTGGCCCCCGAGGGCACCAGGGAGAAGTCCCGGGCAGGTTCTATGGCCAAGATCTCTGACAAAGGAATCTCCTACAGGGTGAGGAGGTAAGGGGGAAAAGAAAATTGAAAATCAGCTCCCTGTGACAACTTTCACATCCTGCCAGGGCAATTTGGATCTCATGTATTCCTGCAGCAAACCACTGCCTGCTCTCTGACATAGCACTCAGAATTCTGGGAGTAGCTTCTTCGTTTATCTTTAAGTTTCTAGTCCTCAATGTGTTGGGAAAAATCAGAATGAAAACACAGGGACAGTGCTGGGTGAAAAATGGGATTTGGATTAGCACATGGTCCAGAAATTTCTGTGATTGGGTGGCTCTTTCCACTGGGAAAACAATAAGAATCATTTTTAAAAATACGTGTTGGGCATTAGGAACCTGCACAGAGATCAAAATATATATTTGAAGCAGAGGAAGAACAGTAGTCCTCCAACACCCCAGAGCAGCCCTGTTCTCATCCATCCTGAAACACTCCCCCAAAACAGAGCATCTTACCTTGTAGTAGCGACTGCTGGTGTTGTTTTGGAAAAGGGTGAGGCATTTGCTGTCCAGTCGCCAGTAATGACGTTTCCGCTGCAGAACAGGGAGAAAGCAGGGGGTGTTACAGTCATGTTGTTACCAGGGCAGGGCAGAGGGATCTTTTTCTAAGCCTCTGTGCCCTGATGCAAGAGGAAAAGTTCTTTTTTCCACTATAAGTCTCAGAATCTCTCATAGCCAGCATAGTCACTAGATCATACAAGGTGGGGTGGGGTGGGATTTGGAGACTGATAGTCTCAGGGCCTAAATCTTATTCCTAATCTAAAGCAGTTCCAATGACTCAACTGCTGAATGGTTGAGTCACAAGCTGGGAGAGACTGCAGCAGTTTAATTTTACCTGAGCCAACTGGGAAGGGCAGGACTACACCCCTTCCTCTTCTCTTTCCCCTGCTGAGTTAACTGAGTGCACGTTATTTTCGTGCATCAGTTTGCATCAACTGAAGTAAGCAGAGGACAAAGGGGTAAATGGTAGGAGAGAGAAACTGGGACATTTTAAAAGCAACCAAAAAGTGGGATGACAGCAGATGAATCCAAACTGTCCCTGCCAAACTGGGACAATTGGAGGGTCTGTGTGTGTGTGTGTGTGTGTGTGTTGCTAGGGGCCATCAAGAAACCTATGGCTATTGTTTCATCTTTGTGCTGAGCACACAGCATCCTAAGATGCTTCCGAAAGTTGTCCAGATGTCCAGTGTGTCTTGAGCCCACCCTGTCCAGTCTGCACCCCAGCTCACCAGTGTGTCCTTGTTGCTGAAATGGACCACCCAGCCCTCCTTCAGAGCCGTGCTGGATTTCCGGGTGGTCTGTCGCACAGACTGGACCACTCGCATGAGTGGGATGTAGCCCATGGAGCTGTAGAAAGAAAGAATGAATGTGCATCAGCAGAAGGCCACAGCCTGGGAGAGTTTCCTCTCTCATTTTGCACTACAGCTCCCAGAACACCCCAGCTAGTACTCTGAGAGTTTTGATTTAAAAAAAAAAAAAAGCAACTTTTGCTAGCTCTAAAAGAGAGAAAAAAACTAGAGGGAGATGAAAGGCCAGGAATGGCAAAGGTAAGTGGAAAACTAGAAAAAAAAAGTCTGATTATTTTCCCTGCTTATTGGGGAAAAGAGAGACAATTAATTTCATTTACCAATTTTTCCTCCAAAAATATATCCGGTTGTTGTTTTTCACTTTTGGGCATCATGAATGACTTACCCCCTCACCTAATTTATCTTTCTCCTTGCCACTGGGGTGGCAAAAACCCTAGGAGTTTTAAAAGGGAGTTTTGGGGCCAAGTATGAGAGGAAGGAACTACAGATATTTTTTTAAAAAAGAATACAAGAAAAAATACATTAGAAACAGATCCACTCAAATTATACCCACTCTAACTTCCTTCAATGCCTTTAGTGTCCCTTACTACTAATCAGCAGAGATTCTGCAGCAACGGAGTTTTAATAAACATTACTGCTTCTGTAAGAGAAGCAAAAGGGCCAATCTAGCCATGAAAGAAAACTTCACTCAGGGTCTATGGACAGCAAAGAAAGGACATTTTCTAGGTTAGGGCCTCTTCTCACCCCCGGGGCTTGCTGATGTCATCGGCGTCCTCGCCCATCTGTAGCTCGTTCTCCGAATGGGACCCAGGGATGATCCCAGAGTCATCCGATTCGTCCATGAGTGAGTTCTTTTCGGCCTCACTGAGGTCGCTGGACTCCTCCATTGTAACATCTGGGGAGAGAAAGGAGAGAAGACAGATGACCAAATGGTCCTTGTAATGTATGGGTAACATAACAACCACTACTGATTGCAATCAAATCCCAGTGCCTCCCTTTCCTGGAGAGAGGTATTGCCATTCCTCCCACTTTTAAATAATGAACTGAATCCCTACCCATCTCAAACCATGAGTCCAGAATTAAGTTCCAGCCACCTCAAGAGCTGAAACTGAATCCTCCACTTCCAGCCAACTCCCACCTCCTTGCAAGAAGCCATGTGGTCCTCACTTACCGCCCCCATTAAACAGCGTCTCTCCAAGACAGTCATTGGGCACCCGAGTGGCACAGCGTTTGTGGCAGTTGAATTTGCAATCTGGAAGGAGTTGGGGGAAAGAAGTGGCATTGGGAGAGAGGAAGGAAGCAGCAGGGTTAGAGTTTCACATCATAACCAGAAAAAGTCCCCACTCGCTATATACTGCCCCTTCTGCATCCCTTGGCTTCCGAGCTGTCATTGTGAACCAAGGTAGCACACCTGGCCAACAAGAATGTGCAATACAGCCGCCCGGCCACCAGGTGGAGCCATGCGACAGGAAGTCCTTCTCTTCCTTCCTGTTGCCCTCCACCAATGAACCATACAGGTGTGTACCATCAGGAAAAGACAACCCCCCATCCCATCCCACTCCACCCATTTCAATCCCAAACACAGCTTTAAGTACAACAGCACCACCTTCCCCTTAGAAGCAAAGTTTCTAGAAATCATAGCATGGGTCAACCATCAACAATCTGGTGCCCTCTAGATGTGTTGGGCTACACCTACCAAAAAATCACCCAACCATCTCTGGTGGGCACCTGCGTTGCCTATATTTTGATGCCAAGTTAAAAACTGCCTTTTCCAAGCGACATCTGGGATGTAGTGAGATTGTGCCTAGGTTTTCATCCCATCAGATGGTGGGTTCTGTCTTCTGCTGAGATACTGAATTGTTTTGAAGTATTTTAAAAAGAGCTTTAACATTGCTTGAATTGTTTGAGACTGTTTTAAAAACATTACATTGATTGTACCCCACCCTGAGATCTCTTAATATAGATTTATAAAATACACACAGACTATAATATAATATAATATGCTTGGGTATGTTTCCTTTCCCAGTGTGCTGATTGGCTGCTTAGGAAACATACCCAACCAATCCCTCCCTCCTCTCACTCCTTCAGCCACTCACCACCCACATGTCAAACAATTCAATATTTTTTCCTAAATAAATAGCATGTAGCTGAACCATGTGAACCTTTCAAAACTACTGTAATGGTGTATGTTATGCTGCGTACAGCTAATATAATATAATATATAATATAATAATGATAATGATAGGGCTGGGGACTTGTGACCTCCAGATGTTTTTTGATTCCAGATCCCATCAGCCCCAAGCAGCACAGCCAATGCTCAGGGTATAGAACTGGGGAAGTGTTCTTTTTGCAAACTAAAACTCACAGAATCCCCTAGCTAGCAGGGCTACCAGCCGATTCCGAGAGTTGTAGTCCAAACTCACATTTCCCCTCAAACTTTGCTGGGGATTATGAAAGTTACAGTCCAATGGCCCCAGGTTGCCCACGCCCGTTACAGGAAGCCTAAGCCATGCACTCACCCCACCCCAGGTCCCCAGGCCTTTGACTAATTCTACCCTCCTGCCACCTTCCTGCCAGTCACTCACCTTTGCACTGGAGTCCCTGGCGGAAGAGGCCTTTGAGGAGCTTCTTGCAGTACTGGCAGACGGTGGGACGGGTGTAGGAGTGGATGAGAAAGGTGTGGGGCACTTTGACCTTGGAGAGGAAAAGCTTGTCCAATTCAATGGGGCGGCCGATGTACGTGGAAGAAATCCGGCGGCGGGGTAAGAGCTCCACTGAACTCCGGCTCTGGGAGGGAAGGCAAGGAGAATGGGGGCAATAGTGTTAGTTGGCCGTGAAGAAATGCTCAAAGCCTGGCAAAACCCTTCCAGAAATTTTCTTGGTTTTGCCAGTCCTCTATTGGACTACCTTGCAATAAATCTGGGGGCATTCGACACCGCCCATCCCAAGCATTCACCGCCACACTACAGAGCTCAAAACTTTCACTTTTTTGGACTACAGCTCCCAGTTCAGGCTGGCGGGCGGGGGTGGAATCTGGGCCTCATAGTCCAACAAAGAAACTTTGCCAAGTTCTGTCTTGACTGATATCTGTCCCTCCCGCCTGATCTTCTGGGAGGATTTTGCTTTCCCCAAATACCCCTTGAAGGTTAAGAAATTTGGAGCCGTCGAATGCCAGATCAGCCCTCTCTCTCTGCACCACTTACTCAAAATGTTTTAAAGGCTTTTGACGGATTGAAATATAACAAGTAGAACAGTGGTTCTCAACCTTTTCTTTACCAGGGACCCCCTTTAAATATCTTTTGTTGCTGAGGTCTCCTAAGACTTAACTCAAGATTAATAATAATAATAATACACCATCTGGAGTGGGAGAGAAGATTTTTCTTCTGCTTCTTCCTGCAAGTTTGTGGCTGGAGCAGATTGAATGGCAATGCGCAGGCCAAGCCAGCCAGCCACCAGCGCCTTGGATTTTGGCAGGTGGCCACTCCATTACAGGCAGGAGGTGGGCTGAACAGCCTTCAAGCCTCTGCGGACCCTCTGTGAGGACACTGAGCCCCCTGGGGGTCCCCGGACCATAGGTTAAGAACCACTGGAGTAGAACATCAATGTCCACCAGTACACTACAATACAATACAAGCTCTCCCCCCCGCACTGCCTACCACCCCTTCTCCATCACCTGGCTTCCCACCTGTCAGTATGTCCCAGGGCATCACACCTGGTCAACAAGAACTTGCAATATAGAAGGCTGGCCACCAGATGGAGCTGTTTGACAGAAAGCCCAGTTCCTCTCTTTCTTACTGTGACACCCAATAGAGACCATTAGAAAAAGGCACCCCTCTATCTCAGTACACACTAACCTAGTGTACTTGTACTGCATGCAACATAACACAACACAAGTACAATCCACACACTGGCCCTCAAGCTCTTTGTCGGTGGCCCTCCAACACCCCCCAGGATCAACTTGAACAAAAACAAACTATAGGTTGCTTCCTGTATGTGTAGGTGACACCTTCCTGGAATGGTCATTTATAAGTGAAACTGCAGATAATAACAAACCCTATTAAAATAAAGCCCTTCCTGTACAAACATACCATAGAGTTGTGGTGGAGAATGCCTCTCTAGGCATTTCCCAGCGTGACATGGTATGTATCCCTGTTTTTTTCAGCCGTGGATGACTGAAACCACAGATATTGGTTCTGCAGATATGTGGAGTGATCTTTACCACCAAAATTTGGTGCCGCAATCTTCTTGTAGGGTGGTTTGCCATTCAAATTTGTTTAGTATTGCTGCAACTGTATTTTATCATCAAATGAATGAGTGTATCATAGCATGAATGGGTCTTAGTCAGCATTAATTAATTTAACCCATAGTGACAAGCTTGCATTTAAGCAAATAACAAATATTTATTTCACAATAGCAGATTTGTAAACAGGGTGTGTGTGTGTAAAAGGGAGGCTTTTGAACTCTTCAGCAGCCCAAAAAGCACCCCCCAGTGTCACCACAGTTGTTTCAAGTTTCTAGTCCCTGTGAATAGAACTAGCTAGAACCTACCAGCAAAGCAGAACTATTCCTTGCCACGAGCAAGAGCGACAGAGACAGAGACGACACTCAACTCACCAAATCGTCGGAGGTGGAGGGCAAGGAGTCTGTGGTGGAAAGGCGCAGGGACTGGGAGTTGGCCAGCGAGGTGGAAGAGAGGCGCCGTTTCCGAGCCCCGCTGCAATTGTTGGGGATGCTGAAGGCACAGCGTTTGTGGTAGTTCAGCCCACAACCTGGGAGAGGAAAAGCAATGCAAGAGGTTTTTAAGGGTGGAAGGCGAGAGATATGAGTAAGTCAAAGGCAGCAGCCTTAGCTATCTTTAGACTACAGCTTTGGGCTGTGAGATTCTGGGAACTGTAGTCCAACACATCTAGAGGGCACAAAGGTGGAGGAGGAAAGTGATGGTTTCATGGCCAGAAAACGAGAGTTCAAGTTTTCTAAATCTTTCTTCCACCAGCTGCCCTTCCCATGAAAAGATACACCACTATCCCTCAGATTCTGGCTTTTTATAGGTTTTCCTTGGGTTTTTTCCGGCTGTTCTGGAAGAGTTTATTTCTGACGTTTTGCCTGCATCTGTGGCTGGCATTCTCTGAAGATGCCAGCCACAGATACAGGCAAAATGTCAGATAGAAACTATTCCAGAACACGGCCTCACAGCCTGGAAAAAAACTAAGGAAAACCTATGGATGCCAGCCATGAAAGCCTTTGACTTCACATTCTGGATTTTGTTAGACTCCAACTCCAACCAGCCCCAACCAATTTTAAGGAATGATGGGGATTGTAGTCCAGCATCAAGGAAACTACAGGTTCCTCACCTGTGAGCTAGAAGCTACCTGAGGCTGTAAGTTTATATTCCCTTATTTGGGAGTAAGTGTCATTAAACTTTCCAAGATGTGTATACACCAGCACTGAACAGGTTGCTACCCATACCCACGGAACCAATATTTACGATTTCAGTTACCTGTGGTTGAAAAAATAAGAACACATACCACATAGAGTCAAGCTGGAAAATGCCTAGAGAGGTATTCTCTCTAGGAATTGCTAAGTCCTCCAACACAACTCTGTGGTATGTTTGTTCTGGAAATCCTTTATTTTAATACGGTTTGCTATTATTGGCAGTTTCACTTATAAATGGTAAGTCCAGGAATGTATACCCTGCGAGATATGGGGAGCAACCTGTACTTTTAAAAAAATATTGAAATTTCAACATGGAGTCCTACAATATTCCTTAGAGGAGAGGGTCCTGTGTCACCCACCTCACAGCTCTGGCTGTGGGAGATCCCTCCTTAAAAATTTTACTCTATGAACAGAGGTCTTCTTCAGATCCTGAACCTGAGTTTGCTTATGGGCAGAGCTCAGAAAGAACAAGTTGCCAATAACTAGTTGTGTGTAATGAATTCCTTTTCACAATAACTAAGTCATAATTACATTTCATTATGACTGTAACCTAATAGGGTATCACATGACTTCCTCTGTGGTGTAACCGCTTAGGTCCATGCTACCTGAAGGACTGCCTAGGTTTTAAGATCTTTAGGGGAGGCCATGGGAGATGGCCTGCTCATAACCTCCAACTGTCCCAATTTGGCAGGGATAGTCCCCATTAATCTCCTTCCATCCCTCTTTTTTAGCTGCTTCTAAAATGCCAGTTTTACTTTCCACCTCCTTTATTATTATTTATTATTCAGTTTACTTCAATTGCTCCAAACTGAATTCAAAGTGCAAATGTAGTTTACACTCAATTAATGCAGCAAGAGGAGAGGGCAGAACCTGGCCCTTCCCAGAAGGCTCAGGCAAAAGCAAACTGCCTCAGCCTCTCCTTGTTTGTCTGTTCTTCACCACAGCTTCCATTTGTGAAATTTTGGAGGGCATGCCTTCTCGGTGGTTGCCACCTCGACTCTGGAACTCGCTTCTTGGATAGGATAGACTGGCCCCCTCCAGGCTCTCCATCTGTCAGCATGCAAAGACTTTTTTTTATTTTGACAGGCTTTGAGGGACTGACTGTTTTTTGGAGAAGTAAATTAATAGGGCACTATACTGTTTTTCAACTGCTTTTAGTTTTCCTATTAGGTGTTTTTAATTGTTTCCCATTACTTTTATAGTTATGGGGAGAGTAACTATAAATGGCAGAGGAGGAATACTACACGGTCCAAGTGCTGGCTTACACTGCTTAGTGAAAGACATTATGATTTTTTCCCCTGAAAAAGTAACTGAAAATATATCTATTTTAGTTACTTTTAAGAAACAGGAAAGTAAATAGTTTTTTAAATGTGTAAACAATTTGCAACTATGATGGAGGGCTTTGGGACTGGAACTGCAATCAATTTCCTTTTTTTTTATGAAGTAACTTTCCAGGCTTGATAATGGGAAAGTAACATTCATGTGATCCAGGAACCAAAAAAAAAACCCACACCCCTTCTGGTGTTCTGTAACAGGAACGTACGCCAAAAAAAACGGATATTTTCCTTCAAGTGCCAGTTTGAAAAGATGGTGAATAGGGTGAGCATATTAGCTTCCGATTAAGCATTAAACATGGCAGGGACCTAAAAGCCAACCGGTTAATCGCATGCCAGGCCCTGGGGCGAATACAATATGGGGGCATGCGGCCGCTCAAAGGTCACAAAGCTTTGAAGGTCAAAAACAAGAGCCAAGTTTCACAAGGGATGTGAAATGGTCAGCCAGTGCTTGGGACTTCTGGGGTTTTGCAAAGTCACAGCTCACAAAAAGGTGAGTTAGACAACCTATGCCTGGATCAGACTGCAACTGAGGACGTGTCTCCCGCACAAACTCCTGCATACAGGAAAGTTGTGATGTTCTGACATTGCTTATACCCTCCCATGCGCCAACATGAGGAGTGGCTTAGGAGCTAGATATGTTTAGTCTGGAGAAGAGAAGGTTAAGAGGTGATATGATAGCCATATTTAAATATTTGAAAGGATGTCAAACTGAGGATGGAGCAAGCTTGTTTTCTGCTGCTCCAGAGACTAGTAGTACAAAACTGCAAAATGGAGAGCTCTAATCTAATCACAACAACTACTGTGGAGGCTCTATATGTCTATTGTGCTTGTGTAAATAAATGAATTATTGCAACATACGTATTTTGTCTGTCTGTTGATACATAATTATTTATACAGTATCCAGTATACAGTTTTCAATAAATTACAGTATTTGAAATAATAAATATCCAATTTGTCAATCTATTACATGTGAATAAATTGACAACTTGGATATTTATTGTTTCAAATACTGTAGTTACATATCAACAGACAGACAAAATACATATGTTGCAATAATTCATTTATTTATACAAGAACAATAGACATATAGAGCCTCCACAGTAGTTGCTCCAGAGAGTAGGACATGGAGCAATGGACTCAAACTACAGGAAAAGAGATTCCACCTAAATATTAGGAAGAACTTCCCGACAGTAAGAGCTGTTCAGAAGTGGAATACACTGTCTGGGAGTATGGTGGTGTCTCTTTCTTTGGAGATTTTTTTAAACAGAGGCTGGATGGCCATCTGTCAGGAGTGCTTTGATTGTGTATTTCTGCATGGCAGGGGGTTGGACTGGATGGCCCTTGGGGGTCTCTTCCAACTCTATGAGTCTACGATTCTATGATTTCACATATACCAAACCTTTAGGTCTGAATGGAAGTAATATATCAGAAGAACTCAAAGTGGTAGAGTCTAGGCCAAGGAAGGGCAAACTGTGGTTGCTGAACCACAACTCCCATCCTAGGCAATAGTGAAATACAATGGGAGCTGCATTCCAACAACACCTGGAGGAGGTGCATTTTGTTTACCTCTAACTCATGGCCCCCATGGCCCAGGCCCCTTTCAGATACCACAAGTTTAGTGTTCTTTTGCCATTTTAACTGCCAAGGCTACATTCAGTGGAATCCCTGGGATTTGTAGTTTGATGAGGTACTAGAGCTCTCTAGCTGAGAATTCTAAGTACCTCTCCCTAAATTGCAAATTGTAGGATTCCATAGGATGTTGGCTTGGCAAAGTGGAATTACAGCATTTTGGGGAGGAGGGGTTAATACTATGAGCCTTCTTAAACTTGATATTCAGTTGTCCCTCCACATCTGCAGGTTAAGCATTTGCAAATAATCATCCTGCAAATGCAGGTCATCCCTGTGGTCGGGGGGGTCTCTCTAGGCACCTGGAGGTCCTCCAGCACAACTCTATGATCAACCTCCACTGGAAGCTGACCATAGAGTCATGCCAGATGCCTAGAGGGGCATCCTCTCTAGGCATTTTCTACATCCTTCAGTGCAATTCTATGCTGTTCTATGGTAGTTCACTTTTATACTTGGGTTTGCACATCTGTGCTAAGTCCAGGAATATATCATATTATTTCTCCCATGGGGGCGTGGGAATGTCCTGTACTTGCTGCTGCTTCCGCTGCTGCCCTATAAGCAACCGAAAGAATATGTTCTCTAGACATTTCTAGGTCCTCCAGCCCGATTCTATGGTCCACTGCTAGAGGCAGATCATAGATTCACGCTGGAGGACCTAGAAATGATTAGAGAAGTGTTCTTTTATGTAAAATAATAGCGTCCTATATTTGCAGTTTTTCCATTTCCGCGGAATCCTGCACCCCTAACCCCTGCAGAAGTAGGAAGCTGACTGTAGTTCAGGGCAAAGGTGGGCAGCTGCGGGAGGTTAGGGGGTTGGCAAACCACCCCACCACAACACCAAAATGGCCCCAAACATCCTCTAGGGAGCATGGGGGGCATTTTTGTCATGTTGTTAGGACTCCCCCAAGCCATTTTATGCATACGAGAGCCCTTTTTAGCAACAGGAAGTCCTGTTTTAAAGAATGGTCTCTCCTGGACCTAAAGTGACCTCCAAACTTGGCAAAAAATGCCCCACATCTGCTAGAGGGCATGAGGCTATTTTTTTTGACCCATCGGAGGCTATTAGGGCTACAAAAGGGGGCCACATGTGACCTGCAGGCTGCCTTTTGCCCACCCCGGGTTAGAGACTCATAACACCTTAGCCCAGCCGTGTATGTACCTCTCATCATATCCCTTCCCACAAAAAAAGTCCATTTGGGCAGAAGCCCCCTTACCATCACATTTAAGGCCTTGGCGCACCAGCCCAAAGAGCATTTCTCCACAATGGTCGCAGAACGCCGGTGCCCGGTACGAATGCACGTTGAGGGCGTGTGGACGGATCTGGAAGTCCTCGAAAGTGGCAGAGGCTGAGGAAGGGGGGGAAGAGAGAGCAGAGGCATGAGTTTGTCTCAAAATGGAGCATCCGTTCCATGTTGTTCATTGAAACGTCAGAGCAGAGCTCTCCAGGCATGTTGAGACTACAAGTCCCATCATCCCCTAAACCAGCACTGAGGCTGAATATATCTCCCATATTGAAAATCAAAAACTTTTCCTGACAGTTCTAGCTACCTCAGAAGAGGGGAAATAAAACATATGAAAAAGGCAGCACAATGGCAAAGCGACCCTCACAACCAATTTTGTATTGGCAAAAGAACGCAGTCAAAATATAGCATTGTATTTGAAGGAGTGCCTTGCCTTATATGCGCCACATCTGGAACTCCACTCCCACCACTATTATCTGGATATCTTTGGTCTGCATAGTCCAAAAAAGTCACTCTTCACGTGTAGCACAATTTACACCTATGTGTGTCACCAACAAAATTCTGGCCAATGTGAGTTTCTTGCATTTTTCTGAACCAAATAAAAATTTGAATTCCTCTGCAATTTCCTCAGAATGGGGCCAACACACCAATAACCAGCTTGTGCCAGTTCTGTTTCGCTGCATTAAGGCTTGCCAAAAAACAGAATAGAAATTTATTTTTGTCTCAGTATTTTACCTTGGCTCAGACAAAACCCCCTCCGTGATTTAAAAAGAAACAAACAAACAACCCAGAATTGTTGGGACATTTCCATTCCACACAGATATATTTTTCATGTGTTTTTAAAAAATGGGAACATGACAAGTGGCAGGAATTTGGGAACAGCAGTTAGAACAGTGTCAGTTCATGAGACAAGGCCCTGGAAGGCCTACCCTGAATGTGTAGTTCTGAGAATTTGACAAAATTTTGTTACAAAAATCTGTGGATTTTGTAACAAAACAGAACTTTGGGAGACTAAAGTATCCCATCATGGTGCCTAAAGGATTAAAAGTGTAGTAGAAAGTTCCCCCTCCCCATATCCACAGAACCAATATCCGCAGTTTCAGTTATCCGCAGCTGACAAAATAGTGACAGATACCATAGAGTTGCACTAGAAAATTCATAGAGAGGTGTCCTCTCTATGAATTCCTAGGTCCTCCAATGCAACTCTATGGTATGTTTGTACCGGATGTCCTTTATTTTAATAGGGTTTGCTATTATCCGCGGTTTCACTTATAAATGGTAAGTCCAAGAACACACCAATTTACCTGAGAGCACCACCTCCACCAAGTCACCCTCCTGGATATCGCTGACAGCTCGGACCAGCTGCAGGATGTTGGCCGATGATGGGTCATGTTTGAAGAGCAGGATCTTGTCATACAGACCATAGAAGCCACACTCTGGGAACTGCCAAAGACAGAAGAAAGGCATGGATGAGATGAGGCAACACAACACAGGGCACACCTAACCAATGTTTGTGGACTGAAACCACAGCCACAGTGGGAAGGCAAACATGCTTTGTGTGGAGAGGTTTCAAGATCTCCTGTTCATGGATAGAAAGGACAGAGGGGGAAAAAATAATCTGGCTGAAATGCTGGAGACCAGTCAAGGCAAATAAAACTGGCCTAGATAGGACAACAGTAGCTGCCTGTCTTCAAATAAACTCAGTTCACTGCTATGCTGCTTTAGAAATTCTCCCTAGTAGGCATTAGAAATGGCAATACCCAAAAAACCAGTTGCAGAACATTTCAAGCTACAGTATGGGATTTACAGGTCGCAGTCCTTGAACAAAGAAATTACAATGGAAGAACAGAACGAGAAACAGCTGAATTGAATTATGTTCACAAATTCTAATTCATTAACAAAGGTATGAGCAAAGATAATTCACTACAAGAGTCCTTGCTACTGCACATATAACAAAATTATAATCTTCTCAGAGAAGGTTTTGAACTCAGGGAAACTGACTTTTGGTAAGCAGATTTATTGCTCTCACACACCAGCAGTAACTGACCACTGTAAAGATCTGAAAGACCTGTATCAGCTCAAGCAACTCTTTGAAAATTTAGGGTGAGGGTCATGATTTGCATCTTTCAGGTGATACGATCTGCATCTCTCTATTCCATTTTATCCAACTCCCACAACTGTATTAATGTGTCTTATAATCTGACATTTTAATATTGCTCTGTATTGCATCAGAAGAAATGGACGGATATCCATGATAGCTCCTGCTAAAATAAATATCAGTCTTAAAGGTCCTACTAGATTTCTTTTTCCCTTTTATCTCCCTCGCAGGTTTGCCATTTCAGGATCATCCTGGGCCAAAACCTAGGAATGGCCTCTGGTGATGCCATTAAGAGTTACACATTAAATACCAACCACAATTGTTCACAGCTTGTCATGCAAACATACCCACTCACTCATACACACACACATACCATATTTTTCTATTTGGACATCAAGACAGAAATCTTAGCTAAAGGGGCTGTTCCCAGATCAAGGTGAAATGAAGGCACTATTTCTTCTCACTTACTTAGGGAGATAGGAAGATTTAATCTAGTTTACTTGCTTCGAGCAAGAAGGTCGATACAGAGCAAGGTAGACAGTGAGACCTGGCATTAAGACAACTATAGTTGTCCCTCCACATTCACGGATTTGGCATTCACAGTTTGAAGTGTTCACGGCTTGAAAATATTCTTAAAAAAAATAATAATTCCAAAAGCAAACCTTGATTTTGCCATCTTATATAAGGGACACCATTTTGCTATGCCATTGCATGTAATGGGACTTGAGTATTCACGGATTTGGGTATTCACAGGGGGTCCTGGAACCCCAACGAATGTGAAGGAGGAAGCTAGCTAAGCAAATGCAGTTCACTGCCTGTATCTGCAGAACTAATATCAGCGGTTTCAGTTATTCACCGCTGAAATAATAGGGACACATACCATAGAGTCAAGCTAGAAAATGCCTAGAGGGGATTCCTCTCTAGGAAACACTAGGTCCTCCAATGCAACTCTACAGTATATTTGCACAGGAAGTCCTCTATTTTAGTAAGGTTTGCTATTACAATAGGACCCCTATATCCACTGATTTATTATCCACTGATTCAATTATCCACCAGACACAAAACAGCACACCTACCATAGAGTTGTTCTAGAAAATGTGTCCTCTCTAGCTATTTTCTAGGTCCTCCAAGATATTTTAAACCGGAAGTCCCATTATTTTCAATGGTGTTTGCTATTATCTACGGTTTTCATTATCCATCCCCCCCAGAACCAATCACGAGCGGATATGGGGGTCCTACTGTATCTATGGTTTAAATTATAAGCAGCACATCCAGAAACATATCCATAGGGGAGGTATGGGGGGGCAACCTTTACACAGATCCCCTGGAGTCTTTGCATGGTGCAGCAAAAAATCAATTAAGCCTTGTAGCAAGCTGTGGCTCTAATAGCCCAGATGGGGATTTGCACACAGGCCTTTCTTCTTGTCTGGAGGCAAGTCCACCAAAACTGGAGAATGCACACCCCCATTTCCTGCCTGGAGATGACCCATGAAAACTGGAGGCTCAGGGCCAGGCCGTGAGAGTTGGCAACCTTACTCCCTAGGGTTCCTCATGGTTCATTTTCCTAGGCAGCAACTAGTATTTTGATTCCTAATGCATGTCCTAGCAGAGTACTGTTCTTAACCTTTTCTTTACCAGGGACCCCCTTTAAATATATTTTGTTGCTGCAGGCCCCCAAGACTTAACTCAAGATTTAAAACCATAATAATATTAATATTAATAATAATAATAACAACAACAACACAATTACACCATCCATTAAACCTTCCTTCAGAGGCACTGGAGAGTGAAGAGACTTATCTCCTGCTCCTTCGTGCAAGTTTGTGGCTGGAGCAGATTGAATGGCAGTGTGCAGGACAAGCCAGCCAGCCAGACTTTGCCTTGGTTCCTGTCATATGGCTCCTGAGGGGAGGAGATGGATCAAGCAGCCTTCAAGCCTTTGCAGACCCCCTGTGAGGACATTGCAGCCCCCTGGGGGTCCCCAGACCACTGGCCTAGACAGAATGTATATACAGTTGCCCCTCCATTCATGGATTTGGTATCCACAGATTTAAGTATTCACTGCCTGAAAATATTCTTTAAAAAATAATAATCCAAAAAGCAACCCTTGATTTTGCCATCTTATAGAAGGGACACCATTTTGCTACGGAACTGCATATAATGGGACTTGAGTATTCACGGATTTTGGTATCCATGGGGGGTCCTGGAAACAAACCCCAGAGAATATAAAGGGACAACTGTATTTTCAAATGTGGATAAGTGAAACTATGGATACCAACTCCGTGGATACGGGGGTCAACCTGTATCTACAAATTGGTGGGGATGATGTAAAGTTCAACTCTTCCACATTCCCTAAGAGATCACCTCCGGCAGAGCTGAACTTTGGGGGAAATAGACAACTCTGCAAATGCCAGTTTTTCAGTTACACGCCAGGTTCACCGAAGGACTCACTCACACCTGGTTGCCCATGGCAAGGAACAGTTAGTTCTGGGCAATCAAGCGGGAAAGCTTTTTGGAAACTGAAAGAAAGGTGGTCCTTTTTGTTGCAAGCTGCTCATGTGTGACACAACCACGGGGCAGAGGAGCTTCTGCGCTGTACAACTTCAAAGCCGAGTTGCTCATTTGAAGCCAAGGTACAAAGCTCTGAGCAGGAGACAAAAGACCAGCTAGCAAAATATGGGATGTGAATGTAACACCAGGGGCTCTTTCACATGACACAATGATAACACCATTATTCCGTTTTAACAGCCGTGGTTCTAGCCTATGGAATCCTGCGATTTGCAGCTGAGAAAGGGTTACTTAAATTTGTGAAGTCAAAGGCTTCCACGGCCTGCATCCATAGTTTTTCCTTAGGTTTTTTTCCCGGGCTGTGAGTCCTCACAGCCTGGGAAAAAACCAAGGAAAAACTATGGTTACTTAAATTTGTCTTTCAGAGAGATCTAGTGCGTCACCAAACTACAAACCCCAGGATTTCATAGGATGCAGCCATGGCAGTTAAAATGGAACCGTAGCACTATAATTTTCTGCTTTTAAAAGTAATAGCTGTGTGTCCAAATGGACCCCCAGTGGAGACAAACAGACACATGGCGATTTGAATTGTGCGATTCTCACCCCTATTTTAATGCCTTCTGCAAGTTGCTACCAACGAAAAATAAAAATAATCCCCAAATATATGTCTTTAGCAGTCTCAGATCAGCTGGATCTTTTAATCAGTTTTTCTAAGCTTTGATAAGAGTTGTCAGGATTTTTCTTCTTTTTAATGCAGGTATTTTTCTGGTGGTAGGCAGGAGAATAAAAACTGCTAGGATACTGATGTGTTTAAATATATTTGCAGCCCTATATTGGCTTCTTCCTTCTAAAATAAATAAATAAATAAATAAATGACTATACCATTTCCAGCACAATCTGAATTTCAAGTTTCTTCTGCTCCCTAACACTTTGAATGGGAGAATGGACACCCAGTAAGAATTTCTTGAAAATTCTCTAAGCCAGTGGCTCTTAAACTTTTCTTTACCAGACACCCCCTTTAAATATCTTTTGTTGCTGTGGACCCCCCAAACTTAACTCAAGATTTAAAACCCCAATAATAATAATAACAATAATACCACCTGATAATAATAATAATACAGTTACACCATCCATTAAATCTTCCCTCAGAGGCACTGGAGGGGGAGGGAAGTCTTTTCTGCTGCTTCTTCCTGTAAGTTTGTGGTTGGAGCAGATTGAATGGCAATGCGCAGTCCAAGCCAGCCAGCCAGCCTTTACATTGGCTCCTGCCACGTGGCCACTCCATTGCAGGGAGGAGGTGGGCCAAGCAGCCTTCAAGCCTTCGTGGACCCTCTGTGAGGATATCACAGACCCCTGGGGGTCCCTGGACCACAGGTTAAGAACCACTGCTTTAAGCAACAACCACACACACACACAGAGCTGGCATCCAGTTGGTTAATCACAACTCGAGTAGACTCATCTGATCAGTTGTTGACAAATCTATAGGTGTCAATCAGCCACTATGGCCAAAATGACAGATCTCAAACTGTATGGACAACTTGCTGCTGAAGTATGAAGCCTCTGCATTTGAATTCATTTTTGTAAGCAGCCCCTTGAGTCATTTTTGTGAGCAGCCCCATTTTCTTTTGCGGGGTGGGTGGGTGGGATAGGATCTAAATGAAATGATGGTGGTGGTGATGATGATGATGATGATACACTAGCAGAGAGAAAAATCTTTGTTCTAAGCATGTACATATGCGTTTTGTCAATTTATGGATGGGATGTTTTATGTAGGTTTAGGCAAGGACCAAGATCCATTCTTTCAGACTTTCTGGTTACAAGCTGCTATGCAAATCCAGACACTTATTTTTAACTCAAAAAGTTCTGAAACACATATGCTCGTTCCAGTTGGTCTCCCCCCTCTCCCTTCCTTCCTCCCCCCCCCCCGCTTTTGTTGTCTTTCCTTCATCCTACAGCCAGAGAAAAGTATATACAGTTGTCCCTCCATATCCACAGATTTGGTAACCACGGATTTAAGTATTCATGGCTTGAAAATATTCTTTAAAAAAATAATAATAACCTTGATTTTGCCATCTTATATAAGGGACACCATTTTGCTATGCCATTGAATATCATGGGACTTGAGTATTCACGGATTTTGGTATCCACGGGGGTGGGGGCTGGAACCAAACCCCAGCGAATATGAAGGAACAATTGTACAACAGTAGTTCACACTCAATTAACTTAGGGGCCACACAATTCCCACCCCATAATACAAGGTTCCTGTGATGTCCGTGACTCCTTTCCTTGTGCAGAGGGGCTGCAAACAGGGGTGTAGTTAGAGATGTGTTATTTTGGAAAGCACTGCTCCCTTCCAAAATAAGAATTCTACCACCAATGATTTTTTCATGCAGCCTCTAAAATTTCCAGCCTTGTATTAACTTAAAACTTCAGCTGAGTATTTAGAATACATTTTAGGCATCCAAAGAAACCCAGCAAGCAAAGCAACCAAAGGAATGCGCAAGCACAACAAATAGAAGAGTTCTAAGTATGAACAAGAGAGCCACTGTGGTGTAGTGGTTGAGCCTTGGACTAAGACACTGGGTTCAAATGCCCCCTTCATCCATTTAAACCCACTGGGTGACCTTAGGCAAGTCACACTCTCTCAGCCTCTGAGGAAGCCAAAGGCAAACCCCCTCTGAACAATGGGATGCCTTAAGGTTACCGTGAGTCGAAAATGATGTGGAGGCGCACAGCAACAACAGGTATGAACAGGGAGGTCGCTATATGGGGGTGGGGGGCAAAATGAGGATACTGTTCCCGGAAATAAGAATTCTCCCTCCCCCCAAAATTTAAGTTTTCCTTCTGTTTCCAAGTTTCTAGCCTTGAAGTAACTTACAACTTCAGTCAAACATTTAGAAATACAGTAGAGTTTAGGCATGCAAAGAAAAGGGACAGGGAAAATGACCAAGGGGATATGAACAGAGCAAAGAGAAGAGGTCTATGTGTGAATGATTTTCAGTACCTCTCCCACTGGAATGCTAGAAATCTCGGGACAGAAATAAAATTTCGGGGTAGGGGGAGGATTGTTATCTGGGGGAAAAGACCCACATCCCACTCCACCCCGTAGCTACATCCCTGGCTGCAAACCATCAGGTGTCAAATCATTGGGAGTTGACTCTTGAGAAACACCAGTCTCTTTCCTCCACCTATCAGCTGCCCAAAGTGTTCCCAAAGGGCAGGGAACCACCTGGGAACAGCCGGCAATAAACATGGTGGAGCTCAGCCAACGCCTGAGCTGGGCTTAGTGGCTGAGCCTAAGGGTGGGAGCTGCCCCATGACTCAGCCGGCAGCAGGGAACGGCCCTTTTTTCAAAGCCTGGATAAGACTGGAGGTAGGACAAGGCAGCCGAAGAAAAGAGGAGGACCTTGTCAATCAGTGCAAAAACACACATGCCTGAAAATATGTCTTTATTACATCATAACAGCCAAGAGAACTATGAAGAGCCTCTGCCCCTAGGAACCTCCAATCAGGCATGGGCGTTCTGTTCTTCCCAAGTACAGTTGTCCCTCCACATTCACGGATTTGGCATGCATGGTTTTAAGTATTCACGGCTTGAAAATATTATTTAAAAAATAATAATCCAAAAAGCAAACCTTGATTTTGCCATCTTATATAAGGGATACCATTTTGCTATGCCATTGCATATAATGGGACCTGAGTATTCACGGATTTGGGTATTCACGTGAAACCAAACCCCAGTGAATATGAAGGGACAACTGTAGAAGCGAAGACAACATCTGGCAACAGCATCCCCTGCTTCTCCTGTGGATCCTCCAGATGTGTCGGACTGCAACTCCTAGAATCTCCCACTAGCAAGAGCTGGTGTGGGGATGCTGGGCGTTGCAGTCCAACACATTTGCAAGGGCTCCCCACCGCTACCACTGTCACCTTGTGGGAGGGCACCCGATAAATAAAACTGGGGCTGCTCTAGTTCGGGGAATACAGTAGGATCCCCATATCCACTGGGGATTGGTTCTTGGGGGGGCATGGATACTGAAAAACGTGGATAATAGTGAACACCATTGGAAATAATGGGACTTCTGGTTTAAAACACCATAGAGTTGCCTCGGAGGACCTAGAAAATGGCTAGGGAGGACACACTTTCTAGGACGACTCTATGGTAGGTGTGCTCCTTTGTGTCCCATGGATAACTGAATCAGTGGATAAATAATCAGTGGATACGGGGATCCTACTGTACCGAAATGCAGATAAAACTGGCCTTGCTCCCCTGTCAGCCTCGTCTTAACAGTCTCATTTCTAACCCGGGCCAACCAGATAAACTTGTCAAGAAAGTAACAAGTAGAAAGTCAAGACAGTGCTTCCCCCATCACACCCCCTTTCCCCCACCTCCCTGGTATCTCATTCTTCTGCAATGAAAAGAATATTGTTGAGCAACATCAACAAAAGTAGGCCTTCTTAGGGGTGGCTCCACCTGTCTGGACACCCCAAGACTGGCCAGAAACGGTATCAAGCTTTGAACCCCTGCTGAAAACATCTTTGTGAGCAAAGCCTCTCACAATTAAGTTCCTTTTAACACCTGCTCAGTCCCACTCCTTTTCTCCTCATCCTCTGCTTAACTGGAATTTTTTTAGCAGCATCAGCACTGGGGAGGACTGTGAAAGAGAACTGGAGAAGCCTAGACTTTCAGTGCTGCGTTGCAGCAGCATGTCTGCAGTAAACCATTTGTAAGCCGCTTTGATAGCCTTTGTGGCTGAAGAGCAGGGTATAAATACAATAATAAATAAATAAATAAACAACATAAGAAACAAATCTTGAGCTGGGAAAGAAGTGAGATTCTGTTCTAGTTGATTCTAGTGTGACCATGTGTGCCTGCTTACAACAGGCAAGGTAAATGGCAGCTGCCACTAGAATCCCTTATTGAGCATGTGTGCAGGGCCGATTTAAGGCACCAGCATCATTGTGGGGTCCCCCATAGTAGTAACCCTCCTCCTGCAAAAACATTATTAGTAATAATCTGAATATCCTGTATTGTGAATAGCTTAGGTTGAGTGAGGTTACATTGACCTGAGATAAACATATGCCCCCCCAAAAAATAAAGCATTGCAGGGGGTCCCAAAATGCCTTCAACCAGTCCTGCATGTGTGAGCAGCAAAACAGAGAGAAAAGGGGAAAACTCCCATAACTTTTCCATCCTAAAAGGCCAACTCTGCCCCCCAACAGCAGGAAATGAGTGGAGAGTTCATCAAGAACGTTCGAGAGTCAAAAAGAAGGTGTGTATCTGGCCCACTGCTTTAACAATAACATCTTACAGGGTGGTTTCCCCCTCTCCCATAGTGTGACTTTTTTGCCGGCCACATGGGGGATTCTGTGAATTATAGTTCCAAAAAGCAAAATAAATAAATAAGTCAATCCCCTAAGGCAGTGGCTCTTACTCTTTCTTTACCAGAGTCCCCCTCTAAATATACTCTGTTTCTGTGGACCCCCAAGACTTAACTCAAGATTTAAAACCCTAACAATAATAACAATAACAATAATAACAATAACAACAACAATAATAATAATACAATTACACCTTCCATTAAACCTTCCCTCAAAGGCACTGGAGTGGGAGGGAAGACTTTTCTCCTGCATCTGCCTACAAATTTGTGGCTGGAGCAGATTGAATGGCAATGTGCAGGCCAAGCCAGCCAATCAGCCAGCCTTTGCCTTGGCTCCTGTCATGTGGC
This sequence comes from Gambelia wislizenii, assembly GCA_030847615.1. Classification (NCBI taxonomy): domain Eukaryota; kingdom Metazoa; phylum Chordata; class Lepidosauria; order Squamata; family Crotaphytidae; genus Gambelia; species Gambelia wislizenii. The sequence goes on from JAUMIR010000010.1 coordinate 35,948,320, forward strand.
CACTCCACTGCAGGGAGGAGGTGGGCCAAACAGCCTTCAAGCCTTTGCAGACCCCCTGTGAGGACATTGCGGACCCCTGGGGGTCCCCGGACCACAGGTTGAGAACCACTACCCCAAGCTTTGGACAGAGACAGACAAGCCTACGACGTAAATGACAAAAGGGAATGAGAGACAAGCTGTGTGCGGTGTGCGTTAATATATACACACACAAGTATCTAAACTCTCGCTGCCATTATCCCCTCGCAGACAGGCTTCTAAGTTTCTTCTGCTTGTGGTAAAGGATGTGGAAGAGGGCGTTTTCCATCCTGGAGACATCCCAGCGATTATCTCTCGGCTTCTCTCGGAACCAGGAACGCTTCCCTTTCCTGAGCGGGGCAGCCAACGTCTCCGCCGCTGTTTCCGCTCCTTCCTCAAAACATGAAAATTTCAGGTCTGTCTCGAGAGAGTCAGAGACCCTAGACTGGACGTGAGCGGAGGGCAAGGAAAGGAGCCCAGGCCGCTGAGAAGTCAGCAGCGCAAGCCACGAAATCTCACCCCACCTTCAGTCTCAGTTATACATTCTCTGCCTTCCACTTTGGCCTAACTCTGCTCTCAGCCTCAGTCTTTCCCTCTCCCACCTGCATTATGGGCATAATTATACCACCCTACTAGCATGGTTTAGTGATTTGGGTGTTGAACTAGGACCCTAGAGCAGGGTTCAAATCCCCACTTGGCCATGGAAACCCCCCTGGATGACTCTGGGCAAGCCACATTCTCTCAGCCTCGGAGGAAAGCCAAGGCAACCACCACCGCCGCCCCGAAATAAACCTTGCCCAGAAAATTCTGTGACAGGTTCACCTTAGGGTCAACCATAAACCAGAAACAACTTGAAGGCAGGACTGTTGTAAAGATTGCAGAGATAAGGCCAAGAAAAAGTATACATACTACAAAAAGAGCCGTATAAAAGAATATTATTATTTTATTTTAATTGTTTTATAATTATTACTTTTTGTTACAGTTTGGAGAGAGTAAAGTTCAAAAACCACTAGCTTAATAGCATTATTTCTAATTACAGGTCGTTTCCCCATTTATGCAGGGGATATATTCCCAGACTTATCGCAGATACACGAAACCACGTATAATAGCAAACGACCATATTAGACCATAGAATCGCACCGGAAGACCTAGAAAATGCCTAGAGTGGACACCTCTCCGGCACAACTCTATGGCCAACTTCTGGCAGAAGTTGACCATAGAGTTGCACTAGAGGATCTGCTGATAACTAAAGAGACCACCTCCAGCATGATTCTATGGTCTTCCTGATACCTAAAAAGACATTGTCCCCAAATCGCAGGTAAATGAAACTGCAGGGTCTGATCCCACGTAAATGGGGGGGGGGTGATCTGTATTACCTTCTGTTGCAGTTTGGAGGGAGTATAGCTCAAAAAAAAACCACAAAGATTTATTGCAAATATTATTATTATTTCTAACTGTTATATAATTACAGTATGGAGGGCTTCCAGGATCCAGAAGATCGCAAAGCCCATATTGCCCTGTATGAGACTGCCCAGGTCTCACAATCTTCAGGGAAGAAGGCTTTCTCTCCATCTCATCTTCCTCCCAGGCTGGTCTAGTGACGACATGGGACAGAACCTTTTCGGTGGCTGCCCCAAGGCTATGGAACCTCCTGCCACAAGATATTTGGTTTCTGCCCTCTCTTCTGTCTTTTTGCCAGCAATCAAAGACACTCCTGTTTAAACAGGCCTCCAGCCTTAACAGACCAGGACAGAGGGGCATGTAAAAGGTGTGCTTTTCAAAATATGTACGGTAGGGTCCGCGTATAACGCGAGGAATCCATTCCGAGACCCTTTGTGTAGAATGATTTTCATGTATAATCTGGAACCTTATTTTTCTTACCAGAAATGAATGATGAAATGTTCTCTCTAGGCCTTTCTAGGTCCTCCAGTTTGACTCTATGGTCAGCTTCCAGTGGAAGTATACTGGAGGACCTGAAAAATGCCCAGAGAGAATATATTTTTGTGTGTGGGGGGAAACGGACAGATGAGATCATGCCCTTTCTTCCCATATATAACAACCCTGTGAGGTAGACAGCATAGCTTAGAATGACTAACCCAAAGTTGCTCAGGATCTGGCTGAAATGTAAATTTTACCCTATGCAACTCTGGCTCGGTTATTCTCAGGTCTTTTGCTTAAGGGCTGCCAAATTCTTTCATGGATGTCTGCTCTTCTGCCCTTAACAAAGAACCAAATCCGCAGATATGGGGAGGTGTGGTGATGTTACTTCTTTTTGCGCTGGGAAATGCTTTACAGAGCTGAACTCAGCCACTATACATGCAAAGGTTTAGATGTCACAGACATATCAACACCATAGACTCATAGAGTTGGAAGAGACCACAAGGGTCATCCAGTCCAACCCCCTACCATGCAGGAACAAACAAAGTTTACAGTCAGGCCAACACACAACTGGAAACTTTCATACACACAAAGTCTGTACTGTATACAAAGGGCCGGGCAAATCTAGTGTGCATGCATGCAGTGTCACGTACGGGGATGATCCTTGGGTGGTTTCACTCATCCCCACAAAATGTACATTGCTGAGTCCCTCCACACACACACACACACAATAAGTCCATTAGAATGCCAACCTGTCTGAGATGAGGCACTCACCTCTATCTATTCAAAGTCTATTTAAAAACACAACGCTCAGAGCTTATACTAATGTTATTGCATGTCTGTGAAAGCGGATGGAGAATGCAAAGAAAACATACACAGATACACACAGTCCCTGCCCCAAAGAGTCTACAAAACAAGCACTTTGCTAGGAGAAGAGAGGAAAGGCAAGCTCAATTATAAAACCGTGGGAGACAGCCAACCACCTTAAGAAGTGTGCCAGTTCCATTCTGGGGGATTCAGTCTGAATTTGAATCATAGAATCAAAAAGTTGGATGAGACCACAAAGGTCATCTAGTCCAACCCCATTCAGCCATGCAGGAATACCCAACCAAAGCACCCCCGACAGATGGCCATCCAGCTTCTGTTTAAAATTAAGGGGACAGAGAAATTGTGTGGATGGTTACCTTAAACCTGCATGTTGGAAACAATAGAGTCTGCTGCATATGTATTTAAATAGAAACTCTGCTAATTAGTTCTGTGCTTTCCAAGGGAGTTTAATCCCATCCGTTTTATGACGCCTGTTTTGTAAGGTACTTCCAGTAAAGCACAGGGGGTAATATTGTTAATTTTAACAAACCCCATTATTTACCACACTTTACCAGGGATTCTCTTTACCACACTTATTTGGGTGGTGAAGATTTGGGGGGAGCTCAGGGGAGTTTAAGGGTTGCAACCAAAAGACTTGGGGGGCCCATAGCATGCCTTCCCCACCCCAAATTTAAACAGATTAAACACGGAATAAAGCACACACCCCGGCATAGAATCAGAATTGTAGAGCTGGAAGAGACCACAAGGGCCATCTAGTCCAACCCCATTCTGCTATGCAGGAAATCACGATCAAAGCATCCCTGACAGATGGCCATCCAGCCTCTGTTTAAAGACCTCCAAGGAAGGAGACCCCACCACGCTCCGAGGGAGTGTGTTCCACTGCCGAACAGCTCTTACTGTCAGAAAGTTCCTCCTAATGTTGAGGTGGAATCTCTGTTCCTGGAGCTTGCATCCATTGCTCCGAGTTCCAGTCTCTGGAGCAGCAGAAAACAAGTCTGCTCCATCCTCAATGTGGCACCCCTTCAAATACTTAAACAGGGCTATCATATCGCCTCTTAACCGTCTTTTTTCCAGGCTAAACATACCCAGCTCCCTAAGTCTCTCCTCATAAGGCATGGTTTCCAGACCTTTCACCATTTTAGTTGCCCTTCTCTGGACATGCTCCAATTTGTCAATATCCTTTTCGAATTGTGGTGCCCAGAACTGGACACAGTATTCTAGGTGAGGCCTGACCAAGGCAGAATAGAGTGGCACTATGACTTCCCTTGATCTAGACACTACACTTCTATGGATGTAGCCCAAAATCACATTGGCCTTTTTAGCTGTCGCATCACACTGTTGACTCATGTTCAACTTGTGGTCTACTAGGACTCCTAGAGCCTAGGGCACATAGTTAGAGAGCAAGATCCGAGGGAGGACGGGCTTGGTGGACCAAGGTGAGGATGCCTCGCCAACCAACTTGGCAGTAGTTATTCCGGAGTTACTACCTCGAATGGTAAAAGGCATGGGCGAGGGCAGAGCACCATCCCCTCGGGGATCCTCTTTCTTTCCCACCCACCCCTAGTCTGTGGCGCCTTGGGGAGGGATGCTCTTCTTCCTTTTGCGCCCCATCCTACCTTCTGGTCCACGATGGAGCAGGCGAGCTGCTTGACATGGGCGAGCTCGGAGGATGCGGGCAGCAAGACGAACTCGCGGGTCAGCCCGATCTGGATGTGGAAAGACACGCCGGCGTGGCAAGAGGACGAGGCGGCGGCGGCGGGAGCCAAAGGGAGGGCGCAGGGAGGCACAGGATCGGGCGCAGCAGCTGCGGCTGTTCCGGGAGACATCGGGGTGGAAGAAGTGGAGGGCGAGGAGGCCATCGCGGTGGGGCCAAAGCCTGGGGGTCTCTCTGTCTCTGGAAACTCCCTACCCAAGCCCCCCTCTCACATGGGGGGGAGAGGCGCCTGCAAGCGCTGCGCCTGCCCGCGATCCTCTCCAAAGCGCGCAGCGACCGCCCGGTCTTGCTTTTCCCGGGAAAAACTTTTCTCTCTCTCTTTTCTTTCTTTTTCTCTCCCCCCCCCCAGAAGGAAGTGGGTTGAGTGACAAGGCTCGGGGCCAATGGCGAGCGGCGGGGATGAAGTCACGACACCCCGCCCCGTTGCTCCGGAGTGGATCCGGAACGACCTGCGCGCCACTAAGGCGGTGGAGGGAAAGGGGAGTTGGTGCGGGGTGGGGGGGATTGCAAATTTTTTTTTGCAAAAAATATCTTTTTTTGCAAAAAAACCCAAACTTCTACCCCCTCCTCTGGTGCAACTGGGATCCTAAACTGGGATTCTCAGGGTATGAAGGACTTGAGAGTGCATTGGAGCATGCACAGAGTGCTATTCCAGCTGCTTCCCTTTTTCTATCAAAAATCCAATTATCCATTAATATCTGGAGAAATGGAGGAGAGGGTGGGGGAAACTTCACATAAAACCGCCATTGCAACCTGTGGCCGCTGCAAACTTTTCCCCAAGTTTCCCCAAGACGGATTGGAGGCGTACGGTTAAGGTCTGGTTCCCCTAAGAGCCGACCCTCTTTCCTGAAGTGAACCACTCGCTGCTGACCCAATAAATTTTGCCGCCCGAAGCGAAGCCCGGGTGGTCCTCTCTCCCCCCACCTCCTTCTGCAGACAGAAGCTGGCCGGAGCAAATGGTGGACTTCTTAGTTCAATGCTCGGAAAGGTTTTGGAGCGGGTTTTTTTTTTTTTTTTTAACACAAAGATATTTGGGGACTGCATCTCCCAGAATCCCCAAGCCAGGGGGATTTGGGGAGTTATAGTCAACAAATTGTTGCACCCCCTCCCAAGCTGCCTTAAACAAATTTTCTCATACCACAGCTGAGGAGCAAGGCAAGATTTTAAGGAATGCCATGCCGGCTGTGTGTCTTAGAATCATAGAGTTGGAAGAGACCCCCAAGGGCCATCCAGTCCAACCCCATTCCGTCCTGCAGGAATACACAATCAAAGCATTCCCAGCAGATGGCCATCCAGCCTCTCTTTAAAAACCTCCAAAGAAGGTGACTCCACCACACTCCCAGGCAATGCATTCCACTTCCAAAGAGCTCTTACTGTCAGGAGGTTCTTCCTAATGTTTAGGTAGAATTTCTTTTCCTGCAGTTTGAACCCATTGCTCCATCTCCTAGTCTCTGGAGCAGCAGAAAACAAGCTTGCTCCATCCCCAGTATGACATCCCTTCAAATACTTAAACATGGCCATCATGTCCCCTCTTCACCTTCTCTTCTCCACAGGCTAAACACACCCAGCTCCCTAAGCCGCTCCTCATAGGGCATAATGACTTCCAGACCTCCTACCATTCTGGTCTCCCTCCTCTGGACATACATTCCAGCTTCTCAATATCCTTCCTGAATTGTGGTGCCCAGAACTGGACACAGAATTCCAGGTGAGGTTTGAGCAAAGCAGAATAGAGTGGCACCTTTAATGTTACATCTCCCTGTTTCACTGCCTTCTGCAAGTTATTGCAAAGCAAAAAAATAAACATAATCCCCAAATACCTTTTTTCTTTTTTTGCAAGCCCAGGTCAGTTGTGTTTTCAAACCAATATTTCCAATCTTTGGCAGGACCTTTAGGGATTTCCTGATTTCCTTCTTTTTAAGTTTACTTATCCTCCAGCGATCTGATTTGGCAGGGACAAGTCCCTGATTAATTCTCTCCTCTACTTTTTCAGAAGTGTTTAAAATGCTGTGACGGCCCTGGAGTCCTCCTGCCTGAGACCCCCAGAGCTACCCTTTTTAGACCCAAACCTGCAAATGTCCTGAATTCTCTTCCTCCCATTCCCCACCACCACCACTTTGTCCTCAGTTTACTAAAATTACTGCACTCAGTAGTTTGCAAGCAATTAATTCATTCGGGTTCTTCTACAGAACATTGGAAAGATGAAGAAAAAAAGCAAGTCAATCAATCCTCTGCCTTTTCAGTTTCCAGCTGCTTTTAAAATGTCCCAGTTTCTCGCTTCTCCTCCCTCTTCTCAATTTATTTCAGTTGCTGCAAACTGAGGGCCTGGGCTCCTTTTCTTATCGGAAAAGAGCTAAATGCATTGAGGATTTTGTTAATAAAATCTAGAACAAAGAAGTCTTGCAAAGTCTTGTTAGATTTATGTACCCATTCTCTCAGCCTCAGAGGAAGGCAAAGGCAAACCCCCCTCTGAATAAATCTTGCCAAGAAAACCCTGTGATAGGGTTGTCATAAACCAGAAACATCTTGAAGCCACACAACAATGACAACAGAAAGAAAGTTGGCAGGGAGACATTTTCCTCCTATTAGATTAGAACTTGGAATCCTATGATGAAATGCATTGGCAGGTGATTCAGGGCACACCAAAAGGAAATCATATATCAAATTAGATGGATTTTGTGAGTGAAACTCCCTGCCACAAGATAATTATGATGGATCCTGATTTAGACACTGGCCTTTTTTCACGTTTTACCTGGCAACGCTACAGTTCCCTTGTTAAGTGTAAAGAGATAGCAGACACATTCTTGGGTTTGGGAGGTGGTTTTTCAACCTTTCCCCAGGTGGCTGCATAGCACAATGCCATACACAATGACATTTCACAGATGAAAACTGAGACACATTGGCCAAGCAACATTAGAGTGTGATCAAGATGGTGAATGTTATTAATGAGGGAGAACACACAAGCTGCAGCAGTTGACTTTAGCCTGAGCCTTTTTGAGATGGGCAAGATTCAGCCCATCCTCTCCTTCCTGCTGAGTTAATTGAGGGCAAACAATGTTTGCACTTTGACCTCGGTTTGCAGCGGTTGAAGTAAGCTGAGGACTAAAGAGGAAAGGAAGAGGAGGAGGAGGAAAACTAGGACATTGGAAAAGTGGGAAGGCAGCGGATTTAACTGGGACTCTCCCTGCCAAATCAGAACAGCTGGAGGGTATGCTGACGGGAACTCTCTGCAACCATTTTTCTAGCTCTGCCTGGAGATGAGAAGGATTGGATTCTCATCAGGTGAGATGACTTCCTGTTTGCTCTTTCTCACCGCTGCTGAAAAATCTAGAAAGTTAAGGGAGGCAGAACATCCAGCTCTCCTACTGAGGGCTGCTTCGGAGGGGTTGTTTCTTTCTCCAGTCTTCCTGTCTCCTGCCCTACAGAAACATCCTGTGAGCAGCGACAACATTCCAGGGTCAGCTTGGCCACAACTTCCCTCACAGGCGTGTACACAACCCAAGAGTCACAATTCCCAAGGAACTTGAAATGCTGGCCTGGAATAAGTCTGATCCCCACCCTTTTCCATGGAGTGCAGAATAACTCAGCAATGTAAATCCCTGACTGGTTTGATTAAAAAAAAAAAGGCATTAAGATGACAACCGCTCTGGGTAAACCGGAAGCCATTTCTTTGCTGGAATCTTGGACATGTGGGTGCAGCCTATCATTCCTTAGTTATGACTTGCCTGCTGCATATGCACAGAGACACCCCTGTTTGTTCATTTTCTGTATCAGGGTGGGAATCCTGCAGCCCTCAAGCCTTGTGAACCTTTTGGAATGTTTTAAAAATACTTTCCTTCAGCTAAAAACATAGCCCCTGGGGATGCAGTTTTGACTGTTAACGCTGCCTTGGAACCCCTTGCCCTGAAACATTAGAAAAATCTATCTAGATGAGATTTCCATTTTGCTGAAGCTTGATTTTCGGTTGCTACACACATTGGTGTGGCCTGCAGAGGGTCAGAAAGACACATGGCTGCTTTTCTTCTCTTGTTGTTGTTGTTGTTTTTCCTTCAAGTGAACTCCAGTTTATGGTAAACCTATCGTAGGATTTTCTTGAACTTTGAACTCAAGTTTGCAGCAATGGAAGCAAGCCAAGGACTAAAGGGGAGGAGGAGGAAAGAAACTGGGACATTGTAAGAACAGTTGTTGTTTTTCTAATAGGAGGGTTGTCATTGCTTTCTTCTCAGGCTGAGAGAGAGCTTATCCAGAGTCACTGAATGGATTTCCCTGCCTGAGCAGGGATTTGAACTCTAGTCTCCTCAAACCACTGCACCACAGTGGCTCTTACCTTTGGGTTGACTCTTCCTAAGGTTTTCTTGGCAAGGTCCATTTAGAGGTTTGTCATTGCATTCCTCGAAGGGTAAGAGGGTGTGACTTTGGGTTTCTATGTCTGAGTGCAGGATTTGAACCCTGGTCTCCCAGAGCCCTAATCTAACACTCAAGCCACTACTCTACATTGGTGATTCCTCTGTTCTATAGGTATCCTTATATCTACTTTACTGTACACCTGCTCTGTAATATTGTGCCAATACATTCCCTTGGCTTTCAGTGCATTCTTGGTTACTGTTCCTTGGAGGCTGAGAAGAAACAAAAGAATTTTGCAAGGGAGATCCAGAAAAGAAGGAGATGCAAAAAAGGGGTGGCCCAAACAATCAGGGAGCTTCGGGTTTATGGTAAAAATAGCAAGAGCTGTAAAAATTGTGCAGAAGGAAAGAAAACCAATAGATTTTCTTGTAATGCTAGACCTCCGGTTCCCCAATGAAATTAATTATGCAGGGTCAGCAAAGATGAACGGGGAAAGCTCTTTGCTCAAGACAGAATTCATTTGCAGATTTTGCCTTTGATAGGTTTAAAGGGGAAATAAAGAAATGTGTGGTGGAAGAGAGGTCTAGCAGTGGCCACTAGTCAGGATGGCTCAAAGCTTGCAAACTTTGGATTGCTGTACTACCAAACTCCCCCAACCAGTATGACTAACGGGAGTTATAACATTAAAAAAAAAGGGGGAGGTCCTAGCTCTGAGATGGCTGAATGGAGCCTCCATATTCCAAAGTAGTCTACCTGTGGATAAAAGCAACAGGGAAGAAGCATCTACTGCCATCATGCTCAACCTGTGGGCTTCCAAGGGGAGTGGGGGAGGAGCAAGATGCTGAGCTAAAATGTTGTGATTCAGTGAGACCTATTTTGGGGAGCAGGGGATGAAGTGGGGGAACTCTAGTACAATCAGCCCTCCATATCCATGGATTCTTTGTCCATGGATTCAACTATCCACGTCTGGAATTTTTTCCATAAATAAATAGATAGATGGGGGGGGGCACAATAGCTGCTTCATTCTCCCCACTAGCTGGAATTAAGCTTACACTTTCTCTCTTGAAGTCTTTGCCTTCTTTCCATTCCTGCTAATCTATTCAACCACCTTCCCCTCTAATAACAACCATTGCTGGTGGGTTGATAGATGTGTTAACAGTCCAAAAGCAATTTGCAACATGTAATAAATAATCTCTCCTTGGCGGCCCATATTAATCTGGGCTGTTTAGCTCTTAATTACCTGCCTCGCTTTGAGTTGATTAATGAAATTTAAATGAAAAGTACTGTATGTTTACCTGTGCAAAATATTATCAGAGGTGATTTCCTTGAGGATGAGAGTAGTATAGGTTCTCTTTAAAGGACAAGGGAACTGACCTGGAATAAACTTCAGGAACTGTCTGTCACCTATTGTTGAAATATAGAGGCATTTAATCCCTTTTGAGAATATGAAATTGCTTATGCTCCACCACTCAGTGTAGACTAACTCACCAGAACCAAAATGTTTTCCAGGTTACTTTTTTAAAACAAAAATATTCAAAGGGTCATTCCTATTGCTGAAATTTAAAGAGACACCAAGATACAGGTATACTATAGCTGTGTTTGCCTGCAATAGGCAAGGTAAACAGCTACTGCTTCAAGAATCCCTTCCTGAGCATGTGTGAACAGCAAAACACAGAGAAAAGGGGAAAGTAGAAAAGCCTGCCGCACCAGCTACTCCCAGCATGTTTCAAAAGCATAGACTGTCACTGTAGCATAAGACAAGGAAGGGTGAGTGAACGAAAAAAGTAATAATCCTTGGATGCCTTTTGGGGAAAAAAAATTCAATCCTCATTAGAAGGTTCAAAATGTTTTTATCTATTTACACAAGGCTTACCTGACCTGGTTGTTTCATCTCACATGTGCATATTGTTCATTACGAACGAAAATTTCACTGAAGCATGTTGAATTTCTCTTCTTTTTGTGTTGCAGGAAGCTGTCATTATTCTTCCTGTGTCATTTCCACCTCTGGTACCATTTTTGTTTGTTTGTTTGTTAAAGAAGTAATATGCAGAAACATCTACATTTTTAACTCAGGTGTACCTATATATCTGAGCTGAGCTTTGCCAGGTCTGGTTAGCTGGGGCTGCTACGTAATAGCACAATCCTACACATTTTAAGTTAAAAGGCAGTGCAAGTTACATCAGAATGAGACTGTATAGCATTGCAGTTAAGGTTTGAGGTGGGGACAAGAGACTGTACACAGAGCTTAGAAATGTTACTTCAAGGCACTCCAACTCCCACTGGTAGACTCTGGGATTGGGGAGTCCAAAATGGTAAAATTTCCAAGCCCTGGTTGCAGGGCAGCCTTCTGCAGTATTTCGACATCCAAACGTGGTAAACACCAACTTCCACCATGGTCAGGTTGATTGGAGATGATAGGTTTAGCAGTCCAACACACCTGGAAAGAGATATGCTAAGGAAGACTGCAACAGGAAACTGAAACAAGGGCATGGTGCATTTCCGCCTGCCATTCACTTCCCCTTTGTTTAAATAAAAACTTTATGATCCATATTTCAAGCATGATTGCCCTCTGAAAGTGCCTTGCTAATAAAACTACCTCTGTGTGCTTTCTACTCAGTGCTGAGCTGGGCTCAGATTGGCAGGGAATAGTGGACTCTGGAAATTGGTGATACAAGTGCAGGTTCTAATCTAGGCTCCTTAGCTCAGATTATCTGTATGGACCCATTCACACTGGACGATTGTTGCTGTGTGCCTTCAAGTTGTTTTCAATTTATGGCAACCATAAGGCGGGGTTTTATTGTGGGGTTTTGTTAGCAGGATTTATTCAGAGGGAGTTTGCCTTTGCCTTTCTTTGAGGCTGAGAGAGTGTGACTGGCTCAAGATCATCCAGTAAATTTCCATGGCTGAGCAGGGATTTGAACTCTAGTCTCCAGGGTCATAGTGCAGCAGTCAAACCACTAGCCATGCTGGCTCTCTGCATAATTATAGCGCTATTATTCCATGTTAGCTGGCATAGCTGCCTCCTGTGCAATCCTAGGATTTGCAGTTTGGGGAGAGACATTTAGAATTCTCAGCCAGAGAGCTCATCTAGTGTCTCCCCAAACTACAAATTCCAGAATTCCATAGGATGCAGCCATAGCAGTTAAAGTAGAATCATACATAGCACTGTAACTGCGTAGTGTAAATGGGTCTCAGATCACCCTACAAGAGCCAGACTGAATTTTAAGATCTTTGGAGAAGGGTTTTCTTTCAGTCCCACTATTGTTACAGGTACAATTTGTGATGACATGGGAAAGTCCGTTCTCAATGGCTGCTCTTACACTGTGGAACTCCCTCCCATAGGATTGACCCCCTTCTGCTATCTCTTTTCACCATGAGAAAAGTACCATATTATTCAAACAGGCCTTCCTTCCGTCTTTGTGTGTGACAGAAGGTTTTCTTAATGGGGTTTGTTGTCCCTTTAAGCTTATGTTTGATATGTTTTTTTAAACAATTTTTAATGCAATTGTCTATTTACTTGTTACTGTTCCTTTTAAACTTTTGTATCAAATACAGTACTGTTGTTTTAACTGCATTTTGCTTTAATCTTATACACTTTGGAGCACATTTTGGGAGAAAAGTAGGGCACAACTTAATTGATTACATAAATCATGTTGGATTACAGGCACCACCATCCCCAGCCTACATGGGGGCATACTGGGGATGTTGGGAAGTGTAGTCAGACACATCTGCATGCACTCCAGGGTCAGGGAGAAGCTAAAGGTACAGAAGAATAGGGTGGGAGGGACAGATCCTCTTGCATATTCCCAAACATTTCACAGATAAAAGCCAGGACATGCTGTGGCCAAGACAACAAAACGTATTGAGGAAGGACAAGCTAGGAAAGGCTGCAGCAGTTTGCTTTTGCCTGAGCCTCCTGGGAAGGACAAGACTCAGCCTTCTTCTCTCCCCCCGCCTTTGCTCCCTGCTGAATTAATGGAGCTCACACTACTTTTGCAATTTGAACTCTTGTTTGCAACAAGTGAAGCAAAGTGACGACAAAGAGAAAAAGTAGGAAAGAAATAGGGACATTTTAACAGCAGCTGAGAAAGTGGGACAGCAGGGGATTAACTGGGACCGTCCCTGCCAAATCAGGGTAGTTGGAGGATATGCAGATGTCAGCATAAGTCTTCTTGCCCACAGCTTATTGGCAAAAATATGGGAGGAACAAAGCTCTTCTCGCTGGCAGAAATGTACCTTACAGAATATGTGGTGGCCGTGACTTTCCTGAATAATCTTCTTCCTCGAAACTCGCTTCTCAACTCAGCTCCAACAGGGCAAGGTAGCTACAGATACCCCTGCTGTCGAGAAAGTAAGCAGGGAACAAGCTGCTTTGGAGGAGGCTGTCGGGAAAAGTGTTCTCTTGGCTACCCAAAAGCACACCTGTGCACCCTCTCCATGGCTGGGTCTGCCCAAAGCAGTCAGAACCATGGTGTCCTTGCTCAGCACCCCTGCTCCACCCTCCTTTGCTATCCTGAGGAGACCCAGCAGGTCAGGCAGCATTTCACTGGGAGCTGCCCTGCTGTCAGGGCCACAGGGCCACCTTACCTCCAGCACAGGAGGGTGGGGAGGGGACAGGGGAGAGCTGCATAGCTCAGTTTGGGATTATATGCATGAGCAAACAGGGCTGCTTCGGACATATAGGAGCCAGTGTAGCGTGCAGTGGCCAGAGTGTTGGGCTAGGATGCTAGGAGACCAGGGTTCAAATCCCCACCCGGCTATGGAAACCCATTGGGTGAGTCACACTCATCCTTAAGTAATGGCAAACCTCCTCTGAGTGTCGAGAGCCAGCATGGCATACTGGTTTGAGTGTCAGAGTAGGACTCTGGGAGACCTGGGTTCAAATCCCTGCTTCACCATGGAACCCCCCTTGGTGATCTTAGGTAAGTCACACTCTCTCATCCTTGTGTGTATGTGTGTGTGCCTTCAAGTCACCTGTCCATTTATGGCAACTCCATGAATTTCATAGGGTTTTTTTAGGGAAGGAATACTCAAGGGTGGTTTTGCCAGTTCCTTCCTTTGAAACAGAGCCTACATCGCTTGTATTCAATGGCAGTCTCCCATTCAAGTACTAACCTGGACTGACTCTGCTTAGCTTCCAAGAACAGATGGGATCTGGGGCGTTTAGTCTCTCTCAGGCGAGTAAATCTTGAGAGTCAGCATGGCACAGTGGTTTGAGTGCCAGACTAGGACTCTGGAGACTAGGATTCGAATCCCCGCTTGGCCATGCAAATCCACTGGGTGACCTTGGCCATGTCACATTCTCTCAGCCTCAGAGAAAGGCAATGGCAAACCCCACTCTGAACAAACCTTACCAAAACAATCCGATGATAGGGTCACCATTAGTCAGAAATAACTTGAAGGGACACAACAACAACAACTACAACAACAAATAGGACTGACAGTGCCCAGGCACAGGTCCATTGATTCCAAAGGGAAATGTAGGAGCACATAGTGTGCTGGGCACTTGATTTATTAAAAAATCTACTGGAATTCAAGCTGATGTCGTTGCTGTCCTAGACAGTGAGTAGTTGGGAAGGGTTTTTTTTTTTTTTGGACCAAGCTTTTCCTCTCACCCCCCCCCCCATTTTGAAAGGGGAATAGGTAGCTTTGACAGAGCAGAGGGAAAATTAGGCTCCTGAGCATGCCCAGTTCAACCACCATCACTAGGCCTTACCCAGTACCCATTCTGGACCTCAGACATCCCCCTTCCCGGTTCAACCAGGAATACTTCCCCACTCGCAATTTTTCCCCAGTATGAAAAGCAGCATCTGATCACTAGTTCTGCCCTCATGCAAATAGGAATGAGCAACTGGCATGCCTGCCTCAGAAGGGGAGAATCCTTGCCAAGGTCTTATGTTGCTGTGGCAAACTTTCCCATCTTTCATGCCATAAAGAATGACTAATGCTCCTAGGCCTTAGGAGGTTCTAAGACAGTGGTGTCCAACCTGTGGCCCCAGGTGTTTTGGACTCAAACTCCCAGAAGCCTGAGCCAGGTGGTCCAATGGTCAGGAATTCTAGGAGCTGTGGTCCAAAACACCTGGAGAGCCATAGGTTGGATACCACTGTTCTAAGAGGTGAAAGTGGACTGCAGGTATGCCTCAGTTAACAAAGCTTCTGACAAAAAAATACCTTTTTACAATTTTTTTACCCAACCAGTCGCCTCTTTTCCTCCTTTCCCTCTGTCCAGCTGGACTTTTTAAACCGGCAACAGCACTGGAAGAGGGTGGAGGGCTGGAGAATCACAGACATTTGGAGCCAGGTTGCAGCAGCATGCTTACAGTACATAATGCAATAAAGCCAGAGCTGGGGAAAAGCAATTCTACTGTAGCGATCTTGCATAGCAGTGTGTGCCTCACTGCAACAGACAAGGTAAACAGCAGTTGCCTCCAAAAGCACTTACTAAGCTTGTGTGAACAGCAAGACAGAAAAAAAGGGGGAAACAGGTCAGCCTGACCCACTAGCTACTCCCAGCACATTAAAAACAAACAGAACCATACATTTGGCCACAAAAATGGAAATTGCAAAAACTCCTTCATGAGTGCATTTTTGAAGAAGCTTTCAAGTCGTCTCTAAAAGGATCAAAAGGTGTTTACTTATGCAAGGCTTATGGAACTTGGTTGTTTCATTTCTCATGTGTGTATTGTTAGTTTTAGATTAAAAAAAAAGTGTGCTGAAACACACTGATTTGCTCTTCTCTTTTTGTGGTGTAGGAACCTCTTCCTAATCTTTCCATGTATTCTTTTTGCCTCTGATAGCAAACTTTCTGTTAAAAAAAATAATGTCCAGAAAACACATCTACTTCATTTACTGAATATCTATATTCCAGCCTCACTTCAACTAGACAAAAAAAAAAGTACCTTTGATTTGATTTTACTGCTGAGAAACTTGCACAATTCAGGCTACAACGTGTACCTTACCGAGCCATGCAAATCTTGAAAACAATAGGATTTCCTGCCCAGAAAAAATGTACATGATTGCAGCAGTATTCTTATTTTTTAGCTATGGAGTGCAAAAGATTCATTTACCTTCACAGCCACATGGACTTAATTTTCAAGAGTTGGATGCTGCTGATATCCTTATTTATACAGCATGTTTGTGGCTTGACTGAAACCACAATTATGGAGTACAATAAATAGATGACGGTTACAAAAATGTGCACATTTTACATGTTAAAAGTTGCAATTGGCTTGTTTGAATTTGTTGGCAGGTTTTAAAAAATGACAAATAGTGTTGTTGAGAATGCTATGGATGCTTTTGACTGCATCCTAGAGCTGTTTCAGGGTTTTGCCCCATGTCCTGCATCCTCCAAGGACACAGCCACTGCAGTGAAAGACTTGCTCTGTCTCCCTTCACAAGAGGAGCTTTGTTCCAAGACCACGCTTGCAGGTGTGAGCCTTGGCTGCCGTCTTCTCCACATTCCCCCCACCCCTTTGGCTGAAGATCTTCATTCAAGAAGAGCTACAGCCATCAGCATACAGTTCCCCATGGGGCTTGGCATGCAGAACAAAAAGCAAGCGAATAGCTGGGTTAACAGAAGAGAAGCAACAAGAGAGAAGCCTTAGACAGAATCAAGTGACAGTCCAAGTGCCAAGTTGGAGGGGAAAGGCACTGTCCTGATTTGGTACGAGGAACGTCTCACTTTTCCAGCTGTTTTTTTACCATGTCCAGTTTCTTTCTCCTCCTCTTTCCCCTTTTGTCCTCAGCCTACTTCAATGACTGCAAATGGAATGCAAAGCAGTGGCCACTCCATTAATTCAGAGAAATGTTGGGAGGGTATGCATTTTGCTCCTGTTCCCCCTTTTTGCATGCCGTTACAGACTCAGCTGCAACAGTTGCTCACGCAATGCAGTTGTCCTACACAATGCCATCCATTGGTAAAGTAGAGCAATCTGCCTGTGCAGCCGTCTGTCACAACAGTTGACCACTATCCATATAGCCCTTCCTTCTTTTTTTAAAAAAAAACAAAACAAACAGGAATATTTTTTTAGAAGTTTAGTCCCTAATGCAATGAGAATTAAGCAAGCAGTGGTGAGCAGACTTGGTGCCTCTGCAAAAATTCAAACCACCCCCTCTGTGAGAAGTTTTAAATCCCGCTTTTTCCTCCTTGCTTTTTAAGCTCATGGGGTTGGGACCCTCACAGTAGTCTGTGATAAGCCCACCTTTCCCAGCCACCAGGCAACCTCCAGGTTTGTTGAGCTATGGCCAGCTGCGGCAATATGGGAGTTGTAGTGAACATAGTTTAGACTTCTGGAGAAGGGGGGATTGTTTCCATAGCCAAGAGGGATTTATACCCTTGTCTCCAGAGTTGTAGTCCAATGTTTAAACCACTATACCACTGACTCTCTTCAGGAATCCTAGAGGACTGAATTTGGCCCTAGACTTGAAGTTCCCCACTTCTGCTTTTAAGGCTTCCTCCCAATCCCAGGAGACAGCCATTTTCATCGAAAGAAGGATTTCACAAATATTTCCTCATCACAAAGTCATGTGTGAAGAGAACTGGTTATTCCATTTCAATGTCGCCAAAAACCCCACTCTTATTCCAAAGGATTCTTTTTATTATTATTATTAATATTATTACTGAGGCAGGTTTTGTCCCACATACAACTTCAGTCTTGTGATTAAAGAGGACAAATAAAAATAAAAAGAGAAGACAGAGTTCAAATAAATAGACAATAAAAAGCTAACCAGCATTTTTTTAAAAAGGCGGGAGTGCTCTCAGTCTGGATAAATACAGCACACAGATACGTATCAGGATCAGGAAGGGAAGGATTTGGGGACTGGCTGGTGCAAAGGAGAGGGGGAATAAGACCAAAAGTTTTGGAAGTGGCTAGTGGTTGGATGGCGGGGGGTGGCCTCCCAGTTTGGAAGGAGGAAGATGAGCGTCTTATCCGATGTGCTCGTAAGATTCAGAGAGAGCACAGTCTTCAAAAGCAGTGTCTTTAACTCCCTTCCCACCCACTCACCCACCCACTCCCCAGTCCCCATTTTAGCTCAGCTTAGCATGGTTTTATTTATATTTTTCTTTAAAAGACCATGGCTCGTAGAAACTATCACACAGTGATAAGTGATTGTGGTTACTTCAGCATCAGCCCTTTGGGTGTCTCGGGTTTTGTTTTTTGTTTTTTAAATCTGATTTTTTTTTTTTACACAGAATATACAATGGCAAACGAAAGAGAGGTTGGTTTTTTTAACCAAAGGACAACAATAAAGAAGAAAGAGACACCACAGAGATCCAGGCCAACTTCAGGTGTAAAAGTTATCCCATCTGGAGAAGAAATGTCCCACCATTAAAAAAAAAAAAAAACCAATAGACTTTCTTGGTTTCACTCTTCAACTTGATTAGGGAAATGTGGGCACAACAGGGAGCCCCCCCTTCCAAAGATATCCTTTAATGGTGAAGCAGACACTGACAGAGTCACCCAGAAGACTGTCATGGCCAGGAAGGATGCTCTAAAGTCTGCAGAAGAAAGGGGAGCACAGGTGTCTTCCAATCCCAATTTCAGACTGGAGGAATCAGCACAGCAGAAGAGTCCAGAGGTGGTGGAGAAAGAGGCTTTGATGTGGCCATGAAGCCAGAAGATGGAAGGCAAAACAGACTCTCTCTCAAGCTGCTTTGACCTGGAATATTCACCCTCCCTCCAGTGGTATCAGGGGCTGCAACAGTGGACCACATAGTGCCAGAACATGCCCGCTGCTGCCATCACTGCCAAGAAAGCGCCTGGAAGGAAAAAAAACCCATGGGAACCCAAACGTCAACCCCCATCCTATTTGTGCTACTCAGGGAGGGCAAATTCCCTTAACTGCCCCACTCCAATAGGAAGACAAGTTGAAGTTCTGATGGAGACATGCTCACTAAAATCCATGCGCAATTCACGCGCCAATCCAGCAAGTCTATCTTCTTCATTGTACTCTCTCTCTCTCTCTCTCTCTCTCTCTCTCTCTCGTTTTAGTGTTTTTGGTAAGGATTGCCAACTGCAAGGTAAGTTACACCACAGATAGAAAGAAAAAAATATATTTAAAAACACAGTAATCACACCCACACAAGTTAGGGGAATAGGAGTATGAACTGCCAAGCCCCTGGCTCTCAAGGGCTGGTCCTCTCTCCACGCTTGCCTTGTGCCATGAAGCCAATGCTTTGTTACCAGGCTTTGCATGTGAAACCAGTTCCCACAGCTTTTAGATAAACCCAGGATATTGTAACAGCACCACCCCTTAATATGAAGCCCCAGATGTGCCCTCCCAAAAAATCTTACCCTACCCCCATTATGCTGCCTGTACTGTCAATTCTGGTTTGCTTTTTAGCTGGGGCCAGGCCTGCCCTTTTCCTTGGCTCCAAGAGGGCTGGAGGCCATTCCCAGCTAGGGCATGGGGAAGCAAGAGGTTCATTTATTGCTGAGATGGGGTTGCTCCCACAGAGGGCTGGAATCTGAATGGACTTTGAGGGGCGATTCCCTCCCCGGGAGGAAAAAAACCAACAACCCACAGTCCGTCTTCCCGAGAGTTTTGACGGCTTCCACAAGTGGAGAATGGAGCTGGGGCACTCCTGCCTCAAGTGTCAACAGAAGCGAGATCTGAAAGTCCTGCCAGAAGAGAGAAAACTGTCAAGCCAAGGTGAGTCACTTCAGGCTGTTTACCCCACCGACTGCCACCATCGGCTGCCCACCTTTTCCAAGATCACTAGGAATCAGCCCCACCTGGCTTACTGTTGTGTTTCTTTCATTCCCCAATGTTTGTCGTTCCCAGATCTTGCTATCTTTCCAGCCCTTCCTTGAAACAAGGACAAGCAACTTAGGGGGCTGCGGTCTCACACACAGCCCACCAGTGACTCCTCACTGGCTTGTCAATCACGCGTCTCTCAACTATTTACTTACCCATGGCTGTTGCCCCTTCCCTCTTCCTCTCCCCCACTAGCTCCCGCTCCTCTTACCTGCAGCCTCCTACAAAATAAGGGCAGGGGTGGAGCAGAGGCAGGGGCAAGGTTTCCTGCCCTATCCGGTGTATCTGGAAACAAAGGGGCAGAGAGGGCCCTTCCAACTCCTTCCTTCTTTGTTCTTCAAATACACTGCATTATTGTGGAGGGGGAATAAGTGTGTAAGGGGGGGGAAGTGCCTTGGGCATCAGGGGGTGGGCAAGAAGGAATGAGAAACTCGAGGAAGCACAAGGGAAGGAGGGAAAATCTGGCAGCCCAAACAGTTAGGACAAGATTCAGTCTCTCCTCCACCACAAGAAGTCAAACCATTGGCAAGCAACTTGGAACATCTTGAAACCACAATGGGCTGGTGCTAAAACCCAAAATGAGGCAGGGGTGTCACTCCAATTGCATCTTCTGTCCCTCATTTGACTTAGCTGAAGGAACACAGCCAAGACTGAGAGAGAGCGAGAGACAGAGAGAGAGAGAGACAGTAAGTGTCCCTTTGGCTCAGTTTGGGCCTGTTCTGGTCAGTGTTCGGCTGCTGTACGAGAGATGGCCAGGAGAGTTCTTTAAAAAGAGAAGGTCACAGGCCCAAGGGGGCTAAAACTTCTGGAGATTTCAAAAGAGGGTGCTTGAGGCAATTGGTTTGGGGAGCTGCCAGAAGCCCTTTGCCAACGTCACAAGTGTCTCTCAACTCCCTCCACCACCACCCCTCCAACAGTCCAGGAAAAAAATTCTTCTGCTCCCTGAGCTGGGAAATAATAAAAACCAGGCGACCTTGAAATGAGTGGAAAATATTTCAGCGCTGGTGAAGGTGAGCCCCAAGGTCAGAGAAGCAGCTGCTTTTCCCTCCCCTGCTCCCTGGTCGAGTGCCTTGGCCACCACTGTCCAGCAGGGGTCAGTCCTGAGCTTGGGTTGAGATGTAGAGAGGCGCCCATGGCGAAGAGGAGAGTTGTTAGCACCACTGGCTGGGCCAGAGAAAGAAATAAAGAAAACAACAGAACGGAGGAGGTCCTGGGGACACACCTAGTGGGAGGGAGGGAGAGGGAGGGAGGGAGAGAGAGAGAGAGAGAGAGAGAGAGAGAGAGAGACCTCATGAAGAGGCGGGCCCTGTGAAGCTGCTTCCTGCCCCGCCCCTCTGGGTGACTTACCTACAGGCCCCGCCCTCTCATACAAAGACCTTGGCGAGGGCATCGGCCCCGGCACTGGCGATCAGGGCCTTGCTGGGGTGGAAGGCCACGTCATGGATGGCCTCCTCATGCTTCTTGCGGTGGGCGGTGATCTCCTGTGTGCATGTCTTGTTGTCGAGGTTCCACAGCCGGAGGGAGCAGTCATGGCCTGGAAGAGGCAGTGGGACCAGGAGGTTAGCTGGCAGGGTCACAGGCCTGTGTGTGTGTGAGACCTCAATGAGGACGCAACAACTTCCAAATGTGTCTCCGAAAGCCTTCAGCCTTCTTAGAATCATAGAACCACAAAGTTGGAAGAGACCACAAGGGTCATCTAGTCCAACCCCATTCTTCCATTCAGGAAGACACAATCAAAGCACTCTCAACAGATGGCCATCCAGCCTCTGTTTAAAAGACCTCCAAAGAAACAGACTTCACCACACTCCCAGGCAGTGCATTCCACTGCTGAACAGCTCTTACTGTCAAGAACTTCTTCCTAATATCTAGGCTGTCATTTGAAGGGCAAATTGGACCACTCAAGAGGACAGACTCAGCCCAGGAGCTTCTCAATCTTGACTGCAAAGCTGAATTTCAAAATAAAGTTCTCATCTTCATATTGACTCTCCTTCAAAACACAGGATCTCTTGCTGCACCTTTTCCCCCAGCTCTGAGAAGCCCTACTCTCCCTGTTTTTGTGTTAAGAACAGATCCAGGGCATGGAACTGGAGTCGTGATCCAAGGACCATTTTTGTAGCCAAACAAGGTCCCCAAAATGTTTTTGTCCCACCCACAGTGCCCTCTAGGGAGCATGGGAGGGATTTTGCCATGTCTGTAGCTTTCCAGGCCATTTTAGGCCTAGGGGAGAACTTTCTCCTAACAGGAAGTGACCTGGAAGTTAACTTCTGGTTTCCTTCCTGTTAGACAAAAAGCCTCTCTACAGCTTAAAATGGCCAGGGAGGGGTCATGGTGAAATTGCTCCCATGCTCCCTAGAGGGCATTTAGGAGCAAAAAAAAAAAAGAGGGTTTTTTTTGGCAGGGGTGCAGCAGCAAGATATGTCTGGGGGGAGGTGGGCAATGCTGCCCCCAACCCTCAACATTTGCTCACCCGTGTCCTAACAGTACTACATCCTTCTTTGTCATTAAGGCTCCAATGTATACCTAAAGCATCATTCCAGAAAGGGATGATAGTGCAATGCCAGGGAAAGCTCCTAGGATGGATCAGGAAGAAGAGGCAGGACTTACTTCCTGACATAAGGAAGACCCCATTGGGATCGGCTGCAAGACAGGTGACAGCGTCCAGGTGGGCCACCATGGAATGCACAGCTTTCCCTGTAGAGAGAGAAGAGGATTTCTTCCTAAGTATTTCTAAGCAATTGCAGAACATTAGCATTTTATGTAAATCCCACACTGGGCTATTCTGGAGGAGAATATTGGGAACAGGGTGGCCAGTTAATGGTGTTTTAAGAAGTGGCTTTTTAAAAGTAGGAAGGCGGCAGAGGTTACAAGCTTGCACCACCGTACCAACGCAACTCTCAAACTCTCTCCCACCTGTCCGATTGTCTAGGAAGCGGATTCCTCGGTCATCGTGCGCTGTGATTGTGATCGGCTGGGTTGGGTGGCTCACTACTTGGTTAATCTGACTGGCTCCTATTGAGAGAAAGGAGAAGAGTTTAAGCTCAATTTTAGGCCATGGTCACTTTGGTCTCTCCTTGGGAAAAGAATGAGGTGGTAACCTCTTCTGGGTAGCTGTACCACAAACCTACTTGGACTTGTATTCAAGAGACCTAGGAAAAGAAAATCAGTTTTACATGCACCCCGATTTCAGAAACGATACTTGTTTCGACTACAACTCCCAAAATCCTCTAGGCAACATGGCTAGTAACTACACTGGTTTGGGGATTCTGGCAGTGGTATCCAAAATCTAACTTTTCCAAGCTTAGGCTACAACCATGTGTGTCACTTTTCCAGTCAGGGTTGCAAAATGTTTTTGGTAAATTAATAATTACATATTTTGTCCTGCAGAACTAAAAAAAATATACCCTCATTTTTTAATTTTTTTAGTTAGTTATTTATGCCCTGCTCTTCAGCCACAAGGCTATCAGAGCAGCTTACAAATTGTTTTATGCAATAGCTATTTACACATCTAACTGCATTAAACAGTTTCCAATGTGTGTTAGCTAATTAACTAAGCAGATTATCTGGAGATAGTTTCTAAAGTAAACATAGTGGTAAAACAATGGAGATGGCCAGCACTGTCTTCACTGATGCACCCCCTCATCTACTCAGCCACATGGCAATGCCTTTCCTGAAACTCTGTTCAGTGATAGACCCTTGCACCAGCTACACAGAAGGGAAGTATCTTTGTGCTCCACAAGTATTGTTTTAAGGCAGGGTGGGCAACGGGTCAGGCTAAGGGGATGCATTAGCCCCTCCCCGGAGACCTAGGAGGGCTGCACCACCACTGTAAAAATACAAAAATAAAAACTTTCCCCTCTGAGCACCCTCTAGGGAGCATGGGGAGCATTTCCACCATATATTTAGCCCCTCCCCAGGACATTTTAGGCCCAAGAGAGGCCTTTTTAACAACAGGAAGTGAGTAGAAGTCACTTCCTGCAACAAAGAAAGTCGTCTCCTGGCTTAAATTACCCCAAGTGAGGCCAAAAAAGTGGCAAAAATGCCCACCTCCTCCAGAAGGCAAGCTCAGTGTACCCTGCCTCTGTCCTTTCAGCAGCTGCACCCATGAAAAGGCCAAATCACCCTTGGGAGCCACCAATCACGGAGTGCATGATCTGCTCTCAGAAGTACAGAGTCCTTGCTGCCAGCCCATATGCCTGGAGCAGTCGCTGGTTCCAATTACAGATAAGAAGTCAGCTGCATGGCTACTCCCCTCCTGCTCATACCCACCGTTGGCTGGTCTAGATTCCAGTGTCAGGACAGGGCAGGAGGTCTCCACGTCATAAAGAACCGCATAGCCTGTCTGGAAAGCAGCCACAGCATGTGCAGGTTCAGTACTGGAGAATGTGATGGATGTTGGGATTCCATTTTCTACAGAAGGAGAAAGAGGCAGAAGGTAAGAATCTGGACACCAGATCCTACTGCATTCTAGCATTCAAAGGATGAGTGATGGCAGGAACAGACAGAGCTATTAGGGGAGAATTCACATTACATGCAGTTTCTCCTTACCACTCATAATGTTACTAAGTCTTGCCTAATTCTGAGGTTGGATGAACCTCTAATCTTCACTTGTTGGCTTCAAAATGCAGGACTTCTTGCTGCACCCATCTTCCTATCTCTGAGAACACCATTTTTGTGTTAAGGAAAAACCCAGGGTATGAACTGGAATAACTCCCCTTTTAATAATACTAGCAAGTAATTATCTCCAATATGACACAGGGTGCTTGAGAATATTACAGATGTAACGTTGGGTTGAACAGCCTGACTGCCAGGGGAACAGGGGTAGTCTGGCAAAATGTCAGCCATGTCCCCTTACAGCCAAAAAGCCAATGGCATAGTGTAACTGATTAGACTACATGGCAAGAAAGCTTCTGGTTTAATCCATTTTGCTTCCATGAACAAAAATGTCCTTGAATAGCAAAGTGGGGAAATGCACTTAAGCACTGTGTTGCTGCCTTTGCCTTTTTATAAAGTGAGATATGGTATTTAAAAATTAATTAAAAATTAAATGCAGCTCCAAAGCAGCTCCAGATGTGAGGCACAGAGTGCATTACTTATCACAAGTGCTATCGAACTGTAGCCTGTAGCCATCACACCCAAATCTATACAGACATGCTGCAGGGGAGTAGCAGCACTGTTGGGAATGTGCTCAGTTCCAGCAAATACACGTGGAACCAGGTTGGACCAGAAATAATGAATGCCCTGCCAGGAACAACAGTTCTAGATTATCAGCTCAAGATTTCTTGTCATGAAATAGCCACCAATTAAGAAGCGTAGGGCACCCTCTACTGTTCATATTTGGCACAGTTCAAAGGTTGCTTTCTATACCTACTTCCTTTTGGCAACTGTTACAGAACTCTTTATTGATTTGCTATTGAGACTGTGATTCCCGTTTCTGCTACAGAGAAGCTGAGTTTGAAAGGGAGAGGAATTTCATGCAATTAACTAATGATATGCACAGTGCTTGGAGAAGGCCACTGAAAGTGCAGGTTCACAGCTTCAGGGTACGTTCCTGGGCCCTGTTCCTGCAAGGCCAGGAAGCTGCTGTGGCCTTTGCCAGCTGAACCCCTTCCTAGGGAATGCGGACATGGACAGAGTGGATCACACCTTAACTGCCTCCTCATCAGTGTACTGTAATATACTCATTAGACTATGATAAGGGGCTGCCCTTGAAAAGCATTCAGAAAATGTAGCTAGCACAAAATGCAGCAGCTAGACTTGTCAAGTGTACTGTTGTTGTTGCATGCCTTTAAGTCGTTTGACTTTTGGTGACCCTATCACAGGGTTTTCTTGGCAAGAGGTGTTCAGAGGGGGGTTGCCTTTGCCTCCCTTTGAGGCTTAGAGTGACTTCCATGGCCGAGTAGAGATTCAGCCTCCAGAGTCCTAGTCCTGTGCTCAAACCACTATACCATGCTGGCTCTTGTCAGGTGCATTACAGACCATATAACACTGGTCAGTGCACTGGCTTTCCATTTGTTTCAATGCAAGGTGCTGGCTTTGACCTACAAAGCACTAAACAGCTTGGGGCAGAATACCTGAAAGACTGCCTCTTCTCATATGAGCCTGCTTGGAATCTGAGATCCCTGGAGGGTCTGTTTTGCATGTCCCACACCCTTAGAGGCTAGATTGGTGAGTACATGAGATGGGGCTTTCTCAGTAGGGTCACCTTAACTGTGGAATTTCCTCCCATGGGAAATCAGGTTGTTTCCTTTCCTATTCAGCTTCCAACAGATGGCCAGGACTGTTATTGTTCTGCTTGGCCCCTGGCCCTTAAAGCAGCTCTGAATCAGTTCTTTTAACCTGTTCTTTAAAAATACTGGCACTTTTTTTTTTTAAAGAGAGCCTTGATTTCTTTTGAAAGAAGGCTTTTGTTTGCTGTGCATTGCTTCAGGAGCCCTAGTTAAACAAATATGTGCCTCCAAGTCACCTATTGCCTTATGGCAACCCCATGAATTTCACAGGGCTTTTCTCAGGCAAGGAATACTTAAGAGGTGGTTTGCCATTGGCTTCCCCTGAAATACAACCTACAGCACTGGTATTCCTTGCTGGGCCCCATGCAAATATTAACCAGGCCTGACCCTGCTTAGTTTCTAAGATCAGACAGGATCTGTTGCCTTTAGGGCATTTAAGCATCCTTAGAAGCTCTGACGATAAATAATTTTAATAATAAATAAATACATTTTTGGGCGCCAAGTCCCAGAATGCTGGCTGGGAAACTGTTGGAGTTGTAGTCTGAAAAATTAATGGTTCCAAGTTCTGAACATTTCACAGGGAGGATCTAAAGGCTCACTTCTAATAGTCCAGCCAAAGGGCTAAAACCCCAGGTGCCTCTTTTTGAGGCCCAGCTCACCACTCTCTGTATTATAAGCGCTGAGGCAGGAGGAGTCGCTGCTGCTTGGGTCCCATATCCTGACTGTGCCATCTGCTGAGCAGGAGGCCAGGCGATTCTTCGAGGGGCTGAAGGCCAGACCCCAGACAGCATCCGTGTGGCCATCCAGAACATTGCTGAGCATACTGGGGTCTGTACAAGAAAAGGAAAGGAAATTTAACATCACTGGCCTTCCATTAAGCTCAACACAGCAATGAAGGAAGCAAGAGACTTCTCCAGGTAACTTACATTAGTGCCTCTCAAGTTATTCAATATGGTGAACTGGCAGGCTACCCCCCTCCTCCATGTGCCACAGACTCCTATTTGTGCTCGGTGGTCACAACTTCTTTCTTTCCCAGAAACTTGATGCAGAGCAGCAGGCAATGGCTTGTGGACCACTACCAGTCTACAGACCACTACTTTGAGTAGCTCTGTTTTATAGCATGACACTGTTTACATTTTTCACATTGTTTGAGTAGCCCTGGCTTGCAGCATCACCTCACTGTTAGTATCAGCCCAAGACACCACTATCTGTTTTTGATTTTGATTATGTTACATATTCATATCCAGCCTTTCAAATACAGGTATTCCCAAATTAGGCTAACAAAATTACAACTAAAATCAAGTACTTAAGCCAAGGTGGAAATTGTGACCCTCCAGCTATTATTGATTTATTTGGCAAGTGAATTACATTTCTATCCAGCCAATAGGCTCAAGGCAGTGTACACAGCTCTTCTCCTATGCAATTTATCTTCACAACAACCTAGTAAGATGCACAAGGGTGAGAAGGCATGGCTGGCCCAAGGCCACCTCAGGAGTTTCAGCTCAGTGGAGACTGTAACCACTACATCTCCCTGGCTCTTTCTGAACTGTAGT
The DNA here is from genome assembly GCA_030847615.1 of Gambelia wislizenii. Lineage (NCBI taxonomy): Eukaryota > Metazoa > Chordata > Lepidosauria > Squamata > Crotaphytidae > Gambelia > Gambelia wislizenii. The sequence goes on from JAUMIR010000010.1 coordinate 35,975,634, forward strand.
TTTCATGATCCCACGGTACCGGTTATACAGGTTATGCTTGCTGGTATTTTCAGCCTAAATAAATAATAAATACATAACTTCAGGGCCACACCTGCCTCTTCTCTGATTTGAAACAACATAAAAACACCAAATATCCTACCAGCACAAGAAACATTACAGGAGCTTTAAAAGCCTAGGAAAATGAGACGGTCTTTGCTAGATAAGCTTCCTTGCAGTAAGCATTCCAGACCTAGAAGTGAGAGATGGGAGCCACAACAGAGAAGGTCCGCTTTTTGTGCACAGCAACGACATACACCAGGGAAGGGCAACTCTTGGAGGCTGTGTTGTATGTTGTGTGCTTTCAAGTTGTTTCTGACTTATGGCAACCCTAAGGCAAAACCTATCATGGGGTTTTCTTGGCAAGATTTGTTCAGATGGGTTTTTGCTTTTGCCTTCCTCTGCGGCTGAGAGTGTAAGTTGCCCAAGGGCACACAGTGGATTTCCAAGCTGAGTGGGGATTCGAACCCTGCTCTCCAATGCTTAACCACTAGACCATGCTGACTCTCAGCCACATTAGCCCCCTAGGAGAGCTTGAAGGACTGTACCCCCTGCAATACACACACACATCAAATCCCACTCTAGGTGATGTGGGTGGCATTCTGCCATGTAGTTTAGACTTCCCCATAACTATTTTGGATCAAAGAGAGACTTTTTCTTAACAAGAGGAAGTGATGTTTTAAAAAAACATGTTTTTAAAAAAGACCCTCGCTTAAAACGTCCAGGGGTGGGGGCAAACATGGTAAACATTTTATTTGGGGGCAAATAAAATGTTGCAATGCTTTTTTTTTTTTTTATCCCAGTGGGGGTACCAGGGGTAACATGCAGCCCATGGGCTGCACCCAGTGTACACACTGCCTTTGGCCCTTTGGTCACACATTGAGCCATCTGTTTGGAGCTGAGCAGGGAAAGATGAGAATGTCAATTTCAGTTCCTGGTTCATACAGGAAGGCCAGACCATCACCACACAAACAAAAATACCCAAACAGGCAGATGTCATCATGTACTTTCTTGCTACCGACAGCAAATCAAGCCTTCTATTAAACTAAGTTTGCAGAGATTGTGGCCTTGCACAAACTGGACATTAACACCTGCACACCACCGTATGGTCTCAATTCTAAACATGCAATGTATGGCACCTGCAAGGATGCCCGGCTCCTCCCTCTGTAAAACCAGCCACTGGTTTTCTCAGCCACTGGCACCCAATTCCGGGTCAAAGAACACACGCAAGGAGGTGAGATGCTGCTGAGTTAAGATGTGCAGATAACTGTCCCTACCATAACCGTCGTAAGGATCCATGCTGAGATCCGGGATCCTCCAGCAACGGATCCGCGTGTCCAATCCACCGCTGTAGCAGTACTCACTGTTGCAGCCCATGGCGACAGAAAGCACGGGGCCCCTATCAGGAAACAACAAATGTGTGAGACAGGGAGAAAGATCTACAAGGGTGGGTTATTCTTTAAGGCAGGGGTTCTCTCTTATCCCACTGGTTTTCCTGAGCAATCTTGGGGTTCCTTGATGAAATCAGAGAAGTTTCTGGACCTCCCCTTTGGAGGGGAAGGCAGCACACATTCCTGCTGTATAGTTTGCCTTCTGAGGCTCTTAGGGCCACCCCTACCATCAGGCAGGGGGAAGCTCCTGTCTCAAGAAGCTGATTTTAGATGCTATGCAAGAACAGCAAATTGCTATTCAGGGAATTACTGTACTACTAGCTGACCCAGCTTAATGAACGCTGGTATAGATTTAAAAGGTTCACACGGTTCAGCTACACACTATTATTTTAGCCCCCCAAAACACTTTGCAGTAGTATACCACCTACATTTGACTGTATTTCCCATCTTTCTAAATTTCTAAAATATTGCATTGTTGTGGGTGGTGAATGGCTGAGGGAGTGAGTGAGAGGAGGGAGGGGCCCTTGTGAGGCTGGGGGTGTAGGTGCAGATTGAGTGGCAGGAGTGGATTGTGAGGTAGAGAGGGAATTTGCATGTGGGTGGTGATTGGCTGAGGGAGTGAGGGGATTTGGTTGGGTAAGTGGCCAATCAACACACTCGGAAAGGAAACATGCCCAAGAGTTTTGTATATATAGATTGTTCATTCACTACCAGGGATGGGGAGGATATGTGCCTCTGGGATATTCTGCCTTAAATTCCAAATAATGTGGTTGGCTTTGGGCAGTGGGGGGAATCTTGCTGCTGTCTCTCAGGCAGTAAAATATCTTGGATGCATAATAATACAGTTCTTTCAGGTAAGGGGGCAGCTTTCAATAGAAGTCCCCCCCCCCAATACAGACATGTTGTACTCTTATATACACACACCTGTGTGCCCTGAACGCATAGACTGGTTCTACATCCAAAGCTGCGTTTCTGTAACGAAAAAGAAGGGAAGACAAAAAGGTCAGACAGGCAACCTATGCTTCTGCACATTTTTTTAAAAAAATCTGTATGTCATTTTTGTGGAGCTGTTCCTTCCCCAGATCTGGTTGGCAGCAGCTTAGATTCGATGGATAGCCCAGAGTTAAGGAATCTGCTGCTGGCTAAGCCATGGTGCTCTTCCAACAATGAAGGGCTCTTTGGCTTTGCTGCCTCCAAGGGCTGGCCCGTTTTTATGCTAACTGCTCTGGCCTACAAGCTAGACAATTCTCTTAAGTGCTCACTTTTTGGCTGCCACTGTCTTCTGGAGGTTCCACAGCTTGAGTGTGCCGTCCTCTGAAGCGGTGACCAGGGCAGACTCCACGTGGTGGAACACCAGAGCCCGGATGCCATCGTAGTGACTCCGTAGGGTGAACTTGGGGTTCCACGTCTTCTTAAAGGCATCCTTACTGTCTGAAAGCTGTGGAGAAGGAAAAATTACTTATCTGTTTGCCCCTACTAAATCTTCTTAAACTTGTTTGTGCCATGGACCTGTCTGGCAGGCTGGAAGAGCCTATGGACCTCTTCTCAAAATAATGTTTAAATTTTCAAGATACAGTTGGACCCCTGCATCTGGGGGGGTTAATTTCCCAGACTTAACACAGATACCAGAAACTGTGGATAACAGCAAAACCTATTAAAAGAAAGGACTTCTGGTACATAGAGTTGTGTTGGAGGACCTAGAAGATGTTGACAGAAGATGCCTCCCTAGGCATTTTCCAGCACAAATCTATGGTATGTCTCCCTATTTTTTCAGCTGCAGATAACTGAAACCGTGGATATTGGTTCCACAGATACAGGGGTTTGAACGTATCTGCAACAACTGTAATGTGATCTGAAAATATTTGTGATTTCTATTGCTGGCAAAGTCACAGGTACTGCTAATACTGCTGTGGTTTGTTGTCTATATACATAATTGAATGAAATGCTAAATTTCAGTTGGAGAGGTAAGTGAATAGATGTAATTCACCCCCCCCCCCATTATCCATGTTCATGGACTCCCTAAAATCTATCCACGGGGTGGGGTGGTGGTGGACCCCAGGTTAAAGAACCCTTGAGGTACATCCCCACCTGCCATTTCTTGCTATGGTCACCATGCAGCTGGATGAATAGAACAGGGACTGAACAGATAGTAAGGGAACAGAGACAACAGTAGAAGTGCCAACTCCACAGTTACTCACATCACAGCTTAGCTCATTGTCGTTGGTTACCGTCAGATCAGCAAGGTCACCCAGACTGACTTCTCCCCCGCCAATCGTGTCCATTATAAACACATCTGAGGAGAACCCCAGTGACCCTGTTAGAGGGAAGGAGGAGAGAAAATATTTTACAAGTGTGGCAATGTGCCAGCTGTACAGAAGAAAAAGGAAGGAGGCCAGGAGGACCAGGATACACACAAAAGGGAACAGGAAGACCCAAAGCTCAGAGGGCTAACCAGTCTGTCACCTTCATGAGATCTGGGCTGACCGGAGATGGCGGAGGGCATGGATGGCTTAGGAGGAAGCCCATCCACATCTCGGAGATCAGCGAGCATGCCTTGCAGCTTCACCCTGCGGGTTTCTGCAACAGGAAGGTGGTACATTGGGGAGGAGAGAAGTTCAAAAATCTTTTAGATTTTTCTTTAAATATCTAAAGTTTTACCTTTTTTATTTTTCATTTTACTCGGTAAAATGAGTACCCACCCGGCTTGTGGGGGCAATTAGCTAACACACATTGGAAACTGCTTAATGCAGTGTAGATGTGTAAATTGCTATTGCTTAAAACAATTTGTAAGCCGCTCTGATAGCCTTGTGGCTGAAGAGCAGGGTATAAAAAAATAAAAAAATAAAGGGTTGTAATGCAGATGATGGAGAGAGCTTGTTTTCTGATGCTCCAGAGGGCAAGACCAGAAGCAGTGGATTCAGATTACAAGAAAAGAGACTGCAACTAGACCTTAGGAACTCCTTGAGAATAAGAGCTGTCTGACAGTGAAATAGCCTTTCATTCATTAAAGAGGTTTTTAAACAGAGATTAGATGGCCACCTCTCGGGGGCCTTTAGAGGTATATTCCTGCATAGTAATTCTTATTTTTATTCTTCTTCCTAACTTTATTTGCATCCAAACTTTCCCCCAAAACTCTGATTAGAAGGGGGTCCAAAGGCCATTGAGTCGAATCCCCTGCTCAATGCATGAACTCCAGCTAAAACGTCCCCAGCAGGGAGCTGTCCAGCCTCTTTTTGAAGACGTCCAGAGAAGGAGACCCCAGAACCTCTCTAGGTAATTGTTTCCACTGTCAAACTGCTCTTACTGTCAAGATGTTTGTACTAAAGTTAAATCAAAATCTACTCTCCTGTAACCTAAAGCCATTAGACCTGGTCCTACCCTCTGGGACAGCAGAAGACAAAGCTGCACCCTCCTCTTTGACAGTCCTTTAGATTTAAGAAGAGTACAGTCTCCCCTCCACATTCGCGAACTTGACATTCGCTGTTTTATTATTCGCGGTTTTGGGAGGGCCCCCCCGGGCCCCCCCAAAACCGCAACACAGGGCCTCCGGAGGCCCCGTGAAAGCCCTGGGAGGGAGCGGGGAGGGCCGGGGAGACCTCCACGGGGCCTTCGGAGACCCTCCAGAGGCCCCGCGAAGGCCTTGGGAAGGAGGGGGGGAAGGCCGGGGAGGCCTTAACGGGGCCCCCGGAGACGCTCCGGAGGCCCCACGAAGGCCCGGGGAGGGAGGGGGAACGGCCGGGAGAGGCCTCCGCGGGGCCTGGCTAGGCCCCACGAAGGCCCGGGGAGGGAGGGGGGACGGCCGGGAGAGGGGCCTGACTAGGCCCCAGGAAGGCCCGGGGAGGGAGGGGGGAGGGCCAGGAGAGGCCTCCGCAGGGCCTGGCTAGGCCCCACGAAGGCCTGGGGAGGGAGGGGGAGGACCTGGTGAGGCCTCCGCGGGGCCTGGCTAGGCCCCACGAAGGCCCAGGGAGGGAGGGGGAAGGCCGGGAGAGGCCTCCGCGGGGCCTGGCTGGGCCCCACGAAGGCCCGGGGAGGGAGGGGGAAGGCCGGGAGAGACCTCCGCGGGGCCTAGCTAGGCCCCACGAAGGCCCAGGGAGGGAGGAGGGAGGGCCAGGAGAGGCCTCCGCGGGGCCTGGCTAGGCCCCACGAAGGCCCGGGGAGGGAGGGGGGACGGCCGGGAGAGGCCTCCGCGGGGCCTGGCTAGGCCCCAGGAAGGCCCGGGGAGGGAGGGGGAAGGCCAGGAGAGGCCTCCGCGGGGCCTGGCTAGGCCCCACGAAGGCCTGGGGAGGGAGGGGGAGGACATGGTGAGGCCTCCGCGGGGCCTGGCTAGGCCCCACGAAGGCCCGGGGAGGGAGGGGGAAGGCCGGGAGAGGCCTCCGCGGGGCCTGGCTAGGCCCCACGAAGGCCCGGGGAGGGAGGGGGAAGGCCGGGAGAGACCTCCGCGGGGCCTGGCTAGGCCCCACGAAGGCCCAGGGAGGGAGGAGGGAGGGCCAGGAGAGGCCTCCGCGGGGCCTGGCTAGGCCCCACGAAGGCCCGGGGAGGGAGGGGGAAGGCTGGGAGAGGCCTCCGCGGGGCCTGGCTAGGCCCCACGAAGGCCCAGGGAGGGAGGGGGAAGGCCCGGGGAGGGAGGGGGAGGGCCGGGAGAGGCCTCCATGGGGCCTCCGGAGACGCTCCGGAGGCCCCATGAAGGTCTGGGGAGGGAGCGGGGAGTGCCGGGGAGGCCTCCATGGGGCCTCCGGAGACGCTCCGGAGGCCCCATGAAGGCCCGGGGAGGGAGGGGGGAGGGCCGGGGAGGCCTCCGCGGGGCCTCCGGAGACTCTCCGGAGGCCCCGTTGAGGGCTTGGGCGGGAGGGGGAGGGCTGGGGAGGCATCCATGGGGCCTCGGGTCTCCGGAGGCCCCGGGAAGGCCTAGGAAAGGAGTGGGGAGGCTGGGGATAGCGACTATGGGGCCTCCGGAGGCCCCATGGTTGCTGTGGTGGGGGAGGGGGAGGGCAGTAGTTATTCGCAGATTTTTCACATTCGCGGGGGTCCGTGGAACGTAACCCCCGCGAATGTGAAGGGACGACTGTAATCATGTCACCCCCTCAGTCTTCTCTTCCCAAGGCTGAACATGCCCAACCCCTCAACCTTTCCTCATGTATTTTGTTCTCCATACCTCCTACCAGCCTTGTTGCCCTTCTTTGAACCTGCTCTGTCTTGTGTACACCCTTTTTAAAGCAAGGCAACCAGAACTGAACTCAGTACTCCAGATGAGGCCTGACTAGAAAATATCAGTGGGACTGTTACTTCTAACGCTATAATTAACACTATGATTCTATGAAATGCAGACCATGTATTTGTGAAGGAGAAGTTTACCAATGGCTGGACACTACCACCCATTATCAGAGACAGTATGCCCCTGTAATTCCACTTGCTGGGGAACATGATCAGGAGGGTACTGTTGTTCTCATATCCTGCTTGTGGGCCTTCCAAAAGCTTCTATTTGGTTGACCACACTGGGAAGACAACGATGGACCAGAGAGGCCTTTGGGCTTATTATGTTCAAAAAATTATTAAATTCTAAAAAAAAAGGGGGGGATTAATCCTCCAATACATAGCAATACAAAAGGGGGGGGGGAATTAATCCTCTAATACATAGCAGCCCAGAAGTCTCAACTTCTGGTGGAAAAGTGATAGCCATTGGATGAACCCTGGTAATTTATAGCACAGTATTCTGGCATTCTGACATCCTTATACCCTGATGTAATCCTTTGGGAGAGAACTCAGAGAAATTACTTGATAAGCTCCCCTACAGAGCTTAGAAAACCTATCAGATACAGAAGAAGTGAGGCTCTGCTCTGTCATTACCAAGCTCATTGCCATCTCCGGCCCGCCGCGTGTCCCCAGACCCCTCGCCATTCTCCCCAGAGCCCAGAAAGTCAAACTCGCTCAGTGCATCCTCGGAGTCCTCGTCGTCATCTTCGTCTTCCACTTCTGGCATCAGGGGCTTATTGGTGAGCTGTCAAGAGAACAGGGCTGTCAGAGTTTGCTGAGGCACCAATGTCCACATGTAGGACTTTATCACACTACACTGTTATAGTGCTATTGTTCCACTTTCACTTCTCTAGCAGTTAAAGTGGAATAATAGTGCTATAACAGTGTAGTGTGATAATCTCCACAGAGGAGAAGAGTGTGGCTAGAGGGAAAGATTTTTCCTCAAGTTGCATCTTAGAAGTATGATGAGGCCAATTTTGAGGGGGTGGGGAGATGGCAGGAGTGTAGGTACCCCCTTCTGTCCCAAAACAAAGAGGAAATGTGGTTGGAAAGTTTCTTTTTTAAAAAATTACAACTCCTAGAACAATTCAGGGAGTTGTCTGGGAATTAGAAACCACCACCCCCTGCCAAAAAGGAATTTTTCCAAGCTCTGAGAGAAAGGTACAGAACAGGGAAACTGATATCTCATGCCTATTACAAAGCAATTCCCAAGCTCATCATGAAGTGACAAGTCCTCTGTGAATAGGTCATCAGGCTGAGTTTGGCAACAGCCACTTTCCATTTGTGGTCTCTTCCATCTCTCATTCTATGAAGTGTTAATGCCATTTAAGATTTTCAAAAGGGAGAATTGGCCAAATACTCTGATTGGCATTATCAACCGAAAACTGAGCATACAGATTTAAATGGAAACCTGTGACTAATGTGTGGGCTTCCACTGCCTTGGGGGAGTTGCCAACAGAGGATACAATCCAATTCCTTGTAAATGAAAATCACCAGAGACTGATTCCCTTTGGAAAACTGAACTCCTCTCATTAGACCTGCCATTAAAAGCAGGAGCTGGCAGGTTTAATTCCCTCCCTCAGACTATAATCAGTCTTCTGTTTTGCCAACTGAACATCTGATGGCAAATATGCTGGCAATTCTCTTTTCAAAGGACTGACTCTATAACATATATGGTTGTTTCTTCTCAGGAAAAATGGAGGTGATCACAAAATAACTGGGGTCTTTTGCTTCCTTCTCTTCTCTAGATTTATACACAGACAAAATCAGAGGAGAGTGCTTGCAGCTTTTTGACTGATAAATATAAAAAACACAGTGAAGTATTTGAGCAAATGAAATTTTCATTTGGTGAGTGGATTGGCAAACAAAATCAAAACGTTATATTATTCCAAATAATTTTTTTTTAATGGAGAAAGGGCACCTTTACTCGCTGTTTCTTGTGCTGCCGCTGCGTCTCTAAAGGCAGGCTTTCCAAGTCTTCCTCTTCGTCGCTGTCTTCTTCTTCACAACCCTGCAAGAAGGGGATCTTCTCCATCACCGTGCTGCTAATTCGGTCCTTTGCTTCCTTCCCAGCATTCCTGTCAGCCAGAAAGGTAAGAACAGTTTTGCTCTGGGAAAACCCAGTTTGAGACCTGTGGCATCCTCATGGGGAAGAAAAGTGTACTTGCTATTAGGACTTATGTTTTTTTTTAATTGTGGAAAATTTCTTGTTTGGAGATAGGACACCAATTCCCAAAGCAGCTGGGTACAAATTTTCTCTTTGACTCAACTTGGCCATTTCTGATATATGAACACCTATCAAATCCATTTCACATCCCATGCAAAATCATGGATAGCTTTCCTTAATCACAGCACCTTCCCCTACACAGATCATGTGCATTTTCTCTCCTACACAGGAGGTAAGACCAGAATAACTAAGTCTGAACGAATGGTTAATAAAGAAGAATGAAAGCCAGCATTAACTGGGAAAAGGAGATTTTTTTTCTCCCCTGGTTTCAACATTTCCAGAAATTTCACGTCTACTGGCAGGCACAGCCTGTTCATTCAATACAATGCAGGAAATGTCAATGAAGACACCATTAAGACTCAAGAGGTTAGAAGTTGGTCCAGGCACCATTCCTGCCAGAAGTCTGCCAATCAGAGCAGCGAGTGGGCACATCAGAAAGAAGAGTCACACCGTCGACGGAGTGGGAGGTGTAGCATACGGAGACAGTGGGTGCTCTCTTTCTCTCTCACCACACAGAGAGACGAGACCGCCGCTCACCTTTTGATTTGCTCCTCTATCTGTTTGACAAGGAGGGACTCCCCACTGTTCAGTCCAGCAGGCCCCGAGGCAGGCCCCGTCCCCAAGCCACTGGGCTCAGCAGCGCCATTCAACTCCATGGAGCAGCGTCCTAGCAGAGAGCGAACTCGCTTGGAGCGCATGTCTAGGATGGTGTCTGTGTAGCCCACTTCTTCCAGGTACCTGGGGAATCCAGTCACAAGAAAGGGAGGGACACACATCTTTCTTCAGTTTCGTGCAGGTCAGCAACAGGTAGACCCTATTTCAAATATGTCTGAAGCAGGTACAGGAATTATCAAGCCTTCAGATACTGCAGGACTACAACTCCCTGGACAACTGAGCTAGAGTCCAATGACACAATTCCCAACCCTAGTTTAAGGCAACCATTTCATGATGAATGGCTGGCAAGTTTCCTCACCCCCACCCTGGACTCACAAAACCTCAGTCTTAGAAGTCTCGCTACTCACTGGCGGAGGAGCTGGCGGCCTTCTTTCCACATAAACTGGTTGCTTTCCAAGGAAATGGGCTCTGCTGGTCCATTGGAGACTAGGTATAAAACAACGGAAGGCTTCAATCAGCAATTAACGTTGCCATAAGCACCTTTCCAACTGCTGTGCTACACCGGGGTTTGTTGGGATGGAGAGAGGGGGCAAGGCTCAATTTTCTGAAGGCAGAGAAATAAGGGCCAATGTGTGCAGTAGTTTGAGTGTTGGACGAGGACTCTACAGACCGGGGTTCGAATCCTGGCTCAGCCCAGAGACTCACTGGATGACTTTGGGCAAGTCACACATTCTCTTAGCCTCAGAGGAAGGCCATGACAAACCTCCTCTGAACAAACCTTGCCAAGAAAACCCCGGGATGGGGTTGTCATCCATCAGAGTTGACTTAAAGGCACATAACAACACCGGCAAGGAACTCAATCTGAAGGAGGGCCACACAATCTGCCATTTTGGCCCTTCTTCTCATTTCAGTGGAAGGAACAGGTTGTCACTTGGTGGATGGGAAGGGGTAGGTATTCTGCATATGTTCAGAGACACTTTCACTATACTCTTCCTGGCTAGTAACTTCTAGTTACTGCCACCCCCAAAGTGCCTTTTTTGGCCTACAATGTAACAAATTCCACCACCCAAAGCTTCTGGATCATTGTTTGTTATCTAGTGCCATCTGGGCTCATGACATTTGACAAATTACAAGACAACAGGTCCCTGTTAGAGACTACAAATCCACAGGCACCTCACAAGACTGACCACAATACCTGGTTCTGACGCATCAGGTTTTTTTTCTCCTGGATTCAACTCAGTGCCAAATTTCAGCTTGTGATACTTTGACCTGAGACAGGCAAAAGAGAACCTTAGGAGTCAATGTGGGAAACAAATGCAGCAGTAAATATTTGCTATTGTCTTTACAGAAGGAGACGCTGTCTGACATAATGGTGAAGTGACGGCCACCCAACCATATCTGGATGGCATTTAGAGATGAGAGAATTCAGTTTGTACCTTCCCACTACCACAAAGGGAAACGCCATCTCCTCTCAAAATGCGGGCCCTGGCTTCCAGGCTGAACAAATAAGAGGTCTCTCTCAATTATGGCTGTGAATATCTATTCTGTCTCCAGAAAAAGGACACCTTGGTGCGCGCACAGCTCACCTCTCCTGCTTCAAAGCATATTCCAGCATCTTTATCCTCCGCACAAGATCTGTCTTCAGATTCTCTTGGCCCTTCCTCTCCCCCTGAAGAAATGCCACTTGTGCCTGGAGGGGACAAGAACAAAAAAGTTAAGTACACAGGATTCAGATACCACGTCACTTCTGTTCAGAAAAACATATTACAGGCTGGTACACACCCTTAGTAAAATTTCACACCAATTCTTCAAGTGATATACAGTGGAATAAAACAAAACTCTCTCCCCGTTGCCTGTGAGTCTCTTCATTTCATTGGCTTAACTGAAATGATGTCACAGGTTTAGATAATGCTAGTGTAACTTCTTGAGGGAAAATGGAGAAAGGAGCCTAAAGATGAGAATGCAAATTTGCACAGGGCCTATCTACTTATTAAAATATTTCTAATCCATCCAAATCCATCCTTCTTTGGAGGTCTTTACACAGAAACTGGATGAGCAGCCCTCACAAGGGGCCTTCACAAATGGTCTAGCTGTGTATTCCTGCATGGCAGGGGGCTGGACTTGATGGCTCTTGGGGTTCCTTCCAACTCTAAGATTCTAACTGATCTTAGGACAGGAGATAAACCTTAAAAGCATTTCAGTGTAAAACAAAAATCCATCACCTGGTATGAAATCAGCAAAAAGAAATTAGAAACCAGCTGGATGGCATTCAGACCAGCAGGGAGTATACATTGCTGTGTGAAGCTGTGGAGATCAGCAAAAGGGACTAGATTTTACACAGCAATCCCCAGGGGTAACCTGGCCCATGAACTTTACAGAATGTTTTCTTTGTAGGATAAGCAGATTCTATACTCCAAGACAACCCAGTAGAACAGGAGCGGGGTTGTCTGAAGGGAAAGACCAAGAGCTCAGAAGCAGTGCTATTTCACAGATGTGAGGCCAGGTCACAGGCTCATTTACTTGCCTTCGATAGAAGCTCAGCAGCTCACGACCAAATTCATATTTAAACCACAGGAGAATCCTGCTGAAACCTCATGCTGCTTAAGTGAAGAAGCTTAATGAGTTAGCATTTAGTGGGGGCCTTGGCAAACCCAAACTGTGCTGTCATTAAACGCATGATTAAACCTTCCAGGATAAGGAAACTAATCTCAGTTACAGCAGTAAGAGCATCACAAACATGAGAGGTGCTATGCTCTTTCCTGGGAATTAAGATAGTTTGAAAGGGAAATTTGCCTTACTATTTCCATTTTTCTGCTGCTTGCCTACTGCGAAGTCCTCAAAGTAGCTTTGCTCCCTGCATGTAGTACATATGCTCACTCCCACATTTGCCTTTGGGATACTAATTTTGCAAGCTTTTGTATCATTTCAAAGCGCCACGCAATGGTGTAGTGAAGCCAGGGCTCCTAGGGTCCAGAGCGCTGGGACTTTCTGGTTTCTGATTAGTACAGACAATGACATTAATCTGCTATCCCTCTCAAGCTTCCTGATTCTGAGTTTAGCTTCAATACTCACAGTAGCTGGTACAGAAATGGATTTTCCCAGTAACCATACATTGTTCTGAGCAATGTCTGAGATGAGATCCAGCATGGTGCAGTGGTTTAAGTGTTGGTCTGGGACTCTAGGGGACCAGAATTCAAATCCCTGCTCAGCCACGGCAATCTACTGGGGGACCTTGCACAAATCACTCTCTCTCAGCCTCAGAAGGGAGACATGGCAAACCTTCTCCGAATAATCTTGTGAATAAAATCCCATGATAAATTCACCTTAAGTTTGCCATACGTAAGAAACAACTTGAAGGCACACAACAATAACAACAACAAAAACAAGAACAAAACCCTGTTGGAAGGCTAAGTGTTTTAGGATGGCTTGGTTCTGAATGTGCACTAGTCTTACAAAAGATCTGATATTGGTGGAGATGAAATCTGTTAGAACTGGTTTGTTGACACCAATAAAAACTGCTGCCTGCATTTCTGGACTCTCCTTCAGGATGTGGATGTAGGGACTGTTATAAGAAACACCTGCCCTTCACAATTTATTCACTACACCCTGGACCAGAGAAACCTGTTGGTTGAGAGGTGGCAGGACAAAAAGAAAACTGTATATACCATGACACTTTTAGTTCACTTATCAACTACTGTCTCCATTGTCCATTTTTCAGGTGGGAGATTATCATTATCAAATGTTGCCATTGAGAAAATACTGATATGTTGGCTATGACCAACTTGCCCCACCTCCCCCCTCTGGGAAAAAAACCCTACTCCCAACAACATGGAATCAGCAAGCAATTGTCTGAAATACAATTAGCCAGCTGGATCCCGAGGCAATTGGACAAGCAAGGCATAGGGACAGGAATGGGAAACCTTTGGCATTCAAGAGTTTCTTGACGCTCGAGAACGTGTTTTTCAACCGTCTGCTGAATATTTTCAAATATTCTTCCCATTTCATTCCCTTCTAAGCTAATCACAGTTAGTTACAAATACCTCTCTTCTACAAAGCTGCTCACTCTGTAAGTGATGAGGAAGATATCCTGTGGCAATATATTCTTTTAGTCGATTGAACTGAACACAAAATAGTTTATTTTATAGGCACTAAACCTACAGCCACTGAGTTCTACTAGATCACAAATGGGCTATTGTGGCGGTGGGGGGGGCCATTTTTGCCCCTGCAGCAGGCTGCCCTGCCCCATTTTCAGCCAAAAATAGCACCTGGAATTGACCTTCAGTTGTAATGTCCAGGTTCCTTGAAGTTATTTCAGATTTTAAGGGGTATGTTTTAAGAAGATCCACCACTTCTTGGGGCTTCTAGGAGCAGGGATTGAGCTTTTGGGGGCATCTTAGGATTTCCCCCTTTTGAATATTTTGGGAGTGTAGAAGATGTGGGAGGATTTCGGAGGGGGGGGCGGATTGGAGACTCCAATAAAGCAGCTGGGGTCATCTGCAGCCTGCACTTTCCCCACGACCAGAATGGATATTCCCAAGTGTCAGTTCTAAGAGAGATTCTTCTCTCTGACTGAGCCTCCTACGACAACCTGTCAGTTTTTAAGAGAGCAGAGATTTGACAGAGGCGATGCTTCCTGTCTTCCATCCCAAACCTCCTCCAGTAAAACAGGTTTTTTTTTTAACACAATACAAAAACTGGTCTATCGGAGGCATAAGAGGATGAACATACATACCCATGAAGAGTAATCTTGCTTTCATACTGCCTTCAGTTCTTCAGGAAAAAAAGCCTTATCATTTGGTCTTAGTCTTACAGCTGACCTCTTTTCCACCCAACACCCCTTAGCCAAAATGCAAGCATCTTGGGCTCTCTCAGTTCCTAACAGATCTTAGGGCAATGTGGACAGCTGCTTCCCAGTCACTTGGAAATGACATGTACTGGTCCCCTCCCAATTCTCACATACCTTCCTTCAAGGGTAGCCCCATTTGCTATGGAACAGGGGCTTGTGAGATTCACCCACTCCATCACCATGCAATCCTTCCATGAGCCACCAACCAGTTGGAGAAATGGCAGTTACACTCAGTATTTTTTTTTTTGAGATAACATGTTGAGACATATTGTCTAGGCCTACGCTTGCGTGGGCCACTAATTTCTTTCCCCATTCCCTTCAAAGGGCTCATTATCCTACCCATTTGCTATATCCAGCCTCAAATCCGTCCACCCTCCAGGAATGCTTCTGAATATCTCTTATTCAGTAAAAGCAGACACCAAACAGATCCACTCAAATGGTCATTGTTTGGATTAAAATATCCCATCCATCTCCCCTGCCCCAATTTCCTGTGTTACATTTTGGGCAGGCACATAACTACTGACCTAAAGTGATTAAAAAAAAAAAAAACCCTAAGCATGCCTCCTTTGAAGCAATGAGGTACATTACTGATCTCTTGTTTGGGGGATCAGCATTCTGGGTCATAAGTACAAACAATTTTGAAATTAGTACCCTCCTCAAACTCACACTCCCTATGTGTACCTTCCCCACCGATCATGTGTAACTAACGTAGTTGAGACTACACTAACTACATTCTCCCCAACTGGGACAATCTAAGTATATGTCCGGAAAAGCAGCTAGTGTATTTTAGTCACTGTTCTGCTCAGGAGTGGACGGTATAGCTATCCCCAGTAAGTTAGAGGACCATAACCCAAGACTAGATATATTTTGCATACATGCCCCCATTAAAGGGGGCAGGAGAAATAAAGGACACATTCAGGACAGCTGACTTTCAGCACAATAAACGTTGTAAACCTGGAGCAGCCATAAGAATATAGGAGACTACAATTTACTGAGTCAATTTACTGCTCCTACTAGCTCAGTACTGTCTAACCAGTACTGATAGACAACACTGTTGGACTGCCAACTATCAGCAGTTCTGGATAGCACAGGCCGATGGTCTGGGATGACAGGATTCATAGCCAAGCAAAGCCTGGAGGGCCACAGGTCCCCCAAATCAGTACACCGACTGGCAGCATCTCTTTAGTTTCAGATAAGATTTTCCCCCATCTCTACCTGGAGATGCCAAAGGCCTTTTCTGCATGCTGCAGGTACTCTACTGAAGAGCTATGCTCGTCTTTCCCCCTTGACATACCGCTTGTGAAAATGCCCCAGAAAGACTAGGTGAAAATGCTATATAATCCCTTCGAAAGGAAAGAGGAGCTCATCCCAAGACTCTGTCTGCATTGCCCCTCTTAGGAACAGTATACAGTAATTATATCTTTTAAGACACTATTTGCAGCACATTTTGGAGGACAGCAGTGCCTGACATTTTCTATCCTCTGAAGCAAATTTGGCAGCAGATGGAAGTTTTTCATGTTCAGATGTGCCTTTCAGGGAATGAGGTTCACAATTCAACCCTACTACATGACTCTGCCAGATCCATTCTAACTGCAGGAAAAGGCAATAAGATGGGCACGAGATGCATTTCATGTCACAAGACTTCACCCACACATGCCCCACATGCCACAATGACTTTGGGAGACATTGCCTTATGATACCATCCCTACCACCAAGAAAACCACGTGACAGCCGCCATAAATCAGAAATGATTAAAGGCACACAACCACTACTACCAGCACCTTTGTTAAGGAGGGAGAAAAAAGCAACTCCCCATCTCCCCTTTCAGTGCTGGGCCAAGACTTTTAAAAAGTTTCCCCCCAAAATGGGGATGGGAATGGCAGCCATGTCTTCCTATCCAATTTCAAGGGAATATATTCCCAGCAGCATCACTTTCCTTGGGGAATGTGACTCATGAAGGGGACAGCATTAGAAGCTACTAGGAAAGGAGAAGGCTAGCAACTGTGCCACATACACTCCTCCTAACTCCCATTTTCTACAGCCATCCTCCCTTCCTACTGCCTATGCCAGCAAGGTTTGATGGAAGCTGCTCTCCTACAACACCTGGAAGCTTGCAAGTTGCCACCTCTGCCCCACTTTCTACAGCAATACTCCCCACATGTTTTATGGCAGGGTTGTTGAACATCACTCCAGATGTTGGTAGACTGCATCCTCCCACCCCATTGGCTATGCCTGCAAGGTCTGATGGAAGCTGTTGTCCCACAACATCTGGAAGGTGGCAAGTTGCCACCTCTGCCCCACTTTCTACAGCAACATTCCCCATAAATTTTACAGCAGAGCTGTCAAACATTACCCCAGATATTGGTGGCTTGGAACTTGGATCACTCCAGATGTTGATAGCCTGCCCCCTCCCACCCCATTGACTATGCTGGCAAGGTCCAGTGGAAGCCGCTGTCCGGCAAGATCTGGAAGGTGGCAAGTTGCCCCTTCTGCTTTTTCTTTTTCTTTCTTTCTTTCTTTCTTTTTTTTTTTTTTTTGGAGAAGGGTGATGGACCAGAGATGCCAACATAACCCCCACCCTCCCACATAATTGGGGTGGTAGGAGAGAGAGAGAGAGAAACCAATTAAAATGTGTACGGGAGAGAACAGAATCAGGAGCCATTTCTTCCCACATAGCGATGCCCCATTGGGAAAGGAGAAAAGAGGGGCACACACACCATCCATCCCCATGGGGGGGGACGACGACAACAGGGCAGGTTTAAGGGCCCTGCAGCCAGAGGGACCCTGTCATTGTGTGTGGGGCATCATAACACTCCTCCTTCAAAAACATAGAATCATAGAATTGTAGAGTTGGGAGAGACCCCAAGGGCCATCCAGTCCAACCCCCTGCCATGCAGGAATACACAATCAAAGCATCCCTAACAGATAGCCATCCAGCCTCTGTCTAAAGACCTCCAAGGAAGGAGACCCCACCACGCTCCGAGGGAGTGTATTCCACTGCTGAACAGCTCTTACTGTCAAAAAGTTCCTCCTAATGTTGAGGTGGAATCTCTGTTCCTGGAGCTTGCATCCATTGCTCTGTGTTCTAGTCTCTGGGGCAGCAGAAAACAAGCTTGCTCTAGTAATAATCTGAATATCCTGTACTGTGAATAGGTTATGTTACATTGAGAAATGTATGGGCACCCCCAAATAAAGCATTGCAGGGGGCCCCAAAATCCCTTAAACCGTCCCTGGGAGAGGAGGGGGGCATCCAGCCAGCCAAACAAACCCCCATGGTTCCCAAAATCCCTTCAACCATCCCTGGGAGAGAAGGGGGGCACCCAGCCAGCCAAACCAACCCCCCCGTCCCCAAAATCCCTTCAACCCTCCCTGGGAGAGAAGGGGGGCATCCAGGCAGCCAAACCACCCCCCCCATGGTCCTGCCAGTCCCCTCGGCCACCATTTCCCATCAAGATGGCGACGGCAGGAGCAGTAAGAGACCCCCACCCGAATACAACCCCTCCTATACCCCCATATATATATATATATATATATGATTTTTCTCCTTCCTTCCTTCCTCCCCCTCCCTCCCTCCCTGCGCCGGTGCTCCTCACCTGGAGCTCGGCCCTCTCGGCCTCCCAGCGGCTCTTCTCGGCCTCGAAGCGCGCCCACTCGTGCTGGATGAAGTGGAGGATGCCCGGCAGGCTGAGCTCGCTGCGGCCTGAGGCGCCCTGAGGCGGAGGAGGCGGCGGAGGCGGCGGCGAAGGGGGCGTCGTGGTGGCCGCTTGTTGCTGCTGAGGCGACGGCGGCGGAGGGGGCGGCGGCTGGTCTCCCCCTCCCGCAGCCGCCGCAGCCGCCAGGGCTTGGGCCTGGGCTTGGGCCGAGGCCTGCTGGTGTAGTAGCACCGGTGCCTGGCCTCGGACGCCCGCCCCCCGCTCGCTCTCCATCGGGGATCCGGAGGGCGACAGGAGCAGCAGCGGAGGAGGAGGCGGCGGCGGCGGTGGCGGTGGCGGCTTTGGCTGCCACATAGTGAGCCTGGAGGCTGTGAGGGGAGGAAGAGGGAGAAGCGCTGAGGCAAGGAGAGCCCGAGACCGCGGAGGGAGGGGGCACTTCCTGCCAAATAGTGAGCCACACCGGAAGTGAGGCCTAAGACGGGAAAAGGCTCAGCCAGCCTTGCTGAGATTACTACCACCACTACCGCAGGAAAGAGGAGGGTTTCCATGTCAACGGGAGGTGAGGGCCGCGTTTCTTTCTTTCTTTCTCTCTCCCTTCTTTTTCTTGCCCCCCCTTTTTTTCTTTCTCTGTGGAACTCTCCCACCTCCTTCTCTTGCGGGAGCTGGGAGGTACCATAGCAGCATTGGGGGTGTGGGGAAGGAGAAGGCTGCCGTTGGTTTCCATTCACTCCTTTCCTCCAGACCTTCCTCGCCGCCGCCGGTATCCCCGAAGGCTTCCGAGGAGGGTGAGGCCTTTATAGAAACCGCACTACAGTACATTGTTATTATAGCGCTATTATTCCACTTTAACTGCTTTTTGTGGCTGCCTCCTGTGGAATTCTGGGCTTTGTAGTTTGGTGAGGCCTCAGAGTTCTCTGGCTGATTGTTCTAAATGCCCCTTCCTTAAACTACAAATCCCAGGATGCCACAGGAGGCAGCCAGAGCAGTTGAAGTGGAATAATAGCACTATAACAGTGCAGAGTGATAGGGAGAGCGATAAATCGCATTACACTGTTATAATGCTATTATTCTGCTTTAATTGCTATGGTTGCCTCCTGTGAAATCCTGGGATTTGCAGTTTAGGAAGGGGTCCTTAGCATTCTCAGGAGGTTATCACACTACACTTATAGCGCTATTATTCCACTTTAACTGCTATGTATGGCTGCCTCCTCCTGTGGAATTCTGGGATTTGTAGTTTAGTGAGGCCTAAGTCCTCTGTGGCTGAAAGTGCTAGTAAATATCCCTCCCTAAACTGCACACCCCAGAATTCCACAGGAGGAGACAGCCATACATAGCAGTTAAAGTGGAATACAGTTGTCCCTCGTATCCACAGACTTGGTATCCACGGATTTAAGTCCATTGAAAATATTCTTTAAAAAAACATAATCCAAAAAGCAAACCTTGATTTTACCATCTTATATAAGGGACACCGTTTTGTCTATTCTCCTTTATGGATCTGAAACATGGGTCACCTATCGCCACCACCTACGACTCCTCAAATGCTTTCATCAGCGCTGTATATGCACAATCCTAAATATACACTGGACTGACTATGTGACGAATGTAGCTGTCCTTGAGCAAGCAGGGATCACCAGTATTGAGGCCATGATGTTGAGAACACAGCTGCGCTGGGCAGGGCACGTTTCTAGGATGGAGGACCATCGCCTCCCAAAAATAGTACTCTACGGTGAACTCGCCACAGGGCAGCGTAAGAGGGGCGCTCCAAAAAAGCGATACAAGGACTCCCTGAAACAACATCTCAGGCTCGGCCGAATTGATCACCAACAATGGTCCGCCCTGGCCTCACATCGGGTGGCATGGAGACACACTATCCACAATGCTGCAGCCTTATTTGAGAACTCACGCCGAACCAGTCTTGAAGAGGAACGACAATGCAG
The DNA here is from genome assembly GCA_030847615.1 of Gambelia wislizenii. Lineage (NCBI taxonomy): Eukaryota > Metazoa > Chordata > Lepidosauria > Squamata > Crotaphytidae > Gambelia > Gambelia wislizenii. The sequence continues at coordinate 35,995,589 of JAUMIR010000010.1, forward strand.
AAAGAATCACAACCCGGAAACATCACCCAAGGAGACCTTCTGCTGTGCTTTCTGCAACTGGACTTGTTTATCTCGGATTGGCCTTTTTAGTCATCAGCGCGCTTGCAGAAAGCGCGGGACGAATCCTTCCTAAATCATCATTTGCAAAGAAAAGCCAGAGAGAGAGAGAGTAAGGGACACTGTTTTGCTATTCCATTGCATGTAATGGGACTTCAGTATTCACGGATTTTGGTATCCACGGGGGTCCTGGAACCAAACCCCAGCGAATATGAAGGGACAACTGTAATAGCGCTATAACAGTGTACTGTGATATTTCTTGTCTCTGTTGAGGATAGATGGGCAGATAGACTTGTCATACCCACCCCGCCCCCAGTAAAGCAGGGATAATAGACATATTATCTGTATTTATAAAATTATAGTATGCATGCATAAATCTACTTAGAGAGGGTGGCTAGGAGTTGCTATGACAGCAAGGGAGTAGGAGGTGGCAGAGTGAGGGAGGAAGAGTTGCTATAGCAACAGGCCCTATCTCAATGCAGAAATACAACCCCCCCCCCCCAAAAAAATGCAAGAGGACATTCAGATTTGGCTTAGGCAGGCATAGGCAAAAATGTAGAGTTCCCAGAATAACAACTGTGGGGAAAAAAAGTTGCTGGAGCTTAATTTGGGTCAGGCTTGAGCCCATGGCCCCCATAAAGCGGGGGTGGGGCTGACAGGGCTCTTGCTGGAGGCCTGAGATTAGGAGGGGGTCCTTGCATGATATTATTGTAAGTTTTTATGATGTAAATCCATTTAGGGTTTTAAAAAATACATATAAATATTACTTTGGTGTCATCACTTAAACTGACTTACTGTATTTTATTTTTTATCTTAAATCCTGTAGAGCATCTTGCTGCCCTTAACCTTAGCAGTAGATAGGGGACCCGCCAAAGATCCTGGCCTGGGGGCTCACTCCAGGATGTGGGGACGATGCCTGAGCCTAGTGCTCCTTTGGCATCCCAAGGCTGAGCCAAATGCAAAGAAAACATACAGGAAGGGATGTCTCTGAGAATGTACAGAGCATCTTTTTGTTCAGCTGCCCATTCATCTGGTACAGGAAGAAACTCAAGCTTCCAAAGTAAGGCGTGTGTGTTCCAGATATGCTTTTGAGTCCCACTACCTCTCATTTTGACAATGAGAGGGTTACACTGAGCTAAGATTTGATGATGGCCTTTTGGACAAATATGAATATATTCATTAGAAATAGCTCTGACAAGAAAATGACACTAGCATATCTATTTTTTTCTCCTCAACTAGTAGGCTTCAACAATAATACTCATCATATTTTATAGAACAGCAAGAATGTATACAAGAGGCAGGTAAATGTCCCAGGTGGATTACAGACTACCATTTATCAGTAAGTCAAAAAACGACAACAGAGAAAGGGGCAGGAAATGTACCGTAGGCAGCTGTAAATGGTTAGATGTTGTGGAACCATTCTTTGTACCTTTGATCACAAATACACTCTTACCAGATATAGGCTTAGCAGTATATAACTTTGATAAGAGTTAACAAAACTAGTGCCATATTACCTACCAGTCTTGTAGATGCTGTTAAAAGAAGGGAAGTGGGCTATCTGTTAACTAAGGGAAACCTTGCCTCTAATTCTTTGCAGGTCTAAGTCCATGGCATAATGCAATTAGAAGGCTTTAAAAAATTAATCTTCTCTTGAGGAACCTAGGTAAATCATAAAGGGTCACCCCTCCATGGGTCAAATCAGCACATTTGAGATTATCCTGCCAGACCTCTATGTCCCTGCTTCTTTTTCCTTTGCTGCTGTCCAGTTTCAGCTGCCTTGTTACTTCAGCCAAGTAAATCAGATGACTTCCTGGTAACAGGTTGAGTTTCAGTTATATGTGTGTGCTTTCAAGTCGCCTGTCGACTTATGGCAACTCCATTAATTTCATATGGTTTTCTTAGGCAAGGAATACTTAGAGGTGGTTTAGCCAGTTCTTTCCTCTGAAATACAGCCTACAACACCTGGTATCCGTTGGTGGTCTCCCATCCAAGTACTAACCAAAGCTGACCATGGTTAGCTTCCAAGATCAGATGGGATTTGGTAACTTTAGGGTATTTAGGCCACTTGACCCATCTCTTAATCTAACAGAGTAAAATAGTTTCTCAGAGTACACCTTTTATATAAAGGAGGAATAGCTTTATCTGGATGGGATGTTTTTCAAATTGGCCCTTAAATGGTTTTGATTGCTTATGATTGTGATTATTTTAGTGGTTCTAATCTTTGTGATATTGTTAATGGCTTTATTTTCTGATTTGTTTTTAACTTGATTTTCATTTGTTTTTAACTTGCTTTTAATCATGTTTGTTAGCTTCTTTCCTTTTCCCTCCCCTCCCCCCCCGCTTTTTTTGTGGAAAGGTGGGATAAAAGTGAAAATAAATAAACAATGACCAAATACACTGTTTTGACATAGAGCCAATAAGATGGGATTGGGGTGGATCAGAAAGAATGACTAAAGATTAGCATGGAATTCTTGCATCATTGCTCCTTCACTTTGCTTTTCAGCCGGCTGAACATTGCTTTGGGGGGAAGAAAGCCCCTTGTTGATAGTGCCGAAACCCAGAGTCCTCCTGTCTCTCCACAACAGGTACTCCTACTCTTACTATTGATACTACTACTGCACTGTGTCACCAAGAAACTCAGGATGCCAGGCGTAGTTCTCCCTGTGCGTATCCTTATAACAACCCTGCAAGATGGATTAGGCTGAGGTAGACTAACTGGCCCAAGGTCACCCTGTCGGCTTTCTTGGCTGAGTCCAACATTCTTTGCAGATTTCTCTCCCTGGCTTTCATGGCAGGCAAACTACTGAAGGCAAATGTCATCTAGATGTATGTTGCCTCTTGTGACTGGACTGGACTGGCCCATTAACACACTCCACCTGCAATTTTGTAGTTTTTAAAATACAGTCAAACCCCCATATCCATGGAGGTTCAGTTCCCAGACTTACCATTGATACCAGAAGCCTCAGGTAACAGCAAACCCAATTAAAATAAAGGACTTCCAGTAAAAAGCATGCCATAGAGTTGCATTGGAGGACCTAGAAGATGTCTAGAGGGGATGCCTCTTTAGTCATTTTCCAACACATTTCTGATATGTGTCCCTATTTTGTATCCCATGGATAATTGAAACCGTAGATATTGGTTCTGCGGATACATGGGTCTGACTGCACATCATCATCATCATCATTGAGAAGCCTGTCATGATATGTGGAGTCTTTGTAGAGGTGGGTTTGTGCTTTACACACACAGTCACACTTTTCTCCTCATTTGCACTTTCCATGATGTTTGATGGTGAATGTAGCCTTTGTCCCATTTCAGATTTTGTCCCACAAGTGTGGCACTTAACTTTTCATGATGCAGTAGTTAGAATGTTAGAATAGATTTGAGGAGACCAGGTTCAGATCGCCACTCAACTGTGAAGCTTGGTGTGTGAGCATAAGCCAGTTGCCAGCTCTCATCGAACAATTCACAGGGTTGTTGTAAGAAAGGGGAAGGAGTGGTTGTGGACACCCCCTTGAGCTACAGGCAGGAAAGGCATGATAGGCATTTAGGCTAGGGCTCTACTATGGCTTTACACTGGTGTACGTTCCATTAAGCCTCAGTACCATAACTGCAGGCCTTCGTGATGGGTGAGGAGTTGGATAGAGTTTTGGTAGTGGAAGAGTACACAGCCGTACCACTCACTGCATGATCATTCGCACAATGGTGTAGTCCAATACATCCAGAAGAGCTAAACTGGGTAAATTTTATGCCATGCAGTCAGTGAACAGGATCAGATCTGTAGTAAGTAAATGAATAACATTTATTTATTTATCTGCAATTTATATAAACATTCACATTATGTAAACAGTAAACAAACTCTTATATGGAAGGAAGTCAAGAGATGCACTTGGGGTGGGAACTGCTCCCTTCGTTGGACTTCATTCATTGAGATTCAAGTAACACCCTTGTATCTGCATAGTGTTAACTCTGTTATTTGTTGTTATTGTCATTTGCCATCAAGCTGGTCTTATACTGACCCTATGAATGAGAGACTTCCAAGAGCTGTAGTCATCACTGGCCCTGCTCAGGTTTTGCAAACTCAGGAAGGCTTCCTTGATTGAATCAATCCACCTATATTGTGGTTTTTCTCTTTTCCTGCTGCCTTGAATAACTGTGTTTTCCAACTCTGTAATAACTCTGTCATTACAACTGTAATAACTTCTTTATTACAGCCGTAATGTTGTTATTACAGAAAAGAAACTATGACTATTTTCTTTTCTCTCAAAATTGCCCTCCTGTGAAGCTGGCTGTCTTCCTTCTGGCCACCCTTTTCTATTGGCAGAGGGGGGCTGGTGGAGAAGGAAGGTTGCCGAAAGCAGAAGCGTTGATGCCTCCAGGGAAATGAGCAAGATTGAGCTAAACAAGATTAAATAGGACTGCCCCTCCCCAGCCCATCTGCTACACCAGGAAGATTAGTGGCTTTAAAAAAAACATATGTTGAAGGGTTGCGCTCATTAGGGTGACTCTTTTGTTTGGCTTCCTAGTTGCTGGTTGATGCCCAGCAGGGGCCCGGAAGCACACTTTGGCAGTTTCTGTCATCATAAAAGCATGCTCGCAATTTCTCATCAGTATCTCATTGGGATCTGGGAAGTGAGGTTCCAGCCAGTTTACTTCTCTACCCCACAGGGCCTGTAGATCCTAATCTCCTGCCCTTTGTCACCCAGATTTGGCTCCAAGCAAATGTGTGTGTGTGTGTGGAGAACATTTTGAAAATGGAAATACATTTTGGGGTCTAGCTGTGGAATTCTGCTTTTCCCCCTTCTGAGATATTAGGATGTGTTCATTTCATATCAGTTCATAAGAACAGCTGAAGCTGCTTCGCGTGGAGTCAGAAGATGAGCCCATCAAGGAGAGCTTTACCTAGTATTGTCATTTTTATTATTATACTTTATTGATATCCTGCCTTTCCCCCAGAACTAGGACTCAAAGGAAAAGGTCAACACTAAAGTGACATTTTTCTATCAATAATGAACGAAATCCTGCACCTGTGAAACTAAGTAGTATCAATATTTATTATAACAATAATATTCATTACTGTGCAGGAATGATTAACTTCTAGGCAGAAAATGCTATAGTTGTGGATTTAGTCTGCACAAAACTCACTGGGTTTTCTTTGTGCAGAAAAACAGGAAGCAGAATTTTCTGTACAGTCTGCACACAAAGACAAAAACCCACATCTGAATTTTGCACAGAGTGAGTCCCAAACAGCAAATAGTCTTTGGAAACTGCAGAGTTTTTGAAGACTCTCCTGAATAGCACAGAATAAATGCTAAACAGTCTGTGGGGGGTGGGGCAGTTTCCTTCTCAACCCCCCCCCCCAAAGAAAGCCCAAATACCTCCATTGTCCTCTGAAGTCCTTCTCAAAATGGTGACTGTGAAGCCATATCCTGCTTTACAGTGATATTTAAGAGAACTGTAAGACAATGGTCTTTCTTGGAAGGAAGACTGTGGTTTAGAATAGCATTAATACCTTCCACTTCTATGATCCTGGTGCACGACTTAAAATTTGTCCAGTATGCTAGAAATCTGAACATCACCATCCTTCTCTCCCTTCCTCTTCATGGGCCCCAGGGGAACTGAATGTGGATGGATGAGTCTGGAACTGCAGGACCCTCCCAGGCCTGGGGTCCAGAGTCCTTTGGCCGCCAACCGGAGCTCACAAGATGCGCATCACCTTCTGCCAGTGTGTGCTAGCAGTCGCCATCGCAGTCAACCTGCTGATCCTCTACTACATCTCAAAGCTGCAGCAGCGCCTCTTGCACTGCCACAGGGACCGTGTGCCCCCTAGCTCCCGTCAGCCGCTCTGCCCTCCCTTGAGACCGGGCCTGACCGTCCTCATCCGGGAGTTTGAGGAATTTGAAAATTATGTCCCCGACGTGGTGCGGTCTTTCCTGAAACAGAATCCAGAGATGCCTGTAGTCGTGGCAGCAGACCACTTGCCCTACCCTCCCATGATTCTCCCCAATGCCCCCAATGTCCAGGTGGCCCTTCTCAAGCCGTCCCCTGACCTGCCTGCCCATGTATTCAAACCCGAGACCTATGTGAGGACAGAATACGTGGCCCTGGTGCCTGACGGAGTGAAGGCAGATGCCACGACGCCCCAGCTGGAGCGAATGGTGGAGGAGTTTAAGGGCCGCCAAGGTAAGGCCAAGATGCTAGCCGCCCCTGTTCACTCGCTGGCTCCCTTCCAGTGCCTGAACCTCAAGGTGAGCCTTAAGGAGTGGACGGCGGAGTACATGGCAGCCCCTCCTGCCTCCAGACTCTGTGTGGCCTTGAAGGGGGAAGCCGTTATTCTCCTCCGCACCAAGGACTTCTTCAACCTCTCAGTCCCCTTGGCCAGGCCCTTGCTGACCTCCCTCTTTGTCCAGACCTCACTGCGGGGGTGGATGGTCCAGGTTCTTGATATTTCCTTCTCGCTCCTTCACCAGCCTTTGTTCACCTCCTCCCATAACCAGTGGAAGGCCGACAACCTTGCCAAGGCAAACCGGCTGCAGCTCTTCCGAGACTTTGGCATCAAGCGGGTGATCCTGGAGGATGGGAAGGAGCAGTGGTTTGGTTGCGGAAAGGAGACACCGCGGTGTTTCGGAACCATCCACGATGATACCCCAGAATATCTCTACCAGAACCGCTGGACCCCACCTTGTTGCCTCAAAGCATTGAGGGAGACTGCCAAATATGTCATCAATATCTTGGAGACATCTGGGGTGCGGTACTGGCTGGAAGGGGGGACGCTCCTCGGTGCAGCCCGTTATCAAGACATCATCCCATGGGATTATGATGTTGACCTTGGCATCTACTTGGAGGACATCCCCAACTGCGAGCTGCTCAGGAACGCCGAGTCTGGCTCTATCGTGGATGAGAAGGGCTTTGTCTGGGAGAAGGCCATCGAGGGGGACTTCTACCGAGTCCAGTACAGTGAGCACAATCACTTGCATGTCGACTTGTGGCCCTTCTATCCCAAGAACGGCTTGATGACCAAGGACACTTGGATGGACCACCGGCAGGACATCGAGTTCCCCGAGCACTTCCTCAAGCCCTTGGTCCCCATCCCGTTTGCTGGCTTCCTTGCCCTGGCACCCAATGACTACCGGAGCTTCCTAGAGCTGAAGTTTGGCGAAGGGGTGATTGAAAACCCGGAGTACCCCAACCCAGCTGTGAAGAGCATGGAGAAGGGAAGCTGAAGGAGGGCTTGCCAAGACCCATCTCTTAACAGGGTGAGGTTCTTCAGCAGTTCAGAGCCAAGGCCTTCCTTGTCTTGACTGCTCAGTGCACACAAGCAACAAGTTATTGAGGTGTTTACCTGGCCATAGCCAGTCCTTTCATCATATGTACAATCGTGGGAGATGTTTACAACACTGGGGTGTCTTTCACACAGCATAGTCATAAATAGCCCTTTGGTACCAATTTAATTGCTATGCCTGCATCCAGTGGGATTTCTAGTTTGGTGAGGCACTAGAAATTCTAAAAGCTTCATGAAACTACAAATCCCAGGATTCCATAGGATGGAGCCATGGCAGTTAAAAGGATATCCAAGTGCTACAAGTATGTAGGGTGAGAGAGACCTGATTTCAAGGTAGTCACACTGAATGTACATCAGAACTGGCTTGCCAGTTCTACCAAAAGTCCAGATCTAAGAAAATTTCACTTCTTTGGACTACAACTCCCATTTGGGAGTTTAATTGTTGTTATATATCAAGCAGTTGTCTTAGGAACAGCAAGGGTAAGTAATTATTCCAGAGAGCTGCAGTGTTACCTTTTTAAAATAGGAGCATCTGCTGTTTTTTGCCCTGGAGGGAAAAACCTAATGATGTTAATAGCCAGTTGTTCCAGCAAGAATCTTACACAATAGAGCAAAGAGAAGTCATGGTTTTTACAGAATACTGTAGTTGTGGAAGGATCAGAAGGAAAATTCTTTGCCCTGCCTTAGTTTTTCAACTGAAAGATGCATCCTGCTCAAGATTTCAGAATTACAGTACAGTAGGACCCCCATATCTACTGTTTCATTATCCACTGATTCAGTTATCCACGGGACACAAAACAGCACACTTACCATAGAGTCTTCCTAGAAAATGTGTCCTCTCTAGCCATTTTCTAGGTCTTCCAAGGCAACTCTGTGGTATTTTCAACCCGAAGTCCTACTGTTTTCAATGATGTTTGCTATTATCCACAGTTTTCAGTATCCACGCCTCCTCCCCTGAACCAATCCCCAGCAAATATGGGGGTCCTACTGTATTTGGAAATAATTGTGAGAAGGTGATATGATAGACTGTACATTGAACGAGGACATGAAATAGGTTTTACAGAATAAACTGAAAAGCAGGCAGCCTCTACAAATACCATAAGGGTCCTGCATTTTGTGGGCAGTCAGCAGATGTTGCTGCCAGGATTGAGAAAGGGTAAAGAGGACTCTTTGTATGCCTTGTATGATCCTTATTTATTTATTGTTTATTTATTTATATCCTGCCTTTGTCCCAATGTAGAGAGTCAAGGTGGCTAACAAGTCTAAAACAATACACAATCATTAAAAATATAAATATGAAATTTAAAAAGCAGATCAAACAATTTACAATGTTAAAATATTTAAAACATTGAAAATATTAAAATGCAATAAAACTAAATATACCTTAAAAACTAAACTGCATAGCACAAAAAAGCCCAACCCCCATCAGATTGTTAATGCCTGATGGCACAAGAATTTTTTTATTTGTTTCTGAAAGGAGAGCAGAGAGGGTGCCATCCTGGCCTCTCTGGGGATGGAGTTCCAAAGTCTAGGAGCAGCCACTGAGAAGGCCCTCTCCCTTGCTTCCACCAAACAGGCCAGAGAAGGCGGTGGGACAGAGAGAAGGGCCTCTCCAGATGATCCAAGAGCTTTAATGGGCTCATAAAGGGAGATACGGTCCTTCAAGTAACCTGGACCGAAACCGTATAGGGCTTTACCGGTCAAAACCAGCACTTTGAGTTGTGCCCCTGAGTGACCTTGGGCAAGTCACATTTTCTCAGCCTCCCGAGAAAGGCCAAGACAAATCCCCTCTGAACAAAACTGGTCAAGAAAAACCTGTCATAGGGTCACCATAAATTGGAAATGACTTGAAAGCACGCAGCAACAACAACAACCTCCTGGTGATATCATCAAATGTGCCACCTTAAACATCAACCACAATTACAGAGTATGCCATTCAAATAAAAAACACCAGATCTAACAAATAAGGAAAATACCTGTATACATAAACACTTTTCAAGTGGTCTCGCCCTGAGATTCCTTTCCATTACCTTGAAGACTGAAGAGGATCCAGGGCCTGAGATCTAAGAAGCCTACACTCCAGATGTAGCCATGGGATTTAAATTCATTCTATACCCCTGTTGTGCCGTCCCCTCACTGAAAGCTGATAACTGATAAACATGGGGTTATCAGATCCCTTTAGCTTGAATGCTGTATTTTTATGGCCCTGGCCTTAAAACTGCTGTGTTTCCAAACAATTTTTTTTTGCATCTATTTTTTATTGTTACACATAATCCATATTACAAATCACGATTACAAATCATATTTTAGTTTTGTAGCGTAACCTTCTACACATATTACACACAATTAACATACTTCTACATGTATTACACATGTTCAAATTTTAACATCTTCAATACCTCTATACTTTCCAGCTCGTATTTGTAACATTATTTTTCTTGTTGATCAAATTTTGAATTTGAAGAAAAAGGAGGAAAAAAAAAACCCCTTCCCCCCCCCTCCGCACTTCCTTCCTCTAACCTTTATTGCTTGGGTTTCTTTTACTTATTCTACCCCAGTTTCTTTCTGCCTATTTACTTATCTTTACTGTTGCTTCTAAGCTATATCCTTTTCTATAAGAAACTAAATTCCTTTAGTCTGATTCTCAGACCTTACTCCTTTTCTATTTTACTATAGGCTTAATTCTAACCTTCCTCTTTTATTTTTTTCATTTGTTTATTTATTGGGATTATTTGTTTTCCAAGAAACGTACAATGGGTTCCCACTCCTTTTCAATCCTTTCCACATTTTTCTCTTTTAATAGTGTTGACAGTCTGTCTGCATCCATCATTTCCCATAGTTTCGTCTTCCACTCCTCTATTGTGGGAATTGATTTTTCTTTCCATTTCTGTGCAAATAAAATTCTTGCCAGTGATATCATGTAAAGTATGATCCTCCAGTGATGTTTTATGTTGCTTCCATTCACCTCTCCTAACATATTTAACAGATAGATCTCTGGCTTCATAGGATAACAGATGTCTAGAATCTCTTTAATCTTTACATGTATTTGTTTCCAGTACTTTTTTGCCTTGGAACACCTCCACCACATGTGAATTAGTGTCCCCATAGCCTCACCACATTTCCAACATTTTTTCTCCCCTGTTTTATACATCGTATCCAATTTAACAGGTGTGAGATGCCATCTATAGAACATTTTGGTGAAATTTTCTTTTAGGTTTTGTGCTAGTGTAAATTTTTGGGTATCTATCCAAGCCCGTTTCCAAACAATTTTTAAAAAGAAGAAGAACGCAAACTTTTGTGCCATTAACATTTAACTTGGCAAGTGTCCTCTGCTTGGCTTTTATTCTGTTTTCTTTTAAGCAAAGGGCCAGTGATTGGTGTTGTAAATTCCAACTCTGACACAACTGGGGGCTGTTGGGTTAAATCAACTTTCCCTAGCCTAGTGCCCTCTCACATAGTAGGAGTGGCAGTCTGGCATATCTAGAGGACACCCATTTGGGGAAGACTGGATGAGATGGTGGCAAAAGAGAATAATCAGCAATTTGGAAAGACTCCAAAGGAAGCAGACAATATTTGATTCCAGTTCATTCTACAGAAGGGTTGGGCAAATTGCGACTTGCAGACCCCATTTCTGTGGCCTGTAGTGCCTTCTGCCCCCCCATTGGTGTGATTTTCAGGCAGTTTTGCCCCACACACCCCTATGAATGAAAACACACAAAAACATCCCCACCAGAAAATGCACTACCCATACCTCAATTTTCATCTGCAGTCCCTCTCAAAATGGCAACAAAAAGTGACATGAGGTCACTTCCTCTTGCCATTTTGAGAGGAACTGCAGAGGATAATGGAGGTATTTGGGCTTGCTGTGGGTAGTGTGGCCTCTTGGGCTGTGGGAGGGTGGGATTGGTTCATAGACTCCATGCAGTTGCAAACTCTGTTCTATGGTGATGCCTGAAAACACCAGCAATTGTGCATGTATGTACAAATGGACTGGTTCCCAGAGCTTGGAAAGGTTCCTTTTTCAGAATAAAATTGGCCATCCTGGCTGAAGAGGACTTCTGGGAGTTGCAGTGAAGAAAATTAACTTTCTCCAAGCTCTGGCTCCTGGTTTGAAGGGGAGAGCGGGTGTGTAGTCAGTGCATACAAGGGGTACACAAAGGCTTCCAGGCCAGGCTGGTGTTTGAGCCTCACAGTCAGGACAATTACTGGCCCGGTTGGTCTGGGAGCAAAGGGTGCCCCACAGCAACTGCTTTGCCCCTTCTGGCCTATGTGCTAATGTCTAGGAGGTTGTTTTGCAGATGGGGTCACCTTACTTCACCTCCCCACAAGCTGTTTCCTTATAGCCGCAAATCGCAGGTGTGGCTGCATGATTGAAACCAGTCTGGATTTTTATATTCCCAGTCACAGGAACAACACTGTTTTAAAACAATTAAAAGGAAAAGCTTGTGACTGTCACATGCACAGTCTGATGGCCTGCCTGCACCTCCCACTTCGTTTGAGGGAAAGGTTGTTAATTAATTCAGCCCAAAAGGAGAACTGCTCTCTCATTAAAACTTCTTAGACCACAAATGTTTAATCTTTCCAACATTCCTTGAACCTGACATACAATGATGTAGCTCTATATCTCTCTTTTGTTTTCGCTAAGGAACATTCTAAATTGTAGTTGGGGGGAGAAGAGGGATAGAGAACGCTTGTGTTATTAATATATGCCATCAAGTCAACCTTCTCAAGTCTTGCAAACTCGGGACAATGTAACTTTCTTTTATTAAGTCAATCTACCTTGGAAACTAAGCAGGATTCGCCCTAGTTAGTATTTGGATGGGAGACCACCAATGAATCCCAGGTGATGTAGGCTCTATTTCAGAGCATGTAATTGGCCAAACCATTGGGGGTTGGACTGGATGGCCCTTGTGGTCTCTTCCAACTCTACAGTTCTATGATTCTATGATCTCTGAGGATTCCTTGCCTAAGAAAACCCTATGAAATCCATTGGGGTTGGCATAAGTCAATATGCAGTTTGAAGGGACACACACACACACACACACATACACGGTGCTCTTCCCTTCCTAAAAACATTAAAGGCACCAAATCCCATCTGATCTTGGATGCTAAACAGGGACATCCCTGGTTAGTAATTGGATGGGAGACCGCCAATGAATCCCAAATGCTGTAGGCATTATTTCAGAGGAAGGAACAGGCCAAACCACCTCTGAGGACTCCTTGCTTAAGAAAGCCCTGTGGCATCCATAGGGTTGCCATAAGGTGACAGGTGACTTGAAGGCCTCTGCTACATAGCTAAGTATGCATAAAGTTACACAATGTCAAATCACAACTAATGTGTTTTAGACTGCAGAAGAGAGATTACTTTAAATGAAGTATCCACTTTAAATAGCATGGAGTCCACCTGCCCTCATTCCCTGTGTACCACAGGCACAGAAAGTGGATGTATGGCTCATGTAAAATAAATGATGATGTGAAAATACTGTCAGTAGCCCAGTTACCAACATGGGTATATCTACTGCTGTGCTGTCATTGATAGTTCGAATCTTTTTTTAGATCTAATGTTTAAAGATGTATTTTCTCCCCGCCTCCAACCTTCCCTAAAGGAAGGGAAACAGTTCTTTTTGGGTGGCTATTAACACAGAAGCAGCTAGGGAAAGAAAGGTCCTGTCTCTCAGAGGAGAAGACAGCTTAGAATACAGACAAGATGCAGGCAAGTTAGATGCTCTTGACTGTAGGAAAAGAATGAAGTTTAAGAAAAAAGGAAACACCCTCTCACGTGCAGGAAACAGATGGGCCTAGAAGGGAAGTAGCTTTTCCCTGTAGCAAGGATGAAGCCAAGCAAATAAAATAAAATAAAGTATTTATTTATACCCCGCTCTTCAGCCACAAGGCTATCAGAGCGGCTTACAAATTGTTTTCTCTCTCTCTCTCTCTGGCTTTTCTTCGCAAACGAAGATTCAGGAAGGACTCATCCCGCGCCTTCTGCAAGCGCGCTGATGACTAAAAAGGCCAATCCGAGACAAACAAGTCCGGTTGCAAAAAGTGCAGCAGAAGGTCTCCTTGGGTGATGTTTTTGGGTTGTGATTCTTTCTGCGTTGTCGTTTCTCTTCAAGACTTGTTCGTCGTGAGTTCTCAAATAAGGCTGCAGCATTGTGGATATTGCGAAAATTGTTTTAAGCAATAGCTATTTACACATCTACACTGCATTAAACAGTTTCCAATGTGTGTTAGCTAATTGCCCCCCACAAGCCGGGTACTCAAAGAGGACGGTGGTTTTGTTTCTGCTTGGGACATCTGCAAATAAGAGCAAAAATCTTATCCCTGGATAAATGACCCCATTCCCAGAACAAGAAGTGGTGGATATACAGTATAACCAATGCCCAGTTCTTTGATTGTGTAGTATCTTGTCTTTGCCAGCAGAGGGCAGCAACAGCCATCACCAGACCTTCGAAGGAGAGCGGTCCCAGTGCCCTGGACAGTCGCTCTTAACCTTTTCTTTACCAGGGACCCCCTTTAAATATCTTTTGTTGCTGTGGGCCCCCAAGACTTAACTGAAGATTTAAAGCAGTAAGAATAATAATAATACAATTACATCATCCATTAAGCCTTCCCTCAGAGGCACTGGAGGGGGAGGGAAGACTTTTTCTTCTGCTTCTCCCTGCAAGTTTATGGCTGGATTGAATGGCAATGCACAGGCCAAGCCAGCCAGCCACCGTGCCTGCCTGCGCCTTGGCTCCTGTCACATGTCTGCTCTCTTGAAGGCAGGAGGTGGGCCAAGCAGCCTTTAAGCCTTTGCAGACCACCTGTGAAGACACTGTGAACCCCTGGGAGTCCCCAGACCACAGATTAAGAGCCATTGCCCTGGACAATTGTTGTTAACTGCTGTCATGCCAACCCCAACTTGTGGCAACCCTATGAATAAGAGACCTCCAAGTCACCCTATCATGAACAGCCCTGCCCAGGTCTTGCAGACTCAGGGCCTCAGATTGAGTCCATCCATTCCAGTCTTCTTTCCCTACTGCCTTCCACCTTAGCAAACACTGTTGTCTTTTCTAGTGAGTGATGGTTTCTCATGGTATCCAATATTTTAAATTTAGTCACCTTGGCTTCTAGGGAGAGTTCAGATTGGTTTGTTTTAGGACGCATTTATTTGTTTTTTTTAATAGTCCAGAGTATCCGTAGAACTCTTCAGCACCACATTTCAAATGAGTTGATTTTCTTCCTATCAGCTTTCTTCAATGTCCAGCTTTCACAACCATACATAGACACTGGAAATACGATGCCATGGACAACCCTAAATTTAGTATTCAATGATATCTCTTTACACTTGTGGATCTTGTCTAGTTCTTTCATAGCTGCCCTTCCAAGTCCTGATCTTTTGATTTCTTGACTGTAATCTCCATTTGATTAATGACTTGAACCAAGGCATGGAAAATCTTGAACTATTTCATTGTCTTCATCCATGTGAAATAAAGACATTCATTTGAATGTCTTCAGTATCCTGGACTATGGAAGCTACAAAATTCGCTGCCTTCCACTTTGACAGCAGCATCAGATTCCATGCTTGTTATGAAACCTCATTTCTAACATAAGAGCAAACCAGGTTTCAACTCAACCAGAAAGTCTCATTCATGGAGCTGAAAGGGTCAGCTTGAAGGCAGAAAATGCCACAAAGACAGTTTTTTACCTGACATTTCCAATTCATTGCTGGGGAAAGTTGCATAGAGACTAACAGACAGCAACCTTCTTTGGAAATATGTACAGCACGGTTGTTTCTGTTGTTGGAAGGATTGATTCCTCTCCTGTTTAAGTTCCATGGGCCTCGGTGGTATTTTCTTCTGATTAAACTTATGACCAATTAAAAATTGGGCCAAACTTAAATGAAATCAAATAAACTGTGTAAATCATGTTTTTGTCTGGCTGTCATACAATTTCCAGCAGTGCAGGAAATATGTTCTGTCAGAATCAATTTATTATACAGTAATTAGATGGTGAAGTCCTTCGTTTGGACTACAGGTCCCAGAATTTTACAGCCAGGTTGGGGGAGCTGTGGTCCAAAAGTGTAATTTTTTCATTCAGTGAGTAAGCTTTTGTCTCTCCAGCTTTCTCGCATGTGTGCTCAGAAGGGCATGTCTCATTTTCAAAGTAGCCTCGTTGCTGTTGCAAAGAGTGAGACATTGAAAACCATTCACACCTGGGAATCTTCTATTCACTGTATTCCCATTCCCTTGGTCACTTTGCTTTGGAGGCCTAAACTGTTTCTATGCTTTGGACGCCTAAACTCTGTTTCTAAAACTCAGTTGACGTTTCACGTGACTACCATGCTAGAAATTTGATGTTGTTATGTGCCTTCAAGTAGTTTCTGACTTATGGCGACCCTAAGGGAAATCTATCATGAGGCTTTCTTGGCAGAATTTGTTCAAGGGTGGGTGGGTTTGCCTTTCCCTTCCTCTGAGGATGAGGCAGTGATTTGCCCAAGGTCACCTAGTGGGTTTCCATGGCCAAGCAGGGATTCGAACCCTGGTCCCCAAAATTGTAGTCCAATGCTTGAACCACTAGGGGGTAGAATTCTTATTTGAGGGGGAAATGCTCTAATTTTACCACTCCCCGCCATAGCTGCACCCCTGAGATGGCAGCTTCCTCTTTCCTCTCCCTCCACCTGTATGCCAGGAGTCTTTGTTTCCTTCATCCAACCCAGCCACTGTGTGGGTGTGTTACATGCCAGGCACTTCTAGGCACCAAAGGGGCAGGAAATGGAAAGCAAGCTAGGGCAAGTTGTCAAGACCGTTCCTCCCTGGTGTCCCCCCCCCCATGCCTTGAAGCCCTGGCTTTTCTTTGTTCAGGAAACAGGTTGGCGAACACCCAGGTGCTGCTTTTGACCTGTGCTTGCATCTTGCAAGAGAGAGAGAGAGAGAGATTCTCTGGGGTTCTGGTATCTTGTCTCCACTCTGTTTTACGGTTCAGAGACACAGTTCACAAGCTTTCAGCTGCCCCAGTCTGTGAACAGGAGCATTAAGAATTTAAGAGAGAATGCATCAAAGGGATCACTTTCTGTAGGGAAAATGCTGCATCAGGGACATTCAAAGTCCAGCCCTTCAGATGTTGTTGGACTGCAACTCCCATCAGTCCTAGTCAGCATAGCTTGTGGTGGACAACTGGGAGTTGCAGTCCAATGACCTCTGGAGGGCCACACTCTGTCGCCTCTGTCCAATTGAAGTGATTATCATCATTAGTGGCAAGAAAACACACAAAACACTCATAGGCTCCCAGTCATTGGCTTTATTCTCTGCATGATGTGGCAGTTGGAACATTTGTCATCCCTTTGAAGCAATGGTAGAAAAGGGACCGGGTGCAAATGCATCCCACCTCATTTGCCCCCCCCCCTTCCACAATTACAATTCAGCCCCACCACCCACATGCGGACGTTGCCAGCTAACCAGAATTGAAGTAGCTCTGCCCTGATCTTGTCTCTTTTAAGCAGAAGCTGTTCAGCCAGCTACCAATATGCTCTCAAATGCATGAGAAGGCAAGGACAGCAACTTCAGCAGCAGAGCTTCTTGTAGGACTTTGCCACTGCTTCCCTGTTGGGATACTGAGAATGTCTTAGCTGTTCCTAGACATGCAGAGTATTAAAACTTTAGGAACACACCTGCACACAGAAAACAATGTAGCCAGCATGCCCACATACCCCTTTTCCACAAAAACAGGGCACGACATACAAAGACAACATCTCCTTTCCTCACAACACTGACAGCAGCGTAGGTGGGTTGTGGTCTGGGGCTGGCATGCATTCCCCAGGGCTATTCTGTGGCTTCCATGGGCTAAATGTTGTTAAAATGATTTTTTAAAGATTGTCCCCAAATTGCAATTGTCCCCTAAGATATGTAGGAAGGAAAATAAACATATATAAATATATACTGTATAATTAAACAACCCAGGGAGACCTAAAACATGGCAAATATATATATGCTCCCCTAAGGGGTGTAGGGAGGGAATATATAAATATATTTGCCATGTTTTAGGTCTCCCTGGGTTGTTTTACTTTCCTCCATACACCCCTTGAGGGACATATACTTGCCATGTTTTAGGTCTCCTTGGGCGGTACTAGGCCCAGGAGAGGCATTTCCCTACTGTGGGAAAAAAAGAAAATCCAGAAGGGATCACTATTGCAATTTTTTAAAAAAAGTATTTTCCTGATCCTAAAATGGTCCAGGGCAACTCCCTCAAAACATGGCAAAAATGCTTCCCCTTCCTTTTCAAGACATTTTTTAATTCTTTATGATCTATTTTTTAATTCCTGTGGGTCTAACGCATCCCCCTGCTCTCTGGCAGTTGGCCGCCTCTGATTTAGAGCAGGGATGACCTCCATGCTGGCTGGGGAGGATGAAGCCTATGTCTCAGTGCATGAGGTAGGCAGTCAATTGGGGGAGGCTGGTACCTATTGTCTAGGTGAGACTGTCAGTTTCAAACACTGCTTCCATCTTCCCCCACTTCAGTAAAGAACAAGAGTAAAGAATAGAGTGACTGCACTAAGTTATCTCACCTTTCTCTGCTTATGGATGGAATAGCTCTAATCATGACAGCAAGTACTTTAATCCAGTGGTGATGACTTTAGGTTAACCGAACTAGAAGTTTATTTTTTTTTCTTTTTAATGCCACTTTGTACCTGTAACTTCCAATCAAAAGAACTACCCAAGTGCCTGGCCAAGTTCCTTCAAGACTTGCTATTTCCTTTTAGGACACAGAGCACAGTACATAATTTGCATCAAAACTCACCATATCCATGCTCATTGATTACAGTGATATTCCAGGTGCAACTCTGTGGGGCTTTCCAGAAATACAGTGCGACCCCCATATCCACCAGGGATGCATTCTCAGACTTACTGTGGATACTGGAAACCAGTGGATAATGTAATAGTGAACCCTATTAAAATGAATGATTTCCAGCCAAGCATACCAGAGTCACTCTGGAGAACTCAGAAGGTGACTAGAGAGACCATGGTTTTTTTTAGACACGGGTAAGTGAATCTGTGGATACGGGGGTCGTACTGTAGACTTTTGGGCCAAGGTGGGAGCTCTTTGACAGATCGGGAGAAAGATGAGCAAAGGGCCACAGGAAGCTCTGTGGGGTACAGGAGTCACCCTTTCATGATCACCAAAAAGGACACAGCTATGCCCTCCTGGCTGGAAGTAACATCAAAATTCTGCACCCAGCCTAAAAACACATAAGGAAAACGGTCCCATTTCTCATGTTTTACACAATGACTTTGCACTATTTCTGTTTTGGTCCTGCTTAGTTATTAGAGAGAGGGAAAACAAACCAACCCTGAAACTCTATACCTAGCAGCTAAAAATGTTAGCTCCCCTCCACTCCTGGGTCCTGTGAGTTGAGATTCCTGTATATCATTGCAATCATGAGGGCTAGGAATTTATTCATCAATTAAAATGCTTAGGTAGCTCAATTCACAGTGTCATGTTCTACACAGCAGACACAACACAGCTTTTCATCAGCCTACGCTCCTCTCTTCGTGAATTTGTTTGCACCAGACTCTGAAACTTGCCTATTCCTGATATGAAGTAGGGCAGGACAGCTAGACAAGAACCTCTGGAGATGTTCTGCTTTGGTCAGACCTCACCTGGAATCCTGTGTCCAGTTCTGGGCACCACAATTCAAGAAGGGATATTGAGAAGCTGGAACGTGTCCAGAGGAGGACAACCAAAATGCTGGGAAGTCTGGAAACCAGGTCCTAGGAGGAGTGGCATAGGGAGTTGGGTGTGTTTAGCATGGAGAAGAGAAGGTTAAGAGGTGACATAATAGCCATGTTTAAATATTCAAAGGGATTTCATACTGATGATGGAGATGCCTCCACCACAACAGCCACTGTTTCTTTCTCTCACCTGAAGCTCAGATCCAGATAGAAGTTAATTGTTGGGTTGCCTTGGTGATGGTTGTCAGGGGAACCCCTGACACAAGCCTGTTTTGCAACACTAAAATGTCTATTTAGAGAAGAGATTAGGTTTCACACCTATCACTTCTGCATTCTCAACAACAAACGACCCTATTAGCTCTTCTGCATCAAAAGGCTAAGGAGCCCCAGAGTGGCAGAGAGGGTGGGACACCAGACATCTCACCAATGGAATTTTGCATGCGTATCTTAGGGATGGAAAGGATATTTGAAAATATTTGGGGGGAAATGTGTTTGAATATTGGGAAACACTAACACAAAGAATCCTGGACTGACAAAATTTTCACAATTTGGGATTTATCCTGCAGCAAATTCCACATGTGGGTTTTTCTGTGGTGCAGAAAACAACATTTTTTTGCAAGGGTAACATTTATTCTGGGCAGAAACTAATATTTCCATGCAGAAATATTTCTCTTTTGCACAGAAAATGGTGCTTTCTGTGCAAAAATCCATAAGTGAATTTCACACAGAATAAGTCCTTAACAGTGATAAGCCCTGTGTACTTTTCAAAGACTTTCTTGCAGTGGTAAGAAAATAGCTAAAATGACTCATTCCTCATTCATATTGTTAGTTTTGGATTAAAACTAATTGACTCATATTGACTCATTCATATTGTTAGTTTTGGATTAAAAGTTTGCTGAAACATATTGAACTGCTCTTCTTTTTTTGTGGTGTACAAACCTATCCCTGTTCTTTCTATGTTAGTTCTGCCTCTGGTACCGAATCTTCTGTTAAAGAAGTCCTGCCTCAGGAGAAAGGCAAAATATAAATGTCGCAAATAAATAAATAAATGCCCAGGAACACATCTACTTTGTTAACTAAGGCATCCCTGTAAAGATGATGAGCCTACATAGAGTCACAGTTCCCACTGAAATCCAGTTGCCCTTCTAGTGGTTGCTATTTTCCCCAGTCTCCATGGAGTCCATCTTTGCATTTTTGGCACAAAGCTCCCAGGCAGCTGTCCACCCCCAAGGACTGATCTATGGGATCTACATTTCAAGTGTAAATTGGATCTCAAGCACTTCTCATATTTTATAGGCTTTTTAAAAACTACAACACTAAAAACAAGATTGGAAAAGCATGCCTCTTATTGGCTTCAGGCAACTACAAAGAGGCTCAGACCTTACACTTGCACCTGCACTAAATATCCCAGAACGCAATGTTAAAGAAAAGGAAGCAGGTAGGATTCTATTCCTAAATCCATGCAGATGCAACCCACAGACTCAAATGGAAACAGAGTCCTGCCACTGTAGATTTCAATGCCTTTGGGTAACCACCAAAATGGAAATAATAAAAATAGAAGCTGGTGAAATAAAAAATTATCACTGGAAACATTTTGAAAAGCTAAACAAGCTCTCAAGTTCCTAGTCCCTACAGTTGCAGAGACCTTAAAAAATTAAGATACAAAAGACTTCAATGTCCAGGGGCCAAAGTGGGCAGGGACAAAAAAAAAGTATATGTTGATGTCATTTCCGCCATCCTTTTTACCTTCCCTGCCTTGAAGCTGAAATGTCTGCTGCCATGTAGGCTAGTTTGGGGTAGGCCAGACAGTGGTCTACATTTGGTCCGGAAAGGGTAATTCACCAGCCTCCTATTACAAAGCCATTGTTTGCTTAGCACTAGCAACAAATAACAGAGGAAGAGAGCCCAAGGCTATCTCAGATTATCAGAGGAAAAGCTGCCCCTCCCCATAACTCTCTCCTATAAATCAGCTGAGGAGAGAGAAACCATTCAACCTTTAGAAAAAGAAGTCCCAGAAATAAATTAAATTCAATTAGACCTTGTGTGTTGCAGCTAAGAGCTGTCACACCATAACGACACTGAAGTACCATCAGATAGGGGCACAAATATAGCTAAGCAGTGAGGAAAGAAGTCATACGATGTGGCTACGCCAGCAGTCACAGGGGTTCTGGGGATGCAACAGTGATGCCTCAGTTCACCAGGAGATCCTGACCTCAACATCTAGATTCCAGGAGAGTGATTCAAAAGAGGATGTGAAGATTTCCCTCTCTCCCAGTTTGTCCTTTGACAAGACCATGTGGGGGGGGGGGGATGTTATCACTTTCCTGAGCTGGGGTTCCTCTTCCTTGAAATTAACCAGAGTGAAGGTCTGACCCAGCGAGGAGGAAGATAGACAACGGGGCTGGGTGGAATAGAGCTTTTCTTCCTACCCTCTGTTTGGTCCAGTCTTTACAATGAATTTAGAAAGCAGCCAAGACAACTGGAGGATCCACAGACGCAAAGGAGTGATTATGAGACCTCCAAGGATTCCACCATTGGTTTCCAGGATATGAATGAAAAACACAAAAGTTCCACCAGGAATGTGAAAGCTGAGGGTCTCTTGAAGATATACAGAGTGCATGTTTCTCCTGCTACATCCAACACTACAACCCACACATCTGCAGGACAAAGTTTCTGGGTCAAAACGGAGTGATTTCTGGGCAAGATCAAAGCCCCACAATTAAAAAAAAAGTTTTTAAAGTGAACTGCATGGTGGAAAGAGTAAGGAATCTGACATCAAAAAGGCCTGTGCTTCATTAGCAGGGTCTTAATTGAGAAGTTCCCCAGCAGCAAACAAACTGCCCCTTAGGGGAGATCTGAGTCATACAAAGGGCAGAGCAGATGTGAATGTTGTCCTTAAAAAAGCCTAACATTAAAAAAGAGAGAGTAAAAATAAAGAGAAACAGAAGAAAAGGTCTCCCCAGATGTTCATTTTCTTCTCAGGTCAGTTACATCACGGATTCCTTTTCGCAAGAATTCACACCCTCCGAGAGGGCCCGACTGTCTCTCTTGATTAACGGGGATCCCTCCTCTGCCCCCACTCCTTTGCTCCCATCCAGGGGCTCCGTCTTGATCTCCATCAGCTCCTCCACCACTGCCTTGCCCATCGACTTTTCAGTGTACACCTGCAGGAGTCCTGCACCAAAGGCATCGCCCTCCACGTTCAAGACGGTGCAGGTACGATCCCTGAAAGGGGAGAGGAAGAAAAAAAGGGTGACAATGACTGAGGCTGCCTGAGAACACACTCAGAGTAATCCACAGGAACCGGTGACAGTATCTGAACCGGGGGGGGGAGGGCACATGAGGCCCTTGGGACCCCAACATATGGACCCTGAACCCCAAAGCCCCAATTAAAAAACAGTGCTGATTTTCAGGCAATTTCTGGTCCCCCAAATTAGCCATGAATATTCTGGTTTATTTTCCGCACCCCCAAAGTCCCCTACCCCTCTGAAGAAACAAACAAGCGAAAGGTTGAAAATCAGCCAAGATGGTGGCTGGAAGTGACACATTATCACTTCTGGCATGCTGAAATGTTAATGTACTCCACATGAATACCTGATTTGTAGTGGAAGGGGCTTCTAGCTGGAAGGGTGCTGTATTTTGTTTCTTCTTCCAACTAGGTTTCTAAACAGCATTTTTATTTTTTTTAACTAAATGTTATTCATTTTGTGATTTAGTTGCATTTATATTTTACTCTACACACTTACACTGTTGAGTTTTTGTGTTTCTTCAAGTCACTTCTAACTTATGGCAACCCTAAGGCAACCCTATCACAAGGTTTTCTTGGCAACATTTGTTCAGAGGGAGTTTGCTTTGCCTTCCTCTGAGGCTGAGAGACTGTACCCAAAGTCACCCAGTGGGTTTCCAGGGCCAAACAGCAATTTGAATCCTCGTCTCCCAAAGTCCTAGTCCAACACTCAAACTACTGCACCACACTGGCTCTCACACCTGTGGCTATAAATCAAACACATAAACATGCACTCTGAACTGTACAGGCAGATCTAGTTGGAAAATGTTCCTATCTGTTAGCAGCAGTTTAGACCAATTGTCCAAACCTCCCTCCCCACATAATCCATACAATCCCATCATCACCACCATGGATTCATCTGTTGCTCCTGATAACAGAATGTTTTTCCTCAAATTTTGTCCCTGCAGTCACTCTGTACTTACACAAGCCAGTCCACCGCCAGAATGAGAGAGATGTCATTGGTTGGCAGCCCAACTGCTTCCAAGATGATGGCAAGGGTGAGGACACCCCCAGCGGGGATCCCAGCTGCTCCAACGCTGGACGCTGTTGCGGTGACCCTGCAGGTGAAATGTAGGCAGGTCAGATACAGAAGTTCAACTTCTGGGCTTGCTTTCCAATTGCACCCCTAGCTTTGAAGGAGGCCTAAATGTGCTGCATTTGACAAATATAGTCCAAATTCCACCACCACCTGCAAGCTTCATGCCACCATTCTGAGGACTGGCTGGCTCAATCATTAGCAAGGGATCACACAGAGTTTGGAAAAGTTCCTCTTTGGAGTGACAACTCCCAGAATCCCCCAACCCGCACTGTATCTGGGAGCTGTCTCCAGGCTCTGTAGGAGCAAAGTTTTCTATTGCAAAACTTAAGAACCAAGAAGATTTCATTGGAGACAGCATGAGAGGAAGGTTGACTGAGGGCACTGCCCCTCAAAAAAACTACCCCCAATGAAATTTTCCTTCAGTCCCCAAATTTGTAGCTTTGCAATAACTTAATATTTCCGTTGAACATTTGGAAATAGTGTTTAGGCACCCAAACAAAAGGGGCAGGCCAAGTGACCCAGGAAAAGCGAACACAGCAAACAGAGGAGTTCTAGGTGCAAATGATTTTCAATGTCTCCCTCCCTGCAAGGCTACAAATTTGGGATCAGAAGGAAAATTCTTATTTGTGGAGGGGAGGGGCAATGCCCCCATTTCTCCCCCCCACCAATAATTGCACCCCGGAGGAAGGAGAGCAGAGAGCCTACTGTACCATCCTGACAGTGATCTAGAGAGACAAACAATCCCAAATCAGATCTCCCTGTCACATTCTTTCTGCCAAGTGAACCTGATCTGATTGGGCCCAGGGGCTCAAACTTCCCAAGAACTCACCATCTCCAGCTTGGGAGCCTTTCCTCCCAGTAGGAGCCACTGACTGGGAAGGTAGCAAGTGGGAGGCAGCAACCAGACCCCGCACAGAGAAGCACGCCTGGGGTGGTAGGTGGACAGAGGAGGGCATCCTTCTGCCTCCTTCAGCCATCAAGCCCTAGCCAAGGGTTGGCCAAAATGTGGCCCATGGGCCACAGGACCACTTCCCTAGCATGTCTTTCATTCCAGGGGATTCTGAGAAATAAATTCGCTGAATCGGGCAGCATTAGGGTTGCCCTCTGAACAGCCACTTGTCCAACCCATTTTCCATGCAACACCACAAATGGCTACACTACCAAGTTCCACTTACCTGAGAGGCAATGCCATGTCATCTAAGGGATAAGCCCCTGAATCCTTTACAACATCTCGGAAGATGCAGACGCATGGCTCTAACACACAGCTTCCTCGGCACTCCTAAAAACACAGGAGGCCACCAAACCATGGCTCAAGGCTGCCTATGTTTCTGGACTGGCCTTTCAAGGCAAAACTGTTTGAGACATTGGCCTCAATGAGGTTTGTGACTAGGACACACACATGAGATTGGAACGTGGCCTGGTGGAATGCATGGTTGGAGCTCTTGGAAGAGGAACCTGCCTTTTCAACCTATGGCTGATGGAGATACACAGATGGATGACTGGCCTGGAACTAGCCGGCTCTGGTTGTTTCTCCACAATCATCATATGTAAGATCACGCAGAACACCTTCTTCTTCCTCCTCCTCCCCCCCCCCTCCTTTCCAATAGAGTATTTCTGGCCAAGGACACAGGTTCACCACTTGTTAAAGGGTCACCCTGACACAGTTGATGATTAAGCACCTTGAGGCCAGGGGGAACTAGCAGACCTCCTGGAATTCTGAAATAATCACAGAAATATTTTACTAATAACCACTTTTGACAGACTCAAAATACCTTCTACTCCAGTGGTTCTCAAATTTGGTCTTCCGATTGTTTTGAACATCAGCTCCCAGAATCCCTTGATCCTTGGGGGCTGAACTCCAAAAGAACTGGGAGAACAAAGTGTGACAAATACTGTTCTACTCTAGACATTTTTTAAAAAAAATCGGTCCATCACTTTATAATTCTGCCTTTTTCCAAGAATGGCACTTAGGCATCTTACGGAACAAAAGAGATACAAGCAAAGCCACATGTAGCTAAACATGTACAAAACATACTGTCCATGAAATTAGAACCATCGCAAAGATTAAATTTGGAAGCACAAATAAAGAACAGTACAGCACTAAAACAATAAGGTCATTATATAAAACAACCAGTTTCCTCGTGGCTGCAAAAATGCAAAATTCTATAGTAAGAAAGGTTCCTATTCTTCCTTGGCCAATCTACCAACTTTCTCATTTGAGTATTTTCAAATGTTCCCTCCATCCCTAGAATCCACTGCCCTGCGCTACCTCTGCTTCTGCTCAAAAACAGAAAAGCAAATTTTGAGTCCTGATGAGAGAACTTTGGCCAAGGCAGCTTTGCTCCACCCCACTAGCTGAAGCCAACTCAAGTCATGCAAACTCCAATGGGGGGGGGGTATTCTCCAGGGTTCCACCGGGTCAGCCAGTTCTGCAACTCAGACAGAACTCTTGTTCGTGGATCATTTGAGATCTCATCCTCTCCCCCTTTCACCACCCCTTTGGGTGGCCTGAAGCAACCTCCCTGTTTAAATCCTCCCTTTGTTTCTGTACCAGCTCCATGATCCCATTTCCCCTCTGAGAATTATGCCCTGCTAAAGCCATAACATAACACAAGGCGCATGTCCTCCCCATTGTTGATTGACTTGTTTTTCACATTCTCACTCAAGCAGCAAGAGGAAGGTAACAAGGGGTGAGATAATAGGCCCACCTGGGCGTGCAGAGAACAATGGGTGGGAAAGTAAGTTAATAATGTAAATTTGTTCCTGGGTTCAGACTTCTTTAACAGAAAATTTGGTGCCAGAGAAATAACCTAAAAATAAACAGGATAGATGCCTACACCACAAAAAAGAATCCTAGAGTTGGAAGAGACCCCAAGGGCCATCCAGTCCAACCCCCTGTCACGCAGGAATACACAATCAAATCATTCCTGACAGATGGCCATCCAAGCCTCTGTTTAAAAACCTCCAAAAAAGAAGAACTGACCATACTCCCAGGCAGTGCATTCCATAATCCACCAAGACAAACAAAGCCTGGTAACCAGGATATTCTAGCCTGTGCCCAAATACCCACAACTGTCTCCTTTTGCTGAGGAGTGGCATGCAGGGAGAGTAATTGATTTTATGTCATAAAGGCATCTAAGCTACATGAGATGACGGGTGGGAATCATGTGGCCTTCCAGAAGTTGTTGGACCCACATCTCAGCATTCATGCATATTAGCTATGCTGGCTATTGGGAGATGCAATTCAACAACATCCAGAGTGCTGCACACTTCCCATTCCACATATTAGGTGACTCCAATGCATATGTATTGGAGAACAAGCTCCACTAAACAGAGTGAGATATATTTCTGAGTGAGAACACATAGGATCAGGTCCCACGCAAAGGTGTTACCCACTGACCCTGGAGAAAAAAAATGTTCTGTTACTCTTCCAATGGTTCAGTTGTGACTTTACTGCAAGTCCCAGAGAAAAAGCCCCAAGACTGCCGGAGTTTGGCCCCGGCATTGGTCAGAATACTCACAAGATGGTGATGACTTGGATGAAATTGAGAGGAAAGTTGTTGAGCTGCGCAATGAAGACAGCAGCCACGCACTGGAAGAGGGCCGCCCCGTCCATGTTGACGGTGGCCCCGATGGGCAAGATGAAGCGGCTGATGTGCTTAGAGACGCCATTCTTTTCCTCAACGCACTTCATCATCAGAGGTAGTGTGGCAGAGCTGCATGAAAGGAGGCCGAAGCAGGTCAGGACCCGTGCCGTGATTGCCTCAGAACCAGCCAACCACGTACAGAACTCAAGTAACTGACATGGGGAAAAGTCATTTTTCTCAAGCTCTGATATTTGAGCCACTGCTCTTAGAGGTGCATCCAGGGAATGTGAAAGTAAGGACCTTTTAAGTGGTGGCACCCAGACTGTGAAACTCCCTGCCTCAAGAGATCTGGCAGGCTCCCTCTCTGTGCCTTTAGACATGAATTAAAACCAGTCCCATCCCAATAAGCTTTCCAGTGGGGCAGTCCTGGGGGATTTATCTGTTCTTAATTCATTACTGTTTACAGAATTTCACTGAGGGATTTTCTCATCATGATTTTATCAGGTTTCTTCTTGGGGACAAAGGAGACAAGGGGTGGAAAAGCAAAGAGTAAAACAAATAAATAAACATATTCGGAGCAAGAGGAATGTCATACAAAAATCTTCAGCTAAGCCATTTTGAATTTCAATTTTTAATAAATAAAAGGCCAGGTTTGCTCAATTTTGTATAATGTTCTCTTTCAAATATGAACACCCACATCCCTGCAGCACAGGCTGCTTTGGGTGCTTTCACACTACACAATTATAGCAGAATAACTCCACTTCAGCTTCCTTGCATTCTTTATCCAATGAAATGTTAGGATTTGCAGTATACAGAAGACCGTTTTGAATTCTCAGCCAGAGAAATCTAGTGTTCTGTGTGTGTGTGTGTGTGTGTGTGTACCTTCAAATTGCTTGCTGACTTATGGTGACTCCATGACAGGATTTTCTTAGTGAAAGAAAACTCAAGAGATGGTTTTGCCCATTCCTTCCTCTGAAATCATAGAAGCATAGAGTTGGAAGAGACCACAAGGGCCATCTAATCCAAACCCCTGCCATGCAGGAATACTCGATCAAAGCATTCCTGACAGATAGTCATCCAGCCTCTGTTTAAAAACCTCCAAAGAAGGAGACTCCACCACACTCCCTGGCAGGGCACTGCACTGTTGAACAGCTCTTACTGTCAGGAAGATCTTCCTAACGTTTACGTGGAATCTCTTTTTCCTATAGTTTGAGTCCATTGCTCTGTGTCCTAGTCTCTAGAGCAGAAGAAAACAAGCTTGCTCCATCCTCAGTATAAAATCCCTTTGTATATTTAAACATGGCTATTATGTCACCTCTTAACATTCTCTTCTCCATGCTAAACACACCCGACTCCCTATGCCACTCCTCCTAGGACCTGGTTTCCAGACCTCCCAGCATTTTGGTTGTCCTCCTCTGGACACGTTCCAGCTTCTCAATATCCCTTCTTGAATTGTGGTGCCCAGAACTGGACACAGGATTCCAGGTGAGGTCTGACCAAAGCAGAACAGAGTGGTACTATTACTTCCCTTGATCTAGACACTATACTCCTATTGATGCAGCCTAGAATCACCCACAGCACCTGGTAGGGATTGGTGGTCTCCCGTTCAAGTACCAACCATGGCTGACCCTGCATAGCTTCCAAGATCAGACTGGATCTGGTGCCTTCAGGGTATTTAGGCCTCACCAGACTGCTAATCCCAGGATTCCACAGGATGCAGCCATGGCAGCTAAAGTGGAATCACAGAGCTATAACTGTAGTGCGAAAGGGCCCTTTGTCACGTGCTATTGCAAAGTCCACTTCAAGCCAGCATATCCTCCCTTTTTGGCTACCCAACAGGAGTTATCTCAGAGACTCCTGGCTTTCTGCAACCTTACCACTCAGCTGCTGCTTCGTACATACCTGGAGGAGGTGCCGAAGGCAGTGGCCAGGGCGGTGAAAATGCCCCAGAGAAACCGGTAGGGGTTCCTGCGGGTGAAGATGAAGTAGATGACAGGCAGGACAAGGAGCCCGTGGATGGCATGGCCCACCAGGCAGCAGCAGATGTACTTGCCCAGGCTGGCGAAAAGGACGCCCACGTCCTCCATCTCCACGATCTTGCCAGCCACCAGGAACATGATACCCAAGGGAGCATACCTGGGAGAGAAGAAGAGAAAGAGGGAGAGAGTGAAGGCGGTACAAAGGGTGCCTGTCCAAGACAGGAAGTGGAAGAAGATCCCCGTGCCCAGGCTAAGCAGTTATTATCGCTGCCACTGAACCAGTCGTGCAATTCAACAAGAGCACTGAATGGGGAGACAGTATGGTGTAGCAGTTACAGTACTAGACAAGATCCAGGAAGACCTAAGTGCAGAGCTGTAATCGGCTGTGACAGACCAGTCCCCAACTCTCAGCTGAAGCCACCTGGCAAGGTGGTTGTGAGAACAACAAAAGTAAACCTAGCAATTCCCTTCCCCTCCCCCTCCCCACAGCAAACCGCTTCTGGTTTCTTGACATTATGCCTGTGATCAATGAGTGGTACAATGGCAGAAGCTGGAAATCCTTCCATTGTTAGGACTTAGATACCCGTCACTGTGACTAGCAGAAACGGAACAAACAACACACAACAAGCAAAATCATGCTGCTGTTAGTCCTAATTAACACAACATACCCGGCTCTCAGAATTCAGATTTTGCCGGAGGCGAGAGGCTGCCTCCTTGGCATGGCAACTCAAAAGGGGGAAAAAACCAGGAACCAAAAACCAATTATCAGATTAGCACAGAGTACATAAAGGCCTAGCTGCCAGCTCAGTAGAGCTTACAGCAGGGGTGGGCAAGTGTTGACTGCGAAGTTCAAAGGTTAAGGTGTTAACTTTCTGTGTCTTAATAAACTTCCACTTTGATTTTTTTCACAACTGTCTCTGCCTCCTCATATTAAAGTTGGTGGTGGGACTGATCATGCTTCCCACAGCAAACCCACAACACAGCCATAAGTCCATATATAGGGGGTCGCCTTGAGGGCCAAGGACCCAATCCAGGAAGGGATTATGCGGGGTGTGGGGGAAAGGCAAAGTGCATGACAGGATTCCAAGGGCTAGAACTGCGGGATAAACCTAGAACGCGGATCCATCACGTATCTGTTTTCCTTTGCAGTTCCTCTCAAAATGGTGACAGGAAGTGATGGGAGGTCACTTCCTGTCACCATTATGAGAGGGACAACTGTTGAAAACCGAAGTACTGTATTTGGGAGTAGTACGAGGCTTCAGGGAGGGCTGTGGAGGTATGGTGGGGTGTTTTGCATATTTTCCACATGGTCCTGGGGCAAAAATTGCCTGAAAATCACACCATTCTTTTTAATTGGGAGGACTGGGAGGCTTTAGATGATTGGTAGACGTCTTCAGGGATCACAAAAGTGGGCTCCAGGGGCCACGTACGGCTCACGGGCTGCAGGTTGCCTACCCCAGTTTACGGCAACCCTCCCCCTACATGCCTCACCAGCAGCCTTTCCCTTGGAGCTGGTTATGGCTCCCCAAGTGGCACGGAGGGACTCCTTACCACATGATCCAAGAGACCAAGACCATGGTGGCTTCGTTGAAGGAGTTGAAGAACTTAATCAGGATGTCTCCCTCGGGCCCAAGTTTCCGTAGAGCGATCCCAAAGACAATGGCAAAGACCACCAGGCCCAGGATGTTCATCCCTTCAACCTCTTTGCCTATCGGGATCTGAAGAAATAGGAAGCAAGAGATCAGCAGCCTATAGACACATGCATAAACTTCAGTTTAAAAAAAAATTACAATCCAAGAACTTTAAAAGGGCTGAAGATTTCCTGCTGTTGCAGCTCAAAACTCTCCAAAACAATAGTTCAACATTTTTTCTTGGGCACGCAGACAACACACACTGTTCTCCAATGTTCAAACTTCCCCAAAACCCTGAGGGCTAGAAATTTAGAAAAGGACCAACACCCAGCATTCTCACCTTTTCAAGCCAACACACCCAAAGGCACACACCGCTCTATAACAGTGTACCTTCCTCTGCTTACCTTTAGCTCTGTAATGCTTTCATTGAAGACTCCCACCTCCTCAGTTATGTTCTTCTTAGTTATCTGCAGTTTGTAAGTAGTTGCATACTGGGGAAGGAGAGACACAAAGAGGAAAACACAGTGTCAGTCGCATCCTAAACAAATAGGTCCTTCTTTCGTTGCAGCAGCTGCCACTTGTTTTAATGATCTTACAGCCCCCATAAACTTCGCATGCCCTCTATTCAAGATGGCAGCTGCAAGTGAATTCCTTGTGTATTTAAATCTGCCACTGCAGTTTTTGACATTCTTGTTCCTCCCTTCTGAATATGGTGAAACAATGCGGGATGCCATGAAGACAGCCCATATTCTCTTTGCATTCTGTGAGAAGTATTTTTGCCATTTAGACAACCCCTTTGATTCTACGGAAGCTTCCATTGCAGACACACCTATTCCAATTAGTTCTTCGTCTGCCTCCTTCTTTGGGAGCTGCAACCCACCTAAAGTCACCCTGCCACCGAGGAAAAGCAGAGCAGAAAATAAATTAATATATCCCACAACATCTCATATATATATATACATATATATACATATATATATATATATATCCCCCACGGGTGGACAATTGTCAGGCATTGCGGAGGGCATGCTGCCTCATCAAGAGTGTGGAGGGCCTGCAGCCCAGATTTTGCTCACTCCCAGCCTCAAAACACACATGAGCAGACTGCCAGCTTTACTCAGTAGATCGACCAACCACGGGTGGGTCAGTTCATTAGTGAGTGGAGCTCTCATTTAAAGGCACCCTTACTCACTTTTGAAAGCCAGGCTGGTTTTCCTGGAATAGGGTTTCCATGGCCATGTAGGGTTTCGAACCCTGGTCTCTCAAAATCCTAGTCTAGCACTCATACCACTACACCACACTGGCTGTCTTTATTTTTTGTATACAGTGCCCCCCCCCAATCCACAGGGGTTTGGTTCCCCCCCCCTCAATGGAGGGCAAAAAATGCAGATGGTTGTGCCCCGTATTATTAAATGGCAATGGCATGCACATGTCTGCGGGGAGTTGAAACTGTGGATCAGGAGGGCCCACTGTATACACTACCTTAAAAAGAGGGAATCTATAGTTAATTTTATTCCCATTTTCTAAAAAGTACAAGGCACTGCCAGTGTAAACAGGGGGTCCTTGCAATCTATTTTTAAGACAGATTACCACTCTTGGAGGTTTCCAGGGTGCTGGTTTGATCTTTTTTGTCCAAAAATTAAAAAAACAAAACAAAAAAACCACAGTCCAGGGAAGTCTGCCTTGGGTAGCTCCTTTTGGCTTCAGAGCTGCATATTCACCATCCCTGCACTAAACTATGGAGGCAGTAAATATTGCCTCCAACTGTCCGAATCTGACAAGGACAGCCCCAATTAATTCTCTGCCATCCTACTTTTTCAACTGCTTTTAAAATATCTCAGTTTTTCTTTCATCTCCCATGTCTCCCCTTTGTCCTTAGCTTATTTCAGTTGCTGGAAGCTGAGTAGTTTGGGCAGATTCTTCCCTTCCCAATAGGCTCAGGCAAAAGCAAACTGCTTTGGCTTCTCCTAGTTTCTGTATTCTTTCTTATTAATAATTTTTTGTCATTTTGTCCACCCTCTGATGTTCACAGTTTTCATCTGTGAAATGTTGGAAGGTATGTGGTACAGAGTCAAAGAGGGGAGCTATGATTTCAAAATGGGTCAATAAAATACAGGCCAAAGGATATCGTCTAAGCAGGCAACACAGTTCTCTTCCTTTGCTCTCTCCCTCCTTCCACGGATCTGCCTTCATTCATTTAACAAGGTTATTAAAAATTAAGCTACATTGGCTTTGTCATCCTGAACTTGTCCAAGCCCTCAAGAGGATTAACACATCACAAAAGAGCCAGCTAATCACAAAAAAATAAAAATAAACATTAACCATGTTCAGATGTGATTTTGTAACCAGAGATTAAAGATCTTTCTTTTTGAAGAAAGAAAAAAAAGGCAGTAAAGAGGGTTTTTAACAAGTATATGCTGAAAGTGGTAGTTAGGAGTAAACAGATGCTAGTGGTAAATAGGGAAACTTTCATGTTTTCTTCTGGTTTGTGATTTCACTATCACTATCCTCCCAGCCTTGCAGGGAGGGAGGGGGAAGAGCTTGGTGAAAGAGCACCCACCTCTCCTTGCCCGCCAAAGGTGCTCAGGTTCAATCCAACATCCCTACCCCCACCCCAGCATCTCCAGTTACAGGTTTCTCAGGGTCACAAAGCTGGAAAACACCCAGGAGATTGGTTGAAGGCCACAACAGCAGCCAATACAGTTGTCCCTTCACATTCGCTGGGGTTTGGTTCCAGGACCCCCTGTGAATACCCAAATCCGCAAATACTCAAGTCCCATTATATGCAATGGCATAGCAAAATGGTGTCCCTTATATAAGATGGCAAAATCAAGGTTTGCTATTAGGATTATTATTTTTTTAAGAATATTTTCAAGCCGTGAATACTCAAATCCGTGAATGTCAAATCCGTGAATGTGGAGGGACAACTGTATTTCCAATTTTGAATGCAAGTCACTAAGCTTATAAGAATAGGACACATGAGTTGGGAAATTTATCTAGGCCCTTCCAAAATCCAAATACCCATAGTAACTGGCCTTCCATGTACAATAGACTTGATTCTGCAGATTTCCACAATCTAAAACTTGGAAAAGTTGCTTTTTTAAAGATTCCAAGTCCCAGAATTTGGTGTGTGCGTGCATGATTCCAATTCCCAGCATGCTGGCTGGAGAGGAATTTTGTAGCCCAAAAAGCAACTTTTCCAAGCCTTGGCTCCCATACTGGCAGTTTCCAGAGGCGGGAAAAGGATTAGGTGACTCACTGATCGGAATGAAGCTGAGACCAGGTTGGAGGGGAAGATGTTCCTATAAAGAGAGAGAGAAGAGAAAAAACAGAAGTTTAGAACAAGGCTCCACTCTTGATTAAGGCTGAACATTTGAAAGCACATTTTCTTCCAGACAACCTCCACTCTTGCAACCTAAACGCAACAAGGTTTCACCACTGTGACCTATGTGGGACATGTGTCTGTCTGTCTACGGACGATACAAAGCTTTAATAATAGGAAGAAGATGCCCTTGCAGAATGTGGTGTGCTATTTATTGTTGTTTTCTTTTTAATGATCGTACTGTCCACTATTTCTAATGTTTTAACTACTTTTAACCTTTTATGGTGAGCTTAAATATATTTTTACATTTTTTATGATACAAATTTTAAAGTCTTTAAGCTTTGTAAACCGCCGAGTTGTAGAGCTGAGAAAAAGGCAGGATAATGATTATAAGAAATGAATATGTTTGTTAATCACTACAATCAAAACACAAACAGAACTTTATAAATATAAATGTTCAGCTTCTGCCTTCTTCAGTTGCTTACAGTAAAAGTGAGCTGCACTCAAGGTAGCTATCCCGTTCTGTAACAGCCAGCTTGGATGCAGCTCACTTTTTTTGTGAGCAAATGAAGAAGGCAAAGGCTGAAACATTTTGCTAATATATTTATAAAGTACTGTACCGATTGTCATCCTGGCATGGTGCAAGTCCCATGGATGTATGTGTATGTGTGGGATTCTGGGAACTGTCATCCAAAAAATTAACATCCCCAGGCTTGCCCAATCTCTCAAGCTAACATTCACTTCAATGCTTATGTGCGTATCTGCCAGAGGTTACCTGAGCTCTGGCCAAGAATAACTTGCTCTGTCAACCTAACTCCTGGCGAGAAGAGGTATCATGGGCTTAACCTTTGCTCACTGGGCTTTTCTAGAATGGTCTTATTCCAATAAAAAATTCCTAATCCCCCAAAAATCCTAATCTCTGCCAGTTACCCCACATCCTCCCCGCTGTGTCCCCTTCATCCCATTCAGGGCTTGCCACCGCCAGAGGATTGACTGGGCAGCACAAACAAGATTAAATCCTAATCTTTGCAGGCAGTAAGTAACCGTCTGGCTCCCACCCAGTGAG
The DNA here is from genome assembly GCA_030847615.1 of Gambelia wislizenii. NCBI lineage: Eukaryota > Metazoa > Chordata > Lepidosauria > Squamata > Crotaphytidae > Gambelia > Gambelia wislizenii. The sequence goes on from JAUMIR010000010.1 coordinate 36,030,546, forward strand.
CAGCTTTATTTTGCCCATAGGGGGGCGGGGGGGTGAGGTGGGAATGTTGCCAACCCCACTCCCTCCTCTTACAATATGGGTGGGCAACTGCACATGGGGGGGGGCAATTTTCACCCCAAACCCCTCCAATTTGGTTCCAGTTTGAATGCTTTTTAGGCATCCTCTTTTTTGGGGGGTTGTTTGGGGCAGGATTGCCCAAGTGAAAACTGGAGAGGGTTCCTGCACCTTTAATGAGTGTGTACAAGAGGGAATATCACAGCAGATGTTGCTGGTTACCCGGGGCTTGTCTATAGGAGGCAATAAGATGTGGACTGATAATAGAATCATAAAGTTGAAAGAGACCACAAGGGCCATCTAGTCCAACCCCATTCTGCCCTGCAGCACAGTTATAAAATCATTTCAAAGACATGCCAAGTTTTTAAAAAATAAATAACACAGAAGCAACATCTATGAAATTCCCTTTTCTATGAAATCCTGTCACTTGTTTCACCTAGCAATTCTATCCTTAGTACAAGACTGTTTTAAGAGCAGCCAACCTACATGTCTGATGTTTGTCTGAAAAAAGCATTGTTTTTAGGGGAATTTTTAAGGGGGAAAAACCAACGTTTTTCATGAGTTTCAGGGGGGGCACAGAATTTTTGGCTCTCTTTAAGCCAGCATCTAGGCATTTCAAATATTTTCCTTCTCAGCCCTAAAATAAGCCTTGTTAGACAGCCTGGATGAACTCTTATTTAGCTTCTACAAGGAGGCTCAGAGAAGGGGGGGAAAGGGGGCTGGCTGGCTAGTAAACTCAATACCCAGAGCATGTTGCATCAGACGGACTAGAGGAACCGCCTTCTCGACTCAGTCAAGGAAACAGGCAGTGTGAAAATAACTCCTGTACCCTCTGAAGCATAGCAGCTGAGTATCCCTTTTCTTATTGCTTCAGTGTTGGGGTTCAACTACAATATGCCGATTCACTGAAAACACCCCCCCCCAAGCCAAAAACCACAGAGCACTCAAAAGGAGAGCTCTCTTTCGCCAAAGAACAACAGCTGTTTAAATGTCAGCTCTCATCATGATTCATAATCTATGGGACTCAAAGCTGGGAAATTCTGAGGGTCTGGTCCAAAGGCTGCGTATGTGTTAAAGAGACTGATCTTGTGATAATGACCTGTCTGGTTGGAAAGAAGAAAGAAAACAGATTTACTCAGCAGACTTGTTAAAGTATTGGTGATGCTTCTGTAGCTAATTTGGAAAAAATTAGTTTTTTTGGAATTGGGGTTTACAGCCCCCTGGGTCTATGCTGGCTGGAGGATTCTGGGAGCTAGAGTCCTAGACAATAACTTTTGGGCGCTCTAAGCACAGCCTTGGAAATGGTGGTTCCCAGTCTTTGGTCCTCCAGATTTTCAGACTTCATCCCCCAGAATCCCTAACTATTGCCAAAGCTGTCTGTTGATTCTGGGAGCTGAAGTAAAAAATACTGCTGAGAGCCACTACTTTAAAACACACACAGCAAACACACAGAGAGAGATACAGATATGGTGTAACAAGGATTGTGGGGCGGGTGGGTGAATGAAAAGACTATAATTTCAGAAAGGAAGTACACCTAATATATCACCTCATACTCAACTCCCTGCTTCTAATTTCTCAAGAATGGCCCACAGGGACCCAATGTGTGGTCCCTGAAAGTCCCTAGATCCAAAGGAAAATCCCACCCACAATGGTTTTAAACTACTGCAAAACCCAACAGTTTCACCCCCAAAGCCCACCTTAGAACCCCAGGAAAAACAAAATGACTGAACATGAAGTGATATGATGTCACTTCTGGTTGCATCAATGTGGCCCACCTGGGTGGGAGTGAAAAATGTCCCCCTCTACATTTGCCCACCCCTGCTCCAGGTGTATCACTTTCTCAGAAAATCTCTGGATTACTGACCAGTTCTCGTAAGAAAAGAGGGGAAACCCACACTATGAAAGTCCTCCGGCTCTCTCCTATCCACTTTCAGAACCAACTGTTGTTATGGCTAAGATAATGTTCTTAAAATTATAAGCAAGAAGAGATAAGCACCAAGGAGGGAAGGACTTTGGCAATCAACACAGCCCACCAGAAGCTGAGGCTTTCAATCCAGTGGAACTAGAGCTAGGATAAGTTACCTTTTGGACTATCCCTCCCAGAATCCCCTCACTGTATGTGCATATGGAATGAAACAATATAATGAAGAAATAAAAACATTTTGAACCTTTGAGAGATCACTTAAAAATTTCTTCCAAAATGCATTTAGGGATGATTTTTTTTCACCACCTTCCTTCTTATGATTTCCATTTTGGTGACCAAACTTATAGATCTGTTTTCCTAACAGGCTGGGAGACGCTGGTGAGCAGATTTATCTGCTTTCCCCTTTTCTCTTTTGTTTGGCTGTTCACATTTTCTTAGGCAGGGATTCTAGAGGCAGCTGCTATTTACCTTGCCTGTTATAAGCAGGCACACACAGCTACACCAGACTCCTGTTCTTTCCCAGCTCGACTTTTATTGGTTTTTTGTTTTTACTGAAAACAAGCTGCTACAAGCACCAACTATTTCTCCAGGTCCTTTCACCATCCTCCCAGTGCCAATGCTGGTAAAAAAAAGTTTAGCTACATAGAAGACAAGGAGTAAAGGGAAGAGTTGTGTGCGTTTTAAACCAACATGGACCCCTGGTGGCGCAGTGGTTAAATGCCAGTCCTGCAAGTCACCACGTTGCAAGTTCAATTCCAGCGGGCTCCAAGGTTCACTCAGCCTTCCATCCTTTCATAGGTTGGTAAAATGAGTACCCGGCTTGTGGGGGCAATTAGCTAACACACATTGGAAACTGCTTAATGCAGTGTAGATGTGTAAACTGCTATTGCTTAAAACAATTTATAAGCCTCTCTGATAGCCTTGTGGCTGAAGAGCGGGGTATAAATACATAAATAAATAAATAATAAAATAAGAACTAGAGGGCATAAGAGGATGCTGTAAAAAGGAGTTTCTTTGTCAGCTTTGCAAACTAAGGTATGCCTACAGGAAGCAAACAGCAGTTCCCTGCACAAAAGAATTAGAAGGCTGGAAACACCTTTCCCTTTTTCTGTGCTCAAAACCTGTGTAAGGGCAGGGAAAGTATCCACGTTCCAGGGTTCGTGCATAAACCCAATTGCTGCCAATATAATAACTATTAAGTCATACAACCTCTCTCAACTGAAGGCATTTAAATAGCACAGCGCAAACAGATGGGCAGTGCCTTCTCCTCTTTAAGAGCTCATCTATCGCTCACTTGGAGCTGATCCAACTAGGATGAGGCCAGGACAGGACACCGGCAGCCAGTTGACTCAGCAAAGGCAAGCAATATTGAGCAGTGCTATCCAGATCCCATAAAACTGCAAACTTGTTTCCAAAGTAAGCAAAAAGGGAGGCGAGGGGCTGCCAGGACTGAGCAACGGATCAGGAGAGACAATACACATGCAATGTGGTGCCAGTTAATAAATGCAGGATGTAACTGACAGACTTTTTGTGCACCCATGGGGAAAGCAGAGAGTAAAGGAGACCCAGGAGGAGAGTAAATGGCAGAGGGAGGGAAGGAAATCAGACAGAAGGCCAAGAAAGGAGAAGGGTTATGGTTCTCTGTGAAAGAAGAGCATGCATTGTGTAGGAGAGATAAAAGGGACCACACACAGAGACACACACCTGTCACTGGAGACCCAAGATAACACAGAGCAGGAAATGATGTCAGAAACTTTTCCTGGGATCCACAGAGCCTCTCGGCTTCTGTTTGCTTCAGAGATACAATGCCAATCCCACAGGGGCAGGGGAAACACAGTTCTACTCCCTGCCCAAGTATCTCGCTCTGGGAAAGACTCTAGAGAAAACAGTTAATGGAGGTACAGTTTGCCTCCACCACAATGCTTGGTAAAGTGGCAGGCAGTAAGAAAAGAGGAAGATCATATTACAGGTGGATCAATCAAGAAAGCCACTGCCGCCCTGAGTTGGCAAGACCTGAGCGAGGCTGTTGACAACCAGAGGGCTCCTGCCAGTCTCTCATGTATATGCTTGCCATAAGTCAAAGTTGAGTTGACAGCAAGTAAGAATGAGACACAATAGCCATTTGCCACTACACACTGGCTGCTCCTGGTAACGGATGAGCCACTGGTCTGACAACATAGAGCATGGGTAGGCAACTTGAGGTCTTTCTTGCTGCTGTTGGATTGCAACTGCCATCATCCCTCACTACTGGCTACACTAGCTAGTGTTGATGGGAGTTGTGGTCCAGCACCATCCTGAATGGCAGTTTCCTCCCCCTCCTTCTCCCTGCGAGAAGCAACACCCAACACTTTACAGCAATTTGTGTGTGCATGTGTCTGAAGGCTTCAAGGACTGCAAACTGCCACCCATGGGCTGTCTTGACTTAGAAGCTTCTGCAAACTGGAGTTCTTATTCTAAAAGGCAGCTGGTGACTAGCAAACCCCAGTTTCTCCATCCACCCACCACAATGCTTGGGAAAGCAACCAAAGGGGATGTAGCTGGTCATCAAAGGATGATTCTGACATGTCAAATTTTGCACCCAGCCAACTGCACTTGTACACCATCTGATGTCCAACGCGAAAAGTGTCTGAAGATATGTCAACATAAATTGCACACATAGCATCTAAACCTGACATTTTATTTCTGGACACCATTTAGGGTGGGGTTTTTTTCCAAGTTCCTTGGTGTTTAGGGAAGTTTTGGAGTTTCGGAGGGTCAAGGAAGGCAACAACAGTGGTTTCAGACATTTTGGGTGGCTTTCAGGCAAAAAAATGCTGCCCCAAAAATCAATTTTTTTAATTGAGCCTGTAGGCTTTGAGGAGCTTCAGTGAACACATCTGGGTTGGTAAGGTCTGCACTTTGCCAACCTTTGATCAGAGGAGGGCATCATTTTGGAGTTGCATCCATACCAGCGGCACCCACAGCTCCAAGCTATTTTTCTTAAAAGTGAGCTTGCCACAGATGAAAGATCGGACATATGTATCCAGGGCAAGGGTGTGGGAGCAAACTGGTTCTTGCCACCTCCTTCTCCCCACCCCTTTTGGAATCCTGTAGCTCAGGGCAATGTCTGGGCAAGTTTCATGGCACTCTTTGCCTGAATAAACATTCAAGTTCCAAAGTTGGGGGTGAGGGTGGGGGCAGGTGTGGATAGATCCCATATGGCAGTGGTAGGAAAGCACGTGGCTCTCAAGATGTGATGGGACTGCATCTCCCATCAGCCCTAGCCAGCACAGCCAATGGTGAAGAATGCTAAGAGTTGTAATGCAACATCTGGTAGTTTGCATGCCATATGGCCTCTGCTACAGAAAACCAGTTTCCTTTATTTTGCTGAAACGTAAGCAAGCATTGGAAAGGTGAAGTCTTTATCTGCAGCTCGAAATGATGGGCACCATCTCTTTTACCATGCATTTCCTACTGCATTTTCCTGCATGCTTGCTTCTTTCAAGGGGAAACTATTCTACAGAACATGCGAATTAGGCCATGCTTTCCTAGTCTTCTCTTTGTACAGCAATTGTTAACTGACAAAACTGCTGCATCATTGCCATGGCAGCTTGCAGCATAAGGGGCTCTAAAATGGCATAAGAGCTGTGCCTTGGAGTGTGGTGGAGTCTCCTTATTTGGAGGTTTTTGAACAGAGGCTGGATGGGAGTGCTTTGATTGTGTTCCTGCAGGGCAGGAGGTTGGACTGGATGGCCCTTGTGGTCTCTTCCAACTCTATGATTTGATTATTCCTTTTGGACACTCAAGATTTTCCTCTTCTCCCTGACACATACAGACATCAGAAAGTGCCAGGAAAGGGGCGGGACAAGGTGTTGTGTCACAGAACATTCCGTACCACCATCAGTGGGAGGGGAGGCGAAAACTACATACTGTAACTAATAGGCTTTTTAAAGGGAGAGCATTTCTAGACCCAGCCAAAGCCTTCATACCCATTCTCAAAATAAAAAGCATCTTTGTGGATTCTCCATCTTGAGAGCTACAATCCTCTTATGCTGGATTATACTCCAGCGCATGATGGCATGTGTGAAAACCATGATTAAGGAAGGGGTTGTAGTGAAAATATTCAAACAGAGAGGGGATATTTGTCCTCAAACAGCCCTCCAGCATGACTGAGGATGTTTGGGGCCAAATCATTCAAGAACTGTGTCCTATAAGGAAGAAAGATAACCACATGCGTCAGTGGCAGAGCTGCATGTTCAGCTTAAGGGAACATGCTTTTTTTAAAAAACTGACTCAGAATAAGGAAGGCTAACTTGCCTTTCTTTTCTTTTTTTGTAACAACCTTATCACATTTGCCCTCCTAATCTCTGAAAGCAAGAGCGTAAAATCTGCCCCAGGCCCAACATAGTTGACATAGCAGTCACACAAACAGCTTAGGAATATGACCTTTTTGGGATAGCAACTTCCAGAATCCCCCAGCCGGCATGGCTAGCTGGTGGATTCCGGGAATTGTCATCCCACAATAAAGGAACTTTTCCAAGCTCTGGCCACACACAGCTTTCTTTCTCCCTCTCCATCCTGGCTAAGTCTGAGTTAGCTGTGAGATATATATATCACAGCTAGCTCAGATTTAGCCCATATATATATATATAAAATATATTTCTCTGATGACATCCATATTACATCCTCTCAAGCACTTATGGGTCAGTTCACACATGCATGTTAGCCACTTTGCTGTGGCACCAAATGTGTGCCAGCCAAATATGGCAACCCCCTTCCCTCCCAAAATCATTGAAAGAGCTGACTGTTTGGAATAGACACTGGCCAACATGGTACACATTTATCTCCGGTGAGAAATCGGCAAAGGCTGGTTCTCACACACCTTTCATACTACAGCCAATGGGTTATAAGCAGACACATGTGAGCTTGTTCACACCCATAAAACAAGCCTATTTGCCAACACGCACACACAGAGCACAGGCAACTGGGTCAAAAGAATGTGTGTTTGGTGCAAGGAGAGACATGATCTCTGGCACCTCTCTTTAGAAAGGTAGGTAATTGGATGGTGCTGAGAAAGGAGAGGGTTTACACTGGGGTTCAGCCTTGATGGCATGCCCTGTCAAGAAACATTATGCATGCGGGGGAAACCAAGAGTGCTTCTGAGCAAGTGAAGCTTGCAGAGATTTATTTACCCACAACAGAGCTAGGGAAAGTTAGTTTCGGTGGACTGCAGCTCCCAGAATCTCCTTTCTCAAGTCATTTCCGCAAACCTGTTGCATGACATGTATGTCCACTCTTTTGTGCCTGTGGCAAAATTTTTGGCTCATACCTCCAGGGGCAGGAGGAGGCCAAATGTCACAAGACTGTTACCTTTACAAAAGGTAAAGGGCAGGCCAGCATTCCTGACTTCAGAGTCAGTGGGAAAGCGATTCTGGGAGTTGTAGTTCCCCACCCCAAAGCAGTGGTAAAGCAATTCTGTGAGTTCTAGTTCCCCACCCCCACCCTAGAGCATCAGAGAAGCAGTTCTGGGAGTTATAGGCCTAATGCACACTACAGAAATGATCCAGTTTGACACTTGACCTGGCTCCTTCCTATGGAATCCTGGGGTCTGTAGTTTTACAAGGTCTTTAGCCTTCTTTGCCAAAGAGTGCTGGTGCTTCACCAAACTACATATCCCGGGATTCCATAGGAAGGAGCCACGGCAAATCATCCAGTGTCAAACTGGGTTCTTTATGGAGTGTGGATGCATTCATAGTTCCCCAGCCCCAGAGCAGTGGGAAGGCGATTCTGGGAGGGAGTTCTAGTTCAGTCTGCTGCCGTCGGGGCTCACCTGATGAGGTCGAGGAAGGAGTCGACCACCTCCTTGGCCTCGGGCACCTCCTGCGCGTGGTCGGCGAAGAGCTTGGGGGCGGCGGCGCCCCGGCCGGGCTGGACGAGGAAGGCCAGGGCGACCCCGAGGGCCGAGGCCAGGAGGGTGGTCAGCAGGAAGAAGAGCATGGCCCAGCCGCCCAGGCGGCCCAGGGCCGAGGGGTCCAGGCTGGCCGCGCCCGCCACCAGGCTGCAGACCACCAGCGGCAGGATGATCATCTTGAGCAGCCGCAGGAGCAGCTCCCCCGGGAAGGCCAGCAGCAGCACCTCGGCCGGGCCCAGCCCCGCCGCCGCCCCGGTCCCCCGCACCGCCAGCCCCGCCGCCGCCCCCGCCACCACCCCCGCCACCGTCAGCACCACCAGCAGGTTGGCCCGCAGGCAGCCCCGCAGCCGACCAGCCGAAGGGCCCGCGGGGCCCGGGGACGCCGCCGCCCGCCGCCCCTCGACCACCGCCCCGTTGGAGGAAGGCCCCTTGGGCGCCGACGCCGACGCCTCCCCCCCGGGAAAGGGCTCCGCAGCCATCGCCGGGCAAGGCAGGCAGGCAGGCAAGCAAGCGCGGAAAGGGGCCCGGGCAAGGACGAGAGAGAGAGAGCAACAGCTGGATTGGAGAGCAACAGCTGGAATAGAGAGAGAGAAAGCAACAGCTGGATTAGAGAGAGGGGACAGAGAGCAACAACTGGATTATAGTAGAGAGAGCAACAGCTGGATTAGAGAACAACTGGAATACAGAGAGCAACAGGTGGATTAGAGAGGGGGCAGAGGGCAACAGCTGGATTAGAAAGCAACAGCTGGAATATCTATAGAGGGCAGAGAGCAACAACTGGACTATAGAAAGAGAGAGACCGCGCAATAGCTAGACTATATTATATAGAGAGAACAACAGCTGAATTATATAGAGGGCAGAGAGCAACAGCGGGATTATAGAGGGGAGAGTAACAACTGGATTAAAGAGAGAGAGCAACAGCTGGATTAGAGAATGAGAGAGCGAGAGCAACAGCTGGTATATGTCAACAGCTGGATTTAGCCTTTGCACCGAACCGACATGAACCCCGCGAGTGGGTTTTTTTCCTTCCCCAAAAGGGAATTCTAGGGTTGCTTTTTAAGCCAAAGCAAAATAATTATTTTAGGCCTTCCTTCTTCAAGGCGCTTTCAAAGCGGGAAAGTGTTGCAAAGCAAGAAAATAAAAGAGGAGGGGGGGAGGAAAATCCAGTCCTAGTCTCCCAGTCTTTTTTGTCTTTTTCCAGTGGATCCCTTTTGCAATCCAGTGGCTCTCCAAGTAGATCTCTCTCCCGGACCCGGTGCAGAGGCGGAGCTTCACAAGCTTTCTGTTCCCGGAGTGTGGGGCGGGGAGGAAGGGAGCTTCGTCCGGCCGCAAATCCGACTTCCACGTGGCCGCTCTGGCTCCAAGGCGGACTCAACCCAAGGCCAGCGCTCCCCTCCGCGGCCACGCGGGATCTGCCGGGCAGCGGCTTCAGGGGACTCTCTTTCTCCCCCGCCCCGCCCCTTCTATTGGGTGAGAGGAGCCAAAGGACCGCCTCTGATTTCCAATAGGGCCAACCAAGAGGTAAAGGTAGAAAAAGTCAGCATCGGATTGGCTAAAGGTTGATGTCGTCATCTGAGTAAATTGAGAAGGGGGGAAAGCGGCCCGGAGAGAAATTCTCATTTGGAACAAAAGAGGCGAGAGGCGCGCCTCGGCGTCCTATTTGCTGAAGGGTGAGGGAGTGGGCGTGGCTTGGCGGAGAAAGGGGCGGGGACAGCCCTGGGGTGGCTGTTCCCGCCCAAATTAACTCTGTGTCTCTTTTTCCTCAGGAATGGAGAAATGTTGCATCAGCTCAGATGGCTGCAGCCTACAAACATAAAGGCCCCGCCCTTGAGGGCTAATTACTTAATTTCATTCATTATTGTTAGCTATTATATTCTATGAATATTATTACAGTGTTAGATATTATATCCTATGAGTACCCAGTTTCTTTGGGGCAATTAGCTAACACACTGTAGAGAGTGCTTAGCACTATAAAGTAGTATACAAATAAAAGTGCTGTTGCTAAGTGCTAATGCTTATATAATATCTACTTTGGGCCCTGGCCTTGGGATAAAAGCAGGCTATAAAGAAAATAATAATTCCAGTGGCTCTTAAACTTTTCTTTACTAGGGACCCCCTTTAAATATCTTTTGTTGCCACAGACAGGTTTAAGGCACCAGCCATGTCAGCGTCTGCAGGGGGGGCATCATTGTGAGGGCCCCATAGTAACCCTCCTCCTGCAAAAACGTTAGTAATAATCTGAATATCCTGTACTGTGAATAGCTTAGGTTGAGTTAAGTGACATTGAGCTGAGATAAACATATGGGCCCCCCAAAATAAAGCATTGCAGGGCCCCCCCAAATTCCTTAAACCGACCCTGGTTGTAATCCCCCTCCTGCAAAAACATTATTAATAATAATCTGAATATCCTGTCCTGTGAATAGCTTAGGTTGCGTTAGGTGACATTGACCTGAGATAAACATATGGGCCCCCCAAAATAAAGCATTGCAGGGGGCCCCAACATTCCTTAAACTGGTCCTGGCCACAGAACCCCCCAAAACTTAACTCAAGAATTAAAATAATAATCATCACAACCATTAATAATAGTAATAATCATAATAATATTCTATTCCAGTGGCTCTTAAACTTTTCTTTACCGGGGACCCCTTTTAAATATCTTTTGTTGCCACGGATCTCCAAGAATTAAAATCATAATAATCATAATAACAATAAATCATCATCATAATAATAATACAATTACACCATCCATTAAACCTTCCCTCAGAGGCAGTGAAGGAGGAGGGAAGACTTTTCTCCTGCTTCTTCATGTAAGTTTGTGGTTGGAGCGGATTGAATGGCAATGTGCAGGCCAAGCCAGCCAGCCTTTGCCTGGGCTCCTGTCATGTGGCTGCTCCTCTGCAGGAAGGAAGTGGGCTGAGCAGACTTCAAACTTTCAAGGACCCCCTGTGAGGACATTGCAGACCCCTGTGGGTCCCTGAACCCCAGGTTAAGAACCAGTATCCTAGATGGTATTTTAGAGCAAATTTTTAGTCACCTATTAAGTAAATCCTGTTAATTTAAATTGAATACTGTAATTCTAACTGAAACTAAAATTGCATTTGTTGTTTAGCTTCAAGTCATTTCCAATGCGTATGGCAACCCTAAGGCAAACCTATCACTGGGTTTTCCTGGCAAGATTAGTTCAGGAGAGTGGGTTGCCTTTGCCTTCCTCTGAAGCTGAGAGAGTGTGACTTGCCCAAAGTCACCCAGTGAGTGTCCATGGTTGAGCAGGGATTCAAACTCTGGTCTCCAGAGTCATAGTCCAAAACTCAAAGCCACTTAACCTACAGTTTTCTAACACAGTGGTTTGTAATATGAACCTGTAGAAGTTTTGAGAAGGCTTTCTCTCCATTCCTGCACCTTTACAGGTATAGTTGGTGAGAACATGGAAGAAAGCCTTTCAGTGGCCGCCCCAGGCTGTGGAACTCTCTGCCACAGGAGACTAGGTTGGCATGGTATAGTGGTTTGAGCGTCAGCCTAGGACTCTGGAAGACCTGGTTTCACATCCCAACTTGGCCATGAAAACCTACTGGATGACCGTGGGCAAGTCACACTCTCTCAGCCTCAGAGGAAGGCCATGCAAACCCCTTTCTGAAGAAAGCTTGCAAAAAACAAACAAACCCTGTGATAGGTTTATCTTAACGTTGACACAAATTGGAAATTACTTGAAGGCACACAACAACAACAAAGCCCTTTCTTATTTCAACAAGCATTTGGCAACTGAGTAGCTATTTTGGGCTTGTCTATACAGTGAAAATAATCCAAGTGGCAATAGCATGGAAGGCAATCTATACAAACAGATGTTTTCATAAATATGTCTCATTCAAAAGGGGGGCAGCCAAATCCACCTTAAACTCCTTCAAGGAAGTCTTGGGAGCTTAAATCTCCGTAGGGATGCGCAGTCCTCTGGACAGCCACATTCATGTTGCAGCGTCCAAGCAGCATAATCTGATTGGCTGAATGAGCATGGGCTAGGAAACAGGGGAAGCACCTGCTGCTGCCATCTTGGATTTTCCGCTAAGCGAGGGTCCGGTAAGTTGATAAAACGGTGATCTTTTACTCTCTCTTTTTTCTTTTTGTAAATAAAAAATATCGCATGTGCACCCCATGGTAAACTTTTTTAAAAAACATTTTGGCGGCAACAGATTTAAAAGTGTGAGTAAATAATTTGTGGCCGCCATCTTGGCTAGGGATCATGCAAAGTTTAGGGGGGCTCTTTTTGACCGTTAAGACAGGTCGTAGTGCTGCGAATGGCTGCTTCTTTGGACGAGATATTATCTTCCCCCCTCGTATAGACAGGACCATGTATTAGTCTTTAATGAGGTGTGTATGCTGTACTTTTATTGTTTTAATGTTTTAAAATGATTTTATATTGCTTTATATATTGGTGTTTCAATGCGGTAGTTTATTTAATAGTTTTAAATACACATTTATTACTAGTTTTAATTCATGCACCTCTGCTTTAATTCATGCTGTGAGCTGCCTTTGGGGAAGAGAGGGATATAAACAAAATAAAATCACAAATGTCACCATGAGTAAGCATATTGTGTTGATGGAAAATGATTTAGCTCTTTCTGCATTGACTTTTCACTTGTATACACAGATAAGCATGAACACTGCCCATAAACTGACATTTGGCAACTCTGACACAGTTGTCTATTAAGAATACAGTAATTAACTTCGGATTGACTACACAGCTCAGTAAGTCTTCCCAGTTCATTCCTGTGACATTCCACAGTGGAGGGCTTTCTCTTGGTCCTGCCACCATCACGGGCTAGTTTGGTGGGAAAACAGGAGAGGGTCTTTTCATTGGTTGCTCCCACCCTCTGGAATTCCCTTCCTTGGGAGGCTAGGCTGGCCTTGGCCAAATATTTTATTATTATTATTGTATTTTTGTATTATTTTGTATTATTTTTTAATTTTTTATTAATTTTTTTCCTTTCCCAAATAGGTATAATTGTATTGTGTAAATATAATGTGATTGTGGTACGTTTAGATTAAGAGGGAAAATGTTTTAGTGTTAGGATAGATAGTTTTATTTTTGTATTAGTAAGAAAAGAGGAAAACAATTATTATTATTATTATTATTGTGTTGTTGTTATGGCCTTTTGCGGTTGGGTGTATTTTTCAGTAGAATGGTCTTATTCCAATAAAAAATTCCTAATCCCTCAAAAATTCCTGTTTTCCTTCTGCTGTCAGGCAAAGACCTTTTAATTAATGCGGGCTTTCAATGTGGAATCACTTGCAGGAAGCCTCCTTATGGGTGGGGTGGGTTTTCTTGGCCAGATTTGCTCAGAGGGGATTTGTCTTTGCCCTCCTCTGAGGCTGAGAGAATGTGACTTGCCTAAGGTCACCCAGTGGGATTTGGTATGAATCTTTTTTAGTTGGAACTGGCACTGGAATAAGAGCACGGGGGAAATAAAATATCTAAAACCAGACATTGTTATGCTAGGAGTATTTGGACACTCTGTACATATTAAAACAGGACATCAGTGTTTAGTAAACAATTTGTTAATTACACGCCATAACAGAATTACAAAATAAGTGTTGCTAAGGCTATTTGGATGGTCTATATATACAAAATAAATGGGACATCCATGTTTATTAAACAATTTGTTAACCACAGGACATAATCTAATTACAAAAAAAATGTGTTGCTAAGGTTTTTTTGATTCTCTCTCTATGTTCCCCCCCCCTCTCTCTATATATATATATACAGTATATATGAGACTTCCATGTTTCATAAACAATTTGTTAATTACAGGCCTAATCCTAATTACATAACTAGCATACTGGAAGAAATCCAAAACTCACCCACTGTGGACAATTGTTGATGTTACTAATGATAAAAGACTTTGGGAAAACAGTCTACTCTTATGGACCATTGACTGCCTTGTTCTGCTAAAACCAAATGAAATCATGTATATATTTTCTAGGTGTAAAATGTATAATGTATTTTTTCGGTGTAACAGGCTACATGAAATCAAAGCCATGCTCTTCTGCTCAGAACCCACTTTGCTTCTGCATTATACAACCGTCTCCTTTATATAGCTGGTAATTTTAGACCCTGGCTTCATCCATACCCTTAAGAAAAGGAGATCTCTTGCAAACTCAGCAAGAGGGGCTCTTCTGTTTCCTGCTGGCTCATGCTAAAGTATATTTCTGGAATCTTGGGAAGGACTATTGAAGAAAGTGAAGGAAGAAAGTGCAAAGGCAGAATAACAGCTTAACATTAAGAAAACAAAAATAATTACCAGAGATGATTTTACAGAATTTTAATGTACACAGTGAAGACATTGGAACAGTTTAAGATTTCCTATACCTTGGCTCAGTAATTAATCAGAATAGTCAAGAAATCAGAAGACTAGCAGTGTATCCACACTGTAGAATTACAGTAGTGCAGTTTGACACCACTTCAACTGCCAAGGCGCCTTCTTACAGACTCCTGGGATGTGTAGTTTTGTGAGGCACCAGCACTAGAGCTCTTTGGCAGAGAAGGCTCAAGGCCTTTTAAAACTATAAATCCCAGGATTCCATAACAGGGAGCTATGGCACTTAAAGTGATGTCGAACTGCTATCATTCTGCAGTGTGGATACATCCTAGGACTTGGAAGGGCAGCTATGAAAGAACTAGACAAAATCCTTGAGTGTAAAAATATACGATTGAATACCAAAGTCAGGATTCTCCATGCCATCATATTTACAATTTCTATGTATGACTGTGGAAGCTGGACAGTGAAGAAAGCTGATAGGAAGAAAATCAACTGCTTTGAAATGTGGTGCTACATAAGAGTTCTACGGATAGCATGGACTGCTAAAAAGACTTATCAGTGGGTCCTTGAGCAAGCCTGTTCTCCCCCTAGAAGCCAAGATGACTAAACTGAGACTGTCATACTTTGGCTATATCATGAGAAGATAAGACTAATTCCCATAATTCCCAGGATTCTTATCATTCCAGAAAGTGTTGATGCAGAGACAGAGATACACACTAACAAGGTCTAGGAGTAAAAATTTGTGGCTTTTGAGAGGCAAATGCATAAAGCAGGGATGAAGAAGAGAGCAAGGGGGAAACTGTAAGAGAGGGATCATCACGAAGCCTTAAAAAGGAATGAGTTTGGGGGGGAAATAATCTGCCAATTTGTCCTCCCAGTTTATAAAATTTATAAATTTCAAAACCGGGATTCACATGGTCCAAAGGTTTGCATGCCGCTAGATTCAGCCAAGCCTTGAGAACAGAAGTGGTGGCCTTGAAAAAGCTACGTGCATGGAAAAATGTCTGCCTGGCAAGGCTCTGCATTTTTTTTTAATTAATGAGCAACGGAATTCTCATTAATAGCAAATCGGCAAGCTGACCTGTCGGTGTCCCAAGAAATTATTTCCAGAAAAAGTATCCAGCACACTTCTGAACTCGGATCAGTTTTGCAGGTTTACTAATAGATGACAAGCTGACTGAACACTTAATTCAGCAATACTGTTGAGATCTGAGAATCAAATTATGTGTTTCTTCTGCAGGAAAATGGGGCAGAGTTAAGTACATGCAGGAAAGGGAATCAGAATAAGAGAGTATAGAGAAGCTTTGTTGAAACTTTTCTTTCTCCTTCAAGGGGTATTAAAAATGGAAAAACAGTTCAGGATCACACATGTGGATTTATCCCCAGTAATTGCCACATCCGGTGGTGCTTAGCATGTGTGAATGACCCATCCTAGATGCATGAAAATATTTGTTTGTTTAAGATACTTCTATGCTATACCCACCCTGATTGCTTTTAGCAGAGGGGCGGGGTATAAATAGATTTTATTATTATTATACTTCTATGTTGCTTCCCAGCCAAAAAGGGCTCCAGAGGTGATGAACAGATGAAAGTAATTAAAACTGGTACAAAGGTAAAAACATTTTAAAAACACATTTTTTTTCCTAAGAAGTTTTAAAAGAAGTCTAAAAGCAGACCTAAAATACAATTTTAAAACAGATGAAACTGAGCAATTTCAAACATTGAAGACCATGCAGAACAGCACTGTTTTGGCTGCCCACCAGAAGCTCAAAAGAGATCATAGACAAAGTTGTAGAGTGAATGGCAAACTGTGCCTCAACAATTATCCTACTGATGTTGGTAGGAAGTGCTGGATTTGCACATAACCTAAGAAAGCTACAGTTGTTGGCAAAAGTGGGCAACTGAAGCAGGCAAAGGAGGAGGAATCTCCTGCCCCCATGTCCCCATGGTAGATGTTCCCGAAATCAGCTGAACACTGGACAATTTTCCTGACCAGATGTAAGTTCCGGTGCTGACTTCTTGGTTAATTGTGACAATTTCAGAAATCTTTGAGGATTTTTCAGAGATGATTTGAAGACATCTGCTGCTCTTAGAGGCCTCCAAGAGAGGTGGCTGAACATTTTTGGGTGTGCGTTTGTGTTTAATGTATTTTTTAAAATCAGTTTTGGGGGTGAGTGGGACTTAGGGAGGCATGGCCCCCACAAAGGGGTGGTGCTGACAGGGTTCTAGACTGAGGATTACGAAGGGGGCGTGGTGTGATATTATTGTAAGTTTTTATAATGTAAATCCATTTAGGTTTTAAAAAAATAAATATAAATTTTACTTTGGTGTCATCATTTAAACTGACTTATTTTAATATTTATCCTAAATCCTGTAGAGCATCTTGCTGCCCTTAACCTTAGCAGTAGGTAGAGGGTCCGCCAAAGACCCTGGCCTGGGGCCCTGCTTCAGGATATGGGGGCCGTAGGGGGTGTCTGTTGGGTGGGGCTGCAAAAAAAGCTCCAGAAAATCTAAAGGAACTCTTCTTGGGGAAAAAATTAAATCTACCAGCAAAGTGGAGAGACACAGCGATGAGTGTCTTTAGTACATCTCCGCCCTGGCCCGAGCTTAGCCTTGCCACATCGTCCCATGGAAGCATGAACTGAAGGCAGGCTGGAAGAAGGGAGAAAGCCTGCACTTGCCTAATTGCCCACATTCTCACAATAATTACAACACCTACTGTACTTCTTAATTACCAGCTTTGCCCTAGCTCGGGGACAACAAAAATTTTCTGCACAAAACATAGCAAGAAATATTTGCTTTAATTATTCCCCTTTTTAAAAGCAGCCGGCGGGGGAGGAATGTGCACAAACAAGCCACGGGGCAGTAGCAGCAGTCCCACGCTCCTTTCCTGCCAGGGCGCACCCCCTTGATTGGATCCTTGTGGTCTCTGGACATGCGCCTTCCTGTCGACAAGGATGGTGTTTCAGAACTGAAAGGCTCCCTTGTCTTTGATGGAGGGGACAGATGACAGAGAAAATTAAACCCCAGCTGTGCCCTTTAATCACTGGCATAACTGCACACACTCTTCCCCATCCTGTATAAGCCAGGGCACAGTTCAAATGCCAGAGCATGCCAAAGACTTGGTAGGAAAGAAAATGTAGGCACTGAGATGGTTTTGATTGCTCAAGATGTGGGTCCCATCATGTACAGTTGGGTCTGTTGCAACTTGCAGTGCTTCTGAGTGGTATGGTGGGTGGGCGTAATGATCCCCAGGAGTATATTAATGCCTAGAGGGCCTCAGATCGAGCATGCGATTAAGAATGTGAGGCTGATTGTTACAGAGTTTGGAAAAGTCAAATGCTCACAAAAGTTACTTGGGCCTCTTTCACACTATACACTTGAACATCAGTATTTGATTGTTGAACAGATCTTACAGTCAAGAGGTTCTTCCTAATGTTTAGCCGGAATCTCTTTTCTTGTAATCTGAATCCCATTGGTTCATGTTCTAGTCTTTGGAGCAGTGGAAAACAAACTGACTCCATCTTCTCCATTACGTACCTCCAGATACTGAAAGATAGCTATCATGTCACCTCTCAGTCCTCTTCTCCAGGCTAAACATACCCAGCTTCCTAAGTTGTTTTTCATAAAATGATGTAATCCAACCCCCTTCTGCTAGTGTAGAAAATCCACAAAAGCACCCCTGAAAGAATGTTGCTTCTGGAACTTCCAAGAGAGGAATGCAACCCTTTTATGGCCCTGAGAAGGGCAGTTTGGAGAGTCTTAAGGGGTCAGTGGCCACAAAAATGCAGCTGGGAGGGGATTTTGTGGTCCCAAGGCTGCACTTTGTGCATCCCTGCCTTACAAATCCAGTTCTGTCTAAGGCCTGCTCAGCCACCCTCCTCCCCATCAGTTCAGCATCATCTCTGTTTACCTACCACAAGCTTTAATGGAAACCACTGTGTAGTTGAAGCGAGGAAAGGGGAGTGTCGCCAAGCTTGTCTGGCTCCATTCCCCTTGAAAAGTACCTGTGTGTGAATTTTCGCTTTGGAAAAAACAGGTTTTATTGACCCTCAGCCTTGAACAATCACTTGCTCCAGAGCAAAAAGGTCGCCTCCTGGCAGTGACTACCATTTGCTCAGTTGGCTTCATTTCGCACAGTGACTCTCTCAGGCTCTTTTGTTCCTATGACCTTCTTGTTTGTTGATCTTTCCAGCAAAGGGCCAACTCTGGGTTTGGTTTGCAAGGTGTTCAGTTAGCATGGTGACTCAGATACCTGCCTCTGCCTGCTACGGTAGACTTCCCTGCAGATTAGACCATCACGTTCTATCAGTCTGTGCCAGCTATCGAATGGCTCTGCAGATAATTATTGCTGGTCAGTCTAGTTTTATACCTATGTCAGCTCTCAGACATACAAACATGTCGTACCCTCCAACATTTTACAGATGAAAAAATAGGGCATGTGGCCAAGCAAAGTCAAAGTATGGTCAAGATGTTATAAGTTATTGATGAGGAAGAACAGGCAAGCTGGGAGAGAGTACAGCAGTTAGCTCTTAGCTAAGCCTCCTAGAGAGGGCAAGGTTTCACCCTTTCTTTTTATCTCTCCCTCCTCAATTAACTGAGTGCAAACTACTTTTGCTTTTTAAACTCAGTTTGCAGCAATTGAACTAAGCTGAGGACAAAGGGGGGAAGTGGGAAGAAGAGAAACCAGGACATTTAAAAGCAGCTGGAAAAGTGGAATGGCAGAGGAATAACTGAGATTATCCCTGTCAAATCATGACAGTTGTAGGGTATAATATGCTTCTGACTGATACTAAACCCCCCCCCCCGCCAATTATGCTCACAACAAACCCTGTGATGTATATTAGGGAGAAAGAGAGAGGGAATTAATGATTAGTCCGGAGTGGGAAGAGAGAAACTATCCAGCCTTTGCATCTTTCAGGTGTATTTAACTAAAACCCCATCACCCCAAACAAAACAGTTAGTCTGGCTATGAATTATGGGGAGTTTCAGTACCCACATTTAGACAATGCTAGGTTGGGAATGGCCTAAGCCAATACATCTTATGGCCAAGTGGGCTTTGCCCAGTGCTAATCAAAACCCTCTACCAAGGACTATCTGCTCTGCATTATTCTCTGATTGGCAGCACCTCTCTAAAGTCCTCAACACAGAGCAGGATGGGAAAATAAATTGGTTGTGGGGGCCAATTCCTCCTCCAAAGGCAGACCCCCACAATTGGAAACTTACTTCCATTTTGTGTTTTTTGTTTTTTCAACAAATGGTGGGGTGGATGAGAGTGAGTTATGGGGCCTTCTCTGCTATGGCACCCCAGTTGTGAAATTCTCTCCCTCCAACTAGCACCAACAGGATAATTTCAGTGCCAAGTCAAAACATGGCTTTTAATTAAAGCCTTTGGGCCTGATTGATTTTATCCACGATGCACATGTTTTATGGTTGTACTATGAAAAATTGTTTTAACTGGTTTTAAATCAACTGCTTTTAATGGATAAAACTATTTTAATATATATTTAATCTTTTAAAGCTCTTGTTACTGTTTAAATTGTTTTAAATTGATTTTTATTGTATGCCACTCAGATCTTCAGCTATAGAGTGGGATGTATATATTTTAATAAATAATACAAACTAACATTGCAAGAAAACTTGCAGCTCTTGCAAGAAAACCTGCCTGCCTTCTGATCCTCCATCTTGCTTTGACTCACAAGCCCCCCCAAAAAACTGGGGGGATTTTTTTTGTGGGGGGCTTGTGAGTCAAAGCAAGATGGAGGATCAGAAGGCAGGCAGGCACACAAGCTTTTCAGGCTGCATGTGGTGGTGGCCATCTCTCCTCCTCCTTCTTCCTGGGGTTGTAGCCAGGCCCTCCAGGCTACAAAACATGTCTCAGCATAGTCCTTTTCTTGTTAGGGTACCTGTTGCTACATTTCACAATGCTTTCCCTTTCATTTTGTTTTGGAAACAAGTTTTGGCTAATACAGCCCAAAGCGTTTTATTTTAATATGCCTTTTTAATTTCTACAATCGCACATGCCCGTCAACATCTCACTTATGAAATTTGGGGCACACCTATGCCAGGCTCCTGTTCTGACAAACACAAATCTCTTCCTGAGGCTCACCAACCCCTTGGCCACACATTACTGAAAGGACTAATTTCCCTGCCAAATGGTGTAAGAGTAGTCCTGCCTTAGGTTTCCCTGTGTTAAATGGGAAGTGAAGAATGTAATAGCTCTTGGGGCCAAAAAGATATGTTGAAAAATACACTGTTGTAGGGCGTAATTATCAGCAATAAAAAAATACGGTAATATCTGCAGCATGTAAAATCACAGGTGGTGTATATCCCTGTCTGTTGAATCCAGGCCAGTGAAGCTCAAAGTGGCAGCCCATGGAGCAGCACCAGCCCGTGAGCCATTGATTAGTACTCTGTTGCAAATTTCCATGAAACCACACAAATACAATAATAATATGGCACAAATATAGTACCAGTAGAGCCAGCGTGGTGTACTGGTTTCAGTGTTGGATTACAACTCTGGAGACCAGGGTTCGAATCCTTGCTTGGCCATGGAAACCCACTGAGCAGTCTTGGAGAAGTCATACTCTCTCAGCCTCAGAGAAAGGCAAGGGCAAACTCCCAATGAACAAATTCTGCCACAAAAAAAACCATGACAGATTTGCCTAATGGTCATCATAAGTCAGAAATGACTTGAAGGCATACAACAACAACTACAACAGCGTCAGCAACAAATAGTATCAGTCCTTCGCATTGTGGGGGAAAACAGCCGGCCTGCCAGATCAGATAATTTGGGAAGCATTGGTCCAAGTGGTGCTCCATAGTATAGGATTCAGAGTTCCTGTGGTTCACTGGAAAGTTTGGGAAAGTTTTTTAAAAAACGATAACTCCCAGAATTGCCTAGGCAACATGACCATGGGAGCTGTAGTCCAAAGGAAGGAAAATTTATAGGCTCTAGTCCAGTGTTACTAATCTTTGGCTGTCCTGTGTCTTGTAAGCCATGTGTGGTTGGTGTCTGTGCTGCTGTTATCTCTCACATTCATTGCATCAGCCCGTAGAGGAAGTAGAAGTTCCGGGGAGAGGGCTGGACGTCTAGAAAGCGGAAGACTTTACATACACAATGCCATTAGCATCAGAACAATGAAATAGCTGCTTCAGTTGCATCAGCAGCTGAGTTCTGCAGCAATATACCCCTAGAGGCAGCTGAGCTAACCTGTCCTGTTACATACCCTAATCCCACTTCCGCTCCCCTGGACATCTGCGCTTCATTGTGGTCAGAAGCAAAACCAGTAACAAAGGATGTTATGATGTAAGGTTGGTGGCTCCATTGAAAAGTAAAAGAGGGTCCAAGAGTAGAAAGGGAAGAGATATAAACTGAATGATCAATAAAACCATGCCTTATGAAGAACGGCTTAGGGAGCTGGGTGTGTTTAGCCTGGAGAAGTGAAGGTGAAGAGGTGACATGATAGCCATGTTTAAATATTTGAAGGGATGTCATACTGAGGATGGAGCAAACTTGTTTTCTGCTGTTGTAGAGACTAGGAGACGGAGTAATGGGTTCAAACTGTAGGAAAAGAGATTCCACCTAAACATGATTACGAAGAACTTCCTGACAGTAAGAGCTGTTCGACAGTGGAATGCACTGTCTGGGAGTGTGGTGGAGTCCCCTTCTTTGGAAATTTTTAAACAGAGGCTGGGTGGTCATCCGTCAGGAATGCTTTGATTTATTCCTGCAGGGCAGGGGGTTGGACTAGATGAACCTTGTGGTCCCTTCCAACCCTATGATTCTATGAAAAAAAATAACATTGCCACCTTTTCTCCATTTAAACAAAAATCTGATTTCTGTTTGTATCTATATGTAAAGGGAGAAAAAGATCTTCAAGCTGTTGACACAGAAGGGCTATTTTCAAAATGGGGCAACTTCTTTTTAGAGTATTTGCTCAAACAGCATCCATTGCACTATCTCAGACTTTCCCAATATGTTTGCTCTTCATGTGTGTTGGATTACAGCTCCTATAACTCCACAGCCAAATATAACATCTCATGTGTTATGTATTGTATGGGTGTAAAAAAAAAAAACCTCTCCATTTTATCCTCACAACAATCCTATGAGGCAGGTTTGCCCAAGAGATTGTGAGCGTCACGGCTGAGCAATCCAAGTATCTCCTGAGTTCTAGGGGAAAAAAACCAAAGAGTCTTGTGGCATCATAAAGACTAGCAGGTTTTATTTGACACTTTGTGGTCTGTGGTCCATTTCATCTGATGCTGGAATTGCTTTTTTTCTGCAACAGATTAACACAGCTACCTCACCACTCTGAAAACTTGTGTCCTGGGATACTCTCAAACCCAGCCTCTCCCAATTTGATGCTCTTCTAGCTGGATAAGAATTGAAGTTTGACAGATTGGGACAGTGCTAAGTCGTGGGGAAGTTTCAGGTAGCCACAGACCCCCTGTGGCTACCTGAAACCATGGATAATAGGGAACCCTATTAATTTCAATGAGAAGAATACCAGAGATCGACCATAGAATCACATTGGAGGACCTAGAAATGCCTAGAGAGAATATGTATTTTAGGACGTGGATAAGTGAAACTGGATACGGGAGTTGACCTATATCTTTAGGCCTCTTCAGTGTTACAGAGTGGCCAGTTTTATTTCCAGGCCTGCTCCTCTGCCATTTAACAGTAGTGTGTAGAAATTAAGCTAGTCAAACTCCTATCACGAAGGTAAAGGAGGAAGTTAAAACCTCACCTGTTTAATTTTTGTATAGGAGGCTGCTGTTAAAGGCACAAGTTCGATGCCAATAAAAAAAGACCCAAATTAGTCAATCCTAATTTCAACACCTTCCTGAACTGAATATTGATTTTCTTCCATACATAAATTGCACCCTTGCATAAAGAACCAAAGGGGTGGGAAAGGACAAGCCATAGATGAGCAGTGCCTGCTACAGTATTTTGCACCCGTGACTACAGGACTATTTCTTGCTAGGATTTCAGAGTGGCTATCCTTCAGAGGCAGAGAAACAAGGAAACAAGGAAATGGATCATCTGCTCCAACTCCATGCCCCTGCTGCCTCTATCTGCCTTGAAGGTCAGGCTTGTAGTACCATACTGACGCTAGAGCCTTCTGTAAACAAAGTAAGCCGGAACAGGCTGTTCAAGCAATTTTGTTACAGAGCTGCAACTCTTTCAGGAAAAAAAAAAGGAGGAGGGTGCTTGTTGTTGCAATATGAAATCCCCCTGGGCTCATCCAAGACTCCTCTTTCAAAAGAATCTATCCCTTGTACTGAACCAGCCCTTACATATCTACAGTAAAATGAGAGCTTCTGGGTACAGCTTGGAACCCTACTTTTCCTGGTGGATTGCAAATCCCCAAATCCTCCAGCTCTCGTGGTTGATAGACAAGGAGGAGCCATTCGTAACTGGAATGGCTAGTATGTTGAGAAGAGTCTTGCGGGCCCAGATGAGAGATCTCTATAAAGCCAGAACACAGAATATGGAAACATCACTTTTGGAGGATGATAGCTGATTGGAGAATTCTGGGAAGTGTAGCCCAAGAAAAAAGGAAGAAATTTCATAGCTCTGGGTTTCTAGTTTGGCTGCTTTGGAAACAGAACCACTAATCCTGGGAAGAAACCCTTTCTCCCCAATCTAGTACAGGTCAACCCCCATATCTGGATTGGCTTCGGAGTAAAGATGGGGTGGGACGTCTGGTGGACAGGACTCCGTTCTGGTGCTTTATGTTATTATTTTTCAACTGTGTGCATATCTGGATAAGCGTTATCTCCACTCATCCAGTAATACAGTACTCTGGGACCACAGATGTTTGCTTATTCACATGCACAATCGAACAGGAAAAAAATGACTCAGCCCCAGCTGTGTGGCCAGAAATAGTACCACATATAGGACATGTGATCAGCGTAAGACTGCCCTTTTACTCTGACGTGGATTATAGTGTGGTGGGATACTCTGATCTACAATCGGACAATCCCAGAGTGTGTGGCATTTAGGGGGTCGCTACAGGTCAAAGAAATCTGCCACAGCTACAAGGTAGGTGTGGGGTTTCCCACCAGGATAGATAAGCCCTGAAAGACAATAGCAGTGGCACCATAGCTAACTCTAAAGGAATTAGTATTGTGAAGAAAGAGGCACTGGTAAGCCACTTCTGGATGCCTTTTACTGTGAAAAGCATATGAAGAGACCATCCAAAATGAAGCAAGAAATAGTTCCAGAAGATGAGACTCTCAGATCAGAAGGCACGCAATCAGCTACTGGGGAAGAGCAGAGGACAAATACGAGTAGTGTTGTGTCTAATGACGCAAATGGACTCAAGCCAAAAATATGCTCAGCTGATACGCTAAGATCTGAAAATCCAAAGCAGCACAATGCATATAAGCCACAGCTACCCTGAGTTTGCAAGACCTTAGCAGGACTGTTAATTACAGGGTGTCTTGGTGGTCTCTCATTCATTCATAGGGTCACCATAAGTTGAAGCCAGCCATTAACAACAAAGCAACACAGCAAACTGAAAGTCTTATGAAGGTAATGCACGGGGCAGCCATTGCCCTCCAAATGGGTAAACCTACAATTTCCATGTCTGCTGGTTGGGGAAAATGGAGGTTGTAGTACAATGCATCCAGAGCACACCAGGGTCTAAGGAGGGTGCTTGGAAAGTTAAGTCCCACCCACCGTGTCTTTTTGCTGAAAGGATGGAACATTTTGGGCACTAAAGACTGCCACCTTGTGGCCACTGCCAAAACCTGGCTCCTTAACTCAGTTGAACTTTGTCACTGGTCACCAAGAGACAGGTTGGGACAGCTGGCTCAGGCCCAGCCAGGGTTTGGGACAGCTGTATTTAAAATTGTCTGTGACCTCAGTTCATCATCATGAGATAGGAGAGATAACGCAAAAGCAAACAAGGATGCAATTTGCAAGCCTTTGGCCCCTTTTAAAAGCAATCATGGCCAATCTGGAAGCCTTGTGACCCACCTCTTTATATACTGCTTTAAAATAAGAAAAAATGTGTGTGTGCGTGTATATATAGTAGGTATCACTCTGACCTTGGAAGGTTCTAGGATTGCAGGCAAAAAGATCAGAGGTGTAACCAAACCCTTCCGGCATTTGGCCTGTGATGCAGATTTCTCTCTTGCGCACGGGAATCATTTAACTATTGGGGTGAGAGGTATGTTTTGGCAATAACCTTGTGTGGGCGTCCATGCACACTTGTAAAACCTCAATGTTGCTACCAGGGAAGTTTGGACTAAGAGGCTGGTTACCAAGAAAAAGGAAGAGTTCACTTCCAGCCAAGAAGAATGGCTGTCACTGCCCATATCAAAGTTCTGATTTATCCTAGAGGATGTACACTGAAGACACCTACTTTAAGCTCATACTTAAGGGAGGGAATGGATAGAAATGACTGCACCCCTCAAGCCCTTGGGTTCAAAACATAACAGGACACTACCAACCAAAGCTTTGGAAAGTGGATGATTGGTTGGGCCAGTGGCTCTTAACCTTTTCTTTACCAGGGACCCCCTTTAAATATTTTCTGTTGCTGTGGACCCCCCATGACTTAAAAATCAAGATTTAAAACAATCATCATCATCCAATTTTTGGCTGGAACAGATGGAATGGCAACGTGCAGGCTCAGCCAGCCAGCCTTTGCCTTGGCTCCTGTCATGTGGGCTAAGCAGCCTTCAAGTCTTTGCAGACCACAGGTTAAGAACCACTGGCTTGGACCACAACCCCCAGACTGCTCTAGCTAGTATGGACTAGCCAAGTACTTAACTTTGCCAATCCCTGAAATGAAACAATCAACTGTAGGGCTTGGTTCAACCTCTGACTATCCTGCTGTTGGGGTATTTGATCCCAACACTTCTACATGCTATAGGAACTCACAGCTAAAGTATCCCTGATAGAGATTGGAAGGGGCTTCTCTCAGGATGTGCCAACTCTGGATTTATGCTCTGGTGGGAGGTTGGACTAGATGACCCTCAGTGTCCCTTCCAATTTTATGATTTTACCCTGCTGCACCACGGGACTAAGGCCCCAAGAAAACCCTCTCCTTTAGATACATAGAAGATTTATTCTGGCTTTAAATGTTCCATAGATGCTTTGTTTCAATACATCACTTGACTGGCAGTACAACTGCTTGCCACAAACACACACACACAGAGTTATGGTCCCTCTTCTACTGCAGACCTGGTGCAAGACATTTACATGAATGGGTGAGGAATGAATGGGCAACAGAAAGGTGACCCTAAGAGCAGAGACAGGTGGTGTTGTGGACGGTAGAAGGAAGGGGTTGGATGGGAGTGCTCTCCACTTCTAATCCCCCCCCTGCCATTACAGAAATGCAACTCAGTCCCAACCTGGAAACTCTCCATCTTCCCACTTGTTCTTCAATGTGGGGAAAAACAGGGCTATATATCCAAACACCCCCCCATCCCACTCCAACTATGGGTTAAGTGGCCAAATTTGCTCTGAGCAAGTCACTCATTCAAGAAACTGAAGAGAGATGAGCCCAGAGGGGTGGTGGAGCTGCAAAATCCGGCAAGGAGAGCCCCAACATGACCATGTCCGGCTCCCGCTGCATCTCATTCCAAGGACTGCAACATGAGGAGCTGCTTCAAGACTTTGGTCTGACTGGTCTCTCGGATCTCACCAGCTAAGAACATCTCGTCCACCACGGTGTAGACCTGTAAGGAGAAGCAGAAAGTAACATGTTTCCTCTGAGCCAGGGGTGCCCCACAAAACACTTCAGTCAACAACCAGAATGACATGCACCGAAACTGCTCTTTCCTGCTTCAAGACGGAGCAAAGGAAATGTATGGGAATGTAAGGCACAGCCAGCCACTGGCAACAGGAACCTAGGGTGGGGAAACCATGGATCTGCACTCCCTGAACTTGGAGAAAGCCAGCTCCTGCTATCCTCCATATGTACCCTCCTGCTTGGATGTGAATCCTGGGCCTCCACCTGCCAGGATATTTCTTCTCTTGCATCCTGAACATTTTCGGACAAACCCTGCTCCTCAACTCACTCTTTCTTTGATGTCCCTCTCCTCTCCTCCATGCTTTTTTCAGTTGCGGAAGCCACAGGCGACAGGAGAAAAAGTAGGAATGCAATTCTTTGCTAATTTTTCCTCGAAGGAAGCTACAAGTAACCTTAGATTTTTCTTTCTGTTGAGAAGGAACACTTTTGAAAGCTCTGCAGTTTTCAAAAACTATTTGCAGCTTGTGATTTATTTTGTGCAAAATTTGCAGGTGGTACTTCTGCATGGAAAAAGATAATTTTTTTTACACAGGAAATAGCATTTTCTGCTGTTTTCTGTGCAAAACCACTCCCTGTGAATTTTATGCAGATTAAGCCCCCAAGTGTAGCACTTTCTGCACAGGAAACAACATTTTCTGTGCAGAAATAAAATATTCCTGGTAGGAAACACTGCTTTCTGTGCAAAACAGCCACATGCAAATTTTACATAGATTAAGTCCTGAACCACGAAGATTCTTATCCATTCAGGATTCTTCTCATCGGGGTTTCTTCACAGTTAAGAAACACATTTTTTTTTCCAAAACACTTTTGAATATTCTTTCCACCCCAAAGGAAAGTCTCCTCTCCAGCATCATCTACCTTAGATGGCTGCCTGGCACCACCTTGTGGTAGGGCTGGCATTGACAAATTTTCCCACCCATCCCTCACTGGTGCCACATGCTTTGTTTTCTTGAGAAACTGGCCTTTTCCTTAATTCTCTAAGGCAATGGTTCTTAACCTGTGGTCCGTGGACCCCCAGGGGGCTGCTATGTCCTCATAGGGGATCTGCAAAGGCTTGAAGACTGCTCAGCCCATGTGACAGGAGCCAAGGCAAAGGCTGGCTGGCTTGACCTGAGTATTGCTGTTCAATCCGCTCCAGCCACAAATTTGCAGGAAGAAGCAGGAGAAATGTCTTCCCTTCCCTCCAGTGCCTCTGAGGAAAGGTTTAATGGATGGCATAATTGTATTATTATTATTGGTGGTGGTGGTGGTTTTAAATCTTGAGGGGTCTCTAGCAACAAAAGATATTTAAAGGGAGTCCCTGGTAAATAAAAGGTTAAGAGCTACTGCTCTAAGGGGAAGGATTCAGGGCAAAAAAAACCCACCTTGTAGAAGTTGAACACTAGGTCGAGTTCACAGACATTGTGGAAGTATTCATTCAAAACCTGGTTGAAGAGAAAGTCAGTCTCTTTATTTATAAGGAACCACAGCCTTGGGTAAGAATGGCACAGGTGTGCGAGGAGACTATTGTGATTGCCAAGAATGTCTCGGCACACACTCTCTGTTTACAGGAAATAGGACACCGCTAAGAGGCTGCATGCACCTGCTTTTCACACAGGAGGCTCCAAGCTCCACTGCCAACCTCTCCATCTAAAAGGACTGCATGAAGGGTGATAGCTAAAGGCTGATGGGAGAACCTTCTCCCTATCCGAGGAGACAATACTGGGCTAGCAGGTGGACCTGAAGCCTGTGCTTTCTGCCTTTCATAAGCATCCCCACCCCCTTGCAATCATCCATTTACTACACAGTTGGCCACCTTTCTGTACTTAGGACCTTCCACAGGCCAGCAGTGATGGCAAAAATACCTGGAGGATTAAATTCTGGGAATCACTGCACTACAGCATACTGGCTCTCATAGTGTTCCTTACTAAAACCATAATAAGGTATGGGAAAATGTGTTTGATCAAGCAATTCCTGCCCAAAGTATAAAGCATGTCAGTTCACAAACAGGATCAGGATCTGTATGTGTGTGTGTGTTTGTGTTCAATCCCACACTGCAGATACTCACCTCCACAAAGTTGTGAATGGCTTCTAGGTAAGCCAAGTTGTTGTCATTCACATCTACACAGATGCAGAAATAGAGCCCTGCGTAGCGCCTGTAGATAATTTTGAAATTGCGGAACTGGAAGAAAAAGAAGGAAAGATGACTGTCACGAGACAGGACATACAGACAGACATATAACCTTGTTAAGTTAGCCTTGGACAAGAGAGTGGAGCTGTGTAGGATTCAGGGGAATACTGTCTTGATAGGGGAAGGAACCCCAATTTTCCACCAGGCCCCTTTTCCACTCAGAATTTTTTTTAATCCTTTATTTTAAACTCTTTTAAAGCCTGCTAACAGTTATAGACAATTCAGTACTGGAAACCCAGCCCCCTCCCACACACCCAAAGTGGCATTCAAAGCATATTATAAGTAGCACAGTTCATATTGAAAGCCATAAAGGAATCTCATAGCACCTAGGAGACAAACTGGGGAAAAAAGATGTTTGTAGTGTAAGCTTTTGTGGACTCCATCTCACTTTATCAGTCCATGAAAGCTTCTGCTAGAAATTTCTTTTTCTCGGTTAAGTCTCCAAGGTGCTATGGGACTTCTCTATATTTTTTTATGCTGAAACAGACTATGCCTTTGATCACCTGAGCCCTCCAACCAAGCTGCACTATGGGAAATACTGCTATGAAACCTCCCTCCCCACCAGTTTGATCTGCAAGAGACTAAAGCACGCCAGAGCTAGACAGAGAGAAAGAAGCCACATGCAGTCCATGCGCATGGATGTATTACCTCAACAAAGTTAGTGTGCTTTGCATCTCGGACAGTGACTACTGCGTGGACCTCTTCAATTAACTTCTGCTTCTCATCATCATCAAACTGCATGTACCACTTGGCCAGGCGTGTTTTGCCGGCCCGGTTCTGGATCAGAATAAAGCGGATCTGTAAACGAAACAAGCAGGTCAGAGAGGGCTGAGCATTCCCCCAGCTATCAATACCTCAGGTATGCTTTTTATACAAATTATAACCTAGTACTGTACCACACTTTGCTTCTAGAGAATGCAAAAGGAGAGAACCTTCTGTCATCAGAAGGAGGCAATAAGGAACTTTTCCATGCATGCCTTCTGGGTCAAGACACAAGCCCAGAGCAGGCAGTCATTCAGAGATACAAAGGCCAGCCTCAGTAATTCTATCGAGCGACTGCACTGGGAGTGGACTGGATCATTCCCATCCACAGTCGTGTGCACAGGCAGCATTATTATCCAACCTCAGTGCAGGCTAACTAGAAGAAAGCAAGGTCATATCAGGTACTCAGAGGAAGAGATGCTGCCGGCACCCTCCTCCAAGTATGTTTTTGTCTTTTCGTTATTTTTTCCTCACAAAACACACAAGTGACCCACAATCATGATGGAAATAACTAGCATTTAGAGCCTGATCTAGTGCGTGTTTATGCTGGAGTAGGTCCGCTTGTGCTCAATGGGTTTATTCCCAGGTGAGGCCATGTAACTGTAAGAATCTACAGCTCTGGGGTATAATATTCACAGGATTTCTGAGTCCCTCTCCCCTTATTGGGAAAGTTTACGGCTACAACTCAAACATCTCCTGCCTGCTACTGGCAGCTACTTCCTTCCTTCCTTCCTTCCTTCACTGCAGCATGCATGGATTGTACATTGGGGACACCCTTCAAACTTCCCCCAGTGAAAAGGGGAGCCTGTTTTGCTGTGACTGCATGCTTACTTAGCTCCTCTGCCTGCTCAGTGTGCTCATGAGATAGGAAAGTGACCCACCCTGATGAAAAGAGCCAGCCCAGCAAAATCAGTGAAGACAAGGGATGATTTGCTATCTGTTCCAGCACCACACAAAGAAAGGCCTCTTTAAACAGCAAAAACGGAACAAACAGCACATTGGGCAGCCACCGCCAATTTTCACGTGGACGAGACTCCTGATTCATCAGGGAATGCATCCAAGCGATCTCCCCATCCCGGGTACTGAACAAAAGCAGCATCTCCTGCCAAGAGGACCACAGTTGCTAAGCTTGAGGGGACACAATCCCAGTGCAGGCTGCAGCAGACAGGCAGCCTGGCCGTTAAGACTGGGGTGCCTTTGATGAGTAAACAAGCACACTGTGCAATACAAGAAGAGGCAGGCAGTGCAAATCTGATCCCACATGGCTGCACACTCTAGCCCAGTGCATGGAGACACAATGGGCAGCAGCAGTTGTGGGCTGAGGTTCACCCTCTCGTGTGTCTTTACTACTTGGGACACCAAGCAGCTGCTTTTGCTCTGCACAATCACCACAACTATTAGAATGGGATTTTCTTGGCAGGTTTCCTTCAGAGAAGATTTACCATTGTCTTCCTCTGAAGCTGAGAGAGTGGGACTTTCTCAGCGTCACTCAGTGGGCTTCTGTGACCAAGTGGGATTTTCAGCTCTGGTTTCTCAGAGTCCTAGTCCAAAGCTTAAACCATACCGGCTTCCAACAACACACTAAAAAAAAAAAAAAAAAAAAAAAAAGCCCCTTTCTAGTAGAACCATTGATTCCCTAAAGCCTGCTAGAATAAAAGGTCTTCACCTTCTAACAGAAGGACAGCAAAGATGGAGCCAACCCAGCCTCACTGGGAAGGGAGTTGCAGAATCTGGGAGCAGCCACCAAGAATGCCCTCTGGCAGGCCCCTTTCAGGAAGAATGTTTCAACAACCTTCAGTTCACTCACTTGCCTTCTGCTATGTTAGGTATTACTCTACCAGCCTTCCCCATCTTGACACCCCCAAATGTGCTGGACGGCAGCTTCTACCACCTCTAGCCTACATGGTCACTGGCAATGGTGGGCAGTGCAGTTAGACATATCTCAAGGGCTCTGACTTGGGCAAGGCTGCACTATACACCCCAACTGATGTATGGCTTCCATTCTTTGGGTATGAGGAAGACACTCTCCTTTCAAACAGTAAGCACATGTGTGAAACAGTCCTTTAAATACTGGCCACGAAGATAGGGAGGAAGAAATCACACTAATTCTTGAATTGTAATAGTAGTTCAGGCTATTACAACAACATCAACAATAAAACGATGCCTTTGGCTCTCTGCATTTTTGGTATGAAAAGAGTATCCTCAACGAATGAGCTAACAGATAGTGGCATTAATTATCTGATTTGTTGGTGTAAGGGATAAGGACTTCCACAGAAAAGCCACAAGGGAAATGAGAATTAAACAGCTTCCCCTACATTGCACAACAGCTGTCAGGAAGATTCTTTCCTTTTGAATTTCTCCTCCCACAAGAATTTACTTGATAAGAAATGCCACAGATCTATCTATAGGCTATGAACATGCTGCACCTTCCTCTCTCCAGAATTTCTGAGAACAGATACTTCCAAAGAACCCAGTGTTCAGGACTGTAACTCATGATTTTTAGAACTCAGATCTTTGTAGTGAGAAAATATTCTGGCTATTCAAGGTTTTATTGTGTATATCTCTGTGGGGGGCAAATTGTGCCTACTGTAGCAGCAAAGCACCCGTAAAAAATCTAATCCACTGCAAAATGGCCAACAATTCATTCCCTGAGACCTCACATTAAACCATCTGAAAACATGGCCAAGTGAGCCAAGCTGTGTGGCTGGGATTCTTCCCCATCTAATAAAATGGGACTGTATGTAATCTCCAAACACAGACTTAATGCAAAATCCGTTGACCTACCAGCATTAGTAAAACAAAAAGAACTATTTTGTCTCCTTTATTTCTCCATAGTGGCAGGCTGACAGAACTACTCATTCCTATAAAAAGAACTGAGAAAAGGAAAAGACCAGGGATTGCAATGTTCTGGTACTCTAAGGAGTCATACATAAAAGTCTTCTTGCACAGCTTTTAGAAATGATTTAGGGGCAGTAAATATGTGAATACCTTGTCTTAAACATTTTATTCATCATTCTAAAAGAAACCATTCCATAATCCATTCCCTCGCCCAATTTTTCAGAAAAAAAAGAAAGGTTCTAACTTTTTATGTTTTTCCCCTGTGGGGGTTTCACATCTCTAGTGCAACATGAACTGAAAGAATTTTTAACAAACCCTGAAGAAAACAGAAAGGCTGCAATGTTTGAAACTATTAATCAAAATCCCCCCTTTTAGCAAATTAGAAAGTCTGATCTGTACTTGAAATTCTTAGTATATGCTATTAGACAAAATTCTAAGATCAATGGATTTGGGCATGTGGATTTAGAATTTAAAAATGTTCTTTCTGCAGACCATCTTTTGTTGTTCGTTTCAAAGCCCCAGCAGTCAACTCCTGTTTTGATGCAGTTGGTTGATAATTTTGGTAAATTATTTGGGTATTTAATTAACTGGTCGAAGTCAGAAATACTGCTAGTGGGAGACAAGGCGGACTCTAGCGTATTTAAAGCATGGCAGTTTCAATATTGCCCAAATTCTATTACCGTACTTATTTGGGTATAATTATCCCATGGGACTTATCTCAGATGATTAATCTTAACATAAGCAAGGTGATAAAAGATACTGCACAAGATTTAGAGAGATGGATGGGCTTAAAGCCAAGTCTGTGGGGTAAGGCAAACATGATTAAAATGAATATTATACCTAGAATTGTTTTTGTCATACATGAAATTCCTCTACGTATACTTTGCAACTATGTGCAAAACCAAAATATATTGTTTAGAAGATTTTTTTTGGGGGGGGGTATCTCCTCCTCCTAGAATTTCAATGAAAAGGGTGTAATTCCAATCAAAGAGGGAGGACTTGGCCTTCCAGATCTTTTTACATACCATCAGGCCTATCTACCTATCTGTTATCCTGTATTAATTTTGGACTTAAATAATCCATCACGGTCAGGTTTGAGTCTTCATTTCTGGCACTCTCTGCTCCTGAGGTAACTGAGTGCAAACTACTCTTGGACTCTGAACTCAGTTTGGAGCAACCAAATCAAGCTGAGGACCAAGGGGGGCGGTGGAAGGAGAGGGAAACTGGGTAATTTTAAAAGCAGCTGAAAAAGTGAGAATGACAAGAAAATTAACCAGGCCTGTCCAGGCCAAATCAGGACAGTTATAAGGTATGGGGAACTGCAGAGTGGGCGGGGGGAGAGCACATACCAGTTGTAAACAGCAAAAGCGTGGGACCAAAAATGCCAGCGTATCTTTAGCTTAAAATATTTTGCTGCCAAGCCTCAGGGGAGACATTTAAACTATTTAGAATGGGTGGTGTTTCTAGGAAGGAGGCAAGAATCCAACTATGATGTAATGGCTATGGAGGAATCCCACAGGGCCAACTTTTTCTATCCCTGCCTTTAGCAACTGTTCACATAAACACGGGGTAGAAATTCTGGACACTTGTCCTCATAGGGGGGGTCTGCGAAGGCTTAAAGGCTGCTCAGCCCACATGACAACAGCTAAGCAAAGGCTGGTTGGCTGGCTTGGCTGGCTTGGCCTGCGCATTGCCATTCAATCCGCTCCAGCCACAAACTTACAGGAAGAAGCAGGAGAAAAGTCTTCCCTCCCCCTCCAGTGGTTCGGAGGGAAAGTTTAATGGATGGTGTAATTGCATCATTATTATCAGGTATTATTATTATTATTATTATTATTAGGGTTTTAAATCTTGAGTTAAGTTTTGGGGGTCCACAGCAACAAAAGATATTTAAAGATGGCCCCTGGTAAAGAAAAGGTTAAGAGCCACTGCTCTAAAGCACTACACAAAATCATGGCTATGAATAATTTCTAAAAGGGTTGCAGCCATGTTAACTCCATAGTTGTTTTGACCCGTTTATTTTTTAGGGGATGGGATTTTGAAAGATGGGAGTATAAATAAAGAAGATGAAAATGATGGTGTCAGGAAACAAAATAAGGAGTCCTGTGGCACCTTAAAAAACTTGTTTATTATTACAGTTTTCCCTTCATATTCGCTGGGGTTTGTATTAGTATTTGTATTAGTATTAGTGTAATTGTATTAGTTTTAGTACAGTTGTCCCTTCATATTTGCTGGGGTTTGGTTCCAGGACCTCCATCGATACCAAAATCCGTGAATACTCAAGTCCCATGATATGCAATGGCATAGCAAAGCGGTGTCCTTTATATAGGATAGCAAAATCAAGGTTTGCTCTTTGGATGATTACTGCATTTTTTAAAGAATATTTTCAAGCCGTGAATACTTAAAACTGTGAATGCCAAATCCGTGGATACAGAGGGATAACAGAGGGATATTATTATTATTATTATTATTATTATTTAGTCTTTAAGGTCTCAGAGGAATCTTTGGGGCTATTACCGTTAATACTAGTTGCTAATAGTAACTGGCCACTAATAATAATATTTATTATTATTATTATTATTATTTCTTAAATTTCGGTAGGCCTTTCCTGATTAGATCCCAGCCTCAGAAGCTGTGTCTCCTGGCCTCTTTTAGTCTTGTATTTATTTTTTATGTGATTTTAGTTAGGTGGTTTTTAATTTTATATTAGTTTAATATCTTTTTATGGGGGAGGGTAATGCTTAGGGATTTTAGTTAGCATTGTTGCATTTTAATTGCTGTAAGCCGCCCCGATTGTTTTTAACAGAGGGGCAGGGTAAAAATAAATATTATATTATTATTATTTTTATTATTATTATTATTATTATTATTACCCGCCTCTCCCTGTGGCTCGAGGCAGGGAACAACACATAAAGATATTATTACTTAAAAACACCTATCAGTTAAAACTTATCAATTAAAAACAATAAGTAAGACTGAGACATTTTAAAACAATCAGTACACAGTTGAAATGCACATTTTAAAATCATCTGGATAGGCCTCCACTGAGCATCTTCTCCTTTCCTCCCCCAATTTGGGACCCTTATAACTGCCCCCCTTGCTATGGCTGCCCCCCAAGACTGAGACACATAAGGGGGTACCCCCCCTCCCCAGAGAACACCCCACTTCTTACCATAATGGCTTCTGCCCTCAAGCCCTCCTTCCGCACAGAACTCTGGGGCAGCTGATTCAACTCCCCCACTTACACCACCCCTCCTTCTCACCGGATATCCGGCAAACCACCCTTTCGCCCCGCAGCATGCCGGGAATTGTAGTGTAAAGCAAGCATTGGAAAGGGAGAGCGCGCGGTTAAATTTTTTTTCCCGGCGGCCCTTGCTCTAGGAAACTTCTCCCCGCCCACAAAAGCTAGGAGTAATAATGCGTCATGGCATCCTGGGAAGTGTAGTTTTTTCCCCACTAAGCCGTGCGATGGTGGAAACCGTAAGAACAGACCGTCGAAATGTACCCTCTGCTTACCAGTAGGCGGAGCGCGAGTTATACGGTGCTGAAGCGAAGCCGGGGAGTTGCGTGAGGGAGTGAAGCCCGACCGCTTCGCGCTTCCGGCTTTCGAGCTTTACTTGAGCCCCAGGCTTAGCAAAGGCCTAGTAGGCCCCAAGGGGTGCGTGGCAAATCGACCATGAAAGAAGGGGGCGCTCTCGCCTCCAGAGGGCACAAGGTTAGGAGCAATGGCTCTTAACCTTTTCTTTCTTTTTTTTAAACCAGGGACCCCCTTGAAATATCTTTTGTTGCCGTGGTCCCCCAAGACATAACTCAACTTTAAAACCCAATAATACAGTTGTCCCTGCGTACCCACAGATTTGGTATCCATGGATTTAAGTGTTCATGGCTTGAAAAATATTCTTTAAAAAATAATAATCCAAAAAGCAAACCTTTCTTTTGCCATCTTATATAAGGGACACCATTTTGCTTTACGGTGAACTCACCACGGGTCAGCGTAAGAGGGGTGCTCCAAAAAAGCGATACAAGGACTCCCTGAAACAACATCTCAGGCTCGGCCAAATTGATCACCAACAATCTTCCGCCCTGGCCTCACATCGGGAGGCATGGAGACGCACTATCCACAATGCTGCAGCCTTATTTGAGAACTCGAACAAGTCTTGAAGAGAAATGACAACACAGAAAGAATCACAATCCTGAAACATCACCCAAGGAGACCTTCTGCTGTGCTTTCTGCAACCGGACTTGTTATTGCTATTGCTTAAAACAATTTGTAAGCTGCTCTGATAGCCTTGTGGCTGAAGAGCGGGGGTATAAATAAATAAATAAATAAATAATCCCAGATTGGCCTTTTCAGTCATCAGCACGCGGGCTGAGTCCTTCCTGAATCTTTGTTTGCGAAGAAAAGCCAGAGAGAGTGAGAGCATATAATGGGACTTGAGTATTCACGGATTTTGGTATCCACAAGGGGTCCTGGAACCAAACTCCAGCAAATATGAAGGGACAACTGTACTAATACAATTACACCATCCATTAAAACTTCCCTCAGAGGTACTGGAGGGGGAGGGAAGACTTTCCTCCTGCTTCTTCCTGCAAGTTTGTGGCTGGAGTGGATTGAATGGCAATGCGCAGGCCAAGTCAGCCAGTCTTTGCCTTGGCTCCTGTCACATGGCCACTCCATGCAGGGAGGAGGTTGGCCAAGCAGACTTCAAGCCGTTGCAGACCCCCTGTCAGGACACACGGACCCCTGGTTTGGAGGATACCTTCTGAGATGGATGGAAAAGTAAAAATTTAAAAATCTTGATTTCAATATACAGTACAATTACTGTATTACATTCTCATTAGCCAAAATATTTGTTATGATGAAGATAGTGATGCAGTGAAGCTTTCACAGAAAATTTTGAGGGTTTCAGTCTTATATGGTTGTTCTCCTTAAAAGTAGGTTATTCTTTAAAGGTAGTATATTATTGTTCATTGTTATTGTTACCATTTATTTATTATTGTGCATTGATGATTACAGGTTGATCCACGGATTTGGTATCCGTGGTTTCATTTAACCACGTACAAAAAATATGTTATCTCTAGGCATTTCTAGGTCCTTCAGTGTGACTCTGTGGTTAACTTCTGGCATTTGTCTCATTAAAAATAACAGGGTTTCCTGTTATCCATGGTTTCAGTTATCTGTGGAGGGTCTTGGAATATATACTGGGATTTGTAGTTTTACAAAGTTTTTAGCCTTCTCTTCCAGAGTGCTCATGCCTCACTAAACTACAAATCCCAGGATTCTATGGGAAGGAACCATGGCAAATAATCCATTTTCAAACTGGTTGTTTGTGCAGTGTGGATTTGGCATGTGTACAGCCATCCCATTGAGCCACTACTTTTGTACTTGATTCTGTTCAGTGAATCCCAGAGTTCTAGTCAAAACAATGATAGATCCCATCTGCCTGAATACCACCAGCATTCCCAACAACCCTGGAATCTTTTCTAACATGTTGATAGGGAGCTCAACACTAGCAGGCAGGTTGTTATTAATTTTGCCAGCTTGCATGGGGAGGGCAAATAACTTTCCCCATCTATTATCATAGAAACATCTTTAAATATGACAACTCCTACCAGTACAATTCATTGTTAACCACCTTGAGTCCCTATATTGGGAGAAAGTCAGGATACAAATAAATTAACTAAAAAATACTTAGAAGTGCTCTTCACATGTTCAGTGCAACTTAGTTCCAAGTAAATGTGCAGAGGATAGACTGCAGGCAGCCTTTATTAATTCCTGGAAATTAATAAAGGGGAGAACAAAAAACCCCAAGCACTGAGTAACTTTAAAAAGAAGTCAGTAACATTTCATCCTCCCCATCCCATCACCCTAAAACTGTGAGTTCCTCTTAGTGAGTCAAAAGCTGCTAATTGTTCGCTTTGTTGATGTGCAGCTTCCTGGCAGGGCTTGTGTTTGGTGGAGAGGTGTCTAAGATAAATGTGTAAGCTTCCCAACATCAGCTAACAGCTGCCTCCCACTCTTGCTTAAGAGGGGCTGGAAGGAAGGATCAAGCCCTACCTGGGTGAAATGACATGAAGGATGACTATTAATAACCATGATGGGAAGCATAGGACTTTTTAGGAACAATAAGGCACAGTCCTAGAGCTTTTTGGCAGTGGTGGTAGGGAAGAGTATCAAATAGAGAAGTGTAACATTTTCAGACCCCAAGACATCAGTATCCCATTTCTAGGGTTGTGGGCAAGCAGCAGGTAGCAACTGGTCCTGGGAGTGATTTCACTCTGTTCTATCCAGGTATATCTGGTGGAAGATCCCAGATGCAGTCTCCAGGTGGAAAGATCAGGTAACATGGATGGAAAAGGCCCTTCTCTCCTGGAGTCCTCAACTACTCCAAGAGCTAGATTGATAATTTGATCCTGCACTTGGAAAGGTTCTTTTGGGCAACAGCTCCCAGAATCCCCCAGCCACTGTTGGCTAGGGGATTTGTGGGACTTGCAGTCAAAATGCAGCTCTTTCTTCCTAGCTCTGGCTTTGACTTCATCTAAAACTTACACTAAAACATGAATATAACAAGCGTGTAATACCATTGAGTGCAAAATACATATACACACTAAGGAAGAAGAAGAAGGCGGCATATATACCTATATTGCAGTAATTGTTGCATGCAGCTATTTGAGCCATTAAAGCAGAATTCTGGTCTCTCAAAGGCAATATAGGCATGCCTTGGTTAACAAAGCCTGTCACAAAGGAGCTCTTTTTAAAGTATTTTCAGCAGCCCATCCCCCTTTCTTTCTTGTCTTTTGTCTAGCTGGATTTTTTTAGTAGCATTGGCATTGTAAGGATATTAAAGTAGGTTGGAGAAACATGAACTTTCAGGTTGGGTTTTCCCAGATGGGTTTTATTGCCACTTCTACGATCCTCAGCTGGAAGATGAATGGAAGTTGCGGTCCAACCCATCTGGAGGGAACCTAGGTTATATATATGTGTGTGTGTATGTGTGTGTATGCTGCCTAGAACAGCAATAACAACTCAAACCATTCCTGGCAAGTGGACACAGATGTCCCAATGCCCCTCCTTTTAAAAACCACTGGGTCCCAACTGCATTGGCTGTGTTTTCTTTGTTTGTTTCCAAGATTTCTGGGCAAAGTTTGAGACCAGGGAAGAGCAGAGTCCAGCTCATGTTGTCCGGTCAGTCTAAATGAAGAATATTGACACAGGCTAGGTTGGGGTGCGGGGAGAGAGACAAAAATTGCTATCACAAAGGTCATTGAAAAACAGTGAAGACTTGAGTTGAAAAGTAACAAATAGCAGCCACCTGCTGTAACTACTAGTTCCTTCCCTCCACCCTTGGTTTACAGACATCTATTTTTGGGTGCTCAGAAGGACAGCGC
Organism: Gambelia wislizenii; assembly: GCA_030847615.1. Lineage (NCBI taxonomy): Eukaryota > Metazoa > Chordata > Lepidosauria > Squamata > Crotaphytidae > Gambelia > Gambelia wislizenii. Next base: position 36,070,651 of record JAUMIR010000010.1, read on the forward strand.
TATGGGTGTCCCAACCACAGCCATCTTTGCCTTCGTGAGGGTTTTTAGCCTTGGGGTTCTCTGCCTGGAATCTCCCCCATTATTACAGCCTTCAGGTAATAAATTCCAAACCATTCAAGCCTTGGAGTACCGACTTTATTATTTGCCTTCAGGTCAACTCAGCTTATGCCAACCCTATCATGGGGGTTTCTTGGCAGGATTTCTTCACAGAAATGAAGAAAGGCCATGGCCTTCCTCAGAAGCTGAGAGTGTGTGCCTTGCCCAAGGTCTCCTATTGGGTTCCATGGTTGAGTGGGGATTTGAACTTTGTTCTCTCGGACTCCTAATCCAGAATGCTTAACAACCACTACATCACACTGGCTTTCAGTTTTGACTATATTTAGTTTTAACTAAAATTATGAGCTGTGCTGGGTCTCATATTGGGAGATATCAAATAAATAGGAAAGAGGGCCAGAATAAGGATCAAGATAATAATAGTAACAAGAACAACACAGCACACTAGAAAACCAAAGATCTTGCAATGGGGCTTCCTTTTCTTGGATGGAAAGTTTTTGAAGAGTGTAGTCAGCTCAAGAGCTTCCAGTTCAACACACACACACCCTTTCAGCACCCAATCTGATGCCCTCCAGAGGTGTTGAACTACAATTCCCAGAACCCCCACTGAGCTGCCTGGGAGATTCTGGAAATTGTAGTCCAAAATTTCTGCAGGGCAGCAGTGTGGCTTTCATCATAGAGTTGGAAGAGATCCCAAGGGCCATGTAGTCCAACCCCTGCCTTGCAGGAATAAACAAAGCATTCCTGACAGATGGCAATTCAGCCTCTGCTTAAAAACCTCCAAAGAAGGAGACTCCACCACACTAAGAGGCAGTGTATTCCACTTTTGAACAGCTCTTACCATCAGAAAGTTCTTCCTAATGTTTAGGTGGACTCTCTTTTCCTGCAGTTTGAGTGCATTTTATTTTATACATAAGAAATGCCCCCCAGGTCTCTAAACCATTCCTTTTAGCGTTCCTTAGAAAAATAGGGGTTTTAACTACAGACACCATGGATCCTGTTACCTTGTTATTCTGATGAGAAATGTATCTGGTGCTGTTTGTGTGTAGATGGACAAAATGAAAGTATTGCCCTCCCAATAAGAAATCTAGCCTTCAAACGAAATTTTTCCTCCAATTCCCAAAAAACTGAGTCAAACAAATTGACCCAGGGAATGTGAACAGAGCAAATAGAAGAGGTCTAGCTGTGAATGAATAGTTTTCCATGGAGATTTTCACACTACCCTGTTATAGTGTTACTATTCCACTTTAACTGCTCTGGCTGCCTCCTGTGGAATTCTGGTTTTTATAGTTTAGTGAGGCCTAAGATCTCTCTGGCTGAGAGTTGTAAATGCCCGTCCCTAAACTGCAAATCCCAGGATTCCACACGAGGCAGCCATAACAAATAAAGTGGAATAGTAACACTATAACAGTATACCTAGTGTGAAAATCTCCCATGTCTGGCGCTCTCTGCGAAGCTAGAAATTTGGAGACTGAAGGGAGATTTCACTGGAGGGACTGAATTCTTCTTTGTGGGGCTCTGCTTTCCTTTTGCCTGCCGTAATAACTATAGCCCTGCTTCTGATCCCCGTTTAGCGATCGATCTGGAGCCGTCTGAATGGTGCATGTAATCCCTATGAAGGAAGACCCGGTGGGGCCAGGCGAAGCCTGCGCCTGGGTGGGTCTGCGAGGAGAGCTGGCCTTGCTCGCCCACCCGCGCCCGGCACCGAAGATCACGGGGGTGGGTGGGTGGGAAGCAGCGGCGGAGGCGCGCCTGCGCGTGCGTTCGGGCGAGTGGGCATGCACGCATGTCTGCATGCGGGGCGACTGAGCGGAAGGAAAGCTGCAGCGTAGCCCCAGGGAGCTGCGATCCGAGCAGAGGCGCGGCTTACCTGGGAGTAAAGTGCAAAAGGAAGGGGGTGGTGGAGGATTATAGCAAAGTACACCGCGCCCAGAAGGAGGGAGGGAGTGGTGGGAATGCGGACCCGTGCAAAACTGACACCCCCGTCTCAACCTGCCTGCAGGGCCCGTGCAAGCCGGCCAGGCAACCTGCGGGCTATCAAAACCAGCCAGTCTGCATGAATGCATGCATGCATGCATGCAAGCAAATTCACGACGCCAGCCGCCTCCCGTTAGTTGCCCCTCCCTCCACGCGCGTGCCACGCCGGCCCTCCTCCCAAAAGCCACCCAAAGCCCAGCCTTGCGCTCGCGCTCGCTTTCCCCGGGGCGCGCGCAGGCGCGGACGCGGCGGAGCGCTCTTCCTTCCTTCCCTCCTTCCCTCCCTCTGCATTACAAGAGGCAGAACCGCAAGCAAGCTTCTGCGCCGGCGCGCGCTCTCTCTCTCTCTCTATGTCCCCGGGCGCGCGCGCGCGAGCTCCGTTCTTCTTGGCTGGCAGGTGCGCGCGCGAGCGAGGACAGCCAGGGGTCTCGACTCCGCCCACTTTCTCCCTCAGAGATCCACCAGTGAGCGGTGAGGGAGTGAACCCCGCCCACTTTCCTTTCCTTTCCTTTCGCTGGGCAGCCGGAGCAGCAGCTCGTGCTGCAGCCTGCCCCGCCCCCTTTTTCTCCTCAGGGCCGGCGCGCGCGCCAGCAAGAAGGGCCTCGCGCTCTCTCTCTCTCTCGCCCCCCAGTCTTCCCCCCTCCCCCGCCCGTCTCGTTGGGGCTGCGCGCGCACCCACGCGGCGGTCTCGCGCCCTGTCCCTCCCTCCCTCCCTCCCTCTCCCTCTTTGGCTGGCTCGCGGTGTCGCCGTTGGTGCCGCCGCCTCAGCGGCTCCTCCTTGTGTGAGGCGAAAAGACCGACGCCGCCGCAGACGCCGCCTCAGCCGCCGCCATTATTACAAGGCCGCTCCTCCTGCCTCCCCCTCTCTCGTCCTTTTCCCCCTCAGCCGCCGCCGCCGCTTCCCCTTCCCTCCTGCCTGCCTCCCTCGCCGCGCCCGAAGGAAGGAAAAGAGGGAGAGTGAGGGAAGGCAGGAAGGAAGGAAGGAAGGAAGGAGGGGAACATGGCGCCGCCTCCTTCTCCTCCCGCTGCCGCTCCGGCTCCTTCTCCGCCCCGCCCCGCCAGCCTGGCCCGGAGCAGCCGACGATCCGGTAGGTAGCCTCGGATCGAGGCCTCCGCCCCGCCCCGGTTCCCATTGAAAAGGGCTGTTGGGGGGGTGGAGAAAATGTGGGGGGGGGGAGAAGGAGGAACAATGAGGAGGCGGCGCCGCCACTCCCCCCCTCTCCTGGGGCTGCCGCCTCATCCTGAGGGGGTAACTTGGGTGTCGTCGCCCTCCTCCTCCTCCTCCCCCCAGCCATTGACCTCAGGCCTCGCATGGGGGGGGTGCAAGGGGGTGAGGGAGGGGAGGGCCTCGGGGGTCTTTTGTGGAGGAGGAGGAGGAGTGAAATAGAGAAACCTCCCCCCATTGCGCACACATTTCGAGGGGAGGAGTGTCGTGTAAAGAAAAGACCTTTTCCTACCAGTACGTGGAGCCCCCCCCATATATTGGGAAAGGGGAGAAGTAAGGGGCTAAGAGACTCCATCTACACCCCCTTTAGCCCCTTACATCTCGCCTTTCCCAACACACACACACACTACTTTCTCCCCCCCTCACTTGCATCTCCTCCATGGTGGTGAGGTATCAGGATGTGGCAGATGGGGGTGGGGAGGGGGAGTAATTGCAGTCTCTTAGCCCCTAACTTCTCCCCTTTCCATATATCTTATCGATCTCTACTATTCCCCCCCCCACTTCAATCTCTTCCATGGTGAGGTATCAAGATGTGGGTGGGGAGGGGGAGTATAGGCCCCCCGTGTAGTTGCAGTCACTTAGCCCCTAACTTCTCCCCTTTCTGTCTATCTCTATCTCTACTATCTCCCCCCCCCTCCATCTCCTCCATGGTGAGGTATCAAGAGAAGATGTGGGTGGGGAGGGGGAGTGTGCCTAGCTGGACAGAATCTGCCCCCCCTGCTCTTTGAGGGGTGTTGGTGGCAGCAAGGAAAAGCTTGTCCCCCATCTTACCCTCTCCCCACCCCCAGACCCCAACAAGCCCTGTTTGGACTGGTAAACTTGACCTGTGTTCCCTTCCCTTTGGGTGTGGGAGAAGATTGAACTCGGATCGAGTTCAGGATACCCACTTCTGGGTGAAGTGGAACTTGGGTGGATAAAGCATCCCCTTGGCTTGACATATTGGGGAGGGGTTTGGGGAAGAGCATATGGGGGGGCATCAGAAAAGTAGTTGGGGAGGGGGCAAGGAAATACTAGTCATCACTCCCCTTTCTTCCCCTCAGCAGTGGGTAGTAACTTGGTGATATTGCCTGCAAACAAACAGAAGCCAATGGCTTGGGGATGGAGGAATGAAGGGGTGTTGGGCATGGTAAGAAGCAGCCCTGGAACTGAGATGGCCTTGCTAGCCATTCCATCACTGGGTTGATGTTGGACAGGGACTGGTAAGAATCTTGCTGCTCTTTTTCCTCCCTGGTGGTCCTGCCTCCCAGAAGCATGGTGTGATGGGGTGGCAAATGGCCATCTGTTGTCACTTGCATTCCTCAGCTCAGTTCTCTTAAGAAGTGGTGAACCTTTTCTCCCACTTTTGAAGGAACTTGCATGGGGCTGAGGTCATGCCATAAGTGGAGGGAGCTCAGTCTTCCTTTAATGTTCCTATGTGTCTTGGGAATGATTCTTATTGCCCTTATTTTCAGAGCAAGTGTGTGCATTCCATCATGCTCTGTATGATATAAAGGAGAATGGATGACACTTTTCTCTATGTGAATGTGTTGTCGCTCCCTAAATTCCAAAGTCTTACAGGTTAGATAAAATTAGGGAATCATTTTTATGTGTGCAGATTTTTTTATAGGAAGCACAGCACTTGAAGTATCTCCTGGTCTCCCTACCAATTTGTGAGTGGTAGGGTTGTTGGAAACATGAGACATCTCCTTCAGTTTTTCTCTTTCTCACGGCTACGATGGAACGCTTTTGAGGTTTCTGAATAAGAGGCACATTTTTGGACTATGTGTAGTTATCATGTGTGCTAGTTAAAGCTGTGAAAGATTGTAAGAGGTTCTTAACTTGTGGATATGTGTTCAAACTCACAGATGTATTTTTTTGCGGGGGACGGGTATATTTATCATGGTGATAATTTGAATTATCATCCTGAAGATGGTGGTAGCACAGCAGAAGGTGGAATGGTGAATGCCCAGTCTACCTGGAAGGATAAGTACTCTTTCCTGTTTATGGTACCTACTGTTGCACTGAGACCCAAGCTTATGTCAGAATGGTCTTACATTTATTAAAAAAGTCATCCCGATATAGAGAAATGTGAGAATAATGAAGGGAAGCAGTGTTAGTCTCAAATCCGATGGCAGTGTTCTCTTTCTCACAGCATTCCTATATTCTTACTAGATTATTTTCACCTCTGTATTATTGTGTGATCTCAGGATAGTTTTATCTCCCAATCTTGTACAGCAGGACCCTTGTATCCACTAATTCATTATTCACTGATTCAGTTATCCATGGGACACAAAACAGCACACCGTCTGTAGAGTCTTCCTAGAAAATGCCTAGAGTGGCATCCCCTCTAGTTATTTTCTAAGTCATCCAAGGCAAACTCTATGGTATTTTAAACCAGAAGTGCCATTATTTTCAATGGCATTTGCTGTTATCCGCAGTTTTTGGTATCCACAGGGCCCCGTGGAACCAATTCCCCATGGATCCTACTGTACCTTCAGATCATATGTTGGTGTTTTCCTGAAGGAGGGGAGGGTGAGCTTGTGTAACGAAGGAGCCAGTTGCCTTTTGGTTTAGACTCTGTTCTGTTTAAGTGCTTTTGGGGGGAGAAGGTTATTCTTTCACTTTGTAATGAATTGGAACATGCAACAATGCCATCTTCCTCTGTTCCAGGAGTAAGGAAGGGTCATGGTGGAACTTCTTTATTTTACAGTACTGGGTTTTGAACTTTTCATATAACCTGTCAGAAAGAGAATTCTCCAAACATAAATATCTCAAATTATTTCAATACTTAAACAATTTTTTTTTGTTATTTCTTCCTAAGTCTTCATCTGTGTTGAGGCACTGTCACACCATGCTTACATAGCCAGATCTGAAACAAGTTGGAAGATGCACAGTTGTATGACAAGAGATGGGTGCTCAGAGTGCTAGACATAATCTCTGGTGTCTTCTTTTTAGTCATTAATTGCATTTCAAGGACCCTAGCACCTTGTTTTAAAGAGAATACTAGTACATGCAACCTAGTATATCAAGTATCTTAAACTAGTAATTCTCATAATAGGATGGGAAATTGGGTTGATATTATAAAACTAATTAAATAAATGAGTACTTCTGAAAATTCTTCTCACCTATCATCTTGAATTAAATTTCTTCATACCCTCCTCTTTAAGAGTTTGAGGTCTCAGGTAATTTCTTTTAGTTCTAGTTACTGACACAGTTCTCCAAGTCTAATTATATCTTTCTGCTTAATCTTGTGCAGGGAAAAATAAACTGGATAAAGAGAATAATAAACTTTTGATGTTGACACCAACAGAACCTGACCATTATACAGTAGTTAATTTACAGAGGGAGTTGTTGGAGGATCCTTCAGTTCAAAACAGCTACTTAGTTAAGTGCTTTAAATTAGAAATGGGTTTACATACATGTAACTCTGCATATCACTGGCAATGTTTTGGATCAGTCACCAAACAAAAATCCTCCTTTGTGCTGCAGCTAAAAATAATTTTGATCAGTGTGGCAGTCATGAGGTCCTAATTGTAGATGTTGTTGGAGCAATCTTAGCAAGGACCCAGAGAGCATGCACAACATTAATTGCCTCTTTCCATAAAGTTGGTTAATTATAATCAGTAGGAAATTATTTTGATCATGAAAGGTTTTTTAGATTCATCTTCATCTGAGTGTTCAGTTGCAGAGTATTCTGGTTTGAAGAAGTCAAGTTGTTTTCTCTTTAGCAAGCTCTGAAAGTATTGCCAACAGCAAACTTTCTGGATGTGGCAGTAAATACCTTTCCCCCCATCCATTGTGGACTGTAGTCTTGGACCTGATTTTGTACCACTATTTACATTTTTAGAAAGAAAAGTTGGTGTGTGCTCCTCTATGAAAATGTTTTATATAATCAGGCAAATAGACAACTTTGTTGAGAGCTGGTTTTCCCCTGTGATCCCAAACCGGTTGGTAGCTAGTTTGCAAAAGTTGTTGGAGGTGCCTGTTTGCTATGTTAAGAACTGATGGCGGAAGAGAAAACCCAAAGCAAATGATTTATTTACATCTGCTTTTGTAACTGTACTGATAGTTTCAAGAATTCTCGAAGGTAACATTTTCTTAGTAGTTATTTATGCTGTTGCTTAGATTCACCTTCAGCACACACCTTCAGACAAAGATGCAGCGTATTTCTGCAGTGGCACTCCTTTGGTAGATAACAGTGGGGTGCTGAGAGTATGTTTGAGCCTAGGCAGTAAGTAATGAGGATTGTTTCAAGTAATCTTAAAAATACTTAGAAGTTAATGTTGGAAAGTCTGGCAGTTTTGGTAAGTTCTATATTTATCTTGTAAAAGGTATTCTGATGTAATGGGACTACATAGTTCAGTCATGTTAGGCTAATACAAAGTATTCATTTTTGTATGTGTATTTCATATAAAAGCATGTGTGATTTCTTTCTATAAATCACTTCAGACATGATTTTGCTTTTGCACCTGGTATCTTTATTCTTAATATGTCTACTTAGAAGTAGCCACAATTTCCTTATGTTAACAAGAAGCATTGTAGGGTTGCAGCTTAAGCATGTTTAAAAATGCATACAGTGCCAAATGTTTCTCATGTAGCCATTTTGATCTTGTCCTCAAATAGCAATTGAATGAATAGTTTGAATTGCTGTGTTTCAGCAGCAAACTGACACTGCTCTAAGTGTTTTTAGCCCTGTTGATTTATTATTTTAAACTATATAACTGACTACTTGCAGATTTATTACAGTAGAGAGATTTTCACATGCTCTGGAATCCTACTGTTAGGTTCTTCTTTTTGAAGGATGCCTGTGCATTTTCAGCGTTAAGTATCCTCTTGAGCCATTTTAATGTGATTGCCCGAAATATCCTGCTCTTTCAAGTCTCCCCACCTTTCCTTTTGTTGAAATGAATTCTTTTCCTTTATGCTTATCAAGAAACCTCTTGGTTGCAGCTTTCCTACTTATTTTGACATAACAATATTGTGGCTGACAGATAAAAGTCATAACATTTTCCTCTCGTTTAGTTAAAAAAAACTTGCATCCTTTGCCTTAGCATAGCTGTTTTAAGTTGGACATATCTTGCTGCACTTAAAACTTGGTTTATATTTTATAAGGTCTGTGGGAGTAAATCAGAGATAATACAAGTAGTTCAGTATTGAGGACAGATATGGGTAATATTTGGAATTGAAAAGATGCCACCAAATAGGCGTCTAACATAAATGGCACAAGTGCAGTGGTCACTGGAAGGGACAAATGTCTTCAAACGTGTTAGTTGCCAGAGTGGGCAAGGCCTTTGGCAGTGCTGCTTCTAAATGTTTTGAATCATGGTGCATAGGATTTTCCCAAGCTTGGTTAGGTTTTTATTGTTGACTAAGCATTTCAAAAATAATAGGTTGCTTCAGACACAAGACGAAACTTGGGTTGGCAGTATGTGAAAAAGCCTCCTGCTTGCATATATCCTGATTTCTCTTCTCACCCTGATTAGTGGAAACCATGGCTGTTCCTTCTGAGCCAGGCAAACCATGCCTTGCATTAAAATGCCAGCATGGGGTGATTAATATGCATGAGAGAAGAGAGAGTTCAAGAGCACCTGCCTCATTCATGTTTCACTCAAATCTTGGAAAAGTTTTTTTTTACAGTAACTTCCAGAGTCCTCCCCCCTCTATAATCATGGTAAAAGGTCATGCTGGCTGGGATCTCCCAGATGTTTTGGATTGCCATCTACATCAGCTTTAGTCAGCATAGCCAGTGGGCAGAGATTATGGGAGTTGTAGTCTAGCACATTTTGAGGGAACTGAGTTGCTTGTCCTGATGCACACACTGGCCACATTCACCTGTCAGCACGAACTGTGGGTTAGTTCAACATGTAGAGGCCACAGTGAGATCAGGGCTTGCATGCTTTCCCTTCAGTTTTTCTCCTGCACAGTCAAGAAGAGAGTTTGAAAGTTTTTGCTTTTGCCATTAGTTCAGTACAATTTGTTTTGCCCACACTCAGAATTGTGGTTGACTAACCTTACCTCTGTTTGTTTTCATAAGACTTGTTGAAATTAATGAGACTTAATAACCAAGTCTAAATCATTGTTTCACTTGTTTAAGTTTATTGTACACAATTATCAGCGAACAGCACAAAAAGGGCAAGCAGCTGTCTTGATCCATTAGAAGTATATCCAAAATCCAGAATAATCTTTATTAGGTCCCACTAAGATGTGACAAATTCAGGCAAGCTTTTGGGTTTTCCAGTATATAAAATTTTTTATAAATGTATACTTACTGTATTCTATTTCTGAAGGAAAGTAGTGCTTCTCTCTCCACAGAAAAGCCAAAGGTGTATGGTTTCTTTTAGAGCTGTACTGTACTTTGAGAGAAAGAAAGAATAATTACTGCGACCATAGTAACACCGAACCAGTGTCAGTCATTGTGGAATAGGGCTGAAACATGTTCTTTTGAAACTTTGTGATTCTAAGGAGCCCAGTCTTTCACGTAAAAATATATATGTCTACTAGTATAGTCAGACCCCTATATTTGTGGGGGTTTGTTTCCCGGACTTACCACGGATACCGTGGATAACAGTGAACTCTTAAAATAATGGACTTCTGGTAAAAACATATCATAGAGTTACCTTGGAGGACCTTTATTCTGTATCCCCTTTTTACCTGTGCTGGTCTACGATCGTAATAAAGATTCTATTCTATTCTAAAAAGGGCACTCTAATATAGTTGAAATTTTAAAAAGAACATTTGATTTAGACAAATCTACACCATCCCCCTCCCCCGGGGTTCTAATCATTATAGGTGTAGATCAGGGTTGGGCAATTTTTTAAAAAGCATCCCTGTTCAACTGGAGCCAGTCACGGAATAGTGATTTGGGAAGCAAACACAGCACCAAAGAAATTTGTTCTGGTATCAGAACAGAGTTCATAACCCTGTCATGCAAAAAGCCACTCCTGGTTTCCTGGAGGTTATGCTCTTCCCATCCTAATTTAGAAGGGGAGGTAGAATAGCCTTTTTGTCATCCCTGTTCAACGAATGAGAGTCAAAAACCCATGGAGATCTGCAATGGATCCACCTCCTGCCCACTTCTAATGTAGAGGAAACTTTTGCAGTGTTACAGTGAAACAACTGAAGGATAAGAACTGAGGCAAATAAAAAGGAATCTTTAAATAGATATTTATCAAGATGCCTTTATGACTTGAGCCTGAGCGTTACTTTTGAGGACATAAAATAGAATCATTTTATTTTGAGGAAAAATATGCTATCTTTTCTAGTTGCATGGCACTGGAATACACAGGGCCTCCAGATCTGAATATGTTGTCTCACAGTAGGTGATTTTATTTCCAGATCATGATTTTTGCAGAAACTAGAAGGGCTATAAATAGGTTGGTGATAACTGTGATCATAAACTAATGGGGTACGGCTGTGATACAATCGTAAAATTATCCTAAAACGTTATTTCTGGGTGACATGCTGTTATTGTTACCTTATCGCTACTTAATGCCTAAAAGGTAGTGATTTTATTTCCCCATCTTCTGCCTCACAGGAAGGACTGACTATATTAGCAAAAGAATATAAATAGAGATTTGGATAAATTTAATAAAATAAAACATTTACATATCATCAACCAGATGGAAAACCATGCATGAGCTGTAGTTTGGTTGACATGTCTGTATCAAATAGTGGTTATTCAGTAAGAAGTTAATCAAGATCAACTGTGCTGGCTTAATTGAAAACTTCATATAGTCTAGTGTTCTGTTTCCAAGAGAGGCTGGCCAGGTGCCTGTGAACAAATCACAAGAGGGCATGAGGGTATCACTACCACCAGCAGCAGCAGCATTGGCAGAACATGAGGGCAGTACCTCTGTTGTGGCAATTGTTCCCAGCATCTGCTGTACTGTTTTCAGAGTGAAAGATCCTTTAGGTGCTGTAGCTAATAGTTATGGCTTGATTTCTCCTCTTAGACTTTGTCTAAATCTTTTTTAGAACTGTCAGTGGTCACACCTGTGGATTACAAATGCTGGACAGAAGCCAGACCTGTAGGGATTAAGAGGTGGTTTGCCTGAGTAGAATACAGTTTATGGTCAGGTAAGCTAAGCAGCCTGATCTTAAGACTGAACTGTGGCAGCACCAGTGACCTAGAACATTATATAGCAACAACCTCTACCATACACAAAATAAACAACTGCTTTTCTGGTAGCTGATGTGAGCAATTGTGCAAGCCATGAACCTCAGAATTCCTAGTTTCTATGAAAGCTCTTCCCTAGTTAAAAACCTTACATATCCAGCACTGTTAGGAAAACATTAGAGGTCAGTATTCTTATAGAACAGCTTGATTTTTTTCTTTCTTTTTTGTTCTTCCTTACCAAATAATTACACATTTTCTTCGTTGTTGTAGGAGGGGGTAGATGTTTGAGTGATGTCATATGTTATTACTTTTAATATAAGAAGTAAAACCTATGTTTCCTGCCTAGTGCCTACAACATCTGACAGCAGTAAGTGTTCTTCATTATTCTGTTTGTCACTGCAGTTGTTTTTTTGAAATGTTTTCTCTGCAGTGCAGAAAGTGGCAGGCACACCAATATAAATGAGATCTACTAGCTTACCTCACTTCTAGGCCCTTCTAATGGTCCACATATTGGCTGTTAGGCTTGCATAGAGGACTATGTGTGCAGACTGCAAAGCTTGTATACCCATACTAGTAGAACTTAATACCTCTTGAAAAAAATGGCCTACAATCCCATGGCTGTCCTACATACAGTCATCTATCATCAGTGGGCAAAGACAATGCAAAACCAATCTCCTACCATACTTTTCTATGAATGTGTACATGACTTTTATTTGATATTCAGAAAAGTTCACCTAAAGTACTGAGGAGTACCATTACATCTTGTTTACAGTGTTAAGCCTTACAAAACTGTAGCTTGAAGGAATAACATTTCTGATACTGTTACATGCATTGATTAAAAAATAGAGCTCTGTAACTTTTTCAAAACAAAGGGTGCTTGAGGATGGATGGCTTGGAAGTCTCTCATTCACAGGGTCGCTGTAAGTTGAAGTCCATTTGATGGCAGTTAACAACAAAACATTCCACATGCTCTTTTGATGGGTTATTTAAATTAATTGTAGTAGTGAGGTAGAGCCAGCATGGCTAGTGGTTTGAATGTTGGATTTATGACTCTGGAGACTGTCTGGCCATGAAACCCACTCGGTGACCTTGGGCAAGTCACACACACTCAGTCTCAGAAAACCCAGTGATAGAGTTGCCTTAGGGTTGCCATAGGTCTTGAAGGCACACAACAGCAACAACAAGTGATGGTAGAAAGTGCATTATAGTGATGTGCCTGCAAGAGAGGTTAACCAATAGGCCTCTGGAATAGACAGTTTTATGTTTGGTCGTAAGATTTTAAGTAACCAGTACCTAAAAATTTGACCAACCAATATCTGGTCTGCCCACCCCCTCTCCAAAGTTATGGTAAGTGCATAATTTGATGTGGAAAATAACCAAGATAAAATTTGAAATTCAACTCCCCTTTTCATTAAAAAAAATAATTTTAATAAATGATTTGTTTTGGTATTTCTGTTCAGTCCTTTAGTTCCGATAATGTTGTCTGGTTTAAATATATTACAGAACATGAAGTGCACACATACACACACATATAAAATTTTCTTGTCATTCTGTTGGTATCTATCTCTGGAGAGCAGGGATGGACAAACTGCAGCCCTTGGGTTGCATGCAACCCTCAGGCTACTTTTGTAGCTCTTGACTACCCTTGAACTGCCCTTTTTCAGGGTGTGGAAGGAAACTTCACAGAGGGGCAATTCATCTTTTAAATAGTTGGGGGGGGCAATGTTCAAGATAATGACATACAGACTTTTCAGGACCTAAAGGTGAACTACTGATCACTTTGTTTCCCCCCCCCTCTCCTTTTTGCATTATTGGGGCTCTGTGCAGCTCCTAGGGATGATATGGTCATAAATGGCTGATGCAGACACCCAACTCCTTGCAGTTCCCCAGACCTATTTTAAACCTAGATTATCTTTAGAGGTGTTTAATGCCTCCCCGACCCTTAAATCTTTTCAACGTTGTGGAAAAGCTCAGTAACAGGTAATTTTAGAACAACCTAACTTCCATTAACAGAGAGTTTGAGTCATAAGCCCAATAAATTAGTGGGGTTTGGGTTGAGAAGTACTAGCTGGAAGTAGTCTGACAGAATCCTTTTGGTGACAAATGTGCATGTATGTTTTTTTTTTGTTTTTTTGTTTTTTTGATAGGTGCAAAGAGATATTCATTTCCCCTTTGTGCACCATCCAAAGCTGGCTGCTTCTGCTGTTGGGGAGAAGGGGAGGAAGTTGATTGAAGACATGAAGAAGTGGCTGAACCCAGCTGCTGGGGGAAGTGAAGTGAGGGAGCACTCTATACAGGCAATCTCCATCCAGGAGATAGAGCCCTCTTTTCTTTTCTCCTCGCAGCTGAGCCTTCTGCTTGTTTGTTGCCGGAGTTGCAGTCCCCTCCCAGCCAGCCAGTCTAGTCAACTGCGGCAGCAGTGGCCCCTGGGGCTTGACAGTTCCCACCAGGTTTGGAGCTGTGGGTACACAGCATTAAGTTCTGTACAGCAAAGAATGTAGCCTCTCTCTCTTTTTCTCTGTCTCTCACAATCTTTTCTTTTTGCAGCCTAAGATGCTTCCAGCGAGGTGGGGATTGGCAACAGATAACTAAGTGCCGTTGCTTCGTTGTTTGAGGTTGAAATGGAGCTTGGCTGAGTCTTTTTGAAAACCCTATACTCATTTTGTAAATCCAGAGACAAATACTTCCGTTGACTTAATAAACCTAGAAAGCCATCTCTTCATCTTTTGCTAATGTGTGAAAAGCCCAAGTGAAGCAAGCATTGTCAAACAATTCTGGATTTAGAAGCGGTGCTATTCTTATAGGATCGTTTCTTTAGTAGATTTTTTTGGCCTAAATTTCATACTGACCCTGCTGATAGAGGATGTCAGAAGAATTCTTGACAAAAATGTTGACTTCTTGTTAGCTGAGCTGTTAGCAGATTGAGTGCACAATCCACTGGGAACATCTTGATTGCTAGTCCCTGTGAAACTGAAGGAAAGTGAGAGCTGTGCTCCTATGCAGTACCTATTAATTTCACTGGGGTATATGCAGGTAATATTCCCCAGTGGATCGCCTCCCTTCTCATCAGCTCATCTGCTAAGTCTACAGTGTCATTTCTAGTTCTTAGTTGCCTGGTTAGAAGTGCAGGATTCTTTTCAACATTAATTATTTGTCTTTAAAAAAATTCACAAAAACCTTGGACCATTGAAGATTAGCCCTAAAGGTGAGGAAGTCAGATTATGATGCCCTGTGATACTCTTTAGCTAACACTTGGTTGTCCCCCATCCCTAGGCAATTTAATGATCCAGCTGGAGAGAAAATCCAGGCTGCTTGGCTACTCTCCAATTCTTCCACCATCTGAGCTGTTAGATGCTTTGGAGTTCTGAGATGCTACAGTGACAGCAGTGCTTAAGCAAGCTATAGAACGCCTCACATTATTTGCCTGATTCTTACAGATTTAATGCCTAATTCTGCTCCCCTGAGAATGTGGTTGAGGTTATAATAAGGGATGGGAATAATAGGGCCAAATCCAAGTCATTACATTTTCTTGTACAGTACTGCTTAAATGTTGGTGTGGAAGCTAGAATCTCCATTGGTAGTGGTTCCTCCATTTTCCAAGACAGCAAACAGAAGAAAAGTCTTGTTGTTCGCAGCTCATTGAACTGTAACAATACAAAGGTATAGATGACCAAAAAAAGCACACATTACTTACAAATCACAGATAGGAAAATAGCTTGGCCCTGCAGAGTGCTAAATGCTATATAGGCCTTATTTGAAATATACCTGGCTAAAGTGAATAGATATTCCCAAGTAGCACTAAGTAATTCAGTAGCATAAAACGAGTAGAGGTGTGCAGGATGATAACAAACCCCGGAACTTGGTGCCTGTGTCTCTACATCTTAATTGGCATCCTGATATACCCATGTTGTACAATGGGAATTCTTAACATTCTTATTTGGTGATACAAAAAGACTTGATCACCCTTATTAGTAAAAATAGCACTTTAAAGATTAGAGACAGATTTATCCCACTGTTACTGTGGACGTGTGGCACTGCTGTATTTTCAGATACTTCTTTAGCTTCTTTTTGTTGGAATGGAAAAATTTAGATACAAATAGGGAATAAGAGTAAACAGGTAAAAAGAACTTTAAAATCTTTGCAAAACTTGCCCTTTTTATTCTCTTTCATGCATGTCTTTCTACCTTCTATACTTGTGATGCAGGTGAGACCCCTTACTTCAGTTTATCTGAACATGTGTTGAAATGGAGGGGGAAAACATATATTAACAGTGGAAAGGGATAAGTAATAATAATTCAAGCAGGGACTGCAGACTATAGCACCTACTAGCATATTTTAAATGTCATACAATTCTTTTAGCTAAAAAAGAAAGGGTATGGAAGATTAGAGAACCTTATCAAAACAGAAGACATTTTGGTTCATGCTAACTTAGTTATAGGTAGTCCATATGGATTTCCTAACATCCTCATGACCTACCAGTAGGTTTTAGTATTAAAAAAGGGGACAAAGCAACAAAGAAGTCTTGTGGCATCTTTAAGGGTGACCAGTTTGTTTTAGCATGAGCTTTTGTGGATTAGAATCCACTTCCTCACATGCATTGATGGAATGCAATATTCAAGCTTCTGGTTGTGCAAATAGTCACATAACTGAGTGATAACCTTGTTAGTCTATTTTAGTGTTAGTAAAAGGAGAGTATTATTTTTATTATTTTAAAAAAGGGGGGTTGGTGGCACCTTTAAGTCTTTTAAGGTTTTAGTTAAAGCTCTTGAGAAGATCTAAAAATTGTGAAGACTGCCTGACCTTTTTCAGGGGAGGGGGGTATACGCAAATGGCTTGCTATGTCTGGGAAATAAAAAATGCAGCTAGTGTAGTTATCTTCCTTTTTAAAGTGCTGCCAAAGTTATAGAGCTTTGTTGCCTGAAGAAGAAAGCAACCAGACAATATCCCATCTACTGGTCTAGGGCACCAAAGCACAAAGGTGACATAAATTGCCCACTGTTACCTTTAAAAACAATCTAGGAGAAAACAGCTCTCTCACTGAATGGGAAAGTAGAGTGGGGAGCATTTGGTACTACATAAATTTAAGAAGTCATTTGAGTACAGTTAGCCCTCTGTATCCATGGATTTTGTATCCTCGTATTCCACCATCTACGGCTTGAAAATATTCCCCCCAAAAAATAAATCCCAAGAAGCAAATGTTGATTTTGCCATTTTATATAAGGGACACCATTTTACTACATCATTGTGTATAATGGGACTTCAGCATCCACGGATTTTGGTATCCACAGGAGGTCCTGGAACCAAACCCCAGTGGATACCAAGGGCCCACTGTAGTTGTGAAGTACTGAGCAGGCCTCTCCAGAGGCTGGACTACTTTGCCTGGTAGCAGACAATTCTTGAGTTAACTCAACCCACCTTTATATTTTCTATGACAAGCAGGCATTGCTTTACTCTTGATCTCACTAGGGAAATTGAACACGATGAAAGGAGTCCCCAGTACAGTTTGTATGAGAGAGCAGTGTGGAGGCTTTTTTGTTTCACAACAGAAAAGGAAAACAACAACTGGGATTATCATTGAAGCCCTGGTGCAACCTATGATAACCTGTATACGGCATACTTCAAAAGTTCCTTTTGCCTTTGTTTTAAGATCTAGTTACAGATGCATGCTTGCTGGAATTTAATAAGCGAGGCTAACTACCTGCAAAAATTTTAAATGGACAACTTGTTTTTCCCCCTCTTTTGAACTTCACTTTTTATGGTGGGGTATAAATTGGCACCCAGCCCCACACCAGACTAGGCTGTGAGTTCTACCCGATGGACTTATTAAAACAATCCTGTTTTAAAATTGCATTTGTGGTGTGATAGGATTCTTACATATAAAATTATGTCGGTTCTAGTAAATCATCAACTTGGTATGTCTCCTTTTAAGTTTCTTGGTACATTTCATGTATGCTAAGTTATGTTTAAGAGGAGACTTCCTTATTTATATCTAAATAGATAATCCTATTATTTTTAAAGTGAAGGTAAGAGGGACAGTTGGCCCTAGTGCATACTGTTTATAGAGAGCACTTTCCCAGTGGAGAGGGCTCCAGAGCATCCGCATGCTTCAGCCGAACACAATTAAAAGATAGGTGGCGGCCATCACGTCATTCTTACCTCCAGAACGGGCATGCTCAGTGTCCACCCCCCCATCTTTGCCACTTCATCAAAGGTCTGTCGAACCTAGACCCCCCCCCTACGGTCCACAGATTTCCATCGTGGGATCTCCATACAGTCCTAAAGGCTCTAACGGTAGCGCCATTCGAGCCCCTGTGGGAGGTACCTCTGAAGTTTCTGACATGGAAAGTCCTTTTCTTAGTGACAATTACCTCAGCACACAGGGTTTCACAACTTGCAGTGATGTCAGCCAGGCGGGATCTGTGCATCTTCAGAACAGATTCGGTGGTTCTTAGACTTCGTCCAGACTTCAAACCAAAAGTTGATTCGGTGTTCCACAGGGCCCAGGAGATCATGCTACCCTCCTTCTGCCTGAACCCGGAGAGGGAATTGGAATGGATCTGGGATGCATTGGACGTGCGCAGGGCGTTGAAAATATACGTAAGGCGAACAGCTCAGTTCAGAGTATCCGAGGCCCTATTCGTTTCTCTGCATACCAAGTACCTGGGAAGAAAGGTATCTCCTTCTACATTGGGCCAATGGATCAGGTGCTGCATCACAACTGCTTATGAAACACAGAATAAACCAGTACCGGAGGGGATTTTGGCACATTCCACCCGAAGTGCGGCAATGTCGGCTGCATGGGAGAAGGATGCACCGTTGGAGGAGATCTGAAAGGCGGCTACTTGGAAGTCTTCGTCAACCTTTGTGAGACACTATAGACTGGACAAGTGGCAGTCCGCGGAGGCTGCATTCGGCAGAAGAGCGCTACAGCGGATTGTACAGCCTTAAAAACCACACAGCTCTCCTCACCCACCCATAGTTGGAGCTTGCTACATCCCAAGCATGTGAATGCTCTGGAGCCCTCTCCACTGGGAAAAGGAACGTTGGTCTTACCTGTAATACGTTCTTTTCCAGTGTAGAGGTGAAGAGCATCCGGGCCCACCCAGGGCGAGCAAGAGAAATTATATTGGACGAACTGAGCTCTATCAACATGACAGCTGAGACAGTGAGGAAGCTGCGTGACCTTGACAGAAGAATGTACAGACTGCCGGATTTCTGATGCTACTGTGTCGCGAGGCTGTGATATAGACTGGCTAGCTGGGAGTTGTCCCTCCTAGATGACCTCACCGGTGGGCAGTTCAAAAGTACTCTGCTACCTGCCTACTAGGAGCAAGTGGGAGTTCATGGAAACTATGGGATACTTGATCATCATACATTTTGTTATGGGCTGAGGCATAGCACTGTTTGCCAAATGTAAGACCCAGGTAAGAACAGAAACATTTTTCTTTCTGTAGGAATCCATGTTATGGTCCTCATGCCTGATCTTCTAAAGGCATTAATAGTTTTTTACTACCTTAATATTTCATACTTCTAGTTACGCATATCAGCAGAGAAGTACCCTTTTGAATGGTACTTCAAAAATTTCCCTTGCTGAAGAAGCAAGATTTGCCATTTTCTTTCTCCTAGGAAAGGTGATGCTTTCTTGAGTGTTAGGATGCAGTATTTCTGTCTATCATAAGAGCTAACAGTGATATTAGCTCTTGTTTGATAAGCGTAGAACTAAAAGCTCAAAGCAAGGAGTGCTTGTGCAGCAGTCTGTGCATGATGCATTTATAATCAGCATGTGCACATTAATCCTTTGCCTTGCATAGATTTTGTAATGCCTTACAGATGTTGTTGCTTGAGTGCTGAATCCTATGAATATATTCTGTGTTAAACAGAAATGTTTGGGTACATGCAACTATTGAAGAAATGGGTTTTGGATACGAGCGAAACCTCATTGGGTGCAAGTGAAACATTTTGAAGCCTAAAGAGCACTACACAAACACTTTAAAAATTATAGCAAACATTCAATCTTCCCCTTAATATCTTTCACCAACTTCCCAGGTGGGGTCTAAATGACGCTGTAATAGGTCTTGATACATTCACTGGTGTTTCTGAGAACCATCTTTTTCCTACTGCTGTTTCCTGTGTTAATTTAAAAAGCCAATCCCAAAATCACAGGCGTCTCTGGAGCACTATTTGATCTAGCAGTAGGACTCCATTACTTGGTGGAGACAGCTGTAGAAGGGCTTGGGCACAGGCACAAAAACCTTTCTGCTCCAGCTTCACTTTTATCCAGAGAACTGTAAAGGAATTGCACAATCTTTCATTGAACTGGAAGAAGGGTTGTCTGTTTCCCTCCCCCTCCCTGCTCCTTTTAGGGATGGGAAAGGGTAAGCTACTAATGGCATAGATATGTTAACTTAAGTTTTGCAATATGTTTACTTAACTAGAGGATTCATTCTGTTTCAGGGGTTCTGGCCAATGTTAGACATATTGCAGAATAAGTCATACTAAGTAAGTCCAAGGAATAATGTTATTTTTTAAAAAAAAGTCTGACTCATAGTTGGCCATTGGATATGCAGTGACATGGTTTTTATTCACTGAGGAGAATATGTGCTGCTGTGCCACCTTCATTTATTTTAGGAGGCATTGGGTGTATTTTTCCCAATTCAGGTACCTGAAGTAGGGTAATGCAGTAGCAGGGCCTGTGTGAATTGTGCCCATACTTGGTTTCTCTCCTTGTACCAGTGAGTTTCCAAAGGGATCCAGAGCGGTTCTGTTATTGGTGTGCATGGCCTGAACGCTCATGTACACCTTCCTGCTAAGAATAGCCCATCTGTTGCCTGAGATTAAACGTCTCGGATCCAGATGGTTAAAAGCTTAAATCAGCCTTTCCAAAGATACAAATGACCCATTTCAGAGATTTTCTACACTTGAGCCACTGTGGCACAGTGAGAAAATTTACAGTTCTGTGAAGAAATCCTTTCCCCATTGTTACACTTACAGTATATTCAGTGGACTGAAGCGGCACCTCTTGTGATGCTGTGCTTCAGGGTCATTTGGCATTTGCTTTATTAAAAGTGATATTCAGCAGCATGTAATTCTGAACATTAAAACTATATCAGGCTGAAGGTTAGCATTAAATACAAATATCACAAATTTTGTTTGCAGCAACCAATAGTCCTTAAATTAGGTTAATTTGTAGTGTGTTTTAAACTACTCAGCTGGGATGTGTTTAATTTTGCATAAGAATGGTATCCAGCAAACAGTGAAGACAATTTAACCATGAATTACTTGCAACAGTATTTTGATATTGTGATTTTGTGAGCGCAACAGCTGCAGAGCTGTTTGGGCTGGAAGTCAACCTGAAGAAATTGGAAGTTCTTTACCAGCCTGCACCACAGGACAAACACCACCATCCCCACATTGCCATTGGCAACTCTGTGCTTAAGTCGGTTCAGCAGTTCACCTACCAGGGAAGCATCATCTCCTCAGATGCCAAGATTGACAAAGAGATTGATCACAGATTAGCAAAGGCATATAGCGCATTTGGAAGACTTTAGAAAAGAGTCTGGAGTTATAAACACCTGAGACGAAGCACAAAAATCAGTGTGTATAGAGCCATTGTACTGTCTATTCTCCTTTATGGATCTGAAGCATGGGTCACCTATCGCCACCATGTACGACTCCTCGAATGCTTTCATCAGCGCTGTATACGCACAATCCCAGATATACACTGGACTGACTATGTGACGAATGTTGCTGTCCTTGAGCAAGCAGGGATCACCAGCATTGAGGCCATGAGACTGAGAACACAGCTGTGCTGGGCAGGGCACGTTTCTAGGATGGAGGACCATCGCCTCCCCAAAATAGTACTCTATGGTGAACTCGCCACAGGTCAGCATAAGAGAGGCACTCCAAAAAAGCAATACAAGGATTCCCTGAAACAACATCTCAGCTTGGCCAAAATGATCACCAACAATGGTCCGCCCTGGCTTCACATCGGGAGGTATGGAGACGCACTATCCACAATGCTGCAGCCTTATTTGAGAACTTATGCCGAACCAGTCTTGAAGAGAAACGACAACGCATAAAGAATCACAACCCAGAAACATCACCCAAGAAGACCTTCTGCTGTGCTTTCTGCTACCGGACTTGTTTATCTCGGATTGGCCTTTTTAGTCATCAGTGCACTCGCAGAAAGCACGGGATGAGTTCTTCCTGAATCTTCGTTTGTGAAGAAAAGCCAGAGAGAGAGAGAGAGAGAGAGAGAGAGAGAGAGGCTTGCAACAGGAGAGCACTGCTCCTTTCCACCAATAAAATATGGCAATATAAGGTGGTATTTCTTGTAATTAATGGAGGATTAACTGCACAAAAATACTGCTCAAGTACTGCTTTTCCTTCCTGTTTTTCTCCCTCAAGAGCACATAATATTGGGCGAGTCTCCTGTCTTTTTGTTTAGTACCTTGTACATGTTGCTGTTTTTGGCCCGAGTCCTTTGGATACACTGCATTAGTGGTTGCACTTTTCCCTGTGTTGCACAGTGGTGGTGAGGGAAGGCTGACGAGATCTGCCAGCACTGAGTGGTCTGTTTTTCCATGGCTTTGCTTCCTTTATTACCAGGTCTGTCTGTAGCCTTTTTCCTTCTGCTGTCACCATACATAATACACCACCAGGATTCTGTCCTAGGTTCTGTAAACTGCCCGGAGGATATGTTGGTCATGTGAATATATTAAATTAAGTTTAAAAATATACAAATGTGGTGGACCTAGGTTCTAAATTTTAGTAGATGAGGGCAGTTGTCATCAAGGGCAAGCACTTAGAAACATTTGAGGGTTAAATTGTAGATCTGTAATTTAAATTGTTAACTTGTAATCTGTAACTGATCAAAAACAGTTCAGCTTAAATTCTGTTCCTGCCTGTGTAACACATTTAAATTGTTGGTGTGTATTTTTGTAAATAGGGGTATTGTACTTACAAAACTTACAGGTACTTGGGATTGTTTTAGAAAAGGCATTCACCTTTTCTCCTTGCTTTTATCTTCTAAAATGATGTGTGCTGCAACACAAATGGCCATCTGAAACAAATGGAACATTTTCTTCAAAATAGTTTTTGTTGATGTGCAGAGTTTAATCAAATGAGCTGCCAGCAGCCCCAGCTGGCATAACCAATGCTGAAAGATGCTGGCAACAATATTTAGAGGACCACACAGTTCCCACCTGTGGTTCAAAGCAACCAAGTTCATTTAAAGTTAGTTCAACTGAGTGTCATATTGTGTAAATAGGGTGTCTAAAAGATGTATCTTGCTTGTGATAGAAATTTTCCCCCCACCCCACATACCACTAAAATGTATCAGTGGTATCTAAATGGGGGGAGAACTTTCTTTCACAAGCAAGATACATCCTTTAGATACATGGTTTACACAATTTGTCACTCAGTTAAAGAAACCTTAGCCTAGGTGGAAGGCTGATAAGAAACGGAGTTGTCTACACTGGGTTCTTAGGATGTATATGAGTTTCAAATGCTACTGGGTTAATATTTTTCTCATAATTTTCTCTGGGTCCACTTGTTTGGTAATTTGCGTGCTTAGAGCATTATATCTTTTATTAATTCAGTACTTATATCCTGTTTTTCAGAGAGATGCCCCTTGTACAATGGCTTACTGAAATAAGGGGATTGGACACAAGCACATAATATACAGAACCAGAGCTATTGTTATATATTAGATACTAACAGAAAAATATATGGCGTTTCTGTTTTGGAGATAAATTTTTGCAAGGTTGGAATGAGGGGAGCAGCAACAATGGCAACTCTTAGGTGGGGAGGAATGTGGTGGTTGAGTAGGGCCATAAGAAGAATAAGAAAATTCAGTTGGTTGTATGTTGGGATATTTACCGTTATCACATGTAATTTTCTTTTGTTTAAAAGTTTTCTTGGTAGCAAATATGCTGAATCAGTCTTCGGTGTTTATAGTTTTACTCTTAGAAATGCAGCAGCCAAATCTAGGCAGAAGAATGGCATGTGTTGGGATGTCCTAAAGCCTCAGGGCTTCATTAAGTATGCTTAAATGTTTTAGCAGATGCCCATTAAGCATATACTGGTGATTAAAGTTTTAACAGTAGAGAAGTTTAGTGCCCAACTAGATTTATTTCTTTAAACATGAGTGGTAGGAATCATGTGGCTTTCCAGATACCGGTATTTATGGACTGAAACTCCAGCATTCTCCACCATTGAGTATATTGGTTAGAGCTGGTGGGATGCACAGTCTAACATCTGGAGGGCTGCATGATTCCAGCCTCTTGTTCCAAAGGTAGTAAGGATTGTTTACTTGGAAGTTTTCCAATTCAGAGGTCTTGTTTGACCTTGTTTAGCTGTATCATCAATTTGCTGCATGTGTCATCCTGCTGTTTTGTTAAATTAAAAGTCTCCTACATCTTATTCTAGTGCTGGGGCAGTCCTTTACGGTCCAGCTCCTCAAGCACTTGTGTGTGTTGCATTCCTTGTTTGTTTTGGTAGCCTTCAGTTTTTTCCAATACCAGCTGCTTCAGTCTTTTCCATCCTGGCTTTTAATACTTTTTTTATGGCTGGTGTGCTTTGGGCTCTTTGGGGCAGTTGAACCACTAGTATTTGAGGCCCAGTTTGGAGAAGTTTGTTCTCAGTTTATCTTTTGACTTTGCCTTGAGATACTGGCTGGACATGTTGTTGAGGTCCTTAGAGGCAAATTAGTTTTGGCCTGTATGCCAGCTCTTCGTTCTGTCTGTAGTTTGATGGAACACACACCATTCCCACTGTAGCCCATTATAATCAGTCTGGATAGCACACGACAAACTTTGAATTTGAATTTGCAGAACTATCCCACAAACCAAAACTGTGAAAGCCCATGTTTTTAAGTCTGTCATCTGTGTGAGCACCTCCTCGTCCGTCATCGAGACTGATGGACATCTCTTTATGAGTGTTATGTGTATACTCATAACATTCAGTATACTCAGTAAGAGCACCTGGAGAAGAAAGGAAGAGTTACAAGAGCATTACTTAATCATGGTCCCTTTCTGTACTTCAGCAGCAAGGAGGTGTTTTTTAAAGAGCAGAAAAGAAGTGCAGTGGCATTTATATACTGTACAGGGAAAGTTTCTGGATATGTGCTATTAACTCCATTTCTGCAGAATGTGCCACACAAGGCCCACTGAATGGGTCTTGGAGTTGCTAGAAAACCTTTGAATTACAACTGTACTTAACGTAACTACCGTAAGATAAATATCCAGCTGGCCTTAGGTTCAGAGCTATCTTAAATTTGTTGAGTGTGTCAGCTTCCTCTCCCCCCTCTCCTTCTCTTTTTTGCTAATGTTCCAAATACTTAATCTGGTGACTCAGCTGATTTTTTTTAAAGCTATCTCTTAGAAAAGTTCAATGCACTTAAGATCAAATGTTTCAGGTTTCTTTTTCTAAATCAAGCGTACAATAGCATTTTCAAACTTACAGCAACCTTTTGTGTTCTGTAATTCATTCCAATTGAAGAACTAGTTAAACTGCATTATTCAGCCATCAAAGCAAAGGATAATTTATATTGGCTGCAGATTCAAAGTCCACATTCTCTGACAACAGGCATGTTGTAACTATGAAGGCCAGCAATGTCATCTGGATGCCACTCCTCCCTCTCCCCATTTTAAAACAGCAGTACCAGTTTTAATCTGAATTAAAAGAAAACCAGAATGCTTAATGTATTGCTGAATGAGTATAATGGAGAATTTTTTTCCAATTGCTTAATTTAAGATAACCTCTATCTTGGTTAATGCATCACAACAATATCCCTTAAGAATTGACTTAGGTCTTTTTCACACTTTTAACCATTGTGATCCTATTAGACTGAGCCTGTCCATTTGCGGAGACATAATCTTCCTGATGAAAGGAATAATCAGGTGCTGTTGTTGACCTTAAATCATAAAGCAGAGATGACTTTTGTTTGGTGTGTTTTGTATTGGCAACACTGGTTTCAGAAAATAATAAATATTTTTGAAAGTCTGGAAGAAGAAAGGGATATAGGCTTATAGGAGTAATTCAGCTATTTCAGCTGCTCCATTCTGTACATTGAGCAAACTTGATTTTCTTGCTGCTCTCACACTTTGCTAGGATGGATATTTCTCTTCTTGTTGATGATGCAGTCAGTAGTTTAACTGTGTTGTGTAGCCAGGTGACAGACATAAAGTTGACATATGACTGTCATCATCATCATCATCTTCTTCTTCTTCTTCACCACCACCACCACTTATTTATATAGTGCCATCACTGTAAATGGTGTTTTATAAGCAGAACAAAACAGTTCCCTACCCTCCGGCTTACACTTTAATTAAGACATGACACAAAAGAAAAAGGGGATGGCAATGTGGGAGGGGATTAAGTCCAGCCAGGGCAGTGGCAGTTGGATTGGAGGGAGTTCCTTTCAAATGCTTCTGGGCCTAGACTTGATGGAGCTCTGCCTGCTGCTTATTCTCTCCCTCTGAGGCCAGGACTTAGGTTTACACCTTACGATATAGCAGTTAATTTGTAGTTAAGGAGACTTTTCATCTGTTATTACCACTTGTTAGTAACCTCTGCCAGATAAAATATATAAACACATATTGTGTTTATTGGCATAGCCTTTTGCCTGGTGAACAAGAATCACTCTCCTTCTGTAAACTGGATTATCTGGTCATCTTGTCCTACAGATTTGTTTCAGGATATCTGGAAGTGGTCTTGCCTCATCCTCTTGCATACATCCTCTTTCTCTTGAAATTATCCAAACCAAGACAAGTGATACCTAGATGTATTGATATTGTAGGTCTGAATCATGTGAAAATTATTCCTCAAGGAAGCTTATTTAGCACTTCAAAATATTGCCAGCTAAACTATTGATTGGCAGTGATCTTCAGGTTTTAAGCATTGCTAACCCTAAATTGTTAAAATGAAAATACTGTTTATATTAGTAAAGGAGAAAATGTGTATATATGTTTGCCTCTGCCACAGAAATATAGCACCTTGGAACTGGGCATACAAACTAAGCTGAATTCAGGCATGGACAGCTCAGGATTATTTTATTTATTTCTTTGGGGTGGATGGATTAATTGTAGTTCATTCAAATCTCTCTGTAGTTTGGAGTACCATCTTGAATCTCTAGGTGGTAGACATGGTTAACCAGTGCAGAGGAGGCTTGAGTCAGACCTGGCATGTTCATTTCTCTGGGCAGTTTCATATGGGCTATAAATATATGGGCGCAAATACTTTCTCTTTTAAGCCTTCCCTCTCTCCAACTCTTCAGAAAGTTGAAAGAGAAATATTCCTACAGTCTGTGGGGGGAGCAGATGGAAAGGCTGAGCAAACATCAGACGGTAAAGGGAGAAAAAGTCCAACAAAAAAGAAAAAGAACGGAGGAGACAAAAAAGGAGAGAGAGAGAGAGAGAGAACAGGAGGAAGGAGAGCATTGGGGTGAAGGGGAAAGAAGGGTCACCTAGGTATGTATGTAAATGGAAAAAGGGAACACCTTTTGGGTTAAGGAGACAGAGAAACCACCAGAATAATTGAGGAGAATCTCCACAACCTTTTAAAATCACAATATTCTAACAATGTTAACAAGCCACAGTATTCCATTACACATGTTATTAGATTTGGCATGGGCTTCCATTCGTATTATGTTTTGGGTAGACTTTGGCAAAAACGAGCAACATATGGCACATACACCTACAGATGTTATTTTGAAGGCAAGCAAGATAAAATGTTAAATCAATGTGTATGTTTAAAATACTGCTTACTTTTTAATTCTGTAGGACAGAAGGTAGCATACAAAGATTGGTTTGCTACAACCCATAAAAATGTGGTAGTGACAAAATACATTGTTTCTTAGAACACTGTATATACTTTGTTCACATATACAGTGATTTATTTTCTGAAAGTTGTACTGCTTTGGTGGTTAGGGTAAGAGCCATGCAGTAGTGCAGTCATTGGTCTCTATACAGTTTTTAAAAACTACAACTCTTAATAACATGAATATTCAAACTTAAAGATGAATGGCTGTCTGGATATTTAAGGATGTGTTCTTTCTCTGTTTCGCCTTCTGGGCTTCCAGCAACTTCCCAACATGTAAATGTCCATTAGATACAGGGTGTTTTTTTTGTTTTGTTTTGTCTTTGTGCCAGGGAGAGCTGTACTTGTTGATTTTTGCCTATCAGGAGGCTAATGAAGACATGGGATTTTTGTTAGGAAAGGGGGACATTGTAGCTCAGTCCATGAAATAAAATTTCAGAATAATTGCCTCTTCTGCTCTTCTCCCTCGAGTCTTCCTGATCCTCATTTCTTTCCTAGCTCTACTGGTACTTCTTTCTTTATCCCCATGGACAGTGTTCCCCTCCCCCACAGAAAAGGGACTGAGCCACAACATTAGGGCTCATTTGCACAGCACAATTCTAATAGAGCTCTTCTTTATACCAAATGCAGCCTCTATGATGTTGCTCCTGTATTGAAACAGGGCTGCATTGTAGATGTTGTGGGCGGGGCTTTTTCTTCCCTTCCTCCCTGTTATGAGAGAAACTTTTCTTGGAAGTGCCAACACAAAGTAACTTCCTAAAAGCTGCACGCAAGGCTTCCCCCCACCCTTTCCAGCCTTACTGAAATGGAGAAAGCCCCAAAACAGCTTTTGAGAATGCTGCTTTGTTGAGCTTCTCAAACAAGGGTGTTCGCTTTTCCTCCCCACTGCAACACAAGAAGATGAGCAGCTTTGCTTGCTTGGACAGTATCTTGCAGTCTGTCTGTGAGGTAAACAAAAGCCATTTTCGTGCTGGGCTGGCAGAGGAGCACAGTCTGCTTATTTGCTACCCATAACAGTGGTCTCTTTAGTTTTCTGGAGTGGAGGAAGAGATGGACAAGCTTCCACTGGAACGGATTGTCCCTCATATGCTGGTTTTTTAGAGCACATCTCTCCTTTCCTCATTAAAAAAAAAGAGATGGGTTCTAAAAGCAACACTCAGAGATGTTTCTTGCTTGCTTCCTGCAAGAAAGAGATCTGCAGGCAGTTTTCATGACACAGCCTTGAAATCACCTTGGAGGGGTTGTTACTTTTTTGTTTTTGAACCCAGTAGAGAAACGGGTTTAAAGCCTAACATGTCTTCTTGCCATGTGGTTATCTGTTTGTATGAAAGATCTCTTGCACTTGTGCTGTAACTTTTCCTAAAACTGTTCATTTTCCCCTCTTTGCCCTAGGGAGAAATGCTGTCTATCCATTTGTGAAGATCAATGACAACTGAGCTGGTGGTGGTGCACGCAGCATGGGAACAGCCATCTCCACTGTCCTGGCCATCATTCACATGGATTGCTAGTAGTAACCCATCCATTATTGAGATTGCATGGAAATACAGCAGACATTAATACTCTAGGAAGCAGTCAAGGGTAACAGGATGTTTGGACGATGATGATGGCAAGGAAGCAAGATGTTCGCATCCCCACCTACAACATCAGCGTGGTTGGATTGTCCGGGACAGAGAAAGAGAAAGGGCAGTGTGGCATTGGGAAATCTTGCCTGTGCAATCGGTTTGTGCGGCCCAGGGCAGATGACTTCCATTTGGACCACACTTCAGTTCTCAGTACCAGTGACTTTGGAGGAAGAGTTGTCAACAATGACCACTTCTTGTACTGGGGGGAAGTGGTGCGTTCTCTGGAGGACTGTGTGGAATGTAAAATGCATGTTGTGGAACAGACTGAATTTATTGATGACCAGACTTTTCAGCCTCACCGCAGCACAGCCCTACAGCCCTATATCAAAAGGGCAGCTGCGACCAAACTTGCATCAGCGGAAAAGCTCATGTACTTTTGCACTGATCAGCTTGGGCTGGAGCAGGACTTTGAACAGAAGCAGATGCCAGACGGGAAGCTGCTGGTAGATGGCTTCCTTCTCTGCATTGATGTCAGCAGAGGTATGAACAGGAACTTTGACGATCAGCTCAAGTTTGTTTCCAACCTGTACAATCAACTCACAAAGACAAAGAAGCCCACTGTGGTGGTTCTGACAAAGTGTGATGAAGGGGTGGAGCGGTACATTAGAGATGCACACACTTTTGCCTTAAGCAAAAAGAACCTCCAGGTGGTAGAGACGTCTGCCAGATCCAATGTGAACGTTGACTTGGCTTTCAGCACTTTAGTGCAGCTGATAGACAAAAGCAGGGGCAAGACTAAAATTATCCCTTACTTTGAGGCTTTGAAGCAGCAAAGCCAACAGATTGCTGCTGCGAAAGATAAGTATGAGTGGCTGGTGAGCCGCATTGTTAAAAACCACAACGAGACTTGGTTGAATGTCTCACGGAAGATGCAGTCCTCTCCAGAGTATCAGGATTATGTCTATCTGGAAGGGACGCCAAAAGCCAAGAAGCTTTTCCTGCAACATATTCATCGCCTCAAACAAGAGCATATAGAGCGCCGGAGGAAAATGTATCTTGCTGCTTTGCCTCTTGCTTTTGAAGCCCTTATTCCAGACTTGGATGATATAAACCATTTGAGCTGCATAAAGGTAGAGAAGCTATTGGAGTCTAAGCCAGACTTCTTAAAGTGGTTTGTGGTTCTTGAGGAGACTCCCTGGGATGCTACCAGCCACATAGACAACATGGAGAATGAACGCATTCCATTTGACCTGATGGAGACCTTGCCCGCACAGCAGCTCTATGAGGCCCATCTAGAGAAGCTGAGGAATGAGAGGAAAAGGGCAGAAATGCGAAGGGCTTTCAAAGAGAATTTGGAGACTTCCCCTTTCATAACACCAGGAAAACCTTGGGAGGAGGCTCGTAGTTTCATCATGAATGAGGATTTTTATATGTGGCTTGAAGAGTCTGTCTACATGGATATTTACAGTAGACATCAAAAGCAGATTATAGAGAAGGCCAAGGAGGAGTTTCAGGAGCTGCTTCTAGAGTACTCAGAACTGTTCTATGAGCTAGAGCTTGATGCCAAACCCAGCAAAGAAAAAATGGGTGTCATCCAGGATGTGTTGGGTGAAGAACAAAGATTTAAAGCATTGCAAAAGCTACAGGCTGAACGAGATGCCCTGATCTTGAAACACATTCATTTCGTGTATCACCCAACAAAGGAAACCTGCCCCAGCTGTCCAGCTTGCATAGATGCTAAAATTGAGCACTTGATAAGTTCCAGGTTTATAAGGCCTTCTGATCGCAATCAGAAAAACTTACTTTCAGATTCCAATATCGATAGAATCAACCTAGTAATTCTTGGTAAAGATGGACTTGCACGTGAGTTAGCAAATGAGATTCGAGCTCTTTGCACAAACGATGACAAGTATGTGATAGATGGGAAAATGTATGAGCTCTCCTTGAGACCGATAGAAGGTAATGTCAGGCTTCCTGTTAATTCGTTTCAGACACCAACATTTCAGCCCCATGGTTGCCTCTGTCTTTATAACTCCAAGGAATCTCTATCTTACGTAGTTGAAAGTATTGAAAAGAGCCGAGAGTCAACTCTTGGCCGAAGGGACAACCACTTAGTTCATCTTCCTCTGACTCTTATTCTGGTGAACAAGAGAGGAGATACCAGCGGAGAAACCCTGCACAGTTTAATACAGCAAGGGCAGCAGATTGCCAGTAAGCTACAGTGTGTCTTCCTTGACCCTGCTTCTGCTGGCATTGGCTATGGGCGTAATATTAACGAAAAGCAAATCAGTCAAGTTCTGAAAGGCTTGCTAGACTCGAAGCGCAACTTAAATCTTATGAGCTCAACAGCAAGCATTAAAGATCTGGCCGATATTGATCTTCGGATAGTAATGTGTTTGCTGTGTGGAGATCCTTTCAATGCAGATGATATCCTTCTCCCAGTTCTTCAGTCCCAAACCTGTAGGCCTTCCCATTGTGGAAGCAGTAATTCTGTGTTACTTGAATATCCCATAGGACCA
Organism: Gambelia wislizenii; assembly: GCA_030847615.1. Classification (NCBI taxonomy): domain Eukaryota; kingdom Metazoa; phylum Chordata; class Lepidosauria; order Squamata; family Crotaphytidae; genus Gambelia; species Gambelia wislizenii. The sequence goes on from JAUMIR010000010.1 coordinate 36,101,902, forward strand.
CACAAGAGACGTATAGAACTCTCCTTGCTTTCATACCATTCCTCATTTAGCATTAGGAAAAGCTGGTTAGTCCATGGCTACATTTTATTTTATTCAGCTAAACGTAAAGCGTCTCTGGCTATGTTACGTGCCTTTCTTTCTGAAGTACAGGATATTATCCCTGTTCAAATAGTGGCACTCACGGATGGCTCGATAGATGTTCTAGACAATGATTTAAGTAGAGAACAGTTAACTGAGGGAGAGGAAATTGCCCAGGATATAGAAGGAAAGTTTACAACTATCCCTTGTAGTCAACCTCAACATAAACTAGAAATTTTCCACCCATTTTTCAAAGATGTGGTGGAGAGAAAAAATATAATTGAAGCCACCCACATGTATGATAATGCTGCTGAAGCCTGCAGTACTACAGAAGAAGTGTTCAATTCCCCCCGGGCTAGCTCGCCCCTCTGCAATTCAAACCTTCAGGATTCAGAAGAAGATATTGAGCCTCCAACCTACAGCCCTTTCAGAGAGGACACATCGATGCCCAGTTTGTCCAAAGATCTTTCCAAACTTTCTATGGAATTAGAGGGGAATGATGGTCTTTCTGTCTTTTCTGTGATGAGCACTTTTGAAAGCAAACTGAACAACAAAGTACCTCCACCAGTGAAACCAAAGCCCCCTGTCCATTTTGATATTACGAAGGGGGATCTTTCTTATTTGGAACAAGGGCATAGAGATGGACAGAGGAAGTCTGTGTCTTCTAGTAGCTGGCCCCCTACAGACGGTTTTGACCCTTCAGACTACGCAGAGCCCATGGATGCAGTAGTAAAACCGAGGAACGAGGAGGAAAATATCTACTCAGTGCCCCATGACAGCACTCAAGGCAAAATCATCACCATTCGAAACATCAACAAAACCCAGTCCAATGGAAGCGGCAATGGGTCAGACAGCGAAATGGACACGAGCTCCTTAGAACGTGGTCGCAAGGTGTCCATCATTAGTAAACCAGTGTTGTATCGGACAAGATGCACCAGGCTTGGGAGATTTGCCAGTTTCAGGACCAGTTTCAGTGTAGGGAGTGATGATGAATTGGGCCCCATTAGGAAGAAAGAGGAAGACCAGACATCCCAAGGTTATAAGGGAGATAACGCTGTAATTCCATATGAGACTACTGACGAAGACCCCAGGAAAAGGAACATCCTGCGCAGCTTAAGGAGAACAACTAAGGTAACATACATTTTTGGAAAGGGGGGTTTAATTTCTATAGTTTGGCTGCATTTTATCCCAAATTCTAGTTAATAATGCTTTGGAAACTGTGAGTGACAGAGTAGCAGGGCAAAAGGATTGGTTTCGAGTAAGGAAACTCCACGTATTCCAAGAACATTTGCAGTTTTTGAATCTCTAATCTATTTGTTTGCCCAATAAATTCCATGAAAAGCACAAGTAGGAAATAGACATGATTTTGGTACAGTGGAGAGCTGCTGTTTTAGGCTAGTTTTAGAGACATTGCTTCATATCTGTGTTGAGATATAGAGAGTTCTCATTCTTTAACTATTACTATTGTGAAGTATCTAGATCATCTCAAAACAAAGCTATCAGCAGATTATCCCCAGGTGAGCATGGCATATTAACCCTATTACTGTTTCCATATTTTGAGATGATTGCTGCTAATTATCTCCTCTGTTCAAGATTTGAGATGTTTGCTTAATAATAATGGGAAATATATTTCAATGAGAGATTCTAAATTATACCTCCTGTTTTCCTTGTGTCAGGTCTAACATCTGAAAACAAATTATGAGCAAAAAGTAGCTGGCCCCTTAAAGACTGGTGAATTTTGAAGGACAGTTGTCTGGCTTGCAGGGTGAACCTTGTGTTTAAACTCACTATTTAGGAACTGAATTATTCTGAGAGGTAATGACTTCCAGTGCCCCCCCTACAAAATGTGCAGAGAAGCAGATCAAACTTTAGTTATATGTAGAGAAAGAGAGACCTATTTTTCCCAAGAATTTTAATAGTTCAATCTTCTCAAACTGAGCTCTCAGCTGAGTTATTTTCTTAACCTGGACTTTTATAGAGGGCTTTTTTCCATTACAGCACAAAAAGCTACTGAACAGAAGTAGGTTCATTTCTTTCATGCAAAGACTTTTGTCTCTTTAAACAATGTCGTGACTGCTTTGCAAAACAGTGGTGATTTCATACTTGCAGCAGCTGTCCCCTTGCCAGCAGGGTATACTTCTCTTCATTGGCATTAGAGTCCTGTTCCTGGAAGAGGAAAAAACAAAACAAAGGCAGAATGAATTGGTAAAAGTCTTTTTGGAGAAACTTTGAATAATGGCTTAGATTTTTCAGAAGTAGAATAATCTGTTACTTTTGCTTCAAAATTCTGTTATGGCTTTACAGTGGAACTTGACAGGAAAAGTTGCAAGCCTATTTTTAGAAAACCATGCTCAGTCCTGAATCTCACAGTGATTTCTTAGATCACCCAGTGGGAAACATCTCTTGATGAGAAAGGGTGTGAATATCATTACTGTAACTCTTCGTTTCGTGTAGGACAGCGAAACCTGTGTGTCACTTCTGTATCATGGCACCTATTTGAATTGCCACTGAAGGGAAGATGGTAGCCTTAAACTTTTGAGGAGAGAAGAGTTAACCATCTGAGCTTTTTAGTATTTTCCATAAGCATAGAAGCTGCAGTTGTCCCTCCACATTCACGGATTTGGCATTCACGATTTTAAGTATTCACGGCTTGAAAATATTCTTAAAAAAATAATAATCCAAAAAGCAAACCTTGATTTTGCCATTGCATATAATGGGACTTGAGTATTCATGGATTTGGGTATTCATGGGGTGGGGGTCCTGGAACCAAACCCCAGTGAATGTCAAGGGACAACTGTATTTGTAGGAATGCCAGCAAACCATCAGAAAAAGAACAAAAACTGATTGGAATGCATTCAAGACAGGGGAAATCCTTAAGGGGCTGGGAGGGAAGGATGGTGCTAACCTGCTACATAATCAGCAGAGGGAGCACAAGTTAACTGCTGATAAAATTATTAAAGCCTAACGCTGATGTAAGAGCAGTTAACTAAGTTGAAAGCTTCTCTTAATGTCAAGCTCTCTTGAAAGTGCTGGGAATGCATCTCAAATGCTTCCTTGTTAGAAGGTGGAAAAAGACAAATTAGGTAAAGAGTTGTCCTGTTAAAGAATAAAAAAGAGACTGGAGTGGGAATACAGTCATCCCTTCACATTCGCAGGGGTTAGGGGCGGAAGACCCCCGCGAACGTGAAAAACTGTGAATAATAATAGTCCTTCCCCCCGCCCGCCCGCAACAACCCCCCCCCCGTCACCACTCACTTCCACCCCTCCCTGCCCTTTCCAAAGTGGCAACGGGGGCTTCACGAGCCCCCATCGCCACTCAGTCTCACACCCCCGCCCTTTCACTCCCCTCGCTGCCTTGGGAAGGGACAGGGATGGAGAGCGAGAGGGAGGGAGGCTTTCCACCCCCCCTTCCCAAGACAGTGACGGGCTTCATGAGAAACCCTTTGTTGCCTTGGGAAGGGACAGTGTGGAGGGGGGGGCAGGCGGCTTTCCGCGAATAATCGAAACCGCGAATGTGAAAGTCGCGAATGTGGAGGGGCAACTCTACTTGGTGGCATCCCATTTCTCAAAATAACACACCCATTAAACAAAGACACTTAGTAGCATTAATAGTCTTTGCAGCTATTAACATTGTAACAGGTGAACCTTCTTTGCCAATCCTCAGAATAAAAGTCATTAACTGTGTTCATTGTACCCAGTGCTGTGCATAGCCTTTTCTGTCTCCATGCTTAGAAGCGGTCTTGTTGTTTCAGTAGCAGTATCTGCCCAGTGACAGCGCAAATGCTCTCCTGCCTATCCAGAGTGTCTTGTAGCATCACCAGGAATGCCCATCAGTAATGCAGGTCTACCGGCCGGCAAATTTAATGTGAAAGTGGAGAATCAAATTGGGACAAGCATACTTTTTGATAGAACAGTCTGCCTCAGTGTAGGTAAAACATGGCCTGTGTTGAAATGTGTCAGGCTTGTTCTAGAATTTCTGTCCCCACAAATTCTGTACCTCCCTTGGTGCTAAACTTATACAGTTGGCCCTCCGTATCCACAGATTCTACGTCCACAGATTCAACCATCTATGGCTTGAAAATATTTTTTTAAAAATCCAAAAAAAAAAACAACCCTTTTGCCATTTTATATAAGGGATGCTATTTTATTATGCCATTGTATATAATGGCACTTGAACATCCATGGATTTTGGTATCCATGGGAAGTCCAGGGACCAAACCCCAGCCGATATCAAGGGCCCACTGTAAAATAAGAAATTCTGGGATTCAGGTCTACCCCTTCTAGCATTGAAGTTTTCCCCTATGATCAAAATACATTGAGGTTGGGTACGACTCTGACTAGGAAAGGAAAGAAACTTCTCTGCATGCTTCAGGTTACCAACATTTTGCTGAATGAAGTTTTTTGTAGTGACTTCATTTCATGCATTTATATGTTTTGTGATTATAATGACTATGATTACCTCTAATTGTGCTGCTCTTTCTTCCAGTGTATTAATTAAACACTGCTTATTGAATAAGATGTTATATAGAAGTAGGGGTTGGAGCACAAGGTAGAGTGAGCACTCAGACTTAAAAAATGCTGTTTTAAGCAAGCTGGTTAAAATTAGCAAATATCTTCTAGGTAAATTTCTGGCTTCAGTGAGCAAACTTAGTTAAGATTAGTTTCCAAATTCCGCAAATGGTTTTCGTGGTATCTTTTCAGATAGAGTAGCTTGTTGCATATCTCCTCAGATAGTGTAGTTTGTTGCAGACTAAATGATGTACTGGAATTGCTGGGTGATATTTATTTTATATACTACCTTTCTTCCAGTACTACTTCTAAGGTAGTTTTACAAATAAAGGAAAAAATAAAATATTTTTTATTAAAAAACACATATCTAAAATACAGTTAAAATATAATATTAACTAGATGATCATATTAATTGCCTTAAAACTATTTTGTGAGATTCACAAAATATGTTCACATTGAGCAGATGTCAGCACTCCTTTTCTTGTTTGTGAAAAATGTAGCCATCACAAATGCAGTAGATTTGTTGGGACAATTTTTGTCCCAGTTTTTTTGTCTGTTAAAATAAAAATGTATGTGACACTTAGAACATGGTTTGCATCTTTCCAGGTCTAACATTCCTACCATGACTTCTCAAAACTAAAATGTCCTGTCTACCTGGATGAGTGTGAAAGGTTTATTGGGGGGGGGAGGAGTACAACACCTTTAAAATGAGTTGAAATGAACATGATCACCACACTCAAGGAACCAACATCGTAGTCGAGATGATGGGTTGATCTTTCATTTGCAAGTTTGTTCTCTTGTTGCCATCTTAATCTCTTCCTTATGTTTTCTGCATATTTCATGGCAAAACAGTCCTTGAGCATACCTTTTTTCTTTTACACGTATGCATCTCTCTCCCGCACTGTACTAGTGGTAAGCAGTATTATAATCTTAATTGAATATATATGACAATATCTGTGCAAAATGCATGAGTAAACCCTTCATTACCGGAAACTTCATGAGGCTTAATTTTAGACACACACACCTTTTTTTCTTCTTCTATCACATTGATTTTTTCCCCATGATAAATCTCTTTTGTTTTTTAATCTACATTCCTAGACTGAAAGTTTAATAGCTGACTCATCATATAGTCTGAGCTTGTTGTACATGGAAACAGTGATTTAATTTGCCCTATCTTTCTCTTAAAATACACTGGGAAAATCCCAGTAGTCCTTTTTAATCATGGACATTAAACTACACAACCTAGTAGGTCACTTTGACTCCACCTATGGATAATAGTTAAGAACATTACCAAACTTTGCTGTTCCAAAATTAAGTAACTGGTTTTGCTCTAAATCATCCTGGCAAGTCTGTGGCACATACAGTCCATTGGCACTCATTGATCCTTACATTGATTCCCTCATTAAAAGCCAAGGAATGAACTGGCTGTAAAGATACTATTTGTATGCTAAGCAAAGAACAGAGGATCAGAACTTGGAATCAGACCAAGTTTAGTTTTTTGTACCCATGATCACCAAACACATATGTACAGGAAACCCACTGAAGTGCTTACTTAAAGTAACTTATGTTACCTGTGTGGCGATACTGGAAACCCAGAACCTTGCCAACTACCAATTTCACTCATTTGCAGAAGAAAATATAACAACATAAAATGAATATCTGTTTGCTGCCTTCTTATATATCTGACCCCTGCTAACACCCCTAGGTGTATAGAATTCACTTTATTTCCAATTGAAATGTAACTTGGATTTATTAGAAATATGTTATTATAATAAAGCTGCCTGTTCGTTTATTTGTCTGGTCACTATAGGTGACAAGAAATGCTATCCAGGGAGTTGAACAAGCTGGGGGAAGAGGGACTGATTGCTCCACTTCAGGGTTGATTTGGTTTAAGAACTCAAGCTTAATTAGTTGAATCACGATTTAAATTGCTAGTGATGAAGATTGTATTTTTTTTTTTGTAGCAATGCACTATTTTTTAAAATGTAACCTTAATTCTTATTCAGAGATCTAGTTTCATTGGAAGGTAGGTAATCACTTAAGCAATTATTCTGACTTGTTTTTGCATTAATTTTCTGTTCATCAAAATGTGGAAGCTCTTGCATTTATGTCCAGACTCCTTGTTGTTCATATCTCAATTCATTGACTGTCTCTGTCTGCACTTAGAGAGAGGTAAAGCCCTAAGAGAATGTGCGAGAGAGTGTGTATGTGCACTTCATGTTCATCTCTTGCATAATAGGCCTAATAAGGTTATCTCCCATCTCTTCAAATTGGAGTTAACATATTCCTAGGATATAATTAGAAGTTGTATAGCTAGTATTCATGATGATATCTTTTACCTAGATTCTTTTTTTAACTGATTGTTTCAAGTAAATTTTGAAATCTGAGATAAAGGATTTAAAATCCAAGTTAAAGTTTAAAAATCCATTAAAAAAACACATTAATTTTTATCAAACCTGCTTCACCCCTTGTTCACCAATTGGTTTGATTTCAATGCAGGTTGCATAGGAAGGAAGCCCTTCCTTGGCAGCCAGCATAGATAACAAATGGGTTGGCAGAGCCAGGAGAGAGCAATCCATCCTTCTTCCATCACCATGTTTGGTGTCCAGGTCAGAAATCATGTGAATTGGGAGACAAAGAGCATAGTGATCCATTTCTTATGTGCCATTCCAATAGGTAGCAAGGTCCACCCCTGTCCCCAGCCTACTGGTAGTGTCTTAGCTAGCTTATAAATTTTTGTTCAGTCTGTTAAGTTTCGTGGCCTTACATGCCCACCTGTCCTTACATGGTGATTTCATAATCTAAAATGGAATATTGTTCCCAGTTGCCCTTTCAACACATGACACCTTGTAAACTTTATTTCATGAATTGCTCTGCAGAGCATTTATTAAAATACCTCTAGCATCTCTTCTCATGTATCTCTTTTCCTTCCCCCGAATTTAGCTAGTAATTTTCAGCATGTGAGCACCCTAAGCTTCTACCTCTTTTCTGAGTGAATTGTTTAAGGTTTTGTGTCATGTGAAAAAAATTAAGTCTAAGATCTCTTCATCTCCACAATTTCTTTCCTCGTATTATTTTTCATGTTGCCTTTAATGCACCAAACTTCTTATTTAGGGCTAGAGTGGTTCAGTATTGGAGCTTTCTCCTATGCTTATGACAACACATTTTACAACTCATATTATTCCTCACGGTTTAGAGTCCCGTGTGATTCACCCTATCTTAGGTTGGTTGGTTGGTTGGTTGGTTGATGCTAAAGTTGGTATGGCTTTCTGAATAGCCAGGGATCTCAAATTATTACTGGCTTTTATGAGTTCTCAGACCTGATATCTTTAGCAATTTGTATTATTAGAGAAACTGTGTTCACACAAACATGTGAAATATATTTTCTGTGGAGCTGTTTATCCCTACTGTAGTTTACACAGAAAGAAAAAGTAGAGGATACATACTGCTCTGTAAAGGCATAGGATGTACTTTGGTTTTTACCTCATTTTACCTACATGTAACAAGTAAAACCTCAGCTAAACTACGGTAGGGGGATGTACCCTGTCCATTACATTAGCAGTTTTATTTTCTTGAACTTACACAGGGGAAAGTTGTGGCAGTGCAAGAAGAGAGCTGCCGTCTCTATGCCACCTGTTTCTTGAATGTCTGGTTTCCGGGAGAAGTCCATGGAGCCTAGCCAGGATGGGCATGAGTTGGTTTGAACGCCTGTGCCATGGGAGAGGCCAGGACTCTCATACTCTCTAAGCTCCATGAGCCAACCCTGGATGTCAGGTGTTCATGAAACAGGCATTGGAAAGCCAGTGGCCTTCTCTTTCTAACATTACTGTTTTCTTCTTTCCTTGCTGCCACCTTTTTCATCATCACTTTGCTGGCATAGTTATGCTACTAATGTAGCCCATAGATTCCTGGGCCACATGAACAGTTTCTGTGAAACCTAAATATGTTTCCTTAATTGTTGATGGCATAAGAGAGTTAATTATGCTGTGCAAATGATTTGTTGGATCTTGATATAATTGCTTAATTAATAAGGAATGCAATATACATGTTATGAAGACATCTGGAAAATTTATTTATTTATTTATTTGTGGCATTTATACCCTGCTCTTCATCCACAAAGGCTCTCAGAGTGGCTTACAAATTGTTAATTTAACACTGAAGCAGTGGTATTTCCAGGAGAATTCTTTGGGGAGTAACAAATATTTATTTTCTTGAAATGGTGCTGGCAGAGGAAGTATTGGAGATGCCCACAGAAGTTGTGATTTGTATGAGATTTTGAGCAATATCCACATACACCTAGGGTTGTTGTTGTTGATCCCTACCATCTTCCTGCCAGTGACATCAGCCTTTGGTTTGCAGAATCCTTTGGGTACCTTCTTTAAGCATTTGGTAGGTCCTTCATAGCACAATGAATCTGCTCTGTATTCTTTATCCGCATTATATCCCCAGTCTTTTCTTCATGGCCATGAGCCAGGAAACGGGAGTCCTGAGGCATATTCCTACGAATCTGTAACAGTTATAAATTATAAATAACATATTTTGCAGTTCTTTTGTTGCAGGCATTTTAAGGCTGGGATGAAGTTCAAACACCTGCTGCTTTTATAGGAACCAAGCATGCAAGAGGAAGTGGGAGGCCTGCCTGCTCTTTATAGTCAGTGCAGTCATAGTCTTCCTGATCAACTGCATGAGCATACGAAGGCATTTCCATTGTGTCAGATCAGATGGCCATGGACAATTCTTAAAATAGTGATGTTTGATAGTACTAGTGATGGGTGAAATCCTGGCGTATACGATGGCTTTCCTAAATCTAAAGTGTGTGCCTGTCTGCATGGTGCACAAACGAATCTTTAAGTTAAGAATTAGCTCCTTCTAGCTAAGAGTTAGCTAGGCTAAATGAAGGTAGGCATTGGAATAGGGTAGCGTTCTCTTCACTGAGTGCCTGCCGTTTTAATGGCTCCCTAATGACAGACACATGCCTGGCTGAAGGCAGCAGGCTTGAACCACTAGACATCTGGCAAACACTGAAGCAGTGGCATTTCCAGCAGGAACCTGTGCTGTTAACCCTTTTGATGACTGAAGCATAGGGTTCCTATTGTATTTATAGGAATGTAGGAAACTGTTTCATACCAGGCTATTTGTCCACAGTCTGTTGGCTAGAAGCCTCTTTTTCAAAAGGACATCTTTTCTCTAACCTGTTAAAAAAAACCTAGCAGGAGATGCTGGGAATTGATCCCCAGACCGTATGCATCTAAACTATATAGTATATATCCATATACCTTTCCTTTAACCCGATGGTAGTGATATGGGCTGGGTGGTGCCTCAAAACAGAAAGAACAGTGAAATGGGAAAGGGCAGTGAAGTGGGTGGACATACTTTCTGGCAAGTTATTGTTTCCCCCGCCAGGTTTTCAGGCAAGGGTGAGATTGGAGGTCACAGCTATATCTGGCCCTTTAGACTGGCTGAGTGAGGCATTCTAACTTTTCATTATTAGTTGGATGTGCTCTGCCATACTCAGGAGCATTTTGGAGATGGAAATAAGCCTCTGTCTCATGGGTCAAAATTTCTGTTTCATTTTGTTGCCAGCCTTGAACTAATAGCTGGAGAAAGCATTACAGAAGCTAGAGAAATTGATAGCTTCAAGATTTTGTCATTCTTCCTCCTGCTGTGCTATACATCATTAAAATGATGTTCAGTGTGAGAACTTTTCACTGATTGAAGACACTACAATTATACTTTCCTATCTCATCTCAGTGCTAGATCTTTTTATCTTTTTTTTTTTTATGGCTGAGATGCTGATTGCAAATTGCTAGTGCTTTTAAAAGGCTGGATTCCTTTTGTTGCTTCTTCAGGCCATGATCAAATATATAATATTGTTTGTAATGCCTGTTGGATTTCTTTGTTAGTAGCAGAATTTGAGAGAGAAAGAGAAAGAAAGTATGTGCGTGCATACACATGTTAAATCTCACCGCATTACAACAGGCATCTTCTTGAGTAAGTTTGTTGAATCTGTTCTTGAAACTTAATCTATTAGGGGTTTAACTTATGTGCAACAAAGTTTTCTGTATGTCTAGCAAGCAAAAAACAACAACACACACAGTTTGTGTTTGGTTTTGTTCTGTGAAGCCAGTAATTCTGATAAATATTTTGTACTATTAAAATAGCTGTTAATTAGTTTCTTTCCTGCAGATGACATATAGAAGGAAATATAGGCAACTTTATATTGACCTGGGTCGACAAAGTGCACTTAGACTGATGAAATGATTTACCCATTAGGAAGGAATAGGATTTAGGCACTTAATTAGGTTTTAGTTACTTGGTTTCTTTAATATAATTTCTAATGCCTTTGGAAGAAAAACTTAACTGTTGTCCAAAAATAAATTGTCAAACCCCTTCCCCCTGTTGTTGCAAACCAGCATTGTTCTAAGTATCTTTCTGTCAGCAGGACTTTAGAGGAGGAAGTTGTATGGAAACAGACTAAACAGGAAGTGATCATTTTCGTTTAGGATTGGGACAGAGACAATGGGTGAGGCGGGTGGGTGGACGTTTCCTAGGGCTACATGGTTGAACAGATGTCTTTCAAGGGAAGCTGGCTTGCTCCAGCCCCATTAATCTCTTCTTTGGGGCTCAAAATAACAAGACACCTGTCCTTGTATAATGCTACTACTAAGCTAGAAACCTTCTTTCAGTTTCAGTTGAGTCATATATTACATTCAGGACTTCAGTTACTGCAAAACACCCATTTTCCCCACATTTCCTGACAATTTTCTCATCTAGAGAGAACGCTGTGAAGAACTATTTTAAAGATGGAGGTGTAATCATTGTTCTTTCTGAATGGTATCATATATCTGACAAAGATAGATATGTGAAGTTTAAGAAATACTGATAAACACTGATATTAGGAATTTCTAAAACTACACATGATCAAAAATTGCTTTTGTGATTCCAATCATTCTGATTGAGAGAATGAGATCTTGCAAAATATCCCCCAGACCCCTGTTTCAGTAGCATCAGACAAATTCCAGAGCTAAGGTGCTTTACTCTGCCTTTTAACTCCTTCTCTCTGTTTTTAAATCCAAGTGTGAAAGGTCTACTTATGCATAGCATGGGAGACCTATGATTGGATCAGTTAATATCTATCTTTGGCTAAAAGCAACTGCACACTAAGGGAGAGATTTGGAGTGGCAGAGGGAAGGGTTAACTCTCATCCCTGTACTACGGTGTCCGCATTTAGCAAAAGAAAAGGACTACAGGAGATCAATCACATATGTGCTGTGTTACTTGTAAATCTATCCTTTCTTGTGTCTATCTCCAACAGCTGAGCACCACAGGAAAAGTAGTAATAGTATATAATTTATTGTGCGGCCATAGGTCATAACAACCACAAGGGGAAAAAAGAATTCTTTCAGTTTCTGATGCTCAGAGCTTAAAGGAAAATTAGTCCTGTGCTTGCTGCACCTGAGAAAAGCAAAAGCATGTAGCTCAGCTGTAATGTAGGAAAATAATAATTGAAAATATAGAACTATCTTGTATTTCTTTTTACCTTGTTTGAGTTTTGACTTCTTTGCACACTTTAAGAAGAAGAATTGACAAGTTAGCCAAGGATTTAATAATATGATAACATTTTTCATTTCTTATTGTTGCGTGCCTTCAAGTTGTTTCTGACTCATGGCAACCCTAAGGCAAACCTATCACAGGGTTTTCTTGCCAAGATTGGTTCAGAGGAGTTTTTGCCTTTGCCTTAATGCTGCTATCTGAAAATTAGGTGTATTCTCTCTTAAGAACTGAAAATAGTTCTGAAACAGTGAATGGGTCCACGGAATTACTAAAATTCTAGAGGCATTCAGCCTGCTCACGTGAGCTGTCAAGGCAGGGTGGCAAGCGTATGCATACAAGTCCTGTCTCGTGTGCCCATGTGTCTGCCCAGCCAGGTTAGAAAGCTTCGGCATTTCATTGTGTTTCATTATTCAGTTGTTCCTCCGTATCCACGGATTTGGTATCCACGGATTTAAGTATTCACGGCTTGAAAATATTCTTTAAAAAATAATCATCCAAAAAGCAAACCTTGATTTTGCCATCTTATAGAAGGGACACTTATATAAGGGCAGGGCACCTTTCTAGGATGGAGGACCATCGGCTCCCAAAAATAGTACTCTACGATGAACTCGCCATGGGTCAGCGTAAGAGGGGCGCTCCAAAAAAGCAGTACAAGGACTCCCTGAAACAACATCTCAGGCTCGGCCAAATTGATCACCAACAATGGTCCGCCCTGGCCTCACATCGGGAGGCATGGAGACGCACTATCCACAGTGCTGCAGCCTTATTTGAGTACTCACGCCAAACAAGTCTTGAAGAAAAACGACAACACAGAAAGAATCACAATCCTGAAACATCACCCAAGGAGACCTTCTGCTGTGCTTTCTGCAACCTGACTTGTCTATCTCGGATTGGCCTTTTTAGTCATCAGCGCGCTTGCAGAAAGCACGGGATGAGTCCTTCCTGAATCTTCGTTTGCGAAGAAAAGCCAGAGAGATAAGGGACACTATTGTGCTGTGCCACTGCATATCATGGGACTTGAGTATTCACAGATTTTGGTATCCATGGGGGTCCTGGAACCAAACCCCAGCAAATCTGAAGGACAACTATACCTTGTTTCACCAGGCTTCCCATTTATGCAAATGCTCCTACTTCCATTCTGCTGCATATTGAGTAGAATTCACATTCAGATGTTCCATTAGGAGCTGAGAGGGGAAGAATGTAGGGCCACTGGGAGGGACACGTAAATTTCCCCGTTCAGGTGTGCAAAATTGACTGTGTGAAGCTATAATATATCTTGTTACAGTACTGAAAAGTCTTAATGTCAGTCCCCCTGGAAAAAGTTTGCCCATGTACTGAGATAGGTACCAGCCACATTTACCCTTCAGTTTGCCTTCTGGTTTTGCTTCTTGTTCACCGATTTTCCCATAGTGTTCCAAATAAAATTGCATGAAGCCATACTTCAGTCTCTTACAGCAGAGTTTAAAGCTGTAACCTGACCTGCTGTTTTAGGCCCTTGCAACTGTTACTCTGAGCTCTTTTTAGTTCATTAGTCCTTGAATATAGGACTGGCTAGGACTGAAACAATCCTTATTTGTTTTCTGTGTTTTATTCACGGAGGGAAGAAAATACCTGTTGGATTCATAACAATGTTTCCCCAGTTATTATAATGTAGGTTGCACCTGGGATCTTAATTTAGAGGAAATGCAAAATGCTTCTTTGGAAGTGTTTTGTTGGATTTTGTATTTGCTGCTATTCTAGTCTCTTTGCCAGTCAGATATAAAGGTATCTTGTGTTCATGTTATTTTTTGTTACACAGAACTCATTATGTATAGTGTTTGCTGTGACAGGTGGTATCATTACTAATAGTTCAAAATGTTTGCTTTAAATAGAATATTTATAACATTATATATAGTCATGTGTATTTATATTCCCCCTGAGTAACAATGAAAAGTATAGCTGTATAGAAAATTGAGGCTATATTTTGTGTTCAGAACTAAACTTCTGTGATTCCGTTGCTGAAATCTCATTAAATCCATTGCTTCCTTATTTATAACTTTGCCTGTTTCTGACTATTTGGTAAATTGTTTTCTACAGAAACCAAAGCCTAAGCCTCGGCCATCTATCACAAAGACTACATGGGAGAGCAGTTATTTTGGGGTGCCTTTGACCACTGTAGTGACACCAGAGAAACCAATTCCCATTTTTATTGAGAGATGTATTGAGTACATTGAAGCAACAGGTAAGAGGTTTTTTTTGTACCAAGAATTTGCCATTGAACACTGTGATCTTTGGATAAAATCAGTCTGGTTAGCTATATAATCATAAGTTCTCAAAATAGAGGCATTTATAAAGTGTTTATAGCTCCATTTGTGCATGAGGACTAGAGGTAGAAAATATATTATTCAGCAGCTAAATATTCTTGAACTTGGCCTTGTTTTGAAAGAATAGCATGTATGCTCTAGTCATGCACTGTTGAAACTGTTGATAAAATGGTATCTTGGTTGTATATTTTATATTGATTAAGATGATCCATGTGTCAGTGTATGTCATAGAAAAATTGTTTTCTACTGTTGTCGTGGTATATGGCTTCTTTAAAGAACAAACATTTTGTATATCCACAACTTCTTGGAAAGAGTTCTGCAGCATGGTTGTATTGAACATTTTCTAAATATGCCTTTTTGGCTTTTAAAATCTGTGCTGTATTGCTTTTAAAATTTAAAAGTGAATAATTCACAAAAAGATCAGTAGAAAGGAGAAACAGTTTATGATTTCAACAGAATTTGAAAGATAGGCCTGCTGCGCTTTGCAGCCTTCTAAATTAATGCCATCTAAGCTTGAGCGGTCTGTAGATGAAGTAGATATTTTGTCTTCTGTTAGACTAAAGTTCAGAAATAACTAATCTTTTTATGTAAATCCGTATGTTTTGTTTGCTGCCAAAACATAACTTATTTCTCCCTCTTGGGTAAATAAGAAAAACAGTATAGTCGGCCCTTCATATCCATGGGTTCTGCATCCATGGATTCAACCAACCTCAGTTCAAAAATATTCAGGGGGAAAAGTCCAAAAAGCAAACCTTGCTGTTCACCATTTTATATAAGGGATGCCATTTTACTATGCCATTGTATATAATGGGACTTGAACATCCACAGATTTTGATATCCATGGGTGTGTGTGGGTCCTGGAACCAAACTCCAGCAGATACTGAGAGCCCCGTGTAATAAGTTGGTAGTTTTTGTACTGGTATTTACAAAATAGGAGGAATTTCTATCCTATTTGTTTGGTTTGTCAAAATGAATTCCTTCCTAGAGTGAAGGGCTACTTTCTGATTAACTCTGATCTTTTTACTACTATGTTCTGACACCTCTGCATGTTACAAGACCATTATAGCTGGAGCAGGGAGCTGCTGACTTTTGCTTGATGCATGTCAGTGTGAGGAAAAATTCTGAAGGGCCTTCCATTTATTTCTGCTACAGTGAAATTTCTGCCTCTCGAAAGCTGTTGCCATTTTAAGTACAGTTGCCCCTCCACATTTGCGGTTTTGACTATTTGCGGTTTTGGGAGTGCCCCCCCCCCCGCCGCCATCCAAAAAACTGCTCCTGGGGGGGCGGAAGTGGGTGGGAGGAAGCAGCAACGAGGCTTGCCAAGCCCCGTCACTGCTCCTGAGGGGGATGGAGGGAGGGAGGGCGGTGGCGTGACCTAGTTTTTATTCATGGATTTTTCACATTCACGGGGGTCTCATGGCCCTAACCCCCGCAAATGTGGAGAGACAACTGTAGTTTCATTTTCCTTCCCAATACAGGTATACCTCAGTTAACAAAGTAGACTTATTCCTAGGCCTGACTTCTTGAACAGAAAATTTGGTACCAGAGGCAGAAATAACACGAAAAGAATAGGGCTAGGTCTCTGTACTATATAAAAGAAGGGCAATTCAAAATGTCTCAGCAAGCTTTTTATACAGAATTGACAAATACAGACATATGAAATGAAACAACCAGGTCAGGGAAGTCTTGCATAAGTAAACAAAAACATTTTGAACTTTCTTGAAAGCTTTTTAACAAATGCATCTAGGCATGTTTTTTTCGTTCTTTCACCAGCCTCCACTTTTCTGATTTCCATGTGGAGGCCAAACTTACAGGTGCTTTTCTAACATGCTGCGGGTAGTGGGGCTGGTGAGGCAGCTTTATCTACTTTCTCCTCTTCTATCTATTTTGCTGTTTATACCTGCTTAGTAAAGGATTCTGGCAGCAGCTGCTGTTTATCTTGCCTGTTGTAGATAGCCACATATGGCTACTGCAAGATTGACTAGGCTGTGTCCCAACTCAAGTTTTATTGCATTGTTTACTACAAAATGCTGCTGCACCCAAGGTCAAAAGGCTGCGTTTCTCCAGTCTTCCTTCCCATCCCTTCAGTGCCAATGCTGTTTTTAAAAAGTCCGGCTGGACAGCAGATAAAGAGGAAAGGGTTGGACTTGTGGGGAGGAAATAGCCTTTGTAAAAAAGGAATTTCTGTGTCAGAGGCTTTGTTCCAAAGCCTAGGATAAGCTACCAAGAAGGCACTCTCCTATGTCCTTACCAGCCAAGCTTGGGGTAAGGGAGGTGGGATGAAGAGAGAGCCTTCTCCTGAAGAACGTAAGACTCGAGCAGGCTCACATAGGGAGTTAATATGGAGCCTGTTTGCATGATCATAGCTACATGGCTCTTCTTCAGAGGTGGTTGATATCAGATTGTTGTCCTTAATTAGCACCCCAGTTTACCTCTGGATAAATCTCCATAGTTCTTCACTCTGTTTCCATTTTTCAGGCTTCCAGAGCCACATGGGTCATAGTTTGGTTGCTTGGAATTGAAAACTGTACTCCCCTCTGCTTAATTGTGATAATGATCATGTTTGAACACTTAAGAACTAAGACAGACATTTAATTGCCTAGTGGCTTTTTTGCTTTGTTTCTGTCCCGCTCCAGTCGCTGCCTGAGAGCCTCTGGTGATGGAATAAAATAAAATGGTTTTATTGTGCCTTGACCTGAATTCTCAGAGCAGGTAGCTGTACATGATTAAAAAGAAAAAGGTAGGCTTTGGTGTAACCTCAGCATCCAAATGCCTGTACAGGTGGAGATGACCTGTCTTTTCAAAAATGGCCCAGAAAGGGCTATGGGAAAGAAACCTCAAATGGAAGAAAACTTTCTGTAAATGTGGACCAGCTACCTTACTTCTGTGTTCCTGGCTGATAGATGGCATAAAGATCACGTGACCTCGTGGTTTTTAGCCATAACAAAGGCCGTTAGGGAAGGAACATATGAAATCCCACGTTACTATTGTGGGATTGGCTGATACTATATTTGTGACTAGTCTGTACCAGAAGGATTTGAGCAGAATTTAGTGAGATTATTTTTAAAAGTACAGTAATTTGCTCTATATCACATTAAAAAGCTGCCTGCTTCCTCACTCAGAAAGGCAGGTAGCTTACTGCTCTTAACATTGCTGAGGAGATTTGTTACATTGCTCAGTGAAAGTTTCAGAAAGTTCCTGAAGAGCAAGTTTTAGCATTTAGGAAGCAGTGAGAAAAAGTAACAAGGCCATGTTAGTCAAAAGCAGTGGCCTTACCAGCCATTACTCTTTCTTTTTAAAAACGACTGCTGTACTTCTCAAACCAACAGGTAACACTGTTACTAGTTCTGGATTTGAATTTGGTAGTTTAAAGAATTCTATAGTACTGTACAATGGTATTGCTGCTCTCTCTAGTTACATGTACAAATCCTGAGTGTTGCCGCTAACAGAATGAATTTTAGGTGTCTGCCTTGTGCATCACAAGTGTTTGCTGACTCCTTCTCCTAAGATGATTCCACATTACACGGAAAGCTGCTTCCTTTCAATGCTTTTAACATATTTGGTGCTAATATATTCAGATCGTAATGTATAAATAGCTGCAGCAACAAAGTTGGAGGGTTTTTTTTTTTTAGTGCTTCTGCATTCTGTTTTCCCAGCCAGCAGAATGAAGCACCCTCTAGACAGCACCACAATGTACCTTCTGATGCTGGATTCTGACGGCTATAATATTCTCTTCATTTCCTGGTCCTTTCCGCCCCTGGCTCTGTAGAAGCAGATCCATTTTTCGACAAATTGTATTATCAGGATTTCAGCCAAAGGCAGAAGACAGTTAAAATGGAGTGAGGGCTGACAAAACTATTTTGAATTCTTAGGCATTGTATATTATATTTATGGAAGCAAGTTTCAGATTTCTAGGCAACAATCTTGCATTGGGCTGAATAAATATTTCAAATTCCTGAGTGTCAGCATAACATTTGGAGGTATGCAAACTGAACACCTTTTATTCTGACAGTTTTGCTTGGGCACCTAACTGAATGCTTTCAGTAGGATAGTTTTAGACACTTCTTGTTGCTAGGACACTTTTAAAAAAACTTACAAGAACACTTGCATCTTTCTGATTAACTTATACTTTATCAGTGAATCCTAGGATCTGATCAGGATGAGCTTTCATTGCCAGGAGGGCTTCATTGTCACTGTCTAAGAACTGAGAATGTGATGCAGAATGTGCCCAACATTCTCTTGTAACTTTCATGTGCAACCTGTGTGCCTTTCAGGGAAACTCGTCTGCCATTGCTGGTTATTGTATTTGAAAGACAACACTAATAAACTAATGGCAGAGCCTTGGAGTTATCTAAAACAGTTCTTAGGATATCTAATGCAGGCGGCTGGCAGTTTTTGTTTTTGTTTTTGCCAAGGACCGGTGCTGTATTTGTACCCATTGGCTACAATTGTTCATTTATTTCCTGAAAACTCTTTGGAGACTGGCACCAGCACTGGTCCATGGACCTCCTCTTTGAGTAATAGTGATTTAGAACAACGAATGCAAACCACTCTTCTAGCTTAAAATGTAGGATTTGAGACAGGAAATGTGTTACAGGATTGGATTGGATTGGATTAGAGAGCTTGGGTTCAGCCAGGAAGCTCACTGGGTGACTTTGGCCAATGACAAGCTCACTAGTGTCTGCCTCACAGGTTTGTGTGAAAACATTGATGTTCAGGGAGAGCTACCTGCGTAGCCGTAAATGTCTTGGAAGAGGGATACCATGGTGCTTTAAACTATTCTTAAATCTTTTCAACTTGAATCATTAATCCTGTAGATAAAAGTGGAATACTGTAGTTAGTTTTCATCAGTGGCTTCAACCTAATTCACTACCTGTAGTTTGAAGTCCTGCCTCACCTATGTGGTAATCTTTTAAACTTCGCTCCTCATCAACTCACCTCTTTGCTGCATCAATAATTGACATAATGTACCTAACTGTGGAAGTTCAAACAGAATATGGATTCTTTTTATCCCTTGCAGCAACAGTAGGTGAAATTGGATAACATCTGTGGACTGTTTTAATATTTAATTATTAGCCAGGTTGATCTTGAAGCCTTAAAAGAAATCCTTGCATATGTGTGTCCCAGTAGGATAAAATGCTCAGTGAACCTTGGGGCAAAAACTGCAAAGCAGACTTTGTAAATGACAGATCTGATCTCTTATTTACATGAAAAATAAGGATGTCAGGTTAGCTGCTATGAGGACTAAAAGAAGGCACTTAACCTTCTAGCTGAGTCCCCACTTCCTCCTTATAAGGAGGGATGTTGGCTGTGGTTTTGCATTGTGGTATGAGTGGTATTTGCTTGTGGCTTTGTGTGATTACTTGTTGAAACAGTTCATCCCCCAGTGGTTGGGGTACTGCTTTGTTAACCCACTAGCTTATAAGCAAGGTTGCTGATAGTCCTGATCATTACAAATAACCTGGAACTTTTTGTGGAGATGATATATCAGTTGGCATTCTGATTAGTGCAGGAGTTGAGCATGTTGACATATGTATGAATGCATAAGTGCCAGTTCATAGAACTGTCACTGCCAAGAGATAAAGAGCATATTTCTTATTAGGAAACAGGCATTTCCCAGTGAATCTGAGTTGTAAATAAATCGCTGTGTTAGATCAAGTTATGTACATCATACATAGTTTTTGTTTTAGCCCCAGCTGCTTCTGTTGGAGAAGGAAGGCTAGGCTTAAATTTTACACAGTGGTGGTTATGACCTGCATTCTTTCTCCACAGTGAATGAGCAGAGTGCTTTTGGGTAGATTTTGGTTTAAAAAAACGAGCTCATTCATTATCTGCCCTTGTATGTATCCCATACTGATCTTCTCTGAATTCAGAAGCTAGGCAGGGTTGGGTCTTATAAATGTTTGGATGAGAGGCCACCAGATAATACCAGGGATCTCTAGGTAGAGCTAGATAGAAAATTGTGCTTGAATCACTGGAGAGCTCCTGCCACTGCCAGTCAGAGTAGATAATAAAGAGCCAGTGGTTTGACTTGGGATGAGCCAGCTTCCTACATTCCTGTGTATATTGGTTTGCCTGGATACCCCTTTGGAACCAATCTCAGACAGCATATCCTGTAGGATGGAACTTGGTTCATGAAATGGAACATGGCAGTTGCCCAGACCATTGTCATGTTTATCATCCGTGTCTACTATTAACCTTCTACTTGTATTCCTGCTTTTGTTTCTGAGATGCATGGGAATTACCCTGCAGTAAATATACCTTTTCCCCTCCTGTGCTTGGAAGCATATTCCAATAATTAGCTCAGCAATAAATGCTGAATGGAAACCAACTTGGATTAAAAAGACAGGAAATCATTTAGAAATCTGCTGTTAAGATCTTTGTGTACACAGATCTTCCATCGAGAGACATGGACTGAATTAGTATGGATTCGGTTTCGTATTGCAACCTTTCTATTCTACCTGAACTGTTCCGAATGTAAAGTATAACTGCATTGATGATGCCAAAATAATGTTGTTATAATTCTCGGTAATAACCCTTTCTTAAAAGCAAGATTCAAATGTCTGAATCTCCAACAGTAATACCCTGAAGTTTATAATAACTTTTTCAGACCATATTCTGTAAAGATGGTAATCGTTTAAGAATATTAACCCAAAGCACAGGCTTCAGTATTTTTAAGGAAAACAGTGTGCTCCCCAGCAGAAAATATTTAACAGTCTCTGTCTCATGGCAAACCACTTCCTCAAATTTAAAGCAGTTTCATATGGCATGGTGGGTATTTGCTTCTCAAAGGAAAAGAAAAATCAGAAGCCTCACTAGGGACATGTCAGCACTTGGGTTGCTCTAAAGCAGCTCTTGGGATACCAGTGTATATTGTTGGTTTTCTTTCACTTAAGTTGTATGAGGTTTCATGGCTAGGAGGTTGGGGGACAGGAGGTTTCATGGGTTTCAGTACAGCACAAAAGAGCATAATATAAAGTGTTGTCCCTTAAGAAGCTCCCTGGTTAGTTCTTGAAGAACCACAGCGGCTGCACACTAATTTGGATCTGTTCACAAACAGCTGTGGTTATGAGATTCAAACTTTTGGGTGCATGGAAAATTGCATGCAATTCTGCAGAAGGGCTAGGGGTGGCCAAGTTGTTTTTAAATGTGTCTTGGCTGACCATTGTGCCTGGTTAATGGTTGGGTGAGGAAGGCAGATTCTGAATTATGAACTCATGATGACTTTGCAAACCCACTACTACAAATACTGGTAAAATTTGCTAGGCTGTCTCCTATCAGTTACCCACCCAGTTAGCCCCAAAACATTAGTTTGGTGGGGGAGAGAGAGAATAAAAGAAGCTTATGAGCAAAGAGCTTGGGGCAGGAGACTTTTCAGCAGTGGGTTGCTTTTGGCCTCCGTCTGCCCTTTCAGCAGCAGGAGCACCTTTAAATCACCCTATGGAAATTAGTGGGGAAGAATGTCTCCATTGATTTCTGTGGGAAGAATTAAAGAAGCTTCAGCCACAAAGTAGAAGATGGAGAGCTAAACCCCAGTCCCAACATGGGTTCTTTTGGGCACGATAGGCCACAGCATGGTCTATACCCATAGCAGTTTCCCCAGATGCAGCCTTTTAAAGCAGAACCTCTACAAATCAGTTTGTTTAGGGGCTGGGAAAACTGACAGTGAATTTGGATTGGAAAGAAATTTGTTTGGCTCCTTTCTAAGGTGCAATGATTTGAGGCAGGGTGTGATTTTTGTGCAGCCATATTTACTTATCACATATGATAACTTTCTGTTATCAAGATTAAGTAATAAATTCCACAAGGACCCAAAATTAGCCAGGAGGAACACCACAGATAGGCTGTGGCTGATCTGCGTAGTGCGTGGAAGTTCTGTGGTTTGTTTGCCTCCACAAAATTGACAAGGTATAATTACTTGCTTTAGGTTTTAAAATTTTAGATTTAAAACAAAATAATATATATTGGGCACTCTGTGGGGTATACTGTATTGTTCTGTCACCTGTCTGTGTTACAGTAAATTTGGCTATTGCTCCCTCTACCTAAGTACTTTTTGTGCTGTCTGACAGAGGTCTTTAAACTCTGGGCCACAGAGAAGTATTTTCCTGACTAAGACAATTTTAACCCATAGCTGTGGGAATTAAATATGGGATTTTCTACAAGCAGATTGTGCGCTACCAGTGCTCTGTGGCCCCTTTCCCAAATGTGCAGCCATCCTATTATCTCCAGAACTGTCTGTAAACCATTTACTTTGCTCAATAAATCTTAGCATCTCTGGTCTCATTCCAAGGATATGACACTTGCTAAATGTAGCAAGAACCTGTTTCTGTTATTTTCAATCAGGATTTAAAACTAATCTTCATCCTCCCCCATCTTGTAAATGAATAAAATGGGTTCAAAGTAATACTGCAGATTATTAGTATTTCCTCAGTGAATGCTGGAAATAAAGAGTGAATTAAGCAGACTGTTAGCTCCATTAAGCACTACTTAATGTGGTAGCCATTATCCAACATGGCCAGCTTGACTGACTTAAACAAAGGAAACTTGAAAGTGTATTTCAAGGCAGTCTCCCTGTAACGTTTTCAAGGCTGTGATCCACTGAAGTTTTGAAAAACTTTGCAAAGCAGCACCGCAGGTATGTGTAACTGCAGAGGATCCAGAGGTTCAGCCCCTCCGTTTTTTCAGCACATCCCACACCGATCAGCCTCCTGAAGGCATGCAGGCCACTCCACCCCATTTTTAATAATGATATTTTAGGCCTTTAAAAAGTATATTTAAATGAAAGTATACCTCTGTTTAAGGCCTGAAAAGGTCACATGGAATGGAGAAACACCATTTAATAGGAAACAGTATCCTTGTAGATATGGTTCTACATTGTTTGTTCATTTTAAAAAAAAAGTTTGGGGGATCCAAAAGGGGCCGAGGAGCCAGGCAGGAGGCCATCAGGGATGCACAGTTCCCATCCATGATACACCAATCTAGCCTGCTTGTTTGGCCCAGTAGTATCTTGTTGAGACTGGCAGTGGCTCTCCACAGAAAAAGTGACCTCTCCCATCATCTCTTCCTTGGTTGTTTGAATGGTAGATGAAGGACCTGAGCTTAGAAACATCTACATGCAATTAATGTGGAGTGTACTAGGCTACATTTCTTCTCTTCTTGTTTCTCTCTTCCCTTGTTTTAGTTCTTTACTTCTCTGTGTTCTGGAGATTGGTGTTTCTAAGCTAACAATGGCTGGTAGATAACATCTTTGAAATTTGGATTTGGCCAGATTCTGATTCTGTATTGATGGGATTTTCTTTTCTTGCTGCTTCCACCATCACCCGCCCCCCACTCCCAATTTGAAAATCCTGGTATTCTCCATCTAAATTATTTAGAAGTGGCTTTTAAGCAAGAATATCTGGAGTGTTTTTAGGTCAACCCAGCCTGGTGAGAGTGGGAAGCGTTATCTCTAGTAATTAAGTGAACTTTTGGTTGGCCTCTGGGGGAAATGGAGCACTAGGCTATATAGGTTTTTGTTCTGATTCATCCAGGCTGCTGTTATGGTCCCAGAAATCTTATTTCAAGTTAAATACCTAGACAGTAGTGACTGTGGCCTAACATTGTTAGATGAAGGTATGGTTATGTTGAGCATTGGTATACCATCATTTTTTCATTAAAAATTGGTATTTTACAATGTCAAATGAGCATAAAATTCCAACACTCTAAGGTACACAAAAGCCATACTAATAATTCAATTGCCTCATCATCACACCTGATTCTGGTCATGTCTTAGGGCAATCACATTCCATTAAAAGCAGCAAACAATTACATGTTCCACGTACTAAGTTTTGTATTAGTAGTATGTTGTGGGAAGTGGCATCCAAATCTGGACTTAGACAAGTGTATAAACAGTGCATAACATTTCTCTCTGTGTATTCCTTTTGCATCTCTTTGTGTTGGGCCTTAATATTATACCAAAAGGGAAGAGTAAAGCATTAGCATTCTATAGGACTGTTTGCAGCCCACTCATTCAGAAGCCAATAAGCAGAAATATTTCCAAGTAAGGTATTGCGCAGAAGCTTTTCCATAAGAGCTCAAGAATTGTAGTAATGGGCGATGTGTGTGTATGTTTAGTTTATTTGCCATTTGGTCTAGTGTGTGTGTATCTTTGTCTGTCTGTCTTCAAATCACCTTTCGACTTACGGCAACCCCATGAATTTCACAGGGATTTCTTGTGCAAGGAATACTCAGAAGTGGTTTTACCAGTTCTGAAATACAGCCTACAGCACCTGGTATTTGAAGGCGGCCTTCCAACCAAATACTGACAAGGGCTGACCTTGCTTAGCTTCCAACCTCAGACAGGACCTGCTGCCTTGAGGGTATTTAGACCTTGTTTGGTCTAATATTAGCATGGATTTAAGTACTAGAACTACCTGTTTTGTAACCAAGATGCAACTAGCCATGCGGTTGTTTTTTGTGAGTTCAGAAAATTCCCACTGGCCAGCCTGAATCCACTTGGTGCTCCTTATCTTTCTTTCTAGAAGACAACATTAGAACCAGCCATTAATTGCCAAGGGCAAGTTCAGGACACAAGCTCACTTATCCCTGGTGTGTGTTCACAGGGGATGTTGGATCAGTCATTATCTTTCAGCCAAACCTATCTCTCAGAGTAGTTGTTAGCCTTCCTCTCCCCCAAATTTTCTTCTATGTTGTGCTCTTCTGTGAAAAGGCAGGGTGTAAATGTACCAAATATAAATTGGATACTCAAATCTGATTGAAAAGCAGAGTATAAATACAGATAACATAATTACTAACTAGAATGGCTTCTATAGATTTTTCTTGGTTTCTTTCCGGGAAGAAGACCGTGTTCTGGAATAGTTTCTTTCTGACGTTTCACCTGCATCTGTGGCTGGCATCTTTAGAGAATCTGACATTTCGCCTGCATCTGTGGCTGGCATCTTCATTCTCAACTATTCTCTGAAGATGCCAGCCACAGATGCAGGCAAAACGTCACAAAGAAACTATTCCAGAACACAGCCTCACAGCCCAGAAAAATCCCAAGGAAAATCTATGGATGCCGGCCGTGAAGGCGGTAGGAAAAGAGGGAGATCACACTACAGGTAGATTGATTCACCCTAAGCAGTGGCATTTGGGGCATTGTGGAATGCATAGTAATATTTGATTGGTCAGTTGGCCAGTGTGCCAGTCCTACTGTTTCACTTTGTGTGCATGTACACACATTAAAATACTGTTTCTTGGCTGAAATTCAGATCTCCCATGTGTCTCCTACCACTCGACCTCCTGAGAGGCACAAAAGAGTCCATCAGGCAGTGGCTTCATATGATCCTCCAGGTGCGATGTAGGTTTTCTACCTTGCTTCCCCCCTAAACCCAAGAAATTTATAGCACAGATGGCTATGCACATAATGGCTTCATAAATTAGAAGCCTCGCCACGTCTGGTCTTCAAGCCAGTGCCCAACAAGTCTTTCACAACAGACCAGGTAGGTAACATGTCTGTGTTGGGGGTGGAAAGTAGTGACTTATTACCCAACCAGCAAAACATGCTTTCCTATTACAGTTGTCCCTTCACATTCGCTGGGGTTTGGTTCCAGGACCCTCCGTGAATACTCAAGTGCCCTTATATGCAATGGTATAGCAAAATGGTGTCCCTTATATAAGATGGCAAAATCAAGGTTTGCTTTTCGAATTATTATTTTTTAAAGAATATTTTCAAGCCATGAATGCCAAATCCATGAATGTGGAGGGACAACTGTATAGAGATTTCTACTGCAAAATATTCAGTAGAAAACACAAGGTGTGGGACAGTGGTCTTTTTTGTCTGTCTGACACTTTTTTTCTGTGTTAAATCTGTCAGAAAATTAAGAGAAGAAACTGAGCATGTGTGAAGCATAGACAGTTTGTAAATATTTTACAGACTTTAAACAAGGCTTGTAGGTGTTAAACAGAGAGGCTAGATGGTAAGGGAAGTGAAACGATCAGGGCCCATTTCTTCTAGATTTTCCTGAATTCATAGCATATGACCTCATATTAAAGATTATTGGAAAACATCTGAACAAAAGCAAAGTGTGAATCTACCTTGTGCTTTATAAGAAAAAAATCCCTTAGATTGTGAACAACACTTTAAAATATGATGACTTAATGCCAAGCCAAATGTTTGCAGCTTGGGCCCAGTGAGTCATGTTGAATTTTACTTGTAATACTGCAGAAAGGAAGCTAAATATAAATAAGAATTAACAAAGTGTTGAAGGGCTGATTAACAACTTTCAAAAATGAAATGTTTATGTGAAAGCACAGATTTTGGATGCAGTCTACTGGTAATACAGGCCAAGGACCCTTGATCCTAATGATGTGGGATAGAGTGGACTATAAATTGAAATAAGCAAGCTTGTAATCTTGAGTGTCCTTATGTTCTAATAATACTTAGCATGCATAGAGCACAAATATTCAAGGCACTTCTCATATGTCTTCTTGTAATCCTCACAACAACCATGTTAGTGAGGCCAGTATTATGCTCATATTGCAAATGTGGGGTGGGATCAGCCTCAGGCAACCTTGGCAACATTTGAATAGAGAAATCCTGAACGGTTAATTTCTCTCCATTGCTAATTGAATTTCTGATTGAAAAATAATGAGTGTTACTACAGAAGCTACAATTTCAGGCCCAAGAAAACCCCAAGAACACATTGCTATTTGTCATGGATGCATTTCTGGCTATAACATATAGGTATGGATGGCACTACAGATTAACCAGAAGGCACAATGACTGCATGCTCACACAATGCCCCCCAGGAGCAAGAAAATAGCTGAAGATGAGCAAAGCTTCTGTGCTTTAGAGTTTCCTCTACCAGTTTCAGAAAACCTAAGTGCACACTGTCACCACAGATTTCTCTCTTTAAGCAGAGCATCTTGACTCCTCTGAACCTCCTAGACTACAACCGCGACAACAGATCACGTCTGTGGGATAGCAGAACCCTCCCACCCTTCAATATGAAACTCCTGGCAAAATAAATGTACTGTTGTGAACATGTTTGTAAATTCCTTAGTGGCTTCATATGTAATTCATACATGTCATTCCCAGTTCTTTACAAGGTAAATTTGTAATGGAGCAGCAGCTTTCTGTTACAGAAGGGGCAAATACTGTACAAAGTTTCACAGACCTGTGGCTTCCTACAACTCCTTGTCCTTTAAAGCAGAGAGCTGTACCCTTACACCCACACTGCCCAATCTTGCTCAAGTTATACTCCAGCAAATATAACTGTTTCAAGACATGGGCACATTACAAAAACTGCTAAATATGGAGCTAGGCCCTTATTAGGTATGAGCAATCACTTTTCCCTGGAATGACCAACCATACTTCCACACTGATCACTTCCTGTCCAATAAAGGCCCACAACTTTATTAAAAAGTGAAGCATATTGCATTCAATATTCTCAAATATTGAAAGTACAAAAAGATAAGATTGTGTCCTTCACACAATCCTTATTAAATGTCCAAGCTATAATGGTGTTATCAAGAGAGACAAAGGTAAAAAGGAAATTTTCTGAAAGAATTGCCAAGTTTCTTTGCTCATTTTCTGTCTGGTTTGTTATCTTTTGGACTTCACATGCTGGAATTTATTTGTGCCTGAACACACAACTTGTAAAACTCATTGGTTGGTTGGTTGGTTGGTTTATTCTCTTTGTGTGTAGGTTCTTTTTGTAGTTGGGTTACTGGAAACCAGACTTAACTCCAACTGGAGTATAAAACCACAAGTGTGTATAATGGAGGTTTGCTTTGTTGGTTCAGGAAGCTGATTGCACTTGGATGGTCAAGTGGTGTAGGTCATTACAACTAGTTAACAAGGAAATATGACCTTGGAAGCAGTGGGTGAGCGAGACCAGTTGGAGCTATCCAAATAAAATGTCTCTTAGGCATCTTTGATACACGTTTGTGATGCTGGTTGTGAAAAATCAAGTTGCTATCTATTTTTCTCACATATTTAGTGGTTCTGGCCACTGACATTCCTAAGTTCTGTTGTTTGACTGCTGGGAGTTCGTAACCTCTTCAGGGTTTATGCTGATCTACTTATTTTTTTGCTTTATTGACAAGAAGCGTACCAACACTAACAGAAAGATGTGTTGGGGCCAGATGACATGTATTCACAAAGAGCTATGTGGTGGTGGATCTCCCCATGAGATGTGAGCAATGAACACTGGGTGGGGAAGGGATTCACTTTGTCTACCCGTGCCATTTTTCTCATCAAGAGAATTGTAATTGGAATTAGAAAGGCCAGGCAACTGAGTCACACACACACCCCACCGTATAATTTATACTTCTGCTCTTGAGTGAACAGATCATTGGCAGCAGCTGCCATTTTAGTTGTCTTTTCGACCACTTCTGTATAAGGTTTGTATGATTTGACACACTGTCTCAAATACACCTGACCACCAAGAGGCAGCTTATCAGTTTGTAGAGCTGCTGCTCATTGTTCTTCCTTTCTTGCTTTGTTTTGGCACATGCACAAGTCTTATTATAATAGCTCACATACTGTTCTTAGTATATGAAGCCTGCCTAGCTTTGCATGTGACCAGGACTGGTGTAAAACAGGATTTTATAACATAAACATGGAAGTGGATTGCAGGAAATATTGAGCTTGTTATTAAACATTGCTGTTTCTATGCGATGAAGTTGAGTGGCTTTTACAGCCGACTTTGCATTCATCTCAGTTCAGTGTATGGTTTATAAGCTGGCATATGTCTTTCCTCTCAGCTCATAGGCGGTTGATGTTTCGTTGTTGCTGTCTTTGTGTAACTGGCCATGGAATAGGATAGATAGCTGCATATCTGTGTAGCATAACGTTGTAGAAAACTGTGTGGATGCTGCATTAATTGTGTGGTTATGGTGTAGCCACCTTAGATATGTTTTTGTCCCAAAGTATATTTTGCTTGTTCTACACATTTCAGCATAGTCTGGCTATTGATGAAGAATGGCTCCCATTTTGATCTTTTTTACACCGTGAAGCAATCACAGATAGCATTCCATAGCACTCATGTCCCTCCTCTAGAAACGAGGCTAGCTTTGTTGTTTGGTGTAGCGGGGAGCATTTGGGGTCAAGCTTGCTATCCAGAGCTCAGAGCTTGCAGAGGCTTAATGACTATGTTAGTGCTGTCAAACAGCCCGCCTTGTCTCTTGCTGGTTCTTTTCTTCCCCTTCTAGTTTGCACGCTGCCAGGTATGAAAATGGAGCCAGTGTAGGTGGTTGCTTAACTAGCCACCTTTTTTTACAGAGGTGGAGAAACAGCATGTTGCAAGATGTCCTAATGACAAGGAGCCTGCAGGGTGAAAGGTAGCAATGTGTGGTGTGTCCTGAGGAGAGACACAATGAAGTGTGATGAATGAAGACTAGAAGCTCCTGCAGGTGATGCCTTTGCTGCACTATCAAATGTCAGATTGAGGTGAGGGTGGGAAAGCACAATTAGAGAGAGACCTTTTGTTGTTTTCTTGTGTAGTGGAGCTGGCCAAAGAGTTTGCATTGTCCCAGGCACAAAATGTTCAAGTGACATAACCCATTCAAAGAGACCTGAAGAAGAACCCAGTGTGGGACTGATGCAAGAGAATGTCCAAGTGGATTAACTTCTGTGAAGCAGAAATATGGGTTTTGTCCACTCTGCTGCCCTTAGTGGTGCTTTGAATCCACTACTTGAGGCACTCATAGTCAGGGCTGCCTCTGAGTGGACAGTGCAGGTACTTTGTGTGTCTGTTTAATCTTTTCTGTATTGTCCATTGACAAGTTTGTTTGGACTTCAGGCAATGGGAAGATAAATGGCAATGGCAGCTGCTACTTTCCCTCTCCCTGGTGAACGGGCACAGTGACTCTTTTGTTCCAGGCTTGAAATTATACGGCCCTCTGGGCTGGTCCATTAACCCAGTTTCCCTCCCTGATGAGGTGAATTGCTTTCTGTGAAATGAGGTCCCTGTATAGGCAGCCTCTGTGGCAATTAGAGCTTTTAAGCCATGCAATTGATGACCTGTACTCTGAATAAATCCTCTTCAGCCCAGATTCACCTATCATCAACCTACCCCTGCACTGTGAGGCAAGCAGGCCTTCTGCTTTTATCTCACTGAAGTACTGGCTTTTCAGAAAGTGGCAATTAAAACAATTGCTTAATTGAGACATTGTGCTCCTCCTCTTACCCAGATTCAGTGTACAGATTTACTGAAGCAGGCCTTCCTTCTAGGAAGGGTAACTGACTTGGCCTTCTTGTGTCTTCCCTTTTTTTAATATTGTAAATTTTGATGCTGGCTTTCTTACATTCCTGTTTAGAGCAACTACAAACAGCATTTAAAATTCTCGACAGCTTTCTTAAATGAGCAGTCACTAAAACAGAATGGTGAAACTCCTTAAATCTTAAATACAACCAGGCATGCTACAACTCACCTTATCATACATAATATTTGACATTTATATTGACCTTGAGAGTATTAAATTCTATACTGTCATACGTTTTATCTGTAATCTTAATAAGAACCTTGTAAGATAGGTGGATTGGGGCATAAAGGCCCAAAGCCACCAAGTCCATCTCCAGAACAGGCAAGTTATAATAAACCAGAGAATCTGATTTGTAGATTGGTTTCTTCACCACCACCATACTATACCTTAATTTATTTAAATATTTGTACTTTGAAAGGGGCCTGAACTCTGTGGTAGAGGGCATTCTTTCCACATAGAAGGTTCCAGCAGGTTTAACTCTCCACATCCCTATTTAAGAAGGTTCTTGGGTGGTAGGGCTGGAAAAGACTTTTCATTGCCTGAGGCCTTAACCTGGAAGCATAGGCAATCCTGGTGTAATAAGGATGTTTCATGTGTTCCTCTTGCCACTGCTGTACATTTTTGCTTCTGCACACTGAACTGAACAACCACTTACCTTAGCTTGTTCCTGTAGGATGGAAAGCAGCACTGGGAGAGAACATGTTAAATTTGAAATAAAGCCTGATATTGCATAATTAAAATAGCACTAGTTTATACTGTAAGTCAGAAACAAGAAGCATCCTGTTACCATTTCCCATGGTGAGCAGAATACACAACTCACTTTCATTACCTGTAACTCTTTGTCCTTGCCCTGGGTGGGTGGTAGCTCATTCGTTTATAGAGAGCTTACCAAATATTTTTATTAAGTTTTGGCCATATAAACAGATGAATAAACACTAACAAACACATAAATACAATAGATCCAACAGTAATCATTATCAAATTCTGGAGACTTGCATCTTCTTATACTTCTTATACTTTTGTACATTTCTAATCACATCTCCTTCCGTTGTTATTGTTGTTGTTGTTGTTCTTATTCTTGTTATTGACTTTCACATAGTTATCCAACCTAGTAGAGCTTTTATCTGCTATTTACATCACCTTCATATAAAAAATAAGCATTAATATCATGTACTTATGCACAAAGTATTGTAGCTCATTCTTCTCTCTATAGAGAGCTTTACAAAAAAAAGTTACCCTCTCTTACAAGAGCTCCGTTATAGGTCATTAATAGGCCTTTTGCAATTTTAGTTTTAACAATATAAGAAAATGTATTTTCTTGTCAAGGAATATCTACTGGGGCCTACTTTCCAGCCAAGATGAGCTCCCAAAGCAGCTTGTGGCAATCAAACCTTCACAAAAATAACAATATAAGATGTTAAGGTTAGAGGGATGCATGGGGAGGAGGAGATGCTTGCTGGCCACCGTTCATATATATATATATATATATATATATATATCTGTTACTATGATCTTCTTGGTTAGAGTCTTGCTTTTAGAAATCTGCCTTTATTTCCCTTTAGCAAATTAAAATGTAGAAGTGCATTCTAGTAGGGAGAAAGTGAAGGTCAGCTGCTGAGTCTTCCTTGATCACGCTTAATATATTTGAACATTTAAGAGTCATGTAAATTTAGTATGAATTATTAAACCGGAAGTTCCTTATGCAGTCAACCCCACCCCACAAACGTCTGTTCTCTGTTTCTCAAGACATTTCTTCTCTGGTGGTGGTAATTCCTTCAGATTTGTGGTTTTGCTCTGTCGTAATTTCTTTTTCTTTTGCCAGGGTTGAGTACAGAAGGTATCTACCGGGTGAGTGGAAACAAGTCTGAGATGGAA
This sequence comes from Gambelia wislizenii, assembly GCA_030847615.1. Classification (NCBI taxonomy): domain Eukaryota; kingdom Metazoa; phylum Chordata; class Lepidosauria; order Squamata; family Crotaphytidae; genus Gambelia; species Gambelia wislizenii. The sequence goes on from JAUMIR010000010.1 coordinate 36,134,469, forward strand.
AGTTTACAACGGCAGTTTGATCAAGGTAAGGTCCATCTCTCTGCTATTGCCTTAGATTTGATGAAACACCATAGTAATAAGCATGTGAGCATTTCTGGGTTAATCTCTCCATTACCAAGGCAGAAGGGTGTGTTGCTGTATTGTATTGTATTATTTTTATTTTCTGTATTCTCATAAATGTGAATACAAGGAATTGAATCACACAGGTTATAGCAGTAGCAGTGTCTGAGCAGTCCTAACAACCCTCAGATCTCCTGCCTGTGGGAAGGGGGTGGTATTGGAAGGGATTGAGAGAACCTTCTTGTTGTCAGAGGGCAGTTTTGGCTACTCTGGTGACCCAGTTCAACATCACCAAGCAGTCATTGGCAGTATTCCTTCCTGCAGTGACCAACCCAAAATGGAGTAAAGCACAGGCACATTTGGATCAACTGCATTACAGTTGTCCCTCCATATTCATGGATTTGGTATCCATGGATTTAAGTATTCATGGCTTGAAAATACTCTTTAAAAAAATAATAATCCAAAAAGCAAACCTTGATTTTGCCATCTTATATAAGGGACAGCATTTTGCTATGCCATTGCATATAATGGGACTTGAGTATTCACGGATTTTGGTATCCATGGGGGGTCCTGGAACCAAACCCCAGCAAATATGAAGGGACAACTGTATTCTGTTCCCTGGAGGGGCCACAGCATCAGGCCCACAGCTGTGCCACCCTTTTGTTTTTAGTGGAAGCAGATTTGGGTGGGGGGAGAGATTAAAAAGAATGGAAATCTTCCTGACTGAAATGCCTAACAGAGCTTGACAGACACTTGCTGCCCTTTCCAGCCCAAGCAAGCAGAGCTTTTGGAATATCAAAGGATGTACCTAACCTCATTTAGGATTGTTCAATTTGTGTATGCTTGATCGTTTAGATTGGAGTTGGCCAACATGTAGCTGTCCAAATTGTTGTTGGACTGCAGGTTCCACCTGCCCTGTCCAGCAGAAATGGTGGTAAAAATGCTAGGAGCTACAATCTTAACATCATCTGAAGGGCAACAAGTTTCCATCTCCTGCCCTAAATACCTAAGGAGTACCCTATATAAGTAAATTTATGCACCTCTTTGCTATACTCCATTTGTCAATGTAATTCTCTCAAAAACAGGTCTTGACAATAGCAAGGACAGGGACTAATCTTCTTGCTTGTCACCCTCAGCGTGATGAGAGAAGGACAGGATTGAAATGAACTCCAGGCTTCCTCAGAAAAGAGGTTTTTTTTTGTTGGGAGGTGGGGCTAAAGTTCATTTGGAGTCTGGGATTTCTTTTGGCTCTTTGTTAGCTGGGAGAAATCCCTGAACGATAATGTGCTTGTGCTCAGAGACAGAAGGTGTGGAGGTGCCAGAGGCACATGGGCACCCAGTGAACACTGGGCATGGAGTGTACCCTGGGCTCAAAGGTAGAGCAAACCAATGTTGCGCTCTCTCTCTCTCTCTTCTCTGCTGTACGGAGAGAGTAAGTAAATCTGTTTTCTGAAGCAGAGGCCTAATCGCAAATCAGGACAAGGTTGTCCCCTATAGGGAAGGAGGCTTCTGGCATCAGCAAATTCTGGATTGCCAGTAAGGCTAGACAGAATTCCTTGGCTGCTAAGCAAGAACCATTGGCCAGTAGTCAGTGAGTCATGCAGTGCTTGTAACTATAAAACCTGAAAATTCAGCAAGGGTCTTGTGTGTTGTTTGACTTGGTAGCTGTGATTGGCAGTGTGTAATCATTACATACTTTTGTTGAAGATCACAATCTGGATCTTGTTGAGAAGGACTTCACTGTGAATGCTGTAGCTGGAGCCATGAAGAGCTTCTTCTCAGAATTGCCTGAACCCCTGGTACCTTACAACATGCAGATTGAACTGGTGGAAGCCCACAGTGAGTATGCCTCATTATTTTTCATTAATGAAAGTATATTCAGACCTCTCAGACTGGTAATAATGGCTTGAAAGCACCTTGACTAGGGGCGGAGAGGAAACTACAAAACTCCTATATTTAGCACCAGATTGTGCTTTCTGCAAGCATTTGTTCAGGTATTATTGCAAATCCATGTTTGCTTCTCATCTGTAATGGGAAATGGCAACTAAAGAATTAATGCCACAGAATGGGCATGTCAACTCTAGCTCAGGTGTACCTGTCTTGGGCCGAAACACACACAATCTTCCAAGGTTTCCTGCACGTGTGCTTTCCCGAAGAAGTAGGTGCACCTGAGTGATGCTTCTTGGTACTTGGATGGATGTGTGACATGTGAAGCTGTTTATCATTAGTAGAGCCATAAGTTGATGTTCAAATGGGCATGGCTGCGAATCAAGATGGCGGGCGCGAGTGAATTACTTGCATTTTTATTCTCACCAGTTGCTGCTGCTGAACAGTATTTTTTAAAAAGCAGATCCAAGGTGCGGAGGTGAGATCTTCTACTTAAATAAACAGAAAAAAAAGGCTGTTTCGTCACCTCAGCACCCAATCACTATGCTGAAAATCCAAGATGGTGGTTCTGGGCACTGCCTTTCTTGGCAAGCTCCCCCCCCCCCCCGTGCACATTCAACCCAATCAGTTTTCCACTTCCACTCTTATCTGGAAAGGGTAGCAAAGTGAATCGGTTGTCCCAATGAGCAGGAGTGCACATTTCCATCACAGTTTTTTTTAAATGTCGGGAAAAGCTGCAAAGGCTTTTCCCATGGAGTATATGCCATTTTTTGCGCCCCCCCCCCATACAGCAAAATGATGTTGGGTCCCATTGGGACAAAAGGTGTTTTCCTCGAATTCTTTGGGGAGTATTTTCACCATTTAGATAAGCCCTGAGTATCCAAGAAAGGAAGCCGTTAAGATTGTGCTTGATATGAATTAGTTTTCTGAAGTTGTGTGTTTTTATTTTTGAGCAAAACAAACCTTGATGATCTGGAGAAGACCTGGCTGAGAAATTAAGAGGTGTGCTGAAAGGTTCAAACCAAGAGTATAAGAGTGGGGATGGTGGAGGCAGAGAAACAGACATTTTTCCATGAAAATTTTGTTTATACAGACATTTTTATAATTCCAGTTTTACCAACTGTACTAGTAAAAAAATTCTTTAAAAAAAGATTAATAATTTTTTTCTAGCGCTTAATAGATTACCACCAGGATAAAGAGCAAGAGTCAGAGATGTTAGAATAAAAGGGCTAAGGCTCTACATGTTAAAGAAGTAGGTTTCAGGTTGGAGAATTCACAGAATTGCAGTAAGTGTGAATGAGCTCACAGGCCTTCTTTTGAATTTTGTCAGTGCAGTGGGTTTTGTAAGATTCTTGAAGACCTCACTTGACTGTTACACTCTATTGTTGCCCACAGGCTTACTATTAAATAAGCAAGCAAACAAACAAAAAAGTTTTTTCTGCCTCTGTGACAGCTTTTTTTTTTTAACAAGCTTTTCCCCTCAAAGGGATTTGGTAAACAGATGTGAGCCTTGCTATGGTGCCATCTAGAGCTGGAGAATATAATAGCATGAGAAATAATTACATTGTGTGGGGGAACTGCTGAAACAGCATCTTCTGGGTTTTAATCTCTTCCCCTCAAACAATCTGGATGATTTAAAAAATCAGATGACTCCATGTATGAAATTTGTTGGCAGAGTACAAAAGTGTGCAAGCACCAAGTGAAGTCTTCTCCAGCAGAGGCAGATATCATGAGGCAAAGTGAGGTCATAAAATCATAGAAGGGTCATCTAGTCCAACCCCTGCCCTGCAGGAATACACAATCAAAGCATTCATGACAGATGGCCATCCAGCCTCTGTTTGAAAACACCCAAAGGAAGAGAGTCCACCACACTCAGAGGCAGTGTATTCCACTGCCGAACAGCTCTTACTGTCAGGAAGTTCTTCCTAATGTTCAGGTGGAATCTCTATATGGTTTAGGTTCCATTAAGGGTGGTAGAGTAGGGAAGCAATAGATCAGAGCCAAGGGGCCAATTTTCAGGGAAACTCTCTTGCCTGAGCTCCTGAGGATTGAACAAGACACAAATTTGACGCTACCAAATAAAAAACAAAACCATCCATATGCTGCTGCCTGATTATTCCATGCTAGTTGAAGATGCACTAGCATACTTTCATTATCATATGATAAAATCTGCTGGCAGAACTAAGCTGTTTCGAATGATGCTTGCAAATCAGAATACAAGTAGTCTTGTGTACACTTGTATATACTTGATCCAAAAAGGTTTATTTTTTTTCTGGAGACTTCGTTTCATACTGTAAACCAGTGAGGGAGACAGATGTCGAATTGCCCTGACCCATGTTATACAGTTCACAGTAGAGGAAATGCCGAGATCCAAAAATGTTAGAGAATGTGACATGAAAAGGGGTTCCAGGTACTGAATTGGGCTGCCTCAAAGGGAAATTAGTGTAGTTGTTACACCAAAAGTGACAGCAGTGTAGGTCTGAATTAACAGTATGCAACATTCCTGCTCAGAGTCTTTGCAAGGTCAAATATGTGTCAGTAGGTTTACAGTGGTTGGGTCCAGTCCCTGACCAGTATTTAAATATTTAGCTTAGTCCATTCAAAGTGAGCCAGAGCTTGAACTAGTTACAGGCAACCCACATGGATTTTCTGAGAAGTGGTGCTTGTACATTTCACACTGTTGTATATGATGGGTTATGAAATATGCTTTAAAGTAAAACAAAAAACATATTGTTCAGGTAATGAATCTACATCATGTTGCTTGCACACCTTTAAAATGCTTCAACATAGGAAGAACAGAGGCCTTTCTAGAAAAGTCTGCCAGCTATGTAGAGAAATGGCATTCTCATAATTACACACTGGAGAGCCTGAAAACCAACAGGGAGCAGAATTTTCTTGTGTATGTGTGTGTGCCTTCAAGTTGTCTGTCGACTTATGCCCCCCCCCCTTGAATTTCATAGGGTTTTCTTAGGTAAGGGATACTCAAGATACGTTTTTGCCCATTTCTTCTTCTGAAATATAGCCTATAGCACCTTACCTGTTATTAAATCTTGAAGGCATGTGCATAACAAAGGTTGACCAGTTACCGGTAATGTATAGCAGCCTTCCTCCACAGGAATGCCTACTGTGTCACCCACAGAGCAAACTTCAACTATCCCATAAGCTCCTATTAAAAGTCTGATCATTCCAGCTTCCATTTTTTTTCTGTCTATATATCTGTACACACACGTCCATGATGAAGTAGAGCTGGCTGTAGAAAAGGAGGGCGAGTACAGGAAGCTTAGTTTCTTTATATTTCAACAACCTGGGAGTTTCTAACTCCCCAAGATTCCCCCCTGTATGTGAGGGAAATTTGTAATATTTGAGGATTGCAAAGCAACTGCTGCAGAATGCATGTAGTTTGTGTACTGAATACAGGCAGTCTGTCACCCGTCATGGTAGTGACAGTGAATAAAATAATTTAAAATCCCTTCAAATTAACTGTGATTGTTCCTCATTAAACCTTCAGTGTTTAACAAATGGTCTACCTTGTTCTTTGTGTTGACAGATTATTCTCTTGCCTGAAGGGAATTCTCAGGTGTGTTGGGAAGGGCCTTGCGGAATTTTCATCCTTGTATTTTCTTCTTGAACATCAGTGCCTGCTGGCTTCTAACCTGAGAATTACAAAAAACGAAATTGCTTCTTGAAAATTGCTAAATTCTGTTCCTTTCCCCTTTAAACAGAGATCAACGATAGAGAGCAGAAGTTGCATGCGCTTAAAGAGGTGCTGAAAAAATTCCCCAAGGAGAACTATGAGGTCTTCAAATATGTTATCTCCCATTTGAACAAGTATGTGTCATGCGCGTTTCCTGAGATGCAAATGGGGGAGGTGGGAATGTCACCTTAGTTTTAGCCATTGCTGCCTTAACGAGCACTGGAGCTGTGCATAGCAAACGTTGGGTCATTTCACAGCCACAATGGGGCAGTGGAGCCTGCCTGAAGTGAATCTGTTCCCTGACATTTCTTCCAATTAAGCAAGCCTGCATTTATCAGGGGTCTCATTAAGTTTGGTAAATCCTGCTACTCCAGAAATTGGCAACAGCGCTCTAGCGGAGGTTGTATTAGGCCGGCTGTCTCCCCACTTTCATTAGCCACGTCCAGAGGGCATTTGCTGCTTGGCAGAGGTCATATTCACAAGCCTGCGCTCTTATGTTCCCAGTTAATGAGTCCAGAATAACCACCAGCCCTTTGGGTTCTGTTCTCACAGCCTCTAATGGAGATTGTAACAGCCCCACAACACTTGAAGGTGTGTTCTTGGCATCACTCGAAACAACCTTCTAGTTCAGAAAAAACAAGGCAACTAAAGGATGTGGGGTTTTTTCTGCTCTTCTCTTTAAAAGTTTGCATGTATTTTTTGCAGACCCAGGTTAGTTTGTATGCATTAACCTGGAGTGATAGCCATGTTCCACTCTTTAAATGCTCCTAGAAAGAGAGGAGCCCAGATAATCTCTTTCCTATTCTTTTGACTGTTCTGTTCTGACTGGTATGAGTAAAAAGATAAGATTTCTAAACCCTGTTTGTCCAAGCATATCCAACAAGCCCCTCCCCCAACAAGACTCTGCCTTTTCTCCTCTGCCTGTGTTACCTTGCCCTTTTTCTTTCCAGCTTCCCCATATCACAGTCCTTAATAGTGTTTCCCTCCCTTACTGCATGTGCCCAGCATCCTAAAAAGGGCATGACTGGAATGCCAGCAGCCACATCTATAAGGAAAGGCAGTGGCCCTGTGGTTCTAGGGTGCTGTGGAGGATAGGTTAACCCACAGCTAGCCTTGAATATACAATATCTGTGGATTGTCCTCTTTGGTTGCATGTTGGCACCTTTGGGGTGGCAGTATATGTTCTTGGGTGAGTCCCTCCCTCCCTTTTGTGATTGTGAGTAGGCCTTGCTTAACTGTGTGCGGTGGTGCCTCCATGTCTTGCAGAGTGAGCCACAACAGCAGAACCAATCTGATGACAAGTGAGAACCTCTCCATTTGCTTCTGGCCCACCTTGATGAGACCTGACTTCAGTACCATGGATGCGCTAACTGCCACCCGCATTTATCAGACAATCATAGAACTCTTCATCCAGCAATGCCCCTTCTTTTTCTACAATCGGCCCATCATCGAGCCCCCTGGTGCCACACCTAGCTCTCCCTCGGCCATTCCTGCCAGCACACCTTTCCTGTCCTCCACACCTGTGATGGCCCAGCCATCCCCTCCGCAGACTCCTCCCCCCTCTCCACAGTCTCCTCTCCAGCCCCTTCTTCCACCCCAGCTTCAAGCTGAACAGCACACACTGTGAACTTGGGCCCAGGAGAAATTAGAGGTCTACTGCTGTTCTCACGGGCAGAACAGAGACTGGAAACTCAGCCCTGGCTTCGCTTGGCACTCTCTCCCCCCATTCCACTCTGTGGCAGACTTGTGCTGCAGCGGCCTGATAGAGCAGTGGCAAGTTGGAGCATTGGATACATGTGAAGCCTTGGTTCTGCCTCAGTGCCTGGTGCAGAAGGACCTGCTGGATTGTGGGCAGTGTAGGACCTTCCTTTGAGCAGAGAAGATACAGACCTCTCCTTAAGTGCTGGCTCTTTTCAATCAAGATCAGTTCCGACCGAAACAGACCGGTAGAACTCATGGGAACATTGCCAAGTTGAAAGGATGCTGGCTTTAGATGAGTACTTGGGGATCTCTCCTGTCCCTTCTTCCTGTTGGCCTGTGCATGAACAGAAGGGTGCTGCTAGAGCCTGACAGGATACAGAGCTCCTTCCTGGCAACACATTCCGCAAGCTCTAATTGAAGCCTATCCTGCTGTGCTGGACATCTCGCCCATCTTGGAGGGACCATAATTTCAGCTCAGACCCAAGTTGCACCGCCCCGGCCTAGCAGCTCAGAAGGTCTGGACCAACACTTCCGAAAGAACTTTCTCTTAACTCTTAAATAATGGCCAATCAAAGTGGGAAGGAAGCCCTCCCCCTGCCCTTGAGGTGAATGAGGAACCTTGGAGAGATGGGGCATCCCTATCATGTGCTGGTTGGGCTGTTTTTAATCTGGCAAAGTTATGTGGGACTTTGGCTCCTTTTTACTTGTGCATGGTGGGGGGTGGGGTGGGAGGTTTGAGGGCAGTCCAGGTTTGGTCTGGCAGGTGCTGCTGTCTTCATTTGACAAATCGCAACATATCTCTTGTTACCCTTCTTCCTCCTCCTCTTCCTCCCTCCGAGCAGAATATTGGTGTTAGCACTTAAGAGAGGAGGAAGAAGAGAGAGGGGTGTGTGTGTGTACACACATTCACACGTACACTTTGCAAACAAAGTCAAGGTTTTGTTGTCTGACTTGAGGTTTCTTTCCTTTGGCACACTGTTGGCAAAAACACTATTGTTCTGTGCGTGAGACGGAGAGAAAGAGAAGGCACAGGCATGCATGGGGTTAAAAGCAAGTGGAGTGGCTATAACTACAGTAGGACCCCCATAACCACTGATTCATTATCCACTGATTCAGTTATCCACGGGACACAAAACAGCACATCTACCATAGAGTCTTCCTAGAAAATGTGTCCTCTCTAGCCATTTTCTAGCCTCCCCAAGGCAACTCTGTGGTATTTTAAACCGGAAGTCCCATATTTTCAATGGCGTTCACTATTATCCATGGTTTTCAGTATCCATGCCCCCCCCCCCAAACCAATCCCCAGCGGGTACGGGGGTTCTACTGTACAGCTTTTTAAAAAGTTGTTCCTAGTGTTTGAAAGTGTAAAACAATTAAACTGAGGAAAGTGTGAGGCTGTAACTCCCCCCCCCCCCGCAACCTTAGTTGGAGATGAGAGCAGAAGAACAACATTGGCAGAACAGTTTTGAAAGCTCCTTGTAACCTTGTCACTGTGGTCTTCTGAAGCAGATGAATTAATTAATGTCTTGGACACCCAGAACCCAGCCAGATATACTTGTTAAAAAGGGCATGCACACACATGCACAACTTGTTAACAACAACAACAATAACAACAACCCAGTGTCCCACCTGATGTTTCTCACCATTTCAGCTCAAACACCAAAATGGCCTTTGGGCACCAGGGAAGAAGATGCCCAATCTGTTCTCGCATTGGGCTGTTCAGCACATGAATTCTCATATGACAAGTGTGACGTAGGAGGCTTGGGAAGTGACTGGACCTTGTTTGAGGGTCTCACGTAGCCTAAAGTTGGTGGCAGCTTGGTAGAAGATCTTAACTGCTAGAATTCCCTGCCTTGCCAGCACCACTGGAAATGGTCTCTGTGTTAATAAATGTGGCACATTGGCTTCCTTTATACAGTACAACCCCTGTATCCGTGGGACTGGTACCTGCAGTTTCCCTTACCTGCGTCCAAAAAAATACATTCTCTCTAGGTCCTCCAGTGCAACTCTATGGTATGCTTGGGTCGGAAGCATTATAGGGTTCGCTATTATCCGTGGTTTCGCGTTTCCATGGTAAGTCCAGGAACATATTCCCTGCCAATATGGGGGTCATCGTACTGTATGCTGTTCCTGAGCTGCTTTGTCAGCACCCTCCTCCCAGTCTGTTTGCATTCAGCCTCTGTTTGTGCGCAAAGAAGTCTGTACCCTGCCTGAACTAGTTGGTGCTCCCATGCGCAGTGCACTTGTCTCTTCCCCTTTGCCTACATTTGAACCACTGTATGTTCATATCAGCCCCTTAAATTTGTGGTCTTCCCCCTCTTTCCCTAGCCTGGGTTCATGTTGGTCATGAAGTACACTTGGCTGTGCTGCTTGTATTACCTGTGCTTCTTTCCTTGCGTCTTATGTAGGATTCCTATACAGGGAAGAGGTAGAAGTGAACCACTAGGATATTTCCCATGCAGACACCATTTAACTAAATGGTAGCTGTATAGCAGCAGTGCCTGGTAGATTGCCGTATGTGTGTGTGTAACAGAGAGAGAATGAGAGAGAAAAGGGAGTAAAGTCTGCACCTTCTTAATAGCAGGGCAGTTTTATCTGGAGTTTCCACGGTACCACTAGGAGGACACAAGGGAGTAGTCCCTATGCCATCCTTTCTGTCTTTCGCACTTTAAAGGAGAACCTGTGGTTTATTGCTGGTTTTGGCATTTCAAGGATGTTTGTGTTAAGCTGCCTTTGGAAGGGGAGAGAGAAGAAACCCCAGTCCTTTCCAGAATCAAACTCTACCTTCATTCTGCTCCTTTTTGGCATTTAAGAGCCCAGTCTTCAGCAAGCTGACTCTCTCCTATAAATAAGCTGAATTATGTACTACTTTTTCTTGAGAATCACATTTAAAAATTGTATTGTGTCAGGATCGTGTGCCTGAAAAACATCCCTTGCAAGCATCCCCCCCCCAAGTTTTATATTCTCATGTGTTAAAAATTGAGCTTTTGTGTAAATAATGGAAATTTTTCTGGTTTGTTTGAGACTGTTACAAGGCAAGCAGAATATCCCACCTCCCTTTAGAGGATTCAGACAATTTCCCACATGTGGGGGAGGAGAGGGATAATTAGAGGGCTGGAAAAAATCTCCTTGGATCTCCCACCTGACCAAGGTGAGGGTCACTTCACCTGTACCAGGTTGTAATCTTGAGCTAGTATCCATCAAGATCTTGTGGGGAAAGTGGCATTATTGTTTTCTGCTTGGGGTAGCATACTTTTGTTTATGCGAGGTATGCTTCTGTGCCTTCTCAAAGGGTCTGATGCTAAACATCTCCCTCTAAAAGTTCTCTTATTAACAACTGTTGGGACTTGGGCCGTCCTTAGTATTATAGCCTTCCTCTGGGAGAGGTTTATTCAACGCAGGACATCTTTTCTATTTGCTACTTGTCTGAATCCTCTACAATCTGGTGGTTGCCTGCTCATAGCCATTCACACAAAATAATTGCTGCAGATTAGCTTCCAGCTACTGCTGTGCTATATGGGAGGAGGCAGTGGTTCTCCCCTCTCCATCACCTGCTCGTTCTGAAAACTGATTTTGGGTGTGTGGACATGAAGCATTGGTGCATGCTGGGCTGGTTCTCATTCGTTGCCAAACTCTGTGGCCTTATGATTCTAACCTGCGTTTCTACACTTGAACGAGGAAGTGAACGTAAGGGGAGATGTGCTTCTACCTGAGCCTGTCTCATTTCCTAGATGAGGATGTCTGCTCCGTGTGGAGAGTGTGGAGAAATAAGTTTCCCCTTCCAGATGGGACTTGGGTAATCTTACAAGACTGCTGGAGAAACGAGGTTGATCAGACTAGCAGGGGAGGCAGGTTTGCATGTTATGTGTATGTAGCAGAACCGAGATGCCAGTGCTCGTGACCATTTGTTATTTTGGATTAAGTGACTTCTGGCACCCACTTGAATGTGTAAATTTCTTCCCTCCTTCCCTTCCCCACAAGGAAAAGGAGTTAAGTTACCTAAATCTCTTTTGTTACAAGGGCTCATTGAGGCCAGCCATTATATGCTAAAGGAGTTGATTTCAGTGCCCACCCCAACCTGACATCACTTGTGTGCTGCCCAGATGTTCCCTTTCCACAGCAGAGATGAGAAATCAAGACAATTGTGTGAGGTGTGGGTGTATGTGGTAGGGATCAATGTCATTGAAGAATGAGGAGTGCACAGAAGCATCTTTGGTCACAGTCCAGCTAAATCCTGGCTTTCTTTGTGGAATGCTGCCTCCTTCTGTGGCTCCCAGTCATTGGCATCTTTAACACCTGTGGAAGGGACAGGATGCTCATTGTTCATTTGCACAAATTGGACTGTTTTCTCTGGGGCATTCTCAGCAAATCCCACAAGACCTGCTGTGACTTTCCTTTGAGGGAATCACTGGGCTTTGCTATTCTGTAATGGTTTTACGTTGTAAGGCACACAGCAGATTTGTGTCACTCACCTTCCTTTTGAAAATACACTAAGTCTGTCCATAGTTTGAAGACGACAAAGATTTGAAGGCTATCAAGCTGGCAGCCTGTTTCTTCACAGCACTGTGGTTTGCTGGCTGATGTACGTGTACAGTTTTTTACAGTTCCCTACAAGGAGAGTTCTTGATTAATCATCTGGATCCTTTGTCCTTAACTTTGGTGACTCAGCAGCAGCCATTCAAAACCTGACTTTGCTATCCCTCCACCCCCCTCCCCTGACTAAGTCTGATTTTGGTTTCTCACCTGTCTTTCACTAGCCTTTAGGATGTGCTTTGGTCCACCGGCCAAGCAGTGACTGCCAGCAGCCCATAAGGTCTGTCTGCCTGCCTGAACTGCAGCTCAGGTTAGTCTGCTGTAGAATTTCAGTGGAGGTTGGGGATGGGGTGGGGGGTACATGTCCCCTCCCTGCCTATGTAATAGGTCATAATTTAACTATTAGGATTAACCCCCCCTTCCCAGGTTTTTTTTTGTTTTGTTTTGTTTTGTAAAATTGAAATACAATAGAAATATTGTATTTTAAATGTAGTTTAAGGCAGGGCATAAGTTATTGTTTGAATTTTTAAAAAAACGTAATTTTTTCCTGTGTACATTAAAAAAAGAGAGAGCCTTGTCTGTTTCTCAAATTGTATGGGAATAAAACTTGTCCTGAAAAGTTGGATTTAGTTCTGCACTCAGCTTATATCCCCCACCCTCCCCGGTACTTGTATTTTCACATGTAAAATTATCTCTATATATGTTGAATTAACTTTTTTTTATTTGAAGAGGAAGAAAAAAAAAATAATGGTCATAAAATGTGTTAGTAGTTCCAGCTAAGTATGTGCCCAAAACATTCTTCACAGAAATGTACAATTTCCCCCCCTGAAAGATCTGTATGTAAAGTATAATGTTTATTTCTCTGTATTTTTTAGGAGCCTAACAACATCCTTTCGTTATTGGTGATAGAATACGTTTCCTTTTTTTTAATGCTTCTTTTTAAAGGACATTTTTAACAATTTTGTGGTTCTCCCCTCTCCTTTCCACCCCCACCTTAGGCCAATCCAATTAGTGCATGATAATGTTGAAAGCTCTGGGCAAACAAAGAAAAAAAGCCCTTTTTCTGCTGAGTTTAAAAGAAAAAAAAATCATGTATTTGCTACAGAGTATTGTATGTGTCTCATTGGGAATGGTGTAAAAACTTAAAGGCCTTATGTGATATGTATCATAGTTAATAAATCAATCTTGTACAAAAAAAAAAAAAAGAGGAAGGATTTCCTCCAAGCCCACCCATGTGGCTTTCTGCTCATGTGCTCTCTGTGCGCTGGCTCTCTACTCCCACCACAACTCTTTGTTTTGCTTCTGCTTCTTTGTCTCCTCTAGAGAAAAAGCTGGCTAGCTGCAGGCTCTCTTACAGCCCAGTAGGGGAACCCTAGCGCTGCGGAAAGAGTTAGAAGAATGAAGTACAAAGAACCTGGAGGCAGGGAGGAATCCCAGTTGATGGCACAGGTTGCAACCATTTTCTTTTCTTTTAATCTGACCATCCTCTTTTATGCTAGGAATGCGACAGGAAGAATCTCAGCTCATCATAACCTCTCTGCTGATGGTAGGCGCCTACCTCTTATACATTGCTGCTGTTTTGTGGGAGTTCAGTAGGAGAGAGTACAATGCAGCCTAGAGAAAGATGCATTGCCAAGGCTGGTCTTTCACCCCAAGGCAGAATTAATTACGAAGTAGCTGCCTAATGATTGGTCTTTTTTTTTCTAAACGGGGACAAAGAGTTAAGATTCCCACCATAAACCCCACGGTTTGTAATTCATAGCTGACTTGCTCCCCTGTCCCTGGGGAAGTACTATATACACTCAGCCCAAATACAAACCCATTTATTTTCTGTCCCCTGAAAAAAAACCTGACTTTTCTGACAAAGGTTGATGTGCTTATAAGGAGCTATTTAGGTTGATGTGCTTATAAGGAGCTATTTCAGGAATGACATCTGGGCATGCACCCCTTTTCACCTTCCAAGACAGGTGACATAAGCAGTGCTGTACACAGTTTTGTTACTTCTTCTGCTGAAGTGTAGAATGAGGTAGACAACTTCAGTGGGCTTTCTGCCCCAGGATCTACCCATGCTGCACTGGAGCCCAGGTGCCCCCAGCCCCAAATACACACACAGAATTGAAACTGGAAATCTATTTCCAGTTAAAAGTTTTTGAAGTTGTCCATAATATTCACTACTATGATTTTGTTGGTTTTGAGGTCCAACAAATCAGTGTATCTCAAGCTGTCTGAAGTAGAAGGCCAGCAGTTATTTTTTCCAGTGTGCCAGGGACTGGTACCATCTTTGTGCCCATTGAATACAGTTGTTCCTTTGCTGGAAATCAACTAGCAGCAAATGGCTTGGGGATGGGCACTCTTCCACAGACAACAGTTTTGAGTAACACTGCAGCAAATGGCCATACATACATACACATGCGCGCACACGGTAGTGGGGATGGGATTAGAAAGAGTTCAATGCCCGTGAAAACTGCTTTGGTCCATATGTCCAGCTGAAGAATGTGTGATCCCCAAAGTGGAGTATTTCCCATTGAGTCAAAGCTATGTGAGATCCTGTTAAGTTCCTCTCCACTGGAAAAAAATGGGTAATGTTCCATGCATAAAAACCTGAGTCATAGCAGTTTCAACCAGACTGTTGTGGGGAATCTACTTTTTGGACAGTCCCTGCCAGGGTGTGCCCAGTGGCTATGGTGGCCGGGGATTCTGCAAGCATTAGTCCGAAAACTGTTTCCAAGCCGTTTTTACTGGGCCCTGCAGTCTATGTCAAACCATAGTAGGAATCCTATGGCTGTATTGAAGTGGTTGAACTGCAACTCCCAGCATTTCTCACCATTGGCTGTGTGAACTAGGACTGCTGAGACTTGGATGGTAGCAACTTCTCGAGGTCCACAAGGCCCACCACTGATGTAGAACATCCTGGAACACAGGAAGCCCCAGTTTTGTCTACCGTGGCTGTAGTAGTGGGATTATTCTGGTTTTAAAGAGTTCAGGGAAGGTTCATAGCTCTAAATTGTTCTGCAATCCTGGGTTAGGGCTATTAGGCCCCCCACTTTAGCCTTCCACTTAAAACTCACCCTTGATTCCAGTATAGTGGGCCCTTGCTATCCACTGGGGTTTGGTTCCAGGACCCCCCCCCCATGCATATCAAAATCCATGGATGCTCAAGTCCTAGTTTATACAGTGGTGTAGTAAAATGCTGTCCTTTATAAAAAATGGCAAAATCAGGGTTTGCTTCTTGGAATTTATTTATTTTGGAATATTTTCAAGCTGTGGATGGTGGAATCGATAGATGCCAAATCTGTGGATACAGAGGGCCAACTAGTTGTATTTTGAAATCCATATGGCTGCTACCAGGGAAGCAACATCTCTTGTAAAGTTCAGATGCAGTAATTTCTGGCTAGACAGATAACCAGTTCTGTTCAGCTGTAAAGTCCTGCAGGATGACTTTTTGTCCCATTGCTCTTGCTGCCCAATAGTACAAGATACTTCCCTGAGCCCAAAGCTGATACTAATCTTCAACTATGTTGCTGCTGGTTTAGACATATTTCTGTGTCCCACAGAATTCTTAAATCACATTTCATGTATGCCAGGTTTAGAGTGTATAGTATCTACACTACAGAGTAATAGCTATGAGGGCCATCCAGTCCAACCCCCTGCCCTGCAGGAATACACAATCAAAGCACTCGCAACAGATGGCCATCCAGCCTCTATTTAAAAAACTCCAAAGAAGGAGACTCCACCACATTCCAAGGCAATCACATTCTTTTTTTAAAAAATTTTTTATTGGCAGTCACATTCTCTCAGCCTCAGAAGGTAGGCAATGGCAAACCACCTCTGAATCTTGTCAAGGAAGCCCCATGATGGGGTCACCTTAGAGTCACCATAGGTCGAAAACACTCATAGGTGCACAACAACTACCTAAAAGTGTGCTTAGTGGCTTTGGCCAGTCACTGGTTGTTTTTTTTTTTGGTTTGTTTGTTTTTGTTTTTTTGTGGGGTTTTTTTGACCTAACCTACTCTCCAGGCTTCTTGTGAGTTACTTTAACCTCACAGGGGAGATGGAAACAGTGACGTTCTGACTGCCTTGGGTGTTGACCTATCACTCTCAGGACTGTTCCTCCTTGGGACAGCTTTTTTTCAGAAGAACCCCCACCCCCAGTTGTAGTGACTGTTGCGTAGCATTGCATGTCTTTCCTTCTGTCCATTCCCACCAGCGCAACTCAGAGCCTGAACGTGCTTTGCTGTGTTAGGCTGAAGGCTCAGGGCCAGTTAGAATGTGTACTAGGGCCCATTGCTGCTCCTCTTAAGGCTGTCAATCTGTCACTTCAAATCTATGCCTAATTATTCCATATTTGGAGAGGTGGGGGCTGGCTTATTTTATTTAACAACTGTTTGCCCACAACAGGAGCTTGGTCCAAGCCCCTATTCTCCGATCCCAGTAGCACTACTGGGCCAAGGGGTTGTCTGTATGAGGCTATAAAATGTGGATTGATGTACACTAATGCCAATTTGCAGCAGCTTTCATTTGCCTCAACAATTTTTTGGCAAGATCGCAGGTGTGTGAAGCTATCCATATGTATTGTTCAAACAGGCATGCCTGTGAATCAAAATGGCGGGCGCGAGTGAATTACTTGTGTTTTTATTCCCACCAGTTGCTGCCACTGAATAGTTAAAAAAAAAAAGCCTATCCAAGGTGTGGAAGTGCAATATTCTACTTAAATAAACAGAAGAAAAGAAGAAAAAAGGCTGTTTCGTCACCTCAGCACATGATCACTACGCGAAAATCCAACATGGCGGTTTGGGGCACTTGCCTTGCCAGCAAGCTCCTTCCCCTACACATGTCTGAACAATCAATTTTCCACTTCTGCTGTTATCAGAAACACGCAGCAAAGTGAATTGGTTATCCTAAAAGTGGTAATGCGCATTTCCTTTGGAACTTTTAAAAAATACAAGGAAATCCGCAAAGGCTTTTCCCACGGACTGTTTGGAGTTTTTGGCCCCCCTCCTTCTGAATATGGGGGATTGATGTAGGCTCTCATTAAGACAAATCATATTCTCTAATGCTATGAGGAGTATTTTTGCCATATAGTCAACCCCTAAATTTAAGTATGCATTCTGCACATATATCTGCAATAGTTCCCCCGCTCCCTGTTTGCCAATCCCTGAAGGAATCTGTTCTACCCAGCATAGTGATGTGTGTGCTCAGTAAATGGCCGTCCTTCCCACCCTCCACCCTAGCAATTATAGTATTGGCTTGATATAATTCTATCAAGTACAGTAATTAAGGAAGCTTGTAGCCATCCTCCTTCCCACCTCCACCCCATGTTTCCTAGTGTCTGTGGGGCTATCTGTGATACCTTTCCCCATGGCCAAGCACAGGAGGCAGCTCTGTCTCTGAGCAGCTGAAGCCTATCATTACTGTAGCTCTCTGCTGATGAAATAATTGTTAGCTGACTGGTTTGTTTAAAGGCAGGTGGTTTAGTTGATCAGACTTCTCCAGAACTCAATAGAGGTGGGTGTCTGAGAAAGGAAAGAGGAGCGAGATGAAGCTTTCCCTTTTAGAAAGAGGTGGGCTTTCTGGGTTGACTTTCCTTTCTTCAAAGAAGCTCGTTTGGTATTATTCTCACAAGGACTGGGTGTGGTAGGTTGAGAGGAAACAGCGAGCGTCATAGCTGAGTGGGGATTTGAATCTGGGTCTTTCTAACCCTTCCTGAGTACTCGGAACACTACGAGGGCTTTCAAGCTCAAAGCAAAGGGTCAAGTTTAGGTTGGGGATGGCCTTTATGGGGGAGATTATCTTTGGGGGGGGAATCAAACACTGGAACCAAAGTAGCCTCAGTTTTGCAAGTATTGTCATATAAAGCTCAACTGATTAGTGAGTGAAAACTTTAATTTTTTTCAGTTTCTGAGAATCATGTTGGAGTTTTTTATTTGCACAGATTATACACGACCTTGGGCCCTGTCATACTACACATAGCACTGTGATTCTACATTAACAGCTGGGGCTGCACACTATGCAGTCCTGGAGTTTATAGTCTTGTGTAGTACTAGAGCTCTCTGGCTGAGAATTAATATACTCCTTAAACTGCCAATAGGTGCCAGCGTGACGTAGTGGTTTGAGTGCAAGCTACTACTCTGGAGAGCAGGGTTCGACTCCCTGCTCAGCCGTGGAAACCCACTGGGTGACCTTGGGCAAGTCGCACTCAGCCTTAGAAAGCCCTGTGATAGGGTTGTTTTAGGGTCGCCACAAGTCAGAAATGACTTGAAGGCACACAATAACAAAACGGCAAATCCCAGGTTTCCATAGGATGTTACTATGCTGCCATGGCAGTTACAGTGGAATAGTACAACAATGGTGTAGTGTGAAAGGGCCCCTTGTGCAAAATGAGCTCAATGCATTTCTTCTAATGGGTACTCTCTAACTGAACCCATTAGCTAAATTAGATTCAGTGGAGACAAATGCAAAATTTTACATTTAGACAACAAAAACCTTGGGAATTGTTGATCAAAGTTGAACGTGAGCCAGCGGTGTGATGTTGCAGCAAAGGAGGCAAATGATATTTTAGCGAAGAAATAGTCCCACTATAATCTGCGCTAGTCAGGCCGCACCTGAAATGCTGCCTTCAGTTCTCAGCACCTCATTTTAGGATGGATATTGACAAGTTGGAGCAGGTTCAGAGAATGGCAACAAGGATGATACAAGGTATGGAGAACAAAACATGTCATCATGTTTCCTGACAACTCTTGCAATACTAAACTCGACACATGAGCTACGCAGTGAAGCTTGAGGGACCTGGTTCCTCTGCCTTTACAAGAGCTGGAACTCCACCGAGACATCCAGCAACTCCTGATGTCCCTTCGTACCACTGTCCATGATGCCTGCCAAACGAAAGTCCAAAGTGGCAGAGTTGAATCTTTCAAATTTAGAAAAGAGGGTTTTGGCAGTGGTGGTCTCCATTTCCTCCATAAACCTATTCTCTCTAGCAAATGAACCATGGAGGTGCCTCAACAGCCATTCACAGGCACCTCCAGGTGTCCTTTATGTTAGAATCATAGAGTTGGAAGAGACCACAAGGGCTATCTTTTCCAACCCCCTGCCCTGCAGAAATACACGAGCAAAGCGTTCCCGACAGATGACCATCCAGCCTCTGTTTAAAAAAAAAAACCAAAGAAGGAGGCTCCACCACACTCGGAGGCAGTGCATTCCACTGCCAAACAACTCTTACTATCAGCAAGTTCTTCCAATTTTGATTTTATTTGATTTAGGGCCAGGGCCTGGGCCTGGGCCTGGGCCTTGCTTTATTGCAGCCTGTGTCCTTTGTTCCCATCCCTCTCCTGAGGGGAGTAAATCCAAAAAGTTTTTAAATCTTCAGCGCAAAAATGCTACAATCCAGCAGGTGGCAGCACATCCCCACACAACGCTCCCCCTCCCTCTATATAAAAGTGCGGTCTCTTGTAATGTTTGTTCAAACTTTGTTCTATTAGTGGAATGCACTGCCTGGGAGTATGGTGGAGTCTCCATCTTTGGAGGTTTTTAAACAGAGGCCAGATGCCCATCTGCCGGGGATGCTTTGATTGTGTCTTCCTGCATGCCCGGGGGTTGGACTAGATGGCCCTTGTGGTCTCTTGCAACTCTGTGATTCTATGGTTCTGTGATACATGTGCTCTACCAAAAAGCTCTTGCTCATCTCAGTGGATTCTGGAAAAGAGGAGAGAGAAAAGCAAGGACATGCAAGGCCAAGCATTGTGTGAAGAGTGACATACCCTCCAACATTTCACCAATGAAAACCAGGACACATGCAGCCGAGCAACATCAGAGTGTGGAAGTGAGAGGAGGAGAGAGAAATTGGGACATTTTAAAATTTTTATTTATTTATTTATTTATTTAGGTATTTATACCCCGCTCTTCAGCCACAAGGCTATCAGAGCGGCTTACAAATTGTTAAGCAATAGCAATTTACACATCTACACTGCATTAAGTAGTTTTCAGTGTGTATTAGCTAATTGCCCCCACAAGCTGGGTACTCATTTTACCGAAAGGATGGAAAGCTGAGTGAACCTTGGAGCCCTCTGGAATTGAACTTGCAACGTGTTTTTTAACCAAAGCTTAAAAAGTAAGACAGCAATGGATTAAAACCAGGAATTTCCCTGCCAAATCAGGACAGTTGGAGGGTATGGGGTGATTGTAATTAGAAGGAACAGACAGTCCTTTGGTTTCATTTGCTTTTCACTAGACCCCCTGCATCCATGACCATCAATCAGGGTTACAGGCAAAGTTGTTGCTCTGGAAGATGGCTACAAAAAGGAACAGTGGAAGCAGGGACTTCTCAGCATGTGCTGAGCCTAGGAATTTGTGATCAGTAGCAGACCTGGCATTTGCACAGAAATCTTTTCATACATAATACTTTATTAGTCAAATCTGAAACACTTATAACCATTATAACAATTACCATTCTATGTATGGGTGTGAAAGCTGGATTCTGAAGAAAGTTGGCAGAAAGAGAATCCGCTCATTTGAACTTAAAGATCCTGGAGAGTTCTGTGGCTAAAAAGACAAATGAATGGGTCCTAGAACAAATCAGGGCTGAACATGCACTAGCAGCCAAGATGACTAAACTGCGGTTGTTGTGCTTTGGGCATATCATGAGATGACAAGACTTAGTGGAAAAGACAATCATGCTTTGCAAGGTAGAAGGGAGTAGGGAAAAAGGGAGACCACATGACTGGTAGATTGATTCAGTCAAGGAAGCCACAGATCAAGGGAAGTAATAGTGCCACTCTATTCTGCCTTGGTCAGGCCTCACCTAGAATACTGTGTCCAGTTCTGGGCACCACAATTCAAAAAGGATATTGACAAATTGGAGCGTGTCCAGAGGAGGGCGACTAAAATGGTGAAAGGTCTGGAAACCATGTCTTATGAGGAAAGACTTAGGGAGCTGGGTATGTTTAGCCTGGAAAAAAGATGGTTAAGGGGCGATATGATAGCCCTGTTTAAGTATTTGAAGGGGTGTCACGTTGAGGATGGAGCAAGCTTGTTTTCTGCTGCTCCAGAGACTAGAACATGGAGTAATGGATGCAAACTCCAGGAACAAAGATTCCACCTCAACATTAGGAGGAACTTTCTGACAGTAAGAGCTGTTTGGCAGTGGAACACACTCCCTGGGAGCATGGTGGGGTCTCCTTCCTTGGAGGTCTTTAAACAGAGGCTGGATAGCCATCTGTCAGGGATGCTTTGCTCATGATTTCCTGCGTGGCAGGGGGTTGGACTGGATGGCCCTTGTGGTTTCTTCCAACTCTACCATTCTATGATTCTAGCTTTCCTGAGTTTGTGAGACCAAAGCAGGGCAGGGGATGACTGGGGGTCTTGGAAGTCTCTCATTCCTAGTGTCAAGACCAACTTAAGGTTATTGATTCTGTCCATAAATCACTATGCAATATGAGTACCTGATCTTTGCCTTGTCATTCATATGGTCGATAAAGCCAATCGTGCAGTCTCAAAAGAGTCATCATATGTTTGTCCCTTCCCCTGTGTAATTTGGTATGCCATACATGAATTCATTATCCCTGTTTTCATACCAGATGTCTTGACTTCACCTGGAGTCAAGGAGAATAAGCTTTTTTTTTTAAGTTGGTGGTGGTACTGACTCTTTAGAGAATTTAAAATCCATGCTGGACTACCGCAAATCGCCCAGATCTTCCATTGGTTGTGATCTACTTTCTCCCCACTCAAACTTACAATACACTCAGTACGTCCCTGCAACTGTGCATTCCAGTGGGAAATGGATTGGAGCAATTAACTTCTCTTCCTAGGTTGTATGTTGGCTTGCATTGATCTTCTTGATGAACTGTGACAGACATGGAAAGGGTGCCCACTTTCCCCTGAATCATTTGTCTAGGGAACTGTTTATTGATAGAAAAATAAGGAGGAGGTGGATTCTTTGCCCCCAGTGCTTATAAGACAGTGAACAAGGTGTTAAAAGGTAAGGCAAATCAAATGCAGTCAAAATGCAATAGAAACACAACCAATCGAATTAGTAGAGCAGAGTCAGGTGTGCCAATTAGTGCAAGAAGCTGAGCAGAAGAGATTGCAGAAGAGTCCTTACTCTGGCAGGAAAAGAGACTTAGAACCAAGTGCACATCATGAGGCTGAGAGTTCCCCAGGCTAGTCAGAACCACCTTGTGTCCTACCTGTTGTTGTCCCCATAATCACACACACCCCCAAAAAAATTCAGGATATAAGCCCTCACAAAATGGACAACTGTATTAAAAATACAAATTGCATTAATTAAACTGTAAAAAAATTCATTATGATTACACTAATACTTAAAATATGAAATATCAGGGCTCTAATTCAGAAACATTGATTAATCAGCTGCTTGCTCTTCCTGTTCAGCTTTCCAACCCTATTTTTTTTTAAATGTGTTTATCTCTGTTTATTATGTTTGCTGTATGGAATGCTGTGGGTTCAACAGGAGCATCCAGGTCTCTTCCCCACCTCCATAGGCCAGGTATGGGGAGCTGGTCATCCTAACATGTTGTTGGGACTCCTAGCCCCCCCCCCCCCAAAAAACTGGCCAGCATAGCCAGTGTTTAAGAATTATGAGAGTTGTACTCCAGTGTTCCTGTCCCTACGATAAGACCTTAAAGAGTTCTGCTGCTTACAAGGAACAACCTGTACAGCAGTCCGGCAGTCAGAGTATGAGACAGAAATGCCCTTCTAGCAATAAACGTTATTGATAGAAATGCATTTCTGTCTCATACTGTGTGTGGCAAGAGGCAGTGTGGTGTAGTGGTTTGAGCGTTGGACTACAACTCTGGAGACCAGGGTTCAAATCTCAGCTCAGCCATGGAAGCCCACTGGTGACCTTGGGCAAGTTACACTTTCTTAGCCTCAGAGGAAGGCAAAGACACTCCCCCAATAAATCTTGCCAAGAAACCCCTGTGATAGGTCTGCCTTAGGGTTGCTGTAAGTTGGAACCTATTTGAAGGCACACAACAGCAACTGAGCATGGCCTTCTCATTTTTCCTGGGGTTGTGGGGTGGGGAGGAATTCCTCTTCACAGCAGATGGCGCCATTGCTCTATTTTGCAACAGAGAATAAATTGGTGAATTAACAGGTACCTCCCCATTGCATGTGGAAAGGAAAGTAGTAGCAGCTACCTTGGATGTACTGTAGTTTTTTAGCCTGCCGGTATCAGTAAGACTGGAGGTAAACCAGGTTGCAGCTACCAAGGGAGGGTAGCAAAATGAGAGCATTGCCTCCAATAAGAATTCCTGCGTGGCAGGGGGTTGAACTAGATGGCCCTTGTGGTCTCTTCCAACTCTGATTCTTTGATTCTAAGAATTCTATTTCCCAGTGAAATTTTCTTTTGGTACCCCCCATTTCTAGTATGGCAGTAACTTTTACAACTGCAGGCAGGCATTTAGGAATTCAGGTAAAGTATCCAAAGAAAAGGGGCAGGCAAAGTGACCAAGGGAATGTTAACACAAGCAAATAAAGAGCATTAGTTGTGAAGCAATTCTCAGCGTCTTCTTCTTTGCAATGCTGAAATCTGGAGACTGAAGGTAAATTTCATGGAAGGGACAAAATTCAGGGGGTACGCCCTTATTTTGCACCCCCTGTTGCTACACCCCTGAGGTAGGCCAATCCACTGCCCAAGCAACAACATTAATTCACATTAAAATCAGACATAAATCCAGTAGGCCCTGTAAGACTAACTGGGAAGAAGAACCTTCTAACATAAGCTTTCATGGATTCAGTCCCACTTCATCAGATGCCAGAGTGGATTGAGTTCACAAAAAACTTACGCTGGGACTTTCTCCTTCCTAGTCTCCAAGGTGTTACTACATACCTTTTTGTCTTTTTATGCTAAAACAGCTAACTCCTTGAAAACATTACAACCAGGGTGCCCTTTCCTTTGATATATCTCTGCTTGCTGAACTTAAACCCTCACCACTAGGCTTGTAGCACAAGTACCAAAGTTAGTTTGGAGTCAGGAATGCAAGGCAAAAGAGTGTTCCTGAGCATGTGTGGTGTGCCTTGGTGCAGCTACTGGAAAAACGGCCTGTATCCTCAGAATACCTGGGGCAGGGGAAAAAAGGAGAGACGAATTGCAGGGTGAATAGAAGGTGAATTTGAAGGTAGGTTTAAGCCCTTTTCACTTTTGTAAAGTCTTCCAGCTCTTAAACTGTGTTAGGGT
The DNA here is from genome assembly GCA_030847615.1 of Gambelia wislizenii. Taxonomy (NCBI): domain Eukaryota; kingdom Metazoa; phylum Chordata; class Lepidosauria; order Squamata; family Crotaphytidae; genus Gambelia; species Gambelia wislizenii. Next base: position 36,158,537 of record JAUMIR010000010.1, read on the forward strand.
GGAACGGTATTGACCAAACTCTTAATGTGGGATTGGAGAACATACTTTCCTGCTCCATGGCTTGGCTATGGTGCTAAAAGGGTTAATGCCAGAGATGTTCAGTGGGGTGCCTCTCTGCTTTCCTGTCCCTTATCGGAGCCATGGAAGAGTTAACAGGGTCAGGAGTGTGTCAGCAGCTGGAGGTGTCTGGAAGCTGGCACATCAGTTATGCGCAGCGCCAGAGCCCTCCGGGATCCTCTGACATGGATTGGAAACTGCCTGATTGACAGCTGTGCCTCAGCTGGAGTCAAAGGCCTTCCCAGCCGAGCCACAGGTCAAATTTGGGCCTAGTCCCTCCAGGCGCTATGGGGAGGGGACCTCCTGCCACAGAATCTACAGCACCACTTCTCCTCTCCAGATGTCTGCCTGGCAGCACCATGTGCCTCCCTCCATGTGCATTCAATTGTGTGAAGTCGCCTGTTGACTTATGGCAACCCCATGAATTCCGTAAGGTTTTCTCAAGCAAGGAATCCTCAGAGGTGGTTTTGCCAGTTCCTTCCTCTGAAACGGAGCCTATAGCACCTGGTATTTGTTGGTGGTCTCTCTGGGCTTAGGGAAGGTTTTTCTTTTTGGACTACCACTCCCAGAATCTGGTAGTGACTGTCCAAAAATTCTGGGAGTGGCAGTCCAAAAAGGCACCTTTTCCCATGCTCCGGAGGCTCTAACCTGCAGCATTTGGGGAGAAGTGACCAAGGTCAAATCTTGTGTGTGTGTGTGTGTGTGTGTGTGCGCCTTCAAGTCACCTGTTGACTTATGGCAGCCCCATGAACAGAACCCTACAGCCCCTAGCATTCCTGTGCAGTCTCCCATACAAATACTAACCAGAGCTGACCCTGCTGAGCTTCCAAGATGGTGCCTTTGGGATATTTAAGCCAGCTTTGACTATTAGACTGAGCTTGAATACCTTTACTTTGAAGAAATCTCTGCAAATATGTAGGAAAGTGTTTGTATGTGCGTGTGTGTACGTATGTGCATGCACCATACCCACCAACATTTTACAGGTAAAACCCAGGAAACATGTGACCAAGTAGCACTGGAGTTATTAATGAGGAAAAACAGAAAAGCTAGAAGAGGCTGCAGCAGTTTGCTTTTGCCTGAGCCAACTTGGAGGGGCAAACTTCTGCCCCTCTTCTCCCCCCTGTTGCCTTCACTGAGTGCAGACTACTTTTGCACTTTGAATTCAGTTCGCAGCCATTGAAGTAAGATGAGGATGAAAGGTGGGGGAAGAAACTGGGACATTGTAAAAATAGTTGAAAAAGGTGGGACAACAGAGGAGTAATGGGGCCGTCTCTGCCAAATCTGGACAATTAGAGGGCATACTATTGGATGCAGCAACATTGGGGAGGGGGCTATATTTTCCCTGGAGCAAGAGAATTGAATTTTCAAGGGCTTGAGAGGTGGGACCCTTTGCCCTCAGTCTGCATCCAGTGTATGGCCCTAAGAACACCTGATCAAGATGACACCCACCACCATCAGCACAACTGTGGGGGGGGGGTCAAAATGAGGGCATTGCCCCTCCAAAGGAAAAATTCTGCTCCCGGGTGAATTTTTCCTTCAATCCCCAAAAGTCTAGACTCACAGAAAGTGAGACCCTGAAAACCAGACCCAGAGAACTCTTCCGTTTGCTGTGTTCATTCTCCCTGGGTCACTTTCCCTGCCCCTTTCCTTGGGACGCTTAAACTGACTTTCCAAAGGATCCACTGAAGTTTTAAGTCACTGCCATGCTAGAAAGTTGGCAAGTGAGGGAATCTTTTGTTTAGGAGTCATAATTCTTATGGGAGGAGAGGAGGCAATGCCCTCCTTTTGGCCCCCATGTATCAGCATGCCTCCTCCTCTTCCTCATTCATTCCTTTATATCCCCCCTTCCTCCCCCTAAAAATGGGGCTCGGGATGACTTACAAAAAGCAAAACCAATATCAATAAAAGCACACAGAAAGATGAGTTAAAACATCGCAGAAAGATGAGTTAAAACATAGTGGAATGTTATTGTTAAAATGCAATAAAGAAATCCATCAAAAGAGGAGAAGTCAACAGAAGAGCACAAAGGTTAAAAGGCCTTGCAGTTAGTTCTGTGCAGTTAGGCACAGAATCATGTTCACTTGCCTCCAGAAGAGCAAGGAAGCCACCCTCGGAGCCTCCCTAGGGAGGGAGTTTCAAAGCCTGGGAGCAGCCACCAAGAAAGCTCCCACCAAGTGTTCCTGGGATGAGTTCATTAGACTTGAGCTTGAAAGCGAGCTGTTCCTTGTCGTTCTGCGAGACTCTGTAAGCAGACGCAGCATGCGTTAATTTTGAGGGATACTTTTGTGCGTCTGGCTGGCCAGCTCCGTTGACTGACTTTCTTTAGCATGCCATTCACATAATCACGTGAGCAGCCTCTCCCATCAGAACTTAGCATGCTGTTTGGCAAGGAATGCTAAACTCCAGCAGCTTGCTTTGTGTGCTAGAAGCTGCGGTGAAGAATCATAGGATCATAGATCATAGAATCTTAGAGAGGGAAGGGGATGGGTGAAATCAAGGTATTGATCTTAGTGTGTCAACTCTGATATGACACGGAGCTGGATTGAGTTTTGAAGATGAGAAGGAAGGAAAACACATACACAGAATTCTTTAGCCAAAGGTTCCACCCTATGCATAGCTACTCTCGGTTCAATCAAGACATGGCAATGGTCGAGATGGACAAGTTTATTCTGAAAGCCACAGGCATTTATAGGTCTTTTTAGCTTAAAAAAGCAAAACACAAACTGTGTGAGCAAAAGAGTACTTTCTGCTTCTATTGTCTACATCCCTCTTGACCATTACTATCTTTTGGTTGAACTGAGAGTGGTTGTGAAGTAACCACGTGGACCCTAATGTCTATTTGCTGAATGCTGTCACCTTACAGTCACTATTTGGGGTCAGACTAGATAGCCCATGAGACTCTCGGACTCTGCAAAGTCTTTTTCCTTTAACTCTTAGGCTTAGTCAATGTTCCTTACTAATCAAACTCTATGTTCCATAAACATGCGATACACTGTTACCTTGTTACGTAAACAATTCTTTCTCTAATAACACTCGAAATGTACCCAAGCGTACCCAAGCTATTTTGTCTTGTACTTTCTGAACTATCAACAATTGTCGCAAGGAAGGGAAGTTGCTGACACCGGAGAGAGGGAGGAGGGATTGCTCTTTGCATACTGTCATAACTGTATAAAAATATTCTGTAGCCATAGCTCTTGGCTCTGATTCTTTGGAAGGTATTCCAGTCAGGCCCACGGGTGTAATAAAACTCACTTTCCAATCTGTGGGTCTGATTTCTGCAACAGTTGTGTGTAGGGTGGAACTTTTACCTAAAGAATTCTGTGTTTTTCCCTTCCTACTCAGATTCAGAGCTCAATCCAGCTCTGTGTCATATCAGGGTTGACACGCTGAAATCAACATTGTGATCTCACCTAACAAAGGGTCTACAAAGGCCATCTAGTCCAACCCCCTGCCATGCAGGAATGCACAACTAGAACACTCCTGAGAGATGCCCATCCAACCTCTCAGTTTAAAGACGTTCAAAGAGGGAGAGTCCAGCAATCTCTGGTTCCTGCTTTGTTTATTTCAGAAACAATAGGACCAAGAGAAGGCTGGAGTAACTTTCCTACCCCTTCAGCTTGAACGCTTTCTCTTGATCACCATTCAGGGGATGACACAAGAGAAAGAGCCTTCTCAGTGGCTGCTCCTGCCCGCCCTCTGGAACTCCCTTCCGCAGGAAGCTAGGCTGGCTCCCCCCTGCTCTCCTTTAGCCCGCAGGCAAAAACCTTTTTATGTAAGCAGGCTTTTAATGTGCAACTATGCCCATGGAGGGTTTTATTGAGGGGGTGTTTTTATCTTTTTTTTGTTGTTTAACTTTAGCATGTTCAAATAATTTTAAATTGTTTTAATGATGGTGATTTTTAAAATTGTTTTAATGTTTTCTGCGAGCCGCCTTGTGTCCCACTCTGGGAGGAAGGCTGCATAGAAATTAATTAAATAAACAAAGATGACAGTAGGAAATCTGACAAGTTGCTATGGTCCAGAATGGAATCAGGGAAGATAGGAAGGAAGTAGAAGAAATGTCCTGGTGAGGGTTTGAAGAGGGCATTGGCAGTGAGCATTAAAGGCCCGAACTGTGTTCAGAGCTCGCTCCCCACCCTAAACTGTATCTGGAAGCATGTCCCCCCCCACTAGCCCACATGGCTCTCTGCTTCCCTCTCCCCCCGCCCCCACGCATCAACCTGTCAATCAAACCCAGGGTGACACGCAGGCTGTCCTTGGTCATTATGGCTGACAGATGTCCATTATCTGCTAATCTCTCTGCATTAATAAGGTGTTTGCTGCCAATCACGCTTGCAAGAGAAGATGTGTATTTATTTGCATCTGTCAGGCCCAATTACTGCTGTGCAGACAAAAGCTTTTCTACACACACACACACACACACTTTCTATTTAATCTTCCTTTCCCTTTCATGCTTTCACTCTTACTAAGGAGGAGGAGGAGATCACCCTCCGATGGAATCTTGGGTTGGCTACTGATCAGGCCTCATCAACCCCTAGGGCTGCCCGGTCAGGACTATCTCAGTCCCTGAGATGAGACCTAGAATCATAGAGTTGGGAGGGATACCCAAGGGCTATCTAGTCCAACCCCCTGCCATGCTGGAACACACAACTCAAGCACTCTCTCAGCCTCAGGAGAAGGCCAGGGCAAGCCTCCCCTGAAGAAAAGGGGCCAAGGAAGCCCAAGGAAAGGGTGGCCTTGAGGTTGGCTTATATTGGGAACTGACTTGAGAGAGAAGGAGGAGGAAGAAGAGGAGGAGGAGGAGGAGGAAGAAAAAGGGGAGGAGGAAGAAGAGGAAGAAGGGGAGGAAGAAGGGGAGGAAGAAGAGGAGGAGGAAGAAAGGGAGGAAGAGGAAGAAGAGGAAGGAGGAAGAAGAAGGGGAGGAGGAAGAAGGAGAGGAAGGAGGAAGAAGAGGAAGAAGGGGAGGAAGAAGAAGGGGAGGAGGAAGAAGGGGAGGAAGAAGAAGAGGAGAAGGGGAGGAGGAAGAAAAGGAAGAAGGGGAGGAAGAAGAAAAGGGAGGAGGAAGAAGAGGAAGAGGGGAGGAGGAAGAAGAGGAAGGGGAGGAGGAGGAAAAAGAAGGGGAGGAAGAAGACGAGGAGGAAGAAGGGGAGGAAGAAAAAGAGGAAGAAGGGGAGGAGGAGGAAGAAAAGAAGAGGAGGAAGGGGAGGAAGAAGAAGAGGAAGAAGGTGGGGAGGAGGAAAAAGAGGAGGAAGAGGAGGCAGGAGGGGAGGCCGAAGCAGCCCGGCTTCCCGGACAGAGGCGGCGAGCCGTCCGGCCGGCGTGGCTGGCGAGCATGTGCAGAGCGCCTCCGTCCCCCTTCTCCCGCCTCCTCCGCCCTCCCTCCCTCCCTCCCTCCCTCCGTCTGCGCCGGCTCCGCACCGTGGGCCAGGCGAGGGCTGGGGGGACCCCCGCCGCCACCAACACCAACACCAGCCGGAGCAGGGGCGGGCGGGGCGGGGCGGGGCGGTGGGCGTGGGCTCCCTCTCTGCCTCCTCCCTCCTCCCTCCCTCCCTCCCGCGTGGGCGCCTCCGAGGGGCGGGGGGGGGGCTCCCGGCTGGCCGGCCGGCCTCTCGCTGGCTCGCCCTGGGCCGGCGTCCCCCTATGGCGGCGGGGCTCGGTGGGGCCGCCCAGAGGCCGCGGGGGCGGGGGAGCCCCAGCCGGAGGCGGCGTCGGCGGAGGCGTCGGGGGGCTCGTGGCCCCGGGAGCCGGGCCGGAGGGTGAGTTTATTTGGGGGGGGGGGGGCGGGAGGGGTCCCCCCGGCGGACTCCGCGCCCCGGCCCGCCACGTGCGCCCGCGGGGGGAAGGCGGGAGGGAGTTTGGGGGGCTCCCTCCGCGGGAATGGGGGGCGGGGAAAGTTGGGGGGCGGGAGGGGGAGGGGGGTCGAGGAAGAGTTGGGGGGCTTTTGTGTGTCGGGGGCGGCTTGGAGTAGTTGGGGATCCTCCAGGGGAGTTTGGGAGCGAAGGGAAGCAGAGGCGGTGTTTTGGGGGGACAAGTTTTTTTCGTGGGGCGCGGAGCTGATTCGGGAGACGGCTCTCGGTGAGTAGGCAGCGAGAATGGGCGACCTGGGGGATGATGGGGGATGATGGGGGCTGCGGTGGGATTCAGGGCCGGGAGGGGGCCATTTGTGTGTGTGGGGGGGGGGTTCCTGGCTGGCGACCCCGAGAAATCGGAGCTTCTTTTGCAGGGGGGGGGTCTCTGGGTGCACAAGAGGGTCCGGGGGGGCTGTGGAGATCTGGGAGGGGGTCCCACTGTGGGTGGAGAGGGGGGCTTGGTGGAAGAGGAGGGGGCTAGGGGTGGTGGCCCACCTTGCAGGGGTGGCGGGGCTCCGAGGTGGGCCACGGGGGACGTGGACTTCGAGAGGCAGGAGAGGAAAAGCCAAGTTGTTCCAAGACGGACCGTTTGCCCGACAAGGGGAGAGAGAAGACACCCTGTTCCTACAGCTGGGCTCACAAGGGGGGGAGTTCGCTTGGGATCTGGGGTGCCCATGTCGGGTCCCCGAAGGAATACTTGGGGCGAGAATTGGTGAGGTCCCTGGGTGCAGATGGGATCACAACGGGACTATCTCTGCTCTGTGGGGTGTGCGTGTATGTGAACACCAAGGGAGAAGGGCTTTTCTGGGGGGATGCTGAGCATGCCAATGGTGCCATCTTTTTGAGCCCCCAAAGGGAGACTGGCAGCTGTTACTCAGGGATCCTACCGGAGAAGGCCCTGATCCTGCCACAAACCTTGGTGGAAAAGTCCTGGAAGTATCCCGGAGGTTGGAAAACCAGGGCTGGTGCCTTGATGTCCTCCAGGCACGTCCCCCATCGGCCAGGAGGAGCCGGACTGGAAACAGGATGCTGGGAGATACTGTGGAGCATCCAGCAAGGATGCTTTGATTCCCTTCATCTGGGCAAAAAGGAAGAAAAGTGTGTGTGTGCCTGGCGGGGTGTGTGCGTCAAATGTAGCAGCCCCTTTGCAACGAACTGGTTTACTTTAGCATGAGATTTCATGAATTCCACCTCTTCGGATGCACTGAGGTCTTATTTTAATTTTGGTCCACCTTTTGCCATCCTGGGCCACCTTTTGCTCTGGCACAGGGCAAGGCGAGGACACAGGCATGATCCACACACGTCCATCAAAGACATTGGAAAGGAATGGCTTGGTTTATGCTGGAAAGAAACCCTTTCATCTGGGGTTTCTTTCCAACCCACACTCTTGTTTTCCTTTCCCGACTTTCTCTACCCTGGTTTTCATCAGGGTTGCAGGCAGAGTTTGGGAAAGTTGGCTTTGGGGGACTGCTGCTCCCAGAATCCCCTGCTCAACAGGGCTCTTGTTGTAGGTTAGGAAGCGTGGGTACCTGGCCTTTCCTGTCTTCTAGAGAAGATACATACCATATACCATGCCCACGCTATGTGAGTTTAGGAGTCCATGGTTGAAGACAAATTCTTTTCTCCAGTATCTCTCTAAGGGGAGAAAAAGGCCATGTAAACTTGGCTTGGATTGCAGCTACGAGAGGGAGAAGGAAATGAGGATGTCGCTCCCCCCAATAAGAATTCTTCCCTGAAATTTTCCTTCTGTCCCGCAATTCCTAACATTGCAGAGAGTCAGGCGCTGAAAATCTTTCATGCTTGGATTTCTTCTGTTTGTTGTGTTTCCCATCCTTTGGGTCACTTTGCCTGCTGCCCCTTTGCTTTGGGTGCCTAAACTCTTATTTCCAAATGCTCGATGGAAGTTTTGAAGATATTCCCATGCTAGAAAGGTAAGGGCTGAAGGAAAATTTCATGGGGTAGAATTCTTATTTATGGGGACACTGCTCTAATTTTTGTGTCCCCCCCCCTTTTATCTACAACGCCTGGCTTGCTGGCATCTTTTATCTGGCATTCCCAACCTGTCCAGTGCCATTCTGGGTCAGGGTGTGTATTTGCACCAAATAGCTCATGCCATGGGGGTCTTGGCTGATGTTCTCTCTCGCCACCCTTCACTTCCTTTCAATGACACTGACAGACATATGTGGATCATGCCCGTGTCTTCACCTTGCTCTGTGCTGGAACTTGGGTTAGGTTGCAAAAAGGAGACAGAATGAATTTAACATTCAACTGTGATGGGGCAAAACCAGGCAACCCTTCTGCTAAAAATGTAGGGCAACACAAGACACACACACACAGATAGTGCACTCTGATCCATACCGTTTTCCTGTGCAAACTTGGCATCTCCAGGGATTAGCTGTGTTGAGAATCAAGTTGTTAATTCCAAAGAAGCATTGTTGAGGAATGAAATATCACACCTCATGAGACATGAGAGCCAGTGTGGTGTAGTGGTTGGAGTGTTGGACTTGGGCTCTGGGAGACCAGGATTCGAATCCCTGCTCAGTCATGGAAACCCCCTGGGGGACCTTTTCCCTGTCACACTTTCTCAGCCTAAGAGCAAAGCAGTGACAAACCTCCTCTGAAGAAATACTGCCAAGAAATCCCTACTTTTTAGAGCCAGCATTTTTGTTATAATTTGAATGTTGGGCTAAGATTGGAGAAGGTCAGTGTTCAGATTTCCCCTCAGCTATGGAAACTGACTGGGTGGCTCTGGGCAAGTCACACCTCTCAGCCTCAGAGGAAGGCTGTAGCAAAGCTCCTCTGAAAAAATCTTGCCAAGAAAACACTAGGAGAGGGAATGTGGCATAGTGTCTGAGTGTTGGCCTAGGATTCCAGGAGTCTGAATCCTCATTCATCCATGGAAACCCATTGAGTGACCTTAGGTAAAGTTCCACTCTCTCAGCCTCAGAAGAAGGCCACAGCAAACTTCCTTTGAAGAAATCTTGCCCAAAGAACTCTAGGAGGAGGTCGCCATCAGTTGGCATCAACTTGATAGCACATAACACCACCATTATTCAATCAGACCTGTGTAACTTTATTAGAGTTGTAGACTAGCCTCTTTCCCACCTGATCTGGAAGTCCAGGGGCTGTCTGAATGTTGAGAGAGAGACAGAGATGTTCTGCATGTGGTCAGAGGTTTGCCGCCCTTATTGAACCATTGCCTGTTCAAAGGCTCTGAGTGCAGAGAGGAGGTTCTAGGTTTGGACTGTTGGGACTATAAAGGGGAGTTTCAGGTTGCAAAGAAACTGCTGCAGCCATAGATGTCAGGCAAAGTTTCAACAGGAATCACAGAGACTGACTGAGGCTTGAATAAGGAGTTGAGAGAGTCCGTAGGACTGGCAGAGACTGATGTTTCATCATCCAGAGAATTTCTTCCAGCAAGGATGCCTTATACAGAAGAGAAGCAGAGAGAGCAATATGAATTAGACTTTGCAAATCTTTTTTTGTCTTTCTCCCCACCTGTCCCTGGGGAAGTGAAAGCTCATGGCACAAAACAGGGAGTTTTCCAGGTTCGGTAGGATATATTTTTATTTGATCCCTGCCTGTCATCTTGAGCATTCTGATCCTGCATGTTTTCTAAAGGTTCTGAACGTTTGATGCTTATGATTAAAATCCACATAGGATCCAACTCCTGATTAGGAATGTAATTCTTCATTCTTTTTCTTCTTGAAGGAAGAGCAAAGAGTAGTTTAAGCAATTTCCTTCCCACTGTGACAAAGTCTTTGAAAACTACCCAGTTTTTGAAGCCTAGATGCAATTTGGGACTAATTCTGCACAAAACTCACATGTGGTTGTTTTGTGTGGAAAACAGCATTTTCTGCATAGGGAATGATTTCTCAACACAGAGGTATTATTCTCTGCACAGGAAAAGCTGTTTTCTGCCTCAAAAGAGCTGCACCGAAAAACCATTTCCTGCTCTTTTCTGCACAAAACAACTACATGCAAACTGTGCCGAATTAGTACCAAACTGCGAAGATTCTTGCCAGTGCAGGATTCTTCTGGCCAGGATTTCTCTTCAAATATTTTAAAAATATTTTTTTCATCCCTAATCCAGATCCTATAGGAGGCCGCTTTGGACACACAGCTGCTGCCTGAGGCCAGATTTTGAGGGATGGATTGAGTTCATAATTGAAACCCAAACCAGGGAAGTCTGGAAGCCCAAAGCTGTGTCACCTTTCACTTGGGTGCCACCTTGGGCTTAAGATTTTTCATGGAGCGTGATCACAATGCAGAGTATCTGTGGGTCCCCTCCAAAAAACCCCAACAATATTCACACCTTTAACAAGGCATTTAGTTTTGACAGTTTAACATTTCAAATTATGTTTAAATTGATTTTAATGGTATGTTGTCTGAGATGCTATGGTATAGGGAAGGACAGAAAAATAAATAAATAAATAAATGAAAATAGCCAGAGGAGTGAGGGATGCTTTTGGACAACTTTAAACTGCTTCCAGTTAGGAAATCTCTAGTAAATCAACTCTTTGCCTCCACTACTTCTTTTCTGGCCTTTAAATAGGCTACAAGAGACTCACATAATGTGTTTGAAGGTGGATGCCCTCTTTGTGTGTGTGTGTGTGTGATTTGCAAGATCCATCTAGGTAGCTAGTAGGAACATCTCTCAGTAAAGTCCATTTTATTTAAGGATTTGTTGTTGTTAATTGCTGTCAAGTTGACTTCAACTTATGGTAACTCTATGCATGAGAAACCTCAAAGTCCTGTTATCAACAGCCCAGCTGAGGTCTTGCAGACTCAGGGCTGTGGCTTCCTTGATTGAGTCTCTCCACCTGGAATGGGATCTTCCTCTTCCTACTGCCTTCCACCTTACCAAACATGATTGCCTTTTCTAGTGAGTCATGTCTTCTTATGATACGTTGAAAATATGACAGTCTCAGAGTATGACAACCTTATGACATGTCCAAAGTACAACTGTCATCTTGGTTTCTAGGGAGAGTTCAGGCTTGATTTGCTCTCAGACCCATGTATTTGTCTTTTTGTCAGTCCGTGGTATCTGTAGTTTTCCTCCAATACCACATTTCCAATATGCTGATTCTCTCCTCATCAGCTTTCTTCACTGTCCAGCTTTCACAACTGTACATAGAAACTTGAAATACTGTGTGGCAGACAATTCTGACTTTGGTATTCAATGATATATCTTCACATTTGTGGATCTTGTCTAGTTCCTTCATAGCTGTGCTTCCAAGTCCTAGTTGTCTTCTAATTTCTTGACCACAGTCTTCATTTTGATTAATGACTGAGTCAAGATATAGGAAATCTTTAACTATTTCACTGACTTCATTGTCTGCTTTAAGGTTACCCGATCATTATTTTTATTTCCTTAAAGTTCAAGTATAAGCCTGCCTATGCACTTGATTTCCCAATAGCTGTTTTAAGGATGGGGTGGCCAAAATGAGCCCCCCCCCCGATGTGGTTGGATTGCACTTCCCAGCATCCCTTACTGGCTATGGATGACTGGAGTTGCATTCCAACAACATCTGGAAGGCTGCAGTTGCATAGCCCTGTTTTATGATCTGTAAATAAAGAAAACCATTATTTTCCCACCTTACCTTGCGATATCGATTTGAACAAGGTGTGCAAAGTCTCTTCCTCAGACTGGGTAGGCAGACTCAGCAGAGCTTGGAAAAGTCTCATTCTTGGACCAGGGCTCCCAGAATCACCCATCCAGCTAGTCTAAAATGGTAACTTTTCCAAAACAGCAGAAGTTACCTTAGGTCTGGTTAGAGCCATCAAATTGTTATGGCTGAGGAGAGACTATAGATTTTTAAGAGTTTGTCCTCCGTTACCTTGGGAAAAACAGGTGTTGCAGGCTTTGGAAACCATGTAACACCCTGCTGTGCCTGTTTGATTCCAGAGCCAACATGGCGTAGTTGTTTGAGCATTGGGCTAGGACTCGGGAGACCAGGGTTCAAATCCCCGCTTGACCAAGGAAACCCACTGGGTGTCCTTGAGCAAGTCATATTGGCTCAGCCTCAAAGGCAATCCCCCTCTGAAGAAATCTTTCCAAGAAAACCCAGTGGTACATTCACTTTAGGTCGCCATAAGTCGGAAACGATTTGAAAGCACACAACAACAACAACAACAACAACTGGTAGATAAGTGTCCCCATGCTATGAACAATGCCTCCCTATCCAACTACCATGGGTTGCTTGTTCTCAGGGTGGGGATGTAGCAAGTCGATATTTCTTTCCAGGTGTTAACTACCTGAGATCAAACCAGTGTCTAGATTGCAGGATATATTTCCCCATTGGCCATAAAAAGCTTCATGAATCATAATGATTTCAAAGCCCATTCTGCAGTGGGAGATTTCTATCCAAATTATAGTACTCTACGGTGAACTCGCCACGGGTCAGCGTAAGAGGGGCACTCCAAAAAAGTGATACAAGGATTCCTTGAAACAATATCTCAGGCTCGGCCAAATTGATCACCAAGAATGGTCCGCCCTGGCCTCACATCGGGAGGCATGGAGACACACTATCCACAATACTGCAGCCTTATTTGAGAACTCACGCCGAACAAGTCTTGAAGAGAAACGACAACGCAGAAAGAATCGCAACCTGGAAACGTCACCCAAGGAGACCTTCTGCTGTGCTTTCTGCAACCGGACTTGTTTATCTCGGATTGGCCTTTTTAGTCATCAACGCGCTTGCAGAAAGCATGGGATGAGTCCTTCCTGAATCTTCGTTTGTGAAGAAAAACCAGAGAGACTCGGACCACAAGAATTTAATTTTAAGCATAAGAGGTATTATTATTCAAATGGATCTCCTCAAGGGAGGAAGTGGTTGTTGTACAGATATCCCTCAATGAGTCATAGAACCATAGAGTTGGAAGGGGTCTTATGGGCCATCAGGTCCAGCCTCCTGCTCAATGCAGGATCTTCAACTCAAGCATCCCAGCAGGTAGTTGTCCAGCCTTTTTTTCAATGCATCCAGAAGAGAAGACCCCACCATCCCTCTAGGCAGTTGACTCCATTGTCAAACCGTTCTGGCTGTCAGAAGTCCCTTCTAATGTTTGAAATCTACCCTCTTGTAACTTAAAACCATTGAGTTGATGTGTTCCAGGGTGTTAATTCTTTAACAGAAAATTTGGTACCAGCGGCAAAAATAACATCGCAAGAATAGGGACAGGATTCTACACCACAAAAAGAAGAGCCGTTTGACATGTTTCAGCAGATTTTTTTAGTCCAAAACTTAACAGTGTACACATGTGAAATGAAATGATCAGGCCAGGGAAGCCCAAAATAAGTGAAGAAAACAATTTATAACTTTCCAGAGAGTACTTGAGGGTGTCTTCAAAAAAGCACCCAGAGATGATTTTTTAAAGTTTTTATCAGCTACTATGATTCTCATTATTTCCATTTTGGAGGCCAAACTTCTACATCTATGCTTTTAAAAACATGTTACAGGTAGATGGTAAGACAGGCTTATCTGCTATCTCCCTTGCTTTCTGTTTTGGTGCTCACACATGCTCAGTAAGGAATTTAGGGGGTAGCTGCTGTTGACCTTGCCTACTGTAGGCAGGTGCACACAACAACAGTAGGATGATTTAGAGCAGAATCCCATTCTTTCCCAGCTCAAGCGTCTTTGCGTTGTCTGCTACAGACACACTACTGCCATCCAACACTGAACGTCTGTGTTTCTCCATTCCTCCACTATCATCCTCCCAATGCCAATGCTGCTAAAAAAAAACCTTTCAGCTAGATGGAAGAGGAGGAGGAAAAGGAGTTTCTGGGGGAGACAAAGACTTTGCAAAATGGAGCTTTGCTGTCGGAGACTTTGGAGGCATGCCTGTTTGTATTGGGCTTGCTGGATGGAAGACCTCCTGTTCCTTGGCTCCTATTACATTCAGACCCTAGTGCCCCAGGCTCAGGGCAGTGAGGGCTTAAGCTTGGGCAATCTCCCACGTCTAGTTCAGAGCATCTCCAATTTTTAAAAAGGATCAGTTAGCAAGGGGCAAGGAGGATCCTTTCTTTAACTGACAGCCTGGAGTGTAGCTTTTGATGGGAGACACTTAGCCACTACTCATTGGCTGGTATAAACCAGCTTTCTCTCAGTCCTGATTGTTGAGGCCCCGGTTTGATTAGATGGAAGCTGTCTGATGTTTAAGTACTAGCCTGTTAATCAGAGCTTAGGAAAATGGCTTCTTTGAACTAAGGCTACCAGGCCCCCTAATCAGTAAGACTAGTAGTCCAGATATTCATCTTCACAGTGGTCAGGAAAGCTATGTTAGCTTCTGCTTCTCTGCATCCAATATTCAGAGGTAGACTGCCTCTGAACATGGAGGGTCCAATTAGCTTGACACATCCTTCTCGGCAAAGGGGTGCATTACTTTCAGTCCTGTGTAATGCAGGAGCAAACTCAATTCTTTGTATGTGGATCTGTGTGAACTGAAAACAACGCCTCTCATGTGTAAGGGAGTCCTAGCATATCCTCCAACTATCTTCATTTGGCAGGGACAAACCTGGTTAATCCTATGCTGTCCCACTTTCTCAACTATTTTAAAAAAAATGTCCTGGTTTCTTTTCCCTCCCACTTTCTCCCTTTATCCTCAACTTACTTTAGTAGCTGCAAAGTGAATTCAAAGTGCAGAAGTACTCAGTTATTTCAGCAGAGGGAAGAGGTAAGAAGTGGGTGGGGTATTCCTTTTCCTAAACTCAGAACATAAAATGCAGGCTTTCTCTGTTTAAAAGAATAGTTATATGCGTTTTCCCTCATTAATAATGTTTGCTTCTTCTTTCCTGACCACATCCTTTTGATCATACTCTGATCTGGCTCAGCCATCCATATCCCAGTTTTCATCTGTGAAATGTATACAACTAGACATTTTTCTGGGTGAGAGAGCCCTGGGGACTTATATCTTCGTAAGTGGACTTAACATCTGTGGGAATTAATTGAGTTAATTGAGCAAAAACTACTTTTGCACTTTGAACGCAGTTTGCAGGAATGGAAGTAAATTGAGGACAAAGGAGGAAAGTAGGTGGTGGAGGAGAGAGAAACCAGGACACATTTAAAAGCAGCTGAAAACTGGGGAGGCAGAGGAGTAATTGAGGCTGCCATTGCCAAACTGGGACAATTGGAGGGCATGGCCTTTTGCAGTGGGACTCCATGAATTGTGTCGTCCTTCTTTGTGCCTTGGTTAAGCTCAGGATTCCTTGAATAGGTCCTGGGACTGCTTATGGATATGGGAAAATCCTGAGACCTTGAATACTTAATATGGGAACATTTTGCTCCTAGGAATTTGATATGGGTGCTTTAAAAACCTCTGAAGGTTTTTCTCCTGCCCTGCTGCCCTCTTTGCAGTTCTCTGCTAGTATTTGGTGCAATGAACCTCCCTCATGCCAACAGCTCTGCACTGTGCTCAGTTTTTGAAACTCGCATGCATACCCTTCCTTGTTTACCCTCTTTGGGCTAATCTCCTTTCTGAAGTGGGCTGTGACTTTCCGAGCTTTCTTCAGTTCTTCTTCTTCTGTATTTGCCATCCTTCTCTCTTTTATAGCTGGCATTCATCCACCAGGAAATGTGCCTTTCCAAACTGGTGGTACCTAGACTCTCAGGGCTGTCCCACCAGTCTCCGTTTTCATGGCTCGGAAGTGTCCTTGTGCCCCACCCTTTTGACACCCTCGGCAGCTGGCCAAGGTGTTAACCGAGGGCTGAGCTGCTCTTGTGGGTGGGCATTGGTATGCACAAGGCATCCTGTCTATTGATGATCTCAATTTTATATGCGCGAGAGGTGTGGGTTTTGTATTGGTATGTGCGAGAGGATGCGAGTGCAGTTGTGCGTGCCTCCGGATCGGTATGCGTGGGCGCTCGCGTGTTTGATGCGGGGAAGGGTGGGAGGGGGTTGAATTGGACGTGCCACTCTGGAAAGCGTGTCTCCACTGGCAGGAGTTGGCTTGTAGAATTATGGTTTCGCCTTGTGTTTAAGAATCGGGGTGATTTATTGTTCCTTTATTTTAAAAAAGTTCCCCTCCACTGCAGACAATATTTTCATCTCCTCTGCTTTGCGGAACCATGTTGGACAGTTCTGTACAGCCCTGCCAAACTAGGCTGCCTTCAGCTTTGGTAGATTTCACCACTGCCCACCATCTCCAGGAGACTGGAATATAGGGTTGCCAAGTGAACTGCAGGAATAGACTCCTGTACCTTGAATAGCTATGTAGAAGAGGGAATTTTGGTAGGTTGCCACTTGAAATGCAGGGCCAGGCTCCAATACCTTTAATAGTGGTATCACCATGCAGGATGAATCAGAGTTGGAAGAGACCACCAAGGGCCATCTAGTCCAACCCCCTGCCATGATGTGAACTACAGTCATGACAGCCCCAAGACCATAGCTCTGAGGAGGCTCCTTGCCCACCCCTTTCCTCAGAGCCCAGTGATGGCTGCTCAGGCATTATTCCTAGAGATTGGCCTATGAGCCCCATTGATTTCAGCTCTGAGCCCCTGCCCCTTACCTCCCACCTTGGTTTATCAGATGTCATGGTATAAAAGAAGGATTTTCAGGATAGGGTTCCTGTACCTTTAATAGTAGAGTGAGAGAATTTAAGTAAGCTGCCAGGTGAAATGCAGGACTGGGTTCTCGTACCTAGAATAGTTGTATAAAAGATGGAATTTGAGCCACTTGCCAGGTGAAATCCAGGACAGGACACCTGGACCTTTAGTAGTGATACAGAAGAGGGAATTTCAGCAGGTGCTCAATTTCCCTCTTTCCCACAACTATTAAAGGTACAGGAGCCCTGTCCTAGATTTTATCTGGCAACTCTAGACTGAAAGAAGTTTGTTGGCTACCGTACAAGGAGGTTTGAAATGAATGCATCTTTGGATATATTTTTTTCTGTTGTTTAAAATGGAGGTTTGCCAAGGCTAAGTCAAGAAGCTTACACATCTTGCTATTTTTTAAAAAGGTGGCCTTGCTGTATCAAAGCAAGGTCCACCTGGCCTGACATCCTGTGCCCATCAATCCCAAAATTCCTCCATGAAGCCTATAATTCAAGTGGTGATGTTTCTCTGTATCTCTAATCCAGAGTTGTTTTGCATTTGTACATAAACTCTCTGCCAGAGAGCCCCATCCAAACTACAAGCTCCAGGATCCCATAGGATCTAGGGGTGTAGATATGGGAAAATGCGGGTATTGAGCCTCCAAATGAGAATTCTGCCCACTCCAAATGCAATGATCCTTCAGTCCCCAAATTTCTAACATGGCAGCGAGTGAGACATTGAAAACCATTCACACCTACAATTCTTTTATATTCTGTTTGCATTTCCTTGCTAACTCTGCCTGTCCCTTTTCTTTGGAGGTCCAAGCTGTACAGTATTTCTAAATGCTCATCTGAAGATTTAAGGCTCAGCAGTGCTAGAAACTGGAGGGCAGAAAGAAAATTTCATTGGGGGTGGGCAGAATTCTTATTTGGAGGGGCAGTGCCCTCATCTCCCCCCCCTCCCATTGTAGTTACACTCCTCTGCTGATTTGTTGGTTGGTTGGTTGGTTGTAAAAGCTTATGTGCCATCTGTTTCCCTGGGAGAGAACTCAATGTGGCAAGAGAAACCAGCAACCTTTGAAATGATCTTTCCAAACCCAAATGTATCAACTGTAAGAACAGCAAATAACCATCATGGCTATTTTTTTTTTAAACAAAAACTTACAGACCCAAAGCTATTCAAACCTTTTACCAAAGCTTTCTTAATATTATGCCTTGCAGGTTCCAGATTTTTTTTTTTTTTTTTTTGGAAGGGGGGTGTCTATGGGAGGAATATCCTCAAAGACACCCCTGCTAATTTTCCCCATTGGCTGCTCCTTTCCCTTTAGTAGTTAGCTAGCAAATAAGCAGGCAGTGGTAAGTGCCTCCCCTTTCCGGCCACTTCCAAATACAGTTGTCTGTCCACCTTCACGGATTTGGCATTCACAGATTTAAGTATTCACGCCTTGACAATATTCTTGGGCAATTGGGCAATTTTGGGCAAGTCATACTCTCTCAGCCACAGAGGAAGGCACTGGCAAACCCTTCTGAACAAATCTTGCCAAGAAAACCCCATTATAGGTTTGGTTAGAGTCACTGCATGTCAGAAATGACTTGAGGGCACACCACAATAGCAGACTCCAAGAAAGCTCAGCTCTTATTTTTCAGTGAGAAATGTAAGGTTTTCCAAAGCCAAAGGTTGAGGAACAAAAAGATTTGCACTCAGGTCTTCTCAGGGCCAAGTCAAGCACACTTGTGGCACACCTCAGAAAAAACAATGTATCCACAATGGAAATGTATGTATTCAGATTTTTATTTTTGGAAGGTTTGTTCTCTCCCTCCCTGGAGTTGTACTGAGAACTCAGTGGATTTTAATTATAACTCTAGCAAGGGAGTCAGCAGTAATTGAGCTAAATTTGTGTCATAGTTTATGCTAATATTTTTTGCAATTAGTGGCTTTTTAGCAAGATTCCCTCGCTTGAGCTCAGCTTCTTTCTGCTGCTCTGGAGGCATTGTCAGCATGCATTTTTCCTTCCTTCTCTTTACTCCCCCTCCCCAAAACCCCACCTTTGGTGCCAAACATACTCTCCAACATTTCAGAGATGAAAACAGGGCACGGGTGGCCAAACAACATCCGAGGGTGGTCAAGATGGCAAAAATTATGAATGAGGAAGAACGCACAGGCTAGGAGAGAATGCAGCATTTTGCTTTTGTCTGAGCCTGCAGGGAAGGGCAAGATGATTCTGCCCTCTCTTCTCCTCCTGTTGGGTTAATTGAATGCAAACTACTTTTGCACTTTGAACTCATAGAATCATAGAATTGCAGAGTTGGAAGAGACCACGAGGGCCATCCAGTCCAACCCTCTGCCACGCAGGAAATCACAATCAAATCATTCCCGACAGATGGCCATCCAGCCTCTGTTTAAATACCTCCAAGGAAGGAGACCCCACCACACTCCGAGGGAGTGTGTTCCACTGCCGAACAGCTCTTACTGTCAAAAAGTTCCTCCTCATGTTGAGGTGGAATCTCTGTTCCTGGAGCTTGCACCCATTGCTTCGTGTTCCATTCTCTGGAGCAGCAGAAAACAAGCCTGCTCCATCCTCGATGTGACACCCCTTCAAAAACTTAAACAGGGCTATCATATCGCCTCTTAACCGTCTTTTTTCCAGGCTAAACATACCCAGCTCCCTACGTCTCTCCTCATAAGGCATTCTTTGCAAGAATGGAAGTAAGCTTAGGACAAGGAGAGAGTGGGAAGAGGAAAGATAAACCCAGACATTTTAAAAGCAGTTGAAAAAGTGGGATAACAGAGAATTAATCAGGTAGACCCTACTTTAAAATTTCAGCTCTCAGATTTCCCCAGGAGACTGTGGGAGTGGTAGTCCAACCACGCCCCCGCCACATTTCCAGTTTCCGCTCAAGCCCCATCCAAGCAACATGGAGGAGAAAAGTCTGGGACAGAGAGAGATACTAACTACCAAACAACAACAACAACCCAGCCAGGGCTACTGCGTTATCAACTATCTGATATTTACGTAACACACTAGTACAACTTGTATAAGTACAGTTGTCCCTCCGTATCCATGGATTTGGTATCCATGGATTTAAGTATTCATGGCTTGGGAAAATATTCTTAAAAAAATAATAATCCAAAAAGCGAACCTTGATTTTGCCATCTTATATAAGGGGCACCATTTTGCTATGCCATTGCATATCATGGGACTTGAATATTCATGGATTTTGGTATCCATGGGGGCGGGGGTGTCCTGGAACCAAACCCCAGTGAATATGAAGGGACAACTGTATTCTTAAAAAAATAAATTCCAACAAGCAAACCTTGATTTTGCCATCTTATATAAGGGACACCATTTTGCTATGCCATTGCATATCATGGGACTTGAGTATTCACAGATTTTGGTATCCAAGGGGGGTCCTGGAACCAAACCCCAGCGAATATGAAGGGACAACTGTACAAGGTGGTTTCTGAAGTGTGTCACCCATATAGTCAGAGATAGAGATACATCCAGTATTTGCATGGCTGTCAGTATCACAGGGAGGGAGTCTATTCTTTAAAAGACCTATCCAAGGTGCTGAATCTATTTTTGCGGGGAGCAGTGTTCAACCACTTAGATAGCTCCTTTAAAGTTCAGACTAGAATGCGGAGTAGGTTTCCTGTCTTGCCGACTTGGGAAGCACTGGCTGCTCGCTGTCAGAAGCAAGGCATTTTTTATCTGCAAAGTGTTTAACAAACAAGTCACAGCAAGTTCCTGAGCAATCCTTGCTATTCACCCAAAGCACTGGGATTTATTAAGCGATGTACTCCTTGGAACAATTTTGCCATCTCACTTTGAGCAAACACAGCGGTGGCAGAGAAGTAAGTACATTTTATTGCCACAGAGTAAGCTCTTAAAATGCATAGAGGGTTTAAAAAAAAAAGATTAAGAAAACCTGATATATCATCTGTTTTTAAACCGGTTAATGAGTTGCATAAATTTGTATATTACTGATATCTTGACACTGGACATCTTTTTTTTTTTTTTGAGATAACACAGGGAAAAGACAAGACAGTTTGTGATTCATTTATTTAATCTTTTTAAAAAATTGCTGGCCATTGTTAGCAGAAAATATTTTCCTTTGGGGAAAACAACCCTCTTAACATATTGACATACCAGAACCAATACACTTGTTTGCAAAAGAATTGTGAATCCTCTTTGATCCCAACCTCATCAAATGATAAAGTATTTTTTGTTTATTAAAAATATTCATTAATGACTTTTTTTGGCCCCAACAGGATATGCAATGGAATATACAGTTGACCCTCCTTATCCATGGGTTTGGTATCTACAGATTAAACCATCCACAGCTTGAAAATATTTTTTAAAAAAATCCAAAAAGCAAACCTTGCTGTTTGCCATTTTATATAGGAGACACCATTTTACTATGCCATTGTATGTAATGAGACTTGAGCATCCACGGATTTTGCTAGCCATGGGGGATCCTGGAACCAACCCCCAGTGGATACCAGGCCCGCTGTATATTAAAAACATTTTTAAAAAACCAATTAAAAACCATTTAAAAAACCAAACCCATTAATTGATCTACCCATTTAGTCTTATGAAATGGACTTATTAAGAGTATTGTGTTGAGGACTAGAAACTTAAGGGCTTCTTTGGGGGCTAAAATGGAATGCCGTGATTCAAAAGAACCTTTATGGAGGATGGGGCCACCAGTGGCTACTAGTCAGGATGGCTACATTTTTCCCTCCAGCATCAGAGGCCATATGCCTCTTTATTTCAGTGAACATGAGAGAAATTGCACTCATATCTGGCTTGGAGGCTTTCCGTAGGCGGCTAATTGGCTACTGTGCACAGAGTATTCGCCTAGATCAATGCTTCCTATGCTATTTGATGCAGCGGTCAAAAAAGCCGGTGCAATTCTGGGCTGCATCCACAGGAGTCTAGTGTCCAGATTGAGGGAAATTGTAGCACGACTCTCGTCTGCTTTGGTCAGACCTCGCCTGGAATCCTGTGTTCAGTTCTGGGCATCACACTTCAAGAAAGATATCGACCGGTTGGAATGGGTCCAGAGAAGACTGACCAAGGTGATCAAAGATCTGGACATCAGGCTTCATGAGGAATGGCTAAGGGAGGTGGGTATGCTTAGCTTGCAGAAGAGAAGACTTGAGAGGTGACATGATAGCTATCTTTAAATGTCTGAAGGGATGTGATGGAGAAGATGGAATGAGCTTATTTTCTGCTGCTCCACAGTCTAGAACACAAACCAATGGATTCAAATTACAAGAGAAGAGAATCCACTTAAACATTAGCAAGATTTTTTTTAACTGTTCGACAGTGGAATGGACTGCCTTGGAGGGTGGGGGACTCCCATCTTTGGAGATCTCTAAATAGAAGCTGAGCTGACCTCTTTCAGGAGTGCTTTAGTTTTGTGTTCCTGCACGACAGGAGGTTGGACTAGATGGCCTTTGGGGTCCCTTCCGACTCTAACATTCTGTGATCCTATGATTGTTTTAGACTGTTTTTAAGGACTTTTTTAAAAAGAGTTTTTAAATGTGGCTTTTCTTTTGTTCTTATCTGGGTTTTGGTGCTGGGTTGCCAATTACGTACTTTCTTGTGAGCTGGTTTCATGGTTTTGTGGCGTGGCATTCAGCCTTGTCTGGAAGAGGCTGCAATAGAAAAGGACTGGGTGCAGAAAAGCATAGAAAGCTTCGGAGAATTCTAGGTATTTCCCCTACATGAGTTGTTGTAAAATTAACTTGCAACTTACAAACTGGGGGGAAGAGGGTGTGTGTATATGGGGGGAATATTATTAAGCTTTCTGTCTGCAAGTCCAGCCAGGGACTTCCTATACGTGGTTTCAGAGCCTTAAAAAGATCATCACATTGGACTACAGACCCCAGAATCCACCAGCCAGCATAGAAGTAGCATGCTAACTGGGGATTCTGGGATTTGTAGCCCAGAAAAACCCAAGTTTCTCAGCTCTGACTACAGGGTAGCTGTTTCTGTTCCTGCCCTTTTTAGCACTACAACATCCAGAATCCCCTCACTTACCTAATCTGTAGAGTTTGGAGATGTCCCTGCTTTTGACTATAGCCTGGCTGTCTGGGGGATTTTTGGAGTTGGTCCCAAAAGGTGATTTTCCCAAGCTTTGCTTCTCTCTGTTTAGAATTTATGGCTTTTTCTTTCCTTTAGTACTCTGTAGAGGAAGGTGTCTGATGGGTCTCTCTTAGCCTGTGTGTTCTTCATTCATAACTTTTACCATCTTGACTACACTCTGATGTTGTTTGGCCGTGCATGTCCCAGTTTTCATCTGTGAAATGTTGGAGGCCAAGAAACTTCAGATGTGTGATCAAGATGGCAAAGCTTCTTAATGAGGAAGAACACATAATCTTGGAGAGGCTGCAGCAGTTTGCTTTTGCCTGAGCCTACTGGGAAAGGTGAGATTTTCAACCCCTTCTCTCCCCTCCCCTCCCTGCTCCTGATCTGTTGTCGTTGCTGTGTGTCTTCAGGTTGTTTCCAACTTATGGTGACTCTAAGGACTTTTTCGGACAAACAAAAAATAACGCTAGCAGCCTCTTCATGTTGATCGTGAGTAAAAATCTGCAAAATATGACGGCCAAATGTCCCAGCGGTACTGCAACAGGCGTCATGCGAAACGGGACGGGCGTCATGCGAAACAGACGCCCTCTAGCACTGCAGCCTCGCAACGTGGAGAGGCTGCTAGCGTTATTTTTTGTTTGTCCGAAGAAGTCCTAAGGTGAACCTATTACAGGGTTTTCTTGACAAGATTTGTTCAAAGGAGGTTGGCCATTGCCTTCCTCTGAGGCTGAGAGAGTGTGACTTGCCCAAGGTCACCCCATGGGTTTCATGGCTAAGTGGGGATTCGAATCTTGGTCTCCAGAGTCGTACTCCAACCCTTAAGCCACTATGCCACACTGGCTACTCCTGATTTAATTGACTGCAAAACTACTTTGTACTCAGTTTGCAGCAGCTAAAGTTAACCAAGAAGGAGGGAGAAAAGTAGGAGGAAGAGGGAGAAACTGGGGCATTTTAAAAGCACCTGAGAAAATGGGATGGCAGAAGATGAAAATTAATTGCCAAATTAGGACAGTTGGAAAGTACAGTTGTCGCTCCGTATCCATGGATTTAAGTATTCACGGCTTGAAAATATTCTTTAAAAAAATAATAATCCAAAAAGCAAACCTTGATTTTGTCATCTGCTATAAGGGACACCATTTTGCTATGCCATTGCATATAATGGGACTTGAGTATTCATGGATTTTGGTATCCACGGAGGATCCTGGAACCAAACCCCAGAGAATATGAAGGGACAACTGTATATCATCTAAAAGTCCCAGAGCTTCAACCCTGTGAGCCTTGGCCCCAGTTATACCATTGATGGTAGAGATCCACTTACATCACCCTGAGTACTTCGGAATAGGGACCGGACACAGATGCTGCAAATAAGCTCAAAGAATCTGGGATCATTAATTCTCACAGCAAATTCTGGGGCTGAGTCAGGATGGAGGTATGTCAGCTTAAAAAGAGAAGGAGGTGGATCATCAGTGGTGCTCACCCATCTCTCCCGGCCCGGCTGCACAGTCGGATCTCGGGATTTCTTGCGCAGCACGCAACCCTCCTTTTCCGCTTGGCTGCTCTTGATTGTAGCTCAGCAAGAGGTGAAATTGACTGGGAAAATTGTGAGCGAAAGAGGAGGCAAATGCACGGCCTGTCAAGGTGTTTGAGAAGGACATGGGGGGGGGATAAGACACTCCCTCTTACTGTGGGGTTACGTAAGATTCAAAGGGGGAAAGGGATCCAAACACCCCCTCACTAGCCAAGGCAATCCATGTGCCAAGAACACTGCTCAAGAGATGTCTGAAGGGTTTAAGGGGTTCTCTCTTGCAAATAGGTCCTAAGTTACTAGTCCACTGTATCTTTTAAAAAAAATAATTGTGAGCATGGAGGCAAATTTGTCATGGGCCTCTTTCACATCGCACTATGAATCCACTTTAATTTCCATCCTTCAGAATCCTGGGATTTATAGTTTAAGGAGGGGAATTTAGGATTATTTGCCAGATTACTCTAGAGAGCTTCACAAAGCTACAAATCCCAGGATTCCACAGAATAATGTTGAGCAAAGAAAGTAAAGAAAAAAGACAGTAATGGAAAGGAAAACTGACCACAACTCTTCCTTTTGCTATTTCACAAGGTTGTGGTTTTGCCTCAAGGAAACCAAGGTCTGCAGGATGCTCTGAGGCCAAGCACCCGAATTGGATGGTTCCCGAATCAAGATGGCGACTCTGTATGGCAGTGAGGTGAAATGCGTCAGCGTCGAATGGGACTTCCTGCAGGGCCTTTTGGTGAAGAATCAGCCGGTGCCCTGGTAAGATGTTACCACTTATGGCTTCCACGGGGCTGTTTGTCATAATGATTTAACAGAGCCTGGAAAAATGACCTTTTTTGAACTACGCTTCCCAGAATCCTGCAGCCTGGTTGGGGAGTTGCATTGCAAAGAAGTGACTTTTTCAAGCTCTAATTAGAACTCAGGGTTATATGCTGAAGCTCAATCTTTTCTTAAAAATAGATTTTTAAAATTAATTTTAGGCTATGGCACATCATCCATAACAATTTCTCACCCCTGAAAATACAGCAGTACATAAAGTAACATTTAATAGTACAGTACTGTAAAGTATATTTCCATAATATAAAATCATACATAATATATACAAATTTCTCTCTCTCTCTGGCTTTTCTTCGCAAACGAAGATTCAGGAAGGACTCATCCTGATGACGAAAAAGGCCAATCTGAGATAGACAAGTCTGGTTGCAGAAAGCACAGCAGAAGGTCTCCTTGGGTGATGTTTTTGGGTTGAGATTCTTTCTGCGTTGTCGTTTCTCTTCAAGACTTGTTCAGCGTGAGTTCTCAAATAAGGCTGCAGCATTGCGGATAGTGCGTCTCCATGCCTCCCGATGTGAGGCCAGGGCAGACCATTGTTGGTGATCAATTTGGCCGAGCCTGAGATGTTGTTTCAGGGAGTCCTTGTATCGCTTTTTTGGAGCGCCCCTCTTACACTGTCTACAAATTTAGTTGTCTGCAAATTTAGAAAGTGGCTAACCAAAAGAACTTGGAAATCCAACATTATCTCTCCCACCCTATACACAATCCAGGCCGTAGGGTGGATTGCTTCATTAATATGATTCCCTATTATCCACAGTTTCAGATATCCAAAGTAGGGGGGTCTTGGAATGTATCCCCCACAGACATGGAGATCAACCTGTACTTGTTATATTCCGTTACAAATAATTTTTTTTTTTACAAAATGATGGTGGTGGTGATGGTGGTAATAAAAATAATATTCACCACCACTACCACAGAATTTATTTTTCAATGGGCTACCAATGGACTGGCTCTATAGTGCCTTCAAGCCTGGAGGAGACTGTCCCTCAGTCGTAGGGAGCATGAGTGTCACGGCCGCTTATCAGCTTCCGTCTCTCCTTTCTTCCTCTCCAGCCTCCAGGCCCTGCGGAAGGAGAAATCCCGCAATGCGGCACGCTCCCGACGGGGCAAAGAGAACTTTGAGTTCTACGAGCTGGCCAAGATGTTGCCGTTGCCTGGAGCCATCACCAGCCAGCTGGACAAGGCCTCCATTGTCCGCCTCACTATCAGTTACCTCAAGATGCGCGATTTCGCCAACCACGGAGACCCGCCCTGGAGTCTGCGAGCGGAAGGGCCTTCCCCGGCTGGCAAAGGTGGGCAGTTGTGGAGAGGAAACACCCCTGTGCATGAAGGGTGGATGGCAGCCATCTTGCTAGATGGGACCAATTTCAATGGAGATGCACTATAAGGGAGAATGGCTTGGTTTTGAGGTGCTGCAGGTAAAGGGCCGAACAGGCCAGGAGCACTTTCACATGACACAATTATATTATACAAGTTGAGTATCCCTAATCCAGAAATCTGAAATCCAGAATACTCCAAAATCAACATTGTCCATATGAGGGTGGCTGAGATAGTGATGCATTTGCTTTCTGGTGGTACAGTGTACACTAACTTTGTTTCATGCACAAAATTATTTAAAATGTTGCATATAAAATTACCTTCAGGCTATGTGTATATGAAACATAAATGAATTTCGTGTTTAGATTTCCCAGATACCTCCTTATGTATATGCAAATATTCCAAAATCTGGGGCGGGGGGGGGAATCTGAAATCCAAAAGCACTTCTGGTCCCAAGCATTTCAGAGAAGGGAGACTCAACCTGTATTAGGTATAAGTAGTCCCCCTGAGTGCATTTTGTCTATCAGGTCAGGGACTAGGAATGGGGCGCCCTGTGGCTACCATCGGCTGGAGGCTTGGGCCACCAATTCTCCCAGCCCAGTGGTATCTATGCTCTGGTGTTAGCCAAGGACTGCCTGTCTCTTCAGAAACTCTTTCTCCAAGTCTTGCGTCCATTCCTTCTTCCCTCCCTGCCCTCCCTCATTTCTCCAAAAAGGCATGGGGTGTGTGTGGGGGGAGAGCTCCATTCCGACACACATACACCCCACCCGCACAGAGGCACTTGCCCAGATAAAATAGCATTGATTAGCCATGCAATAAATCACCATTTAAATAATGCAGCTTCAAAGTGTGTAATTAAATAAATTAACTGCCTTGGAAGAATACAGGCTTGCAGCAATTTCTGATTACTATCATTACCCGCAGGGTAATTATCAGCCAAATAACGAGTGTTCCATGAAATAGGGATAAACATCTGCCTGTTGTTTGGGGGAGATTGGGTGAGGGTCTGTCCTTCCTTCCTTCCCCCTCTGCCTCCTCCCCCCCTCCCAGCAGATTCCAGCACTGAGAAGGGCTAGTCTTGTGATTGTCCTTTTTGGGGGCCCTCCCTATCCCCCCCTCTGCTTGTCTCCACTTTGAGAGAAAAGCCAACTTTGTAGGGAATGAATTCTATTAATGATTGGCTCTGAAAATTAGCTCCCGGAACTTTTGCAAAAAAACCAAAAACATGGAAGGGTTTTCCCTCTATTGTTTTGTTGCAGCTGTATCTTCAGAGAGAGTTTAAAAATAGAAGGCGGCATGAAGGCCATGCTGGCTAGGGGATTGTGGATGTCATAGTCTAAAAAAGTAACTTCCCTAAGCTCTGGTCACTCAGAACTGGGGAGAGTTGGATACCTTTTTAAAAATAATAATCAAAAACTACAGCAACAAATACTGCAACCTCCCAACACAAATTTCTCCTGCCTGGAAGAGTCCAATGTCAGAGCTTGCAAAAGTTATGCTTTCAATTGCAACTCCTTGCTGGCTTTTCCAATCTAGGCTTTAGCTTAGTGCTTTCCAACCTGTGGCCCTCCAGTGTTTTGGACTACAGCTCCCAGAATTCTTGACCATTGGACTAACTGGCTCAGGCTGCTGGGAATTGGAGTCAAAAACACCTGGAGGTCCACAAGGTTGGACAGCACTGCTTTAGATCAACCAACACCAAACTTTTCCAAGCTCTGATTTTGATCAGCCCCAAAGGTCCTCTTCCATCTCTTATTAATTATCTAGGAGCTTTTTAAAGCAAGTACTTACAAAAACAAAACTACAGATAGCAGCTGGGCTCTGAGAAGAGGCATCTTGACTCTCTAAAATGAGGGATTGCCTGTCCCAAGATGGTTACCTGTGATCATTGTCTTAAAAACAAATGCAGTGCTTTCTTCAGCCTTGTTACTCTCCTAACTCTTGCTTGCTCCACGTGCAAAGGTGGAGAGATAGTGCAAGGCTTGTACAATTCATTGATGGTGATTTTGTTGTTTGAGTTTGAATGCTAGCATACGCTCCAACTTTCCTGATTTGGCAGGGGTGGTCCCGATTAACCCTCTGCCATCCCACTTTCCCAGCTGCTTTTAAAATGCCCCGTTTTCTCCTCTCTTCCTCCCTCTTCCCCGCTTTGTCCTCAGCTTACTTCAATTGCTGCAAACTGAGTTCAAAGTGCAAAAGTAGTTTGTACTCAAGTAAATCAATTCAGTCCCCAACAGGCACCCAACCATTATCTGAAACAGGGCTGGGAATTGCATGGTGTTCCTGAACTGCACCTCCCAGCTTAGGGTTGCATGGCCTGGCCTCTCTGGTGCTCAGGGCAAAGGAGAGGAATCTCAGGGCAAGGGCATCACCTTGAAAACAATCTGTCTATCACTCTGTGTTCTGGCCCCCCTGTTGTTGCAGGTTGCTTTGGAGCAGCTGCTGTACAGGTTAACCCCTGTATCCATGGATTCATTATCCATGGTTTTACTTATCTATATCCAAAAATGTATATTCTCCCTAGGCATTTCTAGGTTCTCCAGTAAGATTCTGTGGTCAACCTCTGGCGCTGGTCTCATTGAAAAGAATAGGGTTCCCTATTATCCACTGTTTCAGATATCCACAGAGGGGTCTTGGAATGTACCCCCCCCCCCGCAGATACAGGGGATGACTGTTTTCTGCTCAAAGCAGAGCTTGGAAAACTATCTTCATCTGGAGTCAGCACTAACCACTGGAAACCATTCCTCCATCCAGACAAGAGAGTGGTACTCAGCAATCCTGATTCGCAACACCTTCCCTGACTGGCAAATTATCCCCCCCTCCGCCACCGTTTCTCCCAAAGAGGCTGTTGTCCAGAAATTTCCCTGTACTGATTACCATCTTTAACCTGGGGCCAATTTCCTAATCAATCGCATTAGCGCAATTA
Organism: Gambelia wislizenii; assembly: GCA_030847615.1. Taxonomy (NCBI): domain Eukaryota; kingdom Metazoa; phylum Chordata; class Lepidosauria; order Squamata; family Crotaphytidae; genus Gambelia; species Gambelia wislizenii. Next base: position 36,187,671 of record JAUMIR010000010.1, read on the forward strand.
GTAGCGTTTTTTAATGCCCGACAGCAAGTCTCCCTCCCCCATCTCAGCCAGGGGTGTGTGTGTGTGGGGGGGGAGAGAAATATATTAAGGCTGTGTTGATTAATCAGTCAGCGGTTTATTAAACATCTGGAGCGGGACCAATTGTTCAGGCGGATGCGTAAAAAAGGAGTATAATGTTGGGATTTCTCCCTCTCCTCCCTGCCCCCAGTCACTCAGCCAAAATGAGAAAGAATAGCAAAACTCTACAGAGCTGGGGATTTTTTTGGGTGGTGGGGTAGGAGAGGATCTGGGGGTGGGTGAGAAGTGGATGGGTGGGCAACTGCAGAGGGGTGGGTGTCATTTTCTCCCCCTCCCCATAAGCAGCGTGCATCACTGTGTCACTTTCAGCGGCTATTTTGGGTGGCTGGGGCCCCACACTTTTTCTGGAGGGGTTTTCTGGGGAGGTGGAAGAGCTAAATTGTATTTGAGGCCAATTCATGGTGTTTGGGGGCAAAAAAGTTACTTGAAATCAGCATTTAAAAAAAAAAAAGGAGGGTGGGGGGGTCTTCGATGGGCTGGTGACCAGCCTCAAGGGCCACACTTTGGGTTCCAAAAGGCCAGATACTGTCCATCCACGGTTCCACATGTTGCCCAACCCTGTTGTAAAACAAAAGCTATTCATGAGGAGGATTATTTTATTGGTCCATTGGTGTGGCTGGTACTTTACAAAGTATGAGGCCCCTATCCCAAGGTGTTTTCAATCCAAAATTCAATACCAGGCAAAAGCAAAGCAGGGAAGTAAAGGGCATGGAAGTTGTGGTAGACAGGTGGTGGATTGTCATTGTTGTTTGCTGTTAAGTCAACCTTGACTTATGGCAGCCCTTTGCATACCTTCCAACATTTTATAGGTGAAAACCGGGACAGGTCTAGCCAAGCAATGTCACTGTGTGGACATGAAGGCAAAATTAATTGATGAGGAAGAACAGACAAGCTAAGAGAGGCTGCAGCAGTTTACTTTTGCCTGAGCCGACTGGGAAGGGCATGATTCTGCCCCCTCCTTTCCTCTCCCCCTGCTTAGTTAAATGGAATGCCATGTGTTTTTAACTATATTTTAATAATGGAAATTTAATTTATTTTTTTAACTTTTGTAACTTGTGAGGTTTTAGTTGTATTTTTAGTTGTTTGGAGGAACCCAGGGCCACAAAATGAGCCTTTGGGGGCCTCTTGGGCCCCACGGGCCAGACTTTAGCCGCACTTGATTCGGACACCCATCTTTTGTCATCCAGCCTCTGTTTGCTTGCCCTATGAGGAACAGCTTAGGGAGATGGGTATGTTTAGCCTGGAGAAGAGAAGGTGAAGAGGGGACGTGATAGCCATGTTTAAATATATGAAGGGATGTCATACTGAGTTTGGAGCAAGCTTTGTTTTCTGCTGCTCCAGAGTCTAGGACAAGAAACAATGGACTCAAACGACAGGAAAAGAGATTCCACCTAAACAATAGGAAGAAATTCCTGACAGTAAAAGCTGTTGAGCAGTGGGATATGCTGCCTGGGAGTGTGGTGGAGTCTCCTTATTTGGAGGTTTTTCAATAGAGGCTGGATGGCATCTGTCGGGAATGCTTTGATTATGTATTCCTGCAGGGCAGGGATTGGACTAGATGGCCCTTGGGGTGTCTTCCACATCTATGACCCTCATTGAATTCTTCTCAGTCATAGATGCTCAGAAAGTGAGGAGTGGTGACAGTCATTGCCTGGATTATCCTCCCCCCCCCCCGCCACTCCCTGTAAAGGTGAATCACCCAAGTTTTGGCTTCAGTCCAGAGAGTGATTGCACACTGGCTACTCCAGCTAATGGATCCAGATTGCCTTGTATATTGGCAGGATGTTGGGAGGCCCCCTGTTCTTGTACTTCCTCCCCCCCTGCGCCCTTGCTCCTGCCTTGGGCTAAGATCGATGCGTCTGGCTTTCAAAATGGGGAGTGGCGGGGAGGGGGGATTGAGAGTCATCGAAGGAGGTTCAAGGACTGCCCAGGAGGTGGCACAGAAGAGAATGGCAGAGTGAGTGGATGAAAAATAGTCCACCTTGTCCCCATCCGTCTCGCTCCAGCGTGCCTTTGCCCATCACGTTCCTCTGCTTGGGTTGAGGGACACAATGACAGCGTTGTCCTCTTCTTGTTCTGCCCATCCTCTAAGGAGCTCAGAGCAAAGCGCAGAAGGCTCCACCTCGCCACTTGTTCAGGTGTCATTATATCTTATGCATTGAGTACCAACCACAGTTGCTCACAGCTTGTCATTCAAATACAGACATACACACACAAGGAAACACACACACACACAGATCATATTTTCCTGTCTGGAAATTAAGATAGACATCTAAGCTAATAGGGCCATTCCAGATCAAGGTGAATATAGATTTCTTCCTTCTGGCCAGATATCCTTAGGTGGGCCCCTCTCTTACTCCGCCTGTTCCCTTTTTGTAAATTGGGAAGAACAGCCTTTCTTGTTAATTGCCTTCAAGTTGGCTTAGACTTATGGCAACCCTATGAATGAGAAATCTCCATCATCAACAGCCCTGCTGATGTCTTGCAAACACAGGGCTGTGGCTGCCTTGAGTGAGTTCATCCACTTTCAAGGTGGTCTTTCTCTTTTCTTACTACGTTCCAGTTTGCTTAAGGATTATCATCTTTTCTAATGAGTCATGTTATCTCATGATATACCCAAAGTGCAATAGTTCGGTTTGGTTATTTTTCTTCTTCTGGGAATTCAGGCTTGATTTGCTCTCAGACCCATTTATTGGTCTTTCTGGTGCATCGCCACATTTCAAATGAGTTTATTTTCCTGCTATCACCTTTCTTCATTGCCCAGCTTTCATACCCATGCATGGAAATCAGGAATACTATGGCATGAATATTTTCGTACTGAAGGACACATCTTTACACTTGAGGATTTTATCTAGTTCCTTTGTGGCTGCCTTACAAGTTCTAGTTTTTTGATTTCTTGACTACAGTCTCCATACAGACTACAACAGACCAGCCTACCTTGCCAGATTGTTGTAAGGAGGATAAAGAATGCATGTAAAGCACCTGGAACATTCCAAAGCTGCTCTGAAAGGTGAAGGCTAATTATTTTTGCACTAGGTCTCCTCTGGAGCTGGTTTTATCTCTCTGTGCTCAGCATCCACGCTTGGAACAACAGATCTGGTAGTTCCAAGTAACCGATCACAGGATTGTTACAAAATTCTATCACATAAAATCCCACCACCACAACCACACACCTTTATCCCCATCTCTGAATTACAAGTCTTTTATCCTGCATTGCTCAGTCCTCTAACTTTGCCAGCAAGGAGCTGAGAGACAAGCTGCTCTTTTGGCATTCAGCTGCAGCTAATTCTGCCGTTGCTCTGCTCTGCGAAAGGCACATCGCAGCTGTGCTGCCGTAATCCGCTGCAATTCCACCGGCTTTATTCTCCCACATAATTACACACTTGGGGGAAGAATTCAGTGATTGCTCCAGCTCTGGACAATTTGCTCTTTTGCGACTCCAATAATCCCGCCAGATTTTGACATTAACTCCCTCGAAGCTTTTGGAATGGGGTGTTCCTATAAAAGAACAAGAGTGGATGGATGAGGACAGGCTGAACTCAAGGCCAAAGTTGGTTTGCATCTACAGGGTTTAAGTTTGGGCACAGGGTTCAGCCCAATCCCAACTTCTCTACTTTTGCTGTACCCTCATTGATTGTGAGGCACCAAAGAGATGCTTTGTCATATTTGTGGGGTTCACTGTTGGAAACTTTAGGGTTGACTGCATACCCTCCAACATTTAGAGATAAAAACCACAACATGTGTGGCCAAGGAATATCCGAACATGGTCAAGAGGGCAAACGTTATGAATAAGGAAAACCACACAAGCTAGGAGTGTCTGCAGTGGTTTTCTTTTGCCTGAGCCTACTGGGAAATGCAAGATTCTGCCTCTCCTCTCCCCCTAAGGAGTTAACTGAGTACAAACTACTTTTGCACTTTGAACTCAGTTTGCAGCAATCAAAGTAAACTGTGGGCAAAGGGAGAAAATGCGAAAAGGAGAGATAAACTGGGACAATTGAAAAATAGCTGAAAAAGTTGGGTGACAGAGGATTAATCAAGGCAGTCTCTGTCTAGTCAAGATAGTTGGAGGGTATAGATCTAAAGTCACGTTGGGCTTTATAGCTCATCACCGGCACTTTGAATTATGCCCAGAAATAAACTTTATGCCATCCGAGTAGCTATGAATCAGGTAGAATGTTTGAGGACTTGGATGCATGAATCTCCCCTGTTTAAAATGTCTTGCTCTATTTTGAGCTACACCTCAGATCCCTCTCAACCCTGTTCCAAATTTTCAAGTGGGGTTTGTCCACTGTTCACCCTGCCCCTTATTCCAGTTTTCTTCATGAACTTAAAAAAAAAACCTTTTGGAAAGTGGGCAGGTGTGAGGTTTTGCTTTTGTGTTCAAGAAATATGTGGAAGAGTAGCTGGCAAGGTAGGCACACTTTACCATTCTTTTAAATTGTTTAAAGTGTTCTCACATAATCAAAAACATAAAGAGGGAAAAAACGGTGTGGTTTCTTTTAAAAAAAAAAAATCCTAGGAGAGCTGAAAGTAAATGAGGATTTGGAGCTGGGTGCCTATAGGTATACAGGGGGAAAATAGACTTAAATGTATCTAAATTTTGCGGATTGCAAAATTTTGTTTTTTTCTTTCTTGGTGCAGAACTTTAAAAAAAACAACACACGTAGGTAGACAGCCAGTGAGCCCTAAATGACAGCAAGAAATGGGTGGAAATCGTCAGTGTGTTACACGCAATGCCAATCTGCATTTAAAGTAAGCGGGTGTTTGTATAGCACAGCAACAACTCCTTAACAATATTCTAGCAACGTTCGAGATGTGAGTTTGGAAGGCAGAGCTAATTTATCTTGGGTGATTCTGCAGGATTCCACTTTGAATCTGTAAAATGCAGCTCCTTCAAAATTGGTGCTGTCTTTCAGAAAAGAAAAGGAAAATCAAAGCTCCAAGCCATTCTAGAGCAAGATTCTAGCCCTTGTGGAAGTATTAAAAACCCTGCTAGACAGGGGATGGAGAATTTGCTTTTCTCTTGGTATCTGTTGATACACCGGCTGCCACCCCTTGGCTAACATTCTTAGGAGCCAGAGGAATGATCTTGCAAAAGGTTGGTTTGGACATGGGAGTGTAGCTCTTGAGCAAATCTCGAGCTGTCAATATAACTGGCCCAAGGAAGCTTCAGGGAAGATAAAACTGACCAAGAGAAAGGCTGGGGTTTTGCAGTGAGAGAGCATGTTTGCTCTAAAATTGTGTGTTTCTTCCATCCGGGCTGGTAATACAGTCGTCCCTTCATATCCACAGATTCTGCATCCATGGATTCAACCATCCATGGCTTAAAAATATTTTAAGAAAAATCTAAAAAGCAAAGCTTGATTTTGCCATTTTATAGAAGGGAGACCATTTTACTACACCATGTCTATAACAGGACTTGAGCATCCATGGATTTTGATATCCACGGGGGGTCCTGGAACCAAACCCCAGCAGATACCAAGGGCCCACTGTACTTTATATTTGCATTGCTCTGTGAACGTATAGATTTAAAATATTTATATCTCATGTTTGCAAAGGTATAGTCTACCAGGCAGCTCACAAAAATATGTAAAACCCATGTATGTGTGGAGAATATGTTACTAGACTTAGCATTTATAAATGAAACCGCTCCCTTGTTCCCAACAAACATTCCCGGAAAAGTAATGGGACAGAAAGGAAGGCCTGTAAAACATATGCACACAGAGATGTAACTATATATATGTATATAAAATATATACAGGTCACCTCCCACATCTGCCCTGGTGGCACTGTGGTTAAATGCCAGTACTGCAAGCCACGAGGTTATGAGTTCGATCCTGCAGGGCTCCAAGGTTGACTTAGCCTTCCATCCTTCTGTAGGTTGGTAAAATGAGTACCCAGCTTGTTGGGGGCAATTAGCCAACAAACCACGTCTTAGGGAGTGCTTTGGCACTGATAAGCAATATAGAAATATCAATGCTATTGCTATTACGTATCTGCAGAACCACAGTTTCAGTTATGTGCAGCTGAAAAAATAGGGACACATACCATAGAGTTGTGCTAGAAAATGCCTAGAGAGGAGACTTCTCTAGGAATCGCTTGGTCTTCCAATGCAATTCTATGGTATGTTTGCACTAGACGTCCTTTATTTTAATAGGGTTCACTATAATCTGCAGTTTCCAGTCTCTGAGTTAAGTCTGGGAACCAAACCCCCCACAGATATGGGTGTGTGTGACTGATAATATGGAACCAACCAGACATCTAATACTATACATTTTTATTTACAAGTTGGAGTCAAGAATTGGTACATTTCTACCGATTCTGACTCTAACTCCACCACTCTACAGCTCTGTATAAGCAGAGGTTGGATAGCAATTTCTCATTGCAGATGGTTAGACTCGACGGCCATTGATTTGCTACTTTTCTGTAAGCAGTCTTGTTCGCTCTTAGATGTAATCTGAAAATAGTACAGGTACAGGTTGGCCTCTGTGCTGGTACTGAGTTTCTATCAACACACTTTACCAGCCTTGGTGGATTCAAATCAACCAAGAGCCACTAATTCTTCAAGGGTTCTCAGACTGAATGATAGAGTTAGAAGAGACCACAAAGGCCATCTAGTCCAACCCCATTCTGCCCTGTAGGAAGACACAAAGCATACCTGACAGATGACCATCCAGCCTCTGTTTAAAAACCTTCAAAGATGGAGACTCCACCAAACTCAATACTGAGGCAGTGTATTTCAAAATCTCTTACTGTCAGGAAGTTCTTCCTAACGTTTAGGTGGACTCTCTTTTCCTGTCGGTTAAACCCATTGCTCCGTGTCCTAGTCTCTGGAGCAGCAGAAAACAAGCTTGCTCCATCCTCAGTCTGCCATCCCTTCAAATATTTAAACATGGCTATCATGTCCACTCTTAACCTTCTCTTCCCCAGGCTAAAGATACCCATCTCTCTAAGTTGCATGGCTTCCAGACCTCCCACCATTTTGGACAGTCTCCTCTGGACATGTTCCAGCTTGTCCACATGCTTCTTGAATTGTGGTGCCCAGAACTGGACACAGTATTCCAGGCGAGGTCTGACATAATCACTCACAGGCCTCAGCTGTTGACTGGGGCTGATGGGTGCTGAAATCCCAAGCAATTGCATGCCCCAGCTTGGGGAAGGCAAGTCTAGTCTCTTTCTCTTCCCATCTCTGACCTGACATCAATTGAAAAAGTTGTACAAAAGAGATTAAGAGGAGCCAGTTTAGACTCTTTTGCAACAAAAACCAGAGTACAAAATTCAGGTGCTTATAGATTGCAGAAACTTTTGTGGGAACTCTATGCTGGTCTGCACTTTGTATGTTGTTAAAATTTTAACTGTGCTTGTTTTAATTGTTATTTAATTGCTTGATGATGATGATGCATCAAGGTTTCCCTATCTCCAGTTCTACAACTGTAGTTTTGCTCCATTATCTCTAACCATTGAACCGTATGCATATCTATCATGATCACTTTGGAGTCCAAATCTTTTAGGGCTTCCATGACAATTCTTATCCTCCCTCTTTCAGAAGTTTCAGGCTGTTTTTCTTTCAAATGGGCTCCTGTTTTCTGAGTTCTCATTTTTCGTCTTTTTTTTAAAAATTGCTTTATGGCTTTCAAAGCTGGCAAGTTGCAAAATCCTCCCCTCCTACCTACCCCACCCTGACTACCCTTCCCTTCCCCGCAATCCTAGCAGCTTTCTAATTCTTACATTAAATGCTTTTAATTATAGGAGCATTCTGTCTGACCTGTGGGGTTATTTCAAGAGAGGAAAAATGAAGGAATTAAAGAAAATGACAGAGCAAATTGCCGCAATTAGCGGTGCTGGTATTGTTCCGTGTGTCTGTCAAGGGACTTCTCTGTTTGTTAGTTACAAGTAAATTCGTAGAGATAACGGAGACAGCCATTATAAATGCCATCTCCAAGGCTGCCGAGTGCCACAGTGATTTTCCTTTATTTTTTAAAATATATATATATATATATATATATATGGAAAGAAAAAGAAGGGGAAATGAAACACTCTTTGTAAAAATGATATTTCTCCTTGAAATTGAGCTGCGGTGTAGGAAGTTCTTCACCACACCTCTTTTCTTTTGTAAATCCATGGCGTGGATTTGTGCCTCTCTGTCCCATCTAGGTCACAAATGGTTAACTGTGCCATGCCCAAGGGCCACTTTATTGCCCCAGGATCTCTAAGCGGCCACATGAAGTTGCCGAAAAATATGAAGAGAAAACCACAAAAACAAAACCGGAAGTAGATAGAAGCCAGCTTCTAATTTTGAAAAACGAGTACTGTATTTTTGGATGGTAAAAGCCATGTCGTGTGGAGTCTGCAACCTGTTTAAAAGGTGAATTGCTTCTCCTGAGGCCCGTTCACACCACACAATTACAGCTCTATGATTCCATTTGTAATTGCCATGGCAACATCCTGTGGAATCCTGGGATTTGTTGTTTGGTGAGGCACTAGAGCTCTCTGGCTGAGAATTCAAGCATCCGACCTCAACTGCAAATCCCAGGACTCCACAGGGATGTTGCCATAGTAGTTACAAGTGGAATTGTTGTGCTCTAATTGTGTAGTGTAAAATGGCCCCTGGATGCTTCCTGGAAGGGCAATTCACCTTTTCTAATGGCCCACAAAAGCCCAGTTTGGAGAGTTTGGACAGGCCGAGGGCTGCAAACACAGCCACCTTTTGCCCACCCCTGGTCTAGGAGCACATTAGACTGGGAGCAGTGTTAAAGATGCTATGACAACCTCCTTCAACCTGGTGGCCCTCTCAGATGCGTTGGGCTATAACTCCCATCATTCTCATTGCCTGGAAAGGAAGGGAGTTGTATTCTTAACACATCTGCATTCTCTCCGGTCCTTGACATATAAAAACTGGGATGCATGTGGCCAAGCAAGATTAGAGAGTGGTTGAGATGGCAAAAGTTGCATGTGAGGAAGAACGAATACACCAGGGAGGAGAGGATGCAGCAGTTTGCTTTGGCCTGAGCCTACTGGGCATAGCAAGACTCTGCCACCCCTCCCTCCCTCTCTTGCTGAGCTAATTAAATGCAAATAACTTGCACTTTGAACCCAGTTTGCAGCAATTGGGAGGTGGGAGTGGGAGGAGGAGAGAGAAAACAGGACATTTTAAAAGTAGCCAGAAAGTGGGATGGCAAAGAATTAATTGGGACCATCCCTGCCAAATTGAGAGAGTAGAAGGATGTGCTTCTTTAGTACTTTGAACTCAGCTTGCTGCAATTGAAGGGCTTGTCTATAAGAGGCGATAAAATGTGGCTTGGTGTGCAGTAACGCCAATTTGCAGCAGCATCCATTTGTCTCCATAGTTGTTATTTTTTTGGCAAGATTGCAAGTATGTGAAGCTGACCGTGTTTGCTGTTCATACGGGCATGCCTGCGAATCAAGATGGCGAGCGCAAGTGAATTATTTGCGTTTTTATTCTCCTCAAGTTGCCGCTGCTGGACAGAGGGTTTAAAAAAAAAAAGTAAATCCAAGGTGTGGAAGTGTGACCTTCTGCGTAAGCTTAAAAAAAACCCCTGTTTCATCAGCTTAGCACACGATGGGTACCATGAACATTCAACATGACAGTTCTGGCCCCTTCATTGCTGGCAAGCTCTGCCCCCCGTGCATGTCTGACCAATCAGCAATCCACTTCCGTCCTCGCTGAGAATGCACTGCAATCCGAATTGGTTGTCCCAATGAGCAGGAATGCGCATTTCCCTTGCAGTGTTTTTAAAACTTCAGGGAAAGCCTTTGCAGCTTTTCCCACGCAGTATATGGCATTTTTGCTTCTCCCTCTCCTTCCAAATATGGCAAATCGCTGTGGGAACTCATTTAGACAAAAGGTATTCTCCTTGAATTCTATGAAGAGTATTTTCACAATTTAAGACAAGCCCAAAGTAAGCTGAGGACGAAGGAAGGAAAGGAGAGGAAAAAACCAGGATATTTTAAAAGCAACTGAAAAGTGTGATGATAGAGAATTAATTGGGTCTGTACCTACCAAATCAGGAGAGTTGGAGGGTATATATCTGGAAGAGCCCAGCAGGTGGAAGAAAACTCGGGAGCATTCACTGCTTTTCTCTCTTTAAAACTCTGGCCCAAGCTCAGGGCTTTCTTTGAGGAGGCAGGTTTTCATTGGGGCTTAGCTGTGCAGCCTCTTTTCACGGCTTAGGGTCTCAAGTTCAAAGGATCAAGTAGCTTGGGGCAAACAATAGTGAGCAAGGCAGAAGAATGAATTGAGTGACTTATAGTATGGCTGCATGACTCTGCCATGGAAAAGATAAAATACAATTCGAATTTGGTTTTATTTGGTCCATCCAACTGGTCAGACTTTTATATGCCACTCTTTTATCTGTAAAGATGGATGGTAGTTTTGAAATGATTTAATGCATGAATACATAAAATGGATTTATATCCATTTTTTTTAAAAGCATGGAAGGTGGCTAAAGTAGTGTCACTGACCATTTGCAGAGGGTCTTTTCCCACTCAGTGACTGAAATGATCAAGAGCTGGAGAAAGGGTTCTTGAAAGAGGTAGTGGCCCTGAGCTGCAGCACCAATTGCCTCCGGAAGATTGCTGCGTGGTACCCTCTTGAAGTGTTGCCATTCGCCCACAGGTTGACTGGGGTGGGGTAGTGCTTAAAAAATTGAATTGCAGTATAGCACTGGGTGGAAGAGAATCTTAGAGTTGGAAGGGACCCCAAGAACCATCTAGTCCAACCCCCTGCCACATGGGAACGCACAACCAAAACACACTTGAAAGATGCCCATCCTCTAAAGCCCTCCAAAGGAAGAGAGTCAGCCACCTGTTGAACCGCAAAAAGTTCTTCCTTGTGTTTAGGGGGAATCTTTTTTCTTGTCATTTGCATCCATCGGTTTGTGTTTTCATCTCTGGAGCAGCAGGGGAAAAAAACACAAACTGACTCCATCTTTTACATGACATCCTTCCAGAAATTTAAAGATGGTTCTATCATCTCACTTTTCCATCTTCTCTTGTCCAAGGTAAACACACCCAGCTCCCTCAGTTGTTCCCCATAAGGCTTGATTTCCAGATCTTTGATTGTCTCGGTTGCCCTTCGCTGGGCACAGATTGGTTTGCCATTGGCTGGGAATCCATACTGGTGGTCTTATTCCCTACTCTAACATCCACCTATTTGCTGACATTACAGATGAAGAGGGTCTAAGCACCTCCACCTATCCCATCCCTACCACCAAATGTAGGGACCTCTACCCATCCCATCACCAAAGACAGTGTTGTGGCACCTGTGCATAATGCAAGAATAATTTATTGAAAAGAAATACAACATACAGTCAAAGATTATTTGTTGTACAGAAGCTTATGGTTATAGAATGTTGCTTGGCCACACGTATCCCGGTTTGCATCTGTAAAATGTTGGATAGTATAGAGTTGGAGTGTGCCAAAACCAAGCACCCGGCTACAGACAGAGGCGATGAGCATCACTTCCATGCTAGAACATGTACATGCATAATTCCCCACCCCCTGGAAAAAAAAGCTTTCCAAGAGCTCTTGGCACAGATTCCTCCACGGCTTCCCTTTCTCTGCTGGCTCCTTCCTCATGAGGGCTCCCTCCTTCCTTCTTCATCCTCCCATCCCCTGAGCTGGGGAACTTGGCTGTCCTGAGTTACAATGAGCAAAGCAGGCTGAAAGGAAGGTTAAGCCAGGGTCTTGTGAGCTTTTCAGCTTTGCCCGGGGAGTTGTGAATACGGAGCTGATAAGTATTCTAATCCCGTCTCCCAGGAATGTGCAGAACACAAAGGCATGTCCTGTCCCCCCCCCCCAATGCCTCCCCTTTTCAGCCAACCCCCTAGCTCCATCCTGGTTGTCTCCCCCAAAGTGAGTGCCGAATGCATCACACAGTGTGTGCCATCCTAGGTTTCAATGTGTGTGTGTGTAGCATTAAAAAGCAAATCATCAGTACTTCTCCCAAGTTTATCCTGGATCCCAGAAGAATGCGGTTTACCACTTTAAAAAGTATATATATTTATTGAAGTGATTAGCAAACAGACCCCCAAAATATATATGAAATGAACAAAACATTTCAGCTTCTGCTTTCTTCAAGTTGCTAAAGATGAAACTGAGCGGCATCCGAGGTGACCGTTCAGAACACTCTGTTTTCAGCATTCTTCAGTGGACGATGGCATTATTCTCTAGGTTGCAGCCACACAGTGTTAGGCTCTTCAGACTATAAATCCAGAAATTCCTCCTTTTGTCCAAAATGCCTGACAGAGGTGACACCTCAGTACCAAAGTACAAATCAGAGAGGCTGTGGTGTTCCGGGTTGAAATGCCCGGACGCTGGTTGCACCAACTTTGTGGTCAGCATGGCAGACTTGTGGTTCCTGAAATGCATACACAGGTCTGTGGTTGTTTTGCCCCCACAGACTGCAAATGACATCCAGTATGTCTGCATTTGGTGACATAAATAAGATTGTAGGATTGGCAAGTGATGTGTAGTAGTCCTGCCAGAAGTCTCTCTCTCTCTCTCTTTGTGTGTGTGTAAAAATTGGGTTGTGTGTTGCTTTCTTACAGTATTCTTTTCTCCAGTTCTTGATCACTGCAGTCAATGAGTGGGAAGAAAGTGGGATAGGAGGAGCAGAAGAGAGAAACTGGGACATTTAAAAAAAATCTGAAAAAGTAGGATGGCAGAGGTTTAATTGGGACTGTTCCTGCCAAAGTGGGCAATGTAGTTGGAATAGTGGAAATGGCAAAGTGTGGTGAAGATAAATTTCATACGCCATTGTGTGTGTGTCTGTGTGGAGTTGCTGAAGCTCCATCTGCAGTTCCTCCTTAATTGTCCCCTTTGTTTGGTGAATATGATACCAAGGAGACCTGCTTGGAGCCAGGCACACTTAGAAATAGCCGCCAGTCTTCTAGACATCTGGGCTCCTCTTACCAAATGGCAAGGGAATTGCACTCTGTTCATGCTCAGGAGTGCCATCCTTCATACTTGCATGGGCTGAAGCCTAACCTTGGAGGAAAGGATTGAGAAGTTCTGGGAGCCTCAAATTTGGCTTTGACAAAACTGAAGATGAAAATGGAGAACAAGCTAAACAGTTGATACCATGTAGATTTGGGAAGTGAGCATTACTCTCTCATACTTGCCCTCCAATTGTCCTCATTTCACAGGAGAGATCATCAGTCCTAAAGTGCTAATCTTTTTCTCTACCCACCCTTCCTTCCTTCCTTCCTTCCTTCCTTTACTTTCCAAGAGAGAAAATTCCTTGTTTCAGGATCAAACCAAGGACTAGAATACGTTTGTCCCTCCGTATCTACAGATTTAAGTATTCACAGCTTGAAAATATTCTTTAAAAAGTAATAATCCAAAAAGCAAACCTTGATTTTGCCATCTTATTTAAGGGACACCATTTTGCTATGCCATTGCATATCATGGGACTTGAGTACTCCAGGGTCCTGGAGCCAAACCCCAGCGAATATGAAGGGACAACTGTAGATGTTATTTTCCACTAGGACAGTGCCAGACCTTGGAAGGCTATGGGGAGAGAAGTGATTTCTGAAAACTGGGTACTTCAAAAAAGTAACTTTTCCCAATTCTGGGTGTGGCTGAGATAGCACCTCCTATGGGCAGCACTTGCCATCCTGACTGGCGCTTTAAAATAATAATAATAATAATAATAATAATATTTATTTGTATCCCGCCCCTCTATAAAATGCAATCAGGGTGGCTTATAGCATTTAAAATATACATACAAAATCCTCCATCCCACCCGCCTTAAAATAAAATTAAATAATTAAACATTTTAAAAATACTTAATAAATACTAAAAAAAACAACACAATAAAATAACTGGATAGGGATCAGATTAATAAGATTTTTTTTTCTCTGATGGCCGGGTGTCTATTCAGGAAAGGCCTGCCAGAAGAGATCCATCTTAAGAGCTTTTTAAAAGCTATTTAGGGTGGTAATGTTGAAAGTTCCCATTTTCCAAGATTTTACCCTGACCCACCCTCATATGTACACATAAACGTTAGGAAGAATTTCCTGGTAGTAAGAGCTGTTTGGCAGTGGAATGTGCTGATTTGGAGTATGATGGTGTCTCCTTCTTTGGAGGTTTTTAAGCAGAGATTGGATGGCTGCCTGAGTACCGTCTTGGGAGAAAGGTGGAGTATAAATCTAATAAATAAATAAATAAATAAATAAAATGTCAGCCATGCTTTGATTGTGTATTCCTGCATGTCAGGGGGTTGGACTAGATGGCCTTTGTGGTCTCTTCCAACTCTACGGTTCTGTGATCAACTCCCTTTCTGATTGGGAATCTCTGTGCCTGGCAGTTGTGGAGTTGTGGAGGAAGAATATCTCTATAGCAGTCATTGCAATGTGTCCCCCGTTCCCAGAAATTGTGGACATTAGGGAGTTGACCCAGGGTGGGGTTTGTGCTAGGAATGGGGGTGTTCAAGATGGAAAGGCTTCTCTGATGATGGGGTTCTTGTTTTCCTCTTACAGCTTCTGGACGGAGGACCGTGAACCCGCTGCTGACGGAGCTCTTTGAACAGCACCTCGGTGGTCACATCCTGCAGGTGAGTCTGACCAAGTGCAGTTGCCCATCCCTTTGTCTGGACTCCATTTGCGAGAGGACGAGGGGCCCCTTCACACTACCCAGTTCTAGTGTTATGATTCCACAGCTATGATTCCATCCTGTGGAAGTCTGGGATTTGCAGTTTAGGGCGGTGTATCTGGAGAGAGAGTTCTAGTGCCTCCCAAACTGAAAATTCTGGGCGGATATCAAGGTTTGGGCCTGGGTTTCAGGGTCTGGACCAGAGTTGTAAAATTTCCAGAAATTTTGAATGTTTTTTCCACTTTAAAATAGACATTTTGGGGAAAATTGAAAAAAAAATGTAACATTAGCACCTTTTTACCGATTAAAAGTCACTCTGTTACTTTAGGAACATTAAATATGACTATGTATTTAATCTGTGCCGTGCGGCAGCAACGGAGCTGTTTTGGAATATATACTGCCAAAAATCGCGTCTGAAAATCTCCTTAGACTTGGTGTTTTGGGATCTGAATAGCCGAACAGTATTTAAAAAAAAAAAAAAAGCATATCTAAGGTGCGAAAGTACAATATTTCGCTTAAATAACTTTTTTAAAAGTTGGGGGGAAGGCTGTTTTGTCACCTTAGTGCATGATCACTATGGCAAAAATCCAACATGGCAGTTTCGGGAGCTTGCCTTGTTAGGAAGCTCCGCCCCCTGTTCATGTCTGACCAATCAGCTTTCCACTTCCGCTCTTATCAGGAATGTGCAGCAAAGTGAATCGGTTGTCCCACGAGCAGGAATGCACACTCCCCATGGAGCTTTTTTTTTTTTTTTCTAATGGGGAAAGCCGCAAAGGCTGTTCCTGTGCAGTTTTTGGCCCCCCTCCTTCTGAATATGGCGGATTGATGCGGGATCTCATTAAGGCAAACCGTATTCTCCTTGAATTCTATGAGGAGCAATTTTTGCCATCTAGACAACCCCTCAATTGCCCAACCTGGCTGGTCCCACCTCTGTGATGCTACAGGTGCCGCCTTGTGGAAAGCGAGGAGGATGCAGCCATGGGGACCACCCCCCACTTCCCTTCCCGGTGCCCACCTGCCGCAGCAGTGCGATGGTGGCAGCGGCAAGTGCAACTCGGGAGCCATGACATTTGAGGGCAAGTGCCAGTGAAGCGGACGGATCGGGCTAATTATTTCTTGAGAGCTCTCATTACTGCTGTCTCCTGGGGCTGTTAGCTAATTATCAGAAGTGGCATATGGTAATGTTTTAACCGGCAATTTATCAATCCCCAGCCAATGCCCACCCTGGCTGCTCAGACAAACTGAGAGCGGGGAGGGGGCAATGGCTCTTGTTCACCTCACTTCCCCCACAATCATCAGTGGGACATAGAAGAGGAGAATAGCTATGAATATCAGAGAGTTCCCCCTCTTTCTGTTGCAGTCCCTGAGTCTTCATGACATTTCGCCAAAGACTTAAAATCACCGGTTAGTTTCTGTTTTTTTCACAACATCCCTGTGAGGCAGGTAAGGCAGAGAAACAGTTTGGTTGAATGAAAGACAGTGGGTGAATTTTACAGCATAGTTGAGGGTATACGTCATCCACATCTCAGCCCGGTGGAGTATATGGCGATCAGGCATCCAGTAGGGGATCAGTGCCTAATCACAAAGCCATAAAGTGTTGGACTAGGACTCCATAAGATCAGGGTTCGAATCCCCACTAGGCTGTGGAAACCCACTGAGTCACCTTGGGCAAGTCACACTCTCAGCCTTAGAAGAAGGCCATAGCAAACCCCTGCTGAAAAAACCTTGCCAAGTAAACCCTGTGATAAGGTCACCATAAGTCAGAAACGACTTGCAGATAACAACAACCCCAACCACAACAATTGTGACTAAGCTGGAGCATTCACCAATCTCTACCAGTATTGGCCATGCAGTCTCCCAGATCCCAGTTACCCCTTTTTTTGTGTTTGGTTGTTTTTGACATCCCAAAAGGTCAGTTTTCCAAGTTCTGCAGTTTCAACAGTAAGAGTGATTCTCATGTTTCCTTCCTGGCCTGAGAACAAATGAATCACTCCAGTTTCTGCCTCTTTTCTTTCCAACTCTCCACTGTCAAAAGTGGGCAGCGAGATTCGGAAGAGTAGCTCTCTTGCTTTCAGCTTCTCCCCAGGGCTTCTGGGTCTCCCACCCAAGCTTGCCCCCTTGCTATGCTCCATCTTGCCCCTTAGACAGCAGTCCCCCCTTCCTTTCTCTCCCCCCCAACGATTCAACTGACCATCCAGCTTTTAAAATTCCATCGTTTTGTCTTGGTCAGAAGAGCCAGAGACAGCACTGACCCGGGGTCTCCCTCCATCCGGGAGTCTGCCATCTCTCCTCTTGCTTTTGACGGGATGATTGGCATCGATGGAAGTCTCCCGGGGCCAGAAAGGCAGGGGAGGAGGTTGAGTCAATGAGGAGAATGCTTTTCTGGGTATGAAACAGCTGCTGGGGGCCCGATCCAAGGGCTCCTTTGAGATCCGAGTCCTCCCCCACTCCCTCGATTCTATTTCCCTGTTTTTGTCGACCAAAAACATCTTGAGGTGAGTGTCTGAGGAGAACAAGTCATGGTAAATGGGACATGAGTCAATGCTCTCTGAGGATGTGCAGAGGACACTTTCCAGGAAGTGAGAGGCTCGAGCTCAGAGCTCAGAAACGTTCCTTCTTTTGCACTGCATCTCCCAGAACCTCTCTCTGGGAGCTGTAGTCCAAAAGAAGGTCATGTCTAGATCCCAAGTTTTGTCCTGGAATCTCAGGGCATGGGAGTGTCCTCACCTGGCAACCCCATTCCTTCAGCACAGGCAGAACTAAACACCCCACCCATATCCTCCAGTTGTCCCCGTTTGGACAGTCCCAATTAATCCCTTATCTTTCCACTTCTTCAACTGTTTCTAAAATGTCCTGGTTTCTCTGTCCTCCCACTTCTCCTCTTTGTCCTCAGCTCACTTCAGCTGATACAAACTTGAGTGCGAAGTGCCAAAGTAGTTTGCCCATAATTGACTCAGCAGGGGGGAGGTGGCAGAATCCTGGCCTTCCCTGTAGGCTCAGGCAAAAGCAAACCATTGCAACTTCTTCTGGTTTGACCATTCTGCCTTCTTAGTAACCTTTGCCATCTAGACCACACTCTGATATCACTTGACTTCATGTCCCAGTGAAATAGAATTATAGAGTTGGAAGAGACAACCAGGGCCATCTAGTCCAACCCCCTGCTATGCTGGAATAAACAAAGCACACCCGACAGATTACCATCCAGCCTCCATTTAAAAACCTCCAAAGGAGCAGATTCCACTTCCAAACAGCTCTTACTGTCAGGAAGTTTTTCCTAATGTTTAGGTGGAATCTCTTTTCCTGTAGTTTGAGTCCATCGCTCCGTGTTCTAGTCTCTGGAGCCACAGAAAACAAGCTTGCTCCATCCTCAGTATGACATCCCTTCAAATATTGAAACATGGCTATCATGTCCCCCCTCAACCTTCTCTTCTCCAGGCTAAGAAACCCCAGCTCCCTCATAGAATCATAGAATCATAGAATTGCAGAGTTGGAAGAGACCACGAGGGCCATCCAGTCCAACCCCCCTGCCACGCAGGAAATCACAATAAAAGCATCCCCGACAGATGGCAATCCAGCCTCTGTTTAAAGACCTTCAAGGAAGGAGACCCCACCACGCTCCGAGGGAGTGTGTTCCACTGCCAAACAGCTCTTACTGTCAAAAAGTTCCTCCTCATGTTGAGGTGGAATCTCTGTTCCTGGAGCTTGCATCCATTGCTCCATGTTCCAGTCTCTGGAGCAGCAGAAAACAAGCCTGCTCCATCCTCAGCGTGACACCCCTTCAAATACTTAAACAGGACTATCATATCGCCTCTTAACCGTCTTTTTTCCAGGCTAAACATACGCAGCTCCCTAAGTCTCTCCTCATAAGGCATCGTTTCCAGACCTTTCACCATTTTAGTTGCCCTTCTCTGGACACGCTCCAATTTGTCAATATCCTTTTTGAATTGTGGTGCCCAGAACTGGACACAGTATTCTAAGTGAGGTCTGACCAAGGCAGAATAGAGTGGCACTATTACTTCCCTTGATCTAGACACTATACTTCTATTGATACAGCCCAAAATCGCATTGGCCTTTTTAGCTGCCGCATCACACTGTTGGCTCATGTTCAACTTGTGGTGTACTAGGACTCCTAGATCCCTTTCGCACGTAGTCTCATTCAGCCAGGTCTCTCCCTAAGCTGCTCCTCATAGGGCATCATGGCTTCCAAACTTCCGACCTTTTGGTTACCCTCCTTTGGACACGTTCCAGCTTGTCAACATCCTTCCTGAATTGGAGGGTATGTCCACCTGATTTATCTGACCACTAGACATCTCTCCCCAACTCCATTAGCTGATCGCAAGAAGACTTATTCCTCTTTGCTGTGTTTAGGAAATAGCTTTGCAGAGCACCAGTGATGGCCTCTGGCCTCCTCGGCTTCCTTTGCTGTGCCCAGCGGCTCAAAGCAAACCTAATTTTACCCACAATTGGAGGAGCAGCTGCTCACAACCCAGTGGCTGGATCAATTGAGTTAGAGTCTTGAGCGCGGCAGTCCTGCGCAGCGGTGAGGCAAGGCATTAATGTCATTTGGCACCTTGGCCAGGTGTGATCATTTCCTTTCCAAAATATATTTCTCCACTCACCCACCGGCTGTATCGCCGGAGATCCTCACCAGCCCCAGGCCTGCTGCCTTGGGGTTAATTTGGCTTTATTTGGAAGCAATCACATTTGGCAGCTTGCTTGGTGTGGGGGCAACATTATAGGAGAGAGGGGGAAGACCTGAAGGCAACAGATGGTTGGCAGAAAACCGTTCTGTGGCCTACCTCTCCCTGTGCAAAGAAAACACCTCTGCCAACCCTTTTAAGTGCAGCATAGAATCATAGAGTTGGAAGAGGCCACAAGGGCCATCCAGTCCAACCCCCTGCCATGCAGGAGTACCCAATCAAAGCATGCCCGAGAGATGGCCATCCAGCCTCTGCTTAAAAACCTCCAAAGAAGGAGACTCCACCACACTCTGAGGAAGCACATTCCACTTCCGAACAGCTCTTATGGTCAGGAAGTTCTTCCTAATGTTTAGGTGGAATCTCTTTTATTGTAGTTTGAACCCATTGCTCTGTGTCCCAGTCTCTGGAGCAACAGAAAACAAGCTTACTCCCTCTTCAATATGACATCCCTTCAAATATTTAAACACGCCTATCATGTCACCTTTTAACCTTCTCTTCCCCAGGCTAAACATCCCCAGCTCCCTAAGCTGTTCCTCCTAGGGCATGGCTTCCAGACCTTCCACCATTTTGGTCACCCTCCTCTGGACACATTCCAGCTTCTCAGAAGTGTGTAGGATTCTGCTTGAATACCAACAGGGCCAAAGATTTTTGCTTTCTTATCCTTTCCTGGATGGAGTAGGGGTTATGGTTGCAGAGTGAAAACTGGAGAGGGCTCCTGTCCTGTACGTCTCTGATGGTTGCGTAGAAGGGGGAATTTTAGCAGACGTGGCTTGCCATGCAACCAGGTATCAAGCAAAACGTGCTGATATTCCATCTTCTACACAATCATTAAAGGGACAGGAGCCCTCTCCAGTTTTCATTCTGGCAACTTTAGGTGGGAGATCCAAAAGAAGCCTTTTCAAACTTTCCGGGCTGTGGCATAGAGGCTCCATTTGCCACTCCGCCTCAGTGTCTTGGGCCAACCTTGTGGCTCAGTCAACAGAAAATGACATTCCCTACCTCCAGCTACAAGAGAGGTGAGAAATGAGGGCATTGCTCCCCCCGCTCAAGTAAGAACTCTGTTTTCCCTCCAGTCCCCACATTTCTAGCATTGCAGAGAGTTAGACCTTAAAAATTGTCCACATACCTTGAAATCTTCTATTTGCTCTGTTTGCTTTCCCTGGATAGCTCAGTCTGCCCCCATTATTATTTATTTTTTTCCTTTAAAGAAATGGCCAAGTAAACATTTAAATCTGTTTTTATTATTGTGCTATCTTGTAACAACCAACATATTTAGTAAATGGCATTTTATATTTTGAGCCAGTTGGTGTAGTGGTTTGAGTGTTGGACTACAACTCTGGAAACCAGGGTTTTTATCCCTGCTCAACCATGAAATCTACTGGGTGACCTTGGGCAAGTCACACTCTCTCAGCCTCAGAGGAAGGCAATTGGCAAACCCCCTCTGAATAAATCTCGCCAAGAAAACCCTGTGATGGTTTCACTTAAGGGTTGCTATAAGTCGGAAATGACTTGAAGGCATGCAGCAGCAACAACAACAACAATTTTATATTTTAAACAATATGATAGTAAGTATAAGATTCTTTTTTACTGTTTTGTTTTAATATGCATTTAATGTGTCACCTAATGGTTGGTTGACTGTCATAAAGGCTATTGTTATCATTGGCTTTGCAAGACCTGAGCAAGGCTGTGGATGACCAGGACTTGTGGAGGTCTCTCATAAGTTGAAGCCGACTTCCCAGCAAATCATAGAATCATAGAATTGTAGAGTTGGAAGAGACCATGAAGGCCATCCAGTCCAACCCCCTGCCACGCAGGAATCACGATCAAAGCATCCCTGACAGATGGCCATCCAGCCTCTGTTTAAAGACCCCCAAGGAAGGAGACCCCACCACACTCCGAGGGAGCGTGTTCCACTGCCGAACAGCTCTTACTGTCAAAAAGTTCCTCCTAATGTTGAGGTGGAATCTCTTTCCCTGTAGTTTGAGTCCATTGCTCTGTGTCCTTGTCTCTGGAGCAGCAAAAAACAAGCTTGCTCCCTCCTCAATGTGACACCCCTTCAAATACTTAAACAGGGCTATCATATCGCCCCTTAACCGTCTTTTTTCCAGGCTAAACATACCCAACAATCACAGCAGCGAATCTGTAAAAGCAGAAGGGGGAAATGATCTCTTTCTCTATCCCATAAAGGATGGGGACAGTGTGTGTGTAATTTAAAAAAAAGGGGGGGGGATCTTGACTTTGCTCTTGTTAGAATTCCCCGACTTTACTACCTACCCAAAGCATTCTCAATGGGTCAGTTGCTCATCCCAACGAAATAAATCATGGCAGCCCTTTCCTCCTCCTGCCCCTCCTTATCCCCACAGAGATGTCCCCATCACGCAGTGTCAACCGTTTAATTGCTGCAGCAGTGACCTCTGAACGAGCTTCTCATCGAAACTGCTTGATGATTTTTTTTTAAAAAAAGCAATTTTATCTGTCAGCAGTAATTAACGCGCCTGAACGTTAAAGTGACTGTCGGTTCCATTCATCTCCCACTATTTTTCTCTCCTGCCACCCCGCCCCTCTTCATGGGGGAATGTCGTAATTGTGCAAATATATTCCAGCAGTATAAAGGGGCATTGTTATGGTAGGTCTTTAGCAATGGGGGAGAGGGAGGCAGGAGAGAGAAGGTGAAGCTTATGGGGATTCCCTTCTCCATGGGACAGCAAGATGGGGGATGTGGCTCGGGACAGGTCCAAAATGTTTGTGGAGAGGCACAAGATTTTTGTATTTCTCTTCATCTGGGAAGGGGCAGGGGGTGCCAGCTAGGATTCCCAGTTTTTAGGGCCTGGCCCTGTTTCCCTGGTCCTCAGGGCAAGAAGGAGGAATCGTAGGGAGAGAACAATGCCTTGAAAATAGGTTTTCAAACCAAAAAAGCATATATTTTTTAATGCACAATAATTTCTCTGCAACACTTTGGGACATTTGAATGGGAGAAGATTGAGGAAGATTCTGGCTCATCTATTTTTCTTCCCAGAGGGGTTTCCTGACTGTTTTTCAGTCAGGAAACAAATAACTTTTAAAAACCTTTTTCCATTCCTAGTAGCTATCTTTTTGGACCCACCCAAGTGCAGCAGTAAAGCTACAAGAGGACTGTCTTTTTAACTATACTGGTCTATATCTGTTTCCTTCCCCCTTACTCTCCTTTCAGAGTTTTTGTTTTCACTGACTCTGCAGCAACCATGAAGAAGGCTGCCATCTTAGTACCAATTTCATCTCCTGTAGAGCCACATTATTCTATACATAACCTTTCTCAAGTCTTCATGACTTTGTTAGTGTTGTTTCATGTTGTTAATGGAACAACATTAAAGAGCATTCACATACATTAGATGACAGTTTCTTTAGCTGTCAGCAGATGGCGCTGTGACTTTTAGCTACTTCAGTTGTGGCTGAGTTAGGCCTTGTCTATACAAGGCTATAAAATGTGGACTGATGCACACTAATGCCAATTCGCAGCAGCCTTCATTTGTCCCAACGATTTTTTAGCAGGATCACATACATGCGAAGCTATCTGCGTTTGTTGTTCAAACAGGCATGCCTATGAGTCAAGATGGTGGGTACGAGTGAATTACTTGCATTTTTATTCCCACCAGTTGCTACCGCCAAACAGTATTTTTTTAAAAAAGCATATCCAAGGTGTGGAAGTGCAATATTCTGCTTAAACCGAAAAAAAGAAAAAGAAAGGCTGCTTCGCCGCCTCAGCGCACAATTGCTGTGGTGAAAAATGATTGCGTTGCATAGGGGCGGGATAGAAATAAATTTTATTATAATTATTATTTATTAAAATCCAACATGGCGGTTCAGAACACTTGCCTTGCCAGCAAGTTCCACCCCCTGCGCACATCCAACCAATCAGCTTTCCACTTCTGCTTTTATCAGGAATGTGCAGCAAAGCGAATCGGTTGCCCCAATGAGCAGAAATGCACATTTCCTTTGGAGTATTTAGCATTTTGGCCCCCTCTCCTTCTGAATATGGTGGATTGATGTGGGATCTCATTAAGACAAATCGTATTCTCCTCGAATTCGATGAGGAGTATTTTTGCCGTATAGACAACCCCTTAGCTAAATAAGCAGCAATAGTAGGAAAGGCCAAACAATGAAGAAGTGAACCAGAAATAGCTAGAAATCTACTTTGGATTTTGGAAAGAAAAAATGGTTCTTTTAATATTGAACAGTATGGGGGCAGGGTTTACAACTTATTTAAAAATTGTTGTGGTACTTCCCAGAGATACTATTCACCCTCTTCCCCCCACCTTGAGAAATCTGAGAAGATGAAAAGCTGAAAAAATAATGGGGGGGGGGAAGCAGATTTTGCCCACCCTGTTTTAAAACAATCAGCACTGCGGGAGCTTCAGGATAATTGTACAGCCATGCTTTTGAGAGTTGTGGAAATCCATCCATATTGTCACAACCAGAAGGCGTAGAGTCTGCATCACTATAGGAGGAGGTGGTTTTGACTAGAAATTTGAGGACTTGGGGAGAAAATTTGAGGGTGGGGGGGAATGATTTTTCAAAATATTTTTTCACTGAAGCCTTTTGTTTAAAAAAAAATATGGGAAAAATGTACAGTGGAGATTTTCCAGGTAGGAAAGGAGGAGGGAACACCCCCTACCACATCAACATGCCGTTCGGTAAGGGATCGTGGGAACCCAAAATGCCTTGAGGCCAAAGGTGGTGTTGGTGGTTGTGTGCCTTCAAGTCGACTCTTGACTTAATGGTGGCCTTCTCATAGGGTTTTCTTGGCAAGATTTATCCAGAGGAGATTTAGCATCACTTTCCTCTGAGGCTGAGAGAGTATGACTTGCCCCAGGTGCTTTCCTGTGGCCGAGCAGGGACTGAGAGATGAAAGTCATCCTTACATTTCTGAAGCTTGTTTTTGGCTGCTCCAAAGACTAGAACACAAACCAATGGATTCAAATTCCAAAAAAAGAGAGATTTTACTTAAACATTAGGAAGGTCTTCCTGACAGTAAAAGCTGTTCAACAGAGGAATTGACTGCCCCAGAGGGTGGTGGGCTCTCTTTCAAAGTCTCAACAGAAGGCTGGGTGGTGGTCTCTCAAGAGTGCTTAAGGTGTATTTCTCCATGGCAGGGGGTTGGACTAGATGGCCCTTGAGTTCCCTTCCAATTCTGTGATTCTGTCATTCTACCTAGACTTGTTTGTTTGTCTGTTTAATATTCTACTTTCTCTTGATATGGGACCCGAGGCAGCTTCTGGTTTTCCTATAGCCTCAATACATTTGACCGCTACTGGTTTTCTTTGCATTTTTCCTTTTTTAAAAAAATTAGCAGTTCCTGTCACCCTTGGAGGATCCGAAGGGCAGAAAATCTGTCCCCTCCGTAGACCCTCGGCTGTGGCCCACCTCTGTGCTGCCTGAGACCATACAATCATCCTTCCCTTCCTGCCCACCTATCACTTTGGGGTTGATTTTATAACTTCTCAAAAGTTGTGTTGCTTTAGGGGGTGGAAAGAGAGTAGCATCCGCGCTGGCCAGGAACCCAAAACCAGGCATTTCTTGGCTCTGGTTAATATTTGCCATGGTAAGATTCAAAGGGCTGTCTGACAGGGGCTTCCGTCCTAGGTCTCTCCGGGGAACCATTTCCTGCTTCCTAGAACAGTTTCTGGAAGGGGGAAACCTGGCTGCATCTGTTCTCTCCCCCACCCTTTAGCCTTGATCTGTCTCTCTGCACCCTCCTCAAGAAATTGCTGTCCAACTACATCATCCTTGCTCATCACCTGCAAGTACTGTAGCTAATTCAGGACTAGTCCTTCTTTCCTCTCCTTTGCTCTTATTTGCAAAGGGATCTCCAGATGTCCCCATACTTCTAAGCAGCTGCTTTAAGGCACTTGTCTGGGACCAAGAAGGCTTTAAACCAGCACCTCACTCCCAAGAAGGGTTGCCAGTTTAGTTTAGGACTGTCAGGGGCCAAAACCAGCTCAAGATGAAATGAAGGCATCATTAGGGAGATGGGATAAAGAATATTTAGGGTGCATCCGCACTGTAGAAATAATGTACTTTAACTGCCATGGTTCCAACCTACAGAATCCTGGGATTTGTAGTTTTGTGATGCACCAGCCCTCTTTGGCAGAGAAGGCTAAAGACTTTGTAAAACTACAAATCCCATGATTCCATAGGATGGAGCTCCAGCACTTAAAGTGGTGTCAAACTGCAATTACTGTATTTTACAGTGTAGATGCACTCCCAAGCTAGCCTACTTGCTAGATCAAGCCAGCATGGTGTACTGGATAGAGTGTTGCTGAGGTTCAGGACTCAAGTTCTCACTCAGCCATGGAAACCCATTGGGTTCTCCAAAACAGGAGAATTTACAACCCTTGTCTTCTGCCTGGACATGACCCATGAAAGCTGGGAGACTCCAGGTCTGGCCCTGATCATTGGCAACCCTACCTCCAAGAAATCCAAGTCTGGAATAAGTATCCATAATCCTCATTCTACAGCATTCACAGATCAACAGTTGTGTACAAAAATGCATATATCAGGGTGGTGCTGGGGAGACATATAAACAAACACCCATTAGGGAAATTTGGAACAAAAGGACACCTAGGAGGAACGCATACAAACATACATTCCAATTCTGGGTGTGGATTTTCTTTACTAAAAATATTTGCAAAGGGATGCAGAAAATGAGATGGAATGAAATCATGCTTAAACACAGGCACATGTCCACAAAAGTTGAACAAAGTGGAAGAGATTTATATTCTCCCTAGCTTTCACTACTTTTTACCAGAATTGTGATTTAATTTTATTTGGGGGGGGGGAATCTAAAAATTTTAGCCAAATTAATTTGAACAGTAAATCTGCATATTGCCCAGACATACTGGAGGAAGATTCTGAAGATACAGGATTCCCTCCCCTCCTTTAAAATATAAAATAGATAATGATTTAATTTTAAAAAAATGCTCTTTCTTCCTGGAAGAGTTTATTGATAATGTGCTGTTTGTGTTCTGGATTGAAAGCTGGAGAGAATCAGCATGTTTCTATCATCTATGAGACAGTGTATGTACTTTAAGGAATCCAGAATGTGCAATTACTGTTTCTCCCACTAGTTAATTAATCAGAGCACTAGGTTTAATCTGCAGCTAATGGATGTACCAATTAATTTGCTTAAAGCTTGGTGCACTCCACTGTTTTTAAAGTGTTTGTATCTGTCTTGGTTCTTTGGGATCAGTGTTGGGGAAACCAACCAAACATGAAAAATCTTGGATCTCAAAGAGTTTTGAGTCAGGATGGAGTTTCTAGACCATATGACAGAATAATCCACCATTTGGAAATAAGATCTGGGCAATCTGCTGGCCCTAGCTTGTGCAACACCTAGCTTCCATTTCCACTCTTCTTGACAAAAGAAGTGACCTTCATTATTTGGAGATATATATATATATATCTTCTTTCTTTTCTTTCTCTCCACAGTCCCTGGACGGGTTTGTGTTTGTGCTGAACCAAGAGGGAAAATTCCTTTACATCTCTGAGACGGTGTCTATTTACCTCGGGCTCTCGCAGGTAGGAGCTGTGTGAGCTGTGTACTAAACTGTGAATAATGCATGCGCAGACTGGCATTTTTTTTAAAAAATGCACTCTATAGGGCCAGATGTACAGCGCATGAGTAATGCAGCCAGCTGGGTTGTGCTGAGAATAGCCAAGATTATTGTCTGCAGTGTTTCTAAGGCAGAAGACCTGCAATCTAGGGAGGTGGGGGGGGAATACTTTAGGACCTGCAGCTGAATGCCATAAGACAACTGATGTGGGCAAGCAGGAACGGGTGTGGCTGGCCCAGGATTGAGCCACACGTGCCCAGGAGATTTCAGCCCTGCTGCCGGCATGCTCAGAAAGCTTTAGTAGCAACATCTTGGATTTTGGATTTGTTTACATGGTGACCAGTGTAACGATTTGGGTTTGCTTGAGCTAAGTTGATTTAAAAAAAAAAACAAAACTGGGGAGGGTGGTGGGTGTTAAATTCATACCCTCTAACATTTCAGAGATAAAAACCAGGATATTTGTGGTCAAGCAACATTAGAAGGTGGTCAAGATGGAAAAAGTTGTTAATGAAGAAGAGCATACAAACTAGCAGAGGTTGCAGCAGGTTGCTTTTGCCTGGGCCTACTGGGAAGGGCAAGATTCTTCCCTTCCCATCCTCTCCCTCCTGCTGAGTTAATTGAATGGAAACAACTTTTGCAGCAGTTGAAGTAAGCTGAAGACAAAGGGAGAAGTGGGACATTGTAAAAACAGCTGAGAAAGTGGGATGACATAGGATTAATCAGGACAGTCCTTGATAAGTTGTGACAGTTGGGTGTGCATAGTGTTATAATTGTGTAGCATGAAAGGCCCTCAAGTCTTAGCAACATGGGGAGAAAAAAACCAAGTCTTTGGCCTGCCTCCTATGCTCAGATACCCAAGCACAGTGATATGCACCTTAAATTGGTCATGGATGGTTTGTACGTTTTTATATCACAGCTTTTGCTTGGCAAAACACAGTAGGCCTTTGGTATCTGCTGAGGTTTTGTTAGTGGACCCCCTCCCCTGGATACCAAAATCCATGGATGCTCAGGTCCTATTATGTACAATATCATAGTAAAATGGTGTCCCTTATATAAAATGGTGAACAGCAAGGTTTGCGTCTTGGAATTTTTTTTTAAATTTAAAATCATGGAAGGTTGAATCCATGGGTAAAGAATCCGTGGATATGGAGGGCTGACTGTACACAGAAATTGGTGTTGGAAGAGATTGGGGCTCTTTGGGAGAGTAATTTGTGGAAGAGAAGCAAAGGACTGGATCCTCCTTTCATGTGAGATGTGTACTTTGCTTACTCTCTCTCTTTCCCTCTTACTCTTTCAATTTGGAAAGACAGACCAGTGTTACAATTCAGGATGCTAGTTTAAGAATTCCATAGGGTTCTTCCTCTGAGTTAAAAAGAACTTTCCTGCTAAACATTAGCCACATCTTTGCCTCCAAGCAAAGAACATTTACCGGGCCTGACCTCGTGGCTTCTCACCTGCCCATGGAGAAGAATGTCAGTTTTGGATTTTTTTGGCCTGCTGGTTTTCATCTCACAGGCCCTTCCCACATGAATAATTAATCGTAGTAATTATCTCCACTATAGAGGAAGCGCTTTAACATGCTTTGTCTGATAATTGATGATTGGACTCTTTCCTGAGCCAGAATTGATTGGTTGTAGTGAGAAGAGAGATCTGTGAAGTGAGAGGCATCCTTGGGGTTTGAGATCTGCCTCCCCACTCCTGCTTCTACTTGCAGGAAAACTTGGGGATCAGTAGCAATTTGCAACCCAGAGGTAATGATGTGGCCCTGTGCCTTCTGCCTTGCAGAGCAGCCTGGAAAGGTCCTTTCAGTGCCAGTGTCAGGCATCAGCATTCCCAGACTCATAAAGCACAAACTTCAGGTTTCATCAGAAAGCTTTACTGCCAGAAATCCAGAAAGCATACAATACAAAGTTGTTGCTGAGACTGAAAGCCTAACAGATAAACTCTTAAGTTAAAAGGCATTTTACAATCAACAAATCTGGCAGGCTGCATAGCCACTGGTGGTCCATCATCCACTGAAACAAACATTCCTTAAACTGAAAATTACTGGGGTTGTCTAGATGGTGGAAAACTCCTCATGGAATTTGTGGGGAATTTCATCTGTCTTAATGAGATCCCACATTGAATTGCAGTATTCCAAAGGAGGGGGCCAAAACCCGCAAAAACTATGTGTTTCAAGACTGCCTGGGAGTGTGGTGGAGTCTCCTTCTTTGGAGGTTTTTAAACAGAGGCTGGATGGCCATCTGTTTGGGTATTCGTGCATGGAAGGGGGTTGGACTAGATGGCCCTTGGGGGTCTCTTCCAA
The DNA here is from genome assembly GCA_030847615.1 of Gambelia wislizenii. NCBI lineage: Eukaryota > Metazoa > Chordata > Lepidosauria > Squamata > Crotaphytidae > Gambelia > Gambelia wislizenii. The sequence goes on from JAUMIR010000010.1 coordinate 36,216,956, forward strand.
CTCTATGATTCTATGAACTGGGTGAGGGGCATCTGCCAACCTCTACCACTGGACGTGATGTCACATCATCTTTTGCTCCCTTTGGAGCAGTTATTGGCCACAGAGGGGAAGTTGTAGAGCTTAAGACAAGCAAGTTGTTGCATTTTCAGGAGGTCTTCTGGAGTCTGAAAATTGCTCAGGAAGAAGAAATTAATTTTTAGGGGCTCTGTGGGTTTGGGAGGTGTTCCTGGGGTTTTCAAAAATTGGACTGAGGGAACTATGCAGCCTAGGCTCTGCATTTTCACCACTCTGTCAGCCAAAATTCATACCCAAATAATTTGGAATTTAGGGTTGCTGGTGGGTTTTTTTTAAAAAAATTATAAATTGTAATCACACTTCTTATTCCCTTCCTTAGTGTGATTTTTAAATTCCATACACAAAGTAATGAATTTTGAGGCTGTATCATCAGCGGCTCCTTACAGTTGCTTCTCTCTGTGTTTGCCCTCCACTGTTGCCAGTCTGGCTCAGGTGTGGTTGAAAGAAGGAAGGAAGGAAGGAAGGAAAGAAGGAAGGAAGGAAGGAAGGAAGGAGGGGAGTCTCTTCTCCTTTTCAAGTGGATTTCTGCTCCCCGAGGCCCCCGTTTACAAACCAGGGCACTTTCAACCTTTTCTCTGGCAAAGAAGATTCCAGACCTGGAGCAAACCTCAGGCAAGGAGAAGGCAGCCTTTGATACGGCATTAAATCGTGATGGGGAAAGACCTTGCCGCAGGCCATCGGAGTAGAAGGCAGAGGGGACTAGTAGTGTGCGTAGGGAGGGAATATGCCGGTTGTGTGCATGTCTCTGGGAGGAAGGTGACTCTCACATCCCACCATCCGTTTCCAGCAGGGCTGGTGGTGAGCAAACTCCTTCTCAAACAACCGGGTTGTGTGTCCCTTACTGCTTCTGGCTGATTGAATCTCCTCTTTCAACTGCAGCTCAGATGCTCCGGAGACTCTGTGCCTTGATCTCAGTTGCCTCCCTCCTCCACCATCCTTGATCTCTTTTTTTTTCTCCTTCTTCTTCCTATTTTTCTTTCCATCATTCCTTTCCCTCTCTCTCTCCCCTTTCTTTCTCAGGCAAGAGCAACCTTTCTGTTAAAAAATAAAGCAAAAACAAATAAATGTTGGCGCAAGTCTTATTGGTTATTCTCCGTTAGAGTAGATACACTGAATGAATTGTTGCATGGTTAAGTGAACACAGGAGTTGGCATGGTGTAGTATTCTGAGTGTTGGAAGAGGACACTGGGAGAGCAGGGTTCGAATCCCCCCTCAGCCATGGAATCCCACCCGATGGCCTTGGGCAAGTGCTCTCTCAGCCTCAGAGGAAGGCAATGCCAAGCCCCCTCTGAACAAATTCTGCCAAGGAAACCCCGTGATAGCACACCAACAAATTGTGGCCTCTATTTCTCCACACCTCCTTCCTTGCTTCTCTCCCCCTTTCCTACTTTGCTTACCTTCCTCGACTCTTTCTGCAGTCTCTTTTCATGAGAACCGGCTCCTTTAAAGGCACCTGACCATCCTCCGCCAGGGGAAGCCAATACCTCCGCATTATTATTTATTGATCTCCACACCGCCTCCCCTTCATTATGATGTGAGAAACGTTAACCTGAAGCGTTGACCTTTAGTATTCAAATCCGCAGATGCAGCTCCCCCAGGCCTCTGCATGCCAATGAGGTGCCTCTGGATCCGGGATGGGGGCAGGGTGCTGCGGAGGAGGTCACCGCAGTGCAAGGCTAGTTCTCACCCCCACTGGAAAAAGGGGGGCAGCAAGGAGGTCTGGGCTGCATGTTAGCAGCAATAATGACAGAAGGGAGCAAGCCTTAGAATGGCATCAAAATGCCTCTTCCATTGCACGGGGCATTGGCTGATGCTTGTGTATCTCAGCACTCAGCTACCCAAAGTATCTGGGTAGTAGGTCTACCGAATAAGCAAGCACAGTGCTGGCCCAGCTGGTGGCTTCCATGTCAGGGGTGCAGTGAATCCACACCAGGTTTTCACCATACTGGGGAGGCCCTGCTCTCTGTCCCAACACCCTCATAGGTACATCTAGTGGGAACATGGGAGACAGGGCTTTCTCAGTGGCTGCCCCAGACTCTTGAACGCCTTTCCCGGAGAGGTTAGTATCTTTTCTGCAAACAGGCAAAGAAGCCCTGTCTTTTTCCTCAGCCCTTTGAGGACTGGATGTTTATGTGGGACAGGCCTTGTGTAGTGTGATGGGTTTTCTATAGAGTATGTTATTTTTGTTGTGCTGTTTTTTATGGTTTAGGCTTTTACCTGGTTGTAAAAAATTTTTTTGATAGTTTAATCACTTTTTAACGTTGGCATTTTGCTAATTTTTAGCTATTTTAAAAAACCTGTTGTAAGCTGCCTTGAGCCCCAAACTGGGGAAAAGATGGGATATAAATAAATGTTATTGTTGTTGTAGACTTTATAGGATCTATTCAAGCTACTGAAAAAGAAAGAATTCAGCGGGAGTGCTAGCCAATGGCTCCCCTGTCAGGAGGGCAGTAAATCCACTCTGGGATTCCATCCAGACTTTGCAGGAGCTATCGAAGGTGCTGAGTGAGAGGTGCAGAGCTTGTCAGGGGCTTCCATGTGAACAGTCTCAGGGCAGCAGTGGAGGCAGCGGCAAAGCCTGGCTGCCAAGTGTGCATTCTTCAGGCTTGTGAAGAGGATGGCTGGAGGGCTGGCTGGAGGCAGAAGAGAGAGGTATGAACACAAGGCTGCAGAGAGACAGAGTCCCTCTCCTGCTCATTCCTTCCAAAGGCAGAAGCAGGGGACCGGCAGGCTTCCCAGAGGCAGGAAAGCCTAAAGAATGCGCACCTGGCTTGCTGCCACCTCTGCCGCTCCTCTATGCCATAATATTAATAGGGACTCGACCAGATTTGATTATTCGTGGATTACTAAATATGTTCTCTCTAGGCATTTTCTAGGCCCTCCAGCATGATTCTTTGGTATGCTTCTACCAAAAGTTAACCATAGAGTTGTGCTGGAGGAACTAGAGAGAATACTTCTCTAGGCATTTGTGGGTCCTCCAGTGCAATTCTATGGTCAGCTTCCACCAGAGAAGTTTAAAAAGGTAAAAAATCTCTCAGGTAAAAAAATAAATAGCGGGCCTATATTCCTGGTTTGTCCACTTTCACAGAGGTAAGCCCCATGAAAGTTGAGGGCCGACTATATTTAGATAGAGGTCTATAGGCAAAGCTCAGTATTGAAGCAAACATAATAACAGGATACCATATGGTTACAAAATTGTCCTCTATAATCTCTCTTCTTTGCCTTACAAGTTTTAAAAATCAGTTTTTCCCCAACAGGGTCAGGATCCCAGTTCTATCAAACCCAGGAGTTTAGCTGTGGGGAGTGGCAAAATGAGAGTGTTGCCCCACAGGTTAGAATTCTACCCCCCTCTCCATTAACTATTCCTATAGAACCCAAATTTCTAGCACTGCATTAACTATTCCTATAGAACCCAAATTTCTAGCACTGCATTGAGTGAGACACTGAAAATTGTTCATGCCTACAACTCTGTTTGCTTCATTCCCTTGCTCATCTTGCTTGCCCTCTTTCCTTTGGAGGCTTAATCTGCATTCCTAAATGTTCAGCTGGTTTTAAATTATTGCAATGTTAGAAATTCGGGGACTGAAGGAAAATTTCATGGCAGGAGAATTCTTGTTTGAGGAGACAATGCCCTCATGTTGTGTCCTCCCCACTTCTATAGCCACACCCCTGGTCTAAACGTAGGGACACAGTCCTGTCTTTGACATGCCTTTGTGTTCTTGATCTCCCAGGTAGAACTGACCGGAAGCAGCATCTTCGATTACGTCCACCCTGGAGACCACCTGGAAGTTGCTGAACAGCTGGGCCTGAAGGCACCCTCCAACGCTTCCCGCCCAAATCGTCACAAATCATCTAGCGTCGCTGCCGCTGCCGCCGCCTCTTCTTCTGGGCTGTCTGAGGCTTCTGAATCTGGTATGACTCTTGAGCAAACTCAATTGGGCAATCGCTAAATGTTGGGTTCAAGGAGCCACGGAAATTGACCCCTGTCACAAGCTCCAATTTCGTAAGCTTAAAGGGTGCATTTGATCCCTTAGATGGTGAGGAATGGGACTCGGTCTCCAGCTAGCCAGCAGGGAATAGAAAGAAGGCTGTGATTGGGAAATTCAGAGAAAAACGATTTAATTCTCAGGGTTTCCTCCCCAAAGAATGTGTCCTGTGGAGTGCCAAAAGTGCAGTTCTAACTACTAATCTCTTCCAAAGAGAACTGATGAGAAATGTATTCTAAAGGTAGTAGACCCAATTAATTTTTAATGCTCCGTATCTGTTTATCTGGTTCCAATTAGAGGGGGGAGTGGGATCCAGAATAGGAGCTTGGAACCATTCCTTGAAGTTCAGGCTCTAACCATTAGACCTTGCTTCTTTTCTAAGACGCCTCAAGGGAATCCAGGAGTCCTGGCTTCATTTTGGCCTTTTCATATACCAACTCCTCTGTAAACTTGGCTTCCAAGACCAAAAAAGTGAGCCTGGACATCTCAGCCCTTTCATCTCTGTACTAAGAGACATTTACCTGAGATCCTGGATCAGGAGACATATTGTAAAGTTCCTCACCTACAGCATGTCTCCCTCTCACTCCTCCAAAACCAACCTTTTAGGCTGCTGCAGCCCCTCATAATAACCATTTACTGATTGGGGGAGAGAGAGAGAATGGGAGCAACAGAGAAGTGTCTGGCTGTGTTCCTGTAGCTGGACACACAGCATCATTCTGCATCAGGAGACATAATGTAAAATTCCTCACCTATGGCATGCCTCGTACCATAGGTGACGAACTTTACAAAATGTCTCCAATTCCAGAATGTTGCTATGTATCCAGATATAGGAACATAGCCAGAGAGAGGGGGTGGGAGAGAGGGAGGCAACAGAGAAGTGCCTGGCTGTGTTCCTGTAGCTGGATGCACAGCAACATTCTGCATCAGGAGACATGTTGTAAAATTCCTCACCTATGGCACTTCTAGTGCCATAGGTGAGGAACTTTACAAAATGTCTCCCAATCCAGAATGTTGCTGTGCGTCCAGCTACAGGAACATAGCCAGAGAGGGGGAGAGAGGGAGGCAACAGAGAAGTGTCTGATAATGTTCTTGTAGCTGGGTGCACAGCAACAGGCATCTTCTTGGACCTTCTGGAGTTCCTCCAGAGGATAATGTGACTGCTATATGTCCAGCTATAGTGAGGCCAGGCCTGTTTTTTATGGTCCCCAGAGTCCTCCAGGGGTCATTTAAAAAACACTCTTTTTTTTCATTTCTTCTTTTGACCCCAAATGCTATCTGGGGAGTGTGGATGGCATTTTGACTCTACTTCTCCCACCCACCTGGGGCTATTTTAGGCTTAGGAGAAGTCTTTTTTTTAAGGAAGAGAACAGGAAGTGACTCCACCTAAACATTAGGAAGAACTTATGAGGGTAAGAGTCGTTCCACAGTGGAATGGACAGCCTCCTTCATTGGTGGTGGTGGACCCACCTTCTTTGGGGTGGCTTTAAAGAGAGGCTAGAAAGCCATCTCTTAGGTATGCCTTAATTGTGTAATTTAGGGGGCGGACAAGATGGCCCTTGTGGTCCCCACCATCTCAATGACTTCTGGTTGCTTCCTGTTGTTAAAAAAAAAAGCCTCTTCTGCTCCTAAAAATGGCTTGGGGGGGGGGAGCTAAAATCATGGTAAAATGGCCCCACATAACCCATAGGGAGTATTTGGGAGATCTGAGAGCAATGTATTTTGCATGAGTGCAGTGGGGGGGGGGCATCCCAAATGTTAAGCCACTCCAGCTCTTGCCCAGCTTGGATCTTTACTTACTCAAGAAGTAAGTCTCCATCTTCATTCTTGAGGTGGACTTTACTGCCCCAAATGCTGCATAGGATCAAACTTTAAGTCTCCCTCTGCTGCTGTTCCTAAAGCTGACCTTACACTGGTGTCAGCTGCTGCCTTTGGCTGTTCATTTCTGCCGCCTCCTCCCACCTGGATGAGCAAAAAGGTGAGGAATGAAAGGGAATCTCATTTGATATCAGCCTGTGTGGCTTTTATCCGGGGAACTTGTGAAAGATTTATACCAAACCTTGGATAGTGAAAGAGAATACAAGATAAGCATTGTGCCCTGGGTGTCTTCTCATAAGAACACAGAGAAGGGCGGAGGAATCCAACTGGACCTCAACATGGGTCAGGTTGCTGAGTTCCAGCATCCTTTATTCAACATGGGCTGGCCCTGGCCCTCTGGGGAAACATACAAGCAGAATAGAAGGGAAGCGGGCTTCTGGTTTTGGACATCCTAGTAATCGGAGGTATACTGCTTCTGGACATGGAAGATCTATTCGACCATAGCAGCGAAACCCTTTAATAAGCAAGGGAAGAGCTAAAGCAGGAGGGCCAGAAGAGAAGAAAGGAAAGCCTGTTGCTCATCCAAAGGCAGGAACTAGTAAAAGCCTGCAACAAAATGTTGTAGCGTGTCCCAGTAGCTCCTCTTCTTCATTTTTCCTTGTACTGCAGCCCACTTCAACAGACAATCAGCATTGCCATGCCCTTTGTGGCAGTTTGAGTGAGAGAGTGTGTAGGTGTGTGTGTAGCAGTCATATTTGTGTCCAATCTCAGCTATACTTATTCTGTTTGCTTCCCTTCTGTCCTTTCAATTTATATTGTAGTTGTGTGTCTTTAAATCATTTCAGACATATGGCAACCTTAAGGTGAACCTATGACAGGGCTTTCTTGGCAAGATTTGTCCACAGGAGTTTTGCCTTTGCCTTCCTCTGAGGCTGAGAGTATGTGACTTGCCCAAGGCCACCTAGTGGGTTTCTATGGCTGAGTGAGAAATGGAGTCCTAGTGGAACACTCAAATCACTAGACCGCTCAGGCTCTCATTCTATTAATATCCCTCCCACAATATGAGAGCCAAGACAGTTTACTATCCATGTAAAAAGCAGGACAGAGTTAAAACAAGGTATAATGTAAAGTTCAAAAGCAATTAAATAAAAAGTTATATTAAAAACATGAATTTACAGCAGTTTATTTTTTTGTTACATTATTTTACTTTCATCAAAGAAAGAGCACATACATTAAAATATACAATAGACAGAGCAGAATCACAAAGAAAAACAGGAGGAAAAACCCAAGAAAAAAGAAACAAAGAAAATAAAGAAGTAGCAAATAACTTCCTTCTCCAGCTCTGTTGAACTTTGTTAACACATTATTACAGACTTTCCAAATGAGATATTTTGTTACTTCACAAAAATAATACATTCTTGACTGTAGACCCACCATAACTGTAATTTAATAATTTTTTCTACCTTTAATCCATGAACCATGTAACTGCCTTCCCCTGCCCCCATTCCATCTTCCAGAAAGTGATTAATTCTTTCCAAGTTTCTCTAAAGTTTGTTACAGGTTGGTTCTTAATCCAACAGATTAGTTGTTCCATTCTCACTATTCTGATAATTTAAACAACCACTCATCTGTAGTTGGAATTTTATTTTGTTTCCAATTTCTGGCATAGATTATTCTCATCGTGGTGGGCGTGTTCAACACTATACTTTTCAGATCTTTAGGAATGTCTTTGTCGATCAAGTTTAATAAATACAGTTCTGGTTTTAATTTAAAAGTTTATTTTTAATATTTTCCTTATCATATTATGTATAGTATTCCAAACAAAATTTTGCCAATTTGCATGACGAATTTACAGGAGTTTAAAAAGTAGCAAGACTATAATTGCAGTGATAAAATAATGATAATAATGCAGCTGCATTCAAGTTTTCAGTTCTGTCTCTGGGGCCACTTGAGAATAACAGTGTGAACCATGAACGGAGCTATTCAGACAATGAGATGGGCTTCATTGAGATGGAGATGTGAATCTCCTTTTCCCTTTTCCCTTCCCAGATGATCATCCCACCCATTTGTGTCAGCATCTCCCCGCTCCCCATTTAGTCAAACCACATTCCACACCATTGAGTGGGACTGCATATGTGTAGTGTAGGGTTGTGGTGGTTGTCATTCCCTCCCCATTTATAGTTTTGTTCTACAGCTATTTTTGAATCATCTGCAAACCTGAGGTCACACCATTCTGCTGATGCCTCTTTCTGGTTCATTTCAGGGATGTACAGGTATACCCCAGTTAAGGAAGTGGATTTGTTTCTGGGCATGACCTCTTTAACAGAAACTTTGGTACCAGAGGCAGAAATAACATGGGAGAGAATAGGGATAGCTTTTTATTCCACTGTCAAACTGTTCTTACAGTCAAGAAGTTTTTGATAATGTTTAGGTAGAGTCTCTTTTCTTGTAATTTGAATCCATGGGTTCATTCTCTAGCCTCTGGAGCAGCAGAAAACAAGCTGGCTCTATCTTCTACATGACAACCCTTCAGATATTTAAAAATGGTTATCATATCACCTCCCAATCTTCTTTTCTCCAAGCTAAACATACCCAGCTCCCCAAGTCATGGTGAAAACTGTTAAATTATTCTTGATTTCTTTAACCCAGTTTTTTTTAACCCCATTCCTAGCATTTTAGCAGGGATAGTCCCAATTAATCGATCCTCTGTTATCCCACTTTTCTAGCTGTTTTTAAAATGTCCTAGTTTCTCTCTACTCTCACTTTTCCTCTTTGCTCTGAGCTTGCTTCAGTTGCTGCAAACTGAGTTCAAAGTGCAAAAGTAGTTTGCATTCAGTTAGCAGGAGGGAGAGAAGAGACGGTGGCAGAATTATGCCCTTCCCAGTAGGCCCAGGCAAAAACAAACTGCTGCAGCCTATTCCTAGCTTGTGTGTTCTTTTCCTTATTCATAACTTCTGCCATCTTGACCTCGCTTTGAAGTTGCTTGGCCACACATCTCCTGGTTTTCTTCTGTGAAATATTGGAGAGTATGTTATCCCTTGATCACTACAGTTAACTCTGAAGCCTTTGATGAGAGACCAAAGTCATCGGTTTTTAGAAAGACCAGAAACATAAAGTCTAACAGGCCTGTCCTGTCTTTTTGCATTTTTTTTTAATACTCTCAAAGAATTCTAAAAGACTGGTGAAACCAGGCTTCACATTGCAGAAGACATGCTGATATTTCTTCAGTTAGGCTTGTTCATCCATGTGTTCAATAACACTTTCAGTTCTGTTCCCTGCAAATTTATCTAGGATGGACGTCAGGCAGGTAAGTCTAATCTCCAAGAGTTTTCCATCAACCCATGGTTAGTATCCTTTTTACAGTGTGAGATTGCACAGGCTTCACTTCTAGTCCCCTGGGAAGGATGCTGATTTTAATGTTGCATATTTATGTTAAAAGATCAGCACTTTTATATTTGAGTTATTTAAGGAGTCTTGGGTAAATGCCATCTGGCTGTGCTATCTTGTTAGCTTGTAACTTGTCAATTAGCTCTACATCTTCATCCTTCCTCACCTCCAGTTGACATAGCTCTTCAAATGCCCTTCTTGAAAACAATGGCTCAGATAGGCCTATCTCTTCCAGATCTTTCAGTAAAGCCTGATGCAAATATGTCAGCCTCTGTACCATCAACCTCTTAAATACCTTTAAAGATTTTGCCTTTCCCCCCCCTTCTTGCTAAAGGCTTACCTCAGCATCAACTTGTGAAGGTTTGTGCACCTTTTCTACCTTCCTCATGTTGGCAAAGCTGCTGCTCTTTAAAGGAGATCCTCTTAACTTTTGTAGCTTCCTTGATGCTATTACTTAACCATGTTGGCGTCTTCTTGGAGTGTGTCCACACCATACAATTATATCACTTTCATACCACTTTAATTGCCGTGGCTCCATCCTAAGTAATCCTGGGATTTGTCGATTGCAAGCTACTTAGAATTCTTTAAGCTCTCATGATGTGGTTCAAGGAAATGCATTAGAGAACTCAAGTCCCAGGGTTGCATAAGATGGAACCATAGCATTTGAAGTGGAGTCGAAGTGCTGTAACTGTCCAATGTGGATGCACTTGTTCGTATGATTACTCAACTGGGATTGCCATTTCATCTTGGCTTCTGTATTAGTGATTTTAAACTTCCTTAAGGTTTATAGCCATTTTAAGCTTCTGTTTTCAAGCTTCTGGAAAGAATTCGACTTCTCTGACTTATATTCTCATTTAACTTACGGCTCATCTACATGGCTCAGAATATGCCGGCTCCCCACAGATCTGGCCAGTTCCTCTCCCATTATCTGAACAAAATGCGATTGAGTCCAGGCCACCATGCTGGCCCATCTCTGCAGCCGTTGCTGCCGTCCATGTTGCATTCTCTGTAGCCAGGAAGCTGGCCCACAACATGTGATCAAGGCCCCTTGTATGTGACCAGCCTTGGTCATATGCTGCAGGACTCCTTCCTGGCTTCGGACAGAGCAATGCAGATGGTAGCTGCAGCAATGTGCTGGCATGCCAGTATGGTGGGCTCCTGTGGTCAAGTGGGGTCCAATCCATTGTTTCTGGAATGAGATGGTTTTTCTTGGGTATTTTGCTGAAACATTTTATTGGGCTTCACCCCGTCTCCCCCCATCTTTGCCCTGGGCATCATGAGGATTGCCTAGGGACAACATGGGGCAAAAGCCCTGCACTATTAGGACTGCAGGGTTCTAAGATGGGGTAAGCCCTCAGTTGTAACAGATCCCTTCATTTAAAGAGGGTCCACCTCTAAATCTTGGTACAATTGCATTGACATTTTTAGGTCTTTCTTCACTCATAGAATCATAGAATCATAAAGGTGGAAGAGACTAACACACATTGGAAACTGTTTAATGCAGTGTAGATGTGTAAATAGCTATTGCTTAAAACAGTTTGTAAGCCGCTCTGATAGCCTTGTGGCTGAAGAGCGGGATATAAATAAATAAATAAATAAATAAAATAAAAAATGTTGCATGTGAATGTTGCATTGTTTCTCGTTCACAGCACTTAAAAGGAATTTGTTGCTATCACTTGTTACAATGATCCAAAAAATAACTTGTGTTCTTCATTGTGTTGCTTGACTATTTGTTTTTTGTAACCTTATGGGTGGAGAAAAAACTTAAGACTGATAAAATAATGCCTCTATAAGGATGTTTCTTTTGACTTGGTTACACCCTCATTGCCAAGAAAAGTAACTTGGCACAAGAAACTACCTACATTACGGTTAATCTCTGCTTAAAATGTTCTGTTTGTCAAGACTGCTAGTCAAAACTCAGATGATTCACCTAGGATCTCGCTTTGCTCTTTTTTTGTCCCACCTTGCAGGGGTGGGAGCAAGTCCTCCCTGGCTCAGGATGGCATTCTCTTCTGTTAAGCGTGACATGTAAACTGCCTTTGTTCTTTAGATCCCAGCAACTCCCGCACTGCAGAAGGCGATGCCTTAGAACGCTCCTTCTTCATCCGCCTGAAATCCACCCTGACCAAGAGAGGGCTTCATGTGAAAACATCTGGCTATAAGGTAAAATGCTGCCGCTGCCGCCACCACCCCATTGGAGAGTCTTTCAGTGTGTTGTAGGGTTGGTGTAACCTGGTGTGGTAACCGTCCTCCATTGACCTCCTCCCATACCAGACTATACAGATTCCTTAGTAATGTTTTTTGTACTAATCTTACTTGTAAATCATAGTTCCTGTGTACCACTGAATGTAACAGCAATAGTGTGACATAAACAACTAGCAAAATTGGTGACTTGATGAGCAGTGTCTTTTGATGTCCCCTGGCCATTTATCCAGTCTTTTGACATATTGCAACTAGGATCCAGCTAGTGTTCTGAGTGATTATTTCCTGCCTTTTTGGCTTTCTGTTGCTGGCATCCGCTTTCCAGCGTTCTAAATGATACCTAGAACCCATTAATTTGATGCATGTTCAAAAGAGTGGACCATGCATTGAACATAACAGGTTGTGGTATCCTTCTTGAACTGTGGTGTCTAGAACTGGACATAGGATTCCAGGTGAGGTATGACCAAATCGGAACAGAATGGCATTACTACTTCCCTCAGTCTGGATGCTGTGCTCTTGTTGATGCAGCCCAGAACTGCCCTGACTCTTTTTGGCTGCCGCATCACGCTCATGGCTCATGTTTAGCTTGTGGTCTCCTAAGACTCCTTGATCCTTTTCACATGTCCTGCTTTCAAATTGGGTGTCCAACACATAAGGTTGGAAGACTTTTAAGGGCAGGCTAGAGATGTGGAGTGGGACATGGGAGATCCAGGGACAAGTCTTCACTGAACCATGAAAACTCACTGGGCAACAGTGTGGTATAGCAGTTAGAGCACTTGGGAACCAGATTTGACTCCCCACTGACTAACCTTAGGTCAGTCATACACTTTTTCTCAGCCTCATGTGCTCCACAGGGTTATTGTGAGGATAAAAATGGTGAGATGGGATACACATGTAGTGTAAATATAAAATACCACCACTGTCACTTGAGGCAGCATGGTGTAGTGGTTTGAGCGTTGCACTAGGATTCTGGAGACCAGGGTTTGACTCCTTGTTCAGCCATGGAAACCCGCTTGGTGGTCTTGCATGGCTAGCTGGGGGATTCTGGGAGTTGTGGTCCAAAAAAAGGTAATGTTTCTGCGCTCTAGGGAGTGATAACATTTTCGTCTCCACAAAAACCATACAAAACGTTTACAAACTTCATGTTCTTCCTTGATTTTATTTTTAACTCTATTTTCTAAGTCCCAAACTCTTGAGATTTCCATAACTGAGATTTGTATGGCTGTATTTCCATCAACATTGTTGCTGTTGTTCATATATACAGCCCTATCAATGTGCATGGCGCTTGTACATTCCTTGAAATGACTTGAAAGAGAGCATCTCCCACTGAGCCTCCTCTCACCTGTTCCTACGTCTCACGCCTTCTCACTTTCCCCAGGTGATCCACGTGACAGGCCGCCTCCGCCCTCACTTGCCATCCTTTTCCCACACCCACTCAGCGCTGGGCCGCATGATGGGGCTGGTGGCACTGGCCCACACCCTGCCCCCGTCTACCCTCAGCGAGGTGCGCATTGAGTGCCACATGTTTGTCTTCCGGGTCAACATGGACCTGCAGATCGTGTACTGTGAGAGCAGGTGGGTTGTGGGTTGGCCCATCGGATCAGTTGTCTGACCTGTGGGCAGGGAGGTGGGTACGTCACAGCGACAACCTAACACACTTCTTTGCTTGAAGGGAAATTACAGAGAGAGCAAGAGAGAATAAGAGAGAAAGAGAGAACTTTTATCTTCCTATGAGGCCCCATTCTGAATAATATCCCATGAGGAGACCAGGATCAACACCAGTAGAAGCAGGGCCTCTCTGGGAGTAGCCCCAGAACTTTGGAACTCTCAACCAAAAAAGGTCCATATTGCTGACTTCCAAGAAATGAGCAAAGCCTTTGGAAATTAACATGTCTCCTCCCCTCAGTTCTTATACATAGACACATTGCTGCTGTTGTTGGTTTTTTTTGCTATTACTTTCTCATATCTAATTGTTGAGTACTTTATTTAGATAATATTATTTTATGGATACGTCATTATTTTCCAACTTTGTGAAACACTCTAGAAGTTCATATTGTAAAGCAGTACAGTTTTCCCTTCATATTCGCTGGGGTTTGGTTCCAGGACCCCCCATGGATACCAAAATCCGTGAATATTTAAGTCCCATTATATGCAATGGCATAGCAAAATGGTGTGCCTTATATAAGATGGCAAAATCAAAGTTTGCTTTTTGGATTATTATTTTTTTAAAGAATATTTTCAAGCCATGAATACTTAAATCCGTGGATACAGAGGGACAACTGTATATAAATGTTTTGAATAAATAATGCCACCCCCCCCAACACATGGGGCATAATCTGCCTGGTATTTCTCTTGCGTGAGGCCCCAGAATTGTGTACCACTTCGTATTTACAATGTGTTAGTGTTTGGTTTAAAATATCGATAGGCTTTCTCTCAGTCGTAGCTTTCGAGGGACTTTGCCACATCATTGAAGTCAGTAAGAGTAAAACAACTGGAAAATGAAGCAAAGCAAAAAAGCAACCTTGATGCAAAACTCTTACCAGCAACTTTAAAAACTCATTGAAAACCAGGAACAGAAAATGCAGTTAGTAGCTGCCAGTGTGGAGCTAAGGGTCTTCTCTTTAGGTTTTTTGATTTTCCAGGATTGTCAGGTTGGGTGGGGGTGAACCGCCAGCCATCTCTCACGGACTCTTCCTTGGCATCTCCCACATTGTCTTTCTTTTTCCTCTTTTGATTTCAGGATCAGCGATTATATGGACTTATGTCCCTCGGAGCTCATAGGCAAAAGCTGTTACCGGTTCATTCATGGCGAGGATGTGGAAGGAATCCGTCAAAGCCACCTGGACTGTATGTTGCCCTCATAATAATGATTATAGCATTTTATAGTGGGTTAGACTGTTTAAAAGATCTTGCTCAATCACACCATCTACTCCAGGAATGGGATGTAGGTGTGCCAGCATTTTTTGTGTTTCCTGTACCCTCCCTGTGCTATGCATGCATGTGATATATAGAATCATAGAGCTGGAAGGGACCACAGGGGTAATCTAGTCCACCCCCCCCATGCAAGAATACATATTCCCAAAAGGTAGCCATTCAACCTCTGTTTAGAAATCTCCACAGGAGAGTCCACCAGCCTTCGATGCAGTCTTTTCCACTGTCCAACAGCTCTTACGTCCTTCTGTATGTTTCATACTTTCCAACATTTCACAGATGTGTGGCCAGGCGACCTCAGAATATGGCTGAGATGATGAATGTTATTAATGAGGAAGACCTGAAAAGCCAGTAGAGGCTGCAGCAGGTTGCTTTCTTGCTTTAGCCTAAGCCTACCAATCAGCTTTCCACTTACGCCCTCGCTGAGAATGCGCTGCGATATGAATCCATTGTCCAAACAAACAGTAATGTGCATTTCCATGCATTACTTTAAAAACTTCAGGAAAAGCCACAAAGGCTTTCCCCCCATAGTTTTTGGGCCCCCCTCCTTCTGAATAAGGTGAATCACTGCAGGAGCTCATTGGGACAAAAGGTATTCCCTGCAAATTCTATTAGGATTATTTTAACCGTCTAGACAACCCCTACATAAAATTACGTAATGTGGACTGTAATAGAGGATTCCAGCCATTATTAATAAATAACCTTGGTTAAAAACAGCTTTAAAAAAAACTATTGTTCTTCCCTCCTCCTTCCACCCTTTCAGTGTTGAACAAGGGGCAGGTGGTGACCCAGTATTACCGCTGGCTGCAGAAGAATGGCGGCTTTGTGTGGGTCCAGTCCTGCGCCACCATCTCAGTCAATGTCAAGAACCCAAGTGAGAAGAACATGGTTTGGGTGAACTACATCCTCAGGTGAGACAGTCTGTTCCTTTTTCATATGCATCATAGAATAAAAAAAACCTGAGAGTTGGGAGGGGTGGCAAGGGTCGTCTAGTCCAGACCCATTCTGTCAGGCAGGAATATACAACCAAAGCACTCCTGAAAGATACTCATGCAACCTTTGTTCAAATATCTCCAAGGAAGGAGAGTCCACCATAGAATCATAGTGTTGGAAGGGGCCTTATGGGCCATCAGGTCCAACCCCCGGCTCAATGCAGGATCTCCAGTTAAACCATCCCCAGCAGGGAGCTGTCCAGCCTCTTTTTGAAGACACCCAGAGAAGGAGACCCCACCACCATCCTCCAGAGAAGTCCATTCTACTGTTGAACAGCTCGTACTGTTGTGATGTTCTCCCTAATGTTTAGGTGGAATCTGTTTTCTTGGAATTTGAATCCATTACCTCTTGTTCTAGTTTCTGAAGGGGCAGACCTCCCTTCTCCATGACCTCCTGTCAGATATTTAAAGATGGTTTCATCATATCATCTCTCCATCTTCTCTCCTCTAAGCTAAGCATAGCCAGCCCCCTAAGTCATTCCTCATAAGGCTTAATGTCCAGACCTGAGAGTCGACAGCAGTCTGGTGCATTTCATCCAGAAGTGGGACAGAGTCATGTTTGGGACTACAATTCCCAGAATCTCCAGCCAGGAATGTAATCTGAAAACAAACATTTTCCATGTGCCAATTAGTTCTGATTGTTCACCACCACATAGGAAAGAGCTGGGTTGGCACATTCCTCAGCAGCTTGTTCACATCTAGAGCAGAATACGTTACGGTGAAATGGTGGTGACCGTGACAGAGGGCGTAAGTTGATGCACTTAAACATTTAGAATGGATAGGTAATTATGTCGCCTGCCAAATGCTGTTTGACTGCAACTCCCAGCAGTCGCAGTCACCTAGCCAATGGGGAAGAATGCTGGGAGCTGCAATCCAATATCATCTGGAACACTGAACAAGTCCCACCCTTGCTTTTAGACCAGCAGTGGACAAAGGTGATGGATTTCTGGAACTGTCTGAGGGCCACACCGTTTCAATTTTTATTTTTTATTTTATTATGGCATCTGTATGTGCGTGCATGCATGTGTATGTGTGTACACATAGCTCAGATGAAATTTCAATCTGCCACACAACCCCAGCATTAAGCACGTTGGTAATTTAATTAATTTAATTTAAATTTAATTTAATTAATTGAAAATAATTAAATTATTTTCAATTAATTCTACCTCATTCATTTAAAATAAGAAAAAATACGGTGAGTGTATACATTTCAATACAATATGATATTCCAGTTAATTTAATCTCATCCTTAATAGTTGGTCTGATAATTGCTAATTACGTGACTGACTTGATTACTTAATGGCAGGGTTCCACTGGTTTAGAGAATAAGCCCCCTGCAGTATGCTGGTGGTGGAAATCTAAGCTGAACTTCATACATTTCTTTCTTTCTTTCTTTCTTTCTTTCTTTCTTTCTTTTGGGATCTATTATCAAATGAAGAAATTACTCTCCTTGCTTCCTTGTTCATAGAAAGGCGCCCCCATGTGGTGAAATCGAGGTACAGACATTTTCAAAGAGACTTTGTGAAGTCTCTTTTCTAGCAGCGTAAAAAAGAAAGAACATGGCAACACCTTTAAAGATTAACGGTCGTTTTTATTTGATCTGCGTGAGCTTTCGTGGATATCAAACCACTTCTTCAGATGCAATACCGAGTGGCATTAAAGCTTCCGGTATAAAGCACATTTATACAGCTGTGAGAGTGGGCCAGAATGGAACAGGATCCAGACAGAAACAAAATCATGTCCCTTGCCCTAAATTTTCAAAGGGCTAGGCAAGGTGATTTAGGCCTTTCTGTGTGTGGATCTGAAAGACTGACACACCCTGGGAAGAGTGTGTAGCTCTCCGCAAATGCAGAAGCCTAGAACGTCAGGCCATTTTCCCATCTAAATCTAGGTTTCTCCTTGACAATGCTACTTTCTCTGACTTTGGGGTGTCTTGTCTCTCTTTCTCTTTCTTTCTTTTAAAATTTGGGACACCGTCATTCAAACTTAGGATTTTAGTCATAGGGACACAGTTCAAGACTCTCTCGCCCTCATCCACTCCTTTCTGTAGTCCACCCTTGTGCAATATTTAAAATCTACTTGAGGGCTATAAAATCGTCTCCAGACGAAGTCTCCCCCTCCCCAGCTCCACCCAGTCTTTTTCCAAAGAGATAAAAGAAATACATGAATGGCCGCTGCAGATGGTTATTAATGACTGCTTTCCCCTTTCCCTCTCTCCCTATAAAGCAAAGGGAAGCATTATTATGCTAATCCTGTAAGCAATTGCCGATACTAATGTATGATTTGTCAGGGTGATTAGTATTTTAGTTAATTAGCGCTGTAATTAGAGGCTAATTAACTTTCTTACAGCTTCTCTGCTATGGAAACTTGCTCACTTCCCTCTCCTCCACCCAGCCTCTTCATGTGGCAAAGTGGGACAGGGGACTGGCATGGCTTCTTCCCCTGGGGAGGTCCACAGAGAGTGGCGGGGAGGTGGGTGGGTGGGCAGGGGGAAAGAAGAGCAGATTTGGGGCTCCAGGGAGAGGTGCAAATGGATGCCAGCTGAAATACACACACACACACACACGCACGCACACACACCCCACCCCAACTCATTCCATTTGTAAGTGGCAAAGGGTGAAGAGGTCACTCCAGGAATTTCAGAATATGGGCAAGAAGGCTGGTGAATGTACTGGTGAGCAGGGCCTGGGGTCCAAACCTTCACTTGCAGCATTAGCTGTAGGCTGCAACAGGCCTGAAAGGGTTTACAGAACCCCAAACCTTAGAATCATAGAGTTGGAAGGGTCTCCAAGGGCCATCTAGTCCAACCCCCTGCCAAGTAGGAAGAAACAACTCAAGCATCCCTAAGTGATGCCCATCCAACTTCTGTTTAAAGATCTCCAAGGAAGGAGAGTCCACCACCCTCTGTGGCAGTCCATTCCACTGCTGAACAGATCTTAACAGTAAAGACATTCTTCCTAATGGTAAGCAAGGGGCTCTTGTAGCAGCTTTGAGACTCACTGAAATAAGTTGTAGCATAAGCTTTTGTAGACTCTTACTGATATGCCAGACTAACACGGCTATGTCTTTGAATTCTTCCTAATGTTTAGGTAGTCTCTTTTCTTGTCATTTCAATCCATTGGCTTGTGTTCTAGTCTCTGGAGCAGAGAAAACAAGCTGGCACCATCTTCTACATGACATCCCTTCAGATATTTAAAGATAGATATCATGTCCCCTTGCAGTCTTCTCTTCTCTTCTCCAAACCAAACATACACAACTCCCTCAGTCATTCCTCATAAGGCTTGGTTTCCAGACCTTTAATCATCTTGGTTGCCCTTTGCTGGACATATTCTAGCTTCTAGAATTGCATTTACTTTTTTGGCCACAGCATCTTTTAAAAATTTGAGGGGGTGGGATAGTCCGTTCCTTTTTCATATGCATCATAGAATAATATAATCCAAGAGTTGGGCGGGGTGGCAGGGGCCATCTAGCCCAGCCCCATTCTGACGTGCAAGAATAGACAACTAAAGCACTCCTGAGAAAATGCCCGGTCAGCCTTTGTTTAAAGGCCTCCAAAGAAGGAGAGCCTATCATAGAATCCTAGAGTTGGAAGGGGCCTTGTGGGACAGCTGGTCCAACCCCTTGCTTAAGGCAGGATCGCCAGTGAAAGCCTCTCCAGCAGAGAGCTGTCCAACTTATTTTTGAAGAGGACCAGAGAAGGAGACTCCACCACACTCCCAGACGGTGCATTCCACTGTCAAACAGCTCTTACAGTTGAGAAGTTCTTCCTAATGTTCAGGTGGAATCTCTTTTCTTGGAATTATCGACTACTATAAACTAGGGTTCCCATACACAGGATGCTACTGGTTGAGGAAAATGAAGGACGCAGGCAGTGTCTGAAGAAGAGGTGCAGTAAAGGGCATTGGGCGCATGCGTACACACTTTGCCTGGATAAGATGCATGCTCTTGGGAGAAGGGGGCAGGCCCATAGATGCCAAGGTGCACACACACACAGGTGCAGCCCTCTATGGGTGCAGGAGGTAGGGAGGATCGGACGGCGAAGGGGTGTGTCTGGGGTTGACACATGCACAGGAATTGGGAGGCGGTGTGTCTGGTCTTTTGGAGAGAGACCAAAAAGAGAGAGAATGGAAGGGAGCGATTGGGTTGAGCACTACTAAGTGTAGTAGCCTCCACCCAACCTCTTCACGTGGCAAAGTGGGAGAGGGGACCAGCATTGCTTCTTCTCCTGTGGATGTCCACAGAAATTGGTGGGGGCGGGGAGAAGAGCCTTGTGGCTGAAGAGCGGGGTATAAATAAATAAATAAATAAATAAATA
The DNA here is from genome assembly GCA_030847615.1 of Gambelia wislizenii. Lineage (NCBI taxonomy): Eukaryota > Metazoa > Chordata > Lepidosauria > Squamata > Crotaphytidae > Gambelia > Gambelia wislizenii. Next base: position 36,236,659 of record JAUMIR010000010.1, read on the forward strand.
AAAATAAAAAAAGAGGAGCCAAGTTTGTGCTCCAGGGAGAGGTGCAAATGGATGGATGCGGAGCTGAAATACCCATCCCCAGTCACTCCATTTGTAAGTGGCCAAGGGTGAAGAGGTCACTCCAAGGATCAGCCCACTACTCCACGCTCTCATGAATTTTGGCTCTCCCAAAACTGCTATTTTGAAAACCTGGTGACAGTAACGTGGACCATTGCAGGGTCCTGTGTCATGTAATGATTTGAGTGTTAGACTATGACCCTAGAGATCTGGGTTCAAATCCCTGCTCAAACAAGGAAACCTACTGGGTGCCCATGGGCAAGTCACACCCTCTCAGCCTCAGAGGAGGCAAAGGCAAACCCCCTCTGAACAAATCTTGCCAAGCCTTAGGGTCACCATAAGTTGGACATGACCTGAAGGCACATAACAGGAAATTGTAGCCCCATGCAATTTTCCATGGAAAATTGCCCAGTTCTACCTTTTCCCCAGAAAATCCACATCCTTGTTGGCTGCATGCTGCTTCTTGTGTCCCTGGCCTTCCAGAGGTTGGAAGCCCTAAGCCTGGGACCAGAATTACCTTGGCTTTCTCTTCCCTCCTGTTGCATTTGCAATTCTGCCACTGGCGTCTGAGGATGGAGGGAGAAAGGCTCTTCTTTGGACTGGTTCCAACTTTGCTGGCTTGACAATAAAGCCCCCAACCCGGCTGTGCTGGATTTTTCTCCCCCCCTTCCCCCCTCCTTTTAAATAAGGGAGAGTTTGCGATTTCAATCTGTCCTTGCTTGTTCTTGGACAATGAAGTGCCAAAGGCCCTTTTGCGTCTCTGCTGCTGATTCCAGCCTGCAGGTGGCTGTGTCAGCTCACATTCAAGTTTGCTTTCGGCAATTCTTTTCTGATTTGCAAGGGGGGAGGGAGGGGACCAGCAGGCGGTGGCATTTGGGGCTGCCTTGGTTTATTTTCATCCACCCCACACTCCTAATGAGGGCTGTGCTCGCATTGTTTCCTCTGGGACAATTTGGTGCCCTCATGTAGCAATGCCATATTATCTGGCCTCTAGCATGCTTCTAGATCCTTTGCAACCCTGGAAGGGGTGTTTGCCCATAGATTCTGGGATCCCACGTGGCCAAAACTCGGTGCAGTGCTTCAAAAGCGATCCAGATCAGACTCCCTGGTGATCTGAGTGCTGCTTAGACCATGTATGTGTGTGTATGTAAAACTACAAATCCCAGGATTTCATACTAAGGAACCATGGCAAATAATCCAGATTCAAACTGGATTATTTGTGTAGTGTGGATTTGGCCTGAGGGAAGACAAATGCAGCTAATAGAGTTCCAAGTGTGACCAATTTTCAATGTCTTATTCTCTTCAGTATTGAAAGTTTAGGGACTGAAGGAAAGTCTCCAATTTATTTGGAGAGGCAGAATTCTTATTTCAGCACACTGGCAGTGCCCTCATCTTGTCCCACTGTTCTGTAGCTACACACTTGAATCGTGCAATCCTCTGGTAGGAACTAGGCACTGTGAAATTCAGTGAGTCTTACTCCCCAATGCCTCTGTGTTTTGTGCAGCTGGGTAAACGTGAGGGGGAAATGATATGAACTTTATAATCTGAGTGCCATCTTTGGGCAAAGATGAGACTTCTCCTATAAATCCATTTTATGCTAGTCCAGCCTCTCTCTCCATCTCTTTCTCTCTCATGTTTGCTTTCTAATCTTTTCTTTTCTTTTCCTCCTGTTTTTATTTTATGCATTTCTAGCAAGCCTGAATATAAGAACACTGTGCTGGATGTCTTCCAACTGTCTGGAATCCCTGCAAAGCAGGCGGATACCGCTGAAGTAGGGGTGGATTTCAAAGGTAAATGAACACCAATTTTATACTGCTCGGGTCCATTTGAAGGACTTTATCTCTCTATATGAGTCTGTTGGAGCTCTAAGATCTTTGGGAGAGGCTTTTCTCTCTGTTCCACCACCCTCAGGCACATTTGAGGGGTGCAAGGACTTCCTTTTTATGGAGGCTAGGATGGCTCTTGCCTTGCTCTCCTTCCCCTGGCAAGTAAAATGACTTTTAATGAATTTCAGATGGTTTTCACTCTACAGATTTTTAAATTACTTTTAAAATAAATTCTATATATACAGGTTTGCATTCTTATAGACCAGTGGTTCTTAACCTGTGGTCCGGGGACCTCCCAAGGGGCCAAGATGTCCTCACAGGGGGTCCATGAAGGCTTGAAGGCCAGTTGGCCCACCTCCTTCCTGCAGTAGAGTGGCCACGGGACAGGAGCCAAGGCAAAGGCTGGCTTGGCCTGTGCATTGCCATTCAATCTGCTCCAGCCACAAACTTGCAGGAAAAAGTGGATGAAAAGTCTTTCCTACCCCTCCAGTGCCTCTGAGGGAAGGGTTAATGGATGGTGTAACTGTATTATTATTACCATCGTCAGGTATTATTGTTGTTTGTTATTGTTATTATTATTATTACTACTGCTGCTAGAGTTTTAAATCTTGAATTAAGTCTTGAGGGTCCATGGCAACAAAAGATATTAAAAGAAGGTCTCTGGAAAAGAGAAGGTTAAGAGCCACTGTTATAGACAGTTGCAATGTCATAAACTGGGCCTGCATCCTTGTAACTGCTTTGCATTCACATTTGCAACCATTGGCACCATTGCCACAACCACAAATCTCCCTGAAACCCACCATAAAAGGCAGCCATCCATCCCAAACAATGGTGTTCTGTGGTCCTGGTGAAAGGGGTGCTGCAGAGTGATGTGACCAACTGACTGACTGGGCATATCTACCTGCAGTACCCCTCTCACCAGCACCTGATACTTCATTGTGAAGAAGGGTTGCTCTGTGCCGCACACTTTCACCTACTGGTGGGAAAGGAATGTTCAGAGAACTCCATCACTCGGGATGGCTGCTTGACTTTTAAGGTGAGTTTCAGGGGACAGATCAGGAAATGGAGCATAGCTATAATACTGTAGCTGTGCCTCCAAGGCAGGGTCTCTCTTTGTTCCCCTGGGTCCTTTTAATATATCTGTCTCCCCCACCCCGCTACATGGCATCTCACCATTTGCAAATAAGCAGTGAACATTTCTGAGAGCTGCTTGTTACAGAAGCTGCCTGGCTGTCTCTCCATTCAGGCGTAGGGGGAGAATGTGAGAGTTTCCCAAGTGGATTTCCCTCCTCAAAGGTGGGAAACTCTCTGTCACGCTGGCGCCTGAGTTCTCGCTGTGCCAAAACCCGCTTCGATGCTTCTCTGCATCACTGTGCCTTGCGGGTGTGATTATTAGCTACACTACTGGCAGGAAGCCGCTCTGAACCAAAATCAAAAATGTCCCCCAGGTCTGCTGTGGATAAATATTTCATTTGACAAAATAAACCTGTCTGCCTCCTAAGCCACGCACAAGTGTTTTAGCTCCTGTTGCCTCACCTGTTGAATTTTCCCTCTCTTCTTATCTTCTTTTTCCAGACAGCGGCCTTGCTAAGGAGAGCAGCCAAGGGAAACTTTACTCCCCCAACAAAGCTGGGTCCCTGGCTGAGGCCTACCCTAGGGGTATGATGGAGGCTGGGGCCCATTGCCACGCGGTGGAGACAGATTCCAGTGGTCCCGAAATGAGCTATCGTGACGAAGAGGCCTCGGAGGAAGGGGGCGGCAGTGACTTGGAAGGACCTCCAGGGAAACGCATCAAACTGGAATTCCAGCCGGAAAGCCCTCTGGGTGAGGTGAAGGAGACCTCACTGTCCAGCTCTGAGGATTCGGACAGCAGCAGCGAATCAGAATTGGACCTCCTCCCACAGTCAAGGGGGACCCTGGTTAAGAAAATCAATGGCTGCAAGGCTGGCAGGCAGAGGAGCCTGGTCTCCAGCCGCCCCAGCACTTCAGAATTTGCCTCGGTCATCCAGACCCAGAAGAGCTTGGCTCCAAAAGCCAATCCAGCACTTAATATCAAGTCTGAGCAGGTCCCCGGAGCCAAAGGGAGCCCGTGGACCTGTCCCACTGTCCAGAAGGGCAGTCCTTACACTGTGAACAAAGCACTTAGCCTGGAGAAGCCTGTCCAGAGGCACACCTCTTCCCATTTGTACGTCTCCATCCCAGACTCGGTGCTGACTCCACCTGAGATGGAGAGCGGTGCTGCAAAAGGCCTGTTCGGCACCTCTCCCCGGGCCATCCCAGCAGCCCCTTCCTCAGCAGACACCCTCTCACCACCCCTCTCAGGCTCCCCCTGTGAAGAAAGAGTCACATCAACGCCCTTCACCCCTCTAGTCTACCCGCCGGAGATGGATATGCTCCAGCGCTTCCACACGAACAACGTGGTGGTGCCACTGGTTCACCAGCTTGGCAACCCGCATGCCAGCACAACGGGCTCCCAGGGCCTCTATACCACCAGCACGATCCGGTACGCCCCCGCCGACATGACGCTAGCCATGCAGAGCAACATGCTGCCACCCACCCACCCCCTCAGCCTCATGGACATCAGCAGTGCCGAGGCCAAGACCTCCCGGGAACTCATGTACCACCACTTGCAGCGGCTGAACATGGTGGCGCCCTTTGGGAACTCTGCTGGTCTGGCCCAGATTTCAGGGGGAGCGTTTGCTGCTACGGACTCCTTGTTTTCTGCACTGCCCTTCTCAGTGGCCAGTGGTGGGCTCCACAGCACGTCAGCTCTGGAACGCAAAGAGGACTGAGTGCAGGGAACAGAATGTGGTCAATTTAGTGTCTCTGCCGTGGCCAAATTGCACCGGGCAGAGCAATCAATATAAGATTTCACACGAGCTTTTGTAAGATAGCTCAATGCCATGCCAATGTGTCCCACTAAATGTTCTGAAAACCAGGAGAAGAAATCTTTCCTCCTCAAAGAAATCCCTGTGTATTTACCTTCTCACTGTAGCATTTTCCAGGAGTCTGCAGGAAAGGGTAGAGAAACCACCTTCTTGCTCCTGAGCCTTGCTTTGCAGGTCCCCAAACCACCCAGCTGCTGCTGCTGTTTGATGTGATGTGATATATGTGGAATGAGTTCAGGAGTTAGCCCAGTGTAAACAGAAAATGGGAATTGTTCTGGGAAAGATGCAAAGCAGAGGAAAGTGTTCTCTTACACCCTTAGTTGTCTGCCTTCCTGCTGCTACAAGTCAACTTATTCCTCCACCACTGTCACAGGGAGATGGCAACAGACGGGTGGACGGGGAGGCATTTTGTTCAGGCCTTCAGGATTCCTGTGTAATCTGGGCCACTGTCCTGCTAGCTCCAATATAATGTGTAGACTTGCAAACGAAAAGCAGGGTGCTGGTACCTTTGACCCTTCTCATCCCGTGTGCTTACATCAGTGTATCACACCAGCACTTAAATGTCTGCTTCTGTTCAGTCCATGTTGCGCAGTCCCAAGTTGCAATACGCCTTGGGATTAGATCCTGTGTTCAGTTGTATGGTATTGAGTGATGAGAAATGAGTGGAGGTCGTAGGTGTCTGTGAACTAGCCCTTGTTCTTCCTTTCCAGTAACCTCTTTTTGCAGGATTGGCACTTTTCCTCTTCTGAAAAGCAGGGATTAGTCTCTTATCCTTGTAGCTTTGGCGCTCCAAGCAGAAAGTGCACCACAACCCACATTGCTGCTGTGAGGGTTGGAGTACTAGCTTAAACATCTTATTAGTGAACTGTATGTGTCAAAATATGAATGTTACTTTCCTAGCAGAAAAAGTCCTTCTGAAAGTGAGGCGATGCACTGCAGCAATTACAAGAGCCTAAGATGGCTGGGTCAAAGCTAAGGCCTCTTTAGTCCACCGTCTGTTCCCACAGTGGCCAAGCAGATGCCTTTGGGAAGCCCACAAACAGGACATGAGGGCCATAGCAGCTTCCTGTGCGTGTTTCCAAGCAACTATTCATAGAATCATGGAGTTGGAAGAGGCCTCATGGGCCTCAAGTCCAACCTCCTGCTCAGTGCAGGATCCCCAACTAAAGCATTCCCAGCAGGGAGCTGTCCAGCCTCTTTTTGAAAACATCCAGAGGAGAAGAACCCACCACCTCTCTAGGCAGTTGGTTCCATTGCCAAACCACCTCTTACTGTCAAGAAATTCCTTCCAATGTTCAGCTGAAATCTACACCTGCAACTTCCAACCTGGTTCTACCCTCTTGACCACATTGATGCTCACTCCTAATTCTTAAAGCACACTACTCCCAACCAGCTGGCAATGGGTAATTCTGAACAATTGGGAAACCACGTTAAAGATTCAGTGGGTCAGCCACTACTGTCTTCTTATTACCAGGTACTAAATCTTCCATTGCTCTGCTTTTCCATCAGTGGTGGCTAATCATGGTCAGATGGAAGTCTGACTTGTGTCCCTGATGCTGGAGAGAAGAAGGTTTCTACCTCCATTGTTATGCCCCATTGGTGAGCTTCTGCAAGCCTCTGCTTAGCCACTGCAGGAAATGAGCATGCTGGTGTCAGCCAGCAAGGTTGTTCCCGTTTCTCTCATCTTCGTGCAAATTCAGATCTCACTTCAGTCTGCTATCAGGTAAGAGAAAGCCCTCATGTTCCAGACCCAGTGGCCTCTTTCCAACCCCCGCCACAACCTACTTGGCACAAGGCAGCAGGCTAGGAAAGGGGTGAGACCATCGTGTGTGGCGATGGCACTTGAAAAGTTTAAAAAAATATATATGCCATAACAATTTAGCACTTATTCAAAATTAAGAATTGTACAATTCAGTGGGAAATGGAAGGAAAACCCACACAAGGCAGTAGCACTTGGGACGCTGTGGTCTTTTTCTGTATAATTGAACACTAAAGATCTGTTGCGTGTGTACGTTTTTCTTTTACCAATCTACTGTTCTCATTGGATAGATGAATGTAGTTTCCACTGTTCACTTGTTGATATTTTGCTGCTTCTTTCAGCAATCTGGGATTTCAGAGAAAATAAACATAAATGGACTCATCCTTCTGCCTTCTGAAGAGATTTTAGGAAGCCTGATAGATCTTCCTTGTGGTTTTAAAGACACTGGCTGGAATTCGATATGGGATGTACATCTACATAAGTGGACTTACGTCCACAGGAAATAGAGTTGAGCACTTTCGCCGCATTGGTAGTGACTGCACAGGGAGGCCAACAAAGTGAGTGTTCCACATCAAGATAGAGGCGCACTGGGCGCTCCCAATGCCCATCTGTAGAAAAACTGGGGACTGCTGATGGGCACTGGTAGAGCCCGATGTGCATTTGCACATTCTTCTCAGTGCCCTGATATGTATCTTTGCAATGAACTAGGAGGGTTCCTTAGTGCCTCTGCTACTTCGCTAAGTATGCGTAAAGTAATGCAACGAAGACCACGATATAAAATCACAGCCATCCTGTTAAAGCAGTAAGATCTTGCCCTAAGTAAAGGCTTACATATATCCATTTTCAATTAATTAACAGGAAACAAAACCAACAACAAAAACCCACATCCTGATGTTTGAAAGTAGAATGTTTTGTGTGTGTTTTTTAAGAAATACACTAGTCTGAACACTTGAAACATTGTTCTACAGGCATCTGGTCATCCCTGAGATGCTTGTGGATGGTTTGGATTCTCCCCTGCCCAAAGTTTGTGCAAAGTGGGACTCCTCAAATTTTCCAATGACACAAAAATTGTCTGAGAGTGGCTGTGTAAAGGCCAGGCAGGCTATTCAAAGCACCCTTATTTAATGGCAAACAGTTAAGTGGAAAGGGACAATTTAGGGCTGCTGCTGAGTAGGACCACAAGGCCAGGTCTCCTTTAGACTTCACTCAGAATGGTTTACTACCTTCCGTGTCATCAGATCAAGCATCCCAACAGCACAAAAGTTACTGGTACACAAGCTCACATATACAGGCATTGAGAGAGCGCAAACAAGGTCAGATCACAGCTTTTCCTCTTAACAGATTTACCCTGTTATATTAGCTGGTTGGTCTTCCTCTCTTCCTGGCATCCAAAGAAAGAACTCTTCCCCATTAATGATTGAATGGCAGGGCCCTTCCTCAAGGAAATCCACACCACTACCTAGTTGTGGCCCCATCCAGGGAAGGTTGCAAATGCAGGATAGGCCTCTAGTACGGCCCCTCAGCAGCACCAAGGACAGCAGCCCTGCTCCCAAGGATGGCTGGTTACTGCTAGCATTTCAGTTTCTCACCAAACCTTCTGATTGGCCATGATAGTGTCATTTCACGGCATTCTGGGAAATATAGATGGTGGCTTGCAGACCCAGCCACATGGTGTGGGGAATCTAGTACTGGCTGGCCCTGACAGCTGCCCCTGGTGGCATCTCTGTAGGGCAGTGATGGGCAACTGTTGAAGAGGTGAGGGACATTTTTATGCCTCCTTGGTGGGCTACACTGGCACATCAAAGCTCTCTCACACACACCCCTTAAAAAAAGTCTCATCTGATGGCATTACATATTGCCCACCTTTGGTGTAGGGCACAAGATTCTGTCAACAGCTACAGAAATGCTATGAGCAACTTGCATATTCTGCAGCTCAGGTCTCCTATTCCTTGGCAAGAAAGTTCCTCGCACTTTGGTTTGAGAAAAGGAACAAACCGGAAAGTATCCAAAGGTGAGCAACCAAAATGGTGGGAGGTCTGGTAGCCATGCCCTATGAGGAGTGGCTTAGGGAGCTGGGTATGTTTAGCCTGGGGAAGAGAAGGTGAAGAGGTGACAGGAGAGCCATGTTTAAATATACAAAGGGATGCCATACTGAGTTTGGAGCAAGCTTGTTTTCTGCTGCTCCACAGGCTAGGACATGGAACAATGGACTCAAGCTACAGGAAAAGAGATTCCACCTAAACAATAGGAAGAACTTCCTGACAGTAAGAGCTATTAGGCAGTGGAATGCACTGCCTCATAGTGTGGTGGTCTCCTTCTTTGGAGGTTTTGAAACAGAGGCTGGATGGCCATCTGTCGGGAATGCTTTGATTGGGTATTCCTGCAGGGCAGGTTGGACTAGATGGCCCTTGTGGTATCTTCCAACTCTATGATTCTAGGGATAACTTAGGAACAGTAGGGAAGACCGTACTGTCGACTGGCAGGAGGCATGAACTCATTTTTATTCTGTGAAGAGACATTCCCCCCTCCCAAGCTATGAACTGAGCTGCTTCTGCCGTCATGAGAAAACAGCATCACTGATCTTCTCCGCCTCCTCCCACCCCTAAAAGATGGAGACAGCCAGACTGACGTTGAGTTTGGTGTCTTTTAATACAAATGTCAACTGATCTGGACAGGTGAAAAGAAGGAAGAGGTGCTGCAGTGGCAGAAGAGATACACTCCCGGCGTGCGATGAGGATGAATTTGGAGCGTAAGTAACACTGGCAAAGCAGAGGCAAGCTGTATAGGGGATGCAAACAGAACTGGCCATTCTTTTTTCCTAGTTGAACATGGCTTCAGAACTTGCAGCGAAAGTGGGAACAGAGCATAAGGAAGAGCCTGGACTTCCAACAAAATGCTCCCTTGTCAGAAAAGCGTTAAATGTCCCAGCTTTATCCAAAACGCATGCTTCCAGCTGGGAGGCTGGCTCACTAGCTCAGCAGAACGAACGCCCTTTGAACAATTATTTGTCTTCCCCAGCCTTCTGATTTTTGCAATTGTCGCTTTCCAGAGCCCATCTGGAAAACCAGAAATAAATACAAAGCAGTCAACACATCCCGCTCGACTCTCGTTTGCCATCTCTTTTCTTTCCCTTTGGCCCAAGGGGCAGAAAGACCAGAATACGCCGTGTAGGTGGCTGCAGAGTTTCGTCACGTTCCCGAAGGTTTGTCTGCAAACGCTGACCCGGCCTTCACTTCTCTGACTTGCCGTCCTCCTTCTTCTTATCCTGGCATTTGTCACTGGGGTCATCTTGGATGATCTCCACCTCCAGCCGGCCGATGTAGAGGGAAATGGCGCAGAGCCAGAACAGGGCCACTGTTGTGACGGCAGCGCAGTTCAGGAGTGCCGTGGAGAAGGACAGCATCATGGTGCGGCGGAGGAGGAAGAGGCTAACAAGGTAGGAGGCGCTGCCGTATGAGACGCAGATTCCACCAAGGATGAAGAATCCTAGGAAAAGAAGTAGTGATCACCCTTCTGGAAAAGCAGTATTTCACAGTGACTATGCCTGCCACCTCAGTGCTCAATAACTGCAGTCTCCTGCCTGTTTGCATGTTTATAGAAGAGGAGAGAAATCCCTGAAATTCATTTGCATTCTTCATAAATGTAGCCTTTGTTTTATTAGACCTACTTAGGTTGTCCAGTAGCATGCAAACCTTTAAGTGTATAGAGCTCTTTGCAAAGTTGAAAAACTTTCTGATGAAGAGTTCTGCAAGACACTAAAGCATATATACTCCTTAATTCATCTGAGAAGACACCGTTACCTGTCTCTGAGTTCTCGTGGCAACCATGGCTATATTCCTTGTATGCTGAAACTAAGCCTCAGAGAGAAAATACTAGATCCTCTGAGAATAGAGGTAATGAGAGAACACACAGGTAAAATCCCAAAGCAAAGTCCACTAGGATTGAAAACCCCTACAGGTGGGAATAAAAATCTTGGTGTCCGATTGCTGGAGACATGGAAGCTGTTGAGTCATTTTTATTACAGCTGGACAAACTAGATTTCTGGACACAATCAATGAATCAGTCTATCTAGCTAGCTGTCTTGAAAATAGTAAGAGTAACCTACCTAGCTAAGAAGCTAGACAGGTTGCTAGTTTCCAGCAGCAACAAACCCACAAAGGGATTTAGGTAGACAGACAGACAAGATAGATGCTGTGTGTGTGCACACCCACTCAGAAATCTAGTTTATGTAGCTGTGACAAAACCACTCAACAACTCCCGTATCTCCAGAAATACAGTAGGACCCCTGTATCTGTGGAGGACTGGTTCTGGGGGGCCCTATGGATACCAAAAATCGCTGATAACAGCAAATGCCATTGAAAATAATGGGACTTCCGGTTTAAAATACCAGAGTTGCCTTGGAGGACCTAGAAAATATCTAGAGAGGATGCATCTCTAGGTATTTTCTAGGAAGACTCTATGGTAGGTGTGCTGTTTTGTGTCCCACAGATAACTGAATCAGCGGATAATGAATCAGTGGATCTGGGGGGTCTTACTGTATACATTGGACAGGTTACTTTATTAGTTTCCAGCACTGACAAACCCACAAAAGATCAATCTTGCCCACTCTGCTTGCTTCTCTTTGAAACTAAAATGGAGCAGAATGATTCTTCCTTACTATCACAGCCCCCTTTGTACACACCTGGAAGTTGTCATTCTTCCAAAAGTAAAATGCTGGCTATAAAATCTATTTAGCTTACAGATCTGTAAAGAACCACTGCCCCTTGGTGGCAAAATTCAGAACTACTGTTTTGGAGCCAGTGACTAGATTTAACAGTCAGCAAACACTGACTGAGCAGGGCCAGCTTGTCTCTCGGCAGGCAACAAATATCAGCAACATCTAATGTGCTGTGCCGCTCCGCCACCCACTTCCTCTCTTGCCCATAACTGCACGTTATCTCTTCAGTGCACAGCTGCAGAGGATCCTGGGCACATCTGGGGGCACACTGCCTCTGGCACCTTGTGCCCTCCAGATCTTTTGACTTACAAAACATAGAACCTTTCTTTAAGAAAGAAAAAAGGCAGCCCTTCTTTAAATGTAAAACCTCAGGTGCTTGACTGTATTCTGCAAGCTTGTATGTTGTAATTTGAGGTATTACACAAGTTCATGTGCTGCCATTTCCTTAAAGAAGGGTGGTAGAAGGAAAAAGGTTTTATGATGCTGGCTGTATGTTTGGAGGCACTCGTTTCTGGCCCCGTAGGGAAGGATTACTCAAGAGTGGCAGGTCCCTGGACTGGTGCCAGTCCCCAAAATATGGGCTGCTGGTACTTGGCAAGTTTCCAGGAAAAAAAGAAACAATTATACCCAGTGGGCACAAATATAGTGCCAGACCCTATAACACTGGGGGAAAATGAGTTGCTGATCTCTCACATCAGATAGCCTGAGAACTGGCCTAGGGTGTTCAGTCATGTCCTCTCACTTCTGGGGGAAATATACCTCAGCACCAAGAACTGATCCCATGGGGATCAAGTGCTGGCCAGGTACCCCTGCTGATATTCCCTCTGCATAGAAGACTAGCTTCAAACTTGCTTACTGAAGGAGCATGGGGGCTAAGGAAAGGAAAGGAAGGAAAGGGGAATACATTTACCCAACCAAGACCTTGTGAAGAGGCAAGATGCGTGTACAAATAAAATAAAAGTGGAACAAGGACTGAAGCACTTCTGTCCTCACATTATCTAGTTAGAAGAAAAATATAGAGCCTCTTACAAGCCTCATTCCCTGAATGAGAATTTCCTACAAACAAGGAATTTAGCCTGCTCCTTTTTGTCTCTGCTCCCTTTTATTTCAGAGACATCCAAATCAAATTCTACTTTATGTTTTATACAAGTTTTATATGAGTTCAGCTGGCACAATTCAAAGAACAAATTTCTTTACTTCTGCTGCGAGCATCCTCCTTTGCACACATTTCTTCCTGTTCATGCAATGTGGGCAAAGCGATGACACAAATGCCTCTCCAGAGAGCCTCAACCTCCAACAGCCGGTACAAGTAGGTTGCACTTTTAAAGACCCCCAAAATGGGTTCTCTGTCCCTCCTGCTTTCCAAGGACAAGCAAATGCTCCAAGGGCACCATGTACAGCCACAAACAGAAACTGTCCCTGCCTGACTTTCAAAGATGTTGAGCCGCTTGCTCTTCCGGGGGCCATTTACAGAAGATGACCTCACTAAAGCTCTGAAGAGTCTGCCGTGCCAATGGAGATGGCTGCTTCAAGAGCCTCTTGTCTCCTGACCGGCTCCATTCAGAGAAGTTCTAACGGCCCATTAGCTCTTACGAATGTTTAAAGAATGCTTCTCCAGGCCACAGACATCACAAAGTCTACAGACCAAATCCTGTACGAGGGGCATTTCAAGCAGGGTTCTCACACTGGCGTAATCATTTGCTGCAGAGCAGCAACAGCGAAAAAGAACCTGCCATACTCCTGCAGCTTGCAAATGCATCACAGTCTGCAGAAGCCAATTTTACTCTGGCCGGTGACCACAAAGGAAGCTTTGCACACCTGATGCAAGTGTTTGTCACAAGCTGCTACGTGAGTGGCCACACTGGGAGCTTCCCTGCATGCCAGAGCTTCAGTGCCAAAGAAAGCAGTCTTGATTAATGCAATGGCAATGCAGTGCACCAGCTCTTCTGCCAGGAATGCAGATTATGCAGCCTGTATCATGGAATCCCATCCCTGCCGTGCAGAGAGGAGGCTACTGTGGTTGGAAGGCAGGTGTCTTCTGGATCATCAGACATGCAGGAAGAGCCTGGCTGATTCTCAAACAGTGACCCTGTGGATCTAGATCTATCCTTAAGTCCTCAGAACCCTGACGACTGCCCTAAAAGGTAGGCCAGTGATCTCATCCAGTCAGAGGTGGTGCCCACCAGGGCTGGACTGATCAGGCAGGGTGACTGTGGTCCACTTGCTCCAATGGTCTCCGCTGTATCCCCACTTTAAGAGATCAGGGCACCTAACCTCAACCCATCCAACAAATTCCTGACTAACTGACTGGGAAATTAAATGGGAAATTCTTTTTTGCTTCAGCACTCTCCCCACAGCTGAAAGTATTCCTCTGATGACCCAGGCAAACCATTCCATGAAAGAAATCCAGTTCTACTCCTGGATTACTTTAGTAGCTGCGGCCAACTCTTAAGGTTGTTTGCTGGTTCCCTCCCTCAGTGCTCACACCCACTGGCATGTAACCCTCTTCCTTGTTACCTACCGTAAGCCGCTTCACGCCCCATGTCGCTCTGCACATAAGAGATCACTCCCACGCCAGTAGCCAGCAAGCCATTCCGAAACCAGGAAAGAAACCCTGGGGGGAAGAGGAAAGAAAAAGAGGAACAACTTGTCTGCATTTAACTAGGTAGAGTGTTATCAAATTAAAAGATACTTTAAGACTAATGGAGCACTCCTAAACACGTGTACAGTTGTCTCTCCACATTCGTGGGGGTTAGGGCTGCAAGACCCCCGCGAATGTGAAAAAACCACTAATAAAAAATAGGTCATGCCATGCCCTCCCGGAACCCCTCCCCACCCTCCCAGAAGCAGCAATGGAGGCTTCTGAAGCCCCCGTTGCTGCTCCTCTCCATCCCCCGTCCATCCTCCCAAAAGCGGCGATGGGGCTTCTAAAGCCCCATTGCCACTTTTGGGAGGAGGGCTCCCAAAAACCGCGAATAATCAAAACCGTGAATGTTAAAGCCGCAAATGTGGAGGGGCAACTGTACTCAGAACTAAGGATAGCACTAAGTTCCAGGTGAGTCTGTGGGGGGCACACTTAGGGGTAGACGTATGTAAGGACTATATTGTTAAGTTAGCCTACCTCACAGTGCTAGTTGTTATTGACATAATACTCACAAAGCACTCTGAGTTGTATAAAAGTGTCATATAAAAGTGCTACTATTGCAGAAAGAGCCACGTACTTTTCTAAGCTCTGAAAAACACAAATATTGTCCAGCCTTACAGGTCTGCTTGTAAGGTATTGCTGAGGCAACACTTCACACTGACGTACTGATGTTACTAGTTTAAAAACAGATAAACACTAATACCAGCCTAACAGGGCTGTTGGTAAAACGAGGCTGAGAATATGACTCAACAGCAGGGCTGAGCCACAGCTACTTCCTTCCTTCCCTCCTGACCCTCAACAGTGAAACAACCCGCTCAGAAGAGAATAAAGGGAACATGGATGGCAAGTGACCACCCAGCCGCCAGCAATGGTGGGAGTGAGTTTGGAAGCTGGAGGTAAGAGCTACAATGACTTAATGAGGACGGGGTTTTACGAGGAGGATTGTTTTTTATTCCTTTGTTTTACAAATGAATATGCTACCCTTTCCTCCTCTGGACACGCTCCAGCCTGTCAACATCCTTGAACTGTGGTGTCCAGAGCCGGACACAGCATTCCAAGTGAGGTCTGACCAAAGCAGAATCGAGTGGCACTATGACTTCCCTTGATCTAGAAACTATACTTCTATTAATGCAGCCTAGAATCCCACTGGCTCTTTTAGCTGCAGCATCACAGCTGACTCCTGTTCCTACAAATAAAAACATAATGAAAACATAATAAAAGTTGCTGTGGTAGTAATATATATATTTAAAATAGTTACCAAAACAGCATTAAACACACTAGAGTTAAAGGCATTTGAATATGCAGTAGAAAATGGAAAATAAAAATCCACGAGATTAGTACAGTTGCCCCTTCATATTCACTGGGGTTTGCTTCCAGGACCCCCCATACCAAAATCTGTGAATACTCAAGTCCCATTCTATGCAATGGCATAGCAAAATGCCGTCCCTTATAGAGGATGGCAAAATCAAGGTTTGCTTTTTGGATTTTTATTTTTTTAAGAATATTTTCAAGCCATGAATACTTAAATCCGTGGATACGGAGGGACAACGGTAGATTCCGATCTCCTCTCTAGCCCCGCCTCCCCAGGCGCTCTGGCCACGCCCCCACGCTGGCCAGCGCCGTCAGGCCGCTTCCGACTTCTTGCAAGCTCCGCCCCCTCAAGCGCTCTGGCCACGCCTCCAGGCTGACCGGCGGTCTTCGGCCGCTTCCGCGAAACTGACAAGCCCCGCCCCTCGCGCATGCGCGCCAGCCGACGCCGAACTCTTCTCCCCCCCCCCAACGGCGGCTCGCTTACCAGTCTCGTGAGCCTTCCTGAGGAGCCAGGCGTCGGCCTTGTCCAGCTCCGAAACTACGGGAGGCCCCGGGCCCCGCCCCGAGCTATACTTCAGCGGGCTTCGCCCTCTCCACGCCCAGGCCTCTCCCCTCAAAAGCCCGCTGGCGGCCCTCACCCGCGCCGCTGCCCTGCTCCACCAACCGCCACTCAGCGCCATGGCGGCGCCAGACGAAAGAACCGGCACTTGAGGGAGACCGCTGGCCTGTGAGGGACGGAAGGCGGGGCTAGCAGCTGATTGGTTATGGGCGCTGCCACTTCTCAGCCTTAACGACTCTTTGCGGAGAGGAAAAAAAATGGCGCACTGCGATTGGTCGAAGCGCTACAGGAAGGCGGGCCTAATGTGCCAACTGCTTATGATGATAGGCTCTTTGGGGTCTGTCTGTCATTGTATGCTGCTATTAGCTACTATTAAGGACTAAAGTCGGAGTGGGGGGGAAAGAGATGCATTCTGGGATTGATTTTATTCGGTTTTTCCAGGCAACTCATTGCGTATTGGGGATTGTAGTCCTGCCGCCATTTCAAGGATTGGAAGGGTGTAACCATAGATATAGAAACGTTTAGAGCAGTGGTTCTTAACCTTTTCTTTTATCAGGGACATATTTTATTGTGTGGACCTCCAAGACTTAACTCAAGATTTAAAACCCTAGTAGTAGCAGTAGTAGTAATAATAATAATAATAATAGTAATAATACAAATACACTGTCCATTAAATCTTTCCTCAGAGGCACTGGAAGGGGAGGGAAGACTTTTCTCCTGCTTCTTCCTCCAAGTTTGTGGCTGGAGTGGATTGGATGGCAATGCGCAGGCCAAGCCAGCCAGCCAACCTTGAAGGCTGTTCCACTGCAGGGAGGAGGTGGGCTAAGCAGCCTTCAAGCCTTTGCGGACCCCCTGTGAGGACATAACACACCCCTGGGGGTCCCTGGATCCCAGGTCAAGTTTATTCATACAATTCAGAGACCCATCAAACATAGAAAAAAAGTTGTACATTATTACATACAACCAGCTTGGCATCCATATACACAAACATTAATAAAAGTAGCATACTCATAGGTAAATTTCTTCCCTTTTAAACTTCCCTCTCATGGGTCTTAATGACCACAGATAAGAATTTAGCAACTGAACCACTATTTTAAATTATCTTATTGTAGCTGTCTGTGCCTGTGTACAACAGGCAAATTGGACCATAGGTGAAGAACTGCTGGTTTAGAGTGATCCCCGTCCGCCGCTTATTCTTTTAAACATCGAAAGCGGAGGGTGGGAGGAGAAAGTCAGGGTCCTACAGAGGTAGTTGGACTGCGGTTCCCATTGGCCCTAACCACAGTATAGGTGATGGAAAGGTATCATGGGAGTTGCAGTCCTTCAACACATTGAGACTGGGCGATAAACCCATTATTTTATTCTGATATACCAGAATTTGCAAAGGAGGGGAAATGTGGGTGGGTGTGAGAGTCTTTCTCTCTTTCTTTCTCTGTGGGCATGCTTTTATTGAAGGCATATAATAATCCCAATTCCAGATAAGCAAGTATTTCCCAAAGGTTGATAACTGTCCTGATTTGGCAGGGAAAGTCCCAATTAATCCTCTGTTGCCCCACTTGTTTCAGTTGCTTTTAAAATGTCACAGTCCGTGGAAATAAACATTAAGGTTATAGAAAGCCTGGGCTCTTGCTTCAGGTCCCTTTAACCTTTCCAGCATATCTCAGATGCTAATAAACCAGCCTTCCACAACCTGGCACAGTATAGCTCACTTTATTGAGTGTTGGGAGTTGTAGTCCAGTTTGGGGAAGTTTTATCTCAGAATATTTTCTGTGGATAAAGACAACCTGCTTCCTTTTGGTGTGCTCTCTTGCAATCCTAACCTGTTCTTTTCAGCAAAAATGGACACTGGAGTTGCTGAAGGGAAGAATCCCTGAGTAGGGACAGGACCAAGAAAATACATGCTGAAGGCCATCCATTCTCCAAGGCTCATGCCAAGAGCGTCCTTGATCGCGTTTCGTTCGCTGTAGACCAGCGCCCGCCCATCCAAATTGTGCTCCCGCAACCTCTCTTTATACCGTTGGGCATTTTCCTCCTTCAGAGAAAGATTGTCCATCTGTAAAAATAAATGTTTTTTTTTTAAAAGCAAAGCAAGAGAGGGAATTCTAACAGTTGCAGACACTGCATGTCAAGCGTTTAAAACTATCCCACACCCTATGGTCCATACGGTAACCTGTAACTAGCATATTCTTGTTGTTGTGTGACTTTAAGTCATTTCTTACTTATGGCAACACTAAGGTGAACCTATCACAGGGTTTTCTAAGGCTGAGAGTATGTGACTCGCCCAAGATCACCTAGTGGATTTTCATGGCCAAGCATGGTTTTGAACCCTGGACTCCATTGTCATAGTCCAACACTCAAACCACTACATCACGCTGGATCCTGATAACTAGCATATCCTCCAGCATTTCACAGATGAAAATTAGGACCTAAGTGGACAAACAACATCACAATGTGGCTTAGATGTCAAAAGTTGTTAATGAGGAAAAATATACAAGCTAGGAGATGCTGCAGGAGTTTGCTTTTGCCTGAGACTGTGATCACTTACCTCCTTGCAAACCTCATCTACTGACATTCCCAACAGGATGCATTTGGAAAGTGCATGAACCTTCTTGGTTCTCTTAAGGCTGCGGCTGCCTCGCAAGAGCTCCATGTGCCTCTTCAAGGAAGAGTCCAGGTTGACCGTGTAGGGCAGGAAGAAGTTGGCGTCCTCCACCCGGAACCGTCCACAAAGGAAACTGTGGAAAAGCTCCGGATCCCCGTCCAACTCCAGCAGCTTCTCCAGCTGGGCTTTGAGCATGTCCAGTTCTTCCATGTACTTCTCATACACTGCCCACAGGGAGAGGTCCGGGGTGAGCTGGCACCCTTGGCCCATGCAGAGGCGGCCCATCTGCTCATCGTCCTCAATGCACTGCAAGATCCAGCTCAGCCGGCAAGGCCACTGGTTGGCGAGGAGCACCCAGGATGTCACCTTCTGCGGACAAAGCTTGTCTCGAGGAACCTCCGTCACCATGAGCCTGACTGTGACGGCGATGGTGTTGATGAGCCGTTTAACTTGCAACATATTGTCCGTTACATACTCCTTCATGCTCTCATCCATCAGGTACTCGAAGGCCTCCTGGATTAAATCTTTGGCTTTGAAGCCTTTCCCGCATCTTATCTTCAGTGGCTCTTCCTGCCTAGGAGAACTGACCACTACTAAAGGCACCTTGCTGTTGTCTTTGCTTCTCCTGGGTGTTTTTTGATCGGCAGATTTACGGAAACAGCACAGCCTTGACCCAGTAAGAACCTTAGCTTGGCCCTTCTGTTGGTAGTCTTCTCCCATTTCCTCATCATCTTCGAGACTTTTCTCTTGCTCTGCCCGGCAGTCCACCATTCCCCGGATCAGCTGCATTTTGGTGTTGCAGTCTGTCTTGGGGACTGAAAAGGGCAAGGTGATGATGCGGTTGAGGAACTCGTAGCCATTGTTGGCCATCCCTTTCATATACAGGGAGCTCTCCACACAATCCACGATCACACTCGGATCTGCCACCAAGATGGAGATGAATGGAGCTTCATAGTCCGAGAGGAGGATATTCATTGCGTCGAGGACACCCACCACTTTGTCAGGGCTACAGCGGTCCAGGCTGGTGATCTCTAGTACCACTCGGAGCTTCCTCCGCTGGAAGATCTCCATGAACTGGAGAAACTTGGTGATGATCTTGACTTCCCTCTTGACATTACTCATGAAGCCTAGCTGGGCGCTGAGGTCTGTCCGGTTCATCTGCCTCTCCAGCTGGGCCTTCTGGGTGATGACTACGTTCCGCACCACCATGACACCCATTCGGACAGCCGCCGCCGCTGTAATTCCAACTGCTGTGGCCCCGACACCCTCAGCTACAGCGATGGCATCCCCAGAAGCATTGCCAAGTGGGACACCATACAGAAGGATGAGGACGGCGACACCAACACCCACCCCAGACACCAAAAGGATTGCAACCCATAAAGGTAGGCAGAGATACTTCTTGCTGACCCACTCCTTGGGAAGAGGGGCCTCAACAATGCCACACTTCCGGCCTACAGCCCGGTAGACACTCATAGGGATCAGGCCAAAATGGCTCTCAATGCCATCACATAGGGTGGTAATGAGGCCTGCCCAGAGCTGGTCACTTCCGGCATATTCCCAGGCGCTAAAATGAATAAAGATGTGCTGTGTGTTCTTCCTCTGCCTGTGTTGTGGCGTCAGAACAGGGCGGTAGAAAATCATAAGAAAGATGATGGATACCAGCTCCCAACCGGAGGTCCCTCGCTGTTTCAATCCTGTCCGGTGAAATTCCTGTTGGTCTTTTTTCCACGATTGATGACGCATGTATTCTGAAGTGGAAAGGAAGATTTTTAGGCCATGGATTATGTAAAAGCTTGTAATGCCCTTTTAGAAAAAGTGTGAAGATATATCTGTTCAATCTGGCATTTTAAACTGATTTGATGTTTATTGTGGTGGTCTTAAGGGTTTTATTGCTTCATATGCTTTTAATATTATGTTTGTTAGTCACCTTGAGTGCTTTTGTAGCAGAAAGGTAGAATGGAAATGCAATCAGTCAATACAGCTCAGAGGATCTACCATGATTTTTGTCTAACGCATCATGGATTGGCTTTATAAGCATTTTAATGAAATGTTATTGTGCAAGTGAGGAAAGGCTGAGTATAAATGGAATAATAGTAGCAAGAACAAGAGGATACCAATGGTTCTGGGACAAATCAGGAGAGAATATTTCTCTTCCTCCTTCATCTGTCTCTCTTAAAGCAGAGATGGGCAACAAGTAAACACATGCTCAAGGAATTCTGTGAATACCCCCACAGATGTTATTTGTAATATATGAATACTGTGTGTGTAAGGGTGTACAAGAGCACCCCTTTCCCTTAGTCTTCACCAGAAAAAACAAGCACTCACCTCGAATCCTATCCAAGAGAAAGTTTTTACAGTGACCCCATGGTGCGTAAAACCCAACCGTCACTGGAGCGGCAACACAATAGAGAGTCTTGGCTAAGGAGAAACAGTAGGCATCGTCCTTGTTCTGGAATTCTAGGGCAGGAACAGCAGTGGCCAAAACAGAAGAGAAAGCCCTCATTAGACTAGTTGAGAATCATTTGTAGTTAGAAAGCCGCATTATTTGTACTCATGCCCACATTGGTTTACATTTGGTCTGTTATATGAGCCCCCTACCATGCTTTATGGAAGTGGAGAGTCTAGATTCCAATTCTTCGTCTAGCATGGCTGGCCCAAGGCAAATGGCAGAAGCTGATGGGACCACCATACGCTCCAGCATTTCACAGTTGCAGACTGGGACATGGGTGGCCAGACCACATCAGAATGTGGTCAGGATGGCAAAAGTTATTAATGAGGAAAAAGGTAGGAGAAGCTACCGCAGTTTGCTTTTGCCCGAGCCTACTGGGAAGTGTAGTGAATTTGCCATGAATTTATGTTCTGGAGAACCATGATTGGGGGATGTTGATATAGGTGACCTGAAGCACAGTTACCCTGGTTACCTCTGGTCAGCGTGAGCATCACGGTGGTCAGCCACAGAGTTGTCAAAGGATGAATGCCCACAGATCCTGTTCCTAGGGAGAGACGGAGAACAGGGAAGAGCTCACAGCCATCACACAACCCAGAATGATATGTTATGAAACCTGGGAAACTGGGAATTCTGGCAGTTGAAGCTGCAATGAAACAACCTTAGTAGCTGGTTTGGAAATGGCAAATGTTCAGGCCTGCATTTCTTGTTGTTGTTTATTTTAGTTTACTTATTAGCCAGCATAGTGTAGTGGTTTGAGCATTGGACTATGACTCTAGAGAGCAGGATTCGAATCCCTGCTCGGCCATGGCAACCCCCTGGGTGACCTTTAGCAAGTCACACTCTCTCCACCTCAGAAGAAAGCAAAGGTAAAACTCCTCTGAAGAAATTAGGGTCATTGTAAGTCAGAAATGACTTGAAAGCACACAACAGGAACAGCAACTTATCATCTGCACAGGCTATAGGTATTAACATTGTTTGAAATAGTATATGCTGTTTCTGTTGTTTAGTTTGAGGCATATTTATTTATTTATTATGGTCTTGTTTGGTATGAGAGTTTGGGAAAGTTACTTTTTGGACTACACGTCCCAGAACCCCCACCTGTACTGCCTGGGTATTCTAGGTTTGCAGTTTTCTCCGCTTTGGCTTGACACTGAGCAGTTTCCCATTTGAACCGCCACCCAGCAATAAATTCCAAACTGAATGCATGTTGAGTTTATTGCCTTCTACCTGGCAAGGTGTTCCATCATTTCCCCCCGAACACGTGATCTGCCAACTACAGTCTGAAACGGGACATTCTGAGAAAGAACTGCCTCTTCATCCCACCCCATGGAAACAGGGTGTCTCCAAGCATGGCTTACGGGTAGCTGCTTTTGAGACAATGAATGGCTGAAACAGCACCTGAATTTTACTTCAGAACCGACACCCAAAATTACGTCAGACTTGGTGCCTCGAGATCCTAAGGTTTTATCTTTAACCTTGGTACCTGGATTTCACACTGGAACCAGCGCATGGAATTCTTAAGATTTTCGATTGGAATCAGTGGCTGAATTTAGGTAAGTACCTGGAAACATGTAAGAACCAGTACATGGCTTTGTGTTCTCTTTCCTCCCACCCTTATCCCCTTTGCTTTCTGAGTTGTTTTATTAGATTGTATGCCGTTCTTCTAAATTGGGAAGAATTGCCCATCACCATTAGCAGGACGGATGTACCAGCAACCATTCCAGCATGTTGAAGCAGAGGGGGGTTGAAGTGGGGCGATTCCACCAGCCTTTCCTAGGGGCTACTTGCTGTACTCCTCTCCCTTCTCATCACTTTTCCTTTTGTGTTGTGTATTTTTTAATTATAAGCTTGTCGGCATAGACTCTTTAAAAAATTGTACAGTAAGCTGCTCTGGAAGGGACTTTTTGGCCAGAGTGGGATAAACATGACTTTAAACAGGAAAAAACAAACCCTAAGGGGAAAACAGTGAAGCGGTCTTAAGCCATCATACAACCCAGAATTAGAGATGCGAATGCAACCTTGAAAAAATTCTGAGCCTCCAAGTTTGGGCCAAATGCCACAAAGACTGGATAGCAAGAAAAAAAAAAATGCCCAGCTTAAACATGTTTGTAAATATCAAACTAGAGCTTGGGGCAGTTACTTTTGGGACTACTTCCTGGAGCTCACCACAAAGATGAAAGAGGAATGGACTTTGCTGAACAAGAAAATTTGTTTCAGGGGCAAAAGGCAAACATGCCTACAGCACTTTTTAAATGCGAACATAAAACTTGTGTTGACCAGGAGGTATATTAACAATTCTGTTCCTTTTCGGAATTAGCAGCTACGCACTGTGCACATAAATGAGCAGAAAGGGGAGCGAAGCCTCACTTGTGAAAATGTAGTTAAAGTGGGTGCAGGAAAGTGGACACGGTACCCACCTCCAAACTGAGCACTCCTTTCTCAATTATGGCAGCTGGTCTTAGGAAGCCCCACGCGCACCTACGTGGGAGTAAATCCAGTTGCAATCCATGGGACTTACTTCCAAGTAAACAAGCATCTGCTTGACCTGGAAAAAAAGCCTCTCTTCCACCCACAAAATCAGATTAAATTCCTAGCTAGTAGATATAGTTGGATGTGTAAGCTGTTATTGTTATTATTATCTTTATTTATACGGTCTTTTCCCCAGAATTGGGAAACAAGGCAGCTTACAATTTAAAACAGTTTCAACATAGCTAAACACACACACAATTAGCATGGCAATGCCAACTTGACAAGCTTACAAGTGGAGCAAAAGCAGTCGTGGTGTGTACACACACACACACTTTAAGGAGCACTGGTTAACTTACTATGCCTTCTTCCTCTTGAAGCCAGCAGTACCCAACACTTGCAAGGACAGGAGGTTTAGTTACATGCAGGGAGGACTTGGAATCAGGCGTACCTCGCGCAGGTAAGGGCAGGGTACCCCCCTCCGCCACCTGCTCATAAGGAACTTTGCCCTCTTCCTTCCCAGATAAGGCTATCAATTTCCATTACACCTTTCTAGATTTAAGGTGGGGAATTTCTTGGACAGTACAGAATCAGCAGGTGCCGATCACAACTTGTAAGGGAATTGTGTGTATTTATACACATAAAATAGACTCTCCCTACCAGAGAGTATAAAGATACCCGTGAGAAAGTATCTATTCCCCCACACATCTTACCTTTCTTTTTCTGGCAAAAGTGAGTGGGCTCTTTGGGGGGGGGGCAGGTGAGATGGGACACTGAGAATTAAATTAATATATTCATCTTAGGATCCAAACCCAACAATGGCCTCCATGCCACTTTGTTCAGGTGTGTTCCTTGACCATCCAGAGCGGCTGGGAAGGGGAGGCTCAAAGAAGGAAATATGGAATAGAGAACTTTTCATCTGTGAACTTTCTTCCCGTTAACTTATCTTAGGTTCTGAGCACTGCAGTGCAACCCCTTTGCATATTTAATCAAACTGCACTGTGTTCAATAGGGATTGCTTTTAGGTAACACACAGAAGATTGTAGCCTGAGGCTTAAAGGTGTCACAGAAAACTCCGTTGCAATGACTGCCCAAGAAAGTAAACAGAAATACACCCAACAATTAAGGCGTGTGTTATATCTAGGGCAGTTTTATTTCAACAACAGTAGCGCTTGGATGACACTTAGCAAAGAAAACATTTCTGTACAGCACAATTCTTCTTCCAATGAAATTCAAGACATAATATGATTCTATGATATGATTCCTCTCACTTTCTGTGACGGGGGGGGGGGGACGGTCTTATTGCAACTTGGCTTCCGTTCCAGAGGGAAACACAGCACTCAGAGCAGAGGATGTCAGATGTGGCATTAAAGCTGTGGCTGTCAACCTTTGGTCCTCCAGATGTTATGGGCTTCGACCTCTTGAAGTCCCAGCCAGTATGGCCAGTGCTCAGGAATTCCGGGAGCAGAGGTGCTGAACGTCTAGTAGACCAAGCATTGAGAACCACTGCATTCACAAAACCATATTAAGGCCCTAAAGTGTTCAAGCTTGCCAGAACCTGTGCACTCACAAATAAATAAAGAGGGAGAACACTACACCTGCCTCCACCAAGGAAGGTTTCATACTTTCCTACACAGAACACCTAAACCGGCTGAACGGACAGGTAACACAAAACCATCACGCTCAGAACAAACAGCACCTCGTAGAGCTCCTCAACAGTCAGCTGCATCAGTGCAACCGGGTTGAAACAGCTTTGTGTATCTGTAGAGAAAGTTTGCTCTTGGTTCACTGATGAGCCAGGAAAGCTAAAAGAAGCAGAGGAGCAAGGGAAACAAAATGGTTGTTCCTCAACAGCACTCTTCAGTGGCAACCGTGGGTTTTGCAGGTAGTAGGGAACCAGCTTCGAGGGATGCCTTCATTGGAAAGAGAGGTCCAGGATTAGTCCAATTTGTTCTGGAGAGGCCCAACACCTCCAAAAAAGCAGCAGCCAGAAGGAATTACGACATCTGTAAAAATCTGGAGAAGTGTTTTGGGTTTTTTAACTTCCCAGTGTCATTGCTCCTCCTGTTTTGTCTTGACAAAGGTCCCCATCTGTTTGGTGTGGGCGTTTTGGAGCTGCTCCAGCTGCCTCTGCCCCCGGCGGACCAGGTATTCGATGAGCATGACATCCGTCCGGGGGATCTGGGCCTGCTTCCGGAACTCAGCCCGGATCTGAGGCAGGAAACCTGGCTTGTCCTTGCCGGCCCGGAGGAAGTTTCGGTAGAGGGCGAGAACCTGTTTCTGGAGTTTGCTGTGGCGGGCCATGGAGTACCAACTTCCACCGCCAGGTTGCTGAGGAGGGACTGGCACAGCCGCAGGAATAGCTGAGAAGCAAAGAGGAGATGTCAGGAGGAAAAATGGAGGGAATACCCAAAGTTTAGTCAACCACGTGGCCTAAATCGAATGGCTGGTGGGCTCCCTTGGGTCCCAAAGACAGGGCCTTCTCTGTAGCAGCACCCCAATTGTGGACACCCGTCCTAGGGAACTGAGGCTGGCTCTATCAAATAACTTCCAACAGGCAAAGTCTATTTTATTTTGTGTTTTTTTAGAAATGATTTGGGGGCAATAAATATCTGCGCACCTTGTCTTAAACATTGTACTGTACTGTATTCATCATTCAAAAAGAAAATATTCCATAATTGTTTCACTCCACCCTCCAGTCTTTCGGGGGGGGGGTGTTTGAAAACCTTTGATAAAATATTTACACTGAATTTTCCACCCCCCAACCTCCAGGCCTTCACATCTCTAGTTACAACTAGTTGTAGTACACACAAAAACACACAGCTTCCCAGTTAGTGGGAAAGGAAAATAGTCACTTAATGGTAGAATCCTATGCAAATGTATTTGGGAGGATGTCCTGTTAAGTTCAGTAAAAATTATCCTGTTATGTGTGTTGAGAGCCAGCATGGTGTAGTGGTTGGAGTATTGGACTAGGACAATGGGAGACCAGGGTTCGAATCCCCATTTGTCCATGGAAACCCACTGGGTGAGCTTTGGAAAGTCACACTCTCTCAGCCCCAGAAGGCAGCCGTGGCAAACCCCTCTGAACAAATGATGTCAAGAAAACCCTGTGATAGGTCCACCTTTGAGTTGCCCTAAGTCATAAATGACTTGAAGGCACATAACATGTGTGTTTAGAGAGGAATCATGCAATTTGGACTACAAGTCCCAGCAGCCAAGGTAGCAGAGCCAGTGGTGAAAGATGCTGGGAGCTGCAGTTCTACAATATCTAGAGCTACAAAAAATCATGCCCATAGTGCACCGGATTTAAATTTTTAAGTTTATGTAATCAATGATTCAGTTATTAATTGAACATAGCAGTCCTAGTAAATTAGGAAAAATACCACACTGGGTTGTTCGGCCCACTGAAGATGACATTACTGACAACACACTTTTGACTTCAGTTCCCACAACCTTCTCTCCACATGAGCTGAGAATGATGGGAGCTGTAGTCCAAACCACTTTGGGAAATTTGCTCTGGGGGATTAACAACCCCAGAATGATAGGAGTTGTAGTCCAAACCACCTTGGGAAATTTGCTCTGGGGGATTAACAACCCCAGAATGATAGGAGTTGTAGTCCAAACCACCTTGGGAAATCTGCTCTTTGGGGGATTAACAACCCCAGAATGATGAAAGCTGTAGTCCAAACCACCTTGGGAAATCTGCTCTTTGGGGGATTAGCAACCCCAGAATGATGGGCGCTGTAGTCCAAACCACCTTGGGAAATTTGCTCTTTGCGGGATTAACAACCCCAGAATGATGGGCGCTGTAGTCCAAACCACCTTGGGAAATCTGCTCTTTGGGGGATTAACAACCCCAGAATCCGTGTTGAAAGACCAAGGGAGCGGTCTCTT
Source organism: Gambelia wislizenii (assembly GCA_030847615.1). Lineage (NCBI taxonomy): Eukaryota > Metazoa > Chordata > Lepidosauria > Squamata > Crotaphytidae > Gambelia > Gambelia wislizenii. The sequence continues at coordinate 36,263,831 of JAUMIR010000010.1, forward strand.
CCTTGTAATCATCACCTTGAAACCCCCCCCCCCAAAGGCGAGAGCAGGGTCAGCACCACCCCCTAAACCAGGGCCCTGATCCCCTTGCTTTCTCTCACTGGGCGGGTGGCTGCTCCGGCCCGGAAGGTGGCGCTCGCTTTCGACCCCCGTTTCGCAGAGTCCGGCAGACCGGCCCAATTCCCAAAGCGATGCGATCCCGGCGGGGTTTTGTAACAAGGCGTCGCTTTGGAACGTTGAGACACACAGTCGCCGCCGCGTTCTAAGCGCCTCCGATTGGCTCGCCGGCCGGGAAGGGGGCGTGCCTTCCCAGGCAGCTCCGCCCACCCGCCCCTGATGAGCACGTGGGGGCGACGGGGTGGGAGGGAGTCAGGTTTATGAAGGATCGCAAAGCAGGGAAGGGGGCGAAACCGTTCATTTCCACGCCCGTCGCCGGAAGGTCTCCAGAGAGTACCGCTGTCCCTCCGTATCCACGGATTTGGTATCCACGGGTTTAAGTATTCACGGTTTGAAAATATTCTTTAAAAAATAATAATCCCAAAAACAAACCTTGATTTTGACATTTTATATAAGGCACACCATTTTGCTATGACATTGCATATCGTGGGACTTGAGTATTCACGGATTTTGGTATCCATGGGGGTCCTGGAACCAAACCCCAGCAAATATGAAGGGACAACTGTAGCTTGCTCTTGTATAAATGAACAGTTAATTTGGCCTTGGGTTGGCGAAAGAGGTTTTTGCTGTGGCTCTGTGTTAAATGCATACTCTCCGCTCAGGGATGCAATACTTGTTGGGCCAAATCCACACTACAGCAATAATCCAGTTTGAAACTGGATATTTGCCAGGGCTCCTTCGTATGGAATTCTGGAGTTTGTAGTTTGGTGAGGCACCAACACTTTTTTGGCAGAGAAAGCAAAAGACCTTGTAAAACTACAAACCTCAGGATTTCATAGGAAGGCGCTGTGCCAAATACAGTATTCGTTTTTAAAATGGATTATTTCTGCAGTGTGGATTTGCCCCCCCTTGGCCAAGGGACATCAGAGCCTGGTCAGGATGGCAAGTTATTCATGAGGATGAACTCACAAGCTAGGAGAGGGTGCAGTGGTTTGCTTTGACTTGAGCCTCCTGGGAAGTGCAAAGATTACACCTTCTCCTCTTCCCTCACCCCCTCTAAATTAAGTGCAAACTATTTTTACACTTTGAACTCAGACTGCAGCAACTGAAGTAAGCTGAGAGCAAAGCGGGAGAGTGGAACTTTTTAAAGCAGCTGGAAAAATGAAAGGATTATCTGGACCATCCCTGCCAAATGGACAGTTGGAGGGGATGTGTCCAGTGGCCTATTGAGAAGGTAAACTGCATTTCTCAATATTTTCCCGATGCAGCAATTTATTAGAAGGGGGAAAGGGCTGGCAAGCACATATGGCTCCAGGCCTTTTGCCCACTCCTGGGCTAAGGGAAAGGAGGTCTTGAGGTAGAGTTCTGGGCCTTTTCTAGAAAATATTGTTTTATATCTTGAACATTTGGGCCCAAAGTCACTTGGTTTCCTATTTTTGAAGAGCAGGCCTCATGAGGGAGAACTGGATCACAGCTGAAGAGCAGAATCCTGTTGGTGACACATCCATGCATAACTCAAGGTCCTGCACATGTAAATCTTGCTTTGGATGAGGTCCAAGGGCCTATCCACAAGTCCCTCATGCTCCACCCAAACCTCCCCCCAACAGCTGGGAAATCCCATGGGACAATGCTATGGCTCTTCAAAGGCCTGGGGGGGGCACCAAACAGCAGGGACTACCTCCCATCCCCACTGCAGTTCTCTATAGGCAGAAGGAAGAGAAGGAACCACCTTTCTCTCCCGCTCCGCTCTGGAGAACAGCAGCCAGCAGCCGGTTCCCCTCACTCTTCCCAGCCATTGAGCACCCACAGGGGCTCGACTGCGGTGGGGTGGGGTGAAAGAGGCACAGACTTGCATATATAAAATGTTATCTACTACATTTCTGAATGTAGGGTTTCAGCCACCAGCTAGCAGCAGACCATACAGAAGGCTTCCAGACGAGGCTCTCAGTGCCTGCTAATCACAGCGGCAGTGCCTATATTCCCTTCAATAGTATCATGACTGCAGTCCTCTGAATACCAGTTGCTAGAAAACCCAAGCAGCCGCTGCTCTTGTGTTTCTGCTTCTGAGTATCTCCTTTGGGCTCATGGTTGGCAATGGCAGGACTAGAACACTGGACTAGACAGGTCTTTGGTCTGATCCAGTAAGGCACTTGTGTCTTTTATTTACGATCATCTCAGAAAACAAGATTAGGAGGATCTGGTAGCCAGAGGAAGCCATACTAGCTCTATGGATACCATCTTAGGCCAGTATAAAAGAGCTTTCCCTTAAGACAGGATGGGCAAAGTGCAGCCCCCTAAGGAGTTTCTCTGGCCCCCAGTACCTCCAGAATTCCTGTACGGAGCTTTTGTGTCCAAAAAAAGGATGGCAAACTGCTGCTCCTGGAAGCCTGAAGGTACAGCTATTTACCTTTTAAAAGGCCTGCAAGGCCTCACTTCATTGTAACACCAAAAATACCCATTTTGAGAACTGAAATAGATTTCTGGCCACTTTACATTTTATTTTTTCAGTAGTCCACATGGCCCTTAGAGGGTCCACCAGGATATAAATTTGACACCCCCCTCCCCGACAGTTACCCATCCTTATTTTAAAACTATGTTCAGCCAGTTCACAGGATTGCCTGTCATATAGCAGCAGGCTAGATAAAATAAACTGTCACACACAGACACTCTTTTCTGGAATGTTTCTCCCCCCACTCAAAAAATTTAATTTGTAATTATCACATAGCATCTGCCAGCAACACACACACACAATTTCACATTGGGGGGAAAAAGCATGATCTTGGAAATGTCTGCTTGGATTCGCTTGTTTTGTTACATTTTTTTAAGAGCAGGAAAGACTTCATACAAATCTGCTTCGAGAGCTGCCTTCTGACACATTCTGCTTCCAAAACCCATACTGTGCGGTGGGCAAAAAACATATGTTAGTTCCCCCCTATCCCCATCTCAAGGGTTTCAACTACAAGGCAAAGACAACTCCCACATTTTCTATGTTTACTGAACTGGCACAGAAGGGTGAATATGTCAGAACACTCAAAGGGACATGGCATCTTCACTGAACAAACAGAGACAACCAGGGAAAAAGAAAAACAACCAACATAAGTCGAAGAACACGCAAGTGGCTTTCACATCTTCTCCCTCTGGCTTGCCCCTGTGACCTCCCACATGCGGTCAGAACGCAGCCGGGCACCGCAGCAGCAGCAGCAACCATGACAGTTCCACAACAGAGATGGCTGGTCTTCTCCATTTCCTTCAGCCACCCTGCCTCTTCCCACCCCCGTCACATTTCGTCATCCAGTCCATAATCCTCTTCTGGGAAATCCCCCGTGGTGATGTACTGTGGCTTGACGAAGGCTCCGTATTTTGGCTGGCACTCAAAGTACCGCTTTCCACCGACACTGCCGAGGAAAAAGAAACCAGAATGAAATGCAGTGAGACTCTGTGGGGGTTCAGAGAACAGCTTCAAGAGATGCCCAACTTGGCTTGCATAAATTATTCTGTTATTCTAATTATTCTGCATTAAAAATATTTTGGTTGTGGTTAAGGAGGAGTCAAGAACTTCAGGGGGTCCAAATGTTTAGCCCAGTCTAACTCTGAAAATGTTCTTCAGTTGCTCCTCTGGCTGATGAAGTCGGAACACCGAAGATAGTCTTTCAAGGATATCTTTTCAATAGTAAAAGATCCATACTTGCTCTGTTTATTTAAGGAAAAACAGATTCTCAGAAAGCTGAGTTCTGCACCAAATGTCACATGGATCCAGGGTCACTATGCTGAGCTCTGTACACGCAGGAAAGCAGAGTGTGGAAAAGCTACTAAGTTAGACCACAAGTTCTAGAACCCATATGGCCACCATTCAAAGTTGTAGTCCAATAAAGTAACTTTTTCAAGCACGGCATCCAGGCTGACAGTCCTTGTGCCTTTCCAGAGAGAAGCCAACCTACCCTGAAAACTTGGCTCTGTCTAAACACCAATAATGCCAGTGAAGAAAACTTAGAGCGAATCATACCAGAAACATTTATGGCTTTATCTTTATGAGCTGGCATGGAAAGACTCTATCATCATGATCAATAATGCAGGATTCTTCATTTAGTGACTTTGCATGATTCCCTTCCATCAGCTGTGTACTCATTTTGTCCCTATACCTAACCGCTGCAGTCTATGTGCCAGAAGTTAAAAAGGTCATGTTTTATTTCCTCATGCTGTAGGTGGGCAGACTCCAGCTGAGTTGGCCTGGGGGAGACAGAAGGTTAATGCCATTGGAAGGGAAGGGTTTACCTGCCATCATGCTTCCCCAAAGGCTCATCGTACTTGACGCCAATCCAGTACCCAGGTTTGAATTCAGTTAAACCTAAGGGGAATAAAAAGAAGGTGTAAAGGTAGTGCTGGAGAATTCTGCTGAGACCCTGGAGTGCAAAAAAGACAAATGGTCTTAGAGCAAATCAAACCTGAACTCTCCCCAGAAGACAAGATGACTAAACAGAGGCTGTTATACTTTGGACATATCATGAGAAGACAGGACTCACTAAAGAAGACAATGATGCTTGATAAGGTAGAAGGCAGTTGGAAAAGAGAAAGAATGCATTATAGATTGATAGATTCAATCAAGGAAGCCATGGCCCTGAGGCCTAAATTGTATTTCTAAGTGCTCACTTGCAGTACTAGAAACTTGGGGGCTGAAGGAAAATTTCGTAGAGGGAGAGGATTCTTATTTAAGGGGTAGTATTGCCAGGTGGATAGACTCAATCAAGGAAACCCCAGCTGCAAGACCTTAGCAGTGCTGCTGATGACAGAGTGACTTGGAAGACTCTCATGACAGCAGTTAACAACAAATTGTGAAGTTGAGAAGCTCACCGCCCGTAGCCAAGCATGCTAACTCAGGCACAAGTCCAGCAGGCCTAGCTTGAGAAGCACTGCTTTAGCCCAGTGGTCTCCAAATTTTGGTCCTTCAGAAGTTGTAGAAATTCAGTTCCTAGAAACCCTAGCTAGGATGGCCAAAGTACAGGGGTATAGAGAGTTCAAAATACCCAGAGAACCAAATTCTGAGAACCAGCGTTTTAGACTCCATGTCTTAGCACAAGATGAAGATACACTTTTCAATAAGAGAGAGAGAGATTCCCAGTTCATAAGCTTTGTTCAAGCCCAGTGAATTACAGTAAAAACAAACAATCCCAGTGCTCTATTTTTAATGCTCTTCCTCTTGAGGGAATTCCCTAAGATCTTAGGAAGCAGGAATCCATAGTATACTCACCAACGTACATCACAGTCCCCCGTTTGTTGGGCTGCCCCAACGCTCGCACCTCACACCTCGATCCCACAGAAATGGCCTCCGCCAGGGCCTTCTCCTCTGCCAACTTCTGCTCCTGCTCCGCTTCCTTCTTCAGCATTTCTTCCTTATTATAGTGCCCCAACTTACTGCGTTTCATGAAGGAGCGAGCTGTGTCTGTGGGCCAAAAATAAGGGTGGTCCAAAGCTTTGTGTGAAGTATGTATCTGCAGACACCTTCTTACAAATCCATTATTTGCAAAAAATTTCAAAATTCTTCCACAAAGATAACTCACACAGTCTATAATATTAATAATTTCTATGAATATGTTCTTTATAACATGGTAGGCCAAATGTACAGGGCATTTCCACCACCTTTTGGAGAGGGGGCCCTGGGTCAATCTAGGCTCAGGAGAGGCCTTTTTGAAACAGCAACGAACATGAAGTAACTTCTGTTCACTTCCTGGGCTTAAAATGACCCAGGAAGGGATCAAAAACATGGTGAAAATGTCTCCCTTGTTCCAGAGAGGGAGTTTGAGGCAAAAGAAGTTGATATTTTTTGCAGGAGCCAGTGTGTTGGGGTGGGTGCTGCCTTCCAAGATATCGTGGGGGGCTAATGCCCCTCCACAGTTGCCCACCCCTGCTTTTAAAAAATACCCTTGCTTCCCTTGAAATGGTAAACGAGTTTGCTGAACTCGCCTATAAACTGGTTTGCTCACGTAAAGAAACCAGCAATAAGAATTAAGGAAGTGGCCCTTTATATCACAGATATACATACAAATTGCTGCACACACAAAGTCAACTGTAAAAACATTTACAGGGCACGATCCCGACAAGGCAAAGGGCATAGGGCAGATCGTAAGTTTTTCTTTGGCCTTGCATTGCCATTTTTAATTTTAAAAAGTCATTTCCTCCCACTGAGAGGGAAATAAACTACACCAGTGTGATAGTTCCCAAAGGTTTTCACTGTTCCAGTAATGGGTTGGGGAAAGAAGAGGCCTTTGGATGATGCTGATGACCCACAACCTTGCCCAGTACCCTTCCTCTCTACCCAACGTTCAAAGTTTGAACATTGCCACAGACTTTCCTTCAGCCACAGGTAAAAAGCATGTGAGGTCAGCTCTCTCCCCTCAGGAAAAGGGACAATCTCAGACTGCTCAGGATACCCTCCCGGGAACCATAGGATTGCATCCTCAAGATACAATTTCTGGGATAAGGTCACCTTTCTCTTGCAATCACACTTTCATGCTGATGATGCCATCTTTCCTCACCTGTTCTCTTGTCATATTCAGAATCAGGTAGCTCAAACTTCTCCACCCTCGACAAGTCTTCATATTCCCCAATGGTTGCACCACTTCTGTCAATAACCTATAAAACCACACAGAACAGTTGCCTTGTGTTACTGGCATTTTATTGTTAAAAAATACAGAAGAAGGGCAGTAGTTAGCATCCTATCATGCCACTGTTGAAAGGTCCCTGAGTTTCATAGCTGCCTCAACTGTGATAAACCTAAGTATGATCTTTTGTTTTGCCTTTTTAAAAAGGATTTATTTATATACAAAATACATTGGTGTAGATATCATCAGGAGCAAACATAGCTATTAAATCTCCATCAAAATTAAGAGGACACAACGGCCTGCATCCTGTTCAATATTTACGAGATTGTAAATTGAACTTACAATCTTGTAAGTTTGGGGATTCACATTTACAGCCAACGGTGATGGAACGTGATCTTCAAACCCAACCTCTTAAGACAGGCAGCACCCTAACTGAAGGAGGTGTGGACCAGGGTGATTGCAGCACTCTTCTGATCATGGGGAGTGTTGAGAGAAGCATTGCATGCATTTTTCATTCTCTGTACATACTACTTATTTCCATTTCAAGCTGAGAAAGAAAATGATTCAGTACAGCTAGTTGAACACTTGGATTTCGCTAAAGGATATATATGTGTCTGTAGGCACAAGTAGCTTATGACGATTTGTCTTGACTACTTGTACTTGTGACTGTAAGAGATTTTGCAAAACAAGAAACAAGCTTAGCAATGTATTCATCTGTTAGTCTGTTCTGAGCACCAGAATTTGCCAATGCTTGTCTCCCTAGAAAATTAAGTAGAACATCATATTCTATATTTAGCCCATCATCTAGATTTTCAGACAACATTGTTATAGTGTTACTATTCCCCTTTATTTGCTATGGCTGCCTCCTGTGGAATCGTGGGATTTGTAGTTTAGGGAGAGGCATTTACAACTCACAGAGAGATCTTAGGCCTCACTAAACTACAAACCCCAGAATCCCACAGCAGGATGCCAGAGCAGTTAAAGTGGAATAGTAACACTATAACAGTGTAGTCTGAAAATCTCCCATGACTGACTGCAATACAACAGCCCAGACAATTATGACTAAATATGTAGATATACAGTATATGGTGTGGGAATTTTTCCATGTAAAAATATAGTATTGGAAAATTTTCTACCCCACATGTCTGCTGGTTCCCAGGACTGGCTATAAGTATTTCATTGGGTAACTCAAGAAGTTCTTCAGCCATAGAAGTGAACTTTTTGGCTCCTCTCTTGAACAAACACAGCTCAGCACTCACGTGAATTCTGCACCCATCATCAATGGGGTAAGACCCCAGCAAGGCCTCATCGCTGTCTAGCTTCATCACAAACTTGTCATCCGCAGTGTAAAGCTCGAGGTCCATGCATGATGCTGGGCTGCCCACAACCAGTTCCAACTTACACTGTTTGGGAAAGACAGAGCCCATTAGAAGGAGGAAAGGAATAATTCATACAGACAAATATCAATGTTACCATTTCCGTCCCCACTGGCTTCACCAGGTAGATTAACCATGGCAGTTACTGAACACCACTCTACACTGGTGACCTGTGAATCCTGTGGTGAAAGAGGTAGGCTCAGCAGCTGACACACATTGCTAACACACATTGGAAACTGCTTAATGCAGTGTAGATGTGTAAATTGCTATTGCTTAAGACAGTTTGCAAGCTGCTCTGATAGCCTTGTAGCTGAAGAGTGGGGTATAAATAAATAAATAAGAAGACATTCAAGGCAAAGGCTGACATTCATGGCAAATGGAAGCCAGGGTCAGCAACAAAATGCCTTGGGCCCAATATGGATGTGTTAAAGAGGTGCTGCCTCCATTCTAACTGTTGTAAACTGCCTTGAGTCCTGGACTGAGAAAAAGGTGGGATAAGAATAAGAATAATAGTTGTAGTTGTGTGCCCTCAAGTCACTTTCAACTTATGGCGACCCTATCATGAGGTATTCTTGGCAAGTCTTGTTCAGAGAGGATCTCTTGAGGCTGAAAGAATGTGGCTTGCCTAAGATCACCCAGTGGGTTTCCAGGGCTCAGTTGGGATTCAAACCCTGGCCTCCTGGAGTTCCAGTCCAGTGCTCAAATCACTACACCATGCTACCCTCTAATTATTGTTGTTGTTGCTGCTGCTGCACTAGAGAGGACAGCACTGGCCCACCCATCCCTTAACTTGCTGGACAAAATGGCTCTCTGGGGCTCTAAATCCCTAATTGTTGACTGGAGCTCTTAATCACCAGAGGAACCAGCTGATCACTCCTGTGATGCAGTCTCATAGCACATGATGTTAAAAAGAGGTTATGTGGTACCAATAACAAAGGTGGAACGGTACATGAGCCAGGCAATTGTTGTCAGCAACCCCCCCACCTCAAAATGTCATACTAGTTTCTGACTGCTAGTATGGGGGGGGCCAGGGGGAAAGGCTGGTAGGAAACAAAAGCCAGCCTTTGGCACACAGCCACATGCTGCATTCGTGACAGGGAGGAGAGAGGGCGCAGAGCATCAGAGCTGGTTGGCTGGCGCACTTAGCTAGGCACTGGCCGCCAGCTGCCAAGCCGCAGTTAATCCCCGTTTGGATGTGTGGCACACAAAAGGATTTGCTGTTGACAGCGTGTTTGCTGGTGGATGGGCAGCTCAAAATGGTGACCTTCCCACGATGCTCTGCCAAGCACCAGAGGAAACGGGGATGTATTCAAAACGGCCAAGAAGGTCAGGAGACACCATTCTCACCACCACCCCTCAACCCGGGCTGAAGGTGGAAAGACAGAGAATTTGGAACTTGGCACCAAACAGCAGCTCTGCAAGTGAAGAGAGACGGCGAGTCAAAGAGTGCCATCTGGAGGGGAGCTGCATGTGTACTGCAGCCGTGTAAACATCTGCATGATCAAGAGCATGTCACGCAGTTCAAAATTAAAGACAAAGTCTGGCTCTCTTCCAGCACCCAAACAGGAGACATTTCCCCACAAGGAATTCCATTTTTCCTCACCGCACGGGTGGCAGAGAAATCTGTCTGCATGGACATGCCGCTCAGAAAGCAGGAGCAGCCAATGCTCTGCATCCTTTGAGATGCTGCAGTCTGTGGGTACGCTAAGCACACTGCCTGCCATCTGGCTGTCCCTGCAAAGCAGCAGACGGGCTTGCCACTGTTAGCAGTGCAGAATTGTGTTTTCTCCATTGCAGGACTCTACCTTAGGATCCTGCAAGTGCCACATGACAGGGCAGAACACCACAATAAACAATTCATATATCCCTGGTACCACAACAGAGACTGTGTCAAGCTCAAGTGTTCTTTTGGTGGCATCAATAATGCAGATAACTAAAAAAAAATTAAAACTTTTTAGAACACTTAACTTTTGACAATAAACAATAAATCAATACAACCAGAAAAGACCAAAACAAAAAAGAACACAGTCAATCAAGCATCACAAACTTTGATTTCAAATTCAGCTCTGTTCAAAAACGATTACCCAATATCCCTTTAACAGCATAATTATTTTAAATGGGATAAGATCCCAAATGTTCATTGATGGGATGGTGGACTGCGCCATGATTCTTGTTCACGTACTGGTAAAAGAAAAAAGAGACCAGCAGCAAACATGCCTTTTTAAATTCCCTTCTAGCCATTTGGATTCTACAAGTCAGTTTTTGTGCAAGAACAACTCCATACACATGGCCCAAGCAGCAAGAAAATGCAAGGTCTTTCAATATTTTCCATGGTCTTATAATTTCTAGCCGTGCAGACCCCACCAATATAGCAATAAGCTTTTTCTGCGTAACATTTACATGCCATTCTTCAAAAATGGTTAATTATAACAATGCAGATCTGAGCCTCCTCAAAATCAGTAACACACTTGGGCTCACTCCAACTTTACAGTCCATTTGGTGCCAACCATCTCCTGAAGTGAATACTTATTTGGCTGTATCACAGCCATACATGCAGCATCCCAAGGAAGAATTTAGAGAGTGGGCAGCCAAATCAACTGCTTGCAAATCTCTACGTCAATTGTAAAATGAACTAACCAAGCCTCTAGACCTCATGGTTGCAAAGATATGGATCAGCCCTCAGTGCAACTGAGGAAGTAGACTAAACCTACAAAAGCTCATGCTAGAGCTTCTTTCTCTGTTAGTCTCAAAGGTGCTACAAGATCCTTTTGCAACCATCCCATCACTGCAGGCAGACAACAATCAGAGGAAAACATCAGGGACTGAAACTTAACAGGAATCCCTGTGGAAACAAGAAAATGCTGATACTGTGGGTAGGCTCCCTATCTGAAGGGGGGTGTTTTGTGGGGCAAGAGCTTTGGCTGGGTCCAGATGCTTGCTGGACCAGTGGTACTGGGATTCCAGCTAGTGCACAGAAGTGGGAGAAGAAATTATTTGAGTGGGGTCAGTTACAGCTATGGGCAAGGAGAAGATAGGCAGTTCGGTGTTTTATCCAGGCCTGGTAGGTGCAAGACTTTATAGGCGTTGCCCTGTGTGTCTGACAGACACAAGTGTGTCTGTGTAACAAGAAGACAATCAAGGCTCAAGATGGGGGAGAGCTTTGGTCCTTGCACTGGGGTGGCAGGAGATATATTTGGGACAGGAAAACATTAGAAGATTGAAGAAAAGTCAGGAACCCAAAGGCCTGGTGGAATGGAGAGGATGAGGTTTAATACTTCCACCAGGAAGGCTGTTCTTTTTTGGGAGTGGGCCAAAGACCACCTGAATGGGGCGGGGAAGAGAAATGACAGAACTATATCCGTTTTGAGAGGGAACACAATCAAACCCAGTTTCTACAGGGGGAAGGGAATGAATCCAAATTCTGTCTCTTTGTGGGGGATAAATAAAGCTTTTCATTTGAGGGAGCATTATTGGAGGGAATACAGCCATCTTTGTTTATTTTATTTGTTGTTGCCCTGTGCCTTCAAGTCATTTCTGACTTATGGCAAACCTATCAGGGGTTTTCTTGGCAAGATTTCTTCAGAGGGGGTTTGCGATTGCCTTCTTCTGAGGCTGAGAGAGTGTGACTTGCCCAGTGGATTTCCATGGTTGAGTGGGGATTTGAACCCTGGTCTCCAGATTTAGTCCAACACTCAAATCAGTACACATGCTGGCCCCAGTAAAAGATGGTAATGTACCTTCCAGTGTTGGCGCAGTGGGGTGGGGAGTCAAGGAGGAAGGATCTAAATTCTTTGTTTTAGGAATGGGGGACCTTTTATTTACTTCTTTAAAAATGTTACTGTCCCATTACAAAGAAGGGACAATATTTCTTCCTCTGTTATTGCAAGAGGGGAATCCAAATTCCACCCTTTTAAAGTGGGAGGCCATTTATTTACAGTATTCTTTATTTCGAAATGCATTGTCCCATCATGGAGGGGAGCAATGAAACCAAATTGTGTCTCCTTTCTTCAGAGTTTAACAGTGCTAACTTCTAAAAAATCAGGGGAAGCAATGCAACTTCCTATGCAAAACAGGAAAGATTCAAACTCCCATCTTGGGAGTGCGGGAGGAATTTTTATTTATTTTTGACAAAATGTATTGTCCCATAATTTGCAGGGAGGGAAGATGCCATGTTTCTTTCTCGTCTGCAACGGAGAAGGTATTCAAATCCCATATATATGGAATTCATTTGTTATGAAAACATACTTACTTCTTTATTTCTGTTGTGGTGGGAGGGGAGAAGAGGGCCTTTTATTCATTTACATCCAAATTTATTGTCCCATAATGGGGAGATGGGAAAGGAGCAATGTTTCTTCCTCATGTGCAAAAGGGAGGGCAATTCAAGGCCTGACTCTTTGGAATCCATTTACATATCACTAAAATTTATTTGTTTATTACGAAAATCATGGTGTGCTTTTTTAAAAAATTGGTGCAAAATTTGCAGTATCACAGTTTTTGTCTATGCTGTTTTGTCTTTTTCTTTCTGTTTTTAATAATTGATATATAATTGATATACGGTTTTCCCTTCATATTCGCTGGGGTTTGGTTCCAGGACCCCCCCCCCGTGGATACCAAAATCCGTGAATACTCAAGTCCCATTATATGCAAAGGCACAGCAAAATGGTGTCCTTTATATAAGATGGCAAAATCAAGGTTTGTTTTTTGGATTATTATTTTTTAAAGAATATTTTCAAGCCGTGAATACTTAAATCCGTGAATGCCAAATCCGTGAATATGGAGGGACAGCTGTGTGTGTATATATAATTGATATATATATATATAAATTGATATATATAATTGATATTATTGATTTATATATACATATATATTACTGATATATATTATTTTATATATCAACACAAATATTTTTTAAAAAAGAAAAGAAATTTACAGTCTCACAATGGGGGGAGGGAGGAAAAATGTCTCCTCCATGAAAAAAAAGGGGGTTGGGAAGGAAATTAAGGCTCCCTGTGGGGGTGTGAGTGGGGAATGCATTTAAAAAAAAAAGGGGGGGTCCCGCTTATTTCAATTTGACCCCCCAATTTTTTTTGGGGGGGGAGTTCCAGATGAGGAAGGGTCTCCTTGAAAAAAAGGGGGTGGGAGGGAAAGAAATTAAGGCTCCCTGTGGGGGGGTGAGGAATGCAATATTTTTAAAAATGGGGTTCCACTTATTTCGATTTGCCCCCCCCCATTTTTTGGGGGGGAGTTCCAGATGAGGGTCTCCCTTCACCCCTCTTGAGCTGGGGGTCCGGGGGGATTCGTGTTTAGGCCTAGAGGGGGGTGTTTGGGGTGAAAATAATTTGGGGGTTCGCCCCTCCCCCACCCCACTTCTCCCCACCCTTTTTTTACCTTGAACTCGGCGATGGTGAGCCCCCGGGCGTATCGCTTCAGGGCTCGGAAAGAGTTGAGGCTGCTGCTAATGGACACCGAGACCACGGCGGGGGTCCCCGTCACGCTCATCCCGGCGCCCCGAAATCGCCGCCGCCGCCGCTTCTCGTCTCGCCTCAGAGTCCCTTCACGGGCCGCTCCCGCCGCCCAGCCAATCCGCCGCCAGCCCTGCGTTGCTCGACCAATCGCCGTGCGTGAGGCCGCCCACTAGTCCCACCTCCGTTACCTTCCTGGCCAATCAGCTTTGCTTCACACACACCCAGCCTGACCGCAGCCGCTTATATGAATTTTCCTCACTCGCTCTGTCGTCGTCGTTTCTTTTCATCCCTTTCCTCCCGCCTCTTCCTCCTATCATTTTGAAGCCTGCGCGGGAGGTTGGCCAATAGAGAGCCAGGTTGTGCCTAGAAAAAGCGGTCTCGACCAATAGGAGGCCGGGATGTAGAAGGAGCGGAAAGGCTGAAGCCAGTGAAAGTGTGGGCAGGTTTTGTTACGGAGGGAGCTGTCCTTCACAGCGTGAGGAGCAATTGGGTTTCTTTTGACCGTTTTTTAAAAAAAGGGTGCATCCACACTATACAAATAATCCAGTTTGAAACTGGATGATTTGCCATGACTCCTTCCTATGGAATCCTGGGGTGTGTAGTTGGGTGAGGTACCAGCACTCTTTGGCAGAGAAGGCTAAAGACCTTGTGAAACTACAAATCCCAGGATTCCATAGGAAGAAGCCGTGGCAAACAATCCAGTTTCGAAGTAGATTATTTGTGTAGTGTGGATCTGACCTATATTTCCCATGGCTCCTTCCTATGGAATCCTGGGATATGTAGTTGGGTGAGGGACCAGCACAATTTGGCAGAGAAGGATAAATATCTTGTTAAACTACAAATCCCAGGATTCCATAGGAAGGCGCCATGGCAAACGATACACTTTCAAACTAGACTATTTGTGTAGTGTGGATCTGGCCTATATTTTCCATGGCTCCTTCCTATGGAATCCTGGGATATGTAGTTGGGTGAGGTACCAGCTCTCTTTGGCAGAGAAGGCTATTTACTTTGTAAAACTAAAAATCCCAGGATTCCATAGGAAGAAGCCATGGCAAATGATCCACTTTCAAACTAGACTATTTGTGTAGTGTGGATCTGACCTATATTTTCCATGGCTTCTTCCTATGGAATCCTGGGATATGTAGTTGGGTGAGGTACCAGTACTCTTTGGCAGAGAAGGATAACTACCTTGTAAAACTACAAATCCCAGGATTCCATAGGAAGGAACCATGGCAAATGATCCACTTTCAAACTGGATTATTTGTATAGTGTGGATTAGGCCATGCTATGGTTAACGATGAAGTAGTAATAATAATAAACATAATAATAATCTCTCTCTGGCTTTTCTTTGCAAACGAAGATTCAGGAAGGATAATAGCAGTAATAATGGGAGATGGTTAATCATCGTTGTGACATAAACATAAAGTTTATTATTTTTTTGTAGTTATTTCATCAAAGGAATGTATTGGCTCATAAATACGATATCAAACTAGGAGACAGGTCCCTGCCCCAACTGGCCTGCAATCTAAAGTCTGATGGGGAGAGAAGGATGAAAAAGAACAAAGGGGTAAATAGGGAAAGAAGCAGCCCACAGCTACTGGTTTTGTGGAACTGGTGCTTAGGGGGTGGGTTTGAAGTCCAATGGCTTTTTGATTAGGAGAGACTATCTTGATTCTCAGGCGTGCCCGTTTGAACAACCGACGCGTATGGTTTCGCACGCCCGTGATTTTGAAAAAAAAAGGTGGAGACAAATGAAAACTGCTGTAAACTGGAGTTACTGTGCATCAATCAACATTTTATTGCCTCTTATAGATGAGCCCTCTGTTTCGTTTTGAGAGCTCATCAAGCTATACTTGGCCTGGGAACTGAATGGGTCAAGGCCCTAGAATCATGACAACCATCCTCACGAAACTACAGCAACTGCGCATTCTTCCCACCCCAGACACCACCAGCACACTGATGAGGATGAGTGGAGGGCTAGTGGCCCAGAGGGCCTTTTCGGTAATTGCCCCCAATTTATGGAATGGCCTGCCGAACGAGATCTGTCAGACGACGAGCTTAAGTAGCTTCAAAAAAGCACTAAAGACAGATCTCTTTCGGCAGGACTTGCCTGATTAGATCTCGGCCTCAGGAGCTGCGTCTCCTGGCCTTTTTTAGTCTTGTTTATATTTGTTTTTAATGTGATTTTAGTTAGGTAGTTTTGATTTTATATTGTTTAATGTCTTTTTATGGGGGAGGGTGGGTGTGGGTGGAGCTTTTAGTTGGCATTGTAGAGTTTTAATTGTTGAAAGCCGTCTCGATTATTTTTAGCAGAGGGGCGGGGTATAAATAAAATTTATTATTATTATTATTATTATTGGCTGTTTTCTGACTCACAGGACTATACTGGGACTTGTGGTGGCTGTTGGCTTCCATGTCAGTGGATCACTGCATGGCCCTGCCTCCTAGCAGCCCTAACCAGCATAGGTAATCGGTGTGGGATTATGGGAGTTGCAATACCATAAGGATGCTGGAGAATGTGCATAGCAAAAGAAAGGCCATCAGAGGGCATAAGAGTGCTATAAATGGTGATATGATTGCCATGTTTAAATCTTTGAAGGGATGTCATACTGAGGATGGAGCAAGCTTGTTTTCTGCAGCTCCAGAGACTAGGACACGTAGCAATGGGTTCAAACTACAGGAAAAGAGATTCCACCTCAACATTAGGAAGAACTTCCTGACAGTAAGAGCTGTTCGACAGTGGAATGCACTGCCTGGGAGTGTGGTGGAGTCTCCATCTTTGAAGGGTTTTAAACGGAGGCTGATTTCCTGATTTCCTACACACACACACACACACACTTGTCAGGTGCCTTAGACACACACACACACCCTGGGGTGGGGTTGGTCCATATCTTATGTACCTAGAAAATACACACAAGCACACCTCTTCTTTCAAAGTATCAGGGTAGCCTTTTGCTACTCTCCGTTTTTAGGATTTTTAGGCCCATGCCAGCATTTGGTCATCCATTTTGTCCTTTGGTCTGGCTACTAAAACCAGGGCCACAGAAATCACCATTCTGTAAGACAGGCCTCAATTTCATGACTGAGCAAAAGGTCTAAGAAAAACTAAGAGGTTTATCGCACGCCAAAGTAAAGCGGCAGAGCAACTGGAAGCCTCTGCTTTCCATGCTGATATTCTGCCATTCTGGTTCCATGGGAAGCAGAGGTAAAACCACGTCTTTTTGCTAACCAGGAAAATCCATTAGTAAAAAGACGTGGTTTTACTTCTGTCTTCCATGGGGCTGGAATGGCAGAATACCGGAAGAATGACAACATCATGTAGTAAGGCAGCACAGAAAGCTGAACCTTCCAGCTGCCTTGCCACTTTACTTCAGTAAAGCCTCTAATACACAGTAACATCCAGTTAATGTTGACACAACAATTTGCTGAGGCAACCTTCTGTGTCTGGAAGTCCCTCAGACTTGTGCGTAATTAAATTTGCATTTGTGAACAATGTGAGTCGCTCTCTTCTCAAGCTATTTCCCCCATCACTGGGGGGAACCCGTCTTGCAGTGTTTCCAGGGGAGAAGGACAGCCATTGCCTTCCTGCTTCCTAAGACGTTGTCCACCTTGTATTTTCTCTTCACGCGGGCAAAGGGACCCAGCGACTCTTTGAAAACAAAGTCCCAAAGAACGCGGACCCAAGAGTTGTGGTAGGGAAGGTTGTCATAATATTCGGAGGCAATTTTCTTCACCTGGGAGGGCAGAGAAGCCACAGAAAGAAAGAAAAATCAGGCCAAACAGCAACAAGGAAAAGAAGGACCTATGTTGGTTATGACCACCTTCCCCAGGAGCTTTTGGGTGGACCAGAGCAAAATGCTTGCAGGTGGAATTGCTCAGTTACTAGAAGTTCTGGGGCAAAAGGAAAATTTCATTGGGGGTCAGGATTTTTATTTGTGGGGGCAATGTCCACATTTAAAACCCCCTCTTACCAATAGCTATACCCCAGAATAAAGATGAATCATCACATTAACAGAAAAGGGTACGGACAACACCACCCCAACCCACATACACATGGATTTGATTCTGCTTCTTTTGCAGCACAAAAAAACCCCACACATGACAATGCCCTGTTGTTCTTAAGAGCTCTGGCACAGAAGCAACGGATGGAGTGATTTCTAGGAAACCGTCCAAGCAAAAATCCAAATCACAGGAGAGTTTCCAAGCAAAGGGCATGGAAACCAGCCAGCACAGAAGTCTTAACACCTCGGAGGCACGATCCCATAGTAGAATACACACCATTTCCTTTTAATACGTTCCCATTGAAGGATGTGGGAAGAATTCCAATCTTTGTCTTTTATCATAGCTGGGAGTCAGCAAGTGTCCAGTAGCAGCCAAAACCCAATTGCTACTGTCGTCTAATGGAGACCCATTGAATAAATAGGGTTTACATAAGTTTTGGCTTATTATAAAGTGCCACCAAATCTACATGCACATTCAATAGCTATTGGATTTAGGCCAGTGGATATTCACCGGAGTTTGTGGTGTTGCTTTTTGGGGGTTTGTTATTTCTTACTACATATTAGGACAAATAACCTTAAGACTGCTAAATATAACTTGAAAATTGCTGTCAAAATCCTTTAAAAAGTCTTTAAATGCTTTTTTAAAAATAACTTTGAAATGTAAGGAGGAATACAGTTCTTGTTATACTCTTCGGCCAACGTCCTGTAAGGGACTTATGTACACATATGTACATTAACCTCACCCCTGCACATGTTTATTTTTGATCACTACAGGGAGGTTGGCTTTCATTTCCTCCCTCCCGCAGTTGCTAAAGCACTCGCTGGACCTATCATAGCCCTGCTGAAGCCTTTTCCTCACCCACAAACAATGCATGTCTGGTAGGGAGTAGGGGGAATTGCAGCATTTGGTTGTGTCCCCATAGCTAGGCACAAAAAGATTCCCTCAGCCACTGCAACTGCCAGCGGACCCCAGCAGAACTGAGCAGCTAAGGTCATTTCTTCACACCTGGCTATGGCTATGCGTACATAGCCAGATGCTGCTGCCAACCCTTCCAGTCCCTGCCAGGCATAGATTAGCTGTGGGGAGAGGCTTCGGTGGGCTACAGTAGGTCCAGGTGGTGGTAGGAAATGGCTCAGCATAGCAGTAGCTTCACATCTGGAATTATATGCTGCGCCAAGCCATGTTGGATTGAGGTTCTCAAACAAGTTCAAACGCACTTGTTTTATGACTTCTGACATGCTCTTTAGCTAACCCAGTATAGTTTGCATGAAAATGCAAAGTTTTCTGCCCAAAGGTGGTTTTGAATGCCAGAATGATGTTTTGATGCAAAACGAATTTTAAAAAATAAAATCCAACTTGTTACTTGAAAACCAAGGACTTTTGCCCAAGCCATTTTCTTGCAAAAATAAAATAAAATCCTGAAGTACAAAAATAAGCACTGAACAATGTGAAAAAGTTATCATAATCTGGCCCATCTGGGAGAACACATTTGAAATTAAATGTTGCTTGCATGTGAGAATGCATATGATAACCAAAGATTTACATCCACACTCCTATTCAAGGGAGGATGGGTTTGGAGTGGTATCTTACCTGTGGTAACTTGCTTCCAGGAATACTGGGGAAGTCGTGATGCTCCATGTGGTAGCCCACGTTGAAGGTGATCCAGTTCAAGGGCCCATAGTAGGAGACAGTGTCATAGCCCTGGGCATACATGTAGTGTTCAGCAATAAAGTGCCCCGAGATTGGGTGAAGTCCCATGGCCAGGATGGATCCAGCAACCATGTAGACCACCGACTTGGCTCCCCAAAGGTTGTAGATGAGAAGATCGTAGGCCAACTGGACAGCAACGTTGAGGACTTCCATCCGGGAAAAGGGCTTTGGGTTGACACAGAGTGGCCGCAAGACATAGAAAACAGGCTGCAGGATGAGCCAAACCAACTTTCGCAGCGGGGAGTTGAAGAGACGGCCCTCCAACGCGGTGGGGACATCGACATCCAACCCATCCCCTGCCAGGTAGCGGTGGTGGTCAATGTGGTATTTTTTGAAAGAGGTGGCATAGGGAACGCCGATGGGCAGGTTGGCAAACATGCCAAAGAAACGGTTCCATTTGGCCATCCGATTGCCGAAAGCCACGTTGTGGGAGATGTCGTGGATGGCCAGAGTCATGGAATGGTTGATGCAGCCCCCAAAGGCATAGGCCCAAAAGAAGATCCATTTCCAAGGCAAGTCCTTCACCAGGTAGGAGGCCACCATCTGAGTCAGCACCATGAGGGTCACCACCCACTTCAGGTGAGGATCAGGGCCCATCAGCTTCTTTATCTCAGGATATTTGGCTACGTTTGGAATCAGAAACCGGAAAGAGAGGTTAGCTGGTAGAGCAGTGGGGTGGAGCACGTGAGGTTGACGGGATGGTTGCAGTGTAGAAGGAACCCCACGGAACAGAGTGAGACTTATTTCTCTCTCTCTCTCTGTGTATGTATGCCTTTAAGTTACCTGTCGACTTATGGCATTGTACATTGGGACGATGCAAATTGAGTCTTGCATGTATAACTGTAACTAAAACAGATACAATTATATCACAAAAAGGGTATTACCCTTGTTCTGTTACAATTGTTAATGCAACTTAATTACATTTTTGTTATTTTAAAAAATCAATTAACTATCTGTAACTCTGTGTGTGTGTGTGTGTGTGTGTATGTATGCGCCTTCAAATCACCCATCGATTTATGATGGCCCCATGAATTTCATAGGGTTTTTCTTAAGGAAGGAATACTCAGAAGTGGTTTGCCAACCATTTGTTCCTAAATTCTGGACCTTAGATGCTGGATTTCAGGAATGATCAAGGTTATCATAATGTCTCTTCAAACTGACTCAGAATCAAGATACTTGCTTCTGTAGGATGTGTACCTGGCATAATGTTCATGTGCTTTTGGAAAGTCCTTCCTCCTACTTGCCGACTGTCCTGACTTGGCAGGGACAGTCTCAATTAATCCTCTGTCATTCAATTTTTTAAGCTGCTTTCTTTCTCCACTTCTCATCTCTCTCCACTTCTCACTTGCCTCCTTGTCTTCAGCTCACTTCAGCTGCTGCAAACTGAGTTCCAAGTGCAAAAGTAGTTCACATGCAAGTGGATGAACAAACGGGAAAGGAGAGAAAGAGGGAAGAGTGCCCTTCCCAGTCAGCTCAGGCAAAAGCAAACTGCTGCAGTCTCTCCTTGCTTGTCTGTTCTTCCTCATTTATAACCATCTTGGTCACCCTTTGAGGTTGCTTGCCCACATCTCCCAATTTTCACCTGCAGCACGTATTAATATATACACATCAATGGCAAAACACCTCAGGGTATTCCTCGTCTTAAAAAAAACAACAATTAAATTAAATTAAAGGAGTCACCATAAGGCAACAGGCAAGTTGAAGGTACGTACTTTACTTTTAATATTTTAAGCATGGATAACCCCTTAGTATGCCCAATGGAATGAAACATCCTCCCATTCAGCAGCAAAATGCCCCACCTGATTAAATATGATGTACCTGTTAGATATTTAAAGTCATCTGTCCCTCCCCTCTCATATACAAAATTACCACTTTATCAATTTGAGGTTGTCGTTTATTTGCAGATATTCACAAAAGACAGATAATGTTGGGTGGGGTGGTAGGCCATGTGTATTATGAGCCTGGTCAGGAAAGAAACGTAGTCCAGTCTTTGAACTTCATCTGCATTTGCGTTGGCTGAGCGCCCGCTACACAAACATTGGCTCACCGACTTGCCAAGGCATGCCTGATCCTTCAACTCCTTGCCTCGGGTAACAAAACTTAGCCACAAATGAATGTTGACAAGTGGAGAGAAACTGAGCAGCGGTACATACAGAACGGATAACTTTCATAGCTTGTTCCTGAAGCGCTACATAAATGAGAACTCTGCTGGATCAGACCAAAAACCTTCTCAACATTTTGTTTTGAGAGCTGGAACATGATGGGATATTTAAGCCTATTTAACAAGGTCCTGTACATAGATCACTCCCCATCCCAGAATTGTCCCATTCCTCCTCCACATTCCCAGAAGTTCTCTTCAGGTGCTGGATGGTGCTTCATGCTACTCCTGTGTTTGAGGAGTTACTGAAGGCAGTGCACACCAAGTGTCCTCATTTTGCATAAGACATTGATTTATTCCCTGCTTAATAATTATTTGTTTTGTGATTAAGGACATAATGGCTTAGCAGCTGGAGCTGCTTTTGTAGGCTGGGAGTTCACCCAAAAGCACACTCTCCAAATGTTTCACAGATACAAACAGAGACAGGTATGGCCAAGCAATATCCCAGGGGTTATCTAGATGGTGAAAAATATCCTCACAGAATGCGAGGGGAATACCGCTTGTCTAGATGAGCTCTTGCAAGGATTCACCATATTCGAAAGGAGGGGAGGCAAAAATTCCAAGTACTGCGAGATAACAGCTTTTGCTGTTTCTCATTAAGTTTTTTTTTTAAATACATGGAAATGCACATTTCATCCCGTTTGAACAACCAATTCAAATTGGGGCACATTCCAGAAGACAAAATATGATTGGTCAGACGTGCGCGGTGGCAGGCTTGCTGGTAGCATAGTGGCTGAAGCCACCATTGGTGTCTTATACAGAAGCAATCATGCACTGTTTTCAAACAGCAGAACATTTTTTTTTGTATTTTTTAAAGCGGAAAATCACTCTTCTGCATCTGTGAGGTAACAAGGGGGGCGGGAAACAGAGGGAGCTTTGGGGAAATAATGCACGTGATTCACTCACGACCACCATCTTTACTCGCAGGCATGCTCCGTGTGAACTTCAAACACGGATAGCTTCCCATGCCAGCGATCTTGCAAATGGATCATGGAGACAAATGAATGCTGCTGCGATGGTGAGTTAATGCACTATTTTCCGCAATTAATTCTCTTGTCTATCTGAGCCCACAGTGTGGACAAGATGGCAAAAGTTATTAACGAGGAAGAACAGACAAGCAAGGAGAGGTTGCAGCAGTTTGCTTTTGCCTGAACCTACTGGGAAGTGGAAGATTCCATCCCTGCCTCTGCTCTATCTCCAATGCTCAGTTAATAGAATGCAAACTACTTTTCCACTTTGAATTCCATTTGCAGCAACTAGAGTGAGATGCGGAGAAAGGGAGAAAGTGGTAGGAAGAGAGAGAAACTGGGACATTTTCAATACTCCTGAAAAAGTGGGATTATAAGGATTGTTGTTATCGTTGTGTGCCTTCAAGTCATTTCCGACTTATGGCGACCCTAAAGTGAACCTATTGCTGGGTTTTCTTGGCAAGATTTGTTCAGAGGGGATTTGCCATTGCCTTCCTCCGAGGCTGAGAGTGTGTGACTCACCCAAGGTCACCCAGTGGGTTTTCATATCCGAGTGCAGATTCAGAGACATATTCTCCAGAGTCATAGTCCAATGTTCAAACCACTACACCATGCTGACTCTCTATGATAGGATTAAACCCTGCCAAATTGGGACAACCACATATGGACACATACACAGCCCTTCTAATCTGATGGTCTGTTAGCACTTTTGCAGCAGAAATGGTGGCAAAAAGACAGAGTGAAGAAGGGTTCATTTTTCTTTAAGATGGCTGATAAGGGTAGCCCTCTTTTATGAGGAAAAGGGATGACCAAAGTTGACAATACTACCACCACTATTGTGGTTGTTGTTATTTTAACAAGTTTATATCACACGGGCACCGTGGTTCCTTACTTCATCCTCACAACAACCCTGTGAGGTTGACCAGGCAGGGAATGGCCCCCTCAATCACCCAGTTAACTTTTAATTGGGGAGGATTTTAACCCAGGTATTACCAGTTCTGGTCTGCTAATCTAACCACTACAACACTATTGATAGTTCTTTCCAGAATGTGGAATGAAGATACCTAATTCATTGGAGAAAAATGTTGAACGCAAGGGTGTTTAAGGAAAAAAAACCTCTCTTTTTTAAAAGCATGATTGCCCTTACATTTTACTTCCAGTTATTAAATTTCCTCTTATCAGTCTGTTTTGGGTTTCTCACAGAAGCCTCGATGAGACAAAGGCACGATTCTGTGAATTAATCATCCCACGCCATCCATATGTATCCTTGGCTGAGGTAAAATATCACAGGAACCCATTTTCTTGGAGATATTTCTGATCCTTCCAAAAAGGAAATAATCCTGCCTAGGTAGCCCAGACAGATTTGAAAAGCAGCTCCAGCTGCTAAACCACGATGTCCTTAATCACAAAACAAATAATTATTAAGCAGGGAATAAATCAACGCCTTATGCAAAATTAGGACATTTGGCACGCACTGCCTTCAGGAACTCCTCAGACACAGGAGTAACATGAACACCATCCTGCACCTGAAGAGAACTTCTAGGAATATGGAGGAGGAATAGGATAATTCTGGGGGAGGGATGTATGTACAGGACATTGTTAAATAGGCTTAAATATCCCATCATGTTCCAGCTCTCAAAACAAAATCCGGAGAAGGATGATGGGGCTGTGTTCTACCCCTCTGCAAAATAAGGAGTAAACACATTCAAAATCTACTTTGCAGGGTTCCTGCTCTTCAGGGTCTCCCTCCTTTCTGTCCACTGGATTCTCCCTGCCACATACCCCTTGATTCACTGGCCCCTACTCCTGGTTTTGGACCACTAGCTTTCCTCCCAGTTATTTGCATCCAGTTCTAGACTGGGTTAATGATTTTGGACTCACTTCTCTGTGCCTGGTGGGTTTGCCTTCAATCTTGATTCTGCAGGTTCTGGACTCCCCTTTCTGCTTCTCCTCCTCCTCCTAGATCTGGTTCTGACCTATTCCTCTCCCATCATTTCAGTCCAGTACCACTTTGCCCACCACCACCGAGCCCTGATGAATCCTCTGTTGCTCTCCCCTACTCATCCTCTCCTCCTAACCCAGTTTCTTCCCCCAAAGACAGCTTGCAAAACTCAACTGGTTGCAGACTCACCCAGAATCTCCTTCCTTCTGTCCGTGTGCGGTTGATCTGTGTAGACCCACTCAAAATCATCTCGGCTTCCCGTGTTCCCCATTCGCTCCAAGCCAGACCTTTCTCTCTTCTAGAGTGTCCTTCTAGTGATGTTCACTTCTGTTGCCCTCTGTCACTTGGCTATTTCTCTGAGCGACACCCGCATGAAGAGACCAAATGTTGTCCCACCTGCTACACAAAAGCACCTGCTCAACCAGTTTGTCTTCCTTGCACTTCGGCCAAATTCTCCATGGTGCATGAAAGAAACAGCCATGAGCTAGCATTGCTGGGAACGCTGTACTCCCACCTTGAGTCACTGGTATTATTGATGTCTGGGTCATTGTGATATAGCAATCAACCTAATGACTTTTTAAAAATAACGCTCTGACCACAGGGAGACATATTATGATTATTATGATTATTATTCCCCTCTTTCTCTCACTAATGAGACTCAAGGTAGCTAACTACATATTTAAAAACAATCCAGATTAAAACTATAAATCTTCAACAACAAAAGTATAAATATACACTTTTTAAAAAGAGTTAAACAATTGATAAAGTTAAAAAACATTAAGCACATTAAAATCCTGGGATCTGTAGTTTGCTGTGGCACTGGAGCTCTCTGGCAGAGAAGGCTAAATATCTTGACAAACGACAGCTCCCAGAATTCCATAGCATTGAGCCATGGCAGTTAAAGCAGTGTCAAACTGGGTTATTTCTGCAGTGCAGATGTAGCTTGAGTTTATCTATCTGGGGAACACTATCCCATTAATAAGATTCCATCCCCCTCTGAAATGTTCCTTCAGTCCTAAAATTTCTAGTACAGTAGGCCCTTGGCATTCACTGGAGTTTGGTTCCAGGACCCACCATGGATACCAAAATCCATGGATGCTGAAGTCTCATTATATAAAATGGCATAATAGAATGGTGTCCTTATATAAAGTAACAAAATCAAGGTTTGCTTTTTGGAATTATTATTTTTTTGAGGGGAGAATATTTTCAAACCGTGGATGGTGGATCTGTGTATGCCAAATCCGTGGATACAGAGGAGTGACTGTACAGCAACTGAGCATTTGGAAATTAGCCCAAATGCCTTAAATATGCAGAACCAACAAGGCTGTGAGTGGAGCTTAAAAGCAACTTGTTACAAAAAAGTTACTTGTAATTAACCTCCCCTGTCAAAATAATGATGGAATAGCTTTATTTTATTGACAGAGGATGGTTTTGCCTCTTTCACAATGTAATTATAACTTACTTTTTTTTATTGTTACAGGAATGTAGCCTCATTCAATGGTGGTACAGGAAGATGTGCTGACATAGGCTTTGCTGGCTGATCATGTTCTTTTGTGACAGGGTGTAGAAGCCTGAACTTGGAAATGTTCCTCTTTTGGACCACAGATCCCATAATTCCCAGCCAGCAATGCCAATGGCTATATTGGCTAGGGGATTATGTCAGGTACAGTCCAAAAAAGGATATTTCCATGCTTTGCTATTCTCTTATTAATCCTATGGAGATATAATCTCTCTCTCTCTCTCTCTCTCTCTATTTATATGTGTGTGTATGTATACACACACACACACACTCCTCTGTGCATATATATTTGTAGTATGGTCTTAAGTGCCTTTTGTACTACAAACCAGTTACTGTAACATTCAGGTGCTTCCTTCCTTTCCTTCTTAAGTTACTAAAAATAACTATTGGATAGAAATGGATAAACAGTGTTGTTGTTTTTTTTAAAAGGGCAACTATAACTGTAACTAAGTATGCTTGGAACTATACTGGTAACAATTTACTTCTTAAAAGAAACTTTCTAAAGTTGGTACAGCCAATCTAAATAACACTCTTATTAGCAACAGAAATCCACAACCTGGATAAAGGGTACGTTTCTCCTAAAGATCTGTAACGGCAAGTGATCTACAAACCTCTGCATTTCCAACTGACCGGTCTGGCTAAAGCTGCTTAGCGGGTATGGTTGGTTCTTGTGACAGTTTAGGAAATGGCTGAGGATCTCTTGCAAAATCACTTGCACATCGACCGTGCAAACTGAGAAGGGCAGTTCTCTGTCCTCAAACATCTTGGCAAAACCATGTTTGGCCATCATGTTCTTGCATGTGTTCCAAAAAGCATATTTGCCTTCCGCACCCTCTGTGTCTACTGTGGGAAACACCCTTTTCTATCATTCCTACTTTTAACACCTAGATTCATAGAATTGTACAGTTGGAAGAGACCACAAGGGCCATCCAGTCCAACCCCCTGCCATGCAGGAAATCACGATCAAAGCATCCCTGACAGATGGCCATCCAGCCTCTGTTTAAAGACCTCCAAGGAAGGAGACCCCACCACGCTCCGAGAGAGTGTGTCCCACTGCCGAACAGCTCTTACTGTCAAAAAGTTCCTCCTCATGTTGAGGTGGAATCTCTGTTCCTGCAGCTTGCATCCATTGCTCCGTGTTCCAGTCTCTGGAGCAGCAGAAAACAAGCTTGCTCCATCCTCAACGTGACATCCCTTCAAATACTTAAACAGAGCCATCATATCGTCCCTTAACTGTCTCTTTTCCAGGCTAAACATACCCAGCTCCCTAAGTCTCTCCTCATAAGGCATGGTTTCCAGACCTTTCACCATTTTAGTTGCCCTTCTCTGGACATGCTCCAATTTCTCAATATCCTTTTTGAATTGTGGTGCCCAGAACTGGACACAGTATTCCAGGTGAGGTTTGACCAAGGCAGAATAGAGCGGCACTATTACTTCCCTTGATCTAGACACTATACTTCTATTGATGCAGCCCAAAATCGCATTGGCCTTTTTAGCTGCCGTGTCACACTGTTGACTCATGTTCAACTTGTGGTCTACTAGGACTCCTAGATCCCTTTCGCACATAGTCTCGTTCAGCCAGGTCTCCCCCATCCTATATCTATGCATTTTGTTTTTCCACCCTAAGTGCAGTACCTTACGTTTCTCTGTATTTAATTTCATTTTGTTAGCTCTGGCCCAGCTCTGCAGTCTATCCAGGTCATTTTGAATCCCTGGTGGTTGTGACGTCATCAAAATGACAACATACTTGCTGGCTGGATGTCACCAGCCTATTTCTCTTGAAGCAAAGGAATTGATGAAGAGACCTAGCCTCTATGGATTATTCCAATCTCCCTTTCTATCTTCTTATTTCTGAAGGGTCAGAAATAACCTCAGGGTCAATTAATAATAATAATAATAATAATACGTATTTATTAATAATTAATATGTATTATTATTTATTAAATATTCTTATTATTTAATAATATTATTAAATATTATTTATTATTTATTTATTAAATATTATTTATTAATAATACAAACATATATATATACACACACACACATATATACATACACACACACACACACACATATATATATACATATATATATATATAATAAACCTCAGGGTCACTCAGTTTAAGGGTCAGAAATAACCTCAGGGTTCATAATAATAATAATAAATTATTTATTTATTAATAAATATTAATATTTATTAATAATACAAACGTATACATACACAAACATATATATGTGTGTGTGTTTGTGTGTGTGTGTATATATATATATATATATATAAAACCTCAGGGTTACTCAACTGCAGCCTAAAGCCACAGGGAAGTCATCTTAATCCCTGGATCTATTTCATTCAAAGTTTACATGGCCCTCAACGGCTTCCGTAGCCGGAGTGATGAAGCCAACCACAAATGCTGGTACTTGCGCCTGCGCAGTTTAAGAACCTGAAGCCAAGCGGAGGACTGGAAGGCGCCCGTCCGTTTCGCGCCTGCGCATTGCAGCTGGGAGTCAAGCCGGGCGGTCGCCATGGAGTCGGAAGGGGCCTACGAGCCGGGCTTCGTGGGGATCCGGTTCTGCCAGGAATGGTGAGGAAGGGAGCGAGGTTGGAGGAGAGGAGGCATGCGTTCCTCGGGCCGTCCCCTAAATAGGTTGGAGCACAGTCCCCATCATCCCCAACCAGCTCGGTGATTCTGGCTGCGGATGATGTGTGTTGTAGTCCAACTGGAGAACTAGGGAAGCCGGCACGGGGTCGTTATCCTCACAGCTTGGAAAAGTTACTCTTTGGTCTACAGTGGCTAAGGATCCTCCTGCCAGCACGACCAGAGGGTGGGGATACTGGGTGTTGGTTTCCATGCTTTGGTTGAGATATGTTATGCTATTCTCATATATATATATATATATATATATATATATATGTATGCATATATTTAGTACAAGTAGGACCCCTCCATATCCGCTAGGGATTGGTTCTGCCCCCCCCTGGATAATAGCAAACACCATGGCAAATAATGGGACTTCCGGTTTAAAATACCATAGAGTTGCCTTGGAGGATCTAGAAAATGGCTAGAGAGGACACATTT
This sequence comes from Gambelia wislizenii, assembly GCA_030847615.1. Lineage (NCBI taxonomy): Eukaryota > Metazoa > Chordata > Lepidosauria > Squamata > Crotaphytidae > Gambelia > Gambelia wislizenii. Next base: position 36,292,758 of record JAUMIR010000010.1, read on the forward strand.
TCTAGGAAGACTCTATGGTAGATGTGCTGTTTTGTGTCCTGTGGATAATTGAATCAGTGGATATGGGGGTCCTACTTATTGTCTTAAGGTTTTAGTATGGTAGGACCCTTGTATCCACTGATTCAGTTATCCATGGTTTCAGTTTCAGCACACCTACCGTAGAGTCTTCCTAGAAAATGCATCCTCTCTAGCCATTTTCTAGATCCTCCAAGGCAACTCTATGGTATTTTAAACCAGAAGTCCCATTATTTTCAATGGCGTTTGCTATTATCCACGGATTTTGTTATCCACGATGGGGCCCGGAACCAATCCCCCACCGATACGGGAGTCCTACTTTATTGTTTTAAGCTTTTAGTATTGTCTTAAGCTGGTTTAGAAAGTTTCCCTGTTACACCTGGTCTGAAAACAAATGGAGACCAAGCGGTGGGGGCAGAACAGCCTTCCCAAGATTCATGTCACACTTAATGCAGTTTACGCAGGATTGGTACCTGCAGTTTTATTTACACAGTCAGAGGAAAACTGTCTCTCTAGGTATCTGGGAGACCATACAATCACGCTGGAGGTGGTCTCTTTAGGCATCGGGAGGTCCTCCAACACAACCCTATGGTCAACTTATGCAGGAAGTTGACCATAGACTCATGCCAGATGCCTAGAGGGGCATCCTCTCTAGGCAATTTCTAGGTCCTCCAACACAATTCTATGCTATTCTATGGCGTTTTGCATTTGTACGCAGTTTCACATATTTGTGATAAGTCTGGGAATTTATCCCCTACAGATATTGGGGGAGTGGGGTCAACCTTTACTTATGAAAGCCCATTTCTCATTTTCTGGTCTCTTTTTTTAAACAGCAACAACATGTTATACCCCAAGGAAGACAAAGAGAACAGGATCCTTCTGTATGCGGTAAGTTCTCTATGCAGTGAGTGCTTGAGAGAACTACAAAAGGTCTGTTTTGTAGTAGAACTTCCAGAATCTGCATCCAGTGTGGTTTCCCAGTCATGCTGGCTGGAATGTTCTGAAAGTTACCTTCCGAAAAAGCCACTGTGTCAGCGCTTTTTCTGCCAAGAGGAATGTTGTTAGCAATACAGAAGACTGTGGTGTGATCTGTGGTGAGTAGGATCTTTGTCTAGTTGGCTGACAGGATTTTTGTTGCCTCAGTCCTGCAAAAGAAGAGATGCAAGAGGGAGAAAAATGTAGGAAGGCAATGATATTGGTAGAGGAATCCATTGAAAGGGATGAAGTAGACATTCACCCCAGGAGGAAGATGCATATTGTGCTTGACTGGTTCTAATGAAATCCTGCAGGAGAATGGAGCCGGCAGGCTGCCTTTGCTGCTAGCAAAAGTGTTGCTTTGGGGGAGAATATGGCCTGGAAAATTGACTTTTTGGGGAGCTGTAGTAAAAAACCCTCATGTCTCTAAGCTCTGGCTAAACTAAACCAGGAGGGCAGGAGATTGCGCCTGCCACACCTCACCCCAAAAGACCAGGATGTAATAGCTTTGCGACACAGTTTATACTAGCGGCAAATGATAGTGGCAGGGCTTCACTGCTGTGTTTCACAAACAAAGCTCTTCCTCTGCTTGCTTGGGATCAAGTGAGCTCCACCGTTTTGCAGGGGTGTTGGCTTGCACTTTGGGAGGCAGGAAGGCTTTACCCCACTTCTTTCTCTCTCCTCTCTGCCCAAGTGCCGGAACTGCGACTACCAGCAGGAAGCTGACAATAGCTGCATCTATGTCAACAAGATCACCCACGAAGTCGAGTAGGTATTGGCGGCTGTCTCCCATGGGAGAGATTTCTGGGGAAGCAAGTTTTCTTAATGCCAAAAGAGCTTAATGCCAGGGTGGAGGGAGGATGATTATAAGTAGAACTCTGTAGCTGGCATCCGACATTGTGTTTGTGTAATATAAATCTATGCTCACGTAGTTAAGTGATAATTGCTCTACACGACCCTTCTCCCTAATACCAACATTGTGCAACCAATTACGTAGTTGCAGTTGTGCCGGATGCTTCCGCAGGCCTAGTGAATCAAGTGGGACATTGATGGCACACATGAGAAGTTATGCAGTAGCCAAGAATGTACACACCCCATGTGCAACACTTAAGCTTGTAAAACTCTGCTGATGCGATTGTGGAGCTGAATATGGATGTTAGACCGTGGGCAAAAAAAGGACAACCACATGTATAAGGGAACTTAGGTGTGTGTAAAACACTAACAGGCTGCCAACCTGTCTGTCTGTCTGTTTCTTTCTCCCTCTCTCTGTATGTGGATGCGTGTAAAGCTGCCTCAGAGTAGGCAGGCCAGATGCTGAGAATAAATTTTATAAACATAAAATGTTGATTTCAGTGAATTAACCCAGATCATTGCCGATGTTTCTCAAGATCCAACTCTGCCTCGAACAGAGGACCACCCCTGTCAGAAGTGAGTATACTGAGCCCTTGCCACTTTGGTTTTAAAAAGTTTAACAAATGCACTTACTACTACTACTACTACTACTGCTATCAACTTTGAGAATCAGTGGTTTGAGCATTGGACTAAGACACTGGGAGACCAAGGTTTGAATCATCGCTCAGCCATGTAAACCCCTTGGGTGACCTTGGACAAGTCGTGCTCTTTGAGCCTCGGAGGAAGGGGAACGGCAAACTCCTCTGAACAAATCTTGCCAAGAAAGCCCTGTGATAGGGTCACCTTAGGTTTGCCATGAGTTAGAAATGACATGAAGGTGCATAACAATAACAGTGATCAACTTTATTTATATCTCGCCTTTTCCCTAAGATTAGGACTCAGATTGGTTTACAAATTAAAATAATTGCAATACAGTTAAAAGCATACAAAAAGTCAACATTCAAATAGAATTAAAGTATGAACAATACTAAAGCAATCTAAAGCCTACCCTTAAATGATAATAAGCAGCTTACAATTTAAAACAGTACAGCACCTTCTTAAAAGTCCTTTCTTTAAAGAAAACCAAAACCTTCTGTTCTAAAAGCCTTTTTGAATTAAAAAAAAAGTTTTCATCCGGTTGGTAGAAGGACAGCAAGGAGGGGGCCATTCTGGCTTCTCCAGGTAGGGAGTCCAGAGCCTAGGAGTGGCCACTGAGCAGGCCCTGCTTTGTGTCCCTGCCAACTGTACCTCTGAGGGTGGCGGGACAGAAAGAGGGGCCTCTTCTGAAGATTTCAGGGTTTGGGGAGGCTTGCTTGTGGAGATAAGGTCAGCCAGATAGCTCGATAGGGCTTAATATAGAACAGCCACAGGTAAAGTGCCAGAGCTTAAAAACTATCCCTGGAGACCAGTCTCCTGCTTCCTTCTGGGATCTGCCCACCCTCTGTGTTATTAGCTGGAGCTCTTTTTCCTCTTCTTTCCAGGTGTGGCCACAAGGAAGCCGTGTTTTTCCAGTCTCACAGTGCGAGGGCTGAGGTGAGATGAGTTTCTAGCCTGTGGAGGGAAACTGGTGGTTTATCATTACTGGTGACAACCCTGGGCGAAAGGTTATGCGCTGCATTATCCCATCTAGCAGCATTGCGTTCCGTATTCTCCATTGTTTCCTACCTTATTTGCATGTCTGTTGTCTCCCGGCTTCAAAGCAATTTGAAAATTGCTGATGGACACCAGTTGAGCTGGTGACGTTCAGGGTGGGGACTTTATAGCTCATGCCAAAGGGTCTGTTTCTACTGTGATTCTTAACAGACTCAACAGAAACCATCCAGCTTGCCAAAGCCAAAATGTTTTGTTATGTCCCTCTATCATTTTGGTGATAATTCAACCCTTTTTTAAAAAAATAAAAGCTTGCCAAAACCAAAAAGTCTTCAGGCTTCCTCTTTCCAAGGGGAAATTTTTACTGAAGGTCTCATGTTCTCAACAGCAGAACAGTGTCCGGACCTGTTACCAAAGACAGTTGAAAGGAGGCCACCTGCGTTGCTCTGCCAATATAATGGCATGCATCTAACCTGGTACCTTCCAAGTAAATTTGGCAGGAACTTCCACCATCTGCATCGAGCTTGGCCAACAGGGTTAGATTTCTTCTCCTGACTTGACCCTTTCAGACAGAGGTAGGCAGTGGGGGTGGGGGGAGGCTTTGGCCTTGTGCCCCCTCTTCCCAGCCCTGCCACACTGTTGAGTTCAGGAATACTAGAATTAATGTTATATCACTTCCCGGTGCCATTTTGGCCAATTTTGGCCTTTTTTCTTATTTTCTGTCTTTGTTTTTTGGGGATTCCAGGTAGGGTGACCTAACCTGCTACATTGGCCATTTTGCCCTGTTTTCAGATGAAATAGCTATATATCCGTATCACTTGGAGGGCTGCAAAATTCATGGGTGGGGGTCTGTGTGCAGCCAGTGGTCCACCCTCTTCCAACTCCAGTCTTTAGGCTGTGCTGATTGGGGATGATGGGACCCACTTCTAATTGCCATCCATGGTATACTGAAGAACTTAGGAAGCTGAAGTGGGTTGGACAACGACTAGAGTGCGTCTGGTGAAAAACTCGGCTCTTGTCTGACAAGACTCGTAACAGGAAATTTCTTCGTTCCTACAGAGAGGCAATATGTGCAGTGAGGAAATCCTTCTCTTCTGCACATATTGCGTCTGCAGAATCTTGCCCAGCAGAGCTATTTAGGGTGGTGAGGGAACTGACACAGGTTCCACCTGTGCAGAACTCATTACTAAACCCAACAACAGCCTACTGTGACGCATTTAACAACTTCTTTGCAGATAAAATCTCTCAGATAAGAGCCAATTTGGACGCCAGGGTTGGAGCAGATTTAATTGATGAGGTGTCTAGTAACTCCGTTGATGAGTTTATACTGGATCAGTTTCAATCTGTAAGTACTGATGACGTGGACAAGCTCCTTGGTAGTGTAAGGAAGACTACCTGCCCTCTTGACCCTTGCCCTTCGTGGCTGGCTGTCCAGGGGGGTGATGTCCTCAGGGACATCATCAATGCATCCCTTAAGGAAGGTTACGTTCCATCTTGCTAGAAGGAAGCGGCGGTTAGACCGCTCCTAAAAAGACCTTCCCTTGACCCTCTGGATATGAAGAACTACAGGCCAGTCTCTTTATTACTTTTTTTGAGCAAGGTGATCGAGAGAGCGGTTGCTCTTCAACTCCAAGTTGTCTTGGAAGAAACCGATTATCTAGATCCATTTCAAACTGGCTTTAGGACAGGATTTGGAGTTGAGACGGCCATGGTTGCCTTAGCTGATGACCTTTGCCTGAACATCAACAGAGGTAATGTGACTCTGTTGGTGTTACTAGATCTCTCAGCGGCTTTTGATACACTAGATCATGACATCCTCTTGGATCGCCTGAGAAGGCTAGGAATCAGAGGCACTATGTTGCAGTGGTTCTGCTCCTTCCTCTCAGGTAGATTCTAGAGGGTGATGCTCGGGGACAGTTGCTCTGCAAGGAAAGAACTTAATTGTGGCGTCCCACAAGGTGCCATCCTGTCCCCGATGCTATTCAACATATATATGAAGCCACTGGGAGAGATCATCAGGAGGCATGGGACGGGGTGTTATCAGTATGCTGATGACACCCAGATATATTTCTCCATGTCTCGGTCTTTGGCTCTGACTTCAAATGGTGTCTCTTTTTTCAATGATTGTCTTAAGCAATGGACTGGATGAGGGAAAACAAATTGAAGCTGAATCCAGACAAAACAGGTTCTCATGGTAGCAGCCCCAAACCCAGATATTAGGATACAACCTCCAGTCCTGGGTGGAGTTACACTCTCCTCCAGGGACTGTGTTCACAGTTTGGGGTACTCCTGGACTTGTCGCTCCAGATGACAAATCAGGTAAACGCGACAGTCAGGAGTGCCTGTTATCAGCTTCGGCTGATCTGCCAGCTGCGCCCTTTCCTGGAAGTTGGGAACCTTGAGACCATGGTACATGCTCTGGTAACCTCCCGTCTTGATTTCTGTAATGCACTCTACATGGGGCTACCCTCGTGCTTGGTCTGGAGACTTCAACTAGTACAGAATATAGCAGCCAGACTGGTCTCAGGTACATCTAGGAGAGACCATATAACACCGATCTTAAGATCACTTCACTGGCTACCCATTAGTTTCCAGGCCCAGTACAAGGTATTGGTTATCACCTTTAAAGCCGTAAATGGCTTGGGTCCTACCTATATTTGTGACCGCCTCCTTCCATATAATCCTCCCCGTGCACTGAGGTCCTCTGGGAGGAATTTACTACAACCTTTAAAAACTAGGCTCTCCTCGACCTCCCAGAGGACCTTTTCAGCTATTGTTCCCAGATTATGGAACAGCCTGCCAGACGAGGTCCGTCACATTACCACCTTAAATAGAATCCAGGAAAAGTCTGGGGAAGGTCTCTGGTTCTCTTGGGTTTCCCGGCCTTCACGTTCTCTGAGCATCTTCTGGAGCCTTCAGGGCAAGGAGAGGCCTATCTTTGGAAACCCACATCTCCATCTGATCACCTTTCCTCTGTCTGTCCCTTTTGGCTTTCAGGATGCCATGCGGCTGTATTACGTCTGCACAGCCCCACACTGTGGTCACCGTTGGACGGAGTGAAGCGTTCGATGCCGTCATTCTCAGCCCGCCTCATCCACCTGCCTTCTACTTTGTCTTGGAAACTGCCAGATGGTTTATCTACAATCACCCTGTTTAAATTTAGTCTCACCGCCATCGTTTTTGTTATGTGAATAAAGATGCTTTATTTTTTAAAGAAATCTCTAACTTGAACTTCCAGAAGACCTCCTCCAATAGGGCAGGGGCTTGGCATATTTTTTACAGAACTAATGCAGGTGGGCTCCAGTCTGTGAGCAATAAGACAGTGCTTCTGAGCAGGTGCAGTATGCTTGCCATTTCCTCATGAGAGCCTGCTGCTCTGCCTAGGTCAGACATGGCCTTAGTGGCTGTTTTTCGTGGCCCCTGGCCTCCTCCCAATATATAAAAATATCCTACTCTCCCCAAATTCTTGCTGGGGCTGTGGGTGGCTATTTTGGCATGCTTTTGGTCTCACTGTCCTGGAGATTGACTTCCAGGTCACTTCCTTCAGGAAAAAAAAGGGTTCTCTTGGGCCCAAAATGGTCTTAAGAGAGTGAAAATTGTGCCTTGGGAGGACATTGGAGGCAGCACTGTTTCAGTTTCTGGGTGCAGTCCTCGAAGATCCCCAGGGAGCCAGTGTGTTTCCCCAACCGTTGCCTGCCCCAACCTATATGATGGACATTCTTCCAACCTACAGAGGAGGTGTTGGCCCCACATGCTGCATTCCTCCTTGCTATTTCCATGACCAGCAACATTGGAAGTTCCATTCCATATTGGGAGAGATACTGTGGCTACTTGCTTTCTCGGGATGCCCGAGAATGCCCACTCCCCCATGGGATTGCATGTAGTCTGACATCCTCCCAATTAACAAGGAGGGTGTTAGGTCAACTGGGAATAGGTTAGGTCAACCCCAAGACAAGATCTGTGTACCCAAATTATTATCCCTGTGTGTACCTAGACAAGTGATAATTATGTCTATGTATTTTGCAACCCTTCTTATATATTCAGGTAATTAGTATGTCTGTATGTACTCCTGTGTACCAACATAATCCTTACCTAATGATTAACAGTGTATATGTGATCACTACACTATATAAACTAGCCTTCTGTACCAATAAGGTATGCTCTACCATGACAATCCCAGAGGGCATTTGAGCATCATTACTACAAGATACAAAGACTTCTCAGAGGGCCCTGCTTTGTAACTTCAAATGGAGAACTCAAACTATATTCCCTCTGTTCGATTACTTTGTTCCCACCAAGTTTACGACAATTGGGGAACCTCGCTTTTTCTGCGCACACTCCCTGTAACACCTAAAGCCAAGTGTAGATGCCATGCCCACAACACCATCACTTCCTTTTCCCTCAAGTCCTGTACAGTGCTGTCAAGTGCCCAGGTGAGTGTACTTACAGTCCACAGGAACAGACAGGTGAAATAGGCCAGCCCCACATCATATGTAGGGTGTCAGTGGAAGCAGACGTGGTCCAGGCAGCCCAAGGGCCAAACGGGTAAAGCAGTCTTGAGCAGGGTCCAAAGCCAGTAAGGGAGTCACCAGAAAGATTGATCCCAGGTCCACACTAAAGCTCAGAGATCCACAAAGTCAGAGATGGTTGTAAGGAAGAGTTGGAGCTGTTTGCAGCAACAAAACAGCCTTGGCTGAGCTGTTTTATAGCTAGCAGTTATCAGCCCAGATGGCCTAATGAGCTAAGTGCTTTCCTTTTAAAATGGATCAGAGCGCTTCCTGTCCCTTTGCAACTGGTGTTCTAATTTACGATATTTCACAGGGAGAAATCCCTCTGTAGCCTCTTCCTGATCTGGGGTGGACCAGGCTCTGCTTCTACCAGTGCCAGGACAGGACTGCCAGCTTCCTCTGGTTCCAACTGGAGCCTGTTCTCTTGTCTCTCATCTGCCTGATGAGGAAGCCACTCAAAAGCTAGTGTGAACTATTTTGCCCGTGCTTTGCTTGGCCTGCCAAAGATACTGTTACAGAATGGATTTTGGATTTAATTTTTTTATGGCCAACATGGCTATTGCTATAACAATGCCAAATAAAGCTCTAGATGTGCTCATTGGCATGACTCGAGGCAGTTTCTAGTTCTAAAACAGTTATTCCCAAATTTGGTCCTCCCAAGTGTTTTGGATTTCAACTCCCAGAAGCCCTAGCTGACTTGGCCAACAGTCAGGAATTCTGGGAGCTGAAGTATAAATATCTGGAGGACCAAAGTTTGGGAACTGCTGCTCTAGAAAGTAGGCACGGGTCCTGAATTTTGGCTTTTTAATCAGAGAGTATACTCAGGCCTATCAAAGTTTGGGGATGTTACTTTTTTTTTTGGACTGCACCTCCCAGAATCTGGCTCCTTTTTTTGGACTACTGCCCCCAGAATCGTCCAAATTCTGACCCTTGGCCTCAGTACAAAGGAGGGTAGAGAACATGGATCTTTGTGTGGAGGCCAGGAGCCATAGACCTCTGGAAGTCCTCAGGGAGGCCGCTGGGATGGAGTTGGTGGACGTGGCTGTAGTACTTGTCGCTCTCACTGCAGGTGAAGCCACACTCCTCACACACAAAGAGCTTGGAGCGGCGCTCGCGGTAGGCATAATGCTGCTGGATGCTGTGTATTTTCTTGAGGTGGGACTCCAGGGAGCAGCGCTGAGTGAAGGCTTTGTCGCAGACGCAACAGCGGTATGGCCGGATGCCTACAGAGGAAAAGAAGGCTAGGTTTGTGACATTCAGAGCGGGCAGAATGTTAAACCATCTTGGTACAGGGGAATCTGGTTTTAGGACAAGAAAAGAGCAGTGCTGAGAAGGAAAGAAAGGTATATCTGACCAGAAAAATGGAATCATAGAGTTGGAAGGGACCCCAAGGGCCATTTAGTCCAACCCCCTGCTGAGCAGCCCTGAAAGATGCACATCCAACCTTTGTTTAAACAGTTTCCAAAGAAGAAGAGTCTACCACCCTCTGAAACAGTCTAGACCACTGTTGAACAGATCTTTCTAATTAGAATGAATCTAATGATTCATATCCTCCCAACATTTCACAGATGAAAACCAGAACATGTGCGGCCTAGCAACATCACAGTGTGGCCAAGTTGGCAAAAGTTATGAATGGGGAAGGACAGACAAGCTAGGAGAGGTTGCAGCAGTTTGCCTTTACCTGAGCCTACTGGGGAGGGCAAGATTCCTCCCTCTCTCATCCTCCCTGCTACATTAATTGAGTACAAACTACTTTTGCACTTTGAACTCAGTTTGCTGCAAGTGAAGGAAGCTGAAGGCAAAGGGGGAAGGAGGGAGAAACTGGGACATTTTAAAAGCAGCTGGAAAATTGAGAAGATACAGGATTAATTGGGACAATTGGAGGGTATGGTGTTATGGGGATGCCTGCAGCCCTGGATGTTGCTGACTCCTGCCTTAAGGGCATGATAAAAAAAAAGATACTGGACATATCAGTGTGTTTCCTTCTGTGAGCTGAGAGGCAAGGCAAAGGTCTGGAGGGCCCACCTGTGTGCGTCCTCAGGTGCCTTTTGAGGTCGAAGGTGTCGTTGAAGCCTTTCCTGCAGTACTTGCAGATGTGTTTCTTGACGGAGCTGTGGCACTTGAGGTGCCGGTTCAGCATGCGCTGAAGTGGGAAACGCTTGTGGCACACGGTGCATGGGAATTCTGCCTGCCCTGGAGCAACCCGGCCCTGGAGGAAGCAAAAAGAAAGGGGAAACAGGACGGTCTGTCGATCTGAGCAGAAAGAATCTTTCTAAAATAACCCCTCAACATTTAGAAACACACTTTTTTTTTGAAAACTAGAACTCCCAGACTGTGGGAATTATAGTCCTCAGCATGGAGGGGGCAATTTCCCAGATTTTAGGACAACTACTATGACCCAGCCCTGAGCATCTTACAGCCTAAATGAATGTTTATTTTTAACTGCTTGATTCCTTGGTCAGTTGATAGATAGGAAAATAAATATCCCTTCCTCCTGGGATTAATAATTTGCATATTTATTAATTGAAATACTGTATTATCCCACCCACTATTTGGAGATCTTAGGCAGCCTACAATAAGACCATTCTGCCAGAATTTAAACAATGTCAATGACAGAAATAATTTTTAAAAGGCTAAAAACTCAACAAGTTTGCGCATTAAAAAGACAAGATTAAAACTAGTTGAAATGGTTTTAAATGATTTGGGGCAGTCTGGCTGGGGTAATTGAAAACCTCCATTTCTAAGCACTAGAGCTTTCCAGCAGAGAATTCTGAGCACTCCACCAAACTTAATTAATTGATTAATTAACTAACTAATAGCACATGAATATGGGCCCCAAGGTGGCTTATAATGTAGATTAAAACAAAATACACATAAAACATTATACAATACAAACATTTAAAAACCCATTAGTACCTAAGCCCATTAAAATTAACTTTAAAACAACTCAAAACCTGCTTTAAAACATAGCGGAGCTTAAGAGTCTAGTATATTTCATTAAAAAGCCCTTTTGCACAACTGGCTAAAAAGCCTGCCTAAATTAAAAAGTTTTTGCCTGCTAGCGAAGAAAGAATAGAGGTAGGGGTCAACTGAGGCTCCAGTGGGAGGTTATAAATGCCATACCCTCCAACCATAGTTACAAATGCCATACCCTCCAACTTTTCACTCATGAAAACCGGCACTCCTGTGGCCAAGCAAGATCAGACAATGGCCTCAAGGGCCAGGCAACAGTAGGGCAAAAGTTAAGAATGAGGAAGGCCACTATTTTCAAAAGTCATTGGGAAGATGATTGCGATATAAGGTACATGAGGTGTGCTTTGAACATTTGGGAAAACTTGACATAGATGGACAATACAATGCCTTCTGCCCTAAGGCTCCTCTAAACATATGCAAAGCTCAGAAATTTTTTCCTTTTTGGGATTCTGGGAGTGGCAGTCCAAAAACGAAACGTGTTTGAGCATTGCATATGTAAGAGTGCCTTAGAGCAGGAGGCATCACATTGTCCTTATATATCAAGCATTTCCAAATGTTCAAAGCACACCCTCACGTACATGGGATCTCAGCCATCATCTTCCCAACAGAAGTCAGAGGCTATGCTGGGGCAGAACACAGTGGCCACCCTGGCTGGAGGATTCTGGGAGTTGCAGTCCAAAAAAAGGATTTCCCCCCCTGCCCCGCAAGCTCTGCATAGAACCACAGACCCTGTTCGAACCACACAGCCAGCCTGTGCCCCTTTACTTACCCTGTGGTTCTGAAGGCATTTCCCCAGGGCACCTGGCTGAGAATGGCACGGGCTTTGGATGAGGCTCCTTTCCCATGTGCTAATGTTGTCTTCACCTCCGAGAATCCTGGGGTCCAAAAAAGTTTGGGTTGCGATGCCAGCTGAAAGATCGGAAGACCTGCTCACTCAGAGAAATACTGCTATAAACAACCTATGCTTGTAGGACACAGAACCAAGGGGGTTATTAACAGTAAAGGAAAAGTCGGAGGGATGCATTCTGTGGCTGTGGCCACTTGGGGTTTTTTGGGAGGGGGTACAACAGGACTCTCCACCTCCAGCTACTGTGGCAACTCATTCTAGTCCAAGGATAGAAGCAGAACTTGGACTACAATTCCCTAAATCCCCCGCAGCCACTGTGACATGTGAGTTGGGAGATTCTTTGAATTATAGTGCAAATAAGAGGAGTTTTTCCCAATCTCTGGGTAAGCTTGCCAGGAGAAAATCTTAGGGGAATTTGATGGAATATCTATAGCAAGGATGGCAAACTGGAGACTCCAGCTGTTGGATTCCAATTCCCATCAGCCCCAGTGCTGTAGGTTGATGGGGTAGTATTTCATCATCATCTGAAGGGTTACAGATTCCCCAACCTGATCTATAATTTATTTGTACTATGCATCTAATACCCTCCAACATCTCACAGGTGAAAACTAGGACATGAGGCCAAGCAAAATGAGAGCATGGTCAAGATGGTAAAAGTTATTAATGAGGAAGAACACACAGACTAGGAGAGGCTGCAGCAGTTTGCTTTTGCCTGAACCTACTGGGAAGGGCAGGACTCTGCCCCTCTTCTCTTCTCCCGTCCCTGCCCCACTGGCTGAGTTAAATGAGTACAAAAGGCTCTTATGCAAAATCATTTTTTGAAAATAAATCCACAAGTAGACTTACCTGGGATGTACATGTCTCCCCGGAGCTGGTCTGGGAGTTCTCCCCAATTCTGGCATCCTAGCCGTGTCATTGAATTGTGTCGTTTCACCAAGAAAGATCTGGGCATGGCTGAAAACCCTTGTAACCAACCCTTGGCTTTGGGTGTCCTGGGTCTACGTTGGCTTTGACACAACCCACTTAAGCAAGGAGGGAGTTGCAACCAGCCATGGGATGATAACAATTATTCAAAGTGTTAAAGACTTGGAGGAAACTTTTTGGAGAAAGTGCATCTGGAATCTCAGAGTCCCAGCCCCTAATCTTTTATGCTGTAATTATCAGACCTTGCTTTACATGGTATAAAGTCCAGGAAGCCCATAACTCTAAACCAAGAGTGGGCAAATTCCATTTGTTGGATCTACCTTTCTAAAAATTAGAACCCTGAAACCTGCCTGCCAGAACCAAATGCAAAACAGTGTCTCAGGCAGGTAGAATTAGGCAAAAAAGTTTTTTAAAGAACAGGTGTCGCTGAGCATGTACCGAACTGGGGAACTTGTGATCAGTAGCAGAAATGAGGTCTGAAGTCCTTTCACACAAAAATAGAGTTGTGTTTGTGATCTGCTCCCCAATGTACATCCAGCATTGTTCTTCAATAACCTAAAAGAGAGGAAAAGTATTAAAATTGTGGCTCTTAGAAAATTTGGGTGCCCCAAATTCTTGACGATCTACTGCCAATCACCAAACAATGGAGTACCTTCTTTTCATCTCTGCCCTAGTCTATTACCTCTTTAGATTCCACCCCATAGTTTCATATACCAGGATAGGGTAGATTCATTCCATATGGGTGCCAAAACATGCCAAAACTAGATTTTCCCTGTCTTGAAATGGTTGGTTTAAAAAATATTAAAGGACAACTGGCAAAGAAGTAGTTCCCCCATCCCATCCTAGTGCAGATCAGAAGCTAACAGCCCTCCTACCTCTTCCAGCAAAGGGAGGAAGAAAAGACCCATAAGTCACAACCCCACTTTCCAGTCAGGTCCTGACAAAATCCAAAATCTCAGCAGAACACTGGAAAGGAAAAGCAGTGATATTCTAGGACGTGGCATGGATGCAGAGTGCTCTATTTAAAATAGCAGTATGGGATGTCCTGGCAATTTGAATCAGCCTGGGTGGAAGGGGAGGGGGCTCAGATGTTCCAAACAGAGTCCTCCACCTTTTCTTGTTCTTTTTGCATATTCTGTGTTCCTAACTGCAAAGGCAACCAAAGCTCTCCATCCGCAATATGCAAATCTTATACTTGACCATGAAGAAGAGATCTGAGGACGGTTAGACTGCCGGTCCGGTTGGTTTGGCTGGGCAGCTGCAGGAAATTGGAAACTCACCAGGTCTTTAACCATTGAGTTGCAATGATTGCATACTTCCCAACTGTCCCAGCTTGGAAGGAACAGTCCCAATTCATCTGCTGTCATCCCATCTTTCAGCTGCTTTTGGAATGTCCCAGTTTCTCTCTCCTCCATCTTTCTCCTTTTCTCCCCAGCATACTTCAATTGCTGCAAACTGAGTTCAAAGTGCAAAAGTAGTTTGCTGTCCATCAACTCAACTGGGAGCAGAGGAGGGGCAGAATCGTGTCCTTCCCAGCAGGGCCAAGCAAAAGCAAGCTGCGGCAGCCTCCCCTAGCCTGTCCTTCGTTCCTCATCAGTAACATTTGCCATCTTCACTACTCTCTGATGTTGCTTGGCCACTTGTGTCCTGGTTTCCATCAGTGAAACATTGGAAGGTGTGGCACCACCGGAGCAAAAACTAATAGGCTGAAACGAGAACAAAGCCAACCTCTACAAAGTGTTCACCAAAACATTTCCAAGTAGCCTAGGATGGACATGAATAAGACAGCGGATTAGACATATTTTAGTGGAATGGTGATAGGCTACCAGAGAAAATGATGGCCCCCAAATTATGAAACTCAGGGTTGATGTTGGACTGTTACGTTCCATTATTCTTTGGCTCTGGGTGGAGGTTTAATAGTGTATGTATGAGAGGTCTGCTGCCTCTACGCCTTTATTTTTCATCTGACTTTTTAGCATTTTGGTTGACCTGCATTTTGTATTATTACCATGAGCTGATACTCATCTGTCATTTTATAGTGTTGTCTTACTTTTTATTACCATAACTTGCCTTAAGGTGATTTTATAGCAGAAGGTGGTGTGTGTGTGTGTGTGTAGGGGGGGTGGTTTACACTGAAAAAAATAAAGTTCTTTTTAAATAAAAAGTTTATTTTAAATAAAGATTCCCTCTCACACAGAACCCTTTGTTACGTACAGGTCGACTCCTGCATCCACAGGGGATATGTTCCAAAACTCCCCATGGATACCTGAAACCATGGATAATAGGGAACCCTATTGTTTTCAATGAGATGAATGCCGGAAGTCAACCATAGAATCACATTGACTGATCCAGAAATGCCTAAGAGAGAACATACTTTTTTGGACGTGGATAAGTGAAACAGCAGATACCAAATCCGTGGATATGGGGGTCGACTTGTACAATAACAAACTGGGTGCAATTGTGCTGCCCAGGTCAAAAGTGAAATTTGATTTACAGTGTTAGATGTTTTTGTAATTTTTCACAAAATTACAAAATTTGCCTAGAGCTATCCTCTTTAGACATCTTCTAGGTCCTCTAAGGCAACTCTATATTGTTTTTTACTGGAAGTCCATTACTTTTAATAGGGTTTGCTGTTATCTGCAGTTTCTGGTACCTGTGGTAAGTTCAGGAACTGAATCCCCGCAAATATGGGGATCCGACTGTATATCTTGCTTTTCTCCCAATAAGGGACCCAAGGTGGTTCACAGCATGGATTCAAACAAAGTGAGATCATTATAGAAAAGATGTAACTAAATTAACTTATACTGTTGCCTTCAGTGTTTCAGCCATCATAACTCTTCTGCCTTTGGAAATTTTACTTTTAAAGACTATGCCTCATACAGTCCATGCTGACCGGTGGAGGATTATGGGAGCTGTAGTCCAACAAACTAACTTTTCCCAGCTGCCGAGTGCATAAACCCAGATTCTGTATCACATCTACTCACATCTCAACTGGGAAGGCCAACAGGACTGTAAAGTGGTCTTCTTCTGCTACATACTTCTTAAAAGCACAGAAATTCAATCCATCTTACTCCTTCTCCAAGTAGCTGTAGTTACTAAAATGTGGGAAGGTTACTTTGTTGAACTATATCTCCCAGAATCCTCAGCCAATGCTGGCTGGGAATTCTAGTTCTACAAATTTACTTTTCAAAAGTCTGCAGGCGACACCAGCTTCTGTATAACTATTAAAGGGGGAGAAGAGAGCTCCTACTCTTTCAGTTTTCTCACTCTAGCCATCACGTCAATAAAACCATAATGCTTGTTAGTTCGCCTGGAGAATTAGGTAGGGGCCTGGACAGCTTTGGACCTGAAGGTCCCCCCTCTCCTCCCACTTGGCCCAAATGCTCTTGGCTGTGGCCGTTAAAAGCAAACAAATCTCTCCTTTCAAACACAGCCTCATTTTCATGTTTTGCTTGATGCTCCTCTGTTTGAATAAACCTGTTTCCATGGACAGCTTTCTGAGCAGTTTGATTTTATACAAGCACTCTTGCTCTCATTTGATTAACAAACCATGCTGTTGAAGAGTTCGCTGGAGGTCTGGCTGACTGTATATTGCAAGTGGGGACCTCTAATAAAATGTCGCAGCATGAAGGGCTTCTGTTCTGTGTTTTAGCCAGCCAGGCTTTTTTCTATTTCCAACAATCCGTCGGCCTTCCGTGGCTACTTTAAACTTCATTGCATTGTTTATAGCAGACATGCTGCTGCAACCTGACACTGAACATCTTCTGTTTTTCCAGTTCTCCTTCACCATGCTTCCCAATGCCACTAAAAAAGCTTCCAGCAAGAGAGAGGATGAGGGAAAAGGAGATGCTTGCTAGGATAAAAAGACTTTGTAAAAAGGAGCTTCCTTGTCAGAGGCGTTGTTAACTGCAGGATTCCTGTAAAGCAGTTGTTTTCAAATGCTGGTCCTCAACTCCCAGAAGTCTCAGCCAGTATGGCCAATGTTCAGGAACTATGGGACCTGAAGTCCCAAACATTTGGAGAACAAGAGTTTGAGAATGACTGGACTGGAGGGGATGTCACTGTTGATTTTCAAGGTGCTACAAAAATCTTTTGCGGCAAATTAACCCAGCTGTCACAGCTGTGCTTCAACATTCCTCCCACTTCTGTTGATGTTTCAATACAGTACAACGCATACACGCACACACTCCTTTTAAAGAATAGGCGTTTATTATTTTCAGAACCGATTAAAAACCGTGAACATTTTAAAAACAACTGTCAGAAAACAGTATCCCAATGCAAACAAAAAAAAAACCTATGGAAGAATTCTAGAACATACAGAAGAACTTCAGTGACTCCTCTTTCTTTGTGCATTCTTATAAAGAATACTGCTTGTGAGAGGCTGCCAGAAGAGCTTTAAAAAAGTCCAAACTTGTCAGTATGTGCGTCAATCGCCTAAAAGAGAGAGAAAAAGCTACAGGTAAAATTCAAACTAGTTATCTCGAAGAACAACCAACTCCTCAGGAGTTACACAGAAATGAAGGTGCCACTTTTTGTGTGCTCAGCAGCACAGTGAGGAGAGAAACAAGTCACAGGGCAATTCAAGGCGCGTCCGTTCTGTGAGTTTCCTCCAACTTTCTCTGGACGATACTCAGCAGGGAGTCAGAGTAATGTTTCAGAAGAGAGCGGGTGTCGCTGTCTTGGAGGTGCTTGAGCCAAGGGGGCGAGCTGTCCGTGGCCGTAGCCGCATCCGTGTTGTTCCGGATCGCGCGCGAGTCCAGCTCGTTTTTCATCCAACAGAAAGTACTGAAGAGTTTGGTCTTGATATGGAGGAGCTCCTCTTCAGTTGAGCCACTGCAGGCAGTCACCTACACAGCAAAGTAGGGACACACTCGTGTTCAAAGTGCTGTGGAAAGTCTATTTTATTTTATTTTATTTTAATAAACAGTTGGATCCCTGCAAATACGGGGATCCGACTGTATATCTTGCCTTTCTCCCAATAAGGGACCCAAGGTGGCTCACAGCATGGATTAAAACAAAGTACTGTACATACAACCCCCCCCCCCATGATTCCAATAAATCTTAAAAGACAATTAAATAAATAATCCTATTAGAAAGAGCCCTAATTTAAAAGTTGTTGTTATCACAGGGCAGTGATGAGAGAAACCCAAGTTGTGTGGATTCCTCTTCTCACCAACCTAGGGAACAGATGTTGCAAAACTACTCAGTTCAGTTTGGCACATACGTAAAGCCGTTTACAAAGAGCCTAGTCCCAATCAGAACACCAGCCACTATTACTATTGCTATTGCTATTGCTATTACTATTACTAAAAAGCGATACAAGGACTCCCTGAAACAACATCTCAGGCTCGGCCAAATTGATCACCAACAATGGTCCGTCCTGGCCTCACATCGGGAGGCATGGAGACGCACTATCCACAATGCTGCAGCCTTATTTGAGAACTCACGCCGAACCAGTCTTGAAGAGAAACGACAACGCAGAAAGAATCGCAACCCAAAAACATCACCCAAGGAGACCCTCTGCTGTGCTTTCTGCAACCGGACTTGTTTATCTCAGATTGGCCTTTTTAGTCATTAGAGCGCTTGCAGAAAGCGCGGGATGAGTCCTTCCTGAATCTTCGTTTGCGAAGAAAAACCAGAGAGAGAGAGAGACTATTACTATTACTATTTATATCCTGCCTTTTCCTCAGTCTGGGACTCAAGGCGGCTTCTGACAGTTAAAACAAACAGAGTTAAAAATTCTCAGCTTACCTAAGTTAAAAGGTAATTACACCAACAAAAAATTAAAATTAAAACAGTTAAAGCACAAGCCATTAAAAGGCATCAAATAAAAATCCAGCACATTACAGGGCCCAAGCCCCCGAAAAATCAAAAATCAAACTAAATCGACCAATCGACGGGGGTGGGGTGGGGGGGAATATGGAACAGAGAAATATTTGGACTGAAAAATCCAAACTAATTCCTCTTGATGGAAACCCACAGTTGCACAGTACCATTATTAGGACCAGATCAAATGGCATGGCCCAACAACGTCTGGCTTCATTTTGGTTCTTGGAGAAGCATGGTTTGATTTCTTCAAGTCCCTGAACAGTGACACGTTCCTGCCCACCTTACATCTTACCTCATCGTAAAGCTGCAAAGTCTCTTGAAATTGGGTGCGCAAAGGTTGCAAGTTCCGTTCAAAGTTCTTGATGAGAAGCTGTGCTTCTGAGAAAAGGAAGAAATTAAAGATCGGCATATTTGGAGTTTTAATATAGGGAGGGAAGGAAGGAAAACCAGGCAAGGCTGAAATGCCCCCTGTTACATTGTTTTCTGGCTCAAAGGAACACTACAAATGCTACACACCTTTTAATCCCAACTGGATAAGATTATCATTGGGTAAACCTGACTTCTTTGTTGTTGTCATCTGCCTTCAAGTTGACTCTATGCTGACCATATCATAGGGTCTTGTTGGCAAGATTTCTTTAGAGGTTTGCCATGGCCTTCGTGAGGCTGAGAGAGTGTGACTTGCCTCAGGTGACCCAGTGGTCTTTCCATGGCTGAGTGGGGGATTCAAACCCTGATCTCCAAAAGTCCTAGCCTGACACAAACCACCACACAACGGGGCTCTCAAGACTGACTAGCAGAGTCAAATTCATTTCCTGCTGCCACACAGATCTAAAGCAAAGAATTTCGCCTTCGCCACAAATCAAGTATTTTAGTCAAGGGCCTTACCTGGAGCGCTGTATGCTTTAGCATCAAACTTTTCCTTCAACTCTGAGCAAGTTTCCGCTGAAGGTTTCTAAAAACAGTCATTTTAGATGCAGTTAGAAGTCAGATTACAAGGCTTCTACATTTTCACTTTACTAAAGATGCCTGAGAGCAATCATAGAATCATAGAGTTGGCAGAGACCACAAGGGCCATCTAGTCCAACCCCATTCTGCCCTGCAGGAATACACAAAGCATTCTGGACAGAGGGCCATCCAGCCTCTGTTTAAAAACCTCCAAAGCAGGAGAACCCACAACACTCCGAGGCAGTGTGTCCCTCTATTTTTATTTATTTATTTATTTGCTTATTTATTTAAGTCCCTTCATTCTTTACAAAACACACACCCGCTGACTTTTTCCAACATTTTCTAAATAATAATGGTGTTGTGCCTTTCTTTTGTGCTCATAATATTATTTTCTCTATAAAGATCATATTATTTTTAAGCACTGTGGATTAATAAAGCGGATTAAGAAAGTTTGACACTGGCCATTCTCTGCAACACCTCTGTGTTGCAAAGGAGTGCATCCAAAGGAAGATTAGACCAAGAGGCTAACACTGCATGCAATGTGGGTGCTCTGCAGAGCTTGGAAACGTTACATTTTTGGACTGCAGCTTCCAGAATCCTGCAGCCAGCATGGCCACTGGTCATGGTGGCTAGGGGATTCTGGATAACAGAGTTCAAAAAATAACTTTTCTAAACTCTGGCTCTACCTCTGGGTTATTTATCCCGTCTTACATGTGGCAGGACCAGCTCAAGGTTTGGCGTTCAAACATCCATCATGCTTCCAGCTGTGCTGGAAAATGGTTGACTGTAGCAGCTCCTGCCTGCTAAGAAGATCAACTTGCCTCCAGTTCCTTGGGCTCACTGGATACTGGACTCTCCTCCTCAACTAGCTCTGCAACTGCCGTTTCAGCATGCTGCCGGGCCCGTGGGAGAAAGGCGGTGGAAAACCTGTGCAAAAGAGCATAGCCTCAGCAGTGCATAGCTTCAGATTAAGAGGTTTCATTAATGGACAAAGGGGAAAAAAATAATCTCCCAACCGGCTATTTTTTTGGCAGCGTGAGAGAAATCTGGCAGAAATGCTCAGTCGAGGGTTCAGGAGCAAGGCACCCTCTTCGTCATCCTTGTCTTCCGGCGGCTTCAGATCCTTTAGACAGCTGTCAAACTTTTCTGGATTCAAAAGGGCCAAGAGAGAGAGCAAGATCATGTAAGTTTTCCTAAAATATTTGACACAGAAAGGGTGCAGAAGCAGATGGGAAGACACTGGGGCAGTCATCCTTCCGCAGGCGGTGGGGATGCATGTTGAGCAGGCCTATCCTGAAATTTGTTCCTCACATCCAAGAGGTTGTCTAAATGGCAAGAATGCTTCTCACGGAATGCGAGGAAAATCCTACCTATCTTAATGGGATCCTGCATCATTTTGCTGTATTGGGAAGGAGGGGGCCCCCAAATGTCAAAAAGTCTGCAGGAAAAGCCTTTACAGCTTTTCCCAGAGTTTGTTAAAAACAGCAAGGGGAATGTGTGTTCCTGTTCATTGGAACAACCGATTTGCTTTGATTTGCTTTCCCATATGAGCGGAAGCGCAAAGCTGACTGGCTGGGCGAGTGTGGGGGCAGGACTTGCTAACAAGGGAAGCGCTTGCTGCTGCCATGTTGGATTTTCACCTTAGTGAGTGAGCACTAAAACGGGGTGGGGTTTTTTTTTTTTTTTTTTGCTTTTCTGTTTTATCGAAAAATTGCTCTATAGCACTTTTGACATAGTTGTTGGTTTTTTTTTAAAAAATTGGCAGCTGCAAATTGAGGTAAGTACAAACGTGAATAAATCACTTGCAACCGCCATCTTGACTAGCAGGCTTGAGAAGTTTATGGGGGTAAAAAAACCATTAAGACAAGTTGCAGCTACTGTGAAATGCCATTACTGAGAGGTACTCCGGGGTTTTTTTTGCCTCATCTAGACAAGCCTCAAGTTCAATGAATTGAAAAAGGATCCTATGAACAACCCCTTGACAAATCACCACTATTCGTCTCAGGATCTGCTGTATTAGCGGCAGAGGCAGGGGCTTGTGACTTTGGGACTGCCAGGTGGTTGTGTTCTGCTTCTTCTTTCCCTAACCCGTGCATTACCTTCCGCGTGGGCGTCAGCCAGTGTCTCGAAATGATGCTTGAGGTATTTCTCCTGCTCGGGGGTTTGGGGCAAAGAGCTGCTTTGCTGAAAGTGTTCAGCCAGGCCAGTCGTCTCCACCTCCGAGGCCACAGATTCTTGGTCTACCAGCACAAAGACAAGCAATGGGGTGGTGGGGAGAAAAGGCTCAGAGGTGAGTTCAGGTTACAGATTACAACAAAAGTGTAGATGCTGGGCCAGGTTCTAGATTCTGCTCCTACTAGTTTTATTCAACCTTCCGAATGGCCTGGTACAAGTCTTTCCCCTTCTACCTTAACTTCCTGACAGCACACATCACATCCGTCCAAGGCGGCTGGGGAAACTGCCTCCTCCCATGCCTGTACAAAACACCTCATCCACCTCAGCCTCACCTTTCCCCCACTGTGGAGTTGTTGGTATTTGCTGTCAAACTGGTCCTAGCTTATGGCACCCCATGAATGGGAGACACCCCCCCAACAGCCCCAGTCCTCAACAGCCTTGCTCAAGTCTTGCAAAATTAAGGGCAGCCGTGGCTTCCTTGAGTGAATCGATCCATCTGTAAGGTAGTCTTCCTCTTCACCTCCTGCCTTCCTCTTTACCAAGCATTACGGTTTCTTTCCAGTGAGTCATGTCATCTCATGGTGTGTCCAAAGTATGATGGCCTCAGTTTAGTCCACTTCAGGAACCTGACGGTGACAGATTCACTTTTTGCTGTCCCTACCCATTTGTCTACTCCTTCCCCCAATTTTCTGGGATGTGTGGGAAGAAGAGGCCAAGAGAGATTGGCTAAATGTGGCCATTTCTCAGTTGCAAGACTGGTTTCCCTTGCACATGGTTCACTAGCCGCTGGGGAAATCTATAGGAAAGCTGGGGCAAAAGCCAAGGAAGGGATAAAAGCTGCATATCACTCCAAAAGCAAAAGGCCCACATAGCTCTGGGTATGAGCAGGAGGGATTATGGGATTGCGGGATTAAGGCAGCATTTTTCTGAAACTGACCTTCCTGTTGGTGGCCAAAAGCCGATGCCTCAGAACCCGAGGGAGGAGTCGTAGAGCAGCTTTTGTCTAGGGGTTTCTCTTTCGTACTAGCAGCATCTTTTGGGTAAACGGGATGAAGAGGCAATTCCTTCACATATTCCCTTTAAAAAACCAGAGAGGACAACATGAATGCTGCTTGAAAAAAACACTCCTCGGCTCAGGCTTATTTCAGATTTTGAGAGAATTCAATATACGGCAGGAGAGGGAAAAGGTTTCACTGTGAGAGACTGTGAAAGGAAAATCTAAGCCAGAGAAAACAGCAGCAACATGGCTCCTGCAAAGAAGGTTCCTATTGACCGGGCTCAACGTCAGTTTTGCAGCTGCAGCTCATGGCGTTCAGCACAGACTGACCTCTCTCTGTCAGATGGGTGGGTGCCAGGTGGTGTGTCATATAGACCATGCCTGCTGGGTTCCAGCTTTTCAGTTACTTCATCTTCAGAGAACAGGTCTGGCTGCTTGAAGTCTACCATTATATTGCTTGGGGAGTTCTCGCTCTGCAAGAGAAGCAACAGAGACAATTGCCTCCTTCACAAAAAATGAGTTTGGCTTATTTTTATTTATTACTTATGAACACTGCAGAAAAACTGAAAAACGACAAATAATCTCGAGTCTAAGGCTAAACCCTGGTCTCCCGGAGACCTAGTCCAACACTCAAACCAATAACAACAACAACAACAACAACAACAACAACATTTATTTATATCCCGCCCCTCTTCTAAAAACAATCGAGGCGGCTTCTAACAATTAAAACATTTTAATAATGACTAAAAGCACCACCCACCTCCACCCTCCCCCATAAAAAGACATTAAACAATATAAAATTAAAACCATCTAACTAAAATCACATTAAAAACAAATATACACAAGATTAATATACACCATGCTGGCTCTCAAAGCAGAGGTAAACCTCTCTTAAACCTCTTTATAAATCCATAGAGTTGGAAGAGAGCACAAGGGCCATCTAGTCCAACCCCATTCTGCCATGCAAGAATACCCAATCAAAGCACTCCCAATGACAGATGGCCATCCAGCCTCTGTTTAAAGACCTCCAAAGAAGGAGACTTCACCACACTCTGAGGCAGCAGCACATTCCACTGCTGAACAGCTCTTTCTGTCAGGAATTTCTTCCTAATGTTTAGGTGGAATCTCTTTTCCTGTAGTTTGAACCCATTGCTCCGTGTCCTAGTCTCTGGAACAGCAGAAAACAAGCTTGCTCCCCCTTTTAATATGACATTGTTTCAAGTATTTAAACATGACTATCATGTCACCTCTTAACTTTCTCTTCTCCAGGTTAAACATCACCAGCTCCCTAAGCTGATCCTCAAAATAGCGAAGATTCTCACCTCCGAGAGCAGCCGGTCCAGATTCTGTGGCTCCAGCTCAATGTCATCCATGCTGTCATTTTTAATTGGGGTGAAGTAATGAAGGTCTGCAGCCTGTATGGTTTTGATCGGCTCCTTGTCGACACGCTCGGCCCATCGCCCTTGTGGCTGGTAACTCACCCTGGTGTTAAAGGAACTGCTCTCTGAATTATCTGCCTCTCCAAGCTAGTGAGAAAGAGAGAGAGAGAGAGAGTTTAGCAGGCATGTTTCTTCATGAGACTCATTTGTGTGGCTTTAAAAAAAAGAACAAGGAAGAAAAATAATCATAAAGTGTTGATTGTAGGTCTGCAGCCAAGGTTTCAGGGACACTTGTAAGCCTTCTGCAGAGATTTGTCTTCAAATATACTGATGTATGTTTGGTGACCCGTAGTAGAAAGCAGTACCATGTCAGCATCAGCATCATTATCACTGTTATTCTTGGGTTTCTTTTTAATTATTATTGAAACACTGAAGGGGGCTACCACTTGCCTTTCTTCGGCAACCAGTGGACCAGCATTCAGTCTCATCCTTGCAAATAGTTTCTGATATCAAAGACAGACCTCTATTCTAGGAACTATCATATCCAAAATGCACCCAGCTGCTTCACTGCTATCTGTTTGATCTGTACTTAAGCAGCAAAGTTAGCCACAATTAATTCTCACTGGCTGATCTTAACCATGCTTTAGTCAAGGACAGTTGGACCCCTGTATCCATGGGGTTTTAGTTCTTAGACTTACTGTAGGTACTGGAAGCCACAGATGATTTATTTATTCATTTATTTATTTATTACCTGCCTCTCCCTATGGATCGAGGCAGCGGGGAACAAAACAGATTAACATATAACAGTGAACCCTATTAAAATTCCAGTAAAAACATACCATAGAGTTGTGTTGGAGGACCTAGAAGATTCCTAGAGAGGAACCTCTCTAGCCATCTCCCAGTGTGACTCTGTGGTATGCATCCCATGAATAACTTAAACTACGAATATTGGGTCCTGCTAATATGGGTGTGTGTGTGTCAAACTGTATTACACTTGTGCCAGTCTTCAGGTTAGCTGTATTAATCTGTTTCAGCATAAAAAGGAAAGGAAAAAGAAAGGAAAAGGGGAGCGGTGGGAGAAGAATCTAGAGAAATAATTTAAAATGAGCTTTTATGGATTTCAACCCACTTTTTCAGATGCAGTGATGGAGTACAACATTTAGTTTAGAATTTTCTATTTGGTACTGAGGCAGTACAGTATAGTGATTTCAGCATGGGACTAGAACTCCAGGAGACCAGGGTTCAAATCCCTGCTCACCCATGGAAATCCACTGCGTGATCTTGGGCAAGTTCCATTCTCTCAGCATTAGAGGCAGGCAATCTTGCCCAGGGAACCCAGGACAAGGTCACCACAAATCAGAAGCATGTAACAACAACTGTAGGTACTGAGTTCTTAAATACCTGTAGCTTAATCCTATACCCCATCAATGTGTCTATACTCCATCAGTGTGGGTTGAAATCCATGAAAGTTCAGTCTAAAACAAACCAGTTGGTCTCAAAGGTGCTGGTGGATTCATTCCCTACCCCGTCCATTGGTGCCAGTGTAATATGAGGTTTGGGGAGGGTAGGAAATCCTGCAGAGCAGGAAGAGGGAAGGAAGAAAGAAAAAAGAAGGAAAGAAGGGTCCCACAGGCCACTCTGAATGGCTTGACTCTGGTTAACCAAATGAGCAAGAGAGAGAATGAGGACCCGTGAACACAGAGCTCATCCAAACCCACCTCTATTTAATTATGCCCAATCAGCCATATATGACGACAGCAATATTGCAACATGTGACTTACGAGTCTCTTTGCCCACATGGGCAGCTTGCCATTGGTGAGGACACACGCGGGAGCTGTTGAGCAACATGAAGGGGGAAAAAACCCGCACACGTATTAGGATGAGCAACAGGTAGGAAAGTTACATATTTTGTTCATGAACATACGAGACTTCGCAAAGATGAAAAGCCATCATTATCTTTTTTTTTTTTCACTTAATATTCAAAACAGCAAAGAAATGCTTATAAGCAGAACTGCATCATACAGAAACTTCACCTGCGGAGTCTCAGAAACCACAGTGATGATAATTAGAAATAGGGTGGGTGTGTTGTTTGTTTTAATGTAAAGCAAAACAAGGATTCTCAGAACTCCTGATCTATGTGACCAAATAATTTTACAAGGGTGGTGGGATGGGTGGCAAGAGGGGACGAAAAGACGTTTGCAAAAATGCAAGAAGGCCAAACAGATGCGATGGCATTAGTGGGTAGCCCCAGGGTCACTATGGCTTCTACCCAAACCCACCCCCGGCCGCAATCCCTCCACCCTACCATTGCCTGGGGTAACAGTCAGTGCCTTCACACCTGTGTCAGGGTCATCTTTACTGGGCGTCTGAGGAGACGCTTCATCCTCTTCTCTTTCCTCTTCCTCGGTGTCATAGTCAGTCAGGTCTTGGGTCCCACAGGAGTCCCTTCTGCTGGACATGGCAATGTAGTTCTCTTGCCTGAAAGGGGAGGGTATGGTTAGAGGGGTTCTGTTCTTTGCACAGCAATGGAAGAGTTTTCCCAGCGGGAGAGGGAAGCCTCAATCCAAGCCCCCGAAGCTCAGGGCGTTCCAGTACCTGAGCTGATAAGACCAAGAGTGTTCCTTGGCTCGTCTATCTGCATGGGCTTGATCTAGTTCCATCAAGTGTTGCCTCATGCACGTGGTAATTTCAGGGCTAAGGTGCCATATAAAGATGCAACTGAAAAGAGAGAAGATGGACACTGAAATATGAAAACCTCTTGTGTCTTTTGGAATAGGATGGTGACGGGGTGGGGGGGAGAGGAGTTTGACACAGTCAGGGGCAGAAACCCCTCTAGACTCCTCTTTCAAGAAACACACCCCTCCACAAACGCATACAGGTGGAAATCCACTGAGAAACCTCCAAAGGCACTCTTCTCTTGCAAGCTGCCTGAGCACCAAATGGTTTCTCCCAGTTTCCCATTTTCTCCCATTTTCATCCTTTCCTGTAAGGCTTCTGTTCTCTCACCTGTCTCCCGAAACAGTGATCAGGTGTTTGCAGTCAAAGGTAAATTTCATTCCCGTCACAACTTCTGCAATATAAAGATGGCTCTGCTTGGTGAGTTTTCCTTGACTGGCTTGTTGGCATTTTGCTACCGTTGTTTATAGAAGTGGCCCTTGAGTAGGCCCTTGTGCATAACATCAGAAGGCCCTGATCTTCCCCAGTGTGCCTACCCAAGCTTTAAGATCTGCAGAAGAGGCTCCTCTATCTCCCACTTCCGTCACAGGCACGGTTGGTGGGGAATGTGGGAGACAGGGCTGCTTCTCAGGCTGCTGCGCTTTGCAAGTTTCTCCCCATGGAAACTAGGACATCTTCTTTCTTGCCCTTTTGGTGGCTGGCTAAGGGGTTCTCTAAACAGTAAAAAAACCCTCATGGAATTCACTGGGAAATGATCTTTCCAAATGGGAACCCACATCAATCCACTGTATTTGGAAAGAGGTGACCCCAAAACATCAAAAACTCAGCAGGAAAAGCTGTCGCGGCTTCGCGAGGGGCAGGGCTTGCTAACAGGGGCAAGCGCCTGCTGATGCCATGCTGGATTTTCACCTTAGCAAGTGATCGCTAAGGCAATAAAACAGGGTGTTGTGGGTTTTCTTTTTGCTTTCCTGTTAAATCAAAAAATCATTCTAGCGCACCTTGGACATTGTTTTTTTAAGTTCAGTGGTGGCAAATTGAGGGAAGTAAAAATGCGAGTAAATCACTTGCAACCACCATCTTGCATGCGAAGCTTATGGGGGCAAAAACACTGTTAAGACAAGTTGCTACTGCTGTGAAATGCCATCACTGAGAGGTTCTCTGGGTTTTTTGGGGGTTTTTTGCTTCGTATAGACGGGCCCTAAGAGCCTTCTGTTTCAGCAAGCCTTTGGAAATCAATTTTTTTTAACATGAAAAGGGCTTTTTATGGTACCATACTATTTCCTTCATCTTTGTTTTAAGTAAGATTTTAAATGGTGTTAATTCTGTTGTTTAATGCAATTTTAACCTTAATTTTGTATGTTTCTTTTACTATATGTGTTTTTATTGTATTTCTGCCTTTTGTAAGCTGTCTTGAGACAAAGTCTGAAAGAAAGGAGGAGTATAAATAAAGTGATGGATGGATTTCCACCAGAACTAAGTAAAACAAATCCTACCTATGTCTTTCTAACCCAAGAAGTCTCAGTAGTTACAACTTAGAACCCGTTAATAAAATCAGTTGGTAGTAGGCTCAGAATTGGGAGCTTGAGGGAATCTCTCTCAAAGAAATTTATGGAATTTCACAGTCATAAGACGTGGTGATAGCTGCCAGCTTACATGGCTCTAGAGCAGAAGTGGAGAACTTTGCCACTTTCTACCACTCTCCAGACTTGCTGTGGGCCATACCAGGTCCTCCTGGCAAAACTGGAAGAGAATGGAAGGTGAAGGAACATGTAGCCCTCCAGATGTTAGACTGCAACTCCCATCAGCCTTAGCCAGCAGAGACAGTGATGAGGGATGTGTTTAACATCTGGATGCAAACTAGAGTCCAACATCTCTACCCCTGAATTAGGAATTGAGACCTGTGAAGAGTGGTTGGTTATGCAGCTTTCAAAATGTTCTTTGCACAGGAAGGCAACGGAATGATAAAAGTTCTGTACTGAGATAAATGGTTGTTTCAGAATTCCAGTCTGTTCCTTGCTTTTCAGTAGGATATTTCTAAGAATTTGCCTCATACTAACAGGCAAGGTAATGGTGACAGTAACTGAGAAGAGACAAAGAGGGACAGAGACACAGTCTTTTAAAAATGACTAAAACAGAAAGAAAGAAAGAGGCAGCAAGACTGCCAAACAAACCTGAATGTCCAAACATTTTGGCAACACACTCTCCAGAGTGGAAGTCGATGATGGAAATGCTCTTGTCAGAGCAACTGGTAGCCAAGAATGTTCCAGAAGGATCCAACTGGACCTGTAGAGGGATTGAAAACAAGGGACCTCACTCCCTCATATTTAGCTTTTATATTAAAAATACCACCTTATACTGGTTGATAAACAGTTTGCTATTCTCAGTTTGTCAGAGGAAGGCTTGGGATTCCCCAGACCATTTTTTGGAACCAGCTTTTTCAAACATGAGGCCATGTTCCAGAAGATGGGTGTCCCTTTGTGGGTGAACAACCCATCTCTGGTTTTTCACAGTGGAAAACACGTTCACGTTTTTACACGAAGCTTTTCAACATAGCACCTTTACCTTCAGTAACGATCCATCATCGCCTTGTGACCCTTTGTAGCACCACTTCTGCTTCCCACTGGCTGTATTGTAAACCCTGGAGGGAAGAGCAGCAATGTTATCTTTGGTGTGTTCATCAGCCTGTTGGTTTAACAGACAGAAGAGCTGTTCTTTGCTATTGTGTCTTTTGTGACCGGTATGCAAAGCCTCGTATAGAGTGGTGGGGAAACCACAGTGTGCGGTTGTGCAAGTGTGCAATGTGCAAACAGTTGGGACTATTCTCTGGGAAACCTGTGCACTGTGAACGCACACTGCTCATGTCACATGTTTGATATACCTAAACATGTGGTCACTTTGGGCACAATCTCTGGGGAATATCTCCTGCAAAAGCCTCAGTGGTCTGAATGGGAAATATGCAGAAGAACTACTCCTGTCCATTCCAGTGGCACTCGGTGCGGTAGACAGTCTAAGGAAGTTTTAATTAGAGTACACTTGGACCCCATATCAGCAGAACCAATATCCACAGTTTCTGTTATCTGCAGGATACAAAAAGAACACGTACCACAGAGTCTTCTTAGAAAACACCTAGAGAGGCATCCTCTCTAGACATCTTCTAGGTCCTCCAATGCAACTCCATATTTTAAACCAGAAGTCCCATTATTTTAATAGGGTTTGTTGTAATCCACAGTTTCTGGTATCTGCTGTAAGTCTGGGAACCAAGCCCCCGTGGATACAGGAGTCTGACTGTATTTATACCTTGCCCGTCAGCCAAGACCCCCCACCCCCGTGGGTACCTGAAACCCTGGATAATAGGAACTCTATTATTTTTAATGAGACAAACACCGGAAGTTGACCATAGAATCACACTGGAGGACCTAGAAATGCCTAGAGAGAACATTTTTTTTCCGGACATAGATAAATGAAACTGTGGATAACAAATCTGTTGATACAGGGTCAACCTGTAACTGCAAGTGCTGGGCATGGTGGTTGCAGAAGAGTATACCTGACATTTCGGTCCTGACAGGCCACAGCAACATACTTCTGGGTTATATCAACATCCATGTCGTACAAGGTTGTTTTCTCAGCAACATGGTGAGTTCGGATGAAATTAATTCCGTCTGCAAGCTGGTGAGAGAACCAACCCAACAATGATCACAGGTATCAGGTATCAATGATCTCAGAGCAGGCCAAATGCAGGTGATAGGCAAAGTCTACCTGCCAAATGTTGTCAGAGCTGGCGAAAGTTACATTTTTTGTGCTGCAGCTCCCAGAATTCCCCTATCCATCATGGCTGCTGGAATTTCAGAAGCTGTAGTCCAAAACTATTAACCTTTTCAAGCTTAGAATGCTGCTATCTGGATGTACAAATGGGGTGATTCCATTTTGCTGAATAATTCAGAATTACCCAACAGTAGTCCAATGGGATCAGACCAAAAAGGGGTCTAGCCCTCCACCTGGCTTCTCCAGTGGCCTCTGCCCCCCCCCCCAACTACCAGAAACAGTCATGAGCCCTTCCACATTATTGCTCCTCAGCCACTGGCATTGAGTGGCACCCTGCTACTGAACATGGAGGCTCCATATAGCCATCTCACATAACTATCATCCATTAAGGTATCCAATCCCTTTAAAAATGATCCCACAGCTAGTGGTCATTGTTGCATCTTGTGACAAATTAAACAAATGAACCATAAAAACCTTTTGCGCATTGCGGAAATAGATACTTTTGTCGGCTCCACAGCTAATCATCTGAATGTCTCCATTTCCTGTAGGGAGGGAAAAGAGGGCAGAAGCAAATGAAGTCGAACGGAAGAACCCAATAATATTTCCCCATTATCATTTAGATGTATATCCAGTCTTCCAAGTTTTAGCCTTCCCCAACATCCTGCCATCATGTGTTAAGTCTAGAACTCGCATTTAAAAAAGACCAGAACTCCCATTAAAAAAACACTCTTCTTCAAAACCAGAAATATTTTTCCAGCCACTTCCAGAATTTTTGAGGCAGGGGTTGTTTTTGGCATCATTGGCAATTGTGCAGGCCTGAGAGTTGGGAAGTTGACCCTAGACCCACTGCAATTGGCTACCCCAGGCTTAAAGAATCATGTCTGAGACTACATCCTTCATTCACTTTTCCCACAATCTAAGGCTGGGAAGTGGAATCTATTTAAGTTTTTAAGAATGGTTTTTGAAATACCTGTATTTAAGATGCAGAAGCCTTGGTGACTTACCAGTGAACTTCACGGCAGTTATGGCCGAGGAATGATCGTCCAACGTCTGCTCTAGTTTGTAATTTTTCTCTACGTTTAACACGTGGATCAGCCTGTCTCGGCTTGCAGAGGCCAGCAGAGCCATCCCTACGGGCAACAGAAAGGACACCGAACCGTGGATTGGTTTTAAAGTGTTTTTTAAAAATTGGCTTCTTCAGAACAGTATCATAATTTCAGCAAATCAACTGCTGAAAGAGAGAGAGAATACGAATGAAAATGAAGACTGAAGGAGGAGTGGAATGTTCAGATTATCTGAAATTTTACCAGTTTCTGGTTTAGAATATTCCAAGCAGAGAACTTCTGAGTCATGGGCTTCAACCTTCATCACTTCATCCATAAATTTTAGCTCATGTATCCTGTAGAACGAACACATGTTTGGCATTTTATTGACAATACTTGGGATCGGGCTCTCTACAGGACTCCAGTGGACCTCAGCAAAGGATGTAATCATTTTGCATCTGGCGATGGGGACATAGCCAAACACTTCTTTCCTGCGTGGCAGGGGGTTGGACTGGATGGCCCTCATGGTCTCTTTCAACTCTGCAATTCTATGATTCTATGATTCTCTGATCCCACCCGCCCCCATGCTCTCATGAGGCATGGAATGGCTGTGGCGGGGCTGCAGCAACTCTACAGTAGGTCGGGGGGGCAGTGAATGGCCAGTTGTAGTGTAGTTACTATGCTGGACCATACAGGAACACAGCCCATATGTATTGGGAGCTCTTAGGTGATTTGGGTTTTTTTCTCATTTAGTTTGCAAACTTATATATGTGAATTGTGAATCAATTTATTTTGGTCACAGACCAGCGATACAAACTTATATACTCCCAAATACCCAGAGAGTCCCCAGTTATATAGAAACAGCAACCTTACTTTGGGATCAATTCCAAATGGGTAGGCACATGACCACTTGCGTTCACCATTAGAAGGAATGATGAGCATAAGTACTACCATATATTCTTTTATCCTCCAATTCACTGGATTTGCTCAGGGGAGCACACACACACACACACAGAGCCATGAACACAAGATGACCTTGAAGGAGGATCTTCTTTTCAGTCCAAGCGTTGAAACAGACATTCGCATTACAAATGAAGACAAAATTCCATTTGAAGATCTCCTTCCTAAAAAGTGTGTGAGCTCCTTATTGAAGCTGAAATTATATCAGTTGCTAATGGCTGAAGGCCCACCTCAAATTTCCAGCTCTGTCACCAGAGGCCAAGTGCTGGCCATCAGGACTAACTTGCATCACACGGACACCAGATTTCACATCAAGGTAGTTGGCATTTTCACCTCGATCAGGAACATTTGTTGAATCCTGTAAATGCTGGGTATTCTTCTCTACATATACAACCTTCAGCAAGTTCTTTAAAAAGGAAGGAAGAATATGTGTATGTACGTACACACATATGTAAGCACACATGACATTCTTTCCAAATTGCTTTTAAAAACTGCTATATTTTTCTTCCCCCCTTTTTTACTGGTTGTTTTAATATAACCCAATTAATCGGGGTTGTAATATTATATAACTTATGGTGCTTTGAGATGTATCTGATTTTTTAATTACATAGCCCATCTTGAATCCAGGTCCTGAGAGAAGAGCAGGATCAAAATAAAATAAAATACCCTCTTCTACAAGGATAATAATGGGGACAGTTTGCAGCAAACCAGGAAGGCATCAATTCAGCTAAACCTGAACAGTTACAGCTATTAACAAGCTTTCCAGCCATTTAGAATTTGTGGCTGAAGAGTGGGGTATAAATACCTAAATCAAATCATATCAAATCAAATAATAAACTGAAATGCCTTCTTTCCAACCTAACCATTCACTGGTGTAGTGCAACAGTTGCAAGTTGTTGGTGGGGAAATCTTATCATATCTAAACTGATATGCTTCTTACTAAACATGGAAACTTACATTACTGTAGACATTCCTTGAAAAATGAGCTTGCGGGTCATTTTCCAAGTTCCAGAAACGTATTGTGTTGTCTGATGAACATGTTAGGAAAGATCCTGGGGGTAAACATCTTTGATGGTCTTCAAACTCAGGATAAACCTAAAAACACATCCAAGGGAAGAGACGGAACCATCAAGATAGAAAAGCTAACAAGGTATTTTATGAGTACAGTAAATAGCTTTTGCAACTGGAAACCAAAGATGAATTTGTAAAACAGTACATGACAAAGGTGGGCCTAAAATTTTGGGCATAATATTCAAATGGATGTATGGTCCAAAACATGGTCCAAAGCAATAAAATTTATTTTGTGCAGTAATTTAAAAGAAACCCTGTATAAGATGATGTACAGATGGTACCTAACCCTAAACATGTCAAAAATGTCCCAGAATGTTTCAAGCCAATGTTGGGGATGTCAAGATAAGGAGGGGCTCCTTGTTTCATATATGGTGGACTTGTAAGAAGTTGAAAAGTTACTGGTCTAAGATTTATATGTTAATCCAAAACATTTTAAACGCAGGTTTTGCAGTGTTCTCAGAAATGTATCTGGTGGGCATTATGGATAAAGAACTGCAGAGTAAATAAGGATTACTTCTTCAATACATGACAACAGAAGCAAGAACATTGTTTGCTCAAACTTGGAAATGGATGGAAGCACCAACAACGGAAGAATGGATTGTTAAGGTCACTGAGTTAGCCCAAATTAACAGAGGTTTTAAAGGATAAGCCAATTGAAGGCTTTTTGAAAGACTGGAAACTGTTTATGGGTTTTTTTGAGCAGTAAGAAATCTAATGATGCTGTGGTTATGATTATTAGAAATTTTAGGAGCATTATTTAGTTGGCTCTGTAACGGTAGATTTCTTTTTCTTTTTCATTACAGTCAGGATGGGCGGTGGGGTGGGGGTCAGAGCCCTACTGTATTTTAGTTATGTGTCTTCCCCCTTTTCTCCCCCTTTCTTCTTCTATTTTCTTCTATTCTTCTTTATTTTCTAAATGTATATTACAGCTGTCCCTTCATATTTGCTGAGGTTTGGTTCCAGGACCCGCCGTGGATACCAAAATCTGTGAATACTCAAGTCCCATGATATGCAATGGCACAGCAAAATGGTGTCCTTTATATAAAATGGCAAAATCAAGGTTAGCTTTTTGGATTATTATTTTTTAAACCATATTTTCAAGCCATGAATACTGAAATCCGTGGATACCAAACCTGTGGATACCAAATCCATGGATACGGAGGGACAACTGTACTTTGATTATAAATGAGATTGTTAGTGTTAAAATTAATAAATAAATGGGGGTGGGGTTGGGGGGAGAGAAGAAAGACCTCTCCAAAGAGCTCACCTCTACATTCCAGACAAAGGAGCTGTGGAAGAGGTCGGACCACACTTTCCCAACTTGACTGGTGTCTGTCACATCCCAGATGTACACACTGTGATCCTTGTATACGCAGGAGAGCCAGTGATGGCAGGGGTCATAAGCCAAGGCGATAGTGTCCGGGTAGGTGGCATCTGGTCTTCTTGAAAAAACCAAACAGAAGAGGGAAATGTTCCTCTTCGTTAAAAGTGTGTGTATATTGGTGGCGGGGGGGAGCCGAAACACTGAGTTCCTTTTTGTTAAGTTCATAACTTGAGGCCTAGTCTACATTACACAAATAATCCAGTTTGAAACTGGGTTATTTGCCATGGCTGCATCTGATGGAATCCTGGGATTTGTAGTTTTACAAGGTCTTTAGCCTTCTCTCCCCAAAGAATGCTGGTGCCACACCAAACTACAAATCCCAGGATTCCATAGAAAGGAGCCATGGCAAATAATCCAGTTTCAAAGCAGTGTGGATGTACCCTAAGAGATGAAGACAACAGGCTGCTTGTACAAGCAAGGCCTTGGAAGTACATTTACTTATTTATTGAAATATTTCTCTCTTGCCCTCTATGTGAGATTCCAGAGCAGCACACAAGTTAAAATGATTCCAGAGAAAAACATTAAAATAATTTAAACAGGATAAAGGAATATTAAAGAAATTAGTGAGTTAAAACAGCAGAAAAGACTGAAACAGTTAAAACCATGTACATGTATGCTGGGGGGAAAAAAGATTAGGGCCAAAGGCTTTAAAGAAAAGCCAAATGTGGCATGTAAAAGAAACCAACACGGGTGTCGATGGGGCCTCGAAAGGGAGGCATTCCATCAATCGGGTACCATGGCAAAGACCCTCTCCTATGGCTCCGTGTGATGTGCTGCTCCCACTAGGGGGTCATGGAGAACAGGGAGAGGTGGTCCTTCAAGTATTGAGGTCCCAAGCCATCCTGATCGCTTGACTACAAAAAACCCTGATGCCTAGTGTCACTCTCAAACACAAGAGAAAAACACAGGGATGCTAAAAGTTCCTAGAAAGTAGGAACTAACTATTCTTTAAGAACTATATGCTCCTACACAGTCTGGAACCAACAACTTAAGCTTGTGGTTCCTAAACTTTGGTCCTGCAAGTTTTTTAGACCAACTCCCAGAAGCCCCTAGCCAGCTTGGCCAAGAGTCAGGAATTCTGGGAACGAAAGTCCAAAGCAGCAAAGTTTGTGAACCACTGGTTTAAGCAAACCAATTGTGGTTTTCTTCTCACAGAATGTAGTGATGGGCTAGAAAAGCTGCACATTCCTATGCCCCAGCATCAATGCTTTAAGCCTGGGCTGAACTGTATGCCTGAATGTTTGTTCTAGCCTAGCTCTTAGGCCTGTTTTCTTTCAGGGTATTGTACCTCAATGGCTCTTCTTTAGCTATGTTGACACCCAGATGGTGAGGCTTTGGCAAGTCTGAGAGGTAATGCAGGTTGTGTGTGTGGAAGATGCGCACAGTTCCATTGGCGCAGCCGCAGAAAATAAATTCTTCACTGACGCAGATGCAGTTGGCTAGAGATACCTGGAGAGAAGAGAACAGAGGCATGTTAGACTAGAACAAAGAATTTTACCAAATGCAGCAGGCAGATGTTCTGTACCAGAAATGAGAGCAGCTCATCAAGAGGCATTTTTACCTTCAGATCAATCCATTTTTCCAAAACACGCTTCTCATTAAACTGGCAGAGGAGCCCAGAATAAGAAATGCAGAAGGTGCTGCCAGACATTTGTCCTCGGCCACACGCCACACCACAGAAGATGTTGTTGTGAAGTTCCCCAAGAAGGCCGGAGCGACCAATCAGTGGGACAGTCTCTTTAATCTGTAATCAACATATTCTGTCAGGCTGAAGGGCCTGCATTTCACTTAAAAAAAACCCAACCACCACAACATAACAATTTCTCCCCAGAACCAGAAAATGCAAATGTAAAAACACATCCCCATTTTATTTGTTTTACTTCTGAAAACAAACCTGACAATAATGTGGTGAATTATCTCTTAATTATCTACTGCAAGACTCTTCAAAACATCTGTGACCATAATCACAATAGTGGGGGTGCAAAAAACCCCAAACCCATATGGAATCTGAGGATTCTGTTAGAATTCTGAGAATACAGCTGGAATCCCTGCAGGGATTCAGTTCCTGGGCTTACCACAGATGCCGGAAACCATGGATAACAGTGAACCCTATTAAAAGTACAGGTTGACCCCCATATCTGCAGGGAAATGTTCCAAGACACACATATCATGGATACCTGAAACCATGGTTAACAAGGAACTCTATTATTTTCAATGAGATGAATGCAGGAAGTTGACCACAGAATCACATTGGAGGACCTAGAAATACCTAGAGAGTATTTTTTTCTGACATGGATAAATGAAATCATGGATACCAAATCCGTGGATACAGGGGGTCGACCTGTAATGGACTTCTGGTTAAAAAAATACCATAGTTACTTAGGAGGACCTAGAAGATGTCTAGAGAGGATGCCTCTCTAGGAATTTTCTAGGATGTTTCTATAGTATGTGTCCCTGTTTTGGGTCCCACAGATAAGTGAAATCATGGATATGGGGGTCTGAGTGTATTGCTTATATTGGTCTGCAGGTCTGCAGAGAAACCCAAGATAAGCTTCTGGTACATAAAGGAAAAATTAATGGGTAATGGAAAAGACCCGCCAGGTAGCCAGTTAACTTAATATTATCAGGAAACTCTTTTGCAAAGTTCCTTTCTTTTTGCCCTCAATAATCAGAAAGAGAAGTTTACCTTAATTTCCCTGGATACATCCAAGAACCAGAACTTCACATGGCGGTGGCCAACAGTAACAAAATAGCTGTCCTCTGAAAAGGAGATGGCCATAACCTTGCAAGATACCTTGTTGGAGGCAACAAGTGCATCCTTCTGCAAGGCAAGAAAAGAAATACCCATCAATAATTTCCTGAAATATGTATCCATAGGAAGAGTAATCCAGAATGAAACCCATCAGACTGTATTATGTTGACCGTCTTCAGTTGGAACACTGGAGTACAAGCAGACCTCAGTTAACAAAGCCTCTGATAGTGAGGCTTCTTTTTTTACATTCAACATGCCCTCCCTCTCTTCCTTATCCCTTGACTAGCTGGAAGTTTTTAGCAGCATTGGTATGGGAAGGTTGGTGAAGGAAAGCTGGAGGAAGCACAGACTTTCAGAGGCAGAGTGCTGCAGCATGCCTGCAGTGAAGAAAACGAAAAAGTCTGAGCTGGGAAAAGAGCAGGATTCTATTCTAGTTGGTCCGACTGTAGCCTTCTGTGCCTGTCTACAATAGGCAAGGTAAACAGCAGCTGCATCATCCAGAATCTTTTACTGAGCATGTGTGAATAGCAAAAGAGAGATGGGAATGGGAAGAAAAGGGGTTAAGCCTGCCTCACCAGCTACTCCCAACATGTTAAAGAAGCACAGATCGGTAAGTCTGGCCACAAAAAGAGAAATCGCTAGAAGAGGAAAGGCTGGTGAAAGGAAAGAAATATCATCACGGGGTGCATTTTGGAAGAAGCTTGCAACCATCTCTAGAAGGTTCGGATTGTTTTTGTTTCCTTAGACAAGGCTTCCCAGACCTGGTTGTTTCATTTCACGTGTGCATAGTGTTCATTTTGGATAAAAAACGTTCGCTGAAACATGTTGAACTGCTCTTCTTTTCTGTGGTGTAGGAACCTATCCCTGCTCTTTTCATGTTCTGTCTACCTCCGGCTCTTTAAAGAAGCAAGGCCCAGGAACTCGTTAACTGCTTTGTTAACTAAGGTATGCCTGTCATTTATTCTATTCTTGGTATCTGGTTCGCTTATTCCCAGAAGTCACAATGCACAACTTCTCCCAGCAAGACCGCCTGCATTTCAAACAACATTCCTGTCCTTGCAGGAGGCTGCTGTTCCTTCCTCACAGACTCTGCAAAGCAGTTTCTTACCTTCCAGTCCCACACGTTAACAATCATGTCATGAGGATATCCTACAGAGACGAGGTACTTCATACTGGGAGAAAACGCCACACAGGCCACCCCATGTTTATGGCCATGGAGCTCTGACACTTGGGTTTTCTCTGAGACATCCCAGACTCGGACTGCTGGGCGATGCCCATTCTGCAAGAAGAAAAGCCAGAACAGTGTTTGATACAAGGCTTCATCTCAGCCAAGGCTGCCCAGTGCTTAGGAAATTCACAGAATCATAGAGCTGGACGAGACCACCAGGGCCATCTAGTCCAACCCCGTCATGCAGTACACAATCAGAGCATTCCTGAAAGATGGCCATCCAGCCTCTGTTTAAAAACCTCCGAAGAAGGAGACTCCACCACGCTCCCATCTAGCGCATTCCACTGCCAACAGCTCTTACATAACAACATCGACATAATAACTTTACAAATTAAGCCTATGGGGCTCCTTAAAGAATGTGCAAAGCCCTTTTCAATTATTACCACCAGCTTGTGGGTATTCCATGATAAAGCAGAACTTCCAGGTCAGAGGCCATGATCTCCAGGCCAACAAAATTCTAATTTTTAAAAGTTAAGACAGGGGGTTAGCCACACTTCAAACCATTTACATTTGGAATGTGGCTCATTCTTGCACAAATAACACAAATGGGCAGCAGTCAGAAATAAACCCAAATGAACTGCTTAAAACAGCACAACTATAGCAGCCCAGACCTAATATATCTTATTTCAGGATCTGTGATGGTCTATCGCTTCCAAATTTAAAACAACATGAAAGACGTTCCCAGCTAGGGAAGGAATTCAAACTGATACGGTTGCGATGCAGATTCTCTTGTGAAAAGAGTTTCTACACATTGCCACAAGCTGTACGCAATAAAGTTAGCTGGGAAAATGTGTTAGCATTTTGCCTCTTTAGGCAAAGAAAGGTGATTTTTAAAATTTTCTTTATTGCATGATCTATAATAATAATCCTTAAGAACTCACCTCACCAGTTACAATATATTTCCCATCTGGAGAGAAAGACAGAGCACTCACAGTTTTCCTGAAAGAAAACAACAACAACAACAAAAACCTTCCCATTATTCATCTTAACAAAAATATGAGCTCCAGAGGACTGGTTGTGTTGGCCTGTTACAGCCAAACAACATCTATGGCACCTCAAACACTAACAGATTTGTCAGCAAACTTGGTGTAGACTTGATCGCATCTCTTCTGATGCGTGATACTGTCCCTCAATCCATTCACAAAGTGGGCTCTTGAGTCCAAAGCATTCACTGCAATTAGGTTGTGAATCTTGTTTTGCTTCTATAGGGACACTACAAAGCTGCTTTAGGTAGCACCTGACAATCACTTTCCATCTATATACCTGAATATGTCAATGATTAACCAATGAGTTGCTGCTTTTTAATAAACTGCTCCCTTCATTTAAACCTGAAGTGAGAATTTTGCTCCTCATGGCCTGCATGTGGCCCACAGGGATGGTTGGTATGGCTTTCAGAACACGCTCCATCACCATAAGAATGTGTACATGTTTGTGTGTGTACATGTATGTATATTTAAAGCAACAGAAAAATGGAAGTTTTCAGCTCTCTGGATGCCTCCAACTTCCACATCCTGTTTTAACTCCCAAATCCAGAAAACCAAACCAAAGATCCAGTCCACAGTGGTCTGGGATACATGAGAAATAGGGTGGGTACAGCCTTTGGACCACCTGTTGCTGCCCAACTCTATTTTAAATAGTGTTAACTGATTGATTAAAGACTGTTGATAATGTTCTAGTATCTGGGAAGATCAGTATGTATAAGCTGCTCGTATACATTGACAGAAACATTGACATAACAACTTTACAAAGTTGTTTGCATCAATATCAAAGTATCAGTTTCAGTATCAAGCATCAAAGTATCAAGTATCAGTATCAATATCAAAAAGTTGCTAATCAATATCAAATTAGCAATAGTTATGAGAAATTTAAGATATTTGTTACCTAGAAGTATTAAAGATATGTCTTTGCTTATTCTTCCTGGGATTGAAAATCACAACCACACATCTGGAAGGAAAGATCAAAACATTTTTACATGAGGAGGATTTCCCTAAGTGAAAGTGAACAAGACAACTGCCAGCTATGGTCTACTATCCTGGCTTGTTCTATTTGGACCATATTGAAAACCAACCATATTTCCTGATTTTGACATAACAACAAAGTATGATTAGTTGAAAATGGAAGCTAATGCTTGCAGCCACACAAGACGAGGCAGGAGGGAAAGTGTGCAAGTCTGAGGTTTGCCTAGACATACTCCCTAAAGCACAATGCTGTTTGGAGAAGTTACTTTTTTGGACTATAACTCCATGGCTAGTAGCCATGCTGGCTGGGAGACACTGGGAGTTCTAGTCCTAAAAAGGACTAGAGGGGGTAAATTGTTTTAAGTTACAGTATTACTATTATTTAAGTGGGGTAAATTGTTTTAAGTTATTACTATTGTTATGGATTTGTTTTTATATCCAATTGTTGTGAGCCGCCTTGATTGCCTAATAGGCAAAAGGCGGGGTACAAAAATAAAGTTGTTGTTATTATTATTATTATTATTATTAAAAAGTAACTTTTGTCAATCGCTGATGGTAAGAGAAAAGGCTAAATCACCTGGTCCCTTTCTCTAAGGCAACAGAGTTCGAAAAGGGAGATTTGCTTTGCAATATATTCTCTGCTGTGATGCATGTGCTTTAACCACTTCTGCTTTATCATCATCATCATCATTATCTTTATTTCTATTCTGCTTTTCCCCTAATTTGGGACTCAAAGCGGTGTACAATAAAGACATTGTTAAAATCAGGAAAATAGTGTCCTATTACACTATTGTGTGAAAGATGCTTTGGAAACCTCTGTGGGAGAATTACAGCTCCTCTTTTTTTGAAACCACTCCGAACTCATTATTTTCCTGAATACCTGAATGAATACTGTTACTATAGTTGAAAAAAAAATCAGGAAAATACGAAAGTTAAAACATGATTAAACAACGAAAACTCTTAACTGCAATATTTAAGGCTGCAAAGATTCCCCCACGATCAGCAGACAAATCCACGCTAGTTCTCCCTGAACCCCTAAAATTCCTTTGTAACCTATAATGGCACTTATCTTCTTTTACTGGGTCCCATATATTGGACTTAACCAAGCACTTACCCTGTTGGATAGGCGATCTGCCCTGTGTTTGGGTCACAAGCTAAACCACTGCTGGTCTGAGTAGTTATTCCCAGCACTTTTTCAAGCAGCACCTGCCCCAAAGAAGAAAAAGAGAAGATTAAATCCTATCAGCAAACACAACACTATGATATCCCTAATCTGAGACCACAAAATCTTGCACATTTGGGGGACATTTTGGTAGAGATAGGAAAATTAGTCGAAAATGGTTGCCTGTCAGGTCACTGGTGAGTGAGCTGTAAATGAGACCAATACTGATGCTCACTCACTGTTTATACAACTATTTATTTAACTTTATTTCTGCAGAGCGAGCATGGTGTAGTGGTTTGATTGCGAGGACTAGATCTTTGAGGAGCTAGGGTTCAAATCCCCACTCAGTCATGGGAAGCCACCGGCTGACCTTGGGGCAAGTCACACTCTCTCTACCTCACACTCCCCTCTGCAATGGCTAACCTCCTCTGAAGAAATCTTGCCAAGGAAACCCAAGGAGAGGGTCTCCAGCAATCAAAGTCAACTCAAAGGCACATAATAATTGTGAGCCAGTGCGGTGTAGTGGTTTGAGTATGGGACTAGAGCTCCAGGTGGCCATGGTTCAAATCCACCCTTGGCCATGAAAACCCACCAGGGAAAAATTGGGGGGAAAGCGGGATAGAAATAAAGATGTCTCTCTCTGGCTTTTCTTCGCAAACAAAAATTCAGGAAGGACTCATCCCGCGCTTTCTGCAAGCGCGCTGATGACTAAAAAGGCCAATCCGAGATAAACAAGTCCGGTTGCAAAAAGCACAGCAGAAGGTCTCCTTGGGTGATGTTTCCGGGTTGTGATTCTTTATGCGTTGTCGTTTCTCTTCAAGACTGGTTCGGCGTGAGTTCTCAAATAAGGCTGCAGCATTGTGGATAGTGAGTCTCCATGCCTCCCGATGTGAGGCCAGGGCGGACCATTGTTGGTGATCAGAATAAAGATGAAAATGATGATAATAATAATAATACTTTTATTTATTTATTTTATGAAAGAGTGTTGTTTGTGTTGTTTATGTAAGAGCAGATAGGTTTTGTTGGATAACTTGTGCTTTGTCTTAACTGTTGTATAATGGAAACGTTTGTTAATAAAGTTATTAACTTTAAAAAAAAAGTGGGGGGGAGAAAATCCTGTGATAGATTTGGCTTAGGGTCACCATAAGTCGGAAACAACTTGAAAGTACCGTAGGACCCCTGTATCCACTGGGGACTGTCAGTTTAAAATACCATAGAGTTGCCTTGGAGGACCTAAAAATGGCTAGAGAGGGCACATTTTCTAGGAAGACTCTATAATAGGTGTGCTGTTTTGTGTCCCGTGGATAATTGAACCAGTGGATAATGAATCAGTGGATATGGGGGTCCTACGGTACAAAACAGCAACAATGCCATTCAGTCATTTAACCCCGCCCACTA
This sequence comes from Gambelia wislizenii, assembly GCA_030847615.1. Taxonomy (NCBI): domain Eukaryota; kingdom Metazoa; phylum Chordata; class Lepidosauria; order Squamata; family Crotaphytidae; genus Gambelia; species Gambelia wislizenii. Next base: position 36,336,200 of record JAUMIR010000010.1, read on the forward strand.
CCAGGATAAGCTCCTCCCCTTGTGCGGTCCTCCTGGAAGTCTGTAGCCTGGTCACGCCCCCTGGCGGTCGTTAGCCGCGCCACCGCCACGCCACGCCTCCTGGCGCTTGTTAGCCACGCCCACCACCATACCACGCCCTGGCGCTCCTTAGCCACGCCCACCACCATGCCACGCCCCCTGGCGCTCGTTAGTCACGCCCCTCACCGCCTCTTGGTGCTTCGACCTTCGCCTCAGGCTGAAGAGTGGCGGCGAGTCGGCGCCGGAGCTCGTTCGCCCTGTGTAGAAGCCTCCACCGCCACCGGCCATCGTCCCCCGAGCCTTCCCAAGTGGCCGGCAGGACCCCACCGAGCTGCTGCCCCGCCGCCGAGGCCGCTCCGCCGGTCTTACCAACCGTAACCGTCCCGAACTGCGCGCGGCAAGCCGCCGCGGCCCCACTATTGGGTGGCGGTCTTGTCAATCAGTGCCGAGTGTAGCCATTAAAAACAAAGACGTATCCAGCAATGAGCCAATCAGAGGGGACTTGGGCGTTGCCGCGCCCTCCCGTCTCTCCAATGACGCAGAGAATGCGGTGTGGGTTCGAATCCCGCCGTGTCCTATTTCCATGTTCAATTTTTATAATACGGTATTTTTTTTTTAATGAAGGGAAAGTTTATGACCACACAGAACAGTAATTTAGTTTCCTCCCCAATGGTCGTTGTGTATTATACAAATAAACTGTTGTTGCTGTTATACAAATTAAACTGTTATTTGCTTATGCAAATAAATAAGTATATATATATTATTATTATTATTATTATTACAAATAAACTGTTGTTGCTTTTATGAATGTCTGTAAAATTCCTCTCCTCCATTGTGTGAGAAGTCAACACATCATTGGTTTGTATCTGTTGTTACCTTACAGTTGTTTGTTTACTTCTTGTGCCTTTAACTCCCTTTCTCCCCTTCTTATTTGTTTTTATTATTGTTTATGGCAGTGGTTCTCAACCACAGGTCGGGGACTCCCAGGGGTCCTCAATGGCCTCACAGGGGGTCTACAAAGGCTTAAAGGCTGCTTGGCCCACCTCCTCCCCGCAGTGGAGTGGCCACATGACAGGAGCCAAAGCAAAGGCTGGCTGGCTTGGCCTGCGCATTGCCATTCAATCCACTCCAGCCACAAACTTGCAGGAAGAAACAGGAGAAAACTCTTCCCTCCCCCTCCAGTGTGTCTGGGGGAAGTTTTAAAGGATGGCGTAATTGTGTTGTTGATGTTTGTTGTTATTATTATTAGGCATTGTTGTTATTATTATTAGGGTTTTCAATCTTGAGTTGACTCTTGGTGGCCCACGGCAACAGAAGATATTTAAAGGGGTCCCTGGTAAAGAAAAGGTTAAAAACCACTGGTTTACAGGATTAATTCTCAATTTTAAAAAAAAACAAATGGTGCGGGAAGAAAGGTGGCTCTATTATTTTCGTATCTCTGTGGCCACACTTCCTTCTTCCCCACCTCAGCCAATGAAAACCCCAGTTCCTTAAGGCTCCGCCTCCTGGCAGCTTCCTCAAGGAGAAAATAAGGCGTCGTGTTGTCCGTCCGGCTGCTCTACACTTTTCTTATCTCTGTGGCCACAGTCCAGCCAATAAAATTCCCAGTTCTCTATGACTCCGCCCACTGGCGGCTTCCTCATGCCTCTCGGCGCCTGCGCGAGGCGGAGGTTCCACCACCCAAGGAGGGAAGAGGGTGAGGCAGAGAGAGAGAAGGGGCGTGGCGACGTCGTGACGTCACCGCTGACGCCTGTTGGAGAAGCGGAGAAGGTGGCGGCGGGTTTCCACAGGTGAGAAGGGAGGCGGAGGAGGCGGAGACCCGCGCCCGGCTCTCCTCGGCGGCGAGGAAGAGGGGACGATGGCCAAGGACTACTGCCGGGCTCCCAACTGCTCCAACGCTGCCGGTCAGCCCCGGCCGGACGGCCAACGCCTCACTTTCTACAAGTCAGTAGGAAAACTTTCGGGGTGTGACGTCACGGAGGGGGAGCCTGGTTGTGACGTCACGGAGGGGGAGCCTGGTTGTGACGTCACGAGGGGGGCTTGGGTCATGTTTCCCTCTTAATATATATACAGTATTTATGGCTAGTAGGAAATCGGTTAAGAATGTACAAGACACTGCAAATATAATTGTAACCAATAAAAAGTAAATAAAATAATAATAATAATAATAATAATTTATTTCTATCCCACCCCTCTGCAACGCAGTCGGGACGGATTACAGTATAAAAACTCCATAATTACCTCAATAACCTAAACCACCCACCCCTTAAAATAATATTAAACTAGAAAAGATTAAAAACATACAATATTTTAAAAAAAACATACAGCAACTAATCATAGCAGCATAGGATAATTCAATTATTGTCTTTCCTCTTTCCAACACCCCCCCCTCCAGTTTGCCCACTCCTTTTTTTAAGGCAATGTTTTGGAACCAAAGCTTCTGCTTTTGCCTCTCTCTTCTTGTGCAGCGCCTTGCACAGATAATAATAATAATGATAATAATATTTTAGGTATTTATACCCCACTCTTCAGCCACAAAAACTCTCAAGAGTGGCTTACAAATTGTTTAAGCAATAGCACTTGACACATCTACACCGCATTTGGTGGTTTCCAATGTGTGTTAGCTAATTAATAATAATAATAATAATAATATTTATTTATTACCTGCCTCTCTCCTCAGAATTGGTGAGAATTGCCCCCACTAGCCCTGTACTCCTAATAATGATACTATTTATTTCTTACCGCCTCTCCCCATTGAGAGGGAGGACTGAGGTGGGGAACAACACATCCATACATAACAATATTAATTAAAATACATCTTGGTTAAAAAAAATACATTAATAATAATAATTTTATAATAATAATATTTATTTATTTATTTAAGGTATGTATACCCCACTCTTCAGCCACAAAGGCTCCCAGAGCACCTTACAAATTGTTTTAAGCAATAGCTATTTACACATCTACACCACATTAAGCGGCTTCCAATGTGTGTTAGCTAATTGCCCCCACAACCCAGGTACTCATCATAATGATAATAATGTTACTATTTATTTCTTACCACCTCTCCCCATGGATTTTGGTGGGGAACAACACATCCTCACAAAACAGTTAAGATGAATACATCTTGGTTAAATATACTGTACATAAATAAAGATATTCCTCCCCCTCCGAACTCAGTGACAGCCAAGGGAAGGTGACCCAGGGGGAGGAGTGGCCCAAGGGCTTGAAGGTCTGGTAGCCATGATGCCCTATGAGGAGCAGCTTAGGGAGCTGGGCATGTTTAGCCTGGAGAAGAGAAGGTGAAGAGATGACAGGATAGCCATGTTTAAATATTTGAAGGGATGCCATACTGAGGATGGGGCAAGCCTGTTTTCTGCAGGTCCAGAGACTAGGACACAGAGCAATGGGTTCAAAGTACAGTACAAGAAAAGAGATTCCACCTCAACCTCATTAGGAAGAACTGCCTGACAGTAAGAGCTGTTCGACAGTGGAATCTGCTGCTGCCTGGGAGTGGTGATGGAGTCTCCTTGTTTGGAGGTTTTTAAACACAGATTGGATGGCCATCTACCAGGAGCGCTTTGATTGTGTATTCCTGCATGGCAGAAGGTTGGACTAGATGGCTCTTGTGGTCTCTTCCAACTCTATGATTCAGTTCCTTAAGGTGACACTTGAGTCTCAACTTCTGGCCTTCTGCTCAGTCCCTCTGCTGGTAGTTTGCATGACTTCACTTTACGACTTGCTCAGAAGTCAGCCTCCCTTCCTCCTCCTTTACTACTCCCTTGCCCTCTGGCTCAGAAGCATGCAGAGGATCAAAGTGGGATTTTCTGCCATTTGTGTGACTTTTTCTTGTGTGTCTTCAAGGCATTTCCGACTCTTAAGATTTCAGGGAGGGCGGGGAGGTGGTTTTACCATTCAGTTGCTCTGAAATATACAGTAGCCTACAGCACCTGGTATTTGTTGGTGGTCTCCCATCCAAGTAGTAACCAGAGCTGACGCCTGTGAGGATATTGAGGCCCCCTGGGGGGCCAAAGACCACAGGTTAAGAACCACTGCTTTAGGGTATTTAAGCTCCTATTGTTGTAGTTGTGTGTCTTCAAGTCAACATGGGGTTTTCTTGGCAGTATTTGTTCAGAGGGGGTTTACCCTTGCCCGCCTCTGAGACTGAGAGAGTGTGACTTGCTCAAGGTCACCCAGTGGATTTCCATAGCCAAGGAGGGATTCCAACCCTGGTCTCCCACTGCCCCTGACCCCTTAATTTGGAAGGAGGCTGAAGGGTCAGGGAGAGGACCTTTGATCTTTGTGATACCAGCACTCATGCAACCATCATTGCAAACTGTTTTGAGTGTTGCTTATTGTAGAAATGTGATATTTCTTCTCACTTTTCTCTTGTTGTTATTAATCAGTTATCTTTTCTAGGTGTTCCAGCGTGGTGTCAAAATCTTATTGTGAAGTTGGCCTTTGCGTTGGATGATGGGCTTAAGAGCCTCCTTATCATCCCTTGTTGGGGGGGGCAGACTTTTGCTTGCCCTACAGTTACTGTTATCGCTTTTCCCTTTAATACCTGGACAACTATAATTGGGAGGGCACTCAGGATTTTGTTAAGTGTGTTGAATTCAGTCTCCCCTTGATGAGATTAGCTCTTCATTTGAGATTAGATCTTTTGCCTCTTTACATTTCTTTTAGTGGGTTGATGGTGTTTACACCTTTGGCAGGGGATTAAGCCTCCCCCCCCCAAGCCATGATTCTAATCTAATTCATATGTAAGTACCCTATGGCTGCTTTTGCAAGAGTTTAAAGAGAGTGGAACTCTCTTCACAGGTATTCAGGGCCTGACCTGGTTTTGCCTTTATGTCCTTGGTTGCCTCCCTTGTAAAATAGTTTCTGCCAGGCCAGATATGCTTTGACCCAAAACTTCTCTAAATGAGAGACCACTCAGAGCCCCTCTCAATACTTGCAAACTCAAGGAAGCTGTAGTTTCCTTGCTTGAATTAATCCACCTGTAGTGTAGTCTTCTTCTTTTCCTACTGCCTTCCACCGTGCCAAGCATTATTGCCTTTTCCAATGAGTTGTATCATTGCATGATATGTTCAAAGCACAACAGCTTCCGTTTATTTATTCATCTTTGCTTCTAAGAAGAATTCAGGCCTGATTTGCTCTTGGATCCACTCATTTGTCCTTTTAGCAAGCAGTCCACAGTCTCCATAGAACTCTCCTCCTGAATCACATTTCAATTTTTTTTTTTATTTAGCTATTTATACCCTGCTCTTCAGCTACAAGGCTATCAGAGCGGCTTACAATTGTTTTAAGCAATAGCTATTTACACATCTACACTGCATTAAACAGTTTCCAATGTGTGTTAGCTAATTGGTTGACTTTCTTTTGAGTATTAATGTAGACATGACACTTTAGAAAGTGTGAGAGCCAGAGTTCAGAAAAGGTGTGGACTACAGCTCCCAACATGCCCCAGCCAGTATGGTCACTGACTATGCTGCCTAGGGGATTGTGAGAAGTGTAGTCCAGCAAAGCACCTTACAAGAACAAGTACTGGCTGGAGATGTAACATTTCCAGAAATTTTGAGACTGTGGAAATAACCCATTTTTCCCAGAAAAAAATGGAAATCTTTGGAAAAATTTGAAAAATACCACAGTAGCACTTTTTACAGATTGAAATCACTCTGTTACTTTAAGAACATAAAATATGACTATGTGCAATTTGATTTGGCATAAAAGTATCACAATTGGTATATTAAAGATTTTATTGTCTTAAAGATTTTATTCATCATGCTAAAATAAAACATTCCGTAATTGATTTTCTTCAAATTTTTCAGGGAAAAAAAAGTTTTTTCCCTGAATTTTTTCAAGTTTTTTCCGGGTTGTCACATCTCTAGTCCTGGCTCCAAGAAGCTTTAGAAAACAATGTGGAGTAGATAGTGGAAGACAGGGGCTGCTGACACACTGCAGAAATAATGCAGTTTGACACTGCTTTAAACTATCATGGCTCCATCCTATGGAATCCTGGGATTTGTAGTTCGTTGTGGTACCAGAGTGCTCTGACAGAGAAGTCCAAGTCACAAAACTCCAAATCCCAGAATTCCATAGCATCGAGGCTTGGCAGTTAAAGCGGTGTCAAACTGCATTATTTCTGCAGTGTGTCAGCAGCCTTGAAGGGAATAGGAAAGGCTGGATATAAGGGAAAAATTACGTTGGTTTCAGTTGTATGTCCTTGTTTGCTGAAGTGTTTCAGACCTCATTTCCTGTTCTCCACACAGGTTCCCCTTGCACAATCCTGAGCGTCTCCAGCAATGGCTCTCCCAGATGAACCAAGAGAAATGGATCCCGACGAAACAGCAGCACCTGTGCAGCGAACACTTTGCGCCATCCTGTTTTGAATACCGGCAGGGAGTGCGCTACCTGAAGCCTGATGCCATCCCCACCATTTTCCAAATGTCCAGTGGCCAGCTGGTGAGTCTTGACCCACCTGTCAAGATGTTGATAGGGAGGGCTGTTTGGGAGAAAATGCCTTTATGAGAATTAAGTTGCTTTTGCTTCAGGTGGGGAATAAATTTAAATCTAACCAAGTGCAGCCCCCTGCCCCCCAAAAAAGGCTTTCAAGTTGACAACATGTAGGACTTCCTACAGAAGGAAACATTTATTTGTTTAGCATTCTGCCTTTCCCCCAATATGGGGACCCAAGGTTGGTTACGACATAATTAACAAAATAGATATAACTAAAAACATGACTGCCTTGGGTCCCATACTAAGGGGAAGGTGGGATATAAATTAAATAAACACAGTTTATATATCCCTTTGTTAATGAAGTGGACGTGTTCTTGGCCATTGCTTCTTTAACAAACCATTTGGTATCAGAGGTAGAAATAATATGGAAAGGATCAGAATAGGTTCTTAGACTAGAAAAAGAAGAACAATTCAACGTGCCTCTTTTTCTCTCTCTCTGAGGCCAGGGCAGTGGCCGTTGGGATGGATGGAGGGCTTTTCATCTGCTTGAGGGCTTAGGCATGATAGAGCTGTGCAACAATTTGTTAACTAGCCAGGGAGTCTTTTGGGCTGAAGGGTGGGGTATAAATGCTCTAAAGAAAGGAAACGAGAAAGAAAAAATGTACTTTCTTATTTCTTTTTATTTTTACACTGCAGAAGAGGGAAAACTCTGCTGGGCCTCCCTCTGATGTGCCAGCCAAGAAACTCATCCTCAAGTGCCAGGGAGAGAGGAACATGCCAGAGCCCCGAGCCCGGAGTCACCAGGAACCAAACGCACTGGAGACAGTTGCCATTGCCATAGACCCCGGGGTGGGGACCACCCCGATCTATGTAGAAACCCAGTCTTCTGCTTCGGACTTAAACTTCCACGCTCTCTCCAGCCCTCTGGTAGAGGCTGTGAACCTTGTCCCTTTGGTTCAAATCATGGAGCCCCTCAAGGCAGTGACGCTGGCGGTGGCTTCCCCGGTGGAGGCTGTGCCAGGCCAGCCTTTGCCAGGCCCAGTGGAGCAGCAGGTGGTCGATTTTGTGGCCGCGCTGCCACCGCCCACCCTAGAGGTTGTGCCAAGCTCTTCAGTGGGGGTCTCTGGGCAGTTCTGCACCAAAGTGGCAGCGCCACCCCAGGTGGTTGCTGCTCAGCTGCCCCTGAAGGCCCTAGTGGCCAATGAATCTGTGGCAGCTGAGCAGGGCGCCCTCATAATCGAGAATGTCTCCATCGAGCCATTTCTGGAGGCGGACCCCTCTGCTACCACCGCTGCCATCCTCAGCTCCCTGCAGGGTTCTTCAGCGGAGATGGTGGCGTACTTTGAGACCATTCCCACTGCTCCCATCACGGCGGCCGCCTCTTCTGGCGTGACTCCCCCTGAGACTGTACTCTCCTCTGCCCTCAGTGTCCCCATTGTCTCCACCGTCCCCATTGTCTCCAACCAGGCCTCTCCAAAGGCCTCCCCAACCGAGGAGGAAGAGGAGGAGGAAGAAGAGGAGGAGGAGGAGGAGAAGCTGGGGGAGTTGAGTTCGGTGGAATCCTTGGAGGAGCAGCTGGAGGAGCATCGCTACCACAAGAACGAGGAGGGGACGACGGCGGAGCTGGCGGAAGTGGTGCTGGGCTTGCAGAAGAAGGTGAAGGTGCTTCGGCAGCGGCATCGCCGGCACTGTGCCAAGCTGGAAGCCATGGAGGGTGTGGTGGAGCAGCTTAGGAAGGAGAACTTGGTGTCAGAGGAGAAGCTGAAGCTCTTGGAGATGGTGAGTTGATGGAGGGTGGGGAGAGGGAGACGGAACTGCCAGACACCATCATGTGTGTGGACAGAGCGGTGGCTGTGGGGCCCACCAAGGTTTGGCACCACCATTGAACGACTGTTACAGGAGTTAAGCTTCTAGAGGGTAAATTTCAGTGGAACATTGGAAGGAACTTCTTGAGGGTACGAGCAGTTCAGCAGTGGAACAAATTGCCTGTAGAGGTGTTGGGGAGTCCTTCTCTGGACATCTTCAAAAAAGAGGCTGGATGGCTCCCTGCTTGGGATGCTTTAGCTGGAGATCCATGCATTGAGCAGGGAGTTGAACTTCATGGCCCATGTTCCTTCCAGCTCCATGATTCCATGACTGCTGCCACCACAGAACCTTGTCCTTGAACGTAACTGCTCTAATAGCACTGTGGTAGCATTCCTAGAGGCATTTATTTATTTATTTATTTATTTATACCCCGCTCTTCAGCCACAAGGCTATCAGAGCAGCTTACAAATTGTTTTTAAGCAATAGCTATTTACACATCTACACTGCATTAAACAGTTTCCAATGTGTGTTAGCTAATTGCCCCCACAAACTGGGTACTCATTTTACCGACCTACGAAAGGATGGAAGGCTGAGTGAACCTTGGAGCCCGCTGGAATCGAACTTGCGACGTGGTGGCTTGCAGTACTGGCATTTAACCACTGCGCCACCAGGGCTCCCTATGCATGTTCATGCATCCCAAGAATAATATATTAAACAGAAGTTCAGCAGAAAAATTAAAGATTACTTGGTGTACAGAAGCTTCTGAATTACAAATTTCAAGGCTTTGTTATTGTTACTTTTTTAACTTGCCTCCATCCTAATTGGCTAACACATCTGATGAAAGTCTTTCACTGTCTTCTCATAATCCTAGCTGAACCAACTAACTGCTCACAAACTCCTTCCCTTGGCTTTCTCATCTCTCACTCTACTCTTCAATGTCTCCTCTCCAACTCTTAACTCATATCTAACTGAATCTAACTGATTCCAGCATCTGCCTGACACACAGTTACTAACTGGCATACACATCAACCTTTTGAAAACCCCACTCAAACACTCAGCCAGTCACTTCTAACTTTAATAGCTCTAGTCCCCTACCAACAGATCATTTACCATTACTTAGACATCACATACATAATGGTACTTTACATTTTATTTCTACAGTAAACACAGTAACATTTTTACAAAAGCCTAGAACCTCGAGAAAGTACCATCTCCTTGTAAGCCTGGAATATGATACCAGGTCTGCTGGGGTTTCTTAAGGTCTGTTCCTTTTTTTTTTTTTTTTTTAAGATAAACTCACTAGTCTTCATAGGCACGAGGAAAAGTTGGAGCATATGTACAAAGCTTTAGCAGAAAGTTTCAGTGCATTGCTCTGCAAGGCCTGCAGTGGTCAGGGAAGTGGAGGTTCCATGTGACCATGTAAATAATAGTACAGATTTTAATTTCGCTAGTGGTGGAAAACGTCAAAGAAGAAAGTGAAAAGGGCAGAAGCAGAGGTAAGAAGGAAATGAACCTGAGTCACAGTAGCTGTACATGTTTAGGCTTTGGCCATCTGTTGGGAATACTTTGATTGGGTATTCCTGCATGGCAGGGGGCTGGTCTAGATGGCCTTTGTGGTCTCTTCCTGCTCTGTGATTCTACTCTTGGGGAGGACACCTAAGAAGCGAAGCCAAGGGGGAAATGTGGGGCCTGAGAAGAGACTTGAGGGAAGAGAGAAAGGAGACAGTGTGTTCTGTCCCTGTAGCTGTTGTAGGGCTGGACAACTGTGGCCCTCCAATGATGTGGGGTTGCCATCTCCCAAAGTTCCTTGCTGTTGGCTTGTGCTGGCTAGGTTGATCAGCAGGTGTGGGCCAGAAGCATTGGGAGGTCCACAATGGCGCACCCCAGGCTAGAGAAAGGTACACACCTTGCCCCATTCCCACTGTTTCTTAGAGGTGTCTGAGATCTCTTAACACCCATTTTATTCTCTCCCTCCTAGGCCTGCTTGCAGTCTAGCACCATAATGCCGGAGAGCGGCAGTGCAGTAGCCATTATCTGCCAGGACAATGACCAGGCACTGGTCTACACTGTACCTCAGCTTCCGGAAGACGGGAACGAGACCATCATCCACATTGAAGAGCAGTAGCCGTGTGGGAGAAGGTGGAGGACAGTCGGGCGCCAAACCCTCTCTGTTCAACTTGGCCAAAGGCACATCTGTAGAAAATCTCCAGAGAGCTTTGTACACTTCAGCTGCCAGAGTCACGGAGCCGGCCCCGCCAAGCATTTCTCCGATTCTGGCGCATCTTTGATGGCCTTATTGTTGTGGCACCTTACTTTGTGGGGAAGGGGTGTGGGTTTTTTCCTCCCTATCTGAAATTACTACATATAAAATTGTCCTGGTGAGGGAAATGAACCACTGACTGGCTATGTGTTTACCTCCCTCTCTGCGCTTCAGCTAAGGTGGTCCTGCTGGTGTTAATCTCATCTGGTATTTTCATTGTGGTTTGGTGATAAGCCAGACCTGCTGTGTTTTCTTGCTAGCCTGTACTTTTACACAGGGCTTGGAAGAGTTCGCTTTTTGGACTATGTGACATCTTCTTTTTTTTTTTTTTGGCTGTGCTGAGTTGGGATTACTCTGGAAGTTGTAATCTAGAGAAGTATCTCTTCTCAGCTCTGTTTTTGCAGCGAGGTAGCCAGCTCCTTGTTGGAAGTGAAACACTGCTATGTTGTGTTTCAGACATCTAGGATTTTCATACTTTGCTGTTGTGTCCACCCTCGGGGTCTTTCAAAAGGGCTTGGCTTCAGAGTGCGGGTGTATGACTGTAGTGTGTGTGTGTGAGAGAAAGGAGGGTACCACCCTCTTCCCACCTCCAGCAAAACTACTGTAATGTTTAGTGGTATCTCAGCATCTTTTGCAAGAAGAGCATCTAGCAAGAGCCCTGGGTGTTTGTCACCTATTGCCACAGTGGCTTCTGCACATGTGGGAAATAAGGTGGCTGCAAAGATGTGCCTCACTTTGAAATGATGCATATAAAAGCCAAGGTATAGGGAGAGCTGGAGAACTTTCAGTAGGCATAGAACAGAAAAAGGAGAACTATGAATGATTAGTAGTGGAAACTATATTACCAGAAGGCTTGCAGAACTGCAGTCTCCAAATACGTGCGGATGCAAAAGCCAGGGCGTAAACAGCTTATATAAAATCTGAGATAAGAACCTGGCATGTATAGCAGGGATGGGCAGATGTCAAACTTGAAGATTCACTTCAGTTTTTTACCAGAACGCTTGCTATCCACAGAACTAGAGCCTGGTACAAAAGACATACACTTAGTCTATTGAGTCCAAGAATTTTGTTAAATAGGAAGGATTATATAGGAAAAACTTGCAGGGTGCATCTTGTTGGGTTGTCTTTGTTTTCTATTAACCTTCCTCACGACTTACTGAGTATCTAGACTCCTTTCAGCTTTTTCTTTTCAGGTGCATGTGGCTGGAGGGAGTATGTGGCTATGTGACTCACCCTTAAGGTTCTGTCTCATACAGTAATTTATTTTTCTAATAGGCTGCACGTCTTCCTAGCTACGTGCAAAATAAGATGATTGTTTTCTGAGCGAGCGACTGACTGAATGTGATTATAAATCTCCTTTTTGTTTTTAATGCTATTTAATTCTTCAAAAAAAATTTTTTTTAAAACAAACACGGGTACCTGTGATTGTAAACTAAAACCTGGGTATTGGAGGAGAGGCTAAAAATGCAAAGAAATGACCTTGTGATTGTGAATCTTGGTAAAAGGGGGGAAGAGCCTCTTTGGGGGTGACAGTGTGTATTAAAAGTGCTGCAATTTTAAAACATAAATAAATGGAATATATTGGAACAAAATGGTGGCTCCTTCTATAAAATGGGGAGGGTTTGGCGTCATTAAAACTGGAAAGGATAGAATGCGATATCTGTTCTTAGTATCCTTCCTCCTTATCGAAAATAGGAAGGCATGTCTATTAAGGTGCCCTAACATAGGCTGTGTGTTACAATTTTGCAGAAGCATAGCAGGGGTAGAAAAGGGGGTGCCAGGTGCAGAATTCCCCCTTCTAGAGGATTCCTGCTCTCATTTTAAAAACGAGGAGCACACCTCCACCCTTTAAGGCAGTGGAGGTGGATTTTGAATGTAGCCTAGGCCTGCTGCAGGTTCAGAAGCCACAGAAGTTAGTTTAGCACGTACAGTACGACTGCTGTATCTGTGGGGGGTATAGCCCCAGGATGATTGTGGATACAAGAAACCATGGATAATAGCAAACTCTATTAAAAATGAAGGCCTTCTGGCCCAGTTATAACATAAGAGTTGTACTGGAGAACCTAGAAGATGCTTAGAGAAAAACTGTATTTTTTGGGATGCAGGTAAGTGAATTTGCAGTTACCAGTCCTGCAGATATGGGGGCTGTACTGTACTCCAGTGGCCAGAGTCACAGCCACGTCCCCTCTTTAGGATTGGCAAGCCCAGACTATTAGTCTAATAAACCTTAAAGTCAACTCCCAACTTAACTTGACTGTCATAAGTTTTCTTGGCAAGATATATATTTTTTTTCCAGTGGAGGTTTGCTATTGCCTCCCTCTTATACCAAGACATTGGGACTTGCCCAAGGTCACCCAGTAAGTTTCCCTGGCTGAGCAGAGATTCAAATCCTGCTTTCTTCGAGTCCTAGTCCAACACTCAAACTACTATACAACGCAAGCTCAATTGTTATATGTGTTCAAGTCGGCTCCAGCTAATAGCAACCCTGGCATAGGGTTTTCTTGGGAACAATTTATTCAGAGGAGGACATGCCATGGAGGACAACTTATGAGTGGGCTAAAGTTCATCTGGAAGTGTCTAAACACCCTTAAGGCACCAGATCCTGGCTGATCTTGGAAGCTAAGCAGGGTCAAATTGGCTAGTACTTGGATGGGAGACTACCAATGAATCCCAGGTGCTTTAGGCTCTGTTTCAGAGGAAGGAACTGGCAAAACCATCTCTGAGGATTCCTTACCTAAGAAAACCCACTGAAATTCATGGGGTCGCCATAAGTCAATAGTCTGGACAAGCTGGAGCGTGTCTAGAGGATAACCAAAATGGTGAGAGGCTTGGAAGCCATGCCATCTGAGGAGCAGTTTAGGGAGCTGGGTTTGTTTAGCCTGGAGAAGAGAAGGTTGAGAGGGGACGTGATAGCCATGCTTAAATATTTGAAGGGATGTTATATTGAGGATGGAGCAAGCTTGTTTTCTGCTGCTCCAGAGACTAGGACATGGAGCAATGGACTCAAACTGCAGGAGAAGAGATTCCACCTGTACATTAGGAAAAACTTCCTGAAAGTAAGAGCTGTTTGGCAGTGGAATCTGCTGCTGCCTGGGAGTGTGGTGGAGTCTCCTCTGGAGGTTTTTAAATGGAGGCTGGATGACCATCTGTCGGGGGTGTTTTGATTGTGTGCTCCTGCATGGCAGGGGGTTGGACTAGATGGCCCTTGTGGTCTCTTCCAACTTATGATTCTATGGCGCACATACACGCACACACGGAGCTCATCTAATGCTTTGTGAACAGGAGACTTGGCCAAGGTTCTTTCACTGATGTATATCAGAATCCTGTTTCCCCATGTTTTTTTCCTCTTGCTCAACACCCAGCTGTCAAAGAATTCTTTGTCACTTTGAAGCAGGAGTGGGGCAACAGGGGAAGGCTAGGGGGTTGCATTAGCCCCCAGGAGTCCTTGGAGGGCTGTGCTGCCCAATGCACTCACTCACTCTGGGAAAGACAGCAACAACACATTTTTTGTCCCCAAGCTCCCTCTAGGGGACTTAGGGCTCATTTTCACCATGTTTTGGGGCCATTTCCTGGGCCATTTTAGGTCTTGTAGGACTTTTTTTAAACATTCCTGTTTCCAAAAAGGCCTGGGGTTTAGCCAAATAAGGTAGAAATGCCTCCCATGCTCTCTAGATGGTGTTCTGGGGCAAATATATATATCTAAAAGAAATTGCAGTCCTATGCCAAAGGGCCCTAGGAGCTTCTGTGCATGATACACGTGTCCTTTACATCTCCTAGATCAGTGGTCCTTAACCTTTTCTTTACTAGGGATCCCCTTTAAATATATTTTTTTTGCCACGGCCCCTTAAGACATAACAGTTTTTAAAACAACAAGAACAACAATTCCACCTGATAATAATAATTCAATTACACCATCCATTAAACCTTCCCTCAGAGTTAATGGAGAGAGAGAGAAGACTTTTTTCCTGATTCTTCCTGCAAGTTTGTGGCTGGAGTGGATTGAATGGCAATGTGCAGGCCAAGCCAGCCTGCCTTTGCCTTGGCTTCTGTCATATGGCTGCTCCACTGCAGGGAGGAGGTGGGCCAAGCAACTTTCAAGCCGTTGTGGACCCTTGGGGTTAAGAACCACTGTCCTAGATGGTGTTTTAGAGCAATTTTTTGATTGCTTGGGGGCCACAAAATGGGCATGGGACCACACCTTGCTCACCTTTGCTTTACAATGATCTGTTTCTTCAACATCTTCAACAATTATCGTCCAGTTAGTCTGACATCAATACCAGGGAAGATTCTAGAGCAGATCATTAAACAGAGAGTCTGTGAACATTTAGAAGGCAATGCCATAATCACAAAAAGTCAACATGGGTTTCAGAGAAACAAGTCATGCCAGACTAATCTGATCTCTTTTTTTGATAAAGTTACCAGCTTGGTAGATGAAGGGAACGCTGTGGACATTGCATACCTTGATTTCAGTAAGGCCTTTGACAAGGTTCCCCATGACATTCTTGCAAACAAGCTTGTAAAATGTGGGCTAGACAAGTTAACTGTTCAATGGATTTGTAATTGGTTGACCGGCCGAACCCAAAGGGTGCTCAGCAGTGGCTCCTCTTCGTCTTGGAAAGATGTGACCAGTGGGGTGCCACAGGGTTCTGTCCTGGGCCCAGTGCTATTCAACATCTTTATCAATGACTTGGATGAGGGAATTAGGGGCATACTTATCAAATTTGCAGATGACACCAAATTAGGAGGAGTAGCTAATACCCTAGAGGACAGGATCAAAATTCAGAATGACCTGGATAGACTGGAGAGCTGGGCCAAAGTTAACAAAATGAAATTCAATACGGAGAAATGTAAAGTACTGCATTTAGGGCGGAAAAATGAAATGCATAAATATAGGATGGGAGAGACCTGGCTGAATGAGACTACGTGCGAAAGGGATCTAGGAGTCCTAGTAGACCACAAGTTGAACATGAGCCAACAGTGTGATGCGGCAGCTAAAAAGGCCAATGTGATTTTGGGCTGTATCAATAGAAGTATAGTGTCTAGATCAAGGGAAGTAATAGTGCCACTCTATTCTGCCTTGGTCAGACCTCACTTGGAATACTGTGTCTAGTTCTGGGCACCACAATTCAAAAAGGATATTGACAAATTGGAGCGTGTCCAGAGAAGGGCAACTAAAATGGTGAAAGGTCTGGAAACGATGCCTTATGAGAAGAGAGTTAGGGAGCTGGGTATGTTTAGCCTGGAAAAGAGACGGTTTAGAGGCGATATGATAGCCCTGTTTAAGTATTTGAAGGGATGTCACGCTGAGGATGGAGCAGGCTTGTTTTCTGCTGCTCCAGAGACTGGAACACGGAGCAATGGGTGCAAGCTCCAGGAACAGAGATTCCACCTCAACATGAGGAGGAACTTTTTGACAGTAAGAGCTGTTCGGCAGTGGAACACACTCCCTCGGAGCGTGGTGGGGTCTCCTTCCTTGGAGGTCTTTAAACAGAGGCTGGATGGCCATCTGTCGGGGATGCTTTGATCGTGATTTCCTGCATGGCAGGGGGTTGGACTGGATGGCCCTCGTGGTCTCTTCCAACTCTGCAATTCTATGATTCTATGATCTCTAAATTGTGCTTGCATTGCAATTGTTTTTATGTGTTCTACACTCATGCATCTACTGCATGCAAGGTAAACCTCTTAAGAAAGTTTTACATTGCTGGCCATTGATCCCCCTTTTTGTGGTGCAGCCTCTTTTAAAAAGCAGCCGGATTTCCAAATGGCCACAGATTTGTAAAGCTCTTCCCGCCCTTCTTTGTGGCATTTCTCTGTTAATTACCAGCACACCATATAATAGATCACAACCCTTCACATTAGAGAGGCTGGGGTAGGGGAAAACAGAATTGAATTTGATTTGTAGTAATGGATTCTTCCCCCTGCATGCTGCTTTCCTGCCAGCTGAGTTACTGGCAAAGCCCCTCCTGTATCCAAAGAGTCATAGACCCAGCTTGCATTTCCAATAATTAATCCTCCTTTTGATGTTTAGATGCTAAGCAGCTACAATCTGGCTCTTGAATCTCTTTCTCCAAATACAGTATTGGCTGTGCCTCCTACTACCCCCATTGTCTTCAATTCCTAATTAAAATGGAGATTTCCCCCAAGGCCTGATAGGAAAGCTGAGGACATTGGAAGCCGGGAGGGCAGAACTGAAAGAAGGTGAGTTCTGCCCTGCTCTTGTTTTCCTCTGTTTCCAAACCGATCCTGATTTTTGTCAACTTCTATTGTGATTTCATCTCTTAGGGTGCATCTACACTGTTGAAATAATGTATTGTAGTTTGACACCACTTTAACTGCCACGGCTCCCCATCCTACAGAATCCTGGGGTTTGTAGTTTTGTGATGCACCAGCACACTCTTGTAGAGAAGGCTAAAGAACTTATAAAACTACAGATCCCAGGATTCCATAGGGTGAAGATATAGCAGTGGTATCAAACTGCATTATTTCTACAGTGTAGAAATAATGTGTTCCTTGCCTAAGACTTACTACCCTAAGTGTTCCTTGCCAAAGAAAACTCTTTGACCTTCATGAGTGTGAAAAAACAGCCTCATACTTCCATGTTGGCGGGTGTACGTGATCTCAGCAGTTCTCGCAAGAAGACGTGAGCACGCTTCAAAGTTTAAAAACAGCTAAATTAACAAACAAAATGAACACACAAGCACTAAAACACACTGGAAAAACTTGCCTGCAAAATGGGGAGGTTCATAAAAACAGCGTCCTGTAGCTAGTTTTTGCGTCCTCACCTGAAAGTGTTCTGGCAGGGACCAACCATTGACGCTGGAATCACGCTTTATGACGCCATGTGTGCCATGTCTGATAAAGTCCTACATTTAAAGAACAGGAAAAAAACAACAGAATGGCATTTTTATAACACTTGTCGGACTTTTTGCTCCTGGAGCCCTTTCCCCACTACCAAATTATAGTGCGATGATTCCACTTTACAGCCTTGCCTTCCCCTTGCAAATACCCGCAAGGACGCAGAACGTCCGCCAACCTGTCAGCCAACAGGCAGGCCTAACCAAATGATTTTACAGTGTGAATTTTAAATGGTGTGTTGACTGTTTTAAAATGCCTTTGTTTTACTGGTTCCTTTTAAATTGATCTGTCTTTTTAATCGACCTGTGCTTTTAACCAATGTTACATCTATGTATTAATGTGTTCTTCCCTGCATGGATCCATAGGGAGAAGTGGGTAAGAACTATGAGTACTTGGGGGGTCCCCCTCCCCATCCTCTTTGCTGCTGTGCTCCCCAGCTCTCCCCCTTTTTCTTCCCCCCCTCCATCCCTCCCTCTCTCTTCTCTCTGCCAAGGAGGCGGGAAGGCGAGCAGTGGTGCTGATGCTGCGCATGAGCACGGATGCTGCTGAGACGCCTCCATCATTTGGCTCAGTCTCTTGTCTCTGCCCAGCCGTCCATCCCTAGGAGCACAGACATCGCCTCCCTCACCATCATCCCCAAGCTATCCAAGGTAGGTGGGCAGGCTTCAGGCCTGGAAGGTTGGGGAGATAGACAGTAGGTCTGTCTGCATTTGCTGTGGGGAGAAAGAATGGTGTGTGTGTGTGTCTGGACTGTCTCCATCCCTCCCTCCTCAAGGCCTCTTTCTCCATCTCTTTGAGGATGCTGTGTTTGCCTCCTCTTGCTCCTTGCGCATCCTCTCTACCTGAACAGCCTTGGAGAAATGGAGTCTTTCCTCTCCCTCCCACCTCAAAAATACACTCTCTCCCCCTTCTAATTCCTCATCTTTCCAACCCATCCTCATCCATGCTCCAAAAACCCTTCTTTCCAGACCCAAAGCTGCCACACCCCACCTGTCTCCTCTCTCCCCTCCATCTCCAAACTGGATTTCCTGCTATTTCACTGCCTCCCCCCATCCATCCCCAGATGTCCTAGCCCCATCCCTCCCGGTCTCCCATATTTCCAACATAAACCCCCCTTCCCAATATTGGACTATAGACCCACACCTATTTCTCCCCAGGGTTTCCAGAAAACTGCCTCCTGGGACAGAGATCACACCGACATCAAAGCTGCTGTTTTTATTTCTCCAAGCCCAAACCTCTTCTTTCCCCTTGGTTGCTCTTCATGTGTGTGTCTGTCTGTGTGTGTGTGTGTGCCTTCAAGTCGCCTGCCCACTTATGGCAGCCTCATGCATTTCATCAGGTTTTCATAGGCAAGGCATCCTCAGAGGTGGTTTTTGACAGTTCCATCCTCTAAAATAGAGCCTACAGAACACCTGGGATTCATTGGCAATCTTTCTGGGCTTGGGGGAAATTATTCTTTTTGGATGGCTGGCTAAGGGATTCTGAGAGTGGCAGTCCAAAAAGGCACCTTTCCCATGCTTATGGTGACCCCATGAATTTTTTGGGCAAGGAATCCTTAGAGCTGGTTTTTGCCAGTTCCTTCCTCTGAAATAGAGCCTACAGCACGTGGGATTCCTTGGTGGTCTCCCATCCAAGCACTAACCAGGGTTGACTCTGCTTAGCTTCCAAGATCAGATGGGACCTGGTGCCTTTAGCTACCCCAAAAAAATTAATTCTAGGCAACCCCATTCTCCCCCCTTCATCCTTTCACCTCTCCATTCATCTATCACATCTTGTAAACATCACCCTAAACTCTCCCATTTTGTATAGGCCACCTTCAAGTCCTTGTCTCAGGCCAATTCCACACTACACAAATAATCCAGTTTGAAACTGGATTATCTGCAATAGCACTTTCCTATTGAATCCTGGCATTTGTAGTTTTACAAGGTCTTTAGCTTTCTCTGCCCCAGAGTGCTGGTGCCTCATCAAATTATAAATCCCAGGGATTCTATAGGAAGGAGCCATGGCAAATAATCCAGTTTCAAACTGGATTATTTGTGCAGTATGGATGCACCCTCAAGCTCTCTGTCTCTGTCTCTCTCTGTTCCATTCTTTTCATCCAATGAATGCAAGAGGGGCATTGCAGTGTTCCTCATCCTCACTTTATTTATTAAAAAAAATTATTTAATTCATCATTTATAGCCCTGCCTTTCACCCAATATGAGACCAAGGCATCTCACAACATACAGTTCAAACAAAATAATAATAATAATAATAATAATGATTATTATTATTATTATTATTTCTTACCTGCCTCTCCCTATTGTTTGCAATTCAAACAATGGATGATACAAACATTTTTTTTTAATTTAAAAATAAATGATTGTATTAGAATTAGAATGTTTATATCACTGCCATGTTAGAAATTTGGGGACTTCAGGAAAATGTTGTTCTGGGGGTATAGAATTTGTTCTTTGGGGAGCAATGCCCTCTTCTTGCCCTCTGTAGTTACACCCCTGTTCCTCCTCCAATATTTGGATGCCTAAATTGGGAGCACAACTGGTTGCTTTCCTTTCTGCTCTCCCATGCCCCCCCACAACTATCAAGATGCAAAATTCCTGAATCTGATAAGGGAATCTTGTGCCTGGAAACTGGTCCCACCGTCTCCCAAGGGATTTACTCCTGACTAAATATGCTGCCTATGTGGTCTAGTTGTGTGAGCGTTGGACTACAACTCTGAAGATCAGGGTTCAGATCCTTGCTTCGCCTTGGAAACCCACTTGGTGGCCTTGGGCAAGTCACACTCTCTCAGCCTCAGAGGAAGGCAAGGGCAAATCCCCCTCTGAACAAATCTTGCCAAGAAAACCCTGTCACAGGTTTGCCTTAGCAGTGCCATGTGTCAGAAACGCACAACACACACAAATATGCTGCAGCTATCTTGTGCAATTAAACATTGCACAGAGAGACAGCGTGGTATAATGGTTTGAGAGTTGGACTACAATTCTGGGTTCAAATCCCTACTCAGCCATGGAAATTTGCTGGGTGACCTTGGGTAAGTCCCACTCTCTCAGCCTCAGAGGAAGGCAAGGGCAAACTCCCTCTGTACAAATCTTGCCAAGAAAACCCTGTAATAGTTCACCTTAGGGTTGCCATAAGTCGGAATGACTTGAAGTCACACACCACAACCAAGAGAAACATGAAGGATTTCTTTAAAAATAGGAAACCATTGTGGTGAGCTTCATTGTGCATGATGCTTCAGTAGAAGACAGGGCAAATGGAGAAAAATAGCTGGTGGAGGAAAACCTGCATGCAGTATGGAATAGTGGGCAGCAAGAAAAATGTTGTATACATGAAAAAGGGCTTATTTTAACCTGTAAAATGTTGAAAGGTGTGCATGGAGTACCATCTTCTGCTCTATTCACATCTTAAAGTTGCAGGTTGTATCCTCAGTGGATAAAACAAGCCATATGATTTCCCATATCATCCATTTATTCCCACAGCGAATGGGAAGGAATACTTGTTCCCATTTCTACCTCTGGGCATATGTCCACACTATAAATAACCCATGCCCACATGGTTCTGGGACTCCCGTCTGTTAAAAGATCTGGTCATTCCCCCTGTTGTATTTCAGGCATCAGTTAAAACATTATTTTTTTTTTTTGTACTGTATATGCTTCTGGGGGAATAAGCAAGTGTTTCATCTGCCTCTTATTGCTACTTGTTTGCATTGGTTGGATTGTATCGAAGCAGACATTTCTAATTTATTATTTTAGATATGTGGCATTTGTGATTTTAGGTCTGTATGTTTATGTAGATTGCAAGCTGCTCTGAGCTTGTATGAGGAAAGGCAGAGTGTAAATAATAATAATAATCATAATAATAATAATTACAGTTGCAAAATGTGACACTGCTTGGAACATGCCACATTATACAACAATACCCCATTGATACCAAGATGATTCTTTGATGGAATTTGTATCATTGATTGTCAGGAATTCCAGTTGGCAACACCCAGTAGATAGTGATGGTGGTGGGAATATTAATAATACTAATAATGCTAGTTATAAGAGTTACTAAATTTAGTGATCCTTTAGAAGAGAGTATGTTGCCAGCAAGGAGAATGTTTAATTATAAACCTGTAGTGAAGGACAGTCTTTTAAAAAATCTATGTTCAGCATTTTATAATTTTTAAGCAGTGTATCATTATTGTTGTTGCTGTGTTGTCCCATCATGATGTTGCAAAACCAAGAAGTATCTTATATATATTTTTACTTCTTAAAAAGAGAGGAGTCCCCTTGGGGTTTGAAGTTGGCAATAATACTTCACAGTGAAGGGCTGGGTCTCTCAGCTTTGCTCCAAATCACTGCAGAATGGTTTTCTTTAAAACAAATGTCAGCATGAAGATGTGTTAGTGTGTTATAAAAAAACAAGGAACACTCAAGAGGTGGTTTTGCCATTTCTTTCCTCTGAAATAGAGCCTACAGCACCTGGTATTTGTTGGTGGTCTCCCATACAACTATTAACCAGAGCTGACCCTGCTTAGTTTCCACAGTCAGATAGGATCTGGTGCTTTTATAGGGTATTTAGGCCCTACCCTTCAGAACTGGCTAAGGCAAAAGCAAACTGCTGCAGCTTTTCCTAAGCTGTCTATTTTTCATTATTAATAACTTTTCCCATTCCAACCACACTTTTTTTTTGCCAACAAAAAGGTGGATTTCCCCCCTCTAAATTTGGGATAGGCTCACATCCCTTGGTATTTAAAATTGTCATCTTGCATGACTCAAACCTCTATTTTTGTTCCTTCGCTTCTTGTGCACTTTTGCAGGAAGAAATAACTTCCAGCAACCATGACTAAAGACGATTCGGCAGAGCTTCCTTCTGAGGAGGACCACCAGCCCTTGGAATTCCAGAGCCCTGTCCTGGAGAGGAGGAAGAAACCCATCGTCCACCCCTCTGCCCCTGCTCCACTTCCCAAAGATTACGGTGAGCCTGTTCTCCTTTCATGCTACAGTTTTCAAGGAGTCGGGCTTAGTGGTTGTGAGGCGGGGTGGGAGGGAAAAGGCATGAGTTTTTCCTGGTTCGGTTTTGGTATGACATGTTGGGAGAAGAGCGGCTAAATGTGCCAGAAATTGTGTTATTGGTGCACACCCAGTTGGTGCGATGTAACAAGCAGTGTGGGGCATGTTGGGATACAAGAGAGCAGCATGCACTTTGCACTTAAAAAGAAAACATTAATGAAATGGTGAGGTGCTACAGTAGCTCATTGGTAGAATATGTCATGTTCTGGTATTCCCAGTCTCAGAGTCTTTCCGCACTCCAAAGAAAAGCAGCAAGGGAGTAGGAATGTTCCTTTTTCTGCGCTGCCTTAGTGCATGGCGTCGTTTTTTTGTTCTGGTCCTTAGGGGGGGGGGCGAGGTAAAACCACATCTTTTTGCTAACCGGAAAAACCTGTTAGCAAAAAGACATGGTCTTACCTTGGTCCCCCATGGGACCAGAATGAAAAAAATGCCAGAAGAACGACGATGTCATGTGGTAAGGCAGCATGGAAAACGAAATGTTTCTGCTCCCTTGCCGCTTTTCTTCAGAGTGCGGTAAAGTCCTCACTACATTCCTTTATACAGACTGGGCCCATTTTTCCCAAGCACTTTTTTGCAACTGCATCCTACCTAAGCTAAGCTGAAACTGATACCCACACATCAAGCGCCCCCAAAACAATTGGCCATGAGCACTCATTAACAAAGTACAGAGAAATGAAAGCACAATCAGCACCAAGGTTACAGAAAAATAACTGGCAACGACAGAAACAGGGCTCCTCAGGGACCAATCCTGACAGAATACTTGTGCGGCATGGGGAATATTCCAGTCCATGTTCTGTCCATGGAAGTATCTGGTTAAACCTGGAACATGTTCAGAGGAGGGCAACCAAAAATGGTGGAAAGTCTGGGTGCCATTCTGCCCTATGAGGAGTGACTTAGGGAGCTTCTTTGGAGGTTTTAAAACAGAGACTGGACGGCCATCCATGGAAAATGCTTTGATTGGGTATTCCTGCATGGCAGGGAATTGGACTGGATGGCCCTTTGGGTCTCTTCCAACTCTATGATTCTATTATTATTATTATTATTATTATTATTATTATTATATTTTAAAAACCAACTCTATGATTCTATGATTCTAAGGTTCAGGTAGCAAGTGAAGGTGGAGTGGTGGATTTGTTTGAGTGTTGTACTTAGGCTCCAGGAGTCCAGGGTTCAAATTCCCCACTTAGCCACAGAAACCCACTCAATGACTTTGGGCGAATTGTGTTCTTTCAGCCTTAGAGGAAGACAGTGGCAAACCTCCTCTGAATAAATGTGGAGCCAGTGTGGTGTAGCTGTTTGAGTGTTGGTTTCTTTGACCATTTTTTAAATGGCGGTGGGGGGGGGATTAGGAGTGTATGAGGGCCACAGAGAAGCCTCCCAGATGAACTGCATAGTTCCTCTGCCTGGTCTGTCTCTTACAAAAGCTTAGGAAAGCTAAAGGCCTGGACTAGAATTCCCAGTATCCCCCAGCATAACCATCCTGGCTGTGGGGAGTGGGGAACTGTGATCCCCCCAAAAAACTTTCCAAAGCTTTATGCCTACCCATATCTTATCTCTTGCCTTGAGTGTGAGGGATTTTCCACCCCCTTGCCATGTTTGGGGAGGGCTTTTGGACTAGAGTTCCCCAAATCCCCCACTCAACATGGCAACTGCCAGCTCTAGCTAGAGGATTTTGGGATTTGTAACAGAAAATATGCAAAGTCTTGGAATCATTACTGAGGAAAGTCAAGGACGAAACTGCAAAGGAAGGGTTACAGAAAGCAAATATAATAAGCACAGATGGTTTAAATAACGTTAAAGTAGATAGTGAAGACATTGAAATAGTTCAAGATTTCCCATACCTTGGCTCAATCATTAATCAGAATGAAGACTGCAGTCAAGAAATCAGTCAAGAAATCGCAAGAAGAATAGAAGCTGGAAGGGCAGCACTGAAGGAACTAAGCAAGATCCTGAAGTATCAAGAGATATGTGAAGTCGAAGGCTTTCACGGCTGGCATCCATGGGTTTTCTGTGGGGGGTTTTCCGGGCTTTGAGGCCATGTTCTGGAAGAATTTATTCCTGATGTTTCGCCTCTGAAGATGCAAGCCACAGATGCAGACGAATTGTCAGGAATAAACTCTTTCAGAACCCGGCCTCACAGCCCGGAAAACCCCCACAGAAAACCTATCAAGAGATATCACAGAATATTAAAGTTAGGATTATCCACGCCATTGTATTTCCCATTTCTATGTATGACTATGGAAGCTGGACAGTGAAGAAAGCTGATAGGAGAATCAACTCATTTGAGATGTGGTGCTGGAGAAGACTTCGATGGATACTGCGGACTGTGAAAATCAATGGGTCTTAGAGCAGATCAAGTCTAAATTCTCCCTAGAAGCCAAGATGACTCAACTGAGACTGTTGTGCTTTGGCCATATCATGAGATGACTCACAAGAGAAAAGGTAATAATGCTTGGAGAAGTAGAAGGCAGTAGGAAAACGAGGAAGACCACATTCCAGGTGGAAAGATTCAATCAAGGAAGCCACCGCCTGAGTCTGCAAGACCTGCGTAGGGCTGTTGAAGAGAGTGTCCTGGAGATGTCTCATTCATTGGGTTGCCATAAGTTGAGGTCAACTTGAAGGCAGTTAACAACAACAACAACAGCAGGTGTTGCTTGTTGTGCAACCAGGTAGCAAGTAACACCGGTTGCAATTCCTTCTTCTACACAGCTGTTAAAAGTACAGTAGCCCTCTCCAGTTTTCAAAAATGGCAACCCTACCAGAAACATGGAGGACTACCTCTATTGACGTGAGGCTTAGCATCAGAAAACACATCCACTCCACAAGTTTCAGGGTTGAACCCTGGCTCAATTGAAAGCACACCCCACATGACACAGCAAATAATTTAAGCATTCAGGGATGAATACAGACACTATATGTGAGAGCGGTGGGGTGTGTGGCTCAGTCTGTTCCATCCAGTGCCTGCCAGACCTCGAGCACTGGCTTTTGTGTTCGGTTTTGGCACTGCTCACAGGGAGAGCCGTAAACAAGGAAAGCGAAGAGGGTTGAGGAGAGAAAAAGAATGAGAGAGAGCGAGGGAGAGAAAGCAATGAGCAGGACACAAGAAAGCCAAGCATCCGAAGGAAAATAAAAAGCACTGGGCCCTCAGACTGGGAGGCCGAGAAGGGACAAGGGACCAGTTGTGGAGGATTTTGCAAGTTGCTATAGAGACAAAAGGAACCTAATGTTGACAGGCTATTTTTGACTATGGAGGGGATGGCTAGAGCCAATTCTGATATGACACAGTGGCACTGGCAGCTACGGGAGGGGGTGCAAAATGAGTCAGTTGCCCTCCCTGCAAATAAGAACGCAGCCCCTACAAATGACCTTATCCTTCACTCCCCGAATGTCTAGCACTGCAGAGGGAAACAGTGAAAACTGTCCCTTTTCCAATCTTGATTTATACCCTCCCACATTTCACAGATGAAAACCAGGGCATGTCTAGCCAAGCAACATTAGAATGTGTTCAAAATATAGTGGAATACACTGCCTCCTAGTGTGGTGGAGTCTCCTTCTTTGGAGGTTTTTAAACAGAGGCTGGATGGACATCTGTCAGGAATGCTTTGATTGTGTATTCCTGCGTGGCAGAATGGGGTTGGACTGGATGGCCCCCAGGGGTCTCTTCCAACTCTATGATTCTATGAAAATGGTGGAAGTTATGAATGAGGAAGAACAGAAAAGCGAGGAGAGGCTGCAGCAGTTTGCTTTTGCCCTGGCCTACTGGGAAGGGTAAGATCATGCCCTCTCCAATCCTCTCCCCCTGCCAAGTTAACAACAACAAGAAAAACAACAACGTTTATTTATATAAATGCCCTTTTCACCAAAGGTCAGAATATCAGACATATATAGTAAAAACAAAAAACAAAAATGGAACAATAAAACACAACACCAAACCAAATAGAAGAAGAATGGAAACCAATAAGACTCTATTGGAAAAAGAGATGGGACAATTTAAAAGAATTAAACCTCTAAAGCAACAAACAGAGGTTGAAAAAAGCATGCACTATTTTTATGCAGTTTAGATGACAATATTTGAAAATAGAAGTACAAAGGAAAGGTAGTTTTGAATTGGAAAGCAAGTTGTAAAGAAATATCTGAGCAATCCTAGCTAAAGTAGGAAGGAGTAGGAGAAATATCTAGTAGGGAAATGACAATTGTAACTGATCAAGTATTCTGTTATAATTTAACCATATGCAGTATTTGAATAGTAGTGTATTTTTTTTTCCATATAGGTTTCTTTTACGAGAATAGAAAATGTTACTTTAGCCACTGAAAGAATATTCAAACTGTCTGATTATATATGTATAATATATGATCACATACTACAATATATTGAATTATTGTAATGTAATTA
This sequence comes from Gambelia wislizenii, assembly GCA_030847615.1. Classification (NCBI taxonomy): domain Eukaryota; kingdom Metazoa; phylum Chordata; class Lepidosauria; order Squamata; family Crotaphytidae; genus Gambelia; species Gambelia wislizenii. The sequence continues at coordinate 36,363,048 of JAUMIR010000010.1, forward strand.
AAAATAATAATAAAAAACCACAACACTATTAAATGCTAAAATACTAAAATAATATACTAATATACTAAAAACACATTAACGGACTGCAAACTACTTTTGCATTTTTAACTCGGTTTGTGTCAATGGGAGGTAGATGAAGACAAAGGGGGGAAGTTGGAGTAGAAGAGAGAAACCAGGACATTTTAAAAGTAGTTGAATAAGTAGGATGAATGAAGACTGACCCTGCCAAATCAGGACACTTGGGAGGTATGTTGACCACCATCTGAGGTTGCTTGGCTAGGCATCTCTCTGTTTTCATCTGTCCAAGGTTAGAAGGTATGGCACTTTCATTTCTTCATTCATTTAATCTATTTATTCACAGTCTATTTCAAGTGCTGCTGCTGGGGAGATTCCTTAGAAAGCGTAGCCACAGGTTGTAAGGTGTTTCTGTTTTTCTTTATTTTAAATGCAGCAATCTCTGACTAACTTAATTCTTTGCTTGCTTGCCTGAATAGAAAATGCTAATGCAGTGTGCCTTTATTGTCTGCTGCATAATTACCCTATAATAGCACTAAATGCTGCTGAAGATCTTCAAACTGGGGCTGTTTTATAGTCTACAGGTCTCTTCACTGAAAGAGTAAATGTTTTAATTAAATTTTCTTATTCTTATTATTTGGAGACCAATATGTTCTTTTTCAAAGGACGGTTACCAGGTGAAATAACCGACACTGTCTCTTTAATGGCTGTGTAGCAGAGAAAATTTCAACTTGCATGACAAGCAACACTTGCTGAAATTATCATCTTCTACACAACTGTTAAACATACATGAGCCCTGTCCCTTATTCCACCTGGCTATTCTGTGCCCACGCAATGCTGGGAGACAATTTATTGTGTGTGCATGTGTGTGTGTATGTGTCTTCAAGTTGCTTGTCAACATACGGTGACCACCTTAATTTCACAGCCCCTGGTATTCCTTGGTGGTCTCCCATCCAAGGGCTAACCCTGCTTAGCTCCCAAGATCAGACAAGGTCTGGTGCCTTTAGGGTATATAAGTCCCTTTCCTCTTTCCTATTGCTTTTTAATTTACCCAGCATTATCATTATCATCCTTTTGAATGAGTCACTTTGTCTCATAATGTGTCCAAAGTCTCTCTCTGGCTTTTCTTCGCAAACGAAGATTCAGGAAGGACTCATCCCGGGCTTTCTGCAAGCGCGCTGATGACTAAAAAGGCCAATCCGAGATAGACAAGTTCGGTTGCAGAAAGCACAGCAGAAGCTCTCCTTGGGTGATGTTTTTGGGTTGTGATTCTTTCTGTGTTGTCGTTTTTCTTCAAGACTTGTTCGTCGTGAGTTCTCAAATAAGGCTGCAGCATTGTGGATAGTGCGTCTCCATGCCTCCCGATGTGAGGCCAGGGCGGACCATTGTTGGGGATCAATTTGGCCGAGCCTGAGATGTTGTTTCAGGGAGTCTTTGTATCGCTTTTTTGGAGCGCCCTCTTACGTTGACCTGTGGCGAGTTCACCATAGAGTAGTATTTTTGGGAGGCGATGGTCCTCCATCCTAGAAACGTGCCCTGCCCAGCGCAGCTGCGTTCTCAATATCATGGCTTCAATACTGGTGATCCCTGCTTGCTCAAGGACAGCTTCAATTCAGTCATCTTGGCTTCTAGTGAGAGTTCAAGCCTAGTTTGCTGTAGTTTGCCATTTGTCTGTTTATTAGCCTGGTGTGTGTGTGTGTGTGTGCACCTTCAAGTTGCCTGTTGACTTATGGTGACCCCATGCACTTCATAGGGTTTTCTTAGGAAAGGAATCCTCAGAGGTGGTTTTACCAGTTCCTTCCTCTGAAATAGAGCCTAAAGCACCTGGGATTCCTTGGTGGTCTCCCATCCAAGTCCTAACCAGGGCTGACCCTGCTTAGCTTCCAAGATCAGAAGGGAATGGGTGCCTTTAGGGTATTTAGGGCCCAATTTAATCAGTGAGCCAGCAATAATTGGTAAGCCTGCATGTTAGCATCACTGTTGTTGTTATTATTTGAGTGGTTCTGAGTTACTGTACTAGGAAATGACAATGAAAAGAGGAAAACTTTACTTTTTAGCAGAGTATGATAGCTTTTCTTAATTAGACTGGAAGTTATATTGGTTCATTACCAAAGGAAACATTCTCTAAAATAAAATCTATATTAGGTCTTGGGTAATGTGCTATGCACTAATTAAACTGAATGTTGTTAATTAGAGAAAGGGTTCATGATTAATTGACGACAAATTACTCATTACGTTGACTCTGGCCTTCTTGAAATTGGACAATATGTCTTTCTCTAGGGTGTAGGTAAGAGAATTTAAGAGTTGTTTAAACGTATAGGCTGGTGGAATAGAATACACAGACATAATACAAACCCCAACTTCTCTGGCAGCTTCGCTATTTTTTACAATTTTACGAATCACGCCTATTATAAGAAACCAGACTCAGCTGATATCTGTAAAGAGAGCCTACGGGGGTAATGACCTATTTTCAAAATAAATACAGCTCTTGTGACTCAGGGATATAAGTCGAAGTGATGAGTCACTGGACGTAGCAATATTCAAAACTCTCTCCCTGTGCCATCTTTTCCTTCCAAGCTCCTATTCCCATAAATTGACAATGCATAAAAAAAGACTAAATAATATCTCTTTATTGCTGGAGTAGAGCCAGAGCAGGAAAGGAGGAAAGGGTAGTTACAGCTTAAAACACCAGCAACCTAGATCAGCTTTTTCTTGGATTACATTAGAAAGAAGATTATCTATGAAATATACCTCTGAGATTAGGTTTAGAGTACCCAGTAACCTTAGAGAAGTGTCAAAGTAGTAGTTTGTGGATCCTTGAATTTTCCATAGGCTTAGCAATGAATAGAATGTAATTATTTAAACAAGTGCATGTGCGCCTTCAAGTAATCTGTCAATATGTGGCAACCCTGTGAATTTCAGAGGGTTTTCTTAGGCAAGGAATACTCAGAGGTGGTTTGCCACTTGCCTTCCTCTAAAATATAACCCTACAGCACCTTATCAGTCTCTCATCCTGGTACTAACCAGGGATGGTCCTGCTTAGCTTCCAAGATCAAAGAAGATCTGGTGCCTTCAAGGTAGAATTGTACCCCAACTAAAAATGTAAGTGGAGACGTCTAGGATGTCCAGGTTGTAAGATGTATGATGAAGACTTTGGGTAAACCACTTAACATTTCTACAGTATAATGGCAACAGTGTTCATTAGTGGTGGAGAAAGCAGGGAAATTGCAGTCATGGGAAGACAGTGGCAGGTGGTGGTTTTCAGTGGCAGGCCATTGAATCCATATTTTAATCCAGGCTTTATCCTGGATCCAGGGAGTGCTTCGCACTGATGCGCAGCATATAAATATCAATGCTATTGCTATTGCTTTAAGGAGCTCTCCGGGGTGCTGAACAGTATTCCTAAATGGACCGTGTCCAGAGGAGGGTGACCAAAATGGTGGGAGGCCTGGAAGCCATGATGCCCTATGAGGAGCATCTTAGGGAGCTGGGTATGTTTAGCCTGGAGAAGAGAAGGTTAAGAAGGGACATGATAGCTATGTTTAAATAGTTGAAGGGATGTCATTCTGAGGATGGAGCAAGCTGGTTCTCTGCTGCTCCAGAGACTAGGACATGAACAATGATAAAACAATGCGGTTATAAATACAGGTTGACACCTCCTCCCCATCCATGGATTCAGTATCCAGTTTCACCTACCCACATCTGAAAAAAATATGTTCTCTCTAGGCATCTCCAGGTCCTACAATATGTTTCTGTGGTCAACCTCTGGTGTTTGTCTCATTGAAAATAATGGGGTTTTCTATTATCTATGATTTCAGGTATCCATGGCAGGGTGTGGGTGGTTCTTGGAATGTATCCCCTGCAGATACAGCAGTTGACCTGCATTACAATACAATTATTATTATACAGTTGTCCCTCCGTATCCACAGATTTAAGTATTCACAGCTTGAAAATATTCTTTAAAAAACAATAATCCAAAAAGTAAACCTTGATTTTGCCATCTTCTCTAAGAAGGGACACCATTTTGCGATGCCATTGCATATAATGGGACTTGAGTATTCATGGATTTTGGTATCCATGGGGCGGGGTGTGTGTGTCCTGGAACCAAAGCCCAGCGAATATGAAGGGACAACTGTATCACAGTTATTTTGTGACATTGCCATGTCACGTAATGTTAAGGTTATTTGTTGTTGTGTACCTTTAAGTCATTTCCGACTTATGACGACCCTAAGGTGAAGCTATCATGTGGGGGTTTTTTTTGGCAGGATTTGTTCAAAGGGGGTTTGCCTTTGCCTTCCTCTGAGGCTGAAAGAGTGTGATTTGCCCAAGGTCATCCAGTAAGTTTCCATGGCTGAGTGGGGATTCGAACCCTGGTTTCAACCCTAGTCCAACATCTAAACTACTACACCACACTGGCTCTCATTATATTGAGCCAAAATAAAAGAATGCCATCCAGTAAACTAAACACTTCCCCTCTATCAATATTCAATAGTTTTTTCCTTCTCTGATACTGCCAGTTCTCTTAAGCCATGATATTCTTCTTGTTGTTACTCCCTATCTGCTGGTTTTCCAGACCTTTCAAACTGTCCACATATTTCCACGCTAATGTCAGCCACCATGAGGATTAGGCACTTGCTTTAGACATAGGAACAAAGCTAATTTTCAGAAAGTTAAATGCTGCTGAGCTGCCCCACGATTAACTATGTATGCACAATGGTATAGTGTCTCATGCATTCTTGCCTCCATTCACTTGCTTTCTGTTGTTTCCTACGCCACTTGTCACATGGCTTGCTGGGGGATTCTGGGAGGGTGGGTTGGAGTCTGAAAAAGATATTTTTCAAGCTTTGTACTGATTCATGCCATGAACACCCTCATTTGCCCACCAAAAAAGCTTTATTTTGGGTTCTTTCATTGGGCAAATTCTCAAGTCAGATGAGGTTCAAATGCCCTGTATAGATTCAGCTGCATCAAAATAAAAGTCATCATGCCCAGTATAAAATTTGTTTCTGGTCTCAAAAGCATCTCCTTTGCACAATTGAGCCTTTGTGTTGTTGTTGTTGTTTTCGACTGACATTTCTGAGTCTGGTACTTCTGATAGGCTGCTTCACAGGCTTTCATCTACCTTGTCCAACTTCCACATGTCAACAGGTAGAATTTCAGTTACCTCCATAACTGTTTCTGTTTCCTATAGGTAATACTCCCCTTCTTTCTACAGCACTGCCCATCTACCCATGCATTCTCAATTAATATTCTCTAAATTTTAAGTTATTTAACAGTTCAAGGCAGACTTGATATCCTAGTGTTCCTGTTTCTAGTGTAGATAGTTTCTCCTCCCTGCCAAAATTTGGAAATTAATTTGGACAAGAGTCACCCTTCCTTAGCCCCAGAACCTATCATTTGAGCAATTGAACCTGTTTTCAAATTCATCTTCCTTAAAGATGTGAAGTGGTCAGGAAGGGAAGGTCTCTGAGCATGTGCAAATTCCTTTGCCTCAGCATTTTAAAAAGCCATGTCTTTCCCCCCTCCTTCTGATCGTCTCTCCTTCTTTTTCTGCTCACCATCCCTGCAGCTTTCACCTTTTTTGACCCAAATGACCCAGCGTGTCAAGAGATTCTCTATGACCCCATCACCACAGTCCCAGAGCTGTTTGCCATCATCCGGCAGTGGGTTCCGCAGGTACAACACAAGATCGACATCATCGGCAATGAAGTAAGTAATGGGAACGGCGTTGGGGTTGTAACGTGTTTGGCTCTACAGGTTGGCTCACAATGCCCAAGGAAAGGAGAGAGTGTAGTACTAGATAAGAAGTGTAACACTGTACTTGTGCTAGAGGGAGCAACCGTTTTCTGTAAACGTCGGCACTTTTCTTTCCTATGTGCCTGTCACTAAAATCCACAGGAGATGGGGTGAGGTGAGGCCAACAACTCCCAGCCATCATCTGGGAATAGCGGAGGAACAACACGGAGCCTTGGATCAATCCCCCTCCCCCGAAAATCTCAATTTATTTGATTAAATGAATCACTTTTCTGTGTACCAAGGCCCCTAAAGAGGTGTACAGTAATATGTATTGGAAATATTCTTTAAAGGCAGGTTTGAAACATCTTTAAAACCCACTTTTAAAAATCAAAGCCATAGGAAATGTGGCCCTCTTTGCAAATTTCAACCATGGCATCCCTTTGTAGGGAGTTCCACAGTCAAGGTGCTGCTACCAAGAAAGCCCTGTCTTGTGTAGTCACCAGAGTAGCTTTGCAGGGTGGTGGGACCTACAACAGGGCCTTTGGTGAAGATGTTAACTTCTGGACTAGGTGCATAGGGGATCTTCATCTCTAGTACAGTGCAAACGCTGTAAAAGAGATGCTATGGAGGGGGTAAGGGAGAGGAAATATTTTTCAGAGGCACAGTTGGACCCCTGTATACGTGGAACCAATATCTGTGGTTTAAGTTATCCACGGGACACAAAATAGGGACACATATCGCACTGGAAAATGCCTAGAGAGTTGCATTGGAAAATGCCTAGGCATCTTCTACGTCCACTAATGAAACTCTATGGTATGTTTTTACTGGACGTCCTTTATTTTAATAGGATTTGCTCTTATCCGCGGCTTCTGGCATCCGCAGTAAGTCCAGGAATCAAACCGCTTCAGATATGGGGTCCAACTGTACGCAAAGACCAGCCCAAATCTAAGTGGATATTATCCTTAATCTCGGATGCTCACCAGACCCACAGAAGAGCAGCAGAAGATGGAGATACCCGAGGAAGGATCCTTATATGTCTTGGTCTTGTGTCTTCTCCAGATCTTGAAGCGTGGCTGCCACGTCAATGACCGGGATGGGTTGACAGACATGACGCTGCTCCATTATGCTTGCAAGGCTGGCGCACATGGCGTTGGTAAGGAAATGTACAGAACCATCAACCTCTGTTTTTGGTCATGGTGTGTCCCTGTGAGGTACATCTTCACCTGTGAGGTACATCTTCATCTTTCTTACTTCCACCCCTCCTCGCAGGTGACCCCGCCGCTGCCGTTCGTCTCTCAAACCAACTGCTGGCTTTGGGTGCGGATGTGACTCTGCGCAGCCGCTGGACCAATATGAACGCCCTCCATTATGCTGCCTATTTTGATGTCCCGGAACTCATCCGCATTCTCCTAAAGGCTTCCAAGCCCAAAGGTAGGACATTAAATACCAAATTAAGGTTGTACTTATCACAAAGGGGAACAGACTTCCTCTTAACTACATTTTTGACTAGGATTGTAATGTTTAATCCATTAGTAAGTTAGATGAATTTATATATTTTTTAACTGCTGGGTGAAGGTGCATCCTATTTTTTTAAAAAAGCCCAATTGACATTTCTTACTATAGTTTTAATTTTTAATGCAAGTACTTCCAGAAATTGCAGCTGGCAAGCATCTTCTAAAAATAAGAAATGCTCTATCCTATCTCCTGTACATACAGAAGACATCTGATGAGGTGGACTTTAGTCTACAAAAGCTTATTAATTAAAAATTTCTTCTTATTATTAAGTCTCCAAGCTGCAACTGGGTTCCTTTATTTCTTTTTTACAAAGAAGACAAAACCTCTTCTAAGATAATTCCTGCTATAGTGTCTATTTATACCATTTTGAAAAAAAAACAAAGCAAAACCCACATGCTTCTTGTTTCAGAGATATTGGCTGCTGACACACTGCAGAAATAGTGCAGTTTGACACTTTAACTATCATGGTTTCAGACTATGGAGTCCTGTAGTTTCTTTTGGTGCCAAAGCTCTCTACCAGAGAAGGCTAAATGTTTCACCAAACTACAAATCCCAAAAATCCATAGCATTGAGCCATGGTAGTTCAAGCAGTGACAAACTGCATTTATTGCTGCAGTGTGGCAGTAGCCACTGTAATTCCCATATGAAAATTCAATCAATAGATCAATCAAGACTTCTTTAGTCATGTTACAGACTAAATTTTGGGTGGCAAAACAAGCAGGTTTCTCTCTACTCTCGCCATTTCGGAGCAGGTTTATCTGCTGAGTAGAAATGTTGACCCACATTGGTTAACAGTAAATGCAGAAGAAAGGAGTGATAGTTATTCCAGATTAATAGATTTGGCATAGACCATAAAACCAGATTCTTCTATGCATTGTCAAGATACACAATCTTGTGTAAGAGAGTCCCTGCTACTCTCCAGATCCTGCTTTGTTCCTTCTTCATGAAAAAGAAGTTTTAAAACCAATGCTCTATAGCTTGATTCTACAATATGGAAGATAAATAGAATCTGGGAGTTTTGGCCACGTGCATGCAGTTCGACTATGCTTGTACTTGTTAGTGGGAATCCAAAAATATTTGTTTGCCAAATGCAGATGTCAGCCAGATGTTCTAGACAGCAGCTTGGAATGAAGGAGGGGAGGCATGTGGTAAATGTACCAGTGATGGGAGCACCCCACTTTTTGCTGGAGATATAAAATTTCTGGAGATGTTGAAGGCATGAAAAAAAAACCTCCCCCTGTGCTTCATTTTTTTTTTCAGGGGAATGGGGATACACACCTGGCTAATATAAAATATTTTGTCTCCTCTAGTCTACCATAGTGATAAGGAGACATAAAGCATTTATTCCCATGAAAAGAATGGAGAAAAGGAAACCAGGGACTGAAATGTTCAGATGCTATGCACTGCCTCACCTAAAAGTCTCCCTGTTATGTGGTTTTTAGAAGTAATTTGGGAAGAGTAAATATATGAACACCTTGTTTTAAATAGTCCAAAATTTGATTTTTAAAAAAATTTCAATTTTTCTGGGGAAAAAAAGGGTTTTATTAAAAAAAAGGCGCAGGAGGACGAGACAGCTTTTTTGCCACATTTTCCCCCCAGGCTTTCCCTGGGCCTTCACATCTTTAGCTTTTGCTGGTATGTCTTCTGCAGCTTTTCAACACCTTTTCTTCCAGCCATTATAGGAGTGGGGGCTTATGATGGGAGAAAGCTGGCTATTCAGTAAAAATATCAGAGGCACATGATTTCAGGTGGTTCTTCAGGTACCTTGGCCCCAAACCACAGAGGGCTTTATAGGGCAAAACCTGAGGAGGCACCTAGACATTAGAGAGGATGTTTTCGGTACTGGTGAGCATCATTCCCCTTGGCTCTGTTCTAGTTAGTAATCTGCTCAGGGTATTTTGAACAGTCTTCAAGGGGCAGCCCCATATAGATGGGAGAATCAGAATGCAAAGACAAGAGATCTTGTACAGATCAGTATTGCATGGTTTTCACTTCCTTCCAGATCCTTGTTTTATACAGAACCTAACATACTGTAAGTACCTTCATTCTTTATTTACCTACCTGTTGGATTAACACCCCACCTTTCTCCCAAAGAACAGCACTCAAGGCTGTTCTTTGTGAAAACATGAGGAATGTGAATGCCGGCAGGTTGCTTTTAATAGCTGCTTGATCTGTGTGTTTCCCCCCCTTTAAGTTCTCAACTCAACGTGTAGCGATTTCAACCACGGGACGGCCCTACACATTGCTGCTTCGAACCTGTGTCTGGGGGCCGTGAAGTGTCTCCTTGAACATGGAGCCAACCCTGCTGTCAGGGTGAGGAAAAGACATTAATTGTCTTAATGAGTGGGAGATGGGGGAAGTGTGCCTGTGGAGGGTGGGCTGAAGGAATATAGGAATATAGGAGAATGCCATCCGCATTCTCTGGGCTTAGAGGGACAGGACCCCTGTGAACGTAGAAAAACTGCCAATATCTCTACCCCCCACCCCCCAAATCCCCATATTTAACACACACAAAAAGTATGATAAACAGATTCAACCCACTGCAGATGACTGGTGGATCTTGCCGCCACCTCTGCTGATGCCCTACGCCATTTGTATTAGGGACTTACAAGCCTCGCCGCACGTTTGCAGTCCCTCTCAGTCTCACGAGGTTTGCAGTCCCTATTAAAAATGTCATAGGGCAGCAGCAGGGGTGGCAGGAAATAATCAATGAAAAATCAAATCCACAAAAAACTAAACTGACTGTGAGGTTGTCTAGACGGCAAAAATACTCCTCATAGAATTTGAGGAGAATATGATTTGTCTTAATGAGATCCCACATCACTCCGCTGTATTTGGAAGGATGGAGGCAAAAGCCTAAAAAACAAAATCTATGCAGGAAAAGCCTTTGCGGCTTCCCCCAAAGTTTTTAAAAAGCTCTGCGGGGAATTCGCATTCCTGCTCATTGGAACATCCAATTCACTTTGCTGTGCATTCCCGATAAGAGTGGAAGTGGAAAGCTGATTGATAGGATGGGTGCAAGGGGTGGAGTTTGCTGGCAAGGCAAGCATCCAGAACCGCCATGTTGGATTTTCGCCATAGCAATTGTGTGCTGAGGTGATGAAGCAGCCTTTTTTCTTTTTTCCTATCTATTTAAGTGGAATATCACACTTCTGCACCTTGGATATGCTTTTTTTTGAAAACCGTTCAGCAGTGGCAGGTGTTGACAATAAAAACACGAGCAACTCACTCATGCCCACCTTCTTAATTTGCAGGCATGCCCATTTGAACAACGAACATGGATAGCTTTGCATGTCTCCAATCTTGCCAAAAAATCATCGAGACAAATGAAGGCTGCTGCAAATTGTCATTAGTGCACATCAATCCACATTTTATAGCCTCGTATAGACAAGCCCTGTATCGTTAGTACCAGTAGAGTCCAGATCCCCTGAGTTCTAGACAGCATTGTTGAGATGGACAACTTTTCTCCTGACCTCCCTGCTGCTTCCTCTTCCTCCCAACAGAACAGCAAAGGCCAGGTCCCAGCTGACGTGGTGCCAGACCCAATGGACATGACCCTGGATAAGGCTGAGGCTGCCATGATAGCCAAGGAGCTGAAACAGCTGCTTCTGGATGCCGTACCTTTGAGCTGCAACCTCCCCAAGGTCACTCTGCCCAACTATGACAACATCCCAGGCAACCTCATGCTCATCTCCCTTGGCCTCAAGCTTGGTGACCGGGTCCTTGTGGATGGGCAGAAGGTAAGGATGGGACAGGCTTCAGTGGGTTTCTCTCTAGGAGTTGGGGTGTGTATGTTAACTGTTTCCCATCATGCCTATCTGTGGGCTGCTAGGATGGGGCTGAGTTTGAGAAGCCTGCTGTGGTATCATCTCCAGAGTCTGGTTGGTCATCTGTGGCCTCTTTCAGCATGGAAGCCATGCATGGTCTACCCTTACCATTGACTGCTAGTCACATCCAGTGGGCCAGCTTTTCTTGTCCTCAACTGGACAAAAGAAGGACATCTCAGCACAAACTTGAGAGCACATCCTGGAACCTTCTGGATGTATTTGAGTAGATTCCTGAGAAAGCTGCACCAGACATGGATGAGACCTCAGAGGAGAAAGGGGACCTGATTTTAGTACTAGTGTTTGCTTGTCAAAGGGACTTCAGAAGATGCTGATAGCTTTCCTGAGACTATGAGAAAGATTACTGTTTTGAACTACAACGTCTAGAAAACCCCCAGCTATTATGTCTACTGGCAACGCTGGTGGAGGGGTGGAGGAATTTGGGATCAGTGCTCCAAAAAAGCACCTTTTCCAAGTTCTCATTCTATCTGAGGAGTCCTCAGTATTGGAAGAGCCTATGTTCCTTAACTAGTCCCGTTCTTTGTTCATGGATGACCAGTCTATCTCTGGATAGAGGTACAGTGTTTGTCTGGTAATACATCAAAATATACCCTGAGGTCTACTTCTGAGGAGAAAGCATGCTCTGAATCCAGCCTTTAATGGCAAGCCAGGAAGGAGCAGAGCAGCAATATCACCTCTATAGTGTCTCACTTGTAGCCTAGCCCCTGTTGAGGAAACCATGTCTCTCCTCCTATTCTCCACACTGGACAGCTCCCGTGCTAACCTCAACTACTTTCTCTTTGATGCCCATGGGAGTCTGAAGCAGGATTTCACCTCTCTGTCAGGGACACAGGACTCTTCTGCAATGCTAATGAGGACTGTAGGATATGGCCTCAAACCATACAGGGAGCTGACATGACAGATGCCCCTTGGATTGAGCTATCCCTGATGGATGCCTAGTCTGCCTGGATGCCTATAAAGTTGGGCCGGCCCTTAGCTGGGGGTATGTGTTGCCATCAATATCAGAAGATGCACCCATTAAGGGAGACCAGACAAGCACTTCAGTAGATGTCCAGATCAGAGCTTCGAAAATTTACTTTTTCAGACTACAGCTCCCAGTAGCCTCTGAATTGGCTATTGCGGTGGTTCTTAATCTTTTCTTTACCAGGGACCCCCTTTAAATATATTTTGTTGCCATGGATCACCCCCAAGACTTAACTCAATATTTAAAACTATAATAATAATACCTGATAATAATAATACAATTACACCATCCATTAAGCTTTCCCTCAGGGGCACTATAGGGGGAGGGAAGACTTTTTTCCTGCTTCTTCCTGCAAGTTTGTGGCTGGAGCAAATTGAATGGCAATGTGCAAGCCAAACCAGCCAGCCTTTGCTTTGGCTTCTGTCATATGGCTGCTCCATGCAGAGAGGAGGTGGGCCAAGCAACCTTAAGCCTTGTGGACCCCTTGTGAGAACATTGCAGACTCCTGGGGGTCCCCAGACCACAGGCTAAAAACCATTGGGCTACTGTATATACGCAGAAAGATGCTTCCATTGCTGGATCTCCATTGATAAATCAGAGCCAGGAGATTTCTTCTGGTACTTTGATATTCCGTCATTGCACTAAGCATCCCATTCGCTGAAGGCTCCAAGTACATGCAAAATGTGCCCAATTCCCCTTACACCAGTGTTAGCCCTAGAAAGTTTTGTGTGACAGGTTGTTCTCCACAGTTATGTTCTTCTCTCCATATGACCTGATCCCATCATGCTTTGCAACAGGTGGGCACCTTGCGTTTTTGTGGCACCACAGAGTTCGCAAGCGGCCAGTGGGTAGGCGTGGAACTGGACGAACCTGATGGCAAGAATGATGGCAGCGTGGGAGGAATCCGTTACTTTATTTGTCCTCCAAAGCACGGTAATTTTAAAACAGAGCTCTGTGTGCATCCGGCACCAATAGGCTTCCTCCTTCAGATCCAGCACTTATCAAATATCAAAGCAATAATGAAATGTACTGTGTGGGTTACCTTGGCTGAGCTGGGCTGATACTGGAAGGCATGGCAAGGGTAGGAACTCTCCAGTGCTGAAGCCTAGCTGTAAAATAGGTTCAGCACCATGGAGAGATCCTTCAGAGCCTGCCCTTATCCATGGTGCTGAATCTGTTTTGCGGATAGGATTCAGAACCCTGCATTGTTCCTTTAAAGGAGTGGATTCATCCAGGGTGGATTCATCTCCCCATTGATGTGGACTCCACCAGCATAGTGGCTATATTTTAAAAGCACAGATTAAAAACAGCTACACATAATTGTTAGTTGCAACTCATTACTTTCAAGCTCCAAGGCCTCTCCCCATACAATAATTTGCACAACTCTCCCCGCACAATCATAGAAGTCATAGAATCATAGAGCTGGAAGGGGCTCCATGGGCCATTGAGGGCAACCACGCTCTCAGTGCAGGATCTCTAGCTAGCAGCTAGCTGTCCAGCCTCCTTCTGAAGATGTCCAGAGAAAGGGACCCCGTTGCCCTTCTTGGTAATTGGTTCCATTGCTGAACCACTCTTGCCTTCAAGAAGTTCCTTCTAACATTCAATGGAATAATTTGCAAATGGCTCTCACCAGTATAGATTTAAGAACCCCCTGTTTTTCCTTTTTCTCCCTTGCTGTCTCAGGAGTGTTTGCCTCTGTGTCCAAGATCACCAAAGCTGCTGACCAGACGCCTTCCTCAGTCACTTCCACCCCACGGACCCCCCGCATGGACTTCTCCCGCATGACTGCCAAGGGCCGTAAGGAGAAGGACAAAGACAAGAAAGGTAAGATGGTGGGACTGATGCATTCAGAGGTCACCAGGGGATGCCTCCAAACAGGAGCAAGTAGGATTCCTGGTGGTTTCTCTTCTCCTGTTCCCATGAGTTGCTAAACTGCTCAGATCTCCAATTGCCAAGGTGGGAGGGTGCAAAGCAGACAGGACTGGTTTTCAGAAAATAAGGCTTAGGCTCAGACTACCTGAAAGATGGTCTCTCCTTGTATGAACCTGTCAGAGTCTTAAGACTGTATTTATTGTATTTATTTATATTTATTTATTTGAGTCACCATAGAGTTGTGCTGGAGGATCCATAAAATGCCTAGAGAGGCTGCTTCCAGCTTGACTCTATAGTAACTTCCAGTGGAAATTACCATAGAGTTGTACTGGAGGACCTAGGAAATGCCTAGAAAGATCATATTTTTTGGACGATGGATAATTGAAACTGCGGGTACCAGTCCTGTGCATACAGGGGCACAGTGAAGATGTCCTATTGACTCAAGTTATAACGCTGATCACAAATAATTATATGGCAAAACATTCTGTCAGAAGGAGGGAGAGAGAAGTTTGTCCACCAGAGACTCATAGGAATCTCCCCCAAGTATTTATCAGACAAAAGCATCTTATTCTCCTTTCTGTTTCCATCTGTGCAGCTCTCAGGAAGAAGTCCTTATCTGTCGGCAGCCTGGACCGTGAAGGACTGAAGATTGAGATTGGAGATCAAGTCCTGGTGGCGGGACAGAAACAAGGAGTCATTCGTTTCTATGGGAAGACTGATTTTGCACCAGGTGAGAAAGGCAGGTGGGTTGGGTGGAGGCAGCTGGTAGTGGTGGGGAGAAGGATTGGGACTGACTTGTAAAACCTTTAAAAAAAAAAAACCCAAACCCTGGGAGACATAAATTGGCTCTCATTTTCAAAGTGCCAGGTTCAACATTTCCTTCCATCACAGAAATTGTACTACAAGCATTCAGAGTGTGGTGGAGTCTCCTTCTTTGGAGGTTTTTCAACAGAGGCTGGATGGCCATCTGTTGGGAATGCTTTGATTGTGTATTCCTGCAAGGCAGGGGTGAGACTGGATGGCCCCTGAGGTCTCTTCCAACTCCATGATTCTGGCAGCGTTGTTCTGTCTGCCACAGGTTTGTTGTATCATTGTAGTTAAGCTGACTCTTGGAAATAAGAGCAGCCTACTTCACACGGTTGTTGTTGCTTTTTGGATTTTTTTTTTTTTAACAATAGTAAAGGTTGCAAAACAATCTGGAGGATTAAAGCTGTAGTCTTTTGGAAGTAAGTCCCTGTTGAAATATAGAATCCTTAATTCTGTCAGAGCCACAGCTTCTAGGAAGGGTATGCTCCAAGGATGTTGGTTATTTGAAAGCCTCTTTACTGCTTTGCCCTGTTGTGCTACATGGGTTTGTTGGCAAGAGCATGACAGAACGGACCCCATGGTAGGTATTGGGTTGCAAGTTTATCAGCTAGGAGTCTGCAGTCAAAATACTCATGGTATGATTCAAAGAAAAATGTGGATTTCGGCCTTCCTTTCTACCATGGTTCTTGGCCTTTATTGCTCGTCTTAATTCAGGGGTCCCTACTACCCCTTTTCAATCTTGAGCATTATCCCATCAAAATATTATTGTCCTTAGAGCCCAGCAGGAGTTTTATTTTTCCCCTCAAGGATAGTGTACTACAAACATTCCCTGAGCCAGTGGCGGACATGTTTCTGAGCATCCTATGTCAGTTTATGGGCTCAGCTAATCGCATCAGAGGCTTCGCTACTAGAAGAACGCAACATAGAGAATTAGCAAAAGTAAATATAGCCCCCCGCCCGCCATATCTGCGGAAGATAGGTTCTTCGATTTATCATGTGTAAGTGAAACTACGGATAATAGAAAACCCTATTAAAATAAAGGTCTTCCTGTATAAACATATCATTGAGTTGCATTGGAGGATCTAGTAATTCCTAGAGAGGACACCTCTCTAGGCATTTCCCAGCACAACTCTATGGTATGTGTCCCCTATTTTGTGCCCCTTGGATAGCTGAAACTGGATATTGAATATGGGAGGCGACCTGTATAGACCACATGTATCTCCTCTTCCTCCATCTCTCTCCAGGCTACTGGTTTGGTATCGAACTTGACAAACCGACTGGCAAACACGATGGCTCTGTCTTTGGCGTTCGCTATTTCACATGCGCCCCTAAGCATGGAGTCTTTGCTCCTCCTTCCAGAGTCCAGAGGTGGGTTGGTTTGTTCTAAATGCTAGAAATTCAGGAGGTGTTTAAAGAGAAGATAGAGTTTCTTTGCAAACACAGAGGGGATTCTATTCCCTCTTTTACTTAGTAACTATAATAGATGAACGAGTGTAAGGTGTCAAAGGTTCCCCAGCAATTCTGTTTTTGAGATGTTATAAAAACTAGCTGTGGATCCAGCTACACTTTCCTTTTATCTGTCAGTTTTGTCAATACATTCTGTTAGAGCTCCTTAATCCCCTTTTTAAAACTATGCATCTCTGGGTTCCAGAGAGCGAGTGCCAATGGGTAATTTTAGATTCTGGAATTACATACCTTCCAACATTTGACAGATGAAAACTGGGACCAAGCAGCATCAGATTGTGGTCAAGAAGGCAAAAGTTATTAATGAGGAAGAACAAACAAGCTAGGAGAGGCTGCAGCAGTTTGCTTTTGTCTGAGCCTACAGGGAATGGCAAGATTCTACCCTTCCTTTCCTTCTACTTTTGCAGTTTGAACTCAGTTTGCAGCAATTGAAGTAAGCTGAGGGAAAAGGGAGAAAGTGGAAGAAGGAAAGGGAAACTGGGACATTTTAAAACAGCAGAGAAAGTGGGACAGCAGAGGATGAATCAGGGCTATCCCTGCCAAATTGGGACAGTTGGAGTGCATGAAATTAGTGGTCTTCCACAGGGGAAGGTGCTATCTGAAGAGCACTGTAGTTTGCGCATCATGTGTTGCAAAATTATGGGAAGCCCAGTCAGCTGCATTGGAGGACCCACCTGGTCATTGTCCTGACTGGGATCTTGGACTTCTTGGTCCTGCCTTGATGATACCACTGGTTTCAGAGGGGGAGCTGGATGGTTCCAGGTATCAATTCCTTGTTATGCTGATGTTTTTCCTAAACTGGGAGTTAATGGTGATAATTTCTGCTTCAGAATCGGAGGCCCAAAGGATGCCCAGGGAGATGGCACTTCAGCGAAGAAGGTCCACCAAGTCACTAGTAGGTACACCCTGGATTTGCTCCTCATCACTGTTTACTTTCACTAGTAGGGGCCCTTGCACACTACGTAATTATAGCACTGCTAGCTGTACCCAGCGTAACATACACTGTTAGTGTGCACTGAATTTCTATAAGAACCAGCTATTATCAACATCATACTTTCGTACAGTAGCAGCAGGTCCTTCTCTTCTCTTATATTTTGGCTACCTGTTAACATAGGAAATCCTTTACTGCACATTCCTTCTTGGGTATAGGACTTAATCTGCAATACTATTAGCACAGCATAAAATGAGATGGCTTATGCAGCTCATTGTTTCGTTGCTCCCAGTGCAATGGTTGGCCATCCAACAGAGGCTATGATTGGTTGGGTATGTTTCCTAAGCGGCCAATCAGCTCACTGGGAAAGAAAACATATCCAAGCCTTTTATACATACCCAAGCACATATATATATATATTAATTGCTGTGTGTCCATCCTATGAATATCCTGGGGTTTGCAATTTAGGGAGGGGCATTTCAAACTCTCATCCACAGACCTCCAGTGCCTCAACAGACTACAAATCCCAGGATTCCCTAGGATTCAGCCATGGCAGTTTAAATGGAATCATAGTACTATATTTCTCTAGTGTGGAAGGGCCCCAGGACTCACTGGCTAACCTCCCTTTTTTCCTGTGCTTTTAAAAATTGCTTCTAACAAACAGATATTTGACAGGTGACAGTCAGAGCTAGTCCTGCAGTTAGGCAGAGTGAAGCAAACTGGGTCAGGTGGCAAATGTATTGGTTTATACGAGTTGTGAGCCACTTTGAATCCCATGCCTGGAGAAAAGGAGGATATCCATCCACCCACCCATCCATCCATCCTCTACAATCCTGGATGCAGGGTCTTAACCTCTGGATTTCCAGTGACCCAAAAGGTGTCATACCAAGCAGGAGAGAGAGAGGAAGATATGAAAAAAAGGAGGTATCATGCATTGAGTTTTCATCCCCCTTGCGTTTTCAAAGGTTTCCCTCCACCTTTTCTCTCTTTTGCAGTCTCACAGCCAAAGCGCAACTTCACAGCAGTCAGAACCCCGAAAGACATCACATCAGAAAGCTCCATCTCTAGGTAAGAGCCATAGGAGTTAAGCACACTTCTCCCTAAAACCTCTTTGTCGTCATTATGTGCCTTCAACGCAACACACACACATGGCAACCCTGTCACAATTGTAAGTTTTTACTGGCAAGATTTCTTCAGAGGAACAATAAACACACATAGCTGGGTTAGTCTGTTGCAGCATACAGAAGTGTAAAGCAATCCTGTCATGCCTTTGAAATGGACTGAGAGAAAGAAATGGCTAGCATACGTTTTCATGGACTCCAGTTCATTTCATCAAATGCATGCATCGGATGAAGTGGACTGGAATCTATGAAAGCTTAAGCTAGAAATTTCTTTTTCTCAGTTAGTCTCCAAGGTACTACAGCATTCTTTTAATAGGAAGTACAAACACACATGTAAACCTCGTTGCTTCAATGGGTCTACTCTAGTTAGGACTAGTAACTGGATTCAGACTCCTGTTTGCCCCTTTATGGGAGAAGGACAGGGAAACTCGTATAAAAACTGTAAACCACCAGACAATGGTGTTGTGACCACCTGGGGAAGACAGAGTCCTGGATTTGGAACCTAGGAGAGCTAGATTCATCTTCAGAGCTGGAGGTTCCTGACCTGTTTTAGGTTGTATCCACAATTACAAAATTATAGCAGTTTGGATGCAGTGCCATGGCTGCATCCCATAGAATCCTGGCATTTGTAGTTTGAAATATTTAGAATTCTCCCTCAGAGAGCTCAAGTTGTTTCCGACTTACAGCAACCCTAAGGCGAACCCATCAGTGTTTTCTTGGCAAAATTTGTTCAGAGGGAGTTTGACTTGTCTTCCTCGAAGGTTGAGAGAGTGTGGCTTGCCTGCGGTCAGCCAGTGGGTTTCCACGACTGAGTGAGGAAATAATCCAGTTTTGACACCACTTGAACTGCCGTAGCTCAGTGCCATGAAATTCTGGGATTTGTAGTTATGTGAGATATTTAGCCCTCTCTGTCAGAGAGCTCTGGTGTCACAACAAATGACAAATCCCATGATCCCACAGCATGGAGCCATGGCAGTTAAAGCGACGCCATACCGGATTATTTCAGCAGTGCACATGAAGCCATAGTCCGATGCATAAAATGCTATGCCATGCTAACCCCCCTTCAGAGAACTCACCAAACTACAAATCCCAGGATTCTGTAGGAGGCAGCCATGGCAGTTAAAGTGGAATCAAATTGCTATAATTCTGCAGGATGAAAACACTCTCTGGAATTCCTGAAAATGCATCTTGTCTCTCCCCAGCGGGATTAGCTCCTGCCTTCTCCCACTGCATCATCATTAGTCACGAAAGGAACATCTCCCCACTTTTTCTCTTTGTCTCCTGCAGGTTACTTTTCTGCTGCTGGTTCCCATGGATGCTGCGTGCTGAGATGCAGTCGTAAAAAATCCCCCCTGTGTCCTCTTCCTTCCTTCCTTCCTTCCTTCCCTCCTTCCTATTCCTCTTTTCCCTGCTGTTTCTTCGCTCTCCAAGTAATCAAAGACTGCTCTTCGGTTCTTTTTTTCTCATCTCTCCTTCCCTGGTTGCTGTTCTAGTGAACCCCAGTGCCTTGTTAAAACATAGTTAACACCATCCTACCCACCTCCCCAGGTAGTTTGTGAGAAATGCCTATTCTTAATTAATAGCTCATCTGTTTCCTGGCACACATACCAATGATAGGATTTGGGCTAAATAGGTCTCTTCTAGCATCTCCTTCTTTGTCATAATTGGCCATGAAAGCTCACATAATTAAAAGAAAAGGATTTATCACAGGGATAGGACAGGCCTTGTGGGTATGGTCTCAAGAGAAGTCTCGGCTCTTTTCCCCTGGCATGGATAGAAAAGAATCAACACTCTCAAAGTCCTTAATTATATCCTTCCTGGACAAACCGCACATGCAAACCACAGGCTCAACCTGTGTTGTATTGGAACACAGCCTGTTCCAATAACCTTATTGTTATTGGAACAATAAGCCAAGATCCTGGAGAACAGGCTCCATTGATTGCCACTTGACCAGGTTCCTAAGCCAAGAACAGACCTTGGTTCACATCTTGGCTTGGCAATGGGAGTGACAAGCCAGGATCCCCGGTTTAGGCAACACACTCAACAAATAATCCCAGATGTGTTTATAGTGTTGTACTAGCAGAAGAGTCAAGTGGATGCAGCACTCAGCCTGTTCACACTTTCCCCTTTTTGTTTAATGGGAATGCAGCCTTTATCTATCCTCAGTCCTATGCTATCCTCTCTTTCTTTAACCCATCCTCTGCAACACGCCACCTTCGGTAGTCTCCTGGTGGCACTGAGTGCAAATCTAAACATGGCTCCACAAGAGTTCCTCTGCATTTCAACGAGGCTTATGTCCCAGTTAAGCACATACAGGATTGCAAGATTCAACACCGAGACACACTCTGTCACAAAGGGGAGAAACTGGGGGAGGTTAAGGGGGCCCACGTTAGCTCCCCAAGACCTTGAAAGGCCACACTATCCCCTGTCAACCCTCCTGCAAAAACAGCAACCAAATGGCCTCTGGTGTGTTTGTGTTTGCCATGTTTTGAGGCACCCCTGGACCATTTTAGTCTCAAGGGAGGTATTTTCTAGCAACAGGAAGTCACTCCCTGTTTTAGAAACGGGCCTATCTTGGGCCTCCAATAGTCCAGGCAAGGACCAAAAGTGAAGAAAATGCTCTCGTGCCCCCAGAAGGTGTTCTGAGATGCATATATATATATATATATACAGTATTTGACATCGATTGGCAGCAGCTCCTGGTTGTCTTCATGATTCCCCCCCCCCCCCCGCAAAAAAAGAAAGTCTGTGTAGTGATGCACATTCACATTCACACGGGGAGCCATCTGGTAAATCAAAATGGTAGTTGTGAATATAGGGCACTATTATTCCCCACGCACTCATCGCTGCTGCAGATTTTTTTAAAAATTCCATCTTTAAACAGGCAGAAGGGAGACCTTCGGCTTGTACCCCCCCCCCTTCTCCTCACACCTCTGTGCTGCAAAGCAACGCACACGCGATCCTCTAGAAGGCCAAAATGGCACTTCCGGACTGAGTTACAGGAAAGCCTGCCCCCCCTTACCCCGCTTGCACGATGGGCCAATAAGCCGTGCGAATCGGTTGTTCAGATGAGCGGTAACATGTAGCTCTGCGCCGTATAAAAAAAACTTTGCAGAAAACTACAACGTCCCCTAATATGCAGCAAATGGTTTTTTTTTTACTCCCCTCCCTCTGAATATGGCGAATCTCCTGCGCAGCTCATTGGGACAAAAAGTATTTTCCGTTATTTCTATGAGGAGTGTTTTCACCATCTAGACAACCTTCTGCTCTAGTGCCTGGCTATTTTATTACTAACAGAAGCAGGAGTTTTAGAGCTTGGAAACTATTTTTTTAAAGTCACAACTCCAATTACATTGGCCAAACGGTAACCTTTCCTACTTATACCAGGAGTTGCCCATCAGTGCCAAGGAAACTGGCCCCTTTATAGGTGCATACTGAGCTGCCTATTCGAGTGGTGCTTTTCTTCTTTCTGGTGAAAAGATATATATATCTGTGGAGTACAGATGCAAGAAGACACCTCGAGTGACATGTAGTGTGTGTTAGCAGCTGTACTTAGCTTACTATGTATTAAGATAATATACAGGGGAGAGTAAATCACCCAGTTAACCGTCTTTGATGGTGTGCAGTGTGTGTGTCTCTCTGTGTATATATCAAACCTATGTCCCCAGAAGTCACTTACCTTTATAACAATTTTTTTTTAAAAAGAGGGAGGGGGAAATATTATAACTGAATTTTATCTCATTCATTTATCTGCTGCAGCGTGTTAGATCTCATTCCATCTAGGTAAAATTTCAAACGTATACCATTTGTTCAGTAGTTCCTGATTTTCCTGATGTCTTGGGAGAGCAAAAAGGATATATATATATATATATATATATATGGAAGTCTCATAGAGCAAAATTTGCCAGTATCAAA
Source organism: Gambelia wislizenii (assembly GCA_030847615.1). NCBI lineage: Eukaryota > Metazoa > Chordata > Lepidosauria > Squamata > Crotaphytidae > Gambelia > Gambelia wislizenii. The sequence goes on from JAUMIR010000010.1 coordinate 36,385,233, forward strand.
TGCTTATGAGGTTGGGTGGAGCAGGGTTTGTAGGGTCTAGATTCAGAAAGTTTGGCAAGAACCCAGAGGGGATGTTAAACCAAATTTGCCATGCAAAATATACACATTTAGAATGTGTCAACTGTTAGTAGTTTTAGCAGACAACTCTCTCTTCCTCACCCCTAAGATTTTGAAAGTGAAATCTCATTTTCTGGCAAATCCAGAAAGCCAGATTTTTACAAAGTAGAAGAAAAAGGTTTTGAACTTTTAAATCATCATGCCAACTAGTGTCTCCTATATCAGTGGGGGCAGTAAACTGGTGTGTGGTTTAGTCTAAATTTTAAAGGAGTTTCCTAAGGTGATGAGCCTATTTGGAGGATAGGGTACAGCACTTCGGAGAGCCCCTTCAAAGTTCACACTAAAACACAGAGCAGACTCACTGCCCCAAAGCTTCCAGTCCCATGAACTGCAACTTTTCACTTTCTGGCTTCTATACACTTAAAATACCACGAGGTTTTAGATTTAGACTGCATCCTAATTCAGCAAAAGTGTGCAATTAAAAAAAATGAAGACGTGTGCAGGAATTAATTTCAGGATGAGCCAAGATTCCAGGACTATCTCCCAGCTTGGGGAGGGGGGAGTGCAGACACACTCCTTTTGGGCCTGAGCAAATTCATTACCTGTCCCTCCTTCCACCTAAATGTTATCAGCCGAGCTTAGAAGCAGGGAGAAGCAATCCTCAAACATGACCAGCGAGCTAGGGCAGATTTAGTAAGTTTACCTCCAACTTTAGAGGTACTCTGCCTTCCAACATTTGCAATATGAGCAGGAACCCAACAGATGCAGCTTTGTGGGGGGCAGAAGGGCACCCAGTGGTAGCCACCACATCTGTTGAACATGCTTGTCGCATTGCTGCTAAAAGTCACAATTAAGGGGAAACAATGCCAACATTTTAAAAAACGAAGAATGGTTGTCTGTCCATCTTTGGACTGAGATGTAATCAAAGGTGTTGCTAAAGGAATCCAAAATGAAGGCATTCCCTTCCCAGAAAGAATTCAGACCCCCCACCAATGATATTTTCAGTCCACAAATTTCTAGCATTGCATAGAGAAAGAGACACTGAAAATCCTCCACACCAAGACTTCTTTTATTTGCTCGGTTCCCACTCCCTGGGTCACTTTGCCTGCCCCTTTTCTTTGCATGCTTAAACTTTTTTTCTCAATGTTCAAGTGAAGTTTTAAGCGATGGCAAGGCTAGAAATCTGGGGACTGAAGGGATATTTCATTTTGGGGGAAGTAGGATTCTAATTTGGATGTGTGTGTGGGACTATGACCTGATTTTGCCCTGCCCCTTACCTATACCCCCTGCCATGTAGTGCAGAGAAATGGTATTTGCCATTATGGCAAAGACCACACCACCAACATCCCAAGCTTGGAATAACATTTGGGCTGTTGGGGACTTAGGTCCGTAGGAATTAGACTGGGGCAGGTCCATAATGTCTGCATCCAGTTAAGGGCTACGGTTGCTGCAGAAAGTGGTGCGATGGGAGTGATGCATGCCAGTCACCTAGTGCGTTGCGACACTGGCTATGGAGTGCCGATGCGCAGCGATAGGACCCAATGTGCAGCGTGACACCCTTGCCGATGTCCTGTTAACACCCCTCTGCAATTCACTAACAGGGTTTCTTAGTGTCTCTGCTACGTAGCTAAGTAGGTGCAGTTACGTAACATAGACCATGATATAGGATTCTGGCCGATATATTCAGATATACCAGGAGTTCTAGCCTGATAACCTTGAATCCTCCAGTCCACACCATCCTACCATCCCTTATATCCTCTTTGCGGTCCTTGTGCTTTAGGGTGATTCCCATCCTGCACCCACATTTCACCATGAGTTCATCTTACCTGTTCACTGTAAACACACGTGTTCCTCCTCCTCCTCCTCTCGTCCTTGTAGATCCATTGTTAACCTCTTAGGAAACCCCCCGCAACCCTTCATTGACCAGCAATAATTAATCCCTTTCGTTGATTTTAGCTTCCCATCCAGCAAAACCTTGCTGTGTTCCCCACTCCCCTTCTAAAGGTGCATAATTACAGCGGTTTGACACCATTTTAAGTGTCGTGGGTCCATCCTCTGGAATCTTGGGATTGGTGGTTTGGAATTCTCTGCAAGAGAGCCCAATGTCCCAAACTACAATTCCCAAGGTACTCAGAGTGCCTGTCTCTACTACAGAATTGAACCGATTTTAATTCTTTTTTCAAGGGACTTTGGTGTCTTCTGAATAACGCACCAAACTACGAATCTCTGAATTCCATTGGATGGACATGTGGCAATTAAGAGTGGTATCAAACTGCTATAAGTGTGCAGTGTGGATGCACCCTAAATTTTGGGTATTCCCTGCCATTGCGTTTTCTCAGCTACGGTTGCCTTGTCTTCCCAGAAGACAGTTAATGTGCCAACCTTGGTAACAGCCCTTTTGCGGTGGCTTTCCCCCTAATATTTCCTTTCCCTTTCTCTGTAGGAATCACACTGGGTTGTGTTCTTTTCTGCCTACATGTATATTTTTTATTTTTTAAAGAAAACAAAAATATCTTTGTAAAACTGTCGCGTGAGATGGCTTTTGTCACGCCCTCGGCTGAGCTCTCTGTTGAATCTTGCATGGTTTTGTCTTCCCTGATCCCTCTCCATCCAGGCTTGCTGGAAGAAAAGGATTTAAAAAAATGTTTAGCATGGTTTTAAGAAAATAAATAAATATATATATATATATACACACACATATATCACTATGCTGTTGCTTCTCTGTTATTAAGAAATTAATAAAAAGTGTTTCTATGTGCATTGCGTCCAGTGCTCTTCTTTTCTGCTTTCTCTGTCAGAGATGCACCGGGAAGAATCTAGCTCAACATCCAGAAAGACAAACTGATCCTGGAAATAATAGCAAGAAAGCCAAAGTTAACATGGGCTTGTCTATATGAGCCCCTCCAAAAAAGGAATGCCTCGCACTAATGACATTTTGCAGCAGCTGTGACCTGTCCTAATGGTTTTTCTGCCCCCATAAGCTTCGCATGCCCACTCGTAAACATGGCGGCCGCGAGTAATTTACCCGCATTTGAACTTACCTCAATTTGCTGCTGCCAACCTTATTTTTTTCAAAATAATTTCAAAGGTGCGATCAAGCGATTTTTCAATTGAGCTCAAAAGGAAAAAAAAAAACCATCCCATTTCCTCAATTTAGCGCTTACTCATTAAGGTGAAAATCAAACATGGTGGCAGTGGGTGCTTGCCTTGTTAGCAAGCCCTGCCCCCTGCGTTCGTCTGGCCAATCAGATTTGCACTTCCTCTCGTTTGGGCAAGCAAATCAATTCGACTTGCTTGTCCTAATGAGCAGGAACGTGCACCCCCTCGCTGTTTTAAAAAAGAAACAGGAAAAGGCTTTTCTGGTGAGGTTTTTGGCCTTTTTTGCCCCTCTCCTTCACAATGCGGTGAAATCACATGGAATGCCATTAGGACGAGTAGGATTCTCCTCATATTCTGTGAGTTTTTTCACCATTTGGACAACCCCCATGTCATTGTTGTTGTGTGCCTTCAAGTCATTTTTGACTTACGGCGACCCTAAAGCGAATCTATCACAGGGGTTTCGTGGCCAGATTTCTTCAGACGAGGTTTTGCCATTGCCCTCCTCTTGGGCTGAGAGAGGGGGACTTGCCCAAGGTCACCCAGTGGGTTTCCATTACTGAGTGGGGATTCGAACCCTGATCTCCGGGAGTCCTAGTCCAACACTTTAACTGCTACATAATGCTGAGCCTAGGGGCAGCCACCGAGAAGGCCCTGTCTTGTGTCCCCAACCATGAGCGTGACGGGACCAAAAGATTATAACAAATATAGGAATAAGTTGTCGGGATGTACAGGAGAGCAATACAAGCTCATGGCTGCTGATGGGTTGGTGGCTCTTCTGCTCTCCTCCTTGGTTCCACTCCCATCTCTGGTTAAGAGGACATGAAAGGGATTGTGGCAAGGGTTTTGGACCACGGGGCTCCAGGCACACATCTGCGCAAGAGCAAAGTCTGCAAGGTAAGACCTACGAGGTAGCCGGGCAAAAACTCTGCCTCCCAGCCCTGCCCCATCTCTCACACATTGGATCCTGTGTGGTTGCAAAACAATTGAGAGACCCAGTGCTCCCTGCTCAAGCCTCCATTAACCAGTGCCATACTCTCCAAGATTTCTCAGATGAAAACCAGGACATATGTGGCCAAGCAACATCAGAGCATGGTCAAGAGGGCAAAAGTTATGGAGGAAGGACAGTCAAGCTAGGAGAGACTGCAGCAGTTTGCTTTGGATTGAGCCAACAGGGAAGAGTAAGATACTAGCTCTGCTCCTCTCCCACCTGCTGAATTTATGTATTTATGATTTATTTATTGGATTTATATCCTACCTTTCTCCTAAGAAAGGGGGTACAAACTACTTTTGCACTTTGAACTCAGTTGGCAGCAATTGAAAGAAGCTGAGGACAAAGGGGGGAAATGGGAGGAAGGGAGAGAAACCGGGACATTTTAAAAGCAGCTGGAAAAATGGGACAGCAGAGGATTAATAAGAACTGTCCCTGCCAAATCAGAACATTTGGAGGGTATGCAGTCCTCCTTAGACAACTCCAGACTACCCCCTCCTGAGAAGTTGGGAAAGTTACTTTTTTGGATTGCAACTCTCAGAATCCTCCAGTCAACATGACCACGGGTGTTGGAATCCAGAAAGGTAACTTTTGGAAGCTTTGCTCCCACCTCAGTAACAGCTCTTTCATTTGATCCCCTATGAAGAAAGGATGCAAAATCACCCTTTCCGGAATAGCCCTGGTCTTTGATTCCCATTGTTCTTTAAGGAACTCCCACTCCATCTCTTTTCCTTGGGTACACACAGACAAAACGAAATATTCTGCATTCTGAATTCAGTCTGCTTTAATAAGAATTGGCTGTCTTACAACAGATCAAGGTCCCACTTTTCATTTCCAATAGCGTCTAGTCCAAAGCCTCTCAGAAAATGCACAACGATCTCCGGTATTTAAGAGATATACTGCCCTTGTGCATGGAGGTTCCATTTACCTATATGGCTTTGATAAGGGCTACCATTTTGAAACTTATCTCATCCTTTCTGAAAGCCATCTAAGCAAATTTTTTTCAGGAACGGGGGAATGTTCATCATTTCCAAAATAATAATAATAATGACGATGAAGATAATGTTTATTTCCTACCTGCCTCTCCCTGTAGATAGAGGTGGGGGGCAATACATTAACACATAGACATAACATTAATTAAAAGCACATAGCAATTAAAAACATATAGCAATTTAAAAGAAGAAATAAAACCAAGACTTTTTAAAACAGTCAACACACAATTTAAAATTCACAGTTTAAAATCCCTTGGATAAAATCGTTTGGAAAAGAACCCTGGATTGTCAACTGAATGAAGCATATTATACTTTGATTTTTTTAATATAATAGTGCTTGTACAAATGATGATATGCAGCCAATTTCCATAGATACCCTTCCACTAGATCTGTGTTCCCCAAGTATTTTAGTAAATTGCACCAGTTGAAAAGCCTGGTGATCTAATGATAAGTTTGGAATACCTAACTCTCCATTTTTGGAGCTGAGGAATTGCACAGATTTGGAGAATTGGTGGCCCAGAATATGGAATACGTGGCTGATGGAGAAATTTACTTACACTCTGGCAAAAAATAGAGGAATAACGACAAAAATGATGTTCTAGGAGGAATGGCTGCCTTTTATTGAATATTTTAACACTGCGTCATAAGGGTTATGACCTCCTAGGTAACATAGGCAGCTATGGAAAGATACTCTTTCTTTGGACATCTTAGATTAAGACACTTGAAATGAGAAAATTGAAACATATGGATAATCACAATCAGTTTTATACTCATCTCATGAGTCCCATAATTGTTGTGTTGTATAATGTTTGTTTGTTTAACTTGAATCTTTAATAAAAACTTTTTAAAATAGAAAAAAAAAAAGAACCCTGGAATCCTAACACCCCTTATTTTAGCCTCCTCCCCAATAGAAAATTAGGGGAAATTGCAGAAAATTAGGGAATTTGCAAAAATGATTTTTGGCTGAAATCCCAACACCCCTTATTCTAGCCTCCCCCCAATAGAAAATTAGGGGAAATTGCAGAAAATTAGGGAGTTTGCAAAAATGAATATTGGGTGGAGTCCTAACATCCCTTATTCTAGCTTCCCCCCAATAGAAAATTAGTGAAAATTGCAGAAAATTAGGGAGTCTGCAAAAATGAATATTGGGTGGAGTCCTAATACCCCTTATTCTAGCTTCCCCCCAATAGAAAATTAGTGAAAATTGCAGAAAATTAGGGAGTTTGCAAAACTGAATATTGGGTGGAGTCCTAACACCCCTTATTCTAGCCTCCGCCACAAGAGAAAATTAGGGGGAATTGCAGAAAATTAGGGAGTTTGCAAAAATGAATTTTAGCTGGAGTCCTAACAAACCTTATTCTAGCCTCCCTCCAATAGAAAATTAGGGGGAATTGCAGAAAATTAGGGAGTTTGCAAAAATGAATTTTGGCTGGAGTCCTAACAACCCTTATTCTAGCCTCCCCCCAATAGAAAATTAGGGGAAATTGCAGAAAATCAGGGAGTTTGCAAAAATGAATTTTGGCTGGGGTGGTGATGCTTGTAGTTTCTGGAAACTGGACTCCAGAAATAATTCCCTGGCTTTGCAGAGAATCAGGGAGTCCAAGCTCTAATCACCCTTTGCTCTAATACAACCAAAAACTCTCCCTTCATTTTATTCCATTTACATTCCTATGTCCCCCATTTTCACCTCTAAATAGCATTAAGCTCCAAAGCCCCTCCCCTCCCCTGTTCTGCAAAGCGCTGATTGGTGCGTTGGAATGAAGAAAGGCGAATCCTTGCTTTTCATTGGACGGGAAAGCTGTCACTCGAGGAGGAACCCGGAAGAGTCAGCTGTCTTTGGAAGGAGTGAGTGATCAGGGGAGAAGTGAATGATTTTGGGGGGGGGGCTTTGAAATAGGAAAAGAAGTGGGTGAGGGGAGCTCAGGACCCCTGAGATATTTTGGGGGGGGGTATTAATGGAGATTGAGAAAAAAAAAACATTCTGGGGTTGCTATCCTCCTTCTTTATTGTCTTAACAGCCTGCCTAGCAGGCAGAAATTCAACAGGGAGAGCTGTTAGGCAAAGGAGAATGCTTTATTTTATTTCAGTTTTTAAAAGAAATGCCATCAAGCCAGATGGTGACTTTATTTGCTTCCTGTGCTACCCCTTCAGCATCAGTTTTTTGGGAAGCACACACACCCTCCAATTGTCCCAAATTTGCCAGGGACTGTCCCCATTTTAAATCCCCTGCAGCCTTTCTCAAGCTTTTTTTTTACCCTTTGGAACCATTTTCAGGCCTCAAGGAACCTCTGCCTAAAAATTACAGTTGTCCCTCAGTATCCAAGGATTTGGTATCCGCGGATTCAAGTATTCATGGCTTGAAAATATTCTTTAAAAAATAATAATCCAAAAAGCAAACCTAGATTTTGCAATCCTATATAAGGGACATCATTTTGGTAGATGGGACTTGAGTATTCATGGATTTTGGTATCCACGGGGTGTCCTGGAACCAAACCCCAGCGAATATGAAGAGACAATTGTATTATATCTACAGCTCCAGAAAAAAATGTTTATTCCCCCCCCCCATCTTAATACTGTAGGATCCCCTTATCCATTGGGGATTGGTTCTGGGTGGGCTGTGGATACAGAAAACCATGGATAATAGCAAACGCCATTGAAAATAATGGGACTTCCGATTTAAAATACCATAGAGTTGCCTTGGAGGACCTAAAATGGCTAGAGAGGACACATTTTCTAGGAAGACTCTATGGCTAGTGTGCTGTTTGGTTTCCCGTGGATAATTGAATCAGTGGGTAATGAATCAGTGGATACGGGGGTCCTACTGTATCTTGTGGAATCCCTAGTAACCTTTTGTGCAACCCTGGTTGAGAAACCCTGATCCCACTTTTTCCAGACACGCAGATATTCAATGATACAGTAGAGAATATTAGAGGGGAACTGAAGGTTATCTTAATTGAGTGAGCTATTAAAGAAGACAGTGCAATGTAGTTATAGAATATGTATATTAGATAATGTATATTATACAGTATAATATACAGTTGTCTCTTCACATTTGCTGGGGTTTGGTTCCAGGACCCCCACCCCCGTGAATACCCAAAATCTGTGAATACTCAAGTCCCATGATATGCAATGGCATAGCAAAATGGTGTCCCTTCTAGAAGATGACAAAATCAAGGTTTGCTTTTTGGATGATTATTTTTTAAAGAATATTTTCAAGCTGTGAATACTTACAACTGTGAATGCCAAATCTGAATGTGGGGGGACAACTGCATATCAAATATCTTTTGGTAATAATGGAGCAAACAATGTGGTGTGATCTTCAGGTAGAAAATAACCCAAAAATCTCAACTAATCCTTTAAAGCAGTGGTTTTTAACCTTTTTTCTTTACCACGGACCCCCTTTAAATATTTTGTTGCCACGGACCCCCAAGACTTAATTCAAGATTTAAAACCATAATAATAATAATAATAATAATAATGGAGAATAATAATAATGCAATTACACCACCCATTAAACTTTCCCTCAGAAGCACTGGAGGGGAGAGAAGAGATTTTTCTCCTGCTTCTTCCTGCAAGTTTTTGGCTGCAGTGGATTGAATGGCAATGCGCAGGCCATGCCAGCCAGCTAGCCTTCATAGAATCATAGAATTGTAGAGTTCGAAGAGACCACAAGGGCCATCCAGTCCATCTTGCCATGCAGAAAATCACAATCAAAGCATCCCTGACAGATGGCCATCCAGCCTCTGTTTAAAGACCTCCAAGGAAGGAGACCCCACTATAGAATCATAGAATGATTCTATGAATGGCAATGCGCAAGCCAAGCCAGCCAGCCAGTCTTTGCCTTGGCTCCTGTCACATGGCCACTCCGTTGCAGGGAGGTGGTGATCGGAGCAGCCTTCGATCCTTCGTGGACCCCCTGTGAGGACATCATGCCTCTTCGGGGGTCCCTGGACCACAGGTTAAGAACCACTGTTCTAGTTCATCACTTAAACCACTACACCATGCTGTCTTTAGCAAGGACTACATGTGAGCAAATAAGGCTTTTTTTCTCTCTCACCTGGACAAAAACTGCTTTCCTTCAATCAGGTATTTCCAAGGCCTTTTTCTAACCCTTCCTGCTGTGTTCCTGTTGTCTGTCCCGGATCAGAGCCTCGGACTTGTGATGGTTTGAGAAGAAACAACTGAGAAAGATTGGCCTCACTTCATCTTGCTTGTGAGATGTCAGAGACGTACGGGAGCATTCTGGAGTTGGAGGTGTTTCGCGTGACAAAGGTAACCGTCTCGAGGGAGGAAGAATCCGTTTCCGTTAGACTTATTCGCTATGCATTTAGAAAGATTTGTTTTTATTTTATTCTTAATTAAAATATTATTGTACATATTTTATCTACAGTATATCTAAAAATCTTAGGGTAGTATATAATCAAGTCAACCAATTTAAAACAGTAACAATTAAAAAAAGTTAACAACTATAGAATACTAAAAACAAACTGAATAAAGGTATACCTTAGTTAATGAAACAGATGTGTTTTCCTGGGCATTACTTGTTTAACATAACGTTTGGTACCAGAGGAAGAAATAACATGAAAAGAATAGCGATAGGTTCCTACTCCAGGAAAAAAAGAGCAGGCCAACATGTTTCAGCAAACGTTTTATTCAAAATGAACAATATGTACACATGGAATGAAACAAACAGGTCACATAATGCCTTGCATTCTTCCAAAATGCATCCAGGGATTACTTTTTCTTTCATCAATCTCCGTTCTTTTCTTACAAGTTTCATTTTGGTGGGCCAGAGTTAAAGACCTATGCCAGTGGTTCTTAACCCATGGTCTGTGGACCCCCAGGGCTCTGTGATGTCCTCACAGGGGGTCCGTGAAGGCTTGAAAGCTGCTTGGCCCATCTCTTCCCTGCAGTGGAGTGGCCATGTGGCAGGAGCCAAGGCAAAGCCTGGCTGGCTGGCTTGGCCTGCGCATTGCCATTCAGTCCACTCCAGCCAAAAATTTGGAGGAAGAAACAGAAGAAAAGTCTTCCCTTCCCTTCTAGTGCCTCTGAGGGAAGGTTTAATGGATCGTGTAATTGTATTATTATTATTGTTGTTGTTGTTGTTGTTGTTTTAAATCTTGAGTTAAATCTTTGGGGGTCTGCAGCAACAAAAGATATGTAAAGGGGGTCCCTGGTAAAGAAAAGATTAAGAGCCACTGATTTATGCTTTTTAAACTTGCCCTTCAAGAAAATTTGCCCTGCAAACTGTTAAACCATCTCAACAAACCATGCCCCCCACCCCAAAATAAAACCTTGGGAGAGCCCTAGCACAGCTCCAAGAAATTGCTGCAAACATCCTCTAAAAAGAGTGGAATAAACTGGCAATTGACAAAACCCAGAGAGTTCTATCATGAGAAGTTAAATTTCTTTAGCCCAGCCTGGACAAGCCTTACGACTAACTAGAGCGCAACGTTTTAATAATTCACACAACCTTAGCTGGGCACTGGCTCCTTTCTCTTCTGGGTTTAGGCCAGGGCCTGAATCATATGTTTTATACTCTCTGTTGCTCCAAGATTCTCCTTTCCATTCACAGTTTCCCCCAGCTGCCTATTACGTTCCTGATTTCATCTCTGAGGCAGAGGAGGCCTATCTTCTCCAACAGGTATGCGTGTTGATTGGGGCCGTTGGTGGGGTGTGTTAATAAGCATCTTGTGAAATTGACCTAACCTTGTCTAACAGCCTGTTGTGCCCAGTGAGCCAGCATGTTGCAGTGCTTTCATAGAATCATAGAGCTGGAAGAGACCACAAGGGCCATCTAGTCCAACCCCCTTCTTCCATGCAGGAATAAACAATCAAAGCATTCCCAAAACCAACCATCCAGCCTCTGCTTAAAAACCTTCAAAGAAGGAGACTCCACCATGCTATGAGGCAGTGAATTCCACTTTCGAACAACTCTTGCTGTCAGGAAGTTCTTCCTAATGTTTAGGTGGAATCTCTTTTCCTGCAGTTTGACCCCATTGCTCTGTATCCTAGTCTCTGGAGCAGCAGAAAACAAGCTTGCCCCATCCTCAGTATGACATCCCTTCAAATATTTAAACATGGCTATCATGTCACTTCTTAACCTTCTCTTCTCCAGGCTAAACATACCCAGCTCCCTAAGGTCATCTGTGTGGTGTTTTTGGGTGAGGATCAGACGGGCCTCAACATTGCAATCCACTCGTGAATATCTTGTGTTTGTTGTCTCTAGGTTTATGGGGCCCCAAAGCCAAAATGGACTCAGCTGTCTGGAAGAAGGCTGCAGAACTGGGGTAAAGTTTGTATGTCTTTACAGTATGTGTGTGTATGAGAAGAGAGCATACACTGGATTTATTATCTTTTAGGGCAGGGTGGGAATCGTGTGGCCTCCCAGATGTTTCTTTACTGCACGTCCCAAAATTCCCCACCATTGGCTCTGCTGGTTAGGGCTGCTGGGAATTATAATCCAGTCAGATATGGAGGGCTACATGACTCCCATTCCTGATTTAGGGCTATGACTCCCACAGTTCCAGGGGCCATGCTAGCTGGTCTCTTCTGAATTTGGCTGAGGGGTGGACACAGCATTTTGCATCAAGAGTGTGAAAAGGAATCAGACAGAAGCAAAACATAGGAAAGCTACTTTTTTAAAACTGTAATTCCCAGAATGTCCCAGCCAACATCACTGCTTTTCCAAGCCCAGAAGGTCCTTCCAGTCCTGCAATCTGCTTTTCACGGTAGCCAAGTAGCCTGCTGGTTAGTACAGTTGCCAGGTTGAAAACTGGAGAGGGCCCCTGTCCTTTTAATGGTTGTGTAGAAGAGGGGGTTTCAACAGGTGTGGCTGGTCAGGCAACCAGGTAACAAGCAGCACCTGGCATCCCCCCCCCCATGGCTAAAAATGATGAGGGTTGTGATCCAGCCCATCCGGATCCTGTCTGGTCTAGTAGGTACACAAGAATTGTTGCTCCCGTTGGTCATGCTGACAGCATCCTTCTGCACTGATTATGTTTTGTACCTGTGGATCGTCTTCTTTCAGGAGGGCTGCCCCATCCTAAGGGGATGGTTCTAGAGAAGCTGCCCCCCTGGCTCCAGGCCTACACGGACAAAGTCTCCTCCCTTGGCGTGTTTGGAGGGAAACAGGCCAATCACGTCCTGGTGAACGAGTACCGCCCTGGTGAAGGCATCATGGTAACTGAACTGTTGGCATGTCTTGAAATGGGCCATGGGTGTGGGTTTTGAGGGTGGGGTGTCTCTTTTTCTACTCTTATCTCTGATGTTCTCCTATCTCTGACATGCTCTTATCTCTTGGCCAAAATTGGTCTGCTTTCTTTACTCTGTCTGATAATCAGTGTGCCAAAACTTTGACTCCAAATCCTCTATTTTTCTACTGTCTGTCTCCTCTCTGGCTTTTCTTCGCAAACAAAGATTCAGGAAGGACTCATCCCGTGCTTTCTGCAAGCGCGCTGATGACTGAAAAGGCCAATCCGAGATAAACAAGTCCGGTTGCAGAAAGCACAGCAGAAGGTCTCCTTGGGTGATGTTTCCGGGTTGTGATTCTTTCTGCGTTGTCGTTTCTCTTCAAGACTTGTTCAGCGTGAGTTCTCAAATAAGGCTGCAGCATTGTGGATAGTGTGTCTCCATGCCTCCCGATGTGAGGCCAGGGCGGACCACTGTTGGTGATCAATTTGGCCGAGCCTGAGATGTTGTTTCAGGGAGTCCTTGTATCACTTTTTTGGAGTGCCCCTCTTACTCTGACCCGTGGCGAGTTCACCGTAGAGTACTATTTTGGGGAGGCGATGGTCCTCCATCCTAGAAACGTGCCCTGCCCAGTGCCGCTGTGTTCCCAATATCATGGCCTCAATGCTGGTGATCCCTGCTTGCTCAAGGACAGAGCGGCATTCGTCACATAGTCAGTCCAGTATATATTTAGGATTGTGCGTAGACAGCGCTGATGAAAGCGTTCGAGGAGTCGTAGGTGGTGGCGATAGGTGACCCATGTTTCAGATCCATATAGGAGAAAAAAAAATCAGTGTCTGACTCCAACGCCTTCATAAATGGGAAATGTATATCAATCAAACAAATTGACTGTAGTTAAATGGTAGCACATTTCATATTTCATATACCAGATGTATATTAATTAGTAATGACAAATTGACTGTAGTTAAAGGGTGGCTCAGGAACCAGCGTGGGGGCAGTGGTTTGAGTGTTGGACTAGAACTCTGGAGACTCAGGATTCGAATCCGCGCTCAGCCATGAAAACCCACTGGGCGACCTCCAGCTTTAGAAAACCCTGTGATAGGTTTGTCTTAGGGTTGCCATAAGTCAGAAATGACTTGAAGGGACACAACCACCACCACCACCACAACAACAAGGCATTTCCTCACTACCGCATGAATCATTAGGTTACTTGGATAGAACATAAAATATATAAATAAAATAAAATAAATATATTTGTTTGATTAATATTTCTGAACAAGAAAACTTTCCTAAATTCACATGTAACAATAGATGCAACAAATTAGGCATTTATTAATTTGTAAAATTGGAAAATATATGTATACAATGATATATTTACCATATATTGCTATAATATTATAATTTTTCTATTTTGAAACTGGAGTCTAAGCTGGTACATTTCTGCTGACTCTGACTGCACCCAAAATTCTTTCCAACTCTGTGACTCCAACTCCACAGCCGTGCTGATACTTGGTTTCCATTTTTCCTACAGCCTCATGAGGACGGCCCGCTATATTTCCCCACAGTTACAACCATCAATTTAGGGTCTCACACCCTACTCGACTTCTACTATCCTGTCAGCAGAGGGCAGCAAATGGAAGGCGAAGAGGTAAACGCTCTCCAAAGTCAAAAATCATATTATCCTGGCTCTTTAGCTTCTTCTTTGCAGGTCACTCATTCTGGCTGGCTGGAACGGCAGGCCTTGCTGATTTGATTTATTGATGTACAGTACAACCCCCATATCTGTGGGACAAATACGTGCGGTTTTGCTTACCCATGTCCAAAAAAAAATGTGTTCTTTCTAGGCATTTTCAAGGTGGGTCTGTGCGCGGCACCAAATTCAGTCTTGATGAGACAAAATTATGCCTAGTTCTGAAACAGGATAGAGTCAGATGCTATAATGTTTTACTTTCAGGCCATGCATCCTTGCTTGTAGAAACATTAGCCCTAAGTGTTTTGTTCTGCCTTTTCCCCAGGAGCTCGCCCTACGGACAGAAGAGCAGCGCCACTTCCTGTCTTTGCTCCTCAAGCCCCGGAGCCTCTTGGTCTTGAGGGAAGACATGTACACCCATTACCTTCACGGTATCCGCTTCACCACAGAGGACACTGTTACAGAGAAAGTGGCTAACGCAGCCGTGTGTGGCTCCAAACTTGGGGACACATTGCAGCGGGGGACACGGGTATCGCTCACTATACGTCACGTCCCCAAAGTGCTGAAAACCTCCATTATTCTGGGCAAAAGGAAGTGACTGTTTTGCTTTGCAGTGCAATGTTCTTCCAGGCAAACACAAAATTCCCTGTATGTAGAAAGCTAGCATGTCAGGGAAGTGGAGTTCGCTTTCTGACATCCAGGGAATACTCCTTCTGTGTAGTGAATTACAGTTCTGTTTTCTTTATCATTTTTGGTTCAGTGTGAAATCTATTCCAATCTGCCCGCAGTCTGCAGAGGCTTTACCATCTCTTCTGCTGCTTGTGAAAACAACCCTTAAGAAGGAGCTTGTAAAATGCACATGATTTATGCAAGAGCAGCCACTAGCAACCATAAATCTGCATCAGCTATCGGGAAGGGGAGGAGCAGTGTGTCTGTATGTGCGAGAGACAAGAATAGTAAGCCCTGGAGACAAAAGGGAAGAGGCAGTGGGAGCTTTGATACATAACATCTTCTGTAACACACAGCATGGAGTGTGGTCGGGCAGATGAGCTGGAGGGTGAGGATCATGGCTTGTATTCCCAGCAAAGCTAAAAAGTCAGGACACCCAGGGTTCTTTTCCAGCAAAGTACTAATTTCTGTACTTGATTGGGGAGCTATGGAGGTCTGTCATAAGATTGGGCAGAGACTGGAAAGCTACAAGATGCTTTCTTTGGATTTATGGCATGGCTGTGAAGTTGGTAAACCAAACCTTCTACTCAAAACTCCTCTGTTTTTCTACTGTCCGACTCAAATTCCCCTGCAACTGTATATTAAGCAGTATTTACTGTAATGAAATGGTAGCAGAAGACATTTCATCACCACCTCATGAATCATCAGGCTATTTGGATTGACCCTGGATGCCTTTCCGGGGGAGAAAAGTAGGGTATAAATCTAATAAATAAATAATAATGAAATAAAATAAATTTTGAATAAGAAAGTGTCCCTAAATTCCTGTGAAATATGCAACACGCTAGGCATTTAATACACTTAAGAGGTAAAATATAAGTATAAATGGCATACTTACCATATATTGTTATAATATTCTAAGTTTTTATTTTGAAGCTGCCGCTGGTATATTTCTTCCGACTCCACCCAAAATTGCTTCTGACTCCACAGCTCTGATTTACAGGTCAACAAAAGCCAGTGTTGGGCCAAGGGTGGCCCATCAACCACATGCAGCCACCAGGTCATTTTTGTGCCCCACTGTGCCAGTTTTTTTTTAAAAAAAAAAAATACCCTCATGCCTGGAGACATCCAAGAGTGTCATTTTCCACTTTAAATGGAGTACAGGGCAGTTTATGATCTTCCCGTTGAAGTGGGAAAAGCCAAACTGGCAGTGAACTTCTAATTTTTTAAAAAGCATTTCCACATCGGATGTGGCCCACAATGAACTGTCCCTGAGCCCTGGACTTACCCCTGCTATAGAGGAAAAGAGTGGGAAGGTTTAGCTGGCAAAGCCAGGTGGTCTGGGCGCTTCTTTCTTGTTTCTGATTTGCAGCCATTTTACATGTTCCCTTATCTTGCTGTGTCTCTCCATATTAGTTCTGGCTCATAAAATCTAGATTTGCATCTGGAACATATCCATTCGTGGCATATTTCACAAGGAAGTGCTACATTTAAAAATCAGAAGGTTTAGATAAAAGACTGGCCTGGCGTGTGCACAAGTGTTGCAGCGTTTTCCTGTGTGGCTCTTGCAAATAAGTCACCATTCTGAAGATATTGGGGTTCAGTTTGGCACACTTGGTTTACCATTGAACCAAGATGATAGAACATGTAGCCCTCCACAGGTGGTTGGAGTGTAACTCTCTCACCATCCCTTACTATTGGCTATGCTGGCTAAGGCTGATGGGCATTGCAGTCATGAAGAACGCATGAATTGCTATCAGTCCGGGTCAGAGCCAAAGTCCATCTAGTTGAGTGTTCCGGTCCCATAGTGGCTAAACATGATGCTGGGAAGCCCACAGTCAGGGCCTGAGTGCCACACCACCCTCTTCTCGCATTCTCCAATGCATAGAATCATAGAGCTGGAAGAGACTCCAAGGGCCATCTAGTCTAACCCCCCCAATCCAAGCACTCCCGACAGATGGCCATCCACCCTCTTTAAAAACCTCCAAAGGAGACTCTACCACTGCCCAACAGCTCTTTCTATCAAGAAGTTCCTCCTAATGTTTAGGTGGAATCCCTTTTCCAAAGACTCCCTGAAACAACATCTCAGGCTCGGCCAAATTGATCACCAACAGTGGTCCGCCCTGGCCTCACATCGGGAGGCATGGAGACACACTATCCACAATGCTGCAGCCTCATTTGAGAACTCACGCCAAACAAGTCTTGAAGAGAAACAACAATGCAGAAAGAATCACAACCCAAAAACATCACCCAAGGAGACCTTCTGCTGTGCTTTCTGCAACCGGACTTATTTATCTCGGATTGGCCTTTTTAGTCATCAGCGTGCTTGTGGAAAGTGCAGGATGAGTCCTTCCTGAATCTTTGTTTGCAAAGAAAAGCCAGAGAGTATATTCATACCTGTTTAGATGCCATTTATTATGAAAGTTGGTCACCACCACTCAGTGATAGTGGGGCCGGGGGAACCCAACCCCTGATTCTGTCCTGATAAACTTTCCACTGTTTATTATTCTGTTTTGTTTGCTTCACGGATATTTCCTTATCCTTGCAATAAGCTCTCTAGTGGAACAATTAAAGCTATGCATGCATGCATATGATTTCCTTGGTGATCACCAGGGGCTCTTTCCCACTCCACAACTTTGCAAGACCTGATGCTTGACAAGGTGACTGGGAGGTTTTTCATTCCTAGGGTTGCCCTATGTTGAAGAGTCAGCAGCGTGTGAACAACAGCGTGTGAACAGCCATCACCCTGATCCTGTAACCCTGGTTTTGCATCAGCCGGGTGTGAGCATGCTCATTCTCTTCTCCTCTTTTGCATGGAGTGGCAAAGGGAGACGCACCTGGCTTGTTTATGAGTGAGACGCCTTCATAGGTTGGGCCTTTCCCCCCTTGTGTTGCCGTTGGAGAATCAAGTTACCTGACAACCTCACCTCTCCCTACTCCCGGTTTCTCTTTGTGCAGGTATCTGTAGAGACTAGAGAGGAGCTCATCGGCTTGGGAGGGGGAAGCCAAACACCTGGGCAGAGATTTTTTTTGGAAGGGTTGCATCCTTTGCAACCAGTCCCTCTTCCCTAGAGAGGCAAGATCAGGAGGAAAGCATAGAGAGGTCTCTGCCCATTTTTTTGCAAGCTCCTCTCTGTCGCTGATGCAATTGTTGGGCATTAGGACACCTGTTTAATGATTGACAAGCAGGGAAAACAGAAGGTCAGGCTCTGGAGCAAAGGGTTTCAGATTCCAAGCTGGAAGCAGGCGCTGGATTTCTTCTTGCGGGGACCATACAACCAAATCAAGTCGTGTCTCTCTGAAGATCCATCATAGAACAATCATTATAGCATCTCTTGTCTTTCCAGGTGAGTCTGTGTGAAATGAAGCTTGTCCCTATAAACTCAAGAGATGCCCAGGCTGTGAATGAAATGCCATCAAATTTGACATTTTAGCCTCGCTTTTCACCATATGCGCTGCAGACTTAATTGGGAGATTAGCTGACCTAAAGCTTTTACTTTATTAATTGCAACAGGCTCATATTAACTGGCAGGGCTCTGGCTTTTAAATATGCCAGAGCTATTTTTGGTTTCCCTTGTGGCCTAGTAATAGGGGGATAAACAGAAAATGTTAAAAGATGGCCTTTTAATAAATAGTGGCAAATCTTATGACTCTTCATTTCTGGTGTTTTAAAAACACTTGAAAAGTGGATATACATCTGACTCTGTGCCCCTGAAGACTTTTACTCTGAAAACGAAAGACAGGATGGTGTGATTGAGCTTGGGAAGGTTACTCTTTTTTGGATGGTAACTCCCAGAATCCCCCAGCCAAACATGGCCACCGGGAGATTCTGGGTGTTGCAGTACATTATGTGTGTATGCGGTTTCAAGCCCGCTGACAATTTAGGGCAATCCCATTAATTTTGTAGGATTTTCTTGGTCAAGGAATCCTCAGAGGTAGCTTGCCTTTGCCTTCCTCTGAAATCTAGCCTATAGCACCTGATATTCTTTGGTGGTCCCCCATTCAAATACAAACCAGGGCTGACTCTGCTTAGTTTCTGGGATCAGATAAGATCTGCTGCATTCCCTTCCTCCAAAAATAGTAACTATTCCAAGTTCTGGCAGATTCCCCCATTTCTTCAGGTTTGAGAAATTTACCAAGCCTCAGAAAACCCTGAGAGGGTTTTGCCTTAGGGTCTCCATAAGTCAAAAATAACTTGAAGGTGGAGGATAACAACAAACCTAGTGTGGAAAGACAGTCTCTTTCTTGGTGGCTGATGGATTTCGAACTCTACACGGTGTCCCTGGAGAAGTGGTACAATCTGCTAAGGAGGGGATGGGATCGTGGGAGGAACACAGCACGTTTGACAAGCTCCTAGGATTAGGGAACAACCTGTCCAACTCAGTAACAAAAGCTTACTGGAATGTGATGGAGGCATACTCACCAACTGTCCCAATTTGCCAGGGATCGTCCCCATTAATCCTCTCCCATCTCATTTCAAGTAATACATCCTAAAGAGACCTATGGAACTCACTGCCACAAGGTATGAATATAAGGACTAAATCGTCACAACAATGCCTGTCTTTTTAGCTCAATAGCCTTTATTCTGACTGATAATAGCAGGTTTTTTTAAAAAATAGAAGGGGTCTTTTATTTTATTTCTACTCTTGTATGGCAAGGCTGAACCTGAATTTTTTCCTCCTTGCATGGAAAGCAGGTGTACTGCAATGAGGCTAAGGCTTTTTCCCCAAGGTTACTCTCTGTGATGGCTTACTAAACAAAAGACTCAAGGAATTAATGAAGACAGAAAGATCTAATGATACCTCTGATCTCTTATGCCTAAATGAAACCTCCATATCCTGAAGCAGTCTAATTTTTAATAACCAGTTGCAACTCACAAACAGCTGCAAAGGGATGCCCCTTTAATGTTCTGCTTGTGGGCTTTCTAAGCTGGGTGGCCTTGGTCAAGAAAAGGAGGATAGACATGTTGAACATACCCTTTTCCTGTCCCAATTTGGGAGTGACAGTCCTGATTAATCCTCTGTCATCCCACTTTCTCAACTGCTTTTTAAAATCCCAGTTTCTCTCTTTTCCTACTTTCTCTCTTTGTTTTCAGCTTACTTCAGTTGCTATAAACAGTTCCAGGTGCAAAAGTAGTTTGCACTCAATTAATTCAGCAGTGGGGAGAGGAAGGGGGAGTTTTGCTCTTCCCAGTAGGCTCAGGCAAAAGCAAACTGCTGCAGCCTCTCCTAGCTTGTGTATTCTTCCTCATTAATAATTTTTTCCATCTTGGCCACTCTCTGATGTTGCTTGGCCAAATATGTCCTGGTTTTCATTTGTGAAATATTGGAGGGGACAAGGAAGTACATGCAATTTTTTAACTTGTAGAACAAGTGTGGGACCTCCATATGGTGTTGGATTGCAACTCCCATCAGCCCTAGCCAGCATAACCAAGAGAGAGGAGTGATGGGAGCTACAGACCATCAACATCTGGAAGACTGCATGCTTTGTGACATGTGTCCCAGTTTTCATCTGTGAAATGTTTGAAGGTATGGCCAAGCTGGTTTGGAGTAGTGGGGGAGAGCTGGTGAATTTTGGGAATTGCAGTCCAAGTAGGAGCATTTTTTATCCCCTTATCTATGGATTTGGTATCCATGGCTTCACTTATCCACATAAAAAAAAAAAGTTCTTTCTAGGCATTTCTAGGTCCTCCTACGCAATTCTGTGGCCAACTTCCAGTGTTTGTCTCATTGAATATAATAGGGTTCCCTATTATCCACAGTTTCAGGTATCCATGGGGGTCTTGGAACATATCTTCTGCAGAAACCAGGGTTGACCTGTAAATCTGAACATGGTATGTGATTCTAACAACCGTTTTGGAGAGCAGTGGGGTTCACCAAAGCCACGAGAGCTGTACTTTGCTGTTTACAAATCCACGTCTCATCAGCCTGTGAGCCAGGAGACAAGAGGCCATGTGTACCCTGGCAACGAGCAAATGCCGTGGGATGGATAGCACAACACTTTGTGTGTGGAAGGTGCTAGGGACCTGTCCCCTAGTGCCTTAGCATAGACCAGGAGTGTGTAACAAGGGTGGCCTTTCCCAGGCTCCTGCTCCAGTTTTCTCCTTTGAAATGTTAATGAGTACATAACATTTGTCACAGGATGTATGTACATTGATGGCATGATATAAATAAAAAATGATGATGATAGGACCCATCCTCCAGGGCTTAGAATCCACATGGAATGAGGGAGCTGTTAAGGGCAAGGAGTGGAGAGGAAACAATTTACTTTGGGCAGGTTTAGTCTGGAGAAGAGAAGGTTGAGAGGTGACATGATAGCCCCGTTTAAATATTTGAAGGGATGTCATACCGAGGATGGAGCAAGCTTGTTTTTTGCTGCTGCTCCAGAGACTAGGACATGGAGCAATGGATTCAAACAACAGGAAAAGAGATTCCACCTCAACATTAGGAAGAAATTCATGACAGTAAGAGCTGTTTGGAAGTGGAATACACTGCCTGGGAGTGTGGTGGAGTCTCCTTCTTTGGAGGTTTTTAAAGAGAGGCTGGGTGGCCATCTGTCTGGAAGGCTTTGATTGTGTATTCCTGCATGGCAGGGGGTTGGGCTGGATGGCCCTTGAGGTCTCTTCCAACTCTATGATTCTTTGATAATCTGTGCACGCTCAGAGCCACTCTCCTTCTTACAGTGGCTTCACACCTTCCCGTAAATAGGTTCCTGATCAGTTCTCAGGTTCCAATTAAGCCCATCCTGTTTGCAAGCAATGTATCACAAAGCCATCTGCTGTGAGCAGACCCAACTTCAGGAGACTGGAACGTCTTTTTTGCCAAGTCTGTTGGCGGCATGGAATGCCAGAGGCAGTTCGAGAGCAAGAGCCTCGGCTGTTTGCTTTGGTGCAGCAAGAGTTCTGCAACCGCCTGAAGAGGAACACGTTGTTTGTTTTCGCCGCTGTGAAAATATTTGCAATATTTGGAAAACAGGCACAGAGGGTGATAAAGCAAGGCAGGCCTCCTGACAGTTTTGGACCTGAGCTTAAAAGGAAAGCTGCCTGGAGCTGTGTTTAAATCAAACACCATCACAATCGTCTCCTTCTGTCTTTCAGAAGGAAAAAAGAACCAACTAGAGCTTTATGGTGAACCAGGGAATAAGCCTTGCAACTGAATATCAGTACCGCTGAAATGAATACAGGCCGACCCCTGTATCCACGGATTCAGTATCCATGGCATCACTTATCCACATCCAAAAAATATGTTCTCTGGCATTTCTAGGTCCTCCAATGTGATTCTATAGTCAATTCTCAGTGTTCATCTCATTGAAAATAACAGGGTTCTCTATTATCCACGGTTTCAGGTATCCATAGGGGTTCTAGGAACATATTCCCCATGGATACAGGGGTCGACCTGTACCTCTGAGCATGTGCAAAGTACCTTTTTGCTTCTTTAGCACTAAGGCTCCAACTGTTGCCCAAACGTTCAGGATCAGGCAAATGCCTTCCTAGTTTAGAAAGGTTCCAGGGTCTGTCAGGCATGCCGACACTTGGCCTTCCCATATTTTTCATAGCATTTTTAATTGTATTACAGTACATTTATCTGTATGTGGTCTCCCAAAAGAGAGGAGTCAATAGAAGGCTAATCCGCTCAAACTTATCAGCAGCCTTGAACTTGGAAGTCCTGCCTCTTAAATCCAGACTTGTGGGGAGGACAAACTGTGGTCCCACAGGAGAGAGGCAAAAAATCCCTCTGCACATGGTCAGGGGCCCCTTTTACTTGTCACCACTGCATGCTTTTCTGCAGTGAAGCCCTGGAATTGAAAACAGCTCTGGAGGGTGAGCTCTGTTGAGCCCTGTTTCAATTTAATCCCTGGATCTGAAAGCTTTGATTATTTAAGATATTGTGACAGGATTCCCCCACCCATCCACCCACACAGTTTATGTGGATAGCTATCAAGCCGGGGTGTAGCAGGGGGTATGTTTGGCAAAATAAGTCATGGACCTCCTAAATAAGATTTCTGCCCCCTCCATAAATTTTCCCTTCACCCTCCAAGTTTCCTAGCATTTGCAGTGGTTTAAAATGTTAGTGGACCATGTAGAAATACAGTTTCAGCATCCAAAGAAAAGCAGCAGGAAAAGCGACCAAGGGAATGCGAACTCAGCAAGCAAACGAGTCCTAGTTATGAATGATTTTCAGGGTATCATTCTGTACAATGCTAGAAAATTGAAATAAAATTTCATGGCAGGGGAGAAGATAATTTTTATTTGGGGAGGCAATACGCTCCATTTGTCTCACCCCTCCTTGTAGCTATACCCTGCTATCAGGGTTGGCTTGGAGTTTAGAGTGAATCTGACAAAGATGCAGAGGAATGATTTGGGGACTTTTAAAAGCCTCTTTAAATGCTGTATCTCTCCTGAAAAAGACTGATGCAGCAGTCACGGGCTTTGGCAGCTGTTTGGAACATTTGAAGGTATTTGCCTCTACTTATGTCCATCATGTTTGATTTATAAATAAATACAAATATTTCAGGATGGGCAATAAGCTGACAGTGGCCTCCTTCCAAACCCAAGTGAGCATCTCACCCCTGGATGCTGGAGACACGTTCCAAGAAGTGGGAAGTGGACACACAATAGACACACAACAAGACAGGCATATCTCGGTCAAATTTACTAATTGTTGTGTAGATCAATGCCAAGCTGGTTGTATGTAATAATGTACAACTTTGTTCGATGTTTGATGGGTTTCCGGATTGTATGAATAAACTTGACTTGGGGTCCATGGACACCCAGGGGGCCACGATGTCCTCACAGGGAGTCCGCAAAGGCTTGAAGGTTGCTTGGCCCAACTCCTCCCTCCAGTGGAGTGGCAACATGACCAGATCCAAGGCAAAGTCTGGCTGGCTGGCTTGGCCTGCACATTGCCATTCAATCCACTCCAGCCACAAACTTGGAGGAAGAAGCAGGAGAAAAGTCTTTCCTCTCCTCCAGTGCCTCTGAGGGAAAGTTTAATGGATAGTGTAATTGTATTATTATTATCAGGTATTATTATTATGGTTTAAAATCTTGAGTTAAGTCTTGGGGGTCTGCAGCCACAAAAGATATTTAAAGGGGGTCCCTGGTAAAGAAAAGGTTAAGAGCCACTGATCTAGAGTAGAATCCTTCTCTCTTCCAGCTCAGGCTTTGTTTATTGCATTGTTTACTGCAGACATGCTGTTGCAACCTGACACCCAAAGTCAGTGCTTCTCTAGCCATCCTTCACCATCCTTCCAATACTGATGCTGCTAAAAAGACCTCCAACTATACAGAGGATGAGGAAGAAAAGGGGATGGGGCTGAGAGGGCCTAAGGAGCCACTGTGAAAAGGTGCTTCGCTGGCCGAGGCTTTGTTAAGTGAAAAATGCCTGTATTTGGGGAGATTTACAATTCACCCAGAGGCCTTCCAAAGCAGTTTCCCCCAACCAAACAAAAAAATCTTTCCAAAACTGTTGGCATTGATACAGATGAGCAGGAGGAAAAAAGGTTAGATGGAGCTAATTTTTAAGCCGTTACAGAGGATTTCCCCCCCTGGTGCCTTAAAAAAACAAAGAGTGATGCTTTCTGTTCAAAAGGCTTTTTTTTTTTCCTCCCGTCTTTTTGATAATCTCACTCAATCCCTTCTCTTGCAACAATATCCTTTGGGTCTTTTCTTCTAATAAAAGCATAGCCTTTCATATTGCTGTGTGTATATGAGAGACTGCAGTTGGAAATGCCATCCCTCCCACCCTCCAAGGCAACACCTCCGGGTGGTATCTGTCATTTGAGAGCAAAACCACTCAGGCAGCAGAAGGCAGAGGGGAAAATCCGGTTGTGTTTTCTTTGTTTCTTGATTTGGGACAGGGATTAATATTTATTTGACTTGCAATCTGGCATCTGATGCTCCTTATGGGGGTGGCTGTGGGGCAGAAGCAAGGTAGCGCTTCATACACGGGAAACTAGTTGTAGTGAGCTGGCCTCTGTTGCCAGGCAGATGGGTTTTGGATTCCTTAGCTGTCCAGTGGCATGAAAGGGTTCATTTGTGTTAGTGACCGGACTGGATACTTTTTGCATTTGCTTTGCAGTTCTCAGCTGGGAAAAGATATGAAGGCTGAGAATAGATGGGAGGAATGATTTTTTCCCCTCTGTTGCTAAATTTCTTGGGCAATTCTCATAGCTAAAGGGGGGGACAGTTATAGTACAGTTGTCCCTACATATTCACGGATTTGGTATCCATGGATTTAAGTATTCACGGCTTGAAAATATTCTTTAAAAAATAATAATCCAAAAAGCAAACCTTGATTTTGCCATCTTATATAAGGGACACCATTTTGCTATTGCATATAATGCCTCTCCATTGTAGTGGAAGAGAGGCTTGCATACCCTAATGAAGCTTTGAGCTATGCTGGTGGTGGCATAATAGCCACCGGTAGGGTCTCCCATGCCAGACAGGTCAAAACCGAAGGGTCTGACAAAGAGCGTCAAAGGGCAGGATGGGCTCTCTAGCCATATGGCAACCATCCTAGGAGAAGGAAAACTCTAATCCCAAACCCGGGCAGATGGTGCTCGTCCAACCCTATAAGGTCAACCATCTAAGAGAAGGAAACTCTAATCAAACCTATGACCCGAGGATCTTGCTGCTACCGTCCATGCTTGCAAGGCCACAGCAGATGAATCTCTGGTTTAAAGGGTGAGGCCAGTTCTGTGCACGCTGCGCTCCACCAGAAAAATCCATTGCACAGGCTCGAAGGGCAAATACAAACAAACAAAAACAAAAACAAAACCCAAAAAACCCGAAGGCATATAATGGGACGTGAGTATTCACGGATTTGGGTATTCACAGGGGGTCCTGGAACTAAACCCCAGCGAATGTGAAGGGACAACTGTATATAATCTATCTATCTATATGAAAGGCTTGAGTACGTTCCTTTCCCAGTGTGCTGATTGGCTGCTCAGGAAACACACCCAACCAATCACCACCCACATGCAAATTCCCTCTCCACCTCACAATCCACTCCTGCCACCCAATCTGCATCTACACCCCCAGCCTCACAAGGGTCCCTCCCTCCCCTCCCTCCCTCCGCCAATCACCACCCACATGTAAAACATGTATTTTTCCTGGTATTTATGGGTTGTAAATTTCATTATAAACAATAGTCTCTGACCACCTGCAGAGTGCATCGGCCTTTACTGCTGACACCACAGCTAGCTCGCAAGACAAGAGATGGAGCTCGGCTAAGTATCTCTGTCAAGTTAAAAGGTTTGACTTACAAATAACCCCACCTTTCCATTTCCTCTCTTTTTGGAAATCATCAGCCAGCAAGGAAACTAGATCACATTGTGGCTTGAGCTTTGATTTTTGTATATAAAAATCCCAGGATATGTCAGGCAACATGGCCATGTTGACTTAGAGGATTTTGGGAACTATAGTCCAGAGCAGTCATTTCCTCAAGCTGTGCATTGAGTTCTTTTAGGGTAGCCAGGTAAAAAACAAACCAGGGCTCCTATACCTTTAAAAGCTGGGTAGAAGAGAGAATTTCAGTAGGTGTTAAATTCCCTCTTTTACACAATTAAAAGTGGCCAGTTTTATGAAAGGCGCAGGAGCCCTGTCCTGTTTTCCACCTGGTGATCGATCCTAGGTTCTTTGCAGAATTTTGATATGGATCTCCTTTTGTATTCCTGAATACTATTTCCAGCCGAGCAGGTGAGGTGGAAAATTATCAGCAGGTTTCTTTTAATGGCTTCCCAAGGAAATAAACCTCCAAGTATGTGTTTGCTTAGAAGCAGATAGGCGGTTATGGACTTGGCTGTCTGAGCATGAAACCAAGGAGCTGCTGTGTGTTTGTCTAGAGAGGGCTAGAGTTCTTCGTCATGTATGGTTTTTCACTTTCCATAATAAACAGCCCTTTGCCCTCCTTGTCTGGTCTTCTCTTTGCTTTGTTTCTCAATGGAGAGAGAGATGTAACGCCCAACCCAGCCTTCTGGATATAGATCTGTCCTTGCACTTCCAACCTGCTGTGGACAGATCCATGCACACTGCAGAGCGTAGTTTGCTTACTGCTTCATCCACGGGTAAGCAAATTGTCAAAACCTGGGTCTCTTTTCATAGTACATAGTTATAGCAGCATGATTCCACTTTAACTGCCATGGCTCTATCCTGGGGAGTCCTGGGATTTGTAGTATGGTGAGGCACCTTTGAAAAAATAAAGCAGGAAATGAGCTGTAAGCAAGGTTGACAAATGACCTTTTTAAATTAGGAATGTCCCCTATTTGAGGGTCAGAAAGCTTGTTTGCATTGCAGAGGGGCGGGATAGAAATAATAATAATAATAATAATAATAATAATAAATTATAAGGATGGCAGGTGTCCCTTGTTATAAGGGATGCCCCCCGTTTGAGGGTTGCAAGCTATTCCTTTTATGTAGACTCCCTCTCCAATTCTATATTTTGTTGTGCGGGCCTGCTGTAAAGACAGAAATGTATACATCATGCAGTTTATGAATGCAGACAATATTTTGGTTTTACAGAGAAACACAGGGCTGAGTGAACGAAACCGATACTTTTGCTTGGTATTTTAGGTAAACACAGACTTATTATAAGAGCTCCCTCCTGATGGTGAAACCTGCATGTCACAAATTTTTGATTGTCCCTTACCGCCGTTCTGAAAACCTGGCAACACAAATTAGAAGTGACTTCCAGGTCACGTCCTGTGGTTAGAGAAAGGTTTCTCCTGGGCTTCCAGCGAACAAGGGGGTACGCAATATGTGGGGAAAAGCCCCCCCATGACCCTATAGGGCAGTGGCTCTTAACCAGGGACCCCCATTAAATATATTTTATTGCTGTGGGCCCCCAAGACTTAACTCAAGATTTAAACCTCTAATAATAATTATAATAATACAGTCATCCCATCCATTAACCCTTCCCTTAGAGGCATTGGACGGGGAGGGAAGACTTTTCTCCTGCGTCTTTCTGCAAGTTTGTGGCTGGAGCGGATTCAATGGCAATGCGCAGGCCAAGCCAGCTAGCCCGCTTTTGCCTCGGCTGCTGTCACGTGGCCACTCCACTACAAGAAGAAGCTGGTCCAAGTAGCCTTCAAGTCTTCGTGGACCCCCTGTGAGGCCATCGCGGATCCCTGGTGGGGGGGACCCGGACCACACGTTAAGAACCATTGCTATAGGGTATTGGGGGCATTTGAGAGCAAAACAATTTCGTTTTTTTTTCTTTTGCCAAGGGTGGGGTATGGTGTCTTTGCAGAGTGGGCAATCCGGCCCCCCAACTCCCAAGAGTTGTCCACCCCGTTCTTAACAAGGGAACTGTTTCTTCTCAGATGGGATTGACAAACATATCCTGAGGGTGCTCCTCCAAAGACCATGATGCTTTTTCACCA
The DNA here is from genome assembly GCA_030847615.1 of Gambelia wislizenii. NCBI lineage: Eukaryota > Metazoa > Chordata > Lepidosauria > Squamata > Crotaphytidae > Gambelia > Gambelia wislizenii. Next base: position 36,413,296 of record JAUMIR010000010.1, read on the forward strand.
CTCTGTAAACAATTGGAGAGAACCTGGGAGATAGCATGTTCAGGTCATCACACCGAGTCTCCAGAAATGCAGAAAGTTGGCTTCTGGTGGGATCATCTTCCCTTGGATTCTCAGCAGCTGATGCCAGAAACAGATACTCAGGAGCTGTGCACAGTATCTGTGGAGAAACGATTCAGGTGAGAGACCATGGTCTCCTCCTTTCTTTTTTTGCTGTATATTACATGCATACCTCAAGCAAAGAAGTCAGAGTGTTGCTGTGCATTACTTCTTTGGTGCTAGAGGGAGAAATACAGTTGTCCCTTCATATTCACTGGGTTGTGGTTCCAGGACCCCCTTTCATGGATACCAAAATCCATGAATACTCAAGTCCCATGATACGCAATGGCATGGCAAATTGGTGTCCCTTCTATAAGATGGCAAAATCAAGGTTTGCTTTTTGGATTATTATTTTTTAAAGAATATTTTCAAGCCATGAATACTTAAATCCGTGGATACCAAATCCATGGATACGGAGGGACAACTATAACATGGAGAGAATAGAGAATGAATGGGTTTCTACACCACACACAAAAAAGTAGAGCAGTTCAACAGGTTTTGGCAAAAAAAAAAAAAAAAAAAAAAACCCAAAGAAAAAATCAATCTCCACATGTGTAGTCAAACAACCAAAAACATAAGCTTGAATAAGGCAAGGGGTTGGACTAGATGGCTCTTGTGGTCTCTTCCAACTCTATGATTCTGTTCAAAATGGACAAGCAGATGGTGGTGGTGTGGATGTGTTCCTGTCCTTCTCTTGCTTCAGCCATCATCTGATCCATTACTTGTCTCCAAACCAGGGATGAACAAACATGGCGGCTCCAGAAGACTCTTCAGGATTTGATTTTCCGCTTCCAGGACTGGCTGTGGAATGCCGAGGCAATGGCCGCCTCCCCGGATTCCTCCCAGGTCTCTTACGCCGCTTCCAAGAAAGAGCTACAAAGGTTCGAGGTAAGAGAGAAGCTTCCGGAAGTAGGCCAGCTCCTTCTTTCTTTCAAGCCGCCTAAAATGTCCTTTTGCTAAACTTTCCTGGTGGAAAGCATTTGATAGCCTGGGATTGGCGGAGAGGATTGTAGTCTTTTTATCTCAAAAGAGCCAGCGAGGGCCAAAAATAACAGTGAGCAAACAAACGAGGTATTTAGAATTTGTTGCCCACCACCCTTTGGAGGGGAAACCAGGTGGGGCGAAGAGGGAGAGGAAGAGAATACACCTTTGTTCTCCCTCCATTGATGTTTCTGTGTGAATTTCCACCTTGCAAAAATTCACAGCAGTCTTTGCTCACCTTGGAGGTGGGAAGGAGAGAGAAAAGAAAAGGAAGATGAGATAGATTTGCTTGGAGAGGTTCGAGGGTTTGACTCCCAGCCAGCATGGTTAAATGGCTAGAAAGAAAGCTTCCGGGAGGCCCACGGCTACCCACGAATCTTATCCCACTTCTTAATAAAGAAGCGTTGTAGTGTTTCTCTCAAATTGCCATGAAGGCAGAAAAAAAAAATCAGGATAATTGCCTTTTGTTTGGACTACAATATCCAGGTTCCCCAGCCAGTTTGGCCAATGGAGTTTGGGAGTTGTAATCCAAAAATAACTTTCCTGAGCTCTCCCAGGAAGTGGGTAAAATGTTTATCAGGAACTATTGGGTGATTTCCTAGATTTTGGGCGGCATACGATGGATCAGCAATGATTTCTGGCTTCCACTCATTTCTAAATAGCAAGCAAAATTACATACCCGCCAACTGTCCTGATTTGGCAGAGAGAGTCCAAATTAATCCTCTGTTGTACCAGTTTTTCAACTGCTTTTAAACTGCCCCCATTTCTTTCTTCTTCTCTCACTTTTTCCTTTTCACTTTGGCTTGCTTCAGTTGTTCAAAAATAGTTTGCACTCCATTAACTCAGCAGGGGGGAAAGGAGAGGAGGGGCAGAATCTGTCCTTCCCAGGAGGCTCAGGCAAAAGCAGTCCCTCCTAGTTTGTGTGTTTATCCTCATCAATGGCTTCTGCCATCTTGACCGCACTCTGATGTTGCTTGGCCATTTGAGTCCAGATTTTCATTTGTGAAATGTTGGCTGGTACGAAATCAAAAGGGTTTTCTTGATAGAAAAACACCTCTTGTTATGGGAGAGCCAGCATGGTGTAGTGGTTTGAGCATTGGACTATGACTCTGGAGAACAGGGTTTGAATCCCCGCTTGCCCATGAAAACCCACTGGGTGATCTTAGGAAGTCACACTCTCTCAGCCTCAGAGGAAGGCAATGGCAAACCTCCTCTGAACAAATCTTGCAAAGAAAACCCTGTGATAGAACCACAGAATCATAGAGTTGGGAGAGACCACAAGGGTCATCGAGTCCAACCTCCTGCTGTGTAGGAATACCCTTACAGTCCCCAAAAGTTTTGTGCCATAAGTTGGAAATGATTTGAAAAGACACACAACAACAACACCAATGTTCTGCTAGAACAAAGTGTTCTGCTAGTCTTGTACTAATCCAACCTTTCTCAGTCTTTTTACCCTGGAGGAACCCTTGAAATAATTTTCACGTCCCAGGGAACCCCTGCATAAGAATTCTGATATCTACAGCTTTTTTTTAAAGCCCCCGCCCCCAGGTCACAACCTCTCATGGAAAGCCTAGTGACCTCTTGTGTAAGCCTAGGGTTCCAGGGGACCATGGTTGAGAAACCTTGTCTTAATCGCTTCTCTCTTGATCAGTGTTTCTCAACTGCATCCTTCTGGGAAAACAGAAAAAGACTTCAGTCTGCCATTGATCTCTCCCCTGACCAGAATTTTGCATCTTCCTTGCAGGCGCTGCAAAGACAGGTCTCCGACAAGCTGCTCCCTTTGGAAGCCTTGAACAGACAATACCATCAGCTGGTGAGGCGAGGCAACATTTGTCCGCAGCTCAAATCTCAAGTCCAAGAAGTCAACCAGCGCTGGGATGCTCTGAAGACTTGGGCCGCTGCTGTTTACAAGAGGCTGAAGGTGAGGAGCATTGCTAGGTTAGGATGATCACAAAGCTGGGCCACACATGTCCTGGTCCTCATATGTGAAGTGTTGGAGGGTATGAATTTTTGAAATGCCATATCAGGCCTTCTGGCCGGGCATGAGAGCTTGTCCAAGGAGCCCTTGGCTCAGAGAATGCAGGGAAGCACACGTGATCTTTCCCTCCTTCTTTTCTTCTCTTCCCTCAGCATTTTGTGAACCAATGGGAAGAGTTTGAATTGGAGCGAGAGACCCTCCAACTGTGGCTGATGGAGTTGGACCTCTGGCTCACCGACGTAGAGCACTTCTCGGAAGGCACGCTGCTGGAAAAAATGATCCAGCTGCAGGTAAAAATGTAAGACTGTACCTCCCTATACAAATCTGCTTGGACCTTGAGATCTTTGTGGGAGAGCTTTCTCCTGTCCCACCAACCAATGTGTAGTTAGTGAGGACATGGGAGAGAGAGAGGGACACATCAAATCACAAATCCTCTCTCTCTCATTACAGGTTTTCATGTGAGAGGATGGTGGTGGGTTGACTCAGATGTTTGGGACTATCCCTCTTTATGCATGCCATGTCTCTCTTGCCTGGGTATGATCCTGGCATTTTGGGAGATACAGCTGCAACCAGATTTTTGTGGACAGGGTCCAGACCTGGAGCTTAGAAAGTTGTCATGCCAAGATTGGTACCTTGAAACATGGGCAGAAGACACTTTTCTCCCATCGGCTCAACAACCACAACATATCAGCTGGGACATTTTTTAATGGAAAAGTGAGATCTTGGGCTCGTCTATATGAGGCAATAAAATGTGGATTGATGCACACTAATGCTAACTTGCAGCAGCTTTGATTTGTGCCCACATGTTTTTTCCAAAATCGTAGGCATGCAAAGACATACACGTTTGTTGTTCAAACAGGCATGCCTGCGAATCAAGATGGTGGGTCTGAGTGAATTACTTCTGTTTTTATTGTCACCAGTTGCTGTCACTGAACAGTATTTTTTAAAAAAGTAAATCCAAGGTGCAGAAGTGCAATCTTCTGCTTAAATAAACAGGAGAAAAAAGGCTGTTTCATTGCTTTCATCGCTTCAGTGCACAATTGCTATGGCGAAAATCCAACATGGCAGTTCCAGGCGCTTGTCTTGCCAGCAAGCCCCACCCCCTGCGCACATACGACCAATCAGCTTTCTACTTCCATTCTTATCGGGAATGTGCTGCAAAGGGAATCAGTAGTAGTAGTAATAGTAGCAAAGAGAATCAACAAGCAGGAATGCACATTTCCTTTGGAGTTTTTTTTTTAAAGGCTTTTCCTGCAGAGTATTTGGAGGGTGTTTTTTTGTCCCCTCCTCCCAAATATAGCAGATAGATGCAGGATCCCATTTAGACAAAATGCATTCTCCTCGAATTCTATGAGTATTTTCACTATTTAGACAAGCCCATCCTGTAGTAAATAACACTGCACCTCTGCCACCATATGTGATATAAGAAGATCTCTTGCTTCCAAGGAAGCTTATGTGATCCTCCCCATCCTTTTAGCCTTTGGGTCTTTCAAAAAGACGATGGTATCGGCAGGAGAAGAGAATTTCAGAAGGACCACACACATATCCTGGTGACTGTAATGTGGTTGAGCAGCTATTTCCTTGCACCTGCTGCTCTGTTTACCTACACCTGGAAACTTCTATGGGGAGGCTTTCTTTTTCTTTTTGCAAGTAATGGTGTGCAAATCGAGAGCCTTTTCATGCAATTATTTATTTGTTTGTTTAACTTATATCCCGCCTTTCTCCTAAAATGGGATCATTAACTCATTCCATTCTCCTTTTCAATTGGGGTCAAGGCAGAACCATAAGTAACACCCTGCCCTGTACACACCCTTCCCCAAATATCAAGCTGTCTAGCATGAAGGGAACCTGGGACATGACACCAATCGTCTCTGAATTCAGTTGGGACAATTTTGTGGCATGGGATTTGGGTTATTTTGGGCAGGGTTTGTAATTTAATTTTCTGCGTATTGTTTTTCTCAAAATCTAGCTTGTGGTCTTCCTCATTAATCACTTCTTAATAATTCTGGTGTGGCCTGGCCCAACGTGTCCTGGTTTGAATCTGTGAAATGTTGAGAGTATTTCAGGGGTAACCAGAGTGTGGCTGTTGGGGTCAAATTAGGTGTGTATGTGGGTTCAGATCAGGAGATGGAATGTAGCTACAATATTGTAGTTATACCTTGAATGCAAGTTTTTTTTTTTTAAGTTTAAATAAAAAGGAAAGCAATGGTTGCCACTTGCTAAATTTCATGCTAGGACTGAAATCCAGTGTTTTGTCCTAACAAAAAATGCATGGAAGAAGGGCACCCGCTGCCCTGACAGGCTTTCCTATGGAATCACAGCATAGAATCATAGAGCTGGAGAGACCACAGGGCCATCTAGTCCAACCCCCTGCCCTGCAGGAATACCCAATCAAAGCATTCCTGATAGATGGCCATCCAGCCTCTGTTTAAAAACCTCCAAAGAAGGAGAGTCCACCACACTCCCAGCCAGTGTATTCCACTGCTGAACAGCTCTTACTGTCGGGAAGTTCTTCCTAATGTTTAGGTGGAATCTCTTTTCCTGTAGTTTGAGCCCATTGCTCCATGTCCTAGTCTCTGGAGCAGCAGAAAACAAGCCTGCTCCATCCTCAGTAATGACATCCCTTCAAATATTTAAACATGGCTATCATGTCACCTCTCAGCCTTCTCTTCTCCAGGCTAAACATACCCAGCTCCCTAAGCCGCTCCTCGTAGGGCATCATGGCATCCAGACCTCCCACCATCCTGGTCACCCTCCTCTAGGCACGTTCCAGGGGTAACTGCATGCTCCTTCTTTTCCTGACCATGTTCCCTTCTCTTTACTTGGTGTCCAGGCCTTCCAGGAAGACGTGCAAGCCAATGCAGAGCGCGTCGACCATCTGCTGGTGCACGGGGAGCGTTTGATCCAAAAGAGCCACCCTGAGGATGCTGAAATCTTAGAGGAAGAACTGCAGGATCTGAGCTGCTTCTGCCAGGAAGTCTTCCGCAGGGTGTTCCGCTTTCGCCGGCGACTGGTCAGCATGAGGCTGGTACGTGAAGGCATGTGATTCTTCACTAATTTTCTCTCAAAATAACAAATAATTTTAGCAATTTTCTTCCCAATGCCAGAAAGTCTTCCAAAACTGCACAGACTATTTGCACTTCAGGGACTTATTCTGAGTGAAATTTGACATGCAATTGTTCTGCAAAATTTGCATGTGGGATTTTGTGCAAAAGCTAGCATTTTATACATAGGAAAGAGCCTGTCAATCTCAAGGCATTGTAGAAGACGATTGTCACAAGTAGGTGAAGTTCCCATGCAGGTATTTAGGGCTTAAGGGCTGCCAGGAATTTCTTCCTTACATTCCACTGGCATCCTCGATCCTGTAAATTGAGTCCATGGGTTTCTCTCCGGGTCCTGCCTTGTGGAGCAACAGAAAACAAATTTTTTCCATCTTCCACCTCATAGCCAGAGTTCAAAAGCATACATTTGTACATGTAAGTCAGATTGGCACCCTCCCTGCCATCGTTCTGGAGCCAAGTAAAAACTCTCCTGTTTTGGCAAGCCTTTGCCAATTTTTGCTAATGGTAGTGCTGGGGTATATGTGAGTGTTGTGTAGTGTGTATATGCATGTGTTTTTAGAGTTTTAGCTGTTTTTAACTTTTTTTAGTTGTTTAATTGTGTTTTAACTTTTGTATTTTGCTGATTTTAGCAATGTCTTTTTTTTGTATGCCACTTTGAGTCCCAAATTGGGGAAAAAGTGGGATAGAAATAAAAATAATAGTAACAACAACACCAGCAGCTGTGCAAGCACGATTCCACATTTTCCTGTAGCCCATCAACTGCCACACTCTGGCAGGAGCACTTCTATGGGAAGAAGGATGAGAGAGGCAATTCATACCGTGGAGAAACAGCTGGTCTCAGCTTGGTAGGAATGGGAAAGAAATAAGGGCGTGCTCTCGGAGTTCACCTGCCTTTTCCTTCCCTCAAGAGCCTAGAGCAGCCAGATCTTCATCATTTGAATTGCCTCGCTCCCCTCCACATTTGTAAGCAATAGCAACAGGGGTCCCTCCTGGTGCTTGATAGCTTCTGGGCAGTGGACATTTTTGGATGAAGCACAATGGCAAATAGCCCTCTGCATCCCATCCAACATGGGACTTAGGCATGCAGAAGCTGCAATTGCATGCATGTACATCACTAACAGGATGCTGGCCAATATCTTCTTGTTCCCAGGTCTTTGAGGACGAGTGGTTGTCAGACCGTGACAGTGACTTGGAGTCTGATTGCTTCTCCGAAGACTCCTTGCAGTTGGACAAGGGGGATGCTGGGCAACCCCTGACTCCCGTGGGTTCCCTGTGCCAATCCACCCCAAAGAAAGCCCTCCTGGATCACAAGAGGACAGCTTCCAATGTAGCGGGGGCTATGGATTTGGAATGGGATCCTTCCGTGGATGTTGGCGGATCCACATCACATGACGAAGAGGATTCCTCATACTACAGTGCCATCACAGGTAGGTGCAATGCCTGTGAGAGCAAAAAGTCTGGGAGAAGCTCTCGTTTGGGGCATGGAGCTGGGTAGAGTTTTGGCTCCAGCAGTGGCTGGGTGGCTTCCACATCAATGGCCAATGACTCTGCTCTGGGCTTTAGTCTGAACTTTTAAGCAGCTCTCCAGGGTGCTGAACCATATCTCCCCCCAACCCCCCCCAGGTTTAGTATCTTAGATAGTACTTTTAAAAAGTTCAGACTAAATCCAGGAGCAGATTCACATCTCACTGACAATAGAATGACCACCTGTCACTGCTTGATACTGAGAAAAGCTTCAGAGGTGTTCTGAATATGCTGTCTTAGAAGGGTTGTTGTAAGGATAACATGGGAGGGGCAGAAACATCATAATGGATGCCCCCCCCCTTGTGATTGCAAATTTCATGTCCCTTCCCTTCCTTTCCAACTACCTTTCCGTGGTGGTGGGATTGCGTGCTCCTGTGAGGCAAGAGGCTATGCTGCCATTGGAGGGGTCTCCTACATCAGATAGGCTTTTGCTGAGAAGCCAGATGCAATGTGTCAAATACAGTTCTAATCAAAATTATTCAACCCCCATTGCAAATCAGATTTATTGTCAAAATTTACAGACTTTCAGCTGTTTGCAATGAACAAATCAAACAAAAGCCATTGAAATAGCGCAACACAACAAATGCTTCAAGCGGTTTCCCCACATTCAACTGAAAATGCAACTTATAATGTCCTCTCGAGAGGCATGTTGCTGGATCCATGGTTAAAAATGGACAGCATGCAAAAGTTAAAAAGCAATTAAAACAATACAAAATTAAAAGCAGTTAAAACAAATAAAATTCCAGTGTGTTATAAAGGTGAGGGTTCTTCAAAGTTTACTTCTAGCTCAGGAAGGATCCATTTCACCTACTCCTATCACACCTTACAGGGGTGGGCCATTCGGAAGAACCTCGCCGAAGGTGCAGAGCATCTCGTTGGGTACTCAGATCTTTGCCTTTGCGATGTGCCAGTCAAGAAGACTTCACGGTAGGTCGCTGGGGAATGGCCTGGAGGTGGGTTGATGGGAGTGAGGATCTCTGTGTATTAATCCCAGTTGGCTGCTGGTGGTGATGGTGGTGGTTTCACAGTCTACCAAATGTTATTGAGTAGAGTTTTGGATTCTACCCGATAATCTAGGAATCAGTGAGGTATAACGTAGTACATTTCAAGTATGGTCAGACCCCCGAATCCATGGGGGTTCAGTTCTTAAACTTACTGCAGATACCAGAAACTGCGGATAACAGTGAACCCTATTAAATAAGAGATTTCCAGAAAAAAACATATCATAGAGTTGCATTGGAGGACCTGGAAGATGCCTAGAAAGGATGCCTCTCTAGGCATTTCCCATCACAACTCTATGGCATGTGTCCCCTATTTTGTGTCCTGTGGATAGCTGAAACCGCAGGTATTGATTCTGCAGATACAGAGGTCTGACTGTAGTGTCGCTTTTTTTTTTTTTTGTAAATGTTCTCTTGTGATCAGCAACAACAATGATCCAATCTATAGTGATTTAATTCAGATGTTTTGCCAGTATGTTCGGAATCACTCCCAGAAAACCTCTCACCAGTGGAACCGCGATCCATGCATGTTTTCTTTATCCCAGAGTATTTTCTGTCAGTTCTTGGTCTGATCAAAGACTTTTTATACCAGCTCCCCAGTTCAGTTTATTTTAACTCAATATAAAATCAGAATGGACCTGGATGCACCCTTAGGGTCTGTCCACACTGCAGAAATAAAGCAGTTTGACGCCACTTTATCAACCATAGTTCTATCCTATGGAATCCTGGTATTTGTAGTTTTGTGAGGAACCAGAGTTTTCGGACAGAAAAGGCTAAATACCTCACAAAACTACAAACATTAGGATTCTATAGGATGGAACTATGGTGGAGAAAGTGGTGTCAAATTGTTGTATTTCTGTAGTGTAGACAGGCCCTTCGACTTCAATTCTACTGTCGGATGGAATTGCCAAATCTATCATTCAAGCTTTCTTTTTTCTCAACCACAGTTATGACTAGCATATTATGTTCTAATTGTTTATCAGTTTGAATCCTATAATCTCATGAGATTCACCATTTGCACAACTTTTTCAGGCTTACGTTCCCACCGGTTCTTTGTGGATGGCACATCATATTTTCTGCATAGGTTCCAGTGTATCACTGGAGTCGGTTTTTCATGGTGTTTCTTATTTTCAGTCTGTGCAATCTTGTTGCACAAGCTAGTAAGGTAGTCAACAGTTTCATCTTTTTCATCACATAGATCTCAATGGAATTCTCTCCAAAAGCAAACTGCCTTAAAATCTTGAGTTTTGACATGCAATTGTTAGTTACCTTAACCAAGTTATTTACCTTAAGCAAGACTAAGAAGCTCTTTCACATTTCTGTTTTCCTTTTTTTTAAAATATTTTTTGACAATTTCACAAGACCAAGAATCTCTTTCACGTTTCTGTTTTCCTTTTAATAAAAAATATATATATATTTTTTGACAATTTCACAGGCACAAAGTGGATTTGGAGAGGAGTCGGAAAGTTTGGAGGCCTCTGTGGCAAAGGAGAAACGAAAAAGATGCAGTTCAGGCAAGTCCATAGCCTCATCTTTAAGGGACTTTCCCCCCCTTTTTGAAGAATTTCTGTGTATTTCTGTCTGTCATGTTGACAATGGTGGAGTCAAAGTGTCAACCTGGTCATGCTGGTTGGGGATTCTGGGAATTGTAGTCCAAAAGAGGGAAAAAAGAAACTCTTCAAAGCTCTATGTGACAGTCTGGTGGAAAAGTTTTATATAAGCTCTGTTGAAACTCATGGCATTCCCCCTTCTTTCTGAAATTAAATTCCCAAAGATGTCATAGTAGGGAGCAAAACGATACAAATTTTCTTGCCCTAAACAAGAAAGGCAGCTCAACAGATTGAGATAGTCCAATGAAAAAGCATGTAGGATTTTTCACATTCAGGATTTATATGTAAAAAAGATCATTTGCTAAGAGAACCTTTGTTTTTTCTTAAAAAAAAAAAAAGAAAACTTCTAGGCCAAACACAATATAATTTATGCAACAAGTTCTCTCACTCTCTCTCTCTCACACACACAATTTAAAAATGCACAAAATATTCATAAACTTGCACAGCCAGGAAAAAAAACAAAACACCACATTGGAAACAATTAATTCTTGCGTGTGAAAATGACATTAGTGAAGATTTACATCCATATATCTGACTGGATCTTTGAAAGTCACTGTTGATCCTTATTTGTCTGCTGGTATTCTTAACAGAGCTTAGAAAAATGCCATTTTTTCCCCTTTTCTTTTTTGGTCTACTGCTCCCAGAAACTTCTGGAGAGCATGGCCAGTGACCATGGAGGAATTCTAAAAACTGTGGTCCAAAAGAATAACTTTCCAAGCTCTGATTCTGAGACTGACTACTCTGGAGATTAAAGTTGTGTTTTCGGGGCAGAATTTCAACCCTGATCTCCTTCTCTCTGATAGGAAAGTCACTTCCTTGGGAAGAGCTGGTGGGCTGCCAGCAGCCTCAAAGCCAGACCTTAGAGAAAGGGAGTTGCTGTCATCTAATGGAACCGATGGGATTTGACCCCAAACGTATTGAGTCTTGGCTGGGCCAAAACTGCCAGGAGAAGAGGAGGATGCAAGTGGAGACGCTAGAACAAGTGAGCTTTTTAGGCTGTTACCCGAATTGCATGGGTTCCGTGAGGATCCCACTAGTGTCCGAATATTAATATGGGGAATATTTAATTTGCTCAAAATGGCAGTGAGAGGATGGGTAATGGCGGGATCTTTTGACCTATGCATGCCATTGAGACAAGCAGCCGTGGCAGGACCTCAAGGGGTCTCTCCGGCTGCCTATCTTCGTGCATCCTGCAACTGGAAGTGTACTGTAGTCAACATTTCCCAGCATTCTGACCTTCAGTGCCATTTTTAATAAAAAGACCCTGTGAGTGGTAGACTTCCAAGGCAACCTGCCATCAACAACAAATCCATTCAGCTTTGCAAAATTGCAACAAGCTGCTGCTCCATTAGCTAAGCTGGAAATCTGCACATAGTTCTTTCCCCTCTCATCCAGAGCTGCACCCTTACAAAACTAGAGAATGTGCACCCTCACCTCCTGTCTAGAGAAGACCCATGAAAACTAGAGACTCAGGGCCAGGCTCTGAGATCTGGCAAGTCACACCATATCTGAGTACACTCTTGGGGCCAATCAGTAATGAAGGGGATGAGCTGCCCTTGTCTTGGGCTCCTGGAGGCAAAGGCATTGTACAAGGAGGTATGGAATACCTTCTTCTACAGTGTACTTAGACTCATGTGCTGGGCCATTTGGAAAAGTTTTATGTTAAAATTCTGTTGGAGGATATGTGTTGGAACGTAACCCTGTCAGTTGCCAAATTTCTGTCATCGGTCCTTAAGACCAGAGAGAGAGTAACTTATCATAAGGTCAATTAAATTGCACTGTGTTTACAGGAGGGAGTTTAATGAACACCTAATTACATTTTATTTAGATTTTATACAATTTCGATATATTTTATCCTCAGTTGGCTCATCTTCTTATATCTAATACTGTATAATCATGATGTTTGATATGTCGGGTCTATGGACTGTAGAATAAAGTTTGATTTCAGTGTACTTAGAAGTGTAAGAACTTAACCCATCAATGTGGTTCCAGCCAGGGGATGAAGTCACACTGCGGTTTTAGTAGCCTCACCTCTGCAGCATTGCCTCTTTGGTTCGCTTTGCAGGATGCCGGAATAAAGACGCCCGTTCCCCTATCGTCCATGGGGAAGTATCCCGGGCAATCCCCAGCAACTAGGCACCGAGCAAAGCAGCAGAAACCACAACAGCGGACAAAGAAGAAAGCCAGAGCGATCCTCATTTCCCCACCTGGTCTTGTGAGCAATGGTCAGGTAGGACAGCCGACCCAGGATGTAAGCTGAAGCCTTTTGGTTGAACTGAAATGAAACCAAGGCAAAGGAGGAAAGATAAGGCAGCCATGCAGTCCATGAGTAAAACCAAAAACAAAATTTAAAATTCAGAGTTGGGGAGTGTTCTACCACAGTGCCTCTTAATCTTTTTCTTTACCAGGAACCACCTTTAAATATCTTTTGTTGTCATGGAACCCCTATATTTAACTCAAGATTTAAAACCCTGATGATGATGATGATGATACAGTAGGATCCCCATATCCACTGATTCAATTACCCAGTTTCAGTACAGCTACCATAAGAGTCTTCCTAGAAAAGGTGTCCTCTCTAGCCATTTTCTAGGTCCTCCAAGGCAACTCTATGGTATTTTAAACTGGAAGTCCCATTATTTTCAATGGCATTTGCTATTATCCGCAGATTTCGTTATCCACGGTGGAGCCCAGAATCAATCCCCTGCGGATACGGGGGTCCTACTGTAATGATGATGATGATGATCATCATCATCATCATCTCACTCCCTAAGTATTATCATTTTTCCAGCATTGTCTTTTGATGTGTCCAAAGTACGACAGCCTCAGTGTAACCATTTGGACTTTTAGTGGGAGTTCAGGTTTAATGTGCTTGAGCCACCAATGTCAATTCCAACATATGGAGTTCACAGAGTATTAAAAATTGCTATTATTAATTATATTTATTTGTATCCCACTTTCCCCCCAAAATTGGTATTCAAAGTGGCTTATGAATTAAAAGGACAATACCATTAAAAACAGACAAAGAGTGAACATTTTCCCAGAAGGCTCAAGCTGTGCTCTCACCCCTTGCGTCTCAGTGCCTGGATGCACTCGCTGAGTTTTGGATGGAAATTTGAAGAGACAGACCTTGCCTGTGTTCCCGCTCTCTAATTTCCCCTCCTCCTGTTATGCATCTGTTCCTAGATCTCCAAGGAGAAACAACTCAACTACCAGCCTTCAGAAATTGCAGTAACCATGGAAAGGGGGTAAGTGGCCACTGAAAGCATCCTTTCCTTTCTAATTTCCATTTTGTGGCAGAGACTTACCCTCCAACATTTCACAGATGCAAAGCAAGACACATGTGGCCAAGCAACATCAGAAAGTGGTCTAGAAGGCTAAAGTTACTAATGAAGAAGAACAGACAAGCTAGAAGAGCTTGCAGCAGTTTGCTTTTGCGGGGACGAAGGCTTTCCCTGTGCTATTTTTGCCGTTTTGGGCCCCCTTCCAAATACAGTGGATTGATGCGGGATCCCATTTAGACAGATCGTATTCCCAGCAAATTCCATGAGGGTTATTTTCAACATTTAAACAGCCCCACGGTTTGCATCTGTGAAAGCTTGGAAGGCACCGTTTAATAATCACCAGCACTTTGAATTATCCCTGAAAAAGGGCCAGCAGCCAATGTATCTAGTTGAAGATCTGGTGAAATATGCTCCATACAGCTGGTTCAGCTGGACAAAGTTCCTTTTTAAGGCAACATCTTCCAGAATCTCCCAGCCACCTCAGCCACTGGCCATTCTGGCTAGAAGGTTATCCAAAAAAGCTGAACCGCCTCCAAAGCTCTGAGAAAAAAATGGAGGAGGTGATGTTTTTCTCTCTTATTTACCATACTAGATCATCTGATGAAGCTGAAAGGTGGTGAGAGATTCTGGACTGGTAGAAGGACCTGGCTAAAAGTCTTAAAATTTAATGTTTGCATTGATGGGATGTAGATCAGTTTTTTTGCATCTGATTCAGCCGGGCCCTCCTTGTTTTCCCCTTCAGCCTCAGACCTTTAGGTTTTGGGTCTGAAATGAATTATTAGAATAAGGCAGAGATGCTCATAGGGCGGAGAAGGGATTCAGCCGAAGTGCTGCTGCTCACAAAGGAGGTGAAGCATAAAAGATGTACATGGTTGTCGGAGACCGCAATTTACTTAGACAGTTGGTCCAAATGTTGGCTGCTGTCCATTGCTCTCTGTGGTGCATTTTTAAAATATCCAACTGCAGATACTTTCTGGTTTCACGTCAGCCCCCAGCGCCACACAGAAATTTGGAAACACAGGGAGAAAGTACTGGGGAGCTACAGAGATGGAGAGGCCCAGAGGAATGGCTCCAGATACTCTGAGCATCTACAGAGTGCCTTTCCCTCCGTCCTAAATGTTCACAGCTTCTTCACCCACCATCCATCCCAAGATGTCTTTTTTTGCGGGGCAAGGCAAAATAGGAGGTAGCCTTCCCTGCCCTTCCCATGTATAAAATCTGACTGCTCTGAAGGATGATACTATTTAAATGTAAATTTTCTTGTGGATTTTAAATAAGTGCAAGATTAAAGTGGAAATGAGAAGGAAGAGATTGATGGAGCCCATGTGCACAAAAGAGACCCGGGCTAAAAATAGACCAGCTAGGCTGTCTTTTGTTACAACTAGTCGGAGCTTGGAGACATTTTTTTTTTAAATGCAGCTCACAGAATCTCTGACCGGAAGATTATGGGAGTTGCAATCCAAAAAAGCAATGTTAGCATTCACTGGTTCACAGCTGTTGTTGCTGTGTGCCTTCAAGTCATTTCCAACTTATGGTGACCCTAAGGCTACCCTGACATGGGGTTTTCTTGGCATAATTTGTTCAGAGTGAGTTTGCCTTTGCCTTCCTCTGAGGCTGAGAGTGTGTGACTTGCCCAAGGTCACCCAGTGGGTTTCCATGGCTGAGCAGGGATTCGAACCTGGGTCTGCAGAATCATAGTCCAATGCTCAGGCCACTACACCATGCTAGCTGTCTACTGCTTACAGATTTGATTGTAATTTAGAGGTCCTGGCCAGAATTCTGTATCAGCTACTTTGTTAGCTGATCATGGCAACAGCGTCACAATGGGAACTAAGTAACGATCATGAACAGGCCCCGCTATCGCATGACGTTGCGTTCTTACAGCATTCTGCTGTTGTGAAAAAAGCATTCTTTTTAATTAACAGGACAAGCCGTTAATTGATCTTCCATAGTGGCTTTTTTCCCCGCAGTATTGCTGGCATGCAAAACCATGTCCCATTCTGCTTGCATGACTACAGTGTCAATGGGCAATCCCCCGCCAGAAAACTTCCAGGTGGGAACATGAAAATGGACCACGGGAAGCTCTTTTTATGAAATTTCCTGCTTTGCTGGCATGTTTTAAAGCTTGTTTCAGTGCTTGTATGTTTGTTTTCTTTGTACATTTAGGTGTTTTTGGAATTTTAAGCACGCCCGCGTCTTCTCCCAAGAACTGCCCAAGTCTCGCCCATGCAAAAACGCAGAAGTAAACTCCCATTTTTATAGCACTATTGGTCATGGTGCAATAATTCCATGATGGTTCTTTCTCGTGTTTACAGCAACATGTGGTAATAAGTGTTATTATGTCAGGATACTAACACTTTTTTTAAAATAGTGGGACAAAAACATTATTAGATGCTCATCTGATAATGTCCTAAAGTAGCTGATGTAGAATTCCAGCTCCTTTATCTGATTTAGAGATCCATGATTTCATCTCAAGGTAGCAGAAGCCCAGATGGCTGGCCACTTTATGTATGCATGAGTGCCTGTATTTATAGATGCCTCTTTTTGCAAAGGGGTGTCCCAGCCACTGACCTTCCAGTGCCTTCCAGATTTAAGGATCTGCCTTTTCTCCTTCCAGATACAACCCACCACCCCGGCCTTGGCTCAACATCTCTGTCCAGTTCCAGCAGCTCCCCAAAATTCTCCCCATCTGGAACAGACAGATGGGGTTCTTCTTGTTGGCGCTGTTGATGATCCTCCTCCTCTTGACCAACCCTTCCTCTCTCTTCCTCTCCAAGCCCACCTGCCTTCAGGCGAATGGCTACGCCAAGTCTTTCCACCTCAAGCTGAAGTACAATGGGCCACCACCCACCTAGCAAGAGGGGTAGAAGGGGGACGTTTTCTTGTGGACAAAGAAAATTGTGACTGGGAGTTCCATAGGCTCCTTCAGGGCTGGCTGCTTTGATAGGTTGCTTGGCTGCATTGGCTCAAAGTGAGACACTTGCATCCGAATAATAGACTGAGACGGAACTCTTTCTGTACACAAATTTTTATTCGTAACAATAGTCCTAGACTGACTATCCTCCACAAATGTATTTGATAGGGTTTTTGTTTTGTTTTTTTAAAAGCCATCTATGCAAGTAGATGGTATGCCGTCCAGTGGCCATGAGTTCTGTAGACCACAACTGCATATTGTATTGAGCAGAAGATTTTGCACTATGACTCTTGACAATCTCTGCCCTGTATTTTGGTTTCTACTTCAGTGGATGCTGCTCAAACACATCAGGATCTTTACTGGTTGCAGCTTTAAAAGGGCATAGTAATCTTCCTTCCATGGCTACCTATTATGTATATCTACAGTATATCTATATCTATTTGGCATCAAGGGTTTTCTAATAAAGAGAGGCAGAGAATGGAAGCTGGATGTTTTGTGTTTGCGGCAAGCAGATAGGTCTGACTCCAGATCTTGCAACACAGATGGACGATGACATCGGTTACCCTCTTTGAACTTTTCTGAGGGCCATTATTGCAATTGTGTCCATTTTACAGCTGGGAAAAACTGAGGCCGGGTGAGTGTTTTGGAAACTGGCAGTGTGCCATGAGATCCTTGAAAGCAATTTTCCTAAGATGCACCACCGAATCCCATACTCCCCTGTACCCACTGAGCCATCCTGCCTCCTAAGGTGGGAGAAGAGAGATGCTCCGTTATCTCTCCAAAACCAGGATGTGTCCCAGGCTCAGCCAATCCCTCCCTCAGCCAGATCACAGGCTTCTTCCAGAAGGAAAGAAACCCCTGCAGGAATCTGGAAAGACTGAAGCTAGCTGTGCCTGCAGTTTCCAAAATGCAGTAAGGATGAGTCTGTGTTTTCTTTCTTTTCCTTTTCCTCCCCCTGCTTCCAACATTCCCCTTATGTCCGCACGCCTTCATTTCTGCACAAGTGCATCGGTGCCCCCTCTAGCAGCCGGGTTTCCATGGCAACCCATGGGCAGAAATGGGAGGGGGAGCCGGACAGGGTGGGCTGTGCCCATGGCTTCTTTTGCAGAAAGGGTGGCTCGGATGGTCAGTTGCAAGGAGAGCGGATGGGAGAGCAGCAGCAGCAACGAAGGCAGGCGAGAGCTCAGGCAGTGTCAGGTAAGAGGATGGTAATGAAACTCCTGGGAAGGCATTCAGGAGGGGATGTGGATGGTGGTGATGGTGTGAATTTTCAACTACAGGGGGGCAGGCATCCATGGAAACAGCCGCAGGAGGCAGACTTCCCATGGAGGGCACTGCCAACACGCCAAGCACATCTGCCTCCTCTAGCACGGTTTTAAGTGTGTTGCATGTCAACAGATCTGCCATGCTCAATGGCTAAGGTCGTGCGGGCATGAAAAAGTGGTGTTTATAAGGCGAGGAGGGAGCATGGCTTGAGACTTGATCCAAGATCACCCAATTTCTACCTCCTCCTTTACTATTAGCTGTCTTCGTTTTGTGCTTATCCAAATGGTGAACGCTCTTGGGTTGTTACCTTCCCACTGCTCTCTATTTTACCTTCCCCAAAAAGTGAGGACCAAGCAGGGGCAGGTGGTGGATTTCATGCCAATGGAGCTGGGAATCCACCCAGGTTTTGTATTTAAAGGAGCTCTGCAAGGTGCTGAAACTATTTTTTAAAGGTTCAGGACCCAGGAGAGCTCCCTTGAATATAAAGAATGGCTCCTTTAAATGGTTCCTTTAAAACTCCAATTGAAACCTGGGGTAGATGGATTGTCCCACTGAAATGGAAGCCACCGGCGGCCACTGAAACCATAGGGCCATGCCCTACGAGGAGCGGCTTAGGCAGCTGGGTATCTTTAGTCTGGAGAAGAGAAGGTTGAGAGGGGACATGATAGCCATGTTTAAATCTTTGAAGGGATGCCATACTGAGGATGGAGCAAGCTTGTTTGCTGCTGCTCCAGAGACTAGGACATGGAGCAATGGGTTCAAACTACAGGAAAAGAGATTCCACCTAAACATTAGCAAGAACTTCCTGACAGTAAGAGCTATTTAGTAGTGGAATGCACTGCCTCAGAGTGTAGTGGACTCTCCTTCTTTGGCTGAATGGCCATCTGTTGGGAATATTTTGTTTATTCCTGCATGGCAGGGGGTTGGACTGGATGGCCTTTGGGGTCTCTTCCAACTCTTAGGATTCTATGAAACTTAACTAGTAAATAATGACAGTCCTACGAAGCCAGTGAAAGAGCTGCTAGTTCCCTCACTCTCTCTCTCTCACACACAAATGCCAACTCCATTTCTACTTGCTCAGCTTGGCTTTCCTCCCCTTGTGCTAGAGCTCACACATGTCACCTCTTAGCCCAAACACCCGCCCACATGCCATTAAGATAACATTACCCCGTGCTGCTCTTAAGACTTAGAGGCATAATCATAGGGTTGGTTGCTACGAAAGCATGTTGCTGTTGTTTGCTGTCAATCTTTGATTTACAGCAACCCTATGAATAAGCGATCTCCAAAAGCTCTAGACATGATCAGATCTGGCAAACTCAGGGCAACTGTGGCTTCCTCGATGGAATCAATCTACCTGTATTGCAGACTCTGTCTTTTTCTACAGCCTCCCATTTTACCAAGTATTTATCACCTTTCCCAATGAGTTGTGTCATCTCATGATGGGTCCAAAGTATGACAGTCTCAGTTTAGTCATCTTGGCTTCTAGGGGGGAGTTACATTTATTTAAAAGGTGAATTGTCTCTTTTACAGATTTTCAGGGACCCTTCCATACAACACAATTATAACACTACTAGCTGGACCCAGTGTACCATACACTGTTAAAAAAAAACTCCCCCCCAAAAGCTTGGTAGACCTCACACCCAGTTGCCTGGGTCTTGTTGCAGTGGCATCCCACCGCTGATGCATCCCACCGCCAGTTGACTGCCTGGGTGTAGTGTGGTGTAGTGGTCTCAGTGCTGGACTAGGATTCTAGGAAAACCGGGGTTTGAATCTCTGCTCAGCCACAAGAACCGACTGGGTGACTTTGGGCAAGTCACAGTCTCTCAGCCTAAGAGGAAAGCTATGGCTAACTACCTCTGAACAAATCTTGCCAAGAAAACCCTAGGAAAAGGTCACCATAAATTAGAGTCAACTTGAAGGCACATAATAAGCAGCAAGAATGCAAGTGATTGATCGAGAAGAAGTTTAGGAGGCATTTTTTTTCACGGTATGGAGGTGGGAAGAAACTAAGTCTTGCTTATATAACATTAAACTTTTCTAGAAATATGCCTTATAGGTTCAGTGTTACTTTCCACCTCCACATCTTTGTCTGTGAGATTATTTTTTTGGAGCCAATTATTCTCCATTAACTAATCCAGATCATAATGCTCTTTAAAAAGTCTGTTGGCTTTAGGGCCACAACCTTTTAATCGGTTTAACTTAATCAAAGGGCAGGAGGAAGAAATCTTTAAATCAACTGCGGCAGGATCCCTGACTAACTTCTGGGTTATAAAAAGAATGATTAAATACCTAGCAAAAACTGCAGATGGCTGGAAGCGTCATATTTAACTTGCTGACCCAGGAGGAGGGGTCTTTCATTGGGCTGGGGGTCACTTTAAAAAACCCAGAATACAGAGTCTGAGTCAGCCAAGAAATATGCAGGTTTGAAATATGCAGATTTAATCATGAGCTTTATTTTGAATTGCCCTACTAATATTTCTTGGATCACGTAGGTAAGGACAGCTTTAGAACATGGTGAGAAATGGGAACTTCCTGCCACCCCTTTCATCCCCTTTCCATTCTAAAAATAAAAGGTGCTGGCTTTGCAGATGTTGGAAAGCTTCATTTTTAACTAGAAATCCTCCTAATTTTGCAGCCCTTCAGATGTTGTCAGGCTGCATCTCCCAGCTTTCTTCATCATTGGCTATACTGACTGGGGCTGATGGGAACTGCAGTCCACCAACCTCCAGAGGGCCATATGATTCCTATCCCTGTTCTGACAAAATATGTAGGGCAAGACACTTTCAGTGATGCAGCAGCAAAGAGCTGCAAAAACACTCTGCCCATGTTGAGAGTTATTCTTTCTAGCACATGCATTCCAGGCGTAAAACTTCTCCAATTCCAAATCAATACCCAAAACCAAGATTTGGTCTCAGAGAAGTTAAGGATGGCTGCACAATATTTTCTTCTGCTCATCATGACATCCGAAATGCTGGATAGCCTTTTGGAGAACATTTGAGTGCACAAGCATCCAGCGGAAAGGAAAGAGCAGACGAAAGGCTAGAAATAGACATGAAACTTAAAGGCTAGTGGGTTAGGGTAAAGAAATATGAGGCAAATTTTGGATGCCTCTATGGATTTATCTGGTCAAGCATCAGGACCAAGATTCCCAGAAGCAACTGATTTCTGACAAGAGAGGCAGCATTAACGTGCATTATTGTCCTGTTCCTTCAAGTTATGTCCAACTTTGGCCAACCCTAAATCAAACCTCTTATGGAGGGGGGGGGAAAGAGGGGGGTTGCCTTTGCCTTTCAGGCTGAGAGAGTGTGACTTGCCCAAGGTCACCGAGTGGGTTTTCATGGCTTGAGTGGCTTTGAACCATGGTCTTCCAGACTCCTAGTCCAACAAGCTTGTTTTCTGCTGCTCCAGAGACTAGGATACGGAGCAATGGGTTCAAACTCCAGGAAAAGAGATTCCACCTAAACATTAGGAAGAACTTCCTGATGGTAAGAGCTGTTTGAAAGTGGAATACACTGCCTTATAGTGTGGTGGAGTATCCTTCTTTGGAGGTTTTTAACAGAGGCTGGATGGCCATCTTCCAACTCCATGATTCTTACACTGAAACCGCTATGCCACACAGGCCCTTTATACACTGGAAATTGCCAGGCCTCAAACTACAAGTTAGGCCTCACATTGCAAACCAATTAGGCCTCAAGCTTCAAACTAGGCTTCAGACTACCAACTTTGTTATCATGTACCTTCAAGTCAACTCTGACTTACGGCGACCCTTTCCTAGGGCGTTCTTGGCAAGATTTTTTCAGAGGTTTGTTATTGCCTTCCTCTGAGGTTGAGCGAGGGTGACATGCCCAAGGTCACCTAGTGGGTTTCCAATGCTGAGTGGGGGATTCGAACCCTGGTCTCCTAGAATCCTAGTCCAACACTCAAACAACTGCATCACCTTTAGGAACAACATAGGCCTAGTGCTAAAGAGGCAGACTGAAGGTTGGCATAACTTGAGAGTCCAAGCACAGATAGGCCAGAATCACATACACACCTTGTACTGGCATTTGTTATGTTAGCAGGTGTAGTTTTCAGGCCGTTGTGGAAGTCGGTATTCTATACCGCCTTGCATTCCCTCTTGGCCTTGGATGCACAAGGGAAACCAGACAATGTCTCCCAAGACAGTTGGGCAAGGAGGTTTTAAAAGAATTCCCCAAGGTGCTGAAGCCTATTCTCAAATAGGTTCATTACCATGGAGACCTCCTTTAAAGCTAGATCAGTGGTTCTTCACCTTTTCTTTACTGCCCCCCCCTTTAAATATCTTTTGTTGCCACAGACCCCCAAGACTTAATTCAAGATTTAAAACCTTAACAACAACAACAATAATAATGCAATTACACCACCCATTAAACCTTCCCTCAGGGGCACTGGAGGAGGAGGGAAGACTTTTCTCCTGCTTCTTCCTGCAACTTTGTGGCTGGAGTGGATTGAATGGCAATGTGCAGGCCAAGCCAGCCAGCCTTTGCCTTGTCTCCTGTCACGTGGCTGCTCCATGCAGACAGGAGGTGGGGCAAGCAGCCTTCAAGCCTTTGCACACCCCTTATGAGGACATCGTGGCCCTCTGGGAGTCCCTGGACCACAGGTTAAGAACGGCTGAGCTAGACAAATCCTGGAATGAATTTACCATCCGACCAACATAGGAGCCATCGGCTTCTGGGTGCAGTTGTGCCCTACCCCTGGGCCTAAGATTGGCTTTGAGGGTGTGCCCAGGATTAAAAAAGCACACACACACACATATCCCCATGGTCAATCAGTGTTTGGCAGGGTGGTTGGAGAAGAAACTGTCACCCCCAGCACAGCTATGTTGGGAAAGAGTTAAGCTTCATCAGTGTAAGTCTTAGATCTTAGCTAAAGAGTGAACTTGCTTCTCAATTCCTTATTTGCATGGAAAATGGGAACAGTTTTTAAAAAAAGGACTTAAAGGGTTTTTGCAAATCCAAAATTCGCTTTCATGTTCCCTATATTGTTAATGTGACAGTTGGAGGAATGGTCCTACTCAAGATAAAGAATTTTCTCAGTTCAAAATAGTCATGTTATGCAATGCATGTTAACTTGCGATGAGCTCAGACAACAATTACCAATAAAGGAAACGGATACGAATCCTACAATAAGCTCTGGACTATCAGCAATGATTTACCTGCATCTGCAGAGCAGGGTCCTCTATTTTAGGAACTGTTGGCAGACTAATGGACTATTTGTCCAGTAGACTGACAAGAATTTTTTACTCCTAGATTAAAATAATAATAATCAAAAACTGAATTCCCTTCTACTCTTAAACTGGGCTATTAGGCTCCTTGAACTGTAACAACTTAGTTGTATGTGAGCAAAGTACAGGGTGGGAAGTGTGCAGCCCTCCAGATGTTGCTGGACTACAACTCCCAGCATTCTTCAGCATTGGTTATCTTGGCTAGGGCTGATGGGAGTTGTGGTCTTCTAGAAGGCACCATGGTTCCCACCAATGGGTTGTAGGTAAAATACACTAGTTTGTTGAACTTCATGCTTCTAATTTAAAAAGAAAAGACGTAGATAGGAGCCAGTACGGCATAGTGGTTTGAATGTTGGACTATGACTCTGGAGACGAGTTGAAATCCCCGCTCACTGGGTGATCTTGGGCAAGTCACACTCAGTCTCAGAAAACCCCGTGATAGGTTCATCTTAGGGTTGCCATAAGTCAGAAACAACTTGAAGGCACACAACAACAACAAAGAAGTAGATCATGCCAACCTTAAGTCTGCAAAAATGCCCATTCACCTTTGTGTCTCACAGTGATTAAAGCAACAACAGGGAGACGTCACCATGGTGTGATTTCCCCCCCTTTATACAGTAAAATGTAGCCACTCAAAACCAATAAGTGACGTTTCCATACATACAAAAACACCGCCACAAAAGTTATTGTGTGTCTATTTTAAGCATGAAAGAGTTAAAACTAGAAAAGGGTGCTATTAGTGGCCTAAATCTAATGTGACTTCCAAATTTCCTTTGGGATGAGTCTACCTTGTTTGGAAGTAACAACTGGATTTAGGCCAACATTTTAATTACAGGTTTTAAAGTACAGTAAACTAAAGCATCTGTTTATGCTTTAGTTTATTGCATAATGGTAGAAAACGTGTTTTTTTTAAATGAAGAGTCCAAATTTTTAATTGGAGAAACTTAAAGGAGCTCCTTTGATTGAGGCAATCTGTTTCATTATTTGGTTCTTTCTATCTGACAAGTAATAGATCTTCTTTTATTAAATAGCCAGCTCAGCCAGATGTGTGAAATTGTACTGAAAAATTCAATCACTGCCATCTGAGTAAGGCAATTCCGCTGAGCTTTGGCAGTACAGCAGCGCTTTCCTTAATAAAATCAAACATAAAATTTAATTCATCACTTTGTCAAGGTCGGTGGCTAGTCAACCAAAATAACTTTAAAGCAGCGGAGAGTAGACAGTATGCCAGACAGGGTTGTATTTGAAGAGCTCTTTCACACTACACAAGTACAATGCTTTGATTCAACTTTTAACTGCTATGGCTCCATCCTACAGAATCCTGGGATTTTCAGTTTATCTACTTTGAATCCCTAGCCAGAGAGCTCTAGTGCCTCCCCAAACTACAAATCTCAGGCTTCCATAGAATGAAGCCACGGTGCTTAAAGTGGAATGAAAGTGCTTTAACTACCTGGTTGAACGAGCCCTAAAAAGCAGGAGGATTCTATATTTTGCAGCCCCGCAGGAATTGGAAGATTGCAATTCCCATAATCCCTCATTGCTGCCTAAGGCTTATGGGAACTGCTGTGTGAGAGCTATACTTTGTCCACCTCTGTTCTAAAAAAATATTCTTATGGAAGAACCATGAAGAATAAAGACACAGACAGACATGTCTGCATGCGGGTATTTGTGCTACACTAAAGGGATGATGGTTTGAGGCCAATACCTGGGAAGATGCACATTAACCCCCTCTCTCCAACAGGTAGGGTTGCAAGATCAAGACTATTACATGCCCTGAGATTTGGGGGCCAAAAATCTGAGATCTAGGGATAATCCTGGTGAATTAGGGATGGGCCCTAGATCATGTTATGTGACAAGGGGCAGCCCCTAGTTAAATTATTAAGCATGATGCATGACCATCAACCACAGTTACACAGAGTATGCCATTCAAAAAGAAAGGATTGAGTTTAACAAATGAGGAAACTATACACACATTTTCCAAGGCAATGCTCTCGCCCTAAGATTCTTCCCCCTTGCCCCAAGGAACAGAGACGAGGGTCCAGGCCCTGAGATTTGGCAACCCTGCCTGTGGGGTGGGCTTCACTGAGACCTGAAAGCTCTTCAGGTATGGTTCCACCTCCAGTCTGGGGTTTTGGCCTCCTTCCCAGCTGTGTTGATTCATTTTGATGTTTGCTCAGCTCCTTCTTGAATGTCAAACACAGCCAGGGGAAAGAGGATTTTGCACTGTTGGCTCCTGACATGACAGGGAAAAGGAGGTCATGCACCTGAGCATCACGCAAGGTGAAAGTCTGTACCTAGGTCAAAACTGGGTTAGTGAGTATGGGTCCATCCTTCAAGGTATGTACATCGGTTACCCACAACCATATGACTCAAGTTGCTTGTACATATGGTTTTACCTTTTTTGGTTTATTAGATGAGTTTTGCATTCACCAATTTGATTGGTACGTTTTGTGCGTGTATGTATTCACAAGATACCTTGCAAAGAAGTGTTGCAAATCCACTTCCAACCTTTTTTTTTTCCTAGACCCGTCTGAGGGGGAAAAAAGACAGCTGTCTTATCTGTGCAAATGGTAACAGCCAATTACCAGTTGGGAAATTGTAGAGGAAAAATTCCCCTGGTTCACCCACTTTTTGAAGAAAGGAAGAGTTGAGAAGTCAGATGCCTTATCCTGAATGGCCTAAGAAGCCACGTAACTTTGAGAAAGATGGAGCCCTGGACAGAGATGACTGACATTATACAAAAACTTGAGGACTAGAAATTCAAGCATTTAAAATAGCAAAAACAAACTTCTCTGGCCAGGGAAATCATGTGGGTAAGGAACAAAAATTGACCAGAGCTTTGTGGAAGGAAGGGAACAGAACATGAGAGAGCAGCTGACCAAGGCCCATGCCACCATCCACTGTGATAGAAGCAATGAGCTGACTTCGAGGGCTTCTTCAGGGATCGAGGCCTCGGAGGAAGCTACCAGAGAGCGCTCGTCCTCGGGAAGTAGTTTCTTCAAGAAGAAGTGTCCATTCTGGTGGAGAAAGAAAAGGGCTACCAAGTCACCTCAGGAAGGGGCAGCTTCCAAGAGCCGCCTGTGTGTGGAAACTGCCCACGAAAGCCCCATCCCCGCTGTCAGAAAGCCAGTCCCAAGGGAAGGAACCTTGGGATGGGACCGCGGCAATGAGTCCACAGGAGCAAAACCAGGATCCTCCTTACTCAGGAAACTGTTGTGCCTGAAGGCCGCTTCCTCTCGGCCAAAGAAACCACCCCACAGCCCGGAGGTGTCACCGCTCTACACAGCGAGCACGAGATGCGGTCCCATCGCTGCCCTCAGGAGAACTGCCGACCCTCAAGGAGAGTCTCCTCTGAGGTGGAAACCCAGAGCTGAAACCCAGAGTCCAGCAGTGGCTCCCTCCGGCAGTGAGGAGGTGATGGACACGACCACCAAGCCCAAGGGATCGTGGGTAACCAAGCCATGGAGAACATTCAGCACTGCAATTACCTCCCGAGTCAAGAAAAGATCTGTTCTCCCAGGAATGGAGAGTAATCACAGGGCAACTGAAGATGGGGATCTTTACATCCCCACAGAACCAGAAACCTCCTCTAATACCAAGACAAACGCAGCCTTTGGAAAACAGCTGAGTAATGCGGCAGCTATTGAGGACCAGAAGCCATCAGAAGCATTTCCAGTGCACGTGGATAATGCTCATAGCATCCAGAACAAAGGAAGCCAGAGAATCTCATGGCATGGCCTGGAGATCCATAGGGTGGCAGAAGATGACACAGAAGCCAAGGAGGAGAAGCGTATTTCTTTAACTCTAGAAGGCAGCCACTGGGCGCAGAATCCAGCCCACACCAACATGTCTGAATGGGAGAGCCTCCAGAAACAGGTTTATGCCCTTCCTAGGGGAAACAGGGCAGAGGCGCAAGACACTGCAATGGAAGATGAAGACCCAGCACAACGAGGATGTGGTTACTGGGTGCCAGAAGAGGAGGAAGACCTGGGCGACCTGGCTGAGAATCCGGGAGGGCAGGGCATGCTCATGGCGACACGGGATTTGGGCTGGTTGACCAGCGAATTGTTGAGAGGCCCAGAGTCCTGGAAGACTGAGCAGAAGGCAGAGACAGAAATGCCCAAAACCCAGGAGAGGGGAGAAGAAAAAGCCATTACAGTGGATGCCAGCGAAGGTGGCGAACGTAACGGCGAGGGTGCAATGGGCCTAGCCACTGACATGACCCATATAGATAGTTTTTTTCTTCCACCACTGGCCTCAGGAAACAACAGAAGCCATGTTATGATGCCACCCCACTCCGATACACCTGGGGCCGATATCCTGGAGGGAGGCGAAAACCTGTTTCCACCAAAAAGGGAACCATCACCTCCTCTGGAGTTGTCCCCCTCATCCTTTTCAACCAAAGGCTTATTAGAGCAGGGCTTTCTAACCCCACTGCCATCGAAGCCCCGCGAGGTGGTTGCTGTGGCTGAAGAAAAAGATGGCCGAAAAGGGCAGGCAAGTCCCACGAGAAAGTCTCTGCTGCCCACCAAGGAGCCGCACGGAGCTACCGTGTGGCAGGATGCCATGTGGCCTGAACCTGAGCGGGACAAGCAGCTGATCTACCTGGCGGCAGTAGAAATTGTGGGTGCTGCTATTGACGCAGCCGCTGTGCAGCTGGCAAAGAAGGAGGAGGAAGAGCAAGCAGAGTCCAGCCTCAGCAAACAAGTCCCCTGAGGCCTTTATTTTTGGAGATGTGACACATACGGGAGAGATCTTTTTTACAGCTAGCTAAAATCTGTGACCTAGATTTTCCTGTACCTCTCCCAGGTCTCTCCACTTCATGCCCTACTGTAGTGTACCTGGGTCCCTTTTAAAAAGCATGTTTTATTTAAGAGCCTGCCTGGGTGGAGTGGGCCATGAGCAACGGATGTTTCAATTCTCTCTTGTATATTTAATTAAAGTTGTTCCTCATTCAAGGGAAATATGAGTTTTTCTTGGGATTTTTCGTCATATCCATGCACCATCCCTGCAGGGTTGGTGTGCCTCTGTCTGCACAGCATCTCTGAAACTGTGTGCATGCTGTGATTAATGATGAGGGTGTGCAGTGGTTAGAGAGAGCTTGACTTAGGAGCAAAGACACCAATGGCTCAGAGAAGCAAACAAAAGAATTTTATAAGAGGAAACGTTAGCAAGGTTCTGATCTAATTTAGGTTCATTCTAGGGTGAACTAATGGGAAGAGGTGGGAAAGGGTCCCTTAGAGTATCAGTTTCCACCACAAAGGGGTCTAGATAGGTAGACAGATACAGGGATATTTATAAAAGCCTCTAAAAATAAAAAAATAAAAAACAGGCAAGCCAACCGAAAAGGGTAAGACTGCCCCCTCCTTTCCTTTCCCAGTGCATTGTGTGCAAACTACTTTTGCACTTTAATTTCAGTTTGCAGCAATAGAAACAAACAAGAATGAAGGGGGAAAGCTCGGAGGAGGAACAAGAAACCAGGACATTGTACAGGCAGATAAGAAAGTGGGAAAAGATTAACTGGGGCTGTCTCTGTCAAACTGGAACAGTTGCAGGGTATATACCTGAGAAAAGTGAGAGGAAGGATTTCACTCCTGGGCCCAGGATTCCTTACTGCCATGGAGGAGCTCAGATTGAACACACAGCCTCTTCCCACTTTCCATCACAAGACAATAATCAAGGGTTGACCACACGGCCTGAACATCCATCTACTTCTGCTTGTTTACAAGCTAGAACCTGATGGAACCTTTCTAAAGAACTCAAAAAGCTGGCAGTCTTGCACAATCTTGAAGTTGGCCTACTAAAGGCATTTACGCCATCATAGATTCTGAAAGAAGCCAAAGGGATTATGGAAATCTCTAACAGATAAAGGTGCAAGTTGCGTGCAGCTTGGACACCGTCTCCTCAAATATAAATACTCCCTGCAAGGAGAAGGCTAGGTTGTCAGGGAGAAGACCTCTTGTCACAATCTAGCCAGGAAACACAAATGCTTTTGATTGCAATAATTACATTTTTGAGTGGGAGGCTGGCTTTGAATACGGGACTTGCTACTACTGAGCTAAACCTTGCACAGCACCTCTTAAAGCTGCTTCGGAAGGCATGCAAGGTTTTACTCTACGGGGATGGTAACTTTGAGCCGTCTACTGTTCTGCTGCTATGTAAGACAGCCTTTGGTTGTGGAGACTGGTCAGCCTGGGGGTTCACATTTACCTGAAGAAGCCACACTCTCACACACAATCCCATTAGTTTGAAACCAGCTGGGAGTCTGCCAAACAACAATACAACCAGCAAATGCACATCCATGAATTTTTATCAGATATGATAAAAACAAACCCATTATGTGAATATATATACACACACATACACAGCTCGACCCACATGTCCATGCTGGATACATCCCAAGACCCTTCGTGGATACCTGAAACCATGGATAAAAGAAATCCTATTATGTTCAGTGAGAAGAACACTGGAAATTGACCATAGAATCACATTGGAGAACCTAGAAATGCCTAGAGGGAACATATATTTTTGGACATGGATAAGTGAAACTGCAGATACTGAATCTGTGGATATGGGGATCGACCTGAATATATATGGTGCATACATCAGTGTCTGCCAAAAGGGTTAGCTTAATTAACTTAACTGAGCCAAATCGTCAGAGAATAAAAAATCAAGGAGATGATATGGACTGAGTGCATGAAACTACTCAGTTTAAGACAAGACATGTTATTCACTGACAGGGTTCTAAATTAATTTCATCCTGTTATATGGCTGGCGATTTATTCGGCCCTTGTGGTCAAAGCTGGCATTGTACATTGAAACTTTTCATGTACAGGTTTAACTTTTTATCTAACCTGATAAAAATTCTCACACTCACTCACTTTTGGGTAATTGGAGATATGCATATTGCATTGCAAACATAATCAAGTTTATTAGCAGCTGGGAGTCCCCACATCCTCAGAGGATTCTATTTCTTTTGTTCTAGGCTGAATTTTAGCACTCATGACAGGTTCTGGGGTTGACGCCTCGCTGAAAGTTAGCTCTGTGAGACAATGGAAAGTACTGCTCCCTGAGTCAAATGATATTGTTCATCTAAATCAGCATGCTTTGGCAAGAACTATTCAGGTGCCTTTGGCATCACCTGCTACTTGATCCTTTTAGACTTGAGACACTGGGAACAGAACTCGGGATCTTTTGCAGGCAGAACAGGTACAAGCATGCCTCAGTTAACTAAGCCTCTAACAAAGAAGCTCCTTTTTTTTTTTTACAAAGTCTTTTTATACCTGTCCCCCAACCCTTTTCTCATCCTCATCCTCTGTCAAGCTGGAAGCTTTTCTTAGCAGCATCAGCATTGGCAAGATAGTGAAGGAGAACTGGAGAAACCCAGACTTTCAGTGTTGGATTATAGCAGTAAACAGTGAAATAAAGCTTGTGCTGGGGAAGTTTTTTTAGCTAATAGTACTATAGCAGTCGGTGCCTGCCTACAACAGGCAAGATGAACAGCAGCTGCCTCTAGACTTCCTTCCTGAGCATGTGCGAAGAGCAAAATGAGAGAAAGGGGGAGGAGCAGATAAGCCTCCCTCAAGCTACCTCCAGCATGTTTTTTTTTTTAAGATCTGTTAAGTTTGGTCCCAAATGGAAACAATAAGAAAAGTAGAGACTGGTGAAAGACAAAAAGTTATCCCTGGATGGATTTTGGAAGAAGCCTTCAAGTGATCTCTGGAAAGTTCAAAATGTTTTTGTCGACTTTTTTTGCAAGGCTTACCAGGCCTGGTCGTTTCATTTCACATGCGCTCATTATTTCTGCTGAAACATATAGAACTGGTCTTCTCTCTTTTTTTTTTATGGTGTAGGAACCTACCCCTATTCTTCCCTCTGGTACCAACATTTCGATTAAAGTTATGTCCAGAAACATATCAACTTCATTAACTCAGGTACAGTTTATCACTCTACCCCAAAACACAGTCCCTCTTGACTCAGACAAGAGACACAAATTTGGGGGTGTGAATTTTTTTTCTTTTAAATATTACTGCATAAAATAAACACAGCTTCCCCTCCCAGAAGACATATGTACAATTTCCAAAATAAATAAAGATTCTTTGTAAAGAAATCTTATTCTTCTTCCCCTCCCACCCCAAATCATCCAGGAATCATTTCAATGCACATCTGATCAGAGGAAAGAGGGGAATGAAAACAGACCAACAAAAATAGCCAGTGGCAAAGCAAACTTCTCAAGAGGAAAACTCTGTCCATGGTTCCAAACTGATTTTGGTTTTAATTAGAAAACCATTTTTAAAAAAAACGCAGGACTAAGGCTGGGTATGATCTACGTCAAGTGGTCCAAATTCGGAAGGCTCTTCTTTACTGTAGCAGCTGAAGAAGAGAACATCACGTGGGACCCAAGGGAAGGGCGAAGGTGACCATGCTTTGAACGAAATGGTCTCCACATCCGATTTGACCAGGGGTTGGGCAGCTAGTGGGCTGTGTTCACCCCCAGGATGCTTTGGAGTACTGCACCTAACCCACACACAATATATTTTTATCTTTTTTGCCTCAAAACACCCTCTAGGGAGTGTGACAGCTTTTTTGCCATGGTTTCCATTTTAGGTCTAAGAAAAGCTTTTTCTTTTAGCAAAAGAAAGAGACTGGAAGTCACTTTCTGTTTTAGAAAAAAGGCCTCCCCCTGGCCTAAAATGGTCTGGGAAGGGACAAAAAATATGAGGGAAATCCCCCTAGAGGAAATTTGGTGACAAAAATGGCCTTGAAAAAGGTTCAGAAATGTTTTGACCCCCACATAGTGGTCCATGGCCTGCAATAGGCCCACCCCCAAATTAGGCCCAAACGGGAAAGGGTGACCTATCCTCTCTCTCCTCCTGCCAGTTAACAAATTGTGCTCTTGACACCCCCATGATGCTGCTGGCCTGGCACATACACCTGTGGGAGTTGCTGTCACAAGAATTGACACAAGAGGCCTCAACGAACCAGGTTAAAGCCACACGCAACCAGCTCCGTGCTCACTGGTACAGGGCGGGGGCTTGTTAAGTTTCCCTTCATCAACGGCTCCCATCATGTTTGCTTGGATTTGGTTTTAGCTAACGTCAACACAAACAGCTGCTGCAGAAACCCTATTCCAGAGGCAAAGGTTTCACTCCCCACCAATGAACCCCTGGACTCACGGGGTGTCTGTGCATCATGCAAGCTGGGATGCCGGAGTGTCTAGCTGCTCGTGGAACAGACCATTGTGCGAGTGTAACAGACCGTTTTGCCACCTGCGTAGGGAGACAATGATGAATTGCCTGTATACAAGCAGAAGAGTGGAACACCACTACCAGTGGAAAAAGCAGACACTCAGCATGTGCTTTGACACAGGCTGGTTTTTCCTAGATCAGTCTGTGTTCATCAATGCCTGGCTCTTGGGGTACTGTGAAACAAGGCACTTAAGGGAGGGCTGGCTTGGGAAATGGCCAGCCCTCCCATAAGTGCCTTGGGTCATAGGACCGTCCCCCACTGCCCAAAGCCAGGGGTTAAGAAAACAAGCCACTCAAGAAAGAACCATATGATACAGAAATGCAGACAGGGGTTCCATTTCTCTGGAATGTCCTAGGATCTCAGCCACAGGCTCCTTGCTTGGCTTAGCGACAGGTGACCTTGTTCTTCCCTCTTTCTATGTCTCCTTCAAAAATTATAGCCTCCCTTCTCTGTTGGCGAAAACTGCCACGGCCCCATCAAAAAGGATAGGTACCCTTATCTCACTCCTCTTAAAGGAATCTTTTGCACACAGACCCTAAAACACTCCCTTCCCCTCCTCATATTGAAAAATACAACTCAGCCACCATCTCTGGAGAGAAATACATGGACACACACTCTTACGGTTACTGGTCACCTTTTCCCCATCGAGGTCAAGCAAGGCTGGGCTGGCAAGTGGAAAAGGTAAGCCACACATGATGCTCCTCTCAGCTCTGGATTTTTATGTACACCCACCCTTCAGCCCTGCAATCCACACAGGTCCGACCACGACAGAAATCCCACGCTAGGCAATACCCAAGGCCAGACTGAAGAACTGCGCAAACAGTCCCTGTGTTTATGTTTCCCCACTGGAAAACTCACATTCCAAATACGGTTTGGGAGAGAAGCAAACAGAGCAAAAAGTCAGTCATGTTGTCCCATAATCCTCCTCTCCAAATGGAGGCAAGGGCGATCTCAGAGGTCCTGTCCCCCAATTTTGGTGGGGCAGGCAGAAGTCCTGGCCAGGGAAAAGCTCCCGAGTTAGAAAGGCAAAAGGTAATAAAATAATCTTTTAACCATATACAAATATATATATATGTGTATATATATATATGCATGTGAAAAATGAAAAATAAGGAGATGGCCATCTTCATCCATACAAAACTCGTCAGGAAGAGATAACGGCAGAGCAAACTGGTCTGGATCTGGATTTTATTCCATCTTGGACATTTCAAATTTGGTGGTCACGATCTCCTGCGACGACCACGGGGAAGAGAGGAAGGAAAGAAGGGGGAAAGAAATAATAATATATTTTGTCTCTGTATCATACATTTAAAATATGCAGAACTCTTCACTTATACTGTGGACAGGAATCCTACAAAAGTCCAGTATGCTGTTGGAGCCTGTCTTTATCTTCTCCTCTATTTCAATTACTCTCCCCAGTTTTTCATTTCCTCTATGCTGGATTACAGATAGATAAGCACAGAGGAAGCCCTTCCACTAACTTTCTTTAGCTACTTATTTTTAGATGGATTTTTCTTCCCCTCTTGGGAGGTTCTGTGGGTCACACAAATGGTGTTCATGGGCCATGTGATTTTCACTCTAAAGTGAAAGGAAAAGGCTTCATCACTGGAGAATGGAAACTAATTCATAGAGTGTGGGAAGGAGAAGAACTCAATTTTCCTGCACAAGAGTCTGAGGAAGCATGGCCCTTATGTGTAAGTGGAGAAAACTACAACTCCCATCATCCTTTCCTACTGGCTAAAAGTGGGCAACTGTGGAAAGCTAGAGGGCCACATTAGACCTCCAGGAGACATGGGCAGGGGTGGTTGCTACTTCCCCTTTAAAAAAAATGTTTTTAAATGTTTTGCTCCACAAATGCCCCCAAACACCCTCTTGGGGAGGGGTAATTTTTGCCATGTTTTAAGGCCTCCCTGGGCCCGTGAGTGGCCTTTTTTAAACAACAGGGAGTGGAAGTCACTTCCTGTTACAAAAAAAGGCCTCTCTCAGGCATAAACTGGCCCAGTGGGATCCAAAAATACAAAGATGTCCACCCAAACCCCAACAAATTATCTGTGGCCATTTGGGCGCAACACACACACACACACACACACAAAGGCAAACCCCCTTATCCATGGACATTCTGTTCCCGGACTTATCACAGACACAGGAAATCACGGATAACAGCAAACACCATTGAAATAATGGGACTTATGGTTACAAACACCAGAGTTGCCCTGGAGGACTTAGAAAACATCTAGAGAGGATTCCTCTCTAGGTATTTTCTAGGAATACTCTATGGTAGGTGTGCTGTTTTGTGTTCCGCAGATAACTGAAACTTTAGATGTTGGTTCCGTGGATATGGGGGCCCGACTCTGTGTGTGTGTGTTTATTTTGACCTGTTCGTTTTAACTATTGCAAGCCACCTTGAGTCCCATACTGGAAACAAGGTGCAATGAAAATGATAATAAGGAGGAGGAGGTGGTACAGGAGGCGGTAGCCTGCGGCCCACACTTTGCCTATCCTGCCATTGACCCTTCTGGCTCAGGCTTGTGAGTGTAGGGTCAACAGTTTCCCTCCTCTCTCCTGGGGTTGCTTGTAACACACTCCTGGTCTCCCCCCTCCCCTGGCCCTCTCAACCTCACTGAGGGTGTACCCCTCGACCACAACAGAACTGATGGTTGTACACTCTCCCATCACATCCAGATCTATTGGTGTGTGTGCAGGGAAAAAGGGGATAGAAGAAATATGCAACTAAAGCAGGCTTACCTCATCAGAGTCTAGCAAAGGGGGCAACACGCTGGAAGAGAAGCGAGAAGGATGGGAGTTACACTCAAAACAAAATCATGTTATCTGCAGCCTGCTAGCTGGTGGCTCGTGTTCTAAGAACGTCAGCCGCTTCACTTTGTAACAGAGCTTGCTTTTATTGCTATTCAACGCAAGGCCAATTTTGTACTCTTTGATGTTCTTGGACAGTTGGGTTGGCTGCCTCTTTCCCCAACAGAGCAGTCTCAGGCCCACCCATTTCCATGGGTGACCAGACTGATCCTCCCCTCCTGAACTAAGGTGCCAACCAGGGGCCCTTTCACACTACACAAGTTATAGTACTGTACTATGAATCCACTTTAACAACCACAGCAACATCCTTTGGAATCCTGGAGTTTGTACTGTAGTTGCATGGTTATTTTCTGGCTGAGAATTATGAATACTCTTCCATAAACTACAAACCCCAGGATTCCACAGGACCGAGTCACGGCAGTTAAAGTGTTACAATTGTGTAGTGTGAAAAGACCCTTTGTGGATTTGAAGTTAGTTTGTTACTCACTGAAATGACTGAATGCTGCACAGCTCACTGCTTTAAAAGAACCAAAAACTGGTTGATTGCCCAAATAAACACACTGGATTTAAAAACAGAAACCTACACATCAGCCATGGAAGAGGGAATGTTTTCTTCCACCCATTTCAAGTCTTCATCCTGGGAAAGGAGAAAAGAAGCAAGACAGTTGAAGACAGCAAGATGTAAGAAGGAACACAGAAATTGCTCAAATTAAATATCCTTTATAATACAAAGGCTGGGACACCCACCTCTTGCTAAAACTCACTTATTTGTATACCAGAAGGGGCATACAACGCAACCAGTAGAACAGCGTGAGCCTAAGGAATTGACAATCTCACAAAAATGACGAGGGAAGACTAACATAATTGGATTTATTTTTTTGTATTTAGTTACATGTATATGTAGTCGAAGAGTCAAAATTGACTAGCAACACAACACACAAACATGTGCTTAGGCACATATTTTAATTTAAGACACAGATGAGGTTACTGGGTACCTTATAAACATGGGAAAGGGAGAGGGAGGGAGAGATTCAAGCCAGATTTCTTATAATTTCATGCCTTCCAAGTTTCACAGATGAAAACCAGGACACATGTGGCCAAGTCACATCTGAGTGTGGTCCAAAGACTACTGGCAGACAACAAGAGGCAAAAGTTATTAATGAGGAAGAACACACAAAAAAGGACTACTACAGTTGTCCCTCCGTATCCACGGGTTTGGTATTCACAAATTTAAGTATTCATGGCTTGAAAATATTCTTTAAAAAATAATAATCTAAAAAGCAAACCTTGATTTTGCCGTCTTATATAAGGGACATCATTTTGCTATGCCATTGCATATCATGGGACTTGGGTATTCATGGATTTTGGTATCCATGGGGGGTCCTGGAACCAAACCCCAGTGAATATGAAGGGACAACTGTATTTTAAAGCAGAGGCAAGCTACAATTTCCATTCTGAGTTTAGGAATGGCAAGAGTTCACCCCTCCTTTTCTCTCACCCCCATCTCCGTTCATTGAGCACAGGCTACTCTTGCACATTGGAATTCCATTTGTACCAACTGAAGTAAGCCAGAGACAAAGTGGGCAGAGGAGAAGAGAGAAACTAGGACATTTTAAAAGCAGCTAAGAAAGTGGGACAGCAAAGGATTTCCTGGGACTGTCCCTGCCAAACTGAGACAGTTGGAGGGACGTAATCTTTAAACTTTTTTCTTTAAAGGAAGTAGCATGGGATGCGGGGGGGAAGGAGAGCGGGGTGTTGGAATCCATCTTATGGTACAACAGATTCTTACCACTCTGCTTCCCTTGAGGATCCCATTGGCTTCAGGTTTTCCACCCCTCATCTTCATCCCTTCTGTAAAACCAACAAAGAAACAAAAACCCTCTCCCAGTCAACCACAGGTATAAAAACAAGGATTCCATCCCAAAAAAGGATCTCTTCAAATATGATCTTACTGTAGACTAAAATGGCAGCTTCACATCTGTCTTATGTCTGTCTTGTGGATGCAACTCTTTATCACTGGAAGTGGGGAGGAAGGGAAAATGTGTTCTGGGCTTGCGTAGAAAAGGTTCCGTCTCTTAGATTAAGTTAAGGTAAAGTCTAGTTGCACATGCAGTGTTTAGGTTAGAAGGATCTGTTGGGAGGGGATGAGAGAAAGGACTGTTTGGAATGAGAGGTGACTGGCTGAACGTCTGAGGGAGTTTTTTAAAGTTGGGTATGTATGATAGGAAGGGAAGTCAGAGAGATTCAGGAGTTAGCAGGGTCAAAGTTAGGCTATGTTAGGATACGTTAGGATATGAGACAGAGAGAGACAGGTGCGCTAGGCTTAATATCAGTCAGGATTCAGAGGTATTAAATAAGGAATCCCTGATGTCATGGTCAATCTGTTTAAGAAATCATTTTTGTATTATACACTTGGGAAAGCATCAGACACACGAGGTCTGTGGTGGCAGCCATTATGCAAGGTGGTGGCACCCCATGGGGAGATTAGATGAATAAAGTCCCACTCAGGAACCATGAGGGCATCTGGATGGTCCCCACATTTGATGCTATAGTGGTGGGACAGAAAGAGGCTCTCAGAGTTGGTGGCAGAGATGGGGATAAGTGGAAACCCTCGCAGGAGTCTCCAACGCCCCACGGCAATTGACCAAAGGGGCTTGTGCTGCTGAAGATCTATGGAAAGGTAGGAAGTTGGCTTCCTTTAATATTTTAGAGTTCACTCATTATTTTGAAAAAAATAACTGGGGATTTATGAGCAATTGCTCATTTGGCTGTGCATTCAGCTGCACGTTGGGTGTCTCAGTTCAGCTGCGCAACACAAGGGTTGTGCAGCACAATTTAGATGTAACTCCGCATACATACTAAAGAACCCCAGTGTGGCCTCTCAGCCTTAATATTTCTCTCTCCGACACATGCACCCCACACAGCCAGAGAATGACAAACCAACCCCTCTCCCCTAAGAAAAGGCATTCTCACACCAGGCTTGCCCCTTGGAGTGCAGATGATGCCCCAAGGAATCAGAGAGGCCGCCCAAGTCCTGTGGGCTGGAATGGGCAGCTTCTCCCCCAAACAGTCCAGCCCGGCTTACCATAGGCCTCGTTAACCATGTGTTCTTCATCTTCATCCTCCTGTTCACTGCCTTCGTCCAC
Organism: Gambelia wislizenii; assembly: GCA_030847615.1. NCBI lineage: Eukaryota > Metazoa > Chordata > Lepidosauria > Squamata > Crotaphytidae > Gambelia > Gambelia wislizenii. Next base: position 36,451,460 of record JAUMIR010000010.1, read on the forward strand.
CAAGGGCATAAAGGCATATCTGCGAAGAGAAGCCAAGATTGGGAGGGGACCATTAATGGGATGCCAGCACTCTCGGCCTGGATTGAAAGTGGGGTTTGCCAAAAAGCAAGTGCATTCTGTGCAGCCCTGCAGAATCATTCCCAGACCTGCAACCAAGAACCCCTTCTTTGTCTAGATTTCACAAAAACAAGCCTGGAATTTTCTGCATGCCACCATACACAGAATTATGGAATAATAGAGTTGGAAGAGACCTGAAGGGCCATCCAGTCCAACCCCCTGCCATGCAGGAATACACAATCAAATCATTCCCGACAGATGGCCATCCAGCCTCTGTTTAAAAACCTCCAAAGAAGGAGACTCCAACACATTCCCAGGCAGTGTATTCCACTTCCGAACAGCTCTTACTGTCAGGAAGTTTTTCCTAATGTTTAAGTGGAATCTCTTTAGTTTGAACCCATTGCTCCGTGTCCTAGTCTCTGGAGCAGCAGAAAACAAGCTTGCTCCATCCTCAGTATGACATCCCTTCAAATATTTAAACATGGCTATCATGTCCCCTCTCGACCTTCTCTTCTTGAGGCTAAACATACCCAGCTCCCTAAGCTGCTCGTCATAGGGCATCATGGCTTCCTGACCTCCCACCATTTTGGTCACCTTCCTCTGGACACACTCCAACTTGTCCATCTCATTCTTGAATTGTGGTGCCCAAGATCTTGCAGTCCAAGATTCCTTCATCTAGTGACAACAGGGTTTGAAAGTTGGACCCTCCCCAGGAAGACAAGGGCTTCCACCCTAGACTACCAAGCAACCAGACCTGGCTGGGGCTGGTCTGTACCTTTGGTTATTGGCAGACGGCCTCCACAAGAACATGATCACCAACAGGATGATGGAGAAGAGGAACCTCCAAAAGGCATCATCAATCCAGAGTTCCCTCCAGTCCTGGTGAATAAGAACAAGCAGAGTGTGACCACCAAAATGGATACGTGCATATACAGTCGGACCCCCATATCCGCGGAGGTTAGGTTCCCGGAATTACCGTGGATACTAGAAACTGCGGATAACAGTGAATTCCATGGAAAATAATGGGACTTCCGGTTTAAAATACCACAGAGTTGCCTTGGAGGACCTAGAAAATGTCTATAAAGAATACCTCTAGGCATTTTCTAGAAAGACTCTATGGTATGTGTTCCTCTTTTTGTGTCCCACGGATACTGGTTCCACGGATAGAGGGTATCTGTGTGAATATATATGGCTCTAAAACCTTGCAGACATACTAAAATAGACACAGACCCACACAGAAAGCCACTCACAACCCCCACGTACCTCTACTGTAATCCAAAATCTTCCCAAAATGGCAACAGGAAGTGACACAACATCACTCTGAGCCATTATTTTCGGAAGGGTTCCTTGACAAAGGTAGGAGTATTTGGGAGCATTGCCAGGGTGTGCAGCGCACAGGAGGTCTGGTGGCGGGGAGAAAAATGGGGGCCCACCCAGTAGATCGCTCCTGCCCTAAACTGACACTTCTGGGAAAGCTATTTGCTATTTATCTGGAGCTGGGGAAGGGGCTGTGAAGGTCTGGAAGAGGGTGGGAAACAGCCCCTGAATCTGCAGAGGTTACTCCCCACTGCTGTCAACATGTTCCTCACCCTCAACCCCAGTTTGAAGTTTCTGTTCAGAGAGAGAAAACAGATGGGGTGGGCAGGATATGGACAAATCTTTATTTAGGGCACACACCCATTTTTTTTTCCTTTGTTAGCCCAGACTTGGCTGAGACCTGCAAGATCACTGAGGGAATGGACAAAGGATAAAAGAACTCTTCAGAAATCAAAGGGTTGCATTTTTTTAAAAAAATTAGAAGGTCACAGGGGGGAAGAGGTGCAGTGTGCACCTCCACTACCCAATTCTTCTCCAACCCTCCACCCCCTGGAGACGCCTACTCACAGACTGACATGTAGCGAGCCGGAATGTCTTTGTGGTCCAGATAATGAAGATAACCGAGGCTGTGGAGAAAACAACGACACAGAAATCAGGTCTAACGGTAGCAGCTGAGATACTACTTCACTAGGAGGGTGTGTGTGTGTGAGAGAGAGTGTCTTCTGGTAACACTGCAAAAATCTTAATATTTTGTAGAATTTAACTTGGATGCATCCATGTGATATCCACAAATCGTGCCTTCTAGCCTCACTGTAATATTTTACAAGGGCCATTAATCATCATCTCAATTATAGACGCTGCTGAAATGAACTAGGCAGGTAGACTCGACAGAACATGTTCTTCGGTGTTTGTTTTATAGAGCTATCCGCTCAAGGTTTATATCACCTTTATTGTACAACTATCAAGGATGCACTGGTTCTTTTTATACCTCTCTGGTGCTCTCAGATACCAATTTTAATATATCATACAGTGTAGCTAGATTCTGCATTACAACAGTTAAAATTTGACAGACATTTATTTCAGCAGGCTAGCAATAGAAAACTTGCCTAGGTTTACTGAGATTATGTATCCTGAAGGGTTGATTTTAAGTATGCTATTAACTTGCTCCTTTTATATTGTATTTTTATTTATTTGTGCTGGTCAATGACAGCAATAAATATATCTATTCATTCAATTATAGACAGGTACGAAATGCAACAATATGTTGCACCAGAGACCACTCCTGTTCAGCACACTGATTCTCAGCCACATCATTTCACAGGGGACTCTATTCCCAACTTCCTAAGTAATCAATCAATATTCTCCATCTACTGAGCAGACTCAGTCCTCACTGGGCTGCTGTGGGTGTCCTACCTATGGGGGTGTTTCTCCCTAGTACAGTTTTCTTTGGGGAAGGCATCTGCAACCTTCTAGGTTCCTCCTAAGTTTCATGATGTCTCACTTGTGTGTGGATTGTGTGTTGTAGCAACACCAGAATCCACATGCAAAAAAGTGGCCTCATCATTAACATATTTTTTATTAATAATCTTTATGTTTGTTTTATGGGTTATACTCGCATTCTGCCTTTCCTCTGAGGAGTTCAAAGCGGTATACACAGCTTACCAATGGACTTCCACTATAACATCGCAATAACAACAAACCTGTGAGGTAGGCCAGGCTGAAAGGGCACAGCAAGGCCAAGGTCACCCAGTAAGTTCCACGGCTCTGTGAGGACTAGAACCTGGTTCTTCCAAGCCCCAAACCTACACTTTAACCACTTCACAGCACTGCCTCTAAAAAAAAATCTGAATACATAGGACACACTTCCCAACTGGTTGGCTCCTGTCAGGACTGCATTAAGATTTTTGTAGGCCCTGGGCACTCTTTTTTGTAGATGAAAATATAAAATATCTTTATTTTGAAATTTTGTTTTCCTTCCCAATTCCTATAAATTGTATTTGTTAATCCTGTTTTCGTAAGCCCTAACATTTTTGTAGGCCCTAGGCCCTGTGCCTAATGGATAAGGCGACCCTGCCTCCAGCTGTCAGACTACAACTCCCATAATACCAAAGGAGCTGGATATCCCTCTCACTCGCCTCCCCCCTGCCCTGGCACCCATTCCAAGAGGCATCTCACCAATGACAGCGAAGATGAGAGTGTTGGTAAAATGGCGGTAGAGGGAGAGCTTGACCAGGTTCCGGCGTAGTTTCAGCAGCTTCATGGTTTGCACCAGGCTAATGAGGATGTGTTGCTCATTAAGGAAGATAGCATCACATGTACAGGGAGGGGAAGAACAGAAAAACCACACACACAGCTGAACTAGGTCTCCCTTCAAGGAAAGTACAGTCCTGGGCACCACAGGTGATGAAACACACCTCCAACATGACTCATCTATCATTGTGGACCTTATGATTTTTGCCAAATCCTCTTCCACCGCAACAGGGCAACTTCCAAACAAGCCCACCCTTCCGTCTTTCCCCTTCTAGACTTTCTGACCCAAGCTTCATTTTGAGTCTGCTTCCATCTCATGCCGTTGCCAGATTTAGCACCGTAAATTTGGCACAGGAACCCAGAAGCTGGCCAGCCCTCACTAACCCCATCTTCTCGGGATGGGCACTGTGCCAATGCACACAAAAGCACAGAAAATGCTAGCAGGCCCATCAAGAGAACGAACCCCACTTTTCCCAGGAGCTATTGTTACCTGTGGAGGGCATGTTCGTCTTTTCCCAAACCATTCACGACCGTGGAAAGATACATGTTCTCTAGCATGAACCTGGCTTACACTAGAGTTCAAGAATCCCCAAGTCCTAGGTTTTCAATATCAACATACAGGGGCCAAGATACCACACCTGAGCATAGCTCCGCATATGCAGTTTTGCATCCTCCCATCACTCAGCAGGTGCTAAAACCCTGGGAGGGCCCCTGCTTCGGTTACATACTTGCAGGAAGGGGAGGGCGGTGATTCAGACCGTGGAGAAGCAGTTGGTCTCAGCGACAAGGGTAAGAAATGAGGATGTGCTATCAAGCTTAATGCAGCTGACTTTTCCTTCCCCCGGGAGCCCAGGGCAGCCAGAGCATCATGGTCTGAATCATCACCTCCCCTTCCTTGCACACTAGTGGGAGGTTTCTGGATGGCGAACAAGGGCAAGAAAATAGTCCCCAGCGCCCCATCTTAATATAGACTTATATATGTATAAGCTGCACTTATACGTGTCTTAAGTCACTAAGAGGATGGCAGCCAATGGCTCCACACCTCAAAAACAAGGCTTTGAAGACTCTCCTCTGTCCAGTTTTGGGACAAAACCTAACAGGGCTTTGTTCCCAAGTTGCCCGCTACTAATGTCACCCTCCTCATAAAAATTATCCAGACAAAATCCACGGATTTACCTTGGTTTTTTTCCGGGCTGTGAGGATGTGTTCTGGAAGACTTTATTTTTGACGTTTCGCCTGCATCTGTGGCTGGCATCTTCAGAGAATTCCAGAACACGGCCTCACAGCCCAGAAAAAACCTAAAGAAAATCTATGGATGCCGGCCGTGAAAGCCTTCAACTTCACAAAATCCACAGAGATTATCACACTACACTGTTATAGCGCTATTATTCCACTTTAACTGCTCTGGCTGCCTCCTGTGGAATCCTGGGATTTGCAGTTTAGGGAGGTGGATTTAGAACTCTCATCTAGAGCTCTTAGGTCTCACTAAACTACAAACCCCAGAATTCCACAGGAGGTAGCCAGAGCCATGAAAGTGGAATAATAGAGCTATAAACCAGTGTGATAAAGTCCATCACATCTGGAATGTAGGAACACAGCATCCTGCCTTCTGACTCCTGGGACAGAGGGCTGCACTAGCAAGAGATATAAATGAACCAAAGTCCTAGAATCCCTTTCTTCCTGTCTTCCCTACTGCAAGAGCCACCAACTTCCCCGTGTGTGTGTGTGGTGGGGATCTATGTTATTAGGACCAAAGAGGTCAACAGCCCAATAAAGTGCAAACATTTGTAGGGGTTAGAAGGTCCAAAAACTGAGGGAAGAGGGCAGAGAAGAGGAGGAGAAGGTAAGGACCAAGCAGGCTAAACCAGAGACAGGGCCCCTGCCTCAGCCAGCCAGGTGTAGAGGATATCCACCAGCAGAGGGCAGAGTCAAGCATAGCCAAGGGGATAGCAGCTAGCAGCACCAAGTCATCTTGTGCCTGGGTAAAAACAAGAGAAAAAGAGAGAGGGAAGGAAAAACTGATCTTTCATGAGGAGACAGAGAGAGAAGAGGAGGAGGAACACGCAGCATGGACAAAAAGCTGGATTCATTTGCTGTTAAATATGGGAGGTGTCAACGGTTAATCTCCTAGGGCGAGTGAGAATTGCTGCCAGATGACCACACAGGGATGTTGTAAAATGTGGAGCAGGGAAGGTTGTCAACATGCTGCAAACATAGGGCCCACACAGTTACACACATACACAATTTCAGCTCCTGGTAAAGGATATCCACCAGACGATACAGGAATCCACAAAAGCCAGAAAAATTTCACAGGCGAGGGTGGCTACGTTTGTTTGTTCCTGGGGTAGGGGATAATCAGATGCTGAGATTGGAAATCCCAGATTCTCCTACGCCACACACAGATAACCAGATACTCCTGGTCCTACCTTACCCCCCAACCCATTTCCTGATTGTCTTCCCACTTACCGATTTCACCCGTAGGATTCCTTCAATGATAGAGAAGATCAGGTACATGAGCCCGACGCCCACGACACGGTTCAAGAGGGCTCCCAAGCGCGGCCTGAAGACAGAGAAGCAGAGTCTGGTCAAGAGCAGTGGTACTGGTTACACCCTGAAGCTAAGTCGTTTAATTCTCTGATTAAACGCTGCTCTTCCACCCTCCTTGAATAAGGTCATGAACAGCAAAAAGCACACATAGGAAGCAATGGGTATGTCACCACCTGTTCCAGAAGAATGACATGACATGTGACCTACAGGAGTCTGAGAGGGCCAAAATGGAGAGGCCAAGATTCCCGGATTGTTACCAAAGCTGTCCATCCCTGTTCTAACCACAAATACCAGAGATTATGGGACCTGGTAGCTTCTTCAGGCAAAACATAGGCTCTGCCTCTCAGCGACAATGCTCCACTTTTCTCCACACTACAAAGCTACCTCCCCCTCCACAACTGGCTGGTTAGGAAACTCACTTGACAATGCCATATCCCAGGCTTGCAATGATGACAAGCACTCGGGCCAACATCCGCTTCACGGCACACAAAACCTCTGCGAATATCACAGCCCCCTGAACTGGAAAACAGGAAGAAGAGAAAAAATATCTCTGAGACAAAGCACGGCGTGGTAGAAGGATGAGGGCTGGAGGGGGCGGGCGGCTGCCTTGGAAGGGACGACCCAGAACCTTCCACTGGGATGCGGCTGCTCTGTGCTTAACAGATCCAATGAGGTGAAATTATCCAAAGAGGTGGGAATTATGCAGCCTATGGGCCACATGTGGCTCAATGAAAGTTCCCATGCAGCCCTTGGGACTCCTCAGGTGCCCTCTCTAGCAACCCATGAAAAAGAAATTGGCTATAAAGTGGTCAATTTCTGCTGGGATTGGGTAAGGCCCATCCAAGCTGTTACAGACCACTCCCATTCAAAGGACGTTGTTTTTGCTCTAAAAGATTGCTGAAAGTGATGAACTGTGTCAGAATGGCATCCATGATGGAGAGACATGTCTCTGTGAGGAGCCAAAATGGCAGCAGGTGGCCTTCTAGACTTCACAGCACACCCACCTCCAATACTGAAAAATGGCAAACTCAAAATGGCAACAGGAAGTAATCCTGCATCACTTCCTATCACCATTTTGACAGGGACTGCAAAGAAAAAACTTACTTGAGGGAGGGGGCAAAAACTGCCTATAAATCATGCTGAATTTTTTAAAATGGGGACCTGGGGACTTGAGGGGACAATTGAGGGGTTCAGGGGCCACAAACGTGGGGTATACACACCCCTGGTTTTAAAGCTTTGCTCTTGGATATTAAAATCTTTTGGGGGATTTGCCAGCACACACCATTATCTCATTGCACTGTAGCAAATAAATTGGCTGACCCAACCAGGCTCAACACTGCAAAGCAAAAGATCAGTTCTGGTTGGGCTGCAGGGTGCGCAACTGAATACTACTCACCTGAAACTCCCTGGCTCTGGATGCTCTGGAACTCGGCATAGAAGACGGCCTTCTCCAACATGCCAAGGAGGATGACGCCGCCGATCCAGAACTGAATGCGCAGGATGTCACGCCAGTAGCAGGCCAGAAGGACGAGCCATAGGACTCCATAGAGCACATACACGATGCACATCACCATGTAGAACTGCCAAGTCAGTGCAAGGAAGGAGAAGGAAAGAGAGGAGAGAGCTGAGGTTGGGGGATCAGGAGAATGACATGTTGCATGGTGTGTGTGTGTAAATCTCTGGCCTTGGGGCAGCATCCGGCTCTCATGAGATCCCCAAGGGGGGCCCATAGCACCTCCACCAGGGCACCATGGTTTGGTAGTTTCTCGGCTTTCCCTCAACCCCATTAGAACAGATTGAGATTTATATATTAAAATGTTTATGTCCCACCTTTTATGGAAAGATCTCAGGGCGGCATAACATCTAAAACCGATCTAACAAATTTTAAGACAATATGGATAATTAAAAGATTTTTTTAAAGGCTAAAAGCATATCAGACAACTACGCAGGATTGGTACCAATGGTTTCACTTACCTGCGATCAGGGGAGAAAGCTCTCTCTAGGCATCTGGAAGACCATAAAGTTGCGCTGGAGGTGGTCTCTCTAGGCATCAGGAGTTCCTTCTGCCAGAAGTTGACCACAGACTTGTGACAGATGCCTAGAGAGATGTCCTCTCTAGGTATTGTCTATGTCCTCCACAGCAAGTCTATGGTGTTCTGTGACAGTTCACTATTATACACAGTTTTGTGTGTCTGTGGTAAGTCTGGAAACATATCCCCGGTGGATACAGGAGTGAACTGAATTTAATCCATATGCATGGGAGGTTTTTTTTGTTTGTTTGTTTTGTTTTTTTTTTTGGTGTAAAATCAGGCCCTCAGCTTTCATAAACAGCCATGTTTTTACCTGGTGCCGAAACAAGGCCTCTAAGATACCTTACGTTACTGCTAGTAAAAGCTGGAAGCTGGAATAAGTTGGCCAATTTGGCCCCACCCCTTTTGCCCTTGATACCGTCCACCACAGGACATTTTTTAAAAAAGAATTTTTTAAAAGTGACTGATGTGGGACTCCCAAATTGCAATGTGGAAAGATACAGGACTGTTCAAAGGGCTCAAAGTGACATTGAACTGACCATGCACCAAGACAGGTACACCCACAACTATCTCTGCAGGGAAAAAGGAAGAGATCTTCCCACCCCCCAACTCACCACCATCAGAGACCATTCGGAGGCCGAGATGTACTGGTAGACAGGGTGCTTCATCTGGACGTCAACTGGAGGTTGAAATGGGAAAAGAGACACACAGATGAAAAGCGCATTGAGGGGCTTGGCGCAGCTGAGGAAGAAGTCATCTGGCATAAAAATGTCCATCCTACATTCTGAATCCCACCCCCACAAATTCTCGACCCCCTTCTCCATCACTGTTACGCTTTAGACCCACTGGGTTCAATGGGACTTGCTCACAAGTATAACCACTCAGGACTGCAATCCCAGTTAATATCAGTACAGGTTGAGTATCCCTTATCCAGAAATCTGAAATGCTTCAAAATCAAAAATTGTTCACATGGGTGGCTGAGACAGTGACACCTTTGCTTTCTGAGGGTTCAATGTACAGAAACTTTATTTCATTCACAAAATATTGCATATAAAATAACCTTCAGGCTATGTGTATAAGGTGTATATGAAACATAAATGGATTCGTGTATATTGCATATAAATATTGCATATAAAATTACCTTCAGGCTACGTGTATAAGGTGTATATGAAACATAAATGGATTTTGTGTTTAGACTAGGGTCCCATCTCCAAGATATCTCATTATGTACATGCAAATATTCCAAAATCCAAAACAAAAAATAAAAAAAATCCAAACTTCAAAGCAGTTCTGGTCTCATGCATTTTGGACAAAGGATACTCAACCTGTACTCCAAGATTGGGGGGGGGGGGAAGGCTCAGCCTCAGCTGAGATCTGACATCACAGTCTATGTTTCTTAACTTTATGAATTTGTTGCTACACTGTGGAAGCACAACAAAATCCTGTTAGTGAATTGTGAAGATGCACATCTGGGCACCGGCAAGAGTACATTGATGTGCATCAGGCACTTCTGTTGCATTTCAGGTGCTCTTGCAGTGCTCTGGCACTTCCTAGCCAGTGTCTGGATGCACAATGGGGAGCACTCTAACGCAAATACAGTAGATGCCCATTGTGCATGGGGCCATGGTGCATCAATTACTCTGTTGGTTATTCTGGAGCAATGGACATCTGTACACTGTAACATCACGGCAGCCCAGAGGTGAATATGGACATTGGAAAACTACTCAAGTCAACTTTGCGCACGTTAGGCCATTTACGAAGGCACAAATATCAAGCAAAAAGCAGCCATGATTCTTGACATATCTTTTCTTATCTTTAGATGAGCATTTAACACCACTTTTTTGTCAAGTGGCTTTGACTGGTAGTGGGGGAAACATTTTAACCTTAACTGACAACAGTCAAGATCCCCACTACATGTTTGGCAGTTGATACACAATAGGGGTCAGTAAAATGCAGCCCACAGGACCCCAAAGGGCATCCCTGAAGCCCCCAGACCCAACATGACTATTTTGAGGTTTCTTTTCACCTGAAAAATAGCCAAATTGATCCAAAGTCAGCCAAAAATGCAGCAGTTTACTTCCCCCATGCCCAAGACCCCGCAAAACAAAACACAATGGCCAATACTGAGCCAAAACTGTGGCCCGATGTGATGAAATAGTGCTGCCCACGATGGGGCCACGGAGGAGGATGCCCCCCCCAACCCATTCCACAGTCGTCACCTTGATATACAAAGTATTGAAAGGACGTCCTGGAAAAAAAATCTATCCCTCTTCCCAGCAACAGAAGGTGCTGTTGTATTGAAGGCTAAGTTGGGTGATAGTAAACCTTTTAACACCCCATCAGACTTGTTGATATCACTCACTAGGGAGCTCCCAGTTAGGAGACTGGCTCTTGATGCTAAGGATGAAGATGTATGGTCCATCGTCCCAGGTCGCAGCGACTGCTGAATGCTGAAAAGAAAACACACTTTGGATCAGCCAAGGAATGGCATTACGGCAGGAGACTCATGACAATCTGGCATCTCCATGTACGCCGGTTGAGAAAGACCCCTGCCCTGACACCTGAGTGTCTGAAATAAGAACTAAAATGGTGGTGCCCCTTGATTAATATGGGACTCAGACATCCACAGTTTTTCCTATATGCAGGGGATTCTGGAAACAAACCCCTGTGGATCTGAAGGCCCACTGTTCCGCTGACTTCCCTTCCCCTGGTGTCAACAATACTGGACTAGACAGGCCCACGGTCTGACCTAGCAGAAAACAGCCCTTCTCCAAGTGTGATGTGCAAAACTGTCTGCCGCTGGCAGCTATGTTTCTCCGCTAATTCCTGAAGATCTTAAAAAGGACAACTGCTGTATTGCTTTGACAAATGCGAAGGGAGTGTTCATGCTAACGCCTTCCTTCAGTAATAAAGTGAGGTGTAGTCCCTTGAGGGTACAGAAGAGACAGCCAAGTTCACAGAGCAGCTGAGCAAGCGTTAAGAAAACGTGGGGGGGGGCAGGTTTGAAATGGGGATGCTGGAAGAAACACTGCCCAACTGCCACCCCACCCCCCCAAAAAAATCAGGAGAGCTGACAATCCTCCTTCAGGGGGTGCTGACACAGCTGGGTCCTGTCACCAGTCCTTGGGGAACCTGCTCAGATTAAAAACAGAGCTTGATGGGACTCAGCAGACACCATGGGCACACTGAGGTTGCTAACTATCTCTTCTAAGGTTTAGTTACTAGCACGGTCAGCCCTCCATATCCATGGATTCAACTATCCATGGCTTCCCAGTTTTTTTCCCCCAAAAGGCAAACTTTGCTTTTCACCATTTTATATGAAGGGACACCATTTTATTATGCCATTGTATAGAATGGGACTTGAGCATCCATGGATTTCGGTATCCATGGGGGGTCCTGGAAACAAACCCCAGCAGATACCAAAGGCCCACTGTAGTATGTCTGAATCTGAAATAGGCATGTTTGGCTCCACTCCTTTTGCCTTAGGCCCCACCCACCACCAGAACAGGGTCTGCTGAGATTGTCTCTGAAGGTGAATAGCAATATAGCAATAGCATTGATATTTCTATACTGCTTATCAGTGCAAAGCACTCCCTAAGCAGTTTACAATGTGTTGGCTAATTGCCCCCAACAAGCTGGGTGCTCATTCTACCGACCTATGGAAGGATGGAAGGCTGAGTCAATCTTGGAGGATCCAACTCACAACATTGTGGCTGCAGTACCAGCATTTAACCACTGCACCACCAGGGCTCCTTGTGGCCCTCAAGCCAAAACAGGTGCTCCATCCTTGATGTACTCCGTCCAGCACCTGGGCTTGGCTCCAAGGAGAGGACATTCATACATAATACAACACCTCAGGTCTAAATGCTGCTCCTTTTACTTCTAATCAACTTAATAACCTCTGGCTGGGTTGTTTTTGCATCAGGTTTCTTCTTGGAGTCTTCACCACCAGCTGGAGCAGAAGACTTCCCCGTCTGGACCAACTCTGTTGCCTTTTGTCCTTCTTTGGGGGCTTGGCTGCTTCCTGTCTCCTTGTTCTTCTCTTCTTTCTTGTCATCTGGAGGTTTGAGGGCACCCCGCTTTTCCACCCCTGGCTGTGGAAGAAACATGGACATGGGCAGAGGGTGGGTATGAGAAAAGGACCATCTCCCCTACCCCTAGTTCTTGCAACAGCTACATAAGGTAAGAGCAAGGGGAACCCTTGCTTGAGTAGCTTTAAAAAACAAGCTTGAGTAGCTTTAAAAAAAGCACTAAAGACGGATCTCTTTTGCCAGGCCTTTCCTGATTAGATCCCGGCCTCAGGAGCTCAGTCTCCTGGCTTTTTAAAATTATGTATATATTTGTTTTTAATGTGTTTTTAGTTAGAAGGTTTTAATTTTATAGTGTTTAATGTCTTTTTATGGGGGAGGTTGGGTGTGGGTGGTGTTTTTAGTCATTATTATAATGTTTTAATTGTTGGAAGCCACCCCGATTCTTTTTAGCAGAGGGGCGGGGTATAAATACATTTTATTATTATTATTAACCCTTTCACACATACCACAAAAATAAATGACAAATATATCAAACTGCTATTGCTGACAATGTTGCTGTTACTGTTTAAACCTCATGTAGCCACCGGCAAGCAAAAACTTTTTTGTTTACCCAGGCCTCTGAGTGTTAACTGTTGCCAAAGGTCTTTTATAACTGGGGTGTGTTTTCATGTATTTGTATCATTATTATATTTTTGACACACTTTAAAAAACACTTTAAAATTAATGTTTAGAATTATTTGTTTAGTAGCAGCTGTTGTTTTTTTTAACTCTCATATTATCCATTGTTTTAACTGTATTTTGTTTTAACTCATTATGAGCTGCCTTGGGTCCCATATTAGAAAAAGGCAGGATCTAAATTTAATAAACAGTGCTAACTGGAGACTGGTAAACAATGCCCCTGTACTTCAGCCCAAATACCATGTACAATAAAAACCTTTTTATTTAAGGTGGCATTTAGGTTTCAGTATGTTTCAGTATGTTGCAGCAGACACAGCTTTTAAGGAGGAGGGGAGTAGCGTTTCTATCTTATTATGTTTTAAGCATCTTTTTAATGTTGTTTTTAACTTGTGTTTTTAAAATCAAACTTAGCCATCCTGACTAGTAACCACTGATGGCCCCATCTTCTCCATGAATTTATGTAGTCACCTTATAAAGCCAGCCACTGCAGGTCCATGCGCCAACCCGAGCTAACCTACAAGTTCCTCCTTTTCCTCCTCCATTTCCCAGTATCACAACTCACCAGACTGGGGACAGGTTGCTGCCCCGGTAAAGGCTTCAGCTTCCGAGGCTTCGGGGGTTGTGGGAAGTGCAGCTAAAAAAGAAGAAGAGAGAAAAGATAAGATCAACCCTCTTCTACTCACCCACCCAAAGCTACCACCACTGAGACAGTCTTGTATTCTCTGCACCAGGGTGGGAATCCTGTGGTCCTCCAGGTGTTTGTTAAACTGCAACACCCAGCATTCCTCACCATCAAGTCTGTCAGGCAGGGCTGATGGGAGACATGTTCCAACAACACCTGGAGGAATATAAAATGCTCACCCATCCTCTGCACCGGGAAGCAAATCTGCTCCACATATGGCTGTAACATTTGCCTCCATATTGGTTTCAGGGATGCTTCTGGGCTAAGTCTTTCCTTCCCTTTGGTCAAAAGTGAAACTTAGGGGTTTACTGCACTCTGAAGAAAAGCGCCAAGGCAGCAGGAAAATTCCATCTTTCCTGCTGCCTGACGTTGCCGTTCTTCTGGCTTTCATTCATTCCAGTCCCATGGGGGACTAAGCTAAAACCGCATCTTTTTGCTAACAGGTTTTTCTGGTTAGTAAAAAGACACAGTTTTACCTTGGTCCTTAATGGAACTAGAACAAAAAAACAATGATGTCATATGGTAAGGCAGCACAGAAGATGGAACATTCCTGATGCCTTGTCACTTTTCTTCGGGGGGCGGTAAGCCCCTAGGCTTTCTCCTCACACTCAAGAAAAGTGTACAAAACATACAATATGACCACCGTATTTGCCAGGTGACATGTTCCTGGATTTATCATGGATAGTAGCAAACCTTGTATTTCCGGTGGAAGTTGACCATAGAACTGAGGTGCAGAACCTAGATAAATGCCTAGAGCGAACATATTTTTTGGATGTGAGTGATTGAAACTGTGGGTACTGGTCCCACAGATACAAGGATCATACTGTACCTTTTTTTGGACAACAATTCCCAGCATTCCTCAGCCAGAATGACCCATGTGGCTAGAGAGTGAGTTTTGCAAGTGTAGTCCCCAAATGTAACTTTCCCAAGCTCTGTTCTAACATGCCACCTAAGCTTATGCCAAGCCAAGATTTCATCTCTCCACAGGGTCAACTAGAGATATAGTTGGACCCTGGTCCTGCCCCATTTTTGTGCCTACCTTCTTTCAGTGTAGAGTGGAGCCAACATCCTCTTCCCCCCATTCTGTTTCTTTTCTGCCCTCTCAGAAACTGCCCAGCCAAACTTTTTATCTCTTCTGAAGATAACCCTTCTCTCATTAATACTTCACTCATAGGTTTTCTGCCCAAGAGACTCCTGGCCCAACCCCTGCTCCCACAAACCACCTCAGCTTCTACCCCTTGCTAATGCACATCTTCCTTCTACCACTGCGCGAAAGCTCCCTCACCAAAGACATCATTGAAAGGAGCTCCCATTTCCCCCACCCTGAATGTTCTGACGTTTGTCCATCATTTTGGATTTCCCACCTCATGGAGGTGGCCGCACCGAATCTGGCTATTGTGCCAAATGTACTGGCCATCCCCGGCTGCACTGACCGCCTCCTCGTGATTCCTCAGGTACGAAATGGCTTCATTTTTCTGCACAGAGAGAGGGAGAATGCAATGAAACAAACAAGAAATTCCTTGACTAGAAATTAATTTACGCTTCTGCGGCTACATTCCTAAATGTTGCAGTATCCTAGCTGTGGTGGTCCTTCATCTTCCATCTCCCCCCCCCACCAGAAACCCCATAAGTCAGGGAGCAGCATAAGTGTGGTCCACCACCCACAGATCTGATTTTGGGAGGGCCAAGACACCCACTACTCTGCCATACACTGCCAACCCCTCTCCCATTTTATCTTACCCTTATCTTATGTTTTATATATACAGTTGGATCCCCCTATCTGCAGGACTTACCGTGGATACTGGAAACCACAGATAACAGCGAACCCCATTAAAATAAAGGACTTCCTGTAAAAACATACCATAGAGCTGCATTGGAGGACCTAGAAGATGCCTAGAGAGGCATCCTCTCTAGGAATTTTTCAGTGCAACTCTATGGTACATGTCCCCTATTTTGTGTTCCACAGATAACTGGAACCATAGATATTGGTTCCACAGATACAGGCGTCCGACTGCATTTTAAACCATTTTTAATATGATTATTATTATTACAGTAGATATTTTTATATCTTATCTTTTATAGATATTTGAAACAGTATTAAATATTTTAATATGATGGTCTAATAGTTTTTTTAAAAATTTTCATACCACGTATTTTTATAACTGTATTTTGTTTTAATTCTACACTGGAAACCACCTTCGTTCCCATATGGGAGAAAAATGGCATATAGAAATAAATATTTTGAGGTGACATTTTGCCCTCATATCATGCCAAACTTCCCTCCCAGCAACCCACCCTGTCACCCCCAAATACCTTAAGCCATTTCCCAGACAAAATGGCGACCAGAGGTAATGTGATGCCACGTCTGGCTGGGAAACATCCCCCAAAGCCACAAGGTATGTGTGAGAAATATTGTGGGTGTGTGGCCCAAGGGGTTGGGGTGGGTGGAGGGGGGGCAGAACATACCCCCGACCCCCAACACAGTTGACCTGACTCTTTCCTGACTCTTTCTCTACCCCCTTCCTATGAGCAAAGAGCAAGCGGGATCCTCACAGTTATGTAGACTTCATTATGGCAACGGGAACTGCGAAGGTACCACGTGATGTTCAACAACACTTCAGAGCTGTTGCAGCGCTCGTGCAAAACTGCAAAAGGAAAGCATGGTGAGGTGAGGTCTATGGGAAGCTGGGACATCAGATCTGGCCACACACTTTATAGAAGCCCTACGACTTACATTTGAGGATAATCCAAGTACCGCTAAACATAGTCTTGGAGAAGACGAACACATCCTCTGTCTGGTTCTGGGGGAAAAACACACATAATCTGAAAAACAGGGAAAGTGTTTGTGGAGAGATGCACACAGCCTTGGATTTGGGCCATTGCTTCCCCCAAACCAACCAGTTTAGGTGACCACGGAAGATTTCTCCTTTCACTCTGACTCATAATACAATCAAACCTCTAACACCCTGGTCTTCCAGTGGAAAATTTCAACCTCAAGGCTACTCCTCAGAAGGAGATGGTGAAGGGAAGACAAAGTATTGATGGTATGTATTATAGGCAGTGTTTTCTAATGGGTAAATTTTCCAAACAGACCAGAATAAACACTAGGAAGTCTCAAGTTCAATTCATGTGCTGGATAGGAACTTGCGGGGCAGCCTTGAGCAAACAGCTACTTTCAGGTCTCCCCATCTCCATTTACTAGAATAATTAGAATGGCCTAAAAAAAAAACCTTTACAACTGAGTTACACACTGACTCCTCACTGTGACTCCTCAGAATCTAGATAAGAAGCGGGCAGCTTCAGAGGACTGCACCAGCCCCATTTTGGGGTCTTCCAGACCCTCATGGGCTCTACATTCTTATTCGCATTAAACCAGAAGTAACATGCCAGTCTCTGTCCACTCAGTATAGGCTCACTGAGAGGCACCTGGCACAGCCTGGGGACAAACTAACCCAGAGCAGCCAAACAGCAGAACTGCGCAGCAGAAAGGGCACAAAAACAAAGGCTTCAGCTAGCAGCCGTTTCACTGCTCTAACCCACTTTCACACACAGAAAAGACTTACAGACAGCAAGGTTCATCCAAAGATACCCGGAGGCTTTTATCTTCAGTTGTAGTATAAACAAACACAGTATATACACAGCAAACCTTGTTAATAAACTCAACAGCAATTTCTCCAGCATCCACCAACATTCCTCTTTCTCCGCGACACCAACCGACACACAATACATCTTGTGCTTCAGCTATATAGGAGTGTTTGTTAGTCAGCCCTCTGCCATCTGTGAACAAACCCACTTCAGCTGTGCTGTACATGGTCTGTTGCTCCAACAATTTTCCTTTTGTACTTAAAGCAATATTACTCTGACAGTCTTTACTTGTTGCAATTTGGAGCTATTCTGAGCTTTCTTTTCTTTCTTTTTGCATGTGTGGGATGCATAAAGAAGCTTTCCTCTGCCCACCTATTAAGTTATGTTACAACAAAGCAGGCCTGCATTCTTTATGCCATTCTTTTGCAGGGCAAATTAGAATTGCAACCTGGTGTTTTGCAATGGCAAACATAGCTTTATTATGCCCAAAAGCAATAAAGGAAGTTCACACCTCAAAGCGGCCTGTTATCTTGCACTGGGGGAAAAGCCGGTTGTAAGAGCACCTGGCCAAGACTGGCAAGTCCAGGCAGAGAGATGCAGGAAACAATAGAAGAAAACACCTTGCCAAAGGAACCCGGTAGCCATAAAGTGCTGGGAAACAGACTACAGCAGCTTACTTATGGAGAGGTTACTATAGCTCAAATGTTTATTCCACGGAAAAACTGCACTTGATCAAATTGTTTGGTCCAGGCAAAGACATGTTTATTCCAGAAGGGTTTTGAGATCTGATAATTTTTTTTTTAATGAAAGGGATTTTAAGTCCTGAATATTTTGAAAGAAGGGGCATTGCACTGCTTTTGGCTGTGTTTTCCCCCCCCCCCAGTGATTTTCATTATTTTAATTGTAGGATTTCTTTAGAAGGGGTTTACCACTGCCTTCCTCTGAGGCTGAGAGAGTGTGACTTGACAAAAGGCACCTATTGGGTTTCCATGGCTGAGCAGGGATTTGAACCTTGGTCTCCCAGAGTCCTAGTCCAGCACTCAAACCACTACACCACATTGGCTCAAGGCTTTCTTGACAAGATTTTTTCCAGAGGAAAGTTGACATCGTTGACTTCCTCTGAGGCTGAGAGAGTGAGACTTGGCAAAGGTCAACCAGTGGGCTTCCATGGCTGAGTGGGGATTCGAACCCTGATCTCCAGAGTCCTAATTCCAATTCTCAGACCACTACACCATGCCTAATCTTAATGGGATAATAATATTTCTTCAGAGGCTTGCCATGGCCTTCTTCTGAGGCTGAGAGAGTGTGACTCGTAAAAGGGCACCCAGTCAGTTGCCTTGGCTCTGCAGCGATTTGAACTCTGGTCTCCCAAAGTCCTAGTACAACACTCAGACCACTACGGCATATGGGCTTTAACGTTACTGGCAATTTAATTCCATCTTAATGGTGACCTTTTGTATGTCTTAACCAGACTGTTTTTTGTTTTAATTTTGTATGTCTTAACCAGACTGTTTTTTGTTTTAAACAATGCCTTGGGGCTGTTTAGATGACAAAAAAAAAAAAATCCTCAAAGAATGCAGGCAGAATATCTTTTGTCTAAATGAACTCCTGCTGGGATTTGCCATATTGGGAAGGAGGGGGGCTGAAAATTCTAAGTATTTCACGATAACAGCATTAGCTGTTTCTTGTGATCTTTTTTAAAAAGTATGCAAAAATGCACATAACCACACGTCTGAACAACCAATTCAAATAGGAGCACATCAAAGAAGTCAAACATGATTGGTCGGACATGCGTGGGGGCGGGCTTGAAAGCGACGAAGTGGCCAGAGCCGCCATTTGGGGTGTGTGTGAACAATTGTGCACACGATCGTTCAAGTGGCAGAGCAAAAAAAAGTTTTTCTAAACGGAAGATTGCTCTTCAGCATATATCATTTAACAGCCAAAAAAAGGGACGTGGGGATGGAAGGAGCTTTTCGGCAGGTAATTCACTCATGGCCACCATATTTTCTAGCAGGCATGCTCCGTGTGAACTGTAAACGCAGACAGCGTTCCATGTCAGCGATCTTGCAAATGGGTTGTGGGCACAAATAGCGATAGTTAGGTAACATGCTATCTTTTGCTATTAATTCTACCATCTAGCTGAGCCCCTTGAGTCCCAATTTTTTTTGGGGGGGGGAAGGTGGGACATATATAAAGATAAAGAGGACAGCAATGGAGATGACAAGGATGAGTAAGTTACCTCCCTCTATACAAGTCCTCTCCCTTGCTTACATTTTACATGCTTTCATGCCATTCATGGGGAAGTTTCTGGATTTTGAATCAGAGAATCTTAGAGCTGGAAGGAACCATAAGGACTTTCTAGGCCAACCACTTGCAATGCAGGAATACACAATGAAGGTCGCCCACCCCCATATCCGAGGGAGGGATATGTCAGGTTCATACGGCCGCCGCCGTAAGTCAGAAACAATTTGAAGGCACACAACAACAACTTTGAGGATGTCTGATTTTAAGGATGCACAAACCAAAAGAACAAGAAAGCCGGGGGACAGGATTTCTACAAACACAGTTAATTTCCAGTCATTTCCTGTTGGGGGAAAAAAAAGGTTTCTCTTGCCTGAGAGAGGGTCAAAAATATGGTGAAAATGCCCCCTGTCAAACCACCAGATGGAGGGGGGAACTGGGAGCATTTAGGGGGGAAATCCATTTATTTAATTTTTTGCAGTGGGAGGGATGCAGCTCTACAAAAAATCTATTGAGGAACCAAATTAGATCCCCTAAACTCCAACAGTTGCCTATCCCTCAGATAGATACTTCTATCGGTCTATGTTTTTACTGTCTCTCCTGAACAAATGAGCCTGAAATGGAAAGGTAGAAAGGAAAGAAGGAATGTACTGTAGTAAGATTCCTTATTTTCTCCCCCCTCCTTTCCATTTTATGCTGGTACAGACTAATATGGCTCTTTGAAAACTGAATACAATTAGAGAACAATCATCCTCCACCTCAACAACCAAGAGTTATCTGTGTAATCTCCATGTTGAACAAAACACTCAGCACACGTTGCAATGTGTATATATATATATATATATATATACACACACACACACACACACACACACATATATACATATATACACACACACTGTCTGCAGTGCCACTGTCTGCCTTGGTTATTGCCTCCTCTTAAACTCTGCACAGTAGATTTTCTAATCACAGTCCTCCATAAATTGCACTCAAGAGATGTGCCTAAAGAGAGGCAAGCCTCCCTCTTCCAGTGTCATGAGCTGCAGAAACAGCTGGTCTCCTATTCTGAAAATGATCCAAAACAGAGGAGACTCTCTGGCTCTTTCCTTTCTTTCACTGGGGTAGCTTTTCCCTCTGTCTTGCTCCCTACACAGGGTGGATTTCATTCACATCCCCAAATAGGGTGCAATCTTTCTCTCCACCTCTGAAAGCCCCTCCTCCGCCCCCACAATGTTGGCGATAATGTGTTCCCCAACAACCGGCCACAAAAGGACTTGAAATAAATGTGTATTCACAGAATTCTGCTATTTTTGACATCATCAGAAGCTAACGGTTTGGAATACCAAAGCCTTCCCCCAAGAAAGTACAGATCCCTGTCTCCCCGTTTAAATGGGAGATTTGCCCTGGACTTACCAGTGATACATGAAACTACGTATAACAGTGAACTGCCATAGAATCGCTCCGGTGAACACAGAAAATGCCTAGAGAGGCATCTCTAGGCATCTGGTGTGACTCTATATAGCCAACTTTTGGTGGAAGCTGACCATAGAGTTGTGCTGGAGGACTTCCCGAAGCCTAAAGAGAGCACCTCCAGCATGGCTCTATGATCCTCCAGATGCCTAGAGTCCTCCTCCAATCACTGGAATTTCATTGGAGAGTATAACAGATTGCTATTTAAATAAAGAAAGAATATAGACAGGAGGGTTCCTGACCCTAGGAATGTACAATTTGTTTCATGCTGCAAATTCTTGAAGACAGTAGCAGTGGATTGTAAAGGGGACCAGTTGTTGTAGCTGTCACTATTATTGTTGGTCCAATACTTTATCCAGCAATCTTTATCCTTTTTGTCATCCTGTGTCTAATGTAATTGCAATTTTGTCCGCAGTACATGACTTGTATGATTAGATACACAGTTTTGTTAGAATGTTTTGATTTGTAATGGATGTTGTGCTATATAGACAAATAAATAATCTAACTATCTACAATTTGCCTCAACACTGAAACAAAATCAGAGCAGAGAATTGAAGGTTGCGGGGGAGGTAAAGGGGGGTTGAATTGTACTGGACTTCAATAGGACTCTTGACTACCTCCTAAATCTGTGGTTCCCAAACTTTGGTCCTCCAGGTGTTTTGGACTTCAGCTCCCAGAATTCCTGACCACTGTAGAAGCTGGCTGGGGCTTCTTGGAGCTTCAGTCCAAAATACCTGGAGGACCAAAGTTTGGGAACCATTGTCCTAAGTGAAGACTGGCCCTGAATTTGTTACTCTCTCTCTCAGTCGCTCTTATCTTGATATACCTCACAAGGTTGTTGCAAAAGCAAAATGGAAAGGAGAAGAGCCACGTACATCACTCCTGAACTCAAGGTAAGGAAGAGGGGATGGGAACACAATATGAACTGTACTATTTCCTTTCCCCAAAATAATATAATATATAACAGTGGTTCTCAACCTGTTGTTTGTGGACCCCCAGGGGTCCTTAATGTCCTCACAGGGGGTCCTTGAAGGCTGCGTAGCCCACCTCCATCCTGCATGGAATGGCCACATGACAGGAGCCAAGGGGAAAGCTGGCTTGGCCTGTGCATTGCCATTCAATCCACTCCAGCCACAAACTTGTAGGAAAGAAGCTAGAGAAAAGCCTTCCCTCCCCTTTCAGTGAGTGCCTCTGAAGGAAGGTTTAATGGATGGTGTGATTCTATTACAGTTGTCCATTCATATTGGCTGGGGCTTGGTTCCAGGACCGCCAACCCCCCCTGTGGATACCAAAATCCGTGGATACTCAAGTCCTGTTATATGCAATGGCAGAGCACAATGGTGTCCCTTATAGAAGATGGCAAAATCAAGATTTGCTTTTTGGATTATTATTTTTTTTAAATAACATTTTCAAGCCGTGAATACTTAAATCCGTGGATATGGAGGGACAACTGTATTATTATCATTAGGTATTATTAGATACGGCAATGCTCCAATATTTTTACAATCTTCTTCAGCATGATGCTTCAAAGGGCTACGGCAGAGCTTGAAGAAGACGGCATCTATATACGTTACATTACTGATGGCAGCTTGTTTAACTTAAGCCGTCTGAGGACTTGCACTAAGACTCTAAACTATCTAGTCCGTGAGCTGCTCTTCGCTGATGCTGCTGCCCTTGTTGCCCACACAGAAGCAGCTCTGCAGCGCCTAACATCCTGCTTTGCAACAGCTGCTGAGCTGTTTGGGCTGGAAGTCAACCTGAAGAAAACGGGAGTTCTTTACCAGCCTGCACCACAGGACGAACACCACCATCCCCACATTGCCATCGGCAACTCTGTGCTTAAGTCCGTTCAGCAGTTCACCTACCAGGGAAGCATCCTCTCCTCAGATGCCAAGATTGACAAAGAGATCGATCACAGATTAACAAAGGCATATAGTGCATTTGGAAGACTTTAGAAAAGAGTCTGGAGTTATAAACACCTGAGGCGAAGCACAAAAATCAGTGTGTATAGAGCCATTGTACTGTCTATTCTCCTTTATGGGTCTGAAACGTGGGTCACCTATCGCCAACACTTACGACTCCTAGAACGCTTTCATCAGCGCTGTCTACGCACAATCCTAAATATACACTGGACGGACTATGTGACGAATGTTGCTGTCCTTGAGCAAGCAGGGATCACCAGCATGGAGGCCATGATATTGAGAATGCAGCTGCGCTGGGCAGGGCACGTTTCTAGGATGGAGGACCATCGCCTCCCCAAAATAGTACTCTACGGTGAACTCGCCACAGGGCAGCGTAAGAGGGGCACTCCAAAAAAGCGATACAAGGACTCCCTGAAACAACATCTCAGGCTCGGCCAAATTGATCACCAACAGTGGTCTGCCCTGGCCTCACATCGGGAGGCATGGAGACGCACTATCCACAATGCTGCAGCCTTATTTGAGAACTCACGACGAACAAGTCTTGAAGAGAAACGACAACGCAGAAAGAATCACAACCCAAAAACATCACCCAAGGAGACCTTCTGCTGTGCTTTTTGCAACCGGACTTGTTTATCTCGGATTGGCCTTTTCAGTCATCAGCACGTTTGCAGAAAGCGCGGGATGAGTCCTTCCTGAATCTTCGTTTGCGAAGAAAAGCCAGAGAGAGATTATTACTATGCTTTTAAATACTGAGTTACGTCTTGGTGGTCCACGGCAACAAAAGATATTTAAAAAGGGGGTCCCTGGTAAAGAAAAGGTGAAGAGCCACGGGAAAAGATTATTATTACTATTATTACTACTACTATTATTATTAATTGTTGTTATGGTTTTACTATTCTAATTCTTGAGTTAAGTCTTGGGGGTCTGTGGCAACAAAAGATATATAAACCAAAGATATATACAGTATAACTACATAGTACTTTTCTCTGCCTTTTCCTCCCCTCCCTCCAGTTTTGGGGTCCCCTCCTTGTTCCTTATCCAGGACCCCCACAGAAAGGGGGGATGTGTCCCCTAATCTTCCCCCATATGAGCACCCTTTTGCTCCCCCTCCCACGTGACACCCCTCTATCGCGACAGGCCCCGCCCCCTCCCTGGTCGCGACACTCACGCCTCCCGCCGTGATGCTCCATCGGCCGGGCTCCGAGGCGGTTCCTCCGGCTGGCAGGGCTCCCAAGAGGAGGAGCAGGAGGAGCCCCAGAGGGAGAGCGGCCGTCCCCGCGCAGCCCGCCAGGCCCCGCCGCTGCCGCCGCCGCCGACCCGCCGCCATCCTCTTCCGGAACCGGGAGTCACGTGGGGCGGGTGGGGGCGGAGCCTCGGGGGCAAAGTGACACGGCGCATCCTCTCTGGGCGGGGCGAATGTTCGTCAGGTCTCTCCCCCGAGGCTCCGCCCCTTCCCCTAAGCCCCGCCCAGAGAGGTTGCGCCATGTCACTTTCTCCCGAGGCTCCGCCCACTCCTTTAAGCCCCGCCCAGAGAGGCCGCGTCATGAGCTTTCCCTGTGGCTCCGCCCCTCCTTTAAGCCCTCGCATTGTCACTTTCCTCCCCGTGGCCCCGCCCCCTGCTCTAAGCCCCGCCCAGAGAGGTCACGTCATGAGCTTTCTCTGTGGCTCCGCCCCCTTCCTTAAGCGTCATGTCATTTTGCTCCCAGAGGCTCCACCCCCTTCTTTAAGCCCCGCCCAGAGAGACACTGCCATGCTATTTTCCTTCCAGAGACTCCGCCTCCTTCTTTAAGCCCCGCCCAGGGAGGAACTGCCATTTTACTTTCTTCCCCGTCGCCCCGCCCCTCCCTTAAGCCCCGCCCAGAGAGGCACCCTAATGTCACTTTCCTCCCAAGGCCCCGCCCCTCTCTTAAGCCCCGCCCAGAGAGGCCCCCTCATGTCACTTTCCTCCCAAGGCCCCGCCCCCTCCCTTAAGCCCCGCCCAGAGAGGCCCCCTCATGTCACTTTCCTCCCCGCGACTCCGCCCCCTCCCTTAAGCCCCGCCCAGAGAGGCCCCGCCATGTCACTTTCACCCCTTGGCTCCGCCCCCTAACTTCAGCCCCGCCCACTCCCGAGTTCTAGGGACCGGGTGCAAAGAGGAAACCCTGGGAAAGAACGAAAGGAGGAAGAAAGAGAAGTACAGTACTATATCGTATTAATGCATGCAACAGATTTATATCCAGAAAGGGAGCGTGGTTAAAAAGCAATCTCCCCCCCAATTGGGATACCATCTGGTATCAAATTGCTACCCCTGCTTCCTCCCAGGAATTTTCCATGTTGAATGGTAGGGGTTATACTTTAGTGGGTGGGAGTGCACTCTGCACATGCTCGGTTGGCACTCTTCTTTTAACTTTGCTTTATATCACTGGCTCTTCACCTTTTCTTTACCAGGGAGCCTCTTTAGGCAAGGCTGAGAGAGAGTGACTGACTCAGGATTACATAGGAAGTTGTGGTCAGTCGGGAGGAGAGATTCGAACCCGGGTCTCACCCAGTCAGAATGTCAGGCTTTGACCCACATGGTTTCCTCTATTCTGACGCACTGAGACACTTTTCAGCCTCCCTGTTAGGAACAATGTGGCTCTGAGTTGTTAGATTGTTATTCCAGTTGAATTTATTTTTGTTTCCTGTTGCCTGGAATTTGTGAAGCAAAGAATACAGTACAGTATAAATTAGTGGCTCTTAACCTTTTCTTTCCCCGGGACCCCCTGTAAATATCTTT
This sequence comes from Gambelia wislizenii, assembly GCA_030847615.1. Lineage (NCBI taxonomy): Eukaryota > Metazoa > Chordata > Lepidosauria > Squamata > Crotaphytidae > Gambelia > Gambelia wislizenii. The sequence goes on from JAUMIR010000010.1 coordinate 36,477,025, forward strand.
TGTTGCTGCAGACTCCCAAGACTTAACTCAAGATTTAAAACAACAACAACAACAACAACAACACAACCTGATAATAATAATAATAATACAATTACACCTTCCATTAAATTTTCTCTAAGAGACACTAGAGGGAGGGGAAGACTTTTTTCCTGCTTCTTCCTTCAAGTTTGTGACTGGCAAAATCAAGGTTTGGTTTTGGCATTTTCATTTTTTTAAAAATATTTTAAAGCCGTGAAATACATAAATCTGTGAATACCAAATCCGTGGATACAGAGGGACAACTGTACTTTGGGTAGAAAAATTCAAGAAAGAAATCCATGTGGTAATGAAACATAACATGCTTTAAGAAGGAAAAAGAGAAGCATCCTCCATATATATATATATATATATGTAGACTACAACTCCCATCATCTTCAGCCAGGTAGGTGATTATGAGCCATGAGGCCCAACAATTTGGGAGGCTAGAGAAGCCACCCTATATGTCTACTTAGGGGTAATTCCTGCAACCTCTGAAGTTAATCCTACATCAGGGGTGAATGAATGTGGCCCTCCAGATTTTCTGGACTACAACTCCCATCAGCCCAAGCCATCATGGTGAACACCTCACCCAACTACAGCTCCCAGGATTCCATAGGATCATAGAGCTGGAAGAGACCCCTGGGGGTCATCCAGTCCAACCCCATTTTACCATGCAGGAATAAATAATCAAAGCATTCCTGGCAGATGGCCATCCAGCCTCTGTTTAAAAACCTCCAAAGAAGGAGACTCCACCACACTCCGAGGCAGTGTATTCCATTGCCAAACAGCTCTTACCACCAGGAAGTTCTTCCTAATGTTTAGGTGGATTTCCTGTAATTTGAACTCCTTGCTCCGTGTCCTAGTCTCTGGAGCAGCAGAAAGCAAGCTTGCTCCATCCTCAGTATGACATCCCTTCAAATATTTAAACATGGCTATCATGCCCCCCTTAACCTTTTTTCCCCCAGGCTAAACCTTCCCAGCTCCTCATAGGGGATCATGGCTTCCAGACCTCCCACCATCCTGGTCACCCTCCTCTGGACACCTTCCAGCTTGTCCATCTCGTTCTTGAATTGTGGTCCCAGAACTGGACATTGTTTTCCAGGTGAGGTCTGACCAAAGCAGAATAGAGTGGCATGATTAGTTTTACTCTATACTCTTATTGATGCAGCCTAGAATCACATTGGCTTTTTTAGCTGCCGCATCACATGGCTTCCAGACCACCCACCATTTTGGTGGCCCTCCTCTGGACACCTTCCAGCTTGTCCATCTCCTTCTTGAATTGTGGTGCCCAGAACTGGACACTGTATTCCAGGTGAGGTCTGACCAAAGCAGAATAGAGTGGTACTATAACTTCCCTTGATCTGGCACTACACTCCTATTGATGGAGTCATGGAAGTTAAAGTGGTACCAAACTATTATATGATTCTGCATTTTTATCTCAGGCCAGAGCCGGTCTTGGACTCATGTTCCCGCAATGGGGTGTGTCTTCCTCTCTCCCCACTCACCCACTCACCCACCCATCCACCCATTACACAGACTCAAGCATTCCTGACCTCTGATTCAGAGCTGGAGGCCCGGCATGGAATATTTTCAGCCCAAGGAGGATCCTCTTTAACGGAAACTGGCAAAGCAGGTTCAGGACCAGGAAGAGATGCCACAAACCCGTTTTAGACAATCGGTGAAGCAAGACGTTTCTCCACCTTGAACAAACTGGGGGCATTAAATCAATCCACAAAAAGATTGATTTTAAATCTTTTTAAAAAGATTTTTAAAAGACATTTTTAAAAAATCGTACAGCAGAAAGGAGTGTTGGAGTCACAGGCCTACATCTTATACCAGTGGCTCTTAAGATTTTCTTTACCAGGGACACCCTTTAAATATCTTTTGGTGCTGCAGACCCCCAAGACTTAATTCAGATTTAAAAACCAAATAATAATAATAATAATAATAATAATAATATAATAATACAATTACACCATTCATGAAACCTTCACTCAGAGGCTCTGGAAGAGGAGGGAAGACTTTTCTTCTGCTTCTTCCTGTAAGGTTGTGGTTAGAGTGGATTGAATGGCAATGCGCAGGCCAAGCCAGCCAGCCAAAAGGCAGTAAAATTTAAACTCCATTAGCACCACTAAAGTAACTCCTCTTGGGATCCAGAGTGTCTTGTGGCTCTTCAAAATGTTCCTTTGCACCCTTCCCCATCCACTAACTAGTTTCCTTAATTAACTTTACTTGTGGCTCATTACTTAATAGATCCCAGAAATGATTATTGTTTGCCTTTTAATAACAATGGATTCACCATCTCTCCACCTCCTAACATCTGTTCCTAGGCCAGGCTGAGCTTCACCAGTTGGATTTCTGTCTGGCTGTTTAAAAGTTGCAAAAAGGACACAGAAACCTTGCTAGGAGGGGGGAGAGAAAGAGATTGGATACACCCACACTGCAAAAATAATGCAGTTTGAGACCGCTTTAAGTGCCATGGACTGCTGTGCAATTCTGGGATCTGTAGTTTTGCGAGAGCCTTAACCTTCTCCATAGATATAATAGGCAGTGCCCTTCGCAACCTGTAGATTTTGACTCTTTGCTTCCCTTTGTCTTTGGAAAAATAAACCCTTGTGGTTTGGGGGGGTTTAAAGGCGGAAAGGGGGAGGAAGAGGAGGCAGAGGCATCAGCCCGGTGGGGCACTAGGACCCGGTGGGATCCTCCTGGGCAGCGGGACCGCAGTGCCTGGCTGGGCGTGGTGGATCCCGCAGCGATCCCTCCGGAGGGAGATCCGCCCGCCTTCCGCAGAGCCGCCCCGAGCCTCCGCTGCAGCCCAGGTGAGCCGGGTCGGCCCAAGCAGGACCCTTCCCCTCCCTCGCCCCGAGAGATCCCGGGCGATCCCTTTTTCTCAAAGGATCCCCCCTCTTCCGCCTTGGGAGGGATCGACTCTCCACCCCATGGCCTTCCTTCTCTCCCCCCCCCCCGGCTCTTCAGGGCTCTCTCTCCTCTCCCTTTCTCTTCTTTGTTGGGTTGAAGGGATCCCCTGAGATCCTTTCCCACCCACTCTGGGCCTCTTGGATCCCTTTTTCTCAAAGGATCCCCTCTGCTTTGGGAGGGATCGACTCTCCACCCCATGCCCTTTCTTCTCCCCCCTCCGCGGCTCTTCAGGGCTCTCTCCTATTTTTTCTGGTTAAAGGGATCCCCTGGGATCCTTTCCCACCCACTCTGGGCTTCTTGGATCCCTTTTTCTCAAAGGATCCCCCTCCTCCGCTTCGGGAGGGATCGACTCTCCACCCCATGCCCTTTCTTCTTCCCCCATCGCGGCTCTTCAGGGCTCTCTCTCCTCTCCCTTCTCCTATTTTTTCTGGTTAAAGGGATCCCCTGGGATCCTTTCCCACCCACTCTGGGCCTCTTCGATCCTTCCCCCCCCCCCGCCCCACGAGATCTGCCCAAAGGCAGTGGTCGAAGTTACTTCTTCCCCTGTAAAACTCTATGCCAAGTTCTTAAGAGGTCTTTTCTGTCCCCCACTGGATCTCATGGGATCTACTCTCTTCCCTGGGATCTACCCCTTGGGATCTACTCCCCTATTTTTCTGGCAAGTTGTCCCCCACCCCACCCCCAGGTTCCCTTCTCTCCCACCCCCAGGTTTCCTCTCCCTGGATTTTCTAAGATCAGCCTTCTGGCCTTTGGGATCTTCTGCCCACTTTCTAGATCCCTCTCTGTTCAGTTTCTACAGGACCAGTCTTTCTTCCTTTTCTTGCTACAGATCCCAAGAGGCCTTCTGATCCAGTGTGCCTGCACTACGCATTCATAGCGCTTCGAGGCCACCTTCACTGTCATAGTTCTGTACTATGTAGTCCTGGGATTTGTAGTTTGGTAAGAGATTTAGGCCAAATCCACAGGACCCAAATAATCCAGCTTGAAACTGGATTGTTTGCCATGGCTCCTTCCTACTGAATCCTGGGATTTGTAGTTTCATAAGGTCTTTGGCCTTCTCTGGCAAAGAGTGCTGGTGCCTCACCAAACTACAAATCCCAAGATTCCATAGGAAGGAGACACAGCAAATAATCCAGTTCCAAACTGGATTGTTTGTGTAGTGTGGATGCAACCCTAAACCTTTCATCCTAAAGAAAGGAGGGGGAATTTAGGGCTTTTAAGAGCTTGTCGGATGATCACTCCCATCAGCCCCAGCCATCATGGTCCAGGGATGATGGGAGTTGTAGAGCAACTGTGGAGGGCAGTGTATCCCTTGCCCCTATTCTCAAGCATTTCTTAAACCTCCGGAAGGTCCTGTCCATCTTTATTCAGAAATAATTTTATCTGAGTTTGGCGGAACTTCCTTTGAGATAAATGAGCTTATAGTTTCCGGACACAATGAGAACAGAAAGCCGTTTTGACCGTTAAGCCATCATGCAGAGGACCCTGGGAGTTGTAGTCTTCTAAAGGCTATGACTCTTTGCTTTCTTTTCCCCACCAGGCAAAAGCCTTTTTATTCAAACGGGCTTTTCGCCTTTAATGGGTTAAGGTGGAAGGAGGTGCAATGGGTATGTTTTTTTTAAACATATGTGCAATATTCCATATGTGTAATGTGTGCCATTTTTAAAATATGTAACGGCTGTAAACTGTAAAAGCTGTTCAGTGTGGAATAACATGTCTCGGAGGGTGATGGACTCTACATCTTCAGAGGTCTTTAAACAGAGGTTGGATGAGCACCTTTCTGGAGTGTTTTAGTTGTGTAGTCCTGCATGGCAGGGGTTGGACTAGATGGCCCTTGGGGGTCTTCCTAACTCTAGGATTCTATGTACAGTCAGCCCTCCGTATCCACAGATTCTGAATCCATGGATTCAACCAACCACAGCTCAAAACTATTTGGGTGGGGGGAGAGAAAATCCAAAATATCTAAACCTTGCTGTTTGCCATTTTATATAAGGGATGCCATTTTACTCCAACCATTATATATATATATATATATATATATATATATATATATAACTTGAGCATCCGTGTATTTTGGTACCCACGTAGGGTCCTGGAACCAAACACCAGTGGATCCTAAGTTCCCATTAGAATAGGTGCTCAATGTGTCTTTTAATGGTTTTAAATCTGTGGTGTCCAACCTGTTGGCCCTCCAGGTGTTTTGGACTCCAACTCCCAGAAGCCTGAGCCAGTTGGTCCAGTGGCCAGGAATTCTGGGAGCTATAGTCCAAAACACCTGGAGGGCCACAGGTTGGAAAATATAAATATAAACTCTTTCAGTTGGACTGACTTTATTCCTTTTGAAACTTTGGTACCACATATTGGTATCGCTGTTCTGGCGTTTAGCTTATATTTTAAGCTGTTTTGGGTCCCATGTTGATAGAAAGGTAGGGTATAAACCCAATTAATTAATTAACTAATTAAAGCAGGTCGATAATCAGAATGCTCTGGTGGCTTTCTCCTTAAACTCTGTCTCTAAGAGGGGCATGATAGCTGTGGTTAAATATTTGAAGGGATGTTATACTGAGGATGGAGCAAGCTTGTTTTCTGCTGTTCCTGAGACTAGGACATGGAGCAATGGGTTCAAACTACAGGAAAAGAGATTACATCTTTAACATTAGGAAAAACTTCCTGATAGTAAGAGCTGTTGGGCAGTGGAATCCGCTACTGCCTGGGAGTGTGGTGGAGTCTCCATTTTTGGAGGTTTTAAACAGAGGCTGACGGCCATCTGTCAGGAGTGCTTGGATTGTGTATTCCTGCGGGGCAGAAGGGGGTTGGACTAGATGGCCTTTGGGATCTCTTCCAACTCTAGGATTGTATAATTCAACAGTAGACTATGCTGCTGCCTGGGAGTTTGGTGGCATCTCCTTTCGAGGTTTTTAAACAGAGTCTGGATGGCTATCTGTCGGGAATGCTTTGATTGTGTATTTCTGCATGGCAGGGAGTTGGACTAGATGGCTCTCAGGGGTCTCATCCAACTCTGTGATTCTCAACACCTCTCCAAGTTCCTTTTCAGGCGCCTGGGTCAGTCAGTTCAGTTCCACCCTGCCATGCGGACAGGCCGATTGAGCTTCCTCTATTAAGCCTCCAAAATGGCTCTTTTTGGCAGGCTGCCCAGCTGCCTCTTGTCGAATGAATATTAATTTTGCGCAACGCGTGCTTCAAAACCTCCGCTTTTTCTTCTCCACCACCTTTGCGTGTTTCTAAACCAGGAGCAGGCAAATGGGAGCCCCCTCCAAGGGTAGATTCAGCTCAAGTCTCAAGCTAACACACATTGGAAACTGCTTAATGCAGTGTAGATGTGTAAATAGCTATTGCTTAAAACAATTTGTAAGCTGCTCTGATAGCCTTGTGGCTGAAGAGCGGGGTATAAATAAATAAACAAATAAATAAATAACAAGTCTAAAAGGATCAGTACAAAGAAAGTTTGGTGATATAAGGTAAGGAAGGAAACTTTTGGTCCCTGGTGCCCTTTCGCACTCCATAATTATAGCGCTATGATTCCACGGGTTCCGTTCTATGGAGTCCTGGGATGTGTAGTTTCGGGAGGCACAAGAAGAGCTCTTTGGCAGAAAACTCTGCATAAACTGGAAATCCCAGGATTCCGTGGGATGTTGCCATAGACGGTTAAAGTGGAATCGTACCACTACAATGTTGCAATGTGAATGGGCCCTTGACAAGATGGCAGAATAAATAGTAATAATAATTGTTTCTTACTGCCTCTCCCGGTGGATCAAGGTGGGGAACAACACATAAACATAATATTAGTTAAAAACAGTTATCAGTTAAAATGTATCTGTTTAAAAAAACAAGACAAAGATAGTTTTAAAAAATTCAGTACACAGTTTAAAATTTACAATTTAAAATAATCTGGATAGGCCTACCGGCATAGGTAGGTATCCATGGCCGGGAAAGAAATGCGTAATTAGGAAGTTGGGGTGCTTTCCTTTGTCTCTGCAGTTGGACTACAACCCCCAGAATCCCCTACCATGGTACCATGGATGGGGGATTATGGGCATTGCAGTAAAAAAAATTGGTAACTTTCCTTAATTCCTGCTCAGTAGACAGTACCACTTTCCCCAGCCATCTGGATCAGGAGGGTTCGACTCCAGAAATCCTGGAGCCACCGTAAGTGCAGTTTGGGGAATAAAGACTAATGGTTAGAGCCCGGAAGTCCTGTTCTGTTCTTTCCACAGCCCTATCTTTTAATTCATCCACTTGGGACTGAAATATTTCTTTTTTCTGTGTATGGTTGTGTCTCCGTGTTTTCTTATGTGACTCTTCTTTTGACCTCAAAACCAATGTAATTCAAGGGTAAGATTTCTAATTAAGCCTGTCTTTTCCACCACAAAATAGTGGCGTATTTTTTTCCGCAGCCAACTAAACCACCTGTTCCTTTTTGTTCTTAGTTTTCCACTGGGTGGCTGTGTTCCTAAACTAAAGCTCCATGCAAACTTTATCCAAACACTGTATTTGTGGGGGAGAGAGATTCATTGTTAACACTGGACAGTTTCCTTGTTGCGTTGGCATGCAACGCTTGTGTGGTTTATGTTTGAAACTCCTCGACTTTCCAGTTCCACCTTCATTGAACCTTCGCTTTCAAACTGGTAGAAAGAGGTGCTATGGGTGTGTGTTTTTTAAAATATGTGTAATATTCCATATGTATAATATGTGCCATTTTTTAATATGTAAGAGCTGTCCATTTTACTGTAAAAGCTGATCAATGTGGAATAACTTGCCTTGGAGGATGCTGGACTCTCCATCCTTGGAGGTCTTTAAACAGCGGTTGGATGAACATCTTTCTGGAGTGCTTTAGTTGTGCATTCCTGCATGGCAGAGGGTTGGACTAGATGGCCTTTGTGGCCCCTTCCAGCTCTAAGATCCTATCAATTCCATAAGCCCAGACATTTATTTTGTTTTTCCATAATATTTTTTTTACAGTGCAACCCTCTAGATTTCTCTCCAGATTGTGGTTATGGGTTTTAGTTTTTAAAAACAATCTATACTCTATAAAATATGTTTATTAAAATAGAATATATTTATTAAAAACTTACCCATCTCCAAATCTCAAGATGAACTGCAACATTTTGCAGGTGTATTTAAGTAGATGTTGCAATTTGGTACTCTTTTATTTCCCTTTTATCCCATAGGCCATCTGTGCCAGCTTCAGCCTTTAAAGCTCTAAAAATGTTCCTGGTCAAAAACTTCCTTGGAGGAGGCGGCGGTGGTGGCGGAGGCGGTGGGAACATCAACATTGGCAATGTCATTGGAGGATTTTTAAGCGGTGGAGGTGGCGGCGGAGGTGGAGGAGGCGGAGCCATGGGCATCCTGGGCGGAGTCATCAGTGCCATCAGGTGAGTGTGCTATATTACTATTATCAGAAGCTGGATCGGTACCTGTGGTTTCACTTACCCATGGTTGGCTGGAGGGGAGGTCTCTCTAGGGAGCTGGATGATTATAGAGTTATGCTGGAAGTGGTCTCTCTAGGCACCAGGGGGGTCCTCCAGTGTGACTCTATGGTCAACTTTGCCAGAATTTGACCATAGAGTTAGCCAGATTCCTAGAGAGGCATCCTCTCTAGGCATTTTCTAGGTCCTCCAGCAGAATTCTATGGTATTCTATAGCAGTCTGCTATTATGCATGTATCTGCTGTAAGTCTGGGAACTAATCCTCTACAGATACGAGAGGCGACCGGTATATGCCAACTTTCCTGGTCACCTCTGGCGAATAAGAATTCTCCTCTAGGCAACTAGCATTTGTAAACTAGAAAAAAAGTTGTTAATGGTTTCCTTCAAGCAATTGCTATGCCACAAACAGCTGATGGAAATATACAAAAGCTGGCAAATAAACCTTGTTGTGGTCTAGTAACTTGTTTTCCCAGATGTGCATTAAAACTCCTGTGTGTCAGCATGAAACCATTGCAGTTCTTGGACAGCCCAGCTCTCTGAAATGTTTCCGTTCCTAGAGATTGGGGATTGTATTGGTCAAAGCCTAGGAGCTCTTTCTTCTCTGTGTGGCAAGATACTTGTTCTGGTTGATAGCAGAGAAAGCTATCTGGGGAATAGTAGATGGGATGAAATTAAGTCCAGGGTCAGACCCAGCATGTGGGTTTGCTGCCAGAAGCCAGTTTTGGAAAATGAGAGTTAGCTGGAAAGTTGAGAGTGCCTCTGAACATGTGCAAATGGCTTTACCCACAATTCTGAGCAACAGCATCCCTACAACTCTTAACTAGTGTTCTGTTGTAGAACAATAATATTTGGGTCCTTGGCTCACCGGGATCACTTTTCTTTAGAAATTAAGGATTGGGGCACAGGGGAAAATGGCAGAGTCAATGGCTGCAGTCTAGCCTCTCCTCAGTGTAGTGTATATATCTACATGTGGAGATAATGTTGCACTGTCATCCCAACTTCCAGCTGATTTTTAAATGTCCCAGTTTCCCTCTACTCTTCTTGTTTTCCCCCCTTTGTCCTCAGCTTACTTCAATTGCTGCAGTCAAAGTGCAAAAAATTTCCATTTAATTGAATCAGCGGGGGGAAGAGTAGAGGAGGGGCCAGAATCTGACCCTTAGTAACTTTAGTCACCTTGACCACACTTTGATGTCGTTTAGCCACATGTGTCCAGGTTTTCCTCTGTGAGATGTCAGGTTGGTGTGGGTGGGTGCGTGGGAGGGTGGTATTCTGTGGAGTGAAAGTGGAACGAAATGCAAAAAAATGCACTCATAATTTCCTTAATTGTCTCTGTTAATCAAAAGGAATTGGATGATAGCGCAAACATTTCTGCACTGGTTACCTCATTAATGCATGTAATGAGATTAAAAAGCCTTTGTCTCTATTATGGAGATAAGGATCTATTCAAATATCCTAGTGTACATATTTTTCCTTCCTTTCTCCGGCTTGCGAATCATACCTGGCATTTGCCTAGAATCCTGTATGCAAATAATCCACAGCACCAGGCAAGTTGCTGCAAGTTGTGAGGACAAAGCCGTGGCTCCAAAGCCCTGGTTCTGTGCTTTCTTTCCCATCTTTCCACGTTTTTCTCAGTTGCAATGAGGGCTAGAAGCTTGCTTTTTTTAAAAGAATTGAAAAATATATTTTAAAAAATGTTTTCTATGTGTCACTTCCCTTACTCCATTTCTTCTTTGCGTTTTATATTAAGTCTCAGTTGCTTAGCAATCCCGAGTGTTCATTTTTTAAAAAGCCATGCTTAATGAATTATTTTTTAAAATCAATAAAATGAACACCCCATTTCTCAGACTACTTTGCATTTTGGATGTATAGAGTACAAATATTGGATTAGGGTTGGGGCAACCCAGGTCCCAGTCCTTACTCATCCATGAAGCTTACTGGATTACCTTAAAACAGGCATTCTCTCTTAGCTTGACCTACCTGAAAGGGTTGTTGTGAGGGTAAAAGGGCAGGGTTCCAATTCTGCAATGTGATAGGACATTATACTCTGCAAGATGGGGTGGCTGCTTTAAAATGAACATTACTTTAATAATGTTTTCTTTTTTTCTCTCCTTTTGCCCTTATCATAGTGAAGCAGCAGCTCAGTATAACCCTGAGCCTCCGGTAAGTCACCTATATGGATTGTTTTATTTGATACTCTTTGAATTTCTACAGTGTGTTTGGGAGACAGGATACTGGCGTACCAGTCCAGAAAGTCCACCATATGCAGCGAGGGATTGTTTCGCAAAACAACTGTGAATTCACCATCAATATATTGATGGTGAAGTTATTCAAGTCTGTCCTGTCTAGACTACAGTTGGTCCTCTATGCATGGATTCTGCATTCACGGATTCAACCATCCATGGCTTGAAAAAAAAATTAATCCAAAAAGCAAACTCTGATTTTGCCAATTTATATAAGGAACATCATTGTACTATGCCATTGTATATAATGGGACTTGAGCATCCACAAGTTTTGATATCCATGGTGGGATCCTGGAATTAAACCCTAGCAGATACTAAGGGGCCACTGTACAGTTGTCCCTCCACGTTCACGGAGTTGGCATTCACGGTTTTAAGTATTCACGGCTTGAAAATATTCTTAAAAAAATAATAATGCAAAAAACAAACCTTGATTTTTGCCATCTTATATAAGGGATACCATTTTGCTATGCCATTGTATATAATGGGACTGGAGTGTATTCATGGATTTGGGTATTCATGGGGGGTCCTGGAACCAAACCCAGTGAATGTGAAGGGACAATTGTATTTGCTTTCTTTTCTGTGTTTCTGTCTCATTTGCAAAAGTTCTGGTTTACACTCTGTGCAGCTAGTTCAGTGTGCAATTACCAGGTTGTTAAAAAGAGGGACGAACTGCTTTGAATCTATGACTCCGGTGCCTAAAATTTTGCACTGCCTTCAAGGGTGTTTCTAGTCAGAGGTTAGAATATTACTTTTTTAGAAGTATTTTCCCCCCAGTACTCATTGTGGTGAGAGCCAGGGCAGTGTAATGTTTTGAGTGTTGGACTATAGAGACAAGGGTTTGAATCTCTGCTCGGCCATGGAAACCCACTGGGTGACCTTGGTCAAGTCACACTCTCTCAGCCTCAGAGAAAGGCAAAGGCAAACCTCCTCTGTACAAATCCTGCCAAGAAAACTCCTTGATAGGTTCGCCTTGGGGTTGCAGTAAGTCAGGACTGACTTGAGGGCTTTCAACAATAACAAAACTCATGATGTTTGACGAAAAGCAATTCTTTGCTGTTACAATTTTTAAAAGTAACCCTGTGTTTTTTTAAAGTAAATTTTGTTACTGTATTTCTTAAATGTTTTGTCTTTTTAAATTATGTGTGTGTGTCTCTCTCTCCTCATCTCAGCCACCTCGCAGTCACTTTTCCAACATCGAATCCAACGAAAGCGAAGAAGTGCGGCAGTTTCGGAGGCTCTTCACACAGCTGGCGGGAGATGTGAGTGGATTTTGGGTTCTTGTTTTTAACTCCAGCTAGGGGGATACATTCCCTAAATAGTCAGGGCTAGCCTTGTCATAGAGACAGTGTGGTATATTGGTTTGAGCAGTAGACTACGACTCTGGAGACCAAGGTGAAAATCCCCACTTGGCCATGGAAACCCACTGGGTGACCTTGGGCAAGTCACACTCTCTCAGCCTCAGAGGAAGGCGAAGGAATACCCCCTCTGAACAAATCCTGCCAAGAAAACCCCATGATAGTTTCGCCTTAGGGTTGCTGTATGTTGGAAGTGACTTGAACACATACAATAACAACAACAGCCATATCGTACTGTGCGATGTAGGCTTTGGCTGAAGGAGGGAGAACCGCCAAGAGCGCGGAGTTGTTCACAGAAGAGCATTGACATAACTTTGGGGTTGCAGTCTTCTGCGCTTTTACAAGGGAGTAAATCCCATTGAGTATAGTGTGGTTTACTTTTGAGTAAAGATGCATGAGAGTTTGTGCTGTGTTTTTCTTTTTTGGCAAGGAGGAGAGAGTCCAGGTGAGTTAGACCACAGTTGCCCTAATTCCCCCAGCCTGGATTGTGGTAGTTGTATTCCATCATATTTGGATCGGAGTTAGATAAGGCTGCCTTACACGATTGCCACTTTCTTAGTTTTCTTGTTTTTGCAGGATATGGAAGTAAGCGCTACAGAGCTGATGAACATCCTCAACAAAGTGGTTACCAGACGTAAGTGGAGGGCATATTTTATATGATGGCTGGGCACAGGATAGGAGCTGTACAGTTTCATCCTGTTGCCTTTACAGATCATAAAATCATATGGGCCCTTTATGATTCCACCTGTATTTATTTATTTATTTAATATCCCACCATTTTCCTAACATGGAAGCCTATATGATTCTGTGATTCTGTACTACCAACTTTGTGATTCTGTGGTTCAGCTCTATGATTCTGTACTACCAAATCTGTGATTTGTGGGATGTGTCCACACTGTACCATTAGAGCACTGTGGTACCACTTTTGCTGCCATGGCTCCAACCTACAGAATTCTGGGATGGGTAGTTTTAACGAGCTCCTAAAAATTCTCTATTAAAGAAAGCTCTAATGTTGTAGTCCAGGGGAAAACAACAGAGGATTCTAAGTCTCTTGTGAAACTACAAATCCCAGTGGGATGGAATCATGGTAACTAAAGGGATGTCAAACTACCATAACTGTGCACTGTGAATACACCCCTCATCTCATCTGATTTTTAGAAGCTAAGCAGGGTTGGGCCTAGTTGGTTCTTGGATGGGGACGACCAAAGAAGGGAGCCCTGGTGATCTCTGGATAGGTCTAGGGAAGAATCCGGGCTGAAAACTTGGCTAGATGGCCCAAATGTCTGACTCGGGATAAAGCGGCTTCCGCTGTTCTTGCGTCTTCTACAAAGTCTCAGCTAGCTTTCCCTGCTTTCTAGATCCGGACCTGAAGACGGACGGGTTTGGGATTGACACCTGTCGCAGCATGGTGGCGGTCATGGATGTATCCTTTTGCTGGATTTGTGCTCTTGAGAACTAGGTTTTGTCCAGAGGAGGCTTGCCAGGTTTTGTACACAGCAAGACAGGACAGTCCTTCTGGCTGCCAGTTCAAGACTGGCTGGGACATGGGGGGCAGGCATGTATGAAGCCCACCTCAAGTCTTGTGAAAGGAAGGCCTCCCGTGAGACTTGAGGCCAACATATATAGGTGTGCTTTGCATGCCCTTCTCAACGGAGAGGCAGCTGTGCCCTCAACAGATGGACCCTGGCAACATTTGGTATGCAATCTAAGACCATTTTGCTATGCATCAAATGCTCAGGGGCTGCTCTGTTGTGATCGTTGCTCAGTAGCGTAGCTAGACCATCTTCTGCCCAGAGCGGTCCCGGAGTTTGCCACCCTTCTCAATATACAGCAAAAATACTACAAAAAGTCAAAATGATGTATAGGGAAATTAATAAAATAAATCAATAAATAAGGAATAGCAGGGATAAATACCCGTATATTCTGGTGTATAAGACGACTGGGCATATAAGAAGACCCCCCAATTTTTAAGTTAAAATATAGAGTTTGTCCCCGCCCTGTCCAGTCCAGTCAGCCAACCGGCTGGAAAGCCTGCCCCCCACCAGCCAGCCAGCTCAGTGGCTGTAGATGATGGAATAGTCTGTGAAATTAAAGGACCGAGAACAGCTAAAAAAGCATGGGGTACTTTGAAAAATCTCTGTGGTGTTCAATCTTTGGAAAGTAAGGTTGCATTAATAGTGCAGTTGGTTAATATGAAGCTATCAAATCCCAAATTTTGAATGAGCACATGAATGAATGAGCACATTAATGGTTTTAGAGCCACATTGGCAGACAAGAGAATTTCACCATAGGCAAAACTTGATGCAAAATGATAAGTTTGAATCCAGAAATTCTAATTTGCTAATTAGATTAGAAATGCTAACTTGTCCTGAAAAGAAACATCATTTTGATTGCTTTTCGCCTCTCCTGAGCTAAATGGAGGGCAATTTAACACTTCAAAGGCAAAGCAATCATTCTCACAGCAGGGGAAAAGATCTGTTGGGTGTATAAGACAACCCCCCACTTTTTAGGAGATTTTCAAGTGTTAAAAAGCAGTCTTATATGCAGGAATATACAGTAAATCCCTTTTAAAATGTTAGACTATATAGTCTGCACGCCTAAAAAACTGATACTCTTAACTCACCTCAGAAAAACAAAGAAGAATGATGTAAAAAAAATCACAAAGATATTACACACACTTAACGAGATCAGATTATAACAGTCTAAGGCTTGTCAGACTGGCGAGTGTTTTCGCCATGGTTCCCTGGTTGCTGTAAATGTGGCAAACACGCAGCAGTATGAAAGATTTGTTTAAATCGTTGAAAAATAAAATTGTGTTTCATGTGAAAAGTGCCAGTCCTTTCTGGCTGAGAATGCTAAATGCCCTTCCCTAAACTGCAAATCCCCGGATTCCACAGGAGGCAGCCTGAGCAGTTAAAGTGGAATAGTAGTGCTATAACAGTATAGGGTGAGAAGACTCTCAACCTGTAATAGGAAAGTATGATAATCACTAATAATCTCTTCCATCGTCTTCCCAGTATCCTGACATCTCAGGGTCTGGGATGCTCCTGACTTGCCAGCCCTAGCCACTGGTGTGTGGGTCGGGATGTATCTGCCTCCATTTCTTTTTCCCTTGACCTTCCTCCCTGCAGAGCGACACAACCGGGAAACTAGGGTTTGAGGAATTCAAATATCTCTGGACTAATATCAAGAAATGGCAGGTAACCAGAACGGTATTTAGGTTTTCTCGTTTGCTCACCCCTACTTTGCAGGTTGGGGGTGGCTGGGGTTGTAACAACTAGACGTCCTTGGGAGGGGTTGTAGAACAATGGGATGCAAGAAAATACTTTTTCTGTCCACCTGCCCTGTCCAAAGCTGACGTGCCTCCTTTGGCTTCCTTCAACCTCAGGGTATCTACAAACGTTTCGATACAGACCGCTCTGGGACCATCGGCAGCAGCGAACTCCCAGGAGCCTTTGAAGCTGCAGGTAAGAAGGAAGGAAGGAAAGAAGGAAGGAAGGAAGGAAAAAGAGAGACGCTCCCATGAAGAGAAATAGCTTCTTAGCAGCTTGAGTAACATGTTGTCTATGCGAGGCAGGGGGAAATGGATTGCTCCACAGTCATGGCAAATCGCAGCAGCCAGCTGCAATTTGTCTTAATGGTGTTTGGGCCCCAAAAAGCTTTGCATACCTGCTAATAATAAAAATAATTATTATTATTATTATTATTATTATTACCCCACCCCCCTGTTAAAAACAATTGGGGTGGCTTACAACAGTTAAAGTACAGCAATACAGACTAAAACCCCTAAGCTCCACCAACCCCCCCACCCTCCCCCATAAAAAGATATTAAACTGCTGGTCAAGATGGCGGTGGCAAGCAATTTACTCGCGTTTTTACTTGCCTTAATTTGCCACCACCAAACTCTTTTTTTTTAACAATATGCCTTATTTGTTTCTTTCTTTATTAAGATACAGTAGGACCCCCTTATCCACGGGGGATTGGTTCTGGGAGGGGTGTGGATACTGAAAACCGTGGATAATAGTGAACATCATTGAAAATAATGGGACTTCCCGTTTAAAATACCATAGAGTTGCCTTGGAGGACCTAGAAAATGGCTAGAGAGGACACATTTTCTAGAAAGACTCTATGGTAGGTGTGCTGTTTTGTGTCCAGTGGATAACTGATTCAGTGGATAATGAATCAGTGGATATGGGGGTCCTACCGTACTTACATTCTGCCCTGTACTGTAAGACCTGAGGGCCGTTTACGATAAAATCTGTTCATACAGTTGAAAAATGTAAACAACCAAAATAAAAATGCATTGAAGAATTGAATAATTTTATAGTTGAATGGCAGTGTGTTTTAAGTTAAGTTTACAGCTTTGGTGTGTACAGATTTGGATGAAATTGTTAGGCCCCAAAGGCTTCAATAAAAACCCACATTTTTATTGATTTAGAGTATTTTGACCCCGCGCTTCAGCCAAAAAGGCTCCCAGAGCAGCTTACAAATCATTAATTTGACAGTTCCCTGCCCTCAAACTTGCAATATAAAAAGGGGATGGCAGTGGTGGAAGCGATTAAGTCCAATAGGTGCTGGCTGCTCTTCTCTCCCTCAGAGGCCAGAGCAACGGCAGTGGGAACATGGAGGGAGGGCCTCTTGCCAACCATTGGGACCAAGGCACGATGGAGTTATGCCTGGCTGCTCTTCTCCCTCAGAGGTCAGAGCAATGGCAGTGGAAACATGGAGAGAGGGCCTCTCACCAGCTGTTGGAAGCAAGGCACGATGGTGCTATGCCTGGCTGCTCTTCTTCCTCAGAGGCCAGAGCAATGGCAATGGGAACATGGAGGGAGGGCCTCTTGCCAGCCGTTGGGAACAAGGCATAATGGAGTTATGCCTGGCTGCTCTTCTCTCCCTCAGAGGCCAGAGCAATGGCAGTGGGAACATGGAGGGAGGGCCTCTTGCCAGTTGTTGGGACCAAGGCACAATGGAGCTATGCCTGGCTGCTCTTCTCTCCCTCAGAGGCCAGAGCAATGGCAATGGGAACATGGAGAGAGGGCCTTTCACCAGCCATTGGGAGCAAGGCACGATGGAGCTATGGCTGATTGCTCTTCTCTCACTCAGAGGCCAGAGCTATGGCAGTGGGAACATGGAGGGAGGGCCTCTCACCAGCTGTTGGGAGCAAGGCACGATGGAGTTAGGCCTGGCTGCTCTTCTCCCTCAGAGGCCAGAGCAATGGCAGTGGAAACATGGAGAGAGGGCCTCTCACCAGCTGTTGGAAGCAAGGCACGATGGTGCTATGCCTGGCTGCTCTTCTGTCCCTCAGACGCTACAGCGTGTTTTACCAGTGCCAGAATGAAGCCAACTTCAGTGCCAGTAGGGAGAGGGCATTCCAGAACTGGGGTGCCACAGTACCAGGGTGTTCCCACATCCTCACAAAGTATATCACCCCAACTGATGAGACACAGAAGAACCCCCTTCCAGTAGATCTCATATATAGGGAGAGGAGTTTCCCAGTGCCTGCAGGGCTGTTGTTATAGTGTTTTGTCTGCTCTATGAAGAATTTTTACCTTCCTTCCCTGCCCTCCGGCATGTATTTATTTCCTTATCAGGCTTTCGGCTCAATGAGCAACTGTACAGCATGATCGTGCGCAGGTACTCAGATGAGAACGGGAACATGGATTTTGATAACTTCATCAGCTGCCTGGTTCGCCTGGATGCCATGTTTCGTAAGTAGCTCTAGGTCACCCCCTGCTGGTCATTGGTTTTCCTGACTTGCTACAGGTAGATGTAGAAGACGTGTTCAGAACATATACCACCTTGAACACACCAATTTCATCTGAGTTTGGGAGCTAACCATGTTCAGGCCTGGTTAGTACAGGTATACCTTAGTTAACCAAGTTTAGTGTGTTTCTGGGCATTACTTCTTTGACAGATCATTTGGTACCAGAGGAAAAAATACAGTTTGAGTCTCCCTTATCAGGAATTCTGAAATCCAAAATATTCCAAAATTGTCCATATGGGTGGCTGAGATAGTGACACTTTTGCTTTCTTATGATTTAATGTACACAAACTTTGTTTCATGCCCCAAATTATTAAAAATATTGTATGCAAAATTACCTTCAGGCTATGTGTATAAAGTGCATATGAAACATAAATGGATGTCATGTTTAGACTTCGGTCCCAACTCCAAGATCGCTCATTATGTATATGCAGGTATTCCAAAATATGAAATATTCCAAAACCAAAATACCTTAGATCCCAAGCATTTTGGATAAGGGGGACTCAACCTGTAACATTGAAAGAATAAGAAAAGTTTCCTATAACACAAAAAAGAAGAGCAGTTCAACATGTTTCAGCAAACATTTTTTTAAAAAATTCAAAACTAACAATATGCATGTGTGAATTGAAACAACCAGGTCAAAGAAACCTTTCAGGAATATATACAAAAACATTTTGAACCTTCTAGAGATCCCTTGAAGACTTCTTCCAGGGATTATTTTTTCTTTCACTGGCTCCCACTTTTCCGTTCCACCTTGGTGGTTTCCTGTCCGTATTTTAATCAGTCCCGACCCTGCTTAGCTTTTGAAATCAGGTGCATCATAGAGTTGGAAGAGACCACAAGGGCCATCTAGTCCAACCCCTTGCCCTGCAGGTGAGATCAGGTGTGTTCAGGATGGTAGAGTGATGTTATTTTTAATTCTAGTTTTAATGACTGCTTTTAGTGAATTTTATATCTGCTGCTCTGCAGCCTGCTTAAATTCTTATGCCTCCATCTACATGGATTGATAGACCACTGGAATGTTTTTTATGCTGTTATTTTTGTACACCACTTTGGAACATTTATTTAAAAGCTTTTGGTATATCCAGACTTTAGGACTCTCTGACCTGGATGTCTAATTAATGCATGAAATATAATTGCTTCTGCTTTCAGGTGCCTTCAAATCCCTGGACAGAGATGGCAGTGGACAGATCCGTGTGACCTTGAGGGAGGTAAGAAGGATGTCCACATCTCATTTGCTTTGGGATGCCAAGTGAGGCATAAAAGTAGGAGGATACCACCTGGTAGAACATCTGCAAGAATCCAAGGATTCGGAGATGGGGGTTTTTTTGCAAGGATTTGCGAGGGAATGGACGTTAGGAAACAGGAATGAATTGCATAGCAGCAGCTGAAGAGCGAATTGTGCAAATTCTGAACCATGTACATGATTTGTACTGGTGATTTTTTTTTGCACTTTTTAATCTCTGAGATGTGTTTTGCACAATGGCGTGTCTCCTGAGTTGCTGCTGCCTATTTGCCTGCAGAAGATGGATGGGTCAAGTAAGGAAGTGACCTCCTATTAACATGCTGGAGAAAGACGGGAATCCAATTTGGCTGAAGAACTGAGAATGGGTAGAGGAACGTTTTGGGGAATGAAAAATGAGAAAGTATGCAGTTGGCACAGAGTACAGCTGAAAGAGCTTCACTGGCTGCCTGTCTCTTTCCAGGCACAATTCAAAGCCCTATATGGTTAGAGCCAGACAGTGTGAAAGACCTTGACAATATCACACTACAGTACACTGTTGTAGCACTATTATATTAACTGCGCTGGCTGCCTCTCTTGGAATCCTGGGATTTGCATTTTAGAAAGGGCATTTAGCATTCTTAGCCAAAGAGCTCCTAGGATTCATTAAACTACAAACCCCAGGATTCCACAGGAGGCAGCCATAGCTGTTAAAGTGGAATAATAGCACTATAACAGTGTAGTATGATAAACTCACATATCTCCCCATAGGAGCCTGCCTGAGTCTTACGATCTTTGGGGAGGAGAGCTTTTTCTCTATCCCACCACCTTCAAAATCTTGTTTGGCAAAGACACAGGAGAGAGCCTTCTCAGTGGCTGTTCTTAGACTATGGAGCTCCTATGATAGCAATAGCACTTCTATTTGTATACCAGTTATCAGTGCCAAAGGACTTCCTAAGTGGTTTACAACATGTTAGATAATTGCCCCCAACAAGTCAGGTACTCATTTTACTGACCGATGGAAGGATGGAAGGCTGCGTGAACCTTGGAACCCTTTGGGATCGAACTCACAACGTTGTGGCATTCAACCATTGCCCCACCAGGGCTCCCTTGATGGTCCTCCTCTTTGCTCTCTTTTTGCCTCCTTATTTAAACAGACCTTCAGCCTTTAACTGCTTAGGACAAAAGGATTTGCTGTAGGTGTGTTTTTTTTAAACATGCAATATGTGCTTAATGTGTTTTGATCATTGTAAATGAATGTTTTTAATTAGATTGTTCAAAGCATTTAAAACCTTTGTACCACATATTGTTTTAACTGTTTAGTTTTAACTTGAATGTTAAGTTTATATATCAGGCAGGAGAAAAGCAGGGTGTAAATCCAATCAA
Organism: Gambelia wislizenii; assembly: GCA_030847615.1. Taxonomy (NCBI): domain Eukaryota; kingdom Metazoa; phylum Chordata; class Lepidosauria; order Squamata; family Crotaphytidae; genus Gambelia; species Gambelia wislizenii. The sequence continues at coordinate 36,497,373 of JAUMIR010000010.1, forward strand.
TAAACAATATTGTAAGGTGCTCTGGAATCCCATATTGGGAGAAAAGCAGGATATAAATATAATAAATACACGAATAAGTACAGTGGAGATGGGACAGATAGGGCAAGTTAGGGAAGTAACAGACAGGGTTGCATGGAAGCAGGAGCACAGGTGGGAAAGAAAAGCAGGTTGCAAAGGAATAAGGATTGAGGACTAGTCGCTTGAAAAGGATGTGGAGAGTGACTTTTATCTTTTTCTTGCAGTGGTTGCAGCTCACCATGTACTCTTAAGGGACAGCCTGGAAGTCAGATCACACCTCCTTTGACATCACCGAGCCAGTTTTCGAATGTTTTAGAATTCTGTGACACTTTGCAACCCACTTTCTGGTGTGGGGAATTCTAAAGAATCATGCTATACTTCTTCTTCCTTCCCTCCTTCTTTGATTTCCACTCCTGCCCTCTTTTCTAAAGCAGAAAAGAACCCTTTTACTCTTGTTTTGTGTTGCATTTATTTTTTTTAAAATGCCTTTAGAAATTGTACTGCTGATATTTATATTAACCAGTTTGATCCCTGTACTAACACCACCTTTTATCTATCTGCCGGTGGGCGTCTTCTTAGAGAGGCATTTTTGAGTTTGAAGTGGTGTTTGCTTCTTCATTTCCAAGTTGGCTCGGTTTCTATCAAAAACATGTAGAATTCAGTGATAATTTCCTTTTTTTTAGAAAAAATATATTTTGCAAGTTTTATTAGATTAAATGATTGTGTTTAGGATGGGGCACTGCTCATAATGCCCCTAGACACTCCACTCCCCAGCGAAGTCACCTTGCCACGTTCACGTTTGGATTTGCACGACTGGTTGCAAGAATGCAGCTGGTGCCATAGATCCTCCGTGCATGAGAAAGGTGCCCGGGAACTGGCATTTATTGCCACTTAATCATTAACAAAACCCCCTCTGGGCAAAAGGGGTGTTGGCTATGACTTCAACATCAGTCAACAGGCAGAGCAGTTGTGATGGAAATCAAATTAGATAGATCTGGTGAGATATGAAGGAAATATTCTTTTTTTAAAAACAACAACAACAGGGAGCAGCATCCCTTAGCACTTTGTGTGGAAAAAGCAATAGGTATAAGGACTGCTGAAGTCCACCAGAAACTATTGAAATAATGCTACCTATAGAGGCTTCTACCTTCTTACTTTTTTTTAAGATCCAGAGGCAGCTGATATGCTGTTCAGGGTGACTGTTCAGAGTTTTATGATCTGTAACAGCAGCTAAATTCAATCAAGTCAAATCCTAGTCCTTTGCATTTTGTTTTAAAAGCACCCTTACTGCAGATTTTACGGGGGTCTTGTGTCCTGCAGACCTTCTGAGCAGCATTATCTGCATTGCATGCTGTTTCTGTGCATGCCTTATGAAGGAATAAAGTCCAAAATAATAATAATAAAGACAGCTGGTTCTATATATTGTGCCTTGAACAGGAAGATGTTGGCAAGTATTTCTGCTATACCTCCTTGACCTCTGGCCGTTAGTGGGGTGGTGCTGAGCCTTGTCCCTAACATTTCCCCTTTAAATTCTGAAGTTTATGGTCGCAGACCGGACTCTGACATTCAGAACTGGAGGGATCAAGTCTCAGAGATGAATGGGTTAAAAAGGAAACAGAAGAATTTCAGAGAAGAGAGGAATGAATATTTCCGTAACCTACTGAAAATCCAATTGTTCCTCTGAACTAGAATAGACCCACTGAATTAGTCACTTGGTAATTTTGAAACATGGTAAATCATCATTTATGGAAGTTTCATTGATTCAACAGCTCTACTTTAGAACTGACGACTGAATCCAGGTTATTTTCTGCCTTTAAATAGCTGTGATGATTTTTCAAACACCACTCATGGGACTCATCCATGTACTAATTTTTTTAAAATATACCTGCCTGTTGGAAAGCTGTTATCAGATTTGGGTAAACGATGACCAAACGGGCCAAAATGTGAGATGTTTACCTAGAAATTACTCTCTCTTTTTTTGCAATTAAGTCCCCTGTGAAACTTACTCTAATTGGAGTGAAATATCCCATGGGTCCAACAAGACCTGGGTGTTGAATCATTGTGAAAAGCTCATTTAGGGTGATACAGAGAATGTGTTCCTTTTGGGGATTAGGAATTTTTTAATTGGAATAAGACCATTCTACTGAAAAATAGATGGGGATTGGTTTTAAATGTCCGGGATAGAAAGCGGGGAGGGTTCCTTTTCTCTCTCTGTCTCATTCACATCACAGAGCATCCTTTCAATTTCCCTGCCAACATCTCCAGTGTAAGGGTTTGCATCCGAATGTACCAGCTGTCTTTGTCTCCCTCTCTCTGCCACCGCCTCTGTTTTCTAAAAAGCTCAGCAGCCACAAAAATAAAAGTTACATAACAAGAATTGGTCCTTCTCATCTTTGTGTCTCTCCTGTCTTTGTTACCCTGGGGCTCTGTGCCTTCTCTTCAGGGACCCCAGAAGCGTTTTTAAGGTGGTGGTGGGTCAACATGGGCATGCCATTATTAATTTTGACTACTTGAAGGTACAGAACAATGAAAATGCCAGACATTGCCTTAAAACAATTATTATCATCCAGTGGGAGCTAGTAACAACCAGTACTGCAAAAGCAATAAGAAAATAATGATAATTTAGTGCACTTCTGATGGATGATTCTTGAGAGGGCTCAACTACATATGAGTTTTGGTGGTCCAATTTTCCCTGATCATTTGGGGGGCAACTCAGCACCCCCCCCAGCTTAGTTTTGGGGGGCTTGACCCCTCCTCGCTCCATTGTGGGGTTTATTCTTCTTTGGGAGAAAGTAGATCCCATCTGCCTTAATGTCTTGAGTATCCCCATCCTTAAGACATGGCCACATTCTTGCAACACATTTGTGGTGGACTGGCTGCCCCCTGAGCCAAATCCATCACCAACTGAAGCCGCAGGTAGATAAAAATTAACAATATTTAGCATTTAGGCAGTGTTCCCCAGGGTTCAAAACTCTTTAATTACATTTAAAATTTCCTTCAGTGTCCAAATTTCTAGCTTTGCAGAGACTGAGGCATTGAGAATTGTTCAGACCTAGAAGTCTTTGCATTCCTTTGGTCACTTTTCTTGCCCCTTCTCTAAACCCTTATTTTTAAATGTTCAGCTGAAGAGTTAAGTGACTGCAATGCTAGAAATGTAGGGCCTGAATGAAAATTCCATTTTGGAGGGACTTCTTATTTGGGAGAGGCAATGCTCTTTATTTTGCCTCACTCTCCTCATAACTATGGCCCTGGAAAAACATGTGCAAAAGTATACAAGTACAGGAAGGAACTGAAGTCCCCAAAAGCACTGACATATAAAACATACTATATTTATTATTATGTATTTATATAATTTATTGGCTTCCATTTTACCCAAGTTTTCCCCTGTGACTTACAGGGATTTAAACAACAACAACACGGCTTTTTCAGCCCCTTTATGAAATTACCAATCACTTTTTAAAAAGAGGTGGAATGTTGCAGCCTGACACTGAGTTTGGGAGCATCACATCTGCAGAAGTAAAATAGAATACTACTAAAACATACTTTAACACTCATGTTTTTTTTTAAATAATTTAAGTTGTGCAGGCCAGGTTTGGGGGCATGCAAGACCCTCCAGATGTTGCTGGTTTGCTCCTCTCCTCATCCTTCATTGCTACAATTGCCAGGTTTCCAAAACAGCAAAAAGGGACAGATAAAATTCATGACCTTGGCAGTCAGGAAGTAGCCGTTAACATTAAGTATTGACTTCAGTTATCCTAGCCGTGTATTTCTATGGAAAATTAAGATATTGTGCATATTCCTAAATTACATGATGGAGACACTTCTGCCTTTTTGAAGGACCCATATCCCAAAATACAGGTTGCTTTGGCATATCGTTCACTCTATATAAAAGGAAATTTTTTTCCAACCCTCAGATAGGAGACTAATAAGGTATACAAGGAACAAACTTTCTGGCCTTTTCGAATAAGGGGCACCTGACAACTAAGACTGCTGACACACTGCAGAAATAATGCCATTTGATGCTGCTTTAGTTATCATGGCTTCATCCTATGAGTTTGTTGTGGCACCAGAACTCTGACAGAAAGCTAAATATCTTACAAAACTACAGATCCCAGAAGTCCATAGCAATTGAGCCATGGCAGTTAAAGCAGTATCAAACTGGATTATTTCTGCAGTGTGTCAGCAGCCTAAATCTGGAATTAGCCTCACTAGCTGCAGAATTGCAAGGTGAGCAAGTAGAAGTTGTCTTTGTTGTCCTGATGGGGAAAAAATAAACCAAATGAATGTGTGATAATATCTGAGAAATTTCTGAATGAGAATGGAGTGCCATGTGATGTCTGGAATAATAGATGATGTTTATTGACCTTGGGATCAACTCACTGCACTTAATGTATCTTCCGTTTTTGCCTAGCTATCAGTTTTGTCTTTACTTAGCTTTCTAAATATACATAGTAACTGAAACGAATCTTACTCTTAAAACAAAATAATAAAAGCCTGAATAATGCATGCAGAAGCGATTATACAGGAGGACTGGGCTGTATAATCTCCTCTGCATGCATTCTTCAGGCTTTTAGTATTTTGTTTTAACAGTAAGGTGGGCAAAGTATGGCTCTCCACTTGTTGAACTGTACCTTCCAGCATCCCCCACCATTGGCTATTCTGCCTTGGGCTCATGGGAGCTGCAGCCCAACATCACCTGGGAAGTCATGGGTTGCCCACTTCTGTTCTAGACCAACTTTCTCTCCAGGACTACAGTGACCATCATCCCCAGCCATCAGGGCCACTCTGACTGAGGATAGCGGGCACTGCATTTCGACACATTTGGAGGGTGTCCAGTTGAGAGATGTTTTCACTTTTGAGCTCACTTGGCTCAATATAATCGTCCTAGCTGCTGTACTTTATGATTTGCTGGCTTGATGGCAGTACATGCAAAAGGGATCTAGGAGCAGACCCACAAACTGAAAATGAGCAGCAGTGTGATGTGGCAGCTAAAAAAGCCAATGCGATTCTAAGATGCATCAATAGGAGTATAATGTCTAGATCAAGGGAAGCCATAGTGTTACTCTATTCTGCTTTAGTAAGACCTTGCCTGGAATACTGTGTCCAGTTTTGCACACCACAATTCAAGAAGGATATGGACAAGCTGGAACGTGTCCAGAGGAGGGCAACCAAAATGGTGGGACGTCTGGAAGCCATTATGCCCTATGAGGAGCGGCTTAGGGAGCTGGGTATGTTGCATTCTAAAGTCTAGAATGCAAGTCTGACTATGCTTGGCTTCCCCTTTCCTCTGTATAACAAAAAGAAGGTTAAGAGGGGACATGATAGCCATGTTTAATCTGAAGGGATGTCATACTGAGGATGGAGCAGGCTTGTTTTCTGCTGCTCCAGGGACTAGGACATGAAACAATTGACCCAAACTACAGGAAAAGAGATTCCGCCTAAACATTAGGAAGAACTTCCTGATGGTAAGAACTGTTCAGAAGTGGAACACACTGCCTGGGATTGTGGTGGAATCTCCTTCTTTGGAGGTCTTTAAACAGAGGCTGGATGGCCATCTGTCCAGGACTGGGTATTCCTGCATGGCAGAATGGGGTTGGACTGGATGGCTTTTGTGGTCTCTTCCAACTCTATGATTCTGTTATATGCAGGATTGGTTTCAGGCATTTTGGGGGGCCCTGCAATGCTTTATTTTGGGGGCCCATGTGTTTATCTTAGGTCAACAGAACCTAACTCAACCTAACCTATTCACAGTACAGGTTATTCAGATTATTACCAATAACGTTTTTGCAGGAGGAGGGTTACTATGGGGGCCCCCACAATGATGGGGCCCCCTGTGGATGCTGATGCCGCTGGTGCCTTAAACTGGCCCTGGTTATATGATTCTATGATTTTCTTGGTAAAAGAGAGGGCTGGATGGATAGGGTCCATCTTTTTGATTTCGGAGAGTGCTGAGACCTTATTCTGGCAAGAGCTGATGTCAGTAGAGCAACATGAGTTCATTATCTCTGAGGCATGGCGCATCTTCCCTTGATGGATGGATGGCTTCTTAACGTCAAAAGGCTGAATCACACTGGCCAAGTTTGATGCCTTGCTTTGAGAAAATTACTGTGTGCTTGATAGGCCGGGCTTTTGATGTAGGGGAAACTGAGTCATGGAAGGCAATGTTGGGCTTGGATTCCATAATGCTTGAAAGCATCTGTGAGCAGGGTTTTCAATAACAGTTTAGGATTTCAAATAAAAGAGGGAGGCAGACAGGTAGGCAAGTTACTTTTTTTGAACAATAACTTCCTGATTCACCAGCTGACTGTCAATGGCGAGGAGAGCAACGTCGGTAGACCCAGGAATGATTTTCTGTCTTTGGGAGCTGCATAGAGTGCAAAAAGGCCTCCAAATGAACAGTAAAAGAAAATTGGAAGTAATCAAAAGTCAATTTCTGGATTTCCAAAATTGCTTAAAAAATTATTGTTTAAATCAGTTTATGTTTAACTTAACAGCTATAAAATCTTTACTGGTTTTATTTTTCTACATCTTTGACTGTATTCATTTAAGAACTGACAAGGAAAACCGATGCAATGGGTGCAAGCTCCAGGAACAGAGATTCCACTTCAACATGAGGAGGAACCTTTTGACAGTAAGAGCTGTTCGGCAGTGGAACGCACTCCCTCGGAGCGTGGTGGGGTCTCCTTCCTTGGAGGTCTTTAAACAGAGGCTGGATGGCCATCTGTCGGGGATGCTTTGATCAAGATTTCCTGCGTGGCAGGGGGGTTGGACTGGATGGCCCTCGTGGTCTCTTCCAACTCTGCAATTCTATGATTCTATGTTTTGCCAAATTATAATCGTGCAATTACAGCAGGATGTGATTTTTGCACTCATCAATACCACGAAAAGAGCAACACTAAGGGCTATTCAAAGGTTTTTCACATCAATGAAAAGTTAAACATAATTAACGGGTGGAGCGAACATGGGCCATGGGAGGACAATGACGTTGTGTGATAACGAGAACCTATTTCTGCTACTATCCTGACGTAATTGTGCAATTTCAGCCTCATGTGATAAAGTCTTTGGTTTCTGCTTTCCTCAATAGTGGAATTACTGTATAGTGTTTTTAGATGCTTGTTTGATAAAGCCCCAAGTCATCCTGTTATCAACAGCCTTCTCAGGTTTTGCAAACTTGGGGCATCTGTAGGTTCCTTTTGAATCTATCCGTCTGTAGTCCTCTTTCCCTACTGCCTTCTGCCTTGCAAAGCATTATTGTCTTTTCTAGTGAGTCCTGTCTTCTTGTGATATGTCCAAAGTATAACAGCCTCCATTTAGTCATCTTGGCTTCTAGGGAGCGTTCAGGCCTAATTTGCTGTAGGACCCATTGATTTTTCTTTTTGGCAGTCCGTGGAATCTGCAGAACTCTCCTCCACCATCACATCTCAAATGAATTGATTCTTTTCCTCTCAGCTTTCTTCAGTTAATTATAACAATAAAACAATTCACGCCACACCTGTTTTCTCCCCTCTTTGGCTGATTTTTGGCTGCTGTTTTGACTTCTTTTGCCGCTATACCTCCTCCTCCTCTCTCATTTTTTATTCAGTTAAAAAATAAACACAGACAAGCACCTATTTTTAATGGGCATTAATTGCTGCAGACAAAGTAGAGCAACAGAAGGTGGGTGCAAGGGAAGGTCCTGGGAGGAGGGGGTGTCATTTTTTGGCTCCTGAAGAGCAAACAGCTGCACTTGTCAAGGGTGATAATTATATGCTTTTGGGACTGCTGAAGAATCGTATCGCAATGGGGGATGAGGGAGCCGTTGCATTGACGTCAGAATTGTCCACCCTGGTTTTGATTCCTCCTTGTAGGGATATTAATTTGTTTTTTACTTATTAAAATATTTATATCCTGCCCTTTATCCAAAGATCTCAGGGTGGCGTATAATAAAACCAATCTAAACAATTTAAAATGGTTTGGATAATTAAAATAGTTTTTTTAAAGCTAAAAATACATGAAACAATTAACAAATGAAAAGATAGGTTAAATACTGTGGGCCCTCAGTATCCGCTGGGCTTTGGTTCCAGGACCCACGTGGATACCAGAATCCATGGATGCTCAAGTCCCATTATATACAATGGCATTGTAAAATAGTGTCCTTTATATAAAATGGCAAAATCAAGGTTTGCTGTTTGGAACTTTTATTTTTGGAACATCTTCAAGCCATGGATGGTGGAATCCATGGGTGCAGAATCTGTGGAAACGAAGGGCCGACAGTAGTTTAAAATGAATTAACTTTCTGGTGTCAGGTTGTGTCAGTGTTCCTCGTAACTCCTTACTCATTTTTCCCTGTGTCCATTAAAACCAGAATCAGTTAGCCAAAAGGAGAAGAAAAGATTATGCAAATTTTGATACAGCACTTGGGTTTGATGCCTGCATAATTGATAGCATTGCAACTACCGGCTGGGCTTTTTTTGTTTGGTCAGTAGGGCAGTTGGCTTGCTAATGGTCCTTAAGAACTGGTGGGGGTCTCCCCTGATGGGAGGTGATTTCTCGAAGAGGATGGAGCCTTCATGCAGAGTTTTGTGGGAGGAATGAGAAAGATGTTGAAACTTGCAAGGCAAGATCCTGGACCCTCATCTAGGACCTCCTAGTATGATCTGGGTATGTATTTTGCTAGTCAGACCTCACCTGGAATACAGTGTCCAGTTCTGGACACCACAAACCAAGAAGGAGATTGAGACGCTGGAATGTATCCAGAGAAGCGTCACCAAGATGATTCCAGGTCTGGAAACCAAGCCTTCTGAAGAACAGCTTGGGGACCTGGGTATCTTTAGCTTGGAAGGAGAAGATGGAGAGGTAATATACAGTCAGCCCTCAGTATCCACTGCGGTTTGGTTCCAGGACACCAAAATCCGTGGATGTTCAAGTCCCTTCATATATGACAACTTAGGTTGCTGGCACACTGCAGAAATAATGCTGTTTGATATCGCTTTAACTGCCATGACTCAATACTGTGGAATTCTGGGATTTGTGCTCTTGTGAGATACTTAGCCTTCTCTGTCAGAGAGCTCTGGTGCCACAACAAACTACAAATCTCAAGATGCCATAGGATGGGGCCACGATAGTTAAAGCGGTGTCAAACTGCATTATTTCTGCAGTGTGTCAGCAGCTATAGTAAAATGCTGTCCTTTATATCAAATGGAAACCAGCAAGGTTTGTTTTTCAGAATCAAGCCCCCCCCCCGAATATTTTGGAGTTGTGGTTGGTTGAATCCATGGATGCAGAACCTGTGGATACAGAGGGCCGGCTGTATATTCTAGTTTGCACTCCACTAACTCAGCAAGAGGAGAGAAGAGGAGGGTGGAGGTCTTGCCCTTCCTAGTAGGGAAGGATTCAAAGCCTGATCTCTCGGAGTTCTAATCCAATACTCAAACCATCACCCGACGGCCTGATCTTAGGGATGGCTAAGTGCTTGTGTCAAGGTAAGGTGGCAGGACCTATCCTAGCACTGGGCAGAGAGAGGTGGTTGCCTTAGGTATTGCCCATGGGTGCTGAAGGGTGGGATGGTAAGGTGATGGAGAACAGAATTTTGCATGTCTGCACAGCCTTTGTAGGATCCTCTCTCTTTCTTGCCATGTGCCTTTAAACAAGCTCCAACCAAGTGGGTTTCCATGGCCAAGAGGGGATTTGAACCCTGGCCTCCTGGAGTCCTAGTCCAACACTCAAACTGCTGCACCACACCAGCTCATCTTCCAGCCTTGGTAGGCCAAAATGTTTAATCCTGGGCAGAGAGGCTATTATCCTATTACTGTATTTGGTCATTTTTGCAAACAGCTTGTCTAGTCCCAGACCAAGAACAGTAGCTTGAGATGCTCCATGGATAAAGGGAATGCTTGCCTCCCCCCACCCTGCTTTCCAAATGTACAAGACAGGAAAGGGGAGGGCTGTCTCTCTTTCAGATCACAGAGGATCCTTTCAATTTCCCTGCTAACGCCTCCAGTGTTGGGGTTTGTCTTCAAATGTGCCAGCTGTCTCTGTGTGTCTGCGTCTCTCTCTCTCTTTCTGCCACCCACTCTGTTTTCTAAAAGCTCAGTAGCAACATGAATAAAAGTTGCATAACATGAGCTGTCCTTTCCACGCTGGGGTCTTCTGTCTTTTCTCCCACCCACCCCCCACCTTCCGACATTGACTCAGGGCTTTCTTGGGTGGAAAGTGTGGATCCAGACTGCACTGAATGTCGGAATGCCCCTGCATGCTTCCAACTGCCCTGATTAACCCTCTGCCACCCCACTTTCCCCACTGATTTAAAAATGTCCCAGTTTCTGTCTCCTCCCCCAATTCCCCTCCTTGTCCTCAGCTTACTTCAGTTGCTGCAAAATGAGTCCAAAGTGCAAAAGTCGTTTGCACTTCATTAACTCTGCCAGGCAGACAGAAGGAGAGGTGAGGTGGAATTTGGCCCTTCCCAGGAGGATCAGGGCAAAGCAAACCGCTGCACCCTTTCCTAGCTTGTCTGTTCTTCTTCATGAATAACTTTTGCCATCTTGACTACACTCTGATGTTGCTTGGCCATGCATTTCCCAGTTTTCATTTGTGAAATGTTGAAGGATATTCCCCTGTAGTCATACACAACTGCAGCCCCACAACACATCGCTGTCAAACACAGCAAGGCTGGTTTAAGAGCCTTGCAGCACCTGCAGCTGCAGGGGCCCCCATCATTGTGCCCCCTGTCATAACCCTCCTCCTGCAAAAAGATTATTAGTAATAATCTGAATAATCTGTACTGTGAATAGGTTAGGTTACATTGACCTGAGATAAATATATGGGCCTCCCCAAATAAAGCATTGCAGCCTTCCCCAAATTCCTTAAACCAGCCCTGTTGGCATCCAAGCACCTACTGTTGTCAGCCAATCATCATCATCATCATCATCATCATCCTGTTTAGCAATACATGGGTGTTTAAGGATGCTTACAGTATTTATTTGATTCATTTATATTCCACCTCTTTTCCAATAAAGTGACTCAAGGCAGCTTACAAATCATTAAAACCTGTACAGATTTGAAACATACAAAAATATTAGTAAAATATATACATAAATGTTACTTTTAAAACAATTGCAGAATCGATAGATACTATTTAAAAATCATGAAATGATAATATATATATATATAATCAGCAAAACAGCACATCATTAAAGACCATCACAGTCAATTTGCAAAACCCCAACAGAATAGGAAAGTCTTCACCTGCTGGTGGAAGGAGAGCAAGGAAGGAGCCAACCTAGAGTCTCTAGGGAGAGAGTTCAAAAATCTGGGAGCAGTCACCAAGAAGGCGTGGGGCAGAAAGAATGGCCTCTCTTGAAGGAGCATTTATACTCCGCCCTTCAGCCAAAAAGGCTCCCAAAGCAGCTTACAAATGGTTAATTTGACAATTCCCATGATGGATCTGAAAGCTCCAACAGGCTCATATAGGGAGATCTAGCCCTTTCATATAGCCTAAAACATAACCATGTTGAAAGCATTTCACAGTCATTATGCCAGCAATACTTACAACAACCTTCTATGGTAGGCCAGTATTTGTATCTCCATTTTGCAAACTGGGAGCTGGTGGAGACTAAATGGAAGAAAAGAGCACTTCCTGCTGCTTCCCAGCCAGGATTTTAGTGTAGAAGTTATATATATGGGGTTAATACAGCAGATAGTCTTGTCTCCAGAAACAGGGTGCAAGGGGAGATTCAGGTGGACTCGGTAGGTGGCTCTGATCCAATTCCAGGGCCCCCGCAGGTGCTTTTAACAGAAATATATTAAGGTGGTAGATACAATCATTAATCTCCGTCTTGCCTCGTAGGACCCGAGGGGCACAATGCAATAAACTCATCCAAGCTCCTTCCTCAAGATATCTACTCAGCTTTGGTATTAGTTCTAATAAAATGAAAAACATGGAGCAAATGAGAAAGTCTTTAACTGGGCCAATATACGTAAATGACAGCTTTTATTGAAAGTGTTTTGCTGCAAAAAGGAAAACTGGAAGTTTTCCTTTTTCTGGGTCAAGTGGAAATGAACTTGGAAATGTTCCGTTTGGGGACTACAGCTCCCAGAATCCTCTGGCCAGCTGGGCACTCATCATGCTGACTGGGGGGTTCTGGGACTTGTTGTCCAAACACGTAGCTTTCTCAGATTCTGTCTACAGCAGGCCCATGAAGATTGATAGTACCACAGAGAATACTGTACAGTATTTTGTTATCTAAAATCTGGCTTGACTTACTTCTTTAAGCAGCCTGTTCATTCATTTGTTTATTTAATTTATATTTCACCCTTTTTCCTAAGAAACCCAAAGCGGCTCATGACCATGATATAAAACAAGTTACAAAAGCAAAGCTGAGATTAATGTGCTGAAATTTTGTCTAAAGGCATCTTCCTGCATGTCTGTTCTGTGTAATTGCAAGCCTGGCTGTAAACTTTTTTGAGAAGAGGGAAATCAATAGATTGCTTCAGAGTAGAGAGGGTCAGAAGGTTAAGAGGTGACTTCATAGCCATGTTTAAATATTTGAAGGGATGTCATACTGAGGATGGAGCAAACTTGTTTTCTGCTGCTCCAGAGACTAGGACACGGAGCAATGGGTTCAAACTACAGAAAAAGAGATCCCACCTAAACATTAGGAAGAACTTCCTGACAGTAAGAGTTGTTGGACAGTGGAATCCACTTCTGCCTGGGCGTGTGGTGGAGTCTCCTTCTTTGGAGGTTTTTCAACAGAGGCTATATAGCTGTTGGGCAGGCGGGCTTTGATTGGGTATTTCTGCATGGCAGAATGGGGTTAGACTAGATGGCCTTTGTGGTATCTTTTAACTCTATGATTCTATAATTATATGGCATTTTGATCTCTCTCCTAATTTCCATTCTTCTGTGGCATTTTAAGCCTTTTTTGAAGATCAACTCTCTTCCCCTCTCCCTATGAAAAGGAAATTGGAAAATAAGACCCTTGTTTTTTTTCTCCTTCTCCTCAGGACTGTTAGTATATTTGGCATTAACTAGAGTCGCAGCTGAGAGCCAGCATGGTGTAGTGGTTTGAGTATTGGACTAGGACAATGGGAGACCAGGTTTCGAATCCCCGTTTGGCCATGGAAACCCACTGGGTGAGCTTGGACAAGTCACACTCTCTCAGCCTCTGAGGATGGCCACAGAAAACCCCCTCTGAACAAATCTTGCCAAGAAAACCCCGTGATAGGTTCGCCGACTTAAAGGCGCACAACAAGACCTGAGGTTATTAAGTTGTATTGCCCAATTAATAATAATATTTTTTTTAAAAAAGGTTCTGGTTTCCCAGGTTACAAAGCTATCCAAGTTGCTCGGTTACCAAGATGCCCCAGTTGCCCAGGTTACCAAGATGTCCAAGTTGCCTGGGTTACCACGCAGGGTTAATAAGATGCCCAGGAGGTACCCAACATTGTGAGATGGCCTAGTGGCTAAGATGTCCCAATTCACCAGGATGTGGGGGCAAATATAGGTGCCATATTTGATGCCACACTCCACTCCTTGTTGCCTCAGCCTGTCTCCCAGGGAGGCCAAACTCCCCTGGGGGAGACCCTTAAAGTTCATTCTGTCAGATACACAGGGAGTTGCCCAGGTGACTGTGCCAAATTGCCTTCCTTCTCCTCCTCCTCCTCCTCCTCCTTGGCTCACATCAGGTTGCCCCTGGCAACAGCATCCCCTGGAGGGGAGGTGGGCCCTGGGTACCAGTCTCCTCCAGCCCCACCCTGTCCCTCCCTCCTAGCCTGGCAGCCAACCAGAGAGACTTCCCCCAGCTGCCCTTCAGGCGGGGCGTCCAATGAAATGTCTCCGGAGGTGGGGCCAAGGAGGGGAGGCCACGCCTTTCCTGGGAGGAGTGGGCGTGGCTCCATCCTGAGCCAGCACTCTAGCATCTTTTCTGGGCAAGGGAGGTGGAAGCAAGTCTTGGAGGCTGGGATTCAAGGTGGAGGAGGAGAAACAACAGGTAAAAAAAAGTGTGTGTGTGGGAAGACTTTTGGTGTGTGGGGAGTTGTTTTGGAGCTTGCAAGCAGACCTTAAAACTGTCTGGGCGGGGGGCTTTCTATGGGAAATCCCTGTCCAGAAAGTGGGGGAAACAGCCAAGGGGGAATAGCTATCTCCATCAGTAATATTTTGATTTTTATTCTTTTTTTTTCTTTTTTTTTTGGAAATAGCTAACAGGAGGAGGAGCTGAACATCAAAGGCACCAGCTCTTATTTTATTAGCAAAGTGGGGGAGAGAGAGGGTATTTGCAACCTTTATGCCTTGGAACCTGATTATTCCCATATTCTTCTTGCAAACTTCCAACTGGATCCTGAATTTGCAAGCCAGTGCCTTTCTGTAGTGCGTCAGAGCCGGCGAGGGTTTTCCCCTCTTCTTTTCCAGCAACCTGTTGTTTATTCCTTCTTTTATTTTTTGGCAAGGGGGGGGGGCACCTGTTGTCAAATGTGCAAAGTTTTACAGGGTGCTTTTCTATCCAAGAAAAGGGAAATTGGAGGGTGAGGTGGAGAATAAAGTAGTTGTGTTTGTCAGATCGAAATTCAAGAAAAGAGGAGCCAGGCAGGAGGGGACACCCAAAGACCATCCCAAACAATGGATGCTTGTTATGAAGGCTGTGATTTGGAGATGGGTGTTTATCTGTTCAGTTAGAGGCAGGGAAGTTTCTAGGGGAAGCCTATCATGTATTTTATGTTTCTGGACCACATTTTTGGATGTCGTTGCATTAAAAAAAGAGGACCAAAGCTTTTGCTAGCTCTGAAAATGTCAAGCAAGTGACATGAGCTTTTCTTACACACACTGTTAAAGGCACAGGAGCCCTGTCTCCTTTTTCATGTGTTTACCTTCGTCCAAGCTGAGTGTGGAGGAACTGAAAAGGAGGGGAAAGGGTCTAGTCAAAGGTGGCCATAGGAAAAAGAGAACAAAGCTCTTGAACTTATTAAGGTCAGTTGCGTGGAAGAGATCATTTTAGCCCATGTAGCTTGGAGAACAGAAGTGTTAGTGTGGGTTTTGGGGTTCCCACAATGACCTGGGGTGCAAAAGTTGGTCATTTGCTGCTCATTTGTACCAGCTTGCTTGTTTACAACCTGTGCCAAGACTCTTGGTCCTGGGTTTTCACTACAAATCCCAGTAACTTGAGCCATACATATTTGATCCAACCCTTTTCTCCACTTGCTAGAAGCATCAGAGTTGGAAGGCTCTTGTATCCAGAACCATCTGGGCTGATCTGTATGTAATTTTTTTATGTGGGGATATTTATTTTTTGACTCTCTCTTAACCAAAAGTTGCCACCCCTCCCTCCCTCTCTCCCTAAGAAGGATGTTTTGACAGGAACGCTCCACGCTTGGAAATTCCAGAATGCGTTTCCACCTCACTCCGATCTCATTAGTAGCAGCCTTGCTTTATGCTTTGCTCTGCTGTTGAGTTCAAGTTTGACATGGCTCGCAGCTGATCTCTTGCACAGCACATCTTAAATCTGAAGGAGGATGTCTGGAAGAATCAGTGTGGACCAAGTATCTGGTATCATACTGACCGTGATTGCTGCATTTCCACAAAAGGTTTGGAAAACAAACACAAGTGCCGAAGACAATGGTAGTGGGTACACACCTATATGGCAGTGTGTGAGACTGCAAGGTTTGATAGTAACTAGGGAAAGGTGGGTTTAAGGGCCCTGCAGCACCTGCAGCCGCAGGGGGGGCCATCATTGTGGGGGGGGGAGTCGTAACCCTCCTACTGCAAAAACATTATTAGTAGCAAACTGAATATCCTGTACTGTGAATAGGTTAGGTTAGGTTACATTGACCTGAGATAAACATATGGGGCCCCAAAAATAAAGCCTTGCAGCTCCCCCCCCCCCAAAGTTCCTTAAACCAGTCGTGGGAAGAGGTGGGCTAGTCCTTGCCTTTTGGGAAGTTTTGGCTGTGTGGTGAATATAAAGCATTTCCAATCACTGGCTCTACATGATCAATAAATAACCTGTACTTCTGTTTTTCGATTGTTGCAGAGCACTGAAGTGTGTTGTTTGTACATAGGGTCATGGGGAGGGGTGAGATCTCTTGGCCCCCCTCCTGATTAGGTGAGGCCCCCTAAAAATATTGTACCAGACCCTTTAACAACATTATTCTGTGTGTCGTTCTCATCCCATTGGCTGTTAACAATCCATTCTATGATTCTATTATGTCTGAATTGATCTCAGCCCAACCCAAGCCAGATACCTTTTGACTAACTGGAAAATTGGGATGGTTTTGCAGAGCGCTATAGAGACCGTTGCCATATTTTTATGCCGTGATCTACAAATCCAGGGAAGCGGAAGGTGATGGGTGGTGGTAAGATGGAGCATTGGGACAATTCTCCTTGAATACATCTTGAAGACAAGATAGAGGGGTGTTTGGATGAATGAGCTGATGGACGACTGGCTCTAGGAAAAGCCCTGCAGTTGAATGAGACCGACTATGTAATCCAGTGTCCAGTTTTCCAACTGGAGGTGGCCCAAAAAGATGTTTCCAGGCATAAATCTCTCTGATTCTCTTTCTAATCTAATCTATCAGCCACTACCACATCGTATGAGAGTGAACTGAGGCATTAAGTGGTTGCATGAACATTCAGGCTAAGTGAGCCCTTGATAAAATGGCATTCTCTATTTTTTTCTCCACCCACCATTACAAGCCTGCTCAGTTCATTCAGGAGAATTGCATACTCTTGTACATTTGAACTGAACAAGAGAGAGGCACTTAAAGTACTCAACGTTTCCTAGTGAGCATGTAAGATAATTTGATCTTGCATTGGTGTGGTGTGGCTTTCTAAACCATAGTGGGTCTTGAACCAGTGGCTTTTGGGGTATTAGACAGGCACCCTGCTTGCGTGCCTCTATCCAGCTTTGTAGTGAGAAGCTCGGCTGGACCAGCAAAGAAGCCCCTTAATACAGCAATAATTTGGAGGAAATTGTGTAGCCATCCGTAACAAAAGAAAATCCATTTATGCCAAGGATAACTATATGGAACATGGTGGCCCTTGGCTCAGATGGCCTTAAAAAAAGGGTCAATTATGAAGCTAGGCCTGTTCATGGCTTTTGATTCCTGTGGTTGTGTGGAGCCTCCATGTTCAGGAGCAGTCTATCTCAGTTTGATCAAGTGACCCTTAAAAAAAACTACAGTTCCTGGAATTTCTCTGCCAGGATGGCCAGTGGCCATCTGGCAGGGGATGGCAAGGAATTCTGGGAACTGTAGTCTAGAAAAGTTGTTTCCCAAGCACTGTGCTGCACCACATTAATATTTAGTCTGATCCAGAATTGTTCATTTTGGTGTTACTTCACCTATAAAAACATCCAGCTCTGGTAGTTTAGCAGCCTGGTCAAGTCTTTTCATCCTGAATTTCATCCTGACTTTCTTTACCTCCACTTTGGGTCCCTACTTGATAGGAGCAAGGACAGGTTCATGACCAGGATTTTTATGACTAGATGTCACCAATATCCATGGTTTTAGTTATCCATGGGACACAAAACTACACACCTACCATTGATTCTTCCTAGAAAATTCCTAGAGATGTTCTCCAAGCCAACTCTATAGCATTTGTAACTGGAAGTCCCATTATTTCAATGGTTTCGCTGTTATCCGTGGTTTTTGCTAACCATGGTAAGTCTGGGAACTGAACTCCTGCAGATATGGAGTTCCGACTGTATATGCGCACACAGTTTTCAATGAAGCGATCTCACCCTGAGATTCCTCCGCTTGTCCCTGCAAATGGAAGAAATGAGCCCAGACCCTGAGATCTGGAAACTGTACACATGTACACCTCAATTGATGAAATAGATGTGTTCAGGACATTTTTTTAAAACAGAAAACTTGGTAGCAGTGGTAGAAACAACATCAAAAGAATATAGGTTCCTACAGCACGAAAAGGAAGAGAAATTCAACACTTGTCTGACCAACTGATCAAATCTTACCCTAATAACCTTATCCTAATAATCTTACCCTAAACCACCACCATCCTTTGGTAGCCAGTGTGGTGTAGTGGTTTGAGCTGTTAGACTATGACTCTGGAGACCAGGGTTCGAATCCCTACTCAGCCATGGAAACCCACTGGGTGACCTTGGATGTCACAGTCTCTCAGCCTCAGAGGAAAGCAAAGGCAAAAACCCCTCTGAACAAATCTTGCCAAGAAAATCCAATGATAGGGTTGCAATAAGTCAGAAATGACTTGAAGGCTCATAAAAACTATCACCACCACCACCACCCCAGGGTCTGGCAGTTCTTTTGCTTTAACAACCAGTTAATGTGAACAAATGGAAATAGTATGCAGCACTAAATAGCATGAATGTAAAAACTAGCAACCACTAGTGTGTACTAGCACCTATACTGCTGTTAAAGGCAGAAGAGCACAGCTTGGCAGAGAAGTTGGCAACCTCGGCATCCAGCCCAGTGTCCTATTTCTAGCTGTTGGCAAGGTCAGATTCCTCCCCCTGCACCCGTGGGAACTGTGAGATGGTGGTACAGGGAATCTATTGTAATGAAATTATCCTTGCTTTCAGTGCCAGAAGAGACCTATCTGAAAGGTTATTGCAGCGAGAAGGGATGCTGGTGCAGAGCTATGCCCGTTCATTATCTTTCCGGCATTTAGCATTCCCACTTGGAAGGCTCCAGTTTCTAATGCAGTAGGGGACCCTCTTCTTTTTCAACTCCTTCCTCCCTCCCCTGCCCCAGAAAAAGGCTAGGAATAGGGAGGGTGCCTCTGTTTCAGACAGATGAGTCACACCAGCTAGCCTGTTTCCGTCAGATCTGATGCCTAGCTTTTAGCTGGCTATGCTTCACCGGAGTGCCAGTGTGGTGTAGTGTTTTGGGTGTTGGATTAGGATCCTGGAGACCAGGTTCAAACCCACTGGGTGTCCTTGGGCAAGTCCCACTCTCTCAGCCTCAGAGGACGGCAAAAGCAAAAACCCCTCTAAACAAATCTGGCCAAGAAAACTCCTGGATAAGTTCACCTTGGGGTCTCCATAAGTTGGAAATGACTTGAAGGTACAGGACAACCAATCAAGCCACGTCAACGGAGGCAAATAGTGAGGAATGATAGGACTTACAGTCCAGAAACCTCTGGAAGGTCACAGTTGCCTGTTCCTGAACTACGCGATGAAAAGGAATGCTCAGTTTTGACAGTACAGTCGGCCCTATGTATCCATGGATTCGGCATCCACAGCTTGAAAATATTCCAAAAAAGAAATTTCCAGAAAGCAAACCTTGGTTTTGCCATTTTAAATAAGGGAAACCATTTTACTACACCATTGTATATAATGGGACTTGAGCATCCACAGATTTTGGTATCCATGGGGGGTCCTGAAACCAAACCCAAGCGGATACCAAGGGACCACTGTAGTGACATTAATCCTACTTGATTGATAATCACTTTCGTTTCGCATGTCCATGTGATTTGGTATATTTGTATACCGTGCTATTGTTTTGGTTTGAACAAAAATTCATGATAAACTATTGCCATAAAGCAAAAAAGAAGAGTGCCACCAAACATGTGTAGAGTGCACTTCCACCCACAGTTGTCTAAACCCCACCATTCAGCACTGATAATTCCTGGGATGAAGCAGGGGACATAATTTGATGCCTGATGGATTTGGGAAGACGAGCCACTTTTTCCCTGGAGATTGCCTTTTAACCACGGCCCCTTCTAGATATATTGTGTGTAATAACAGCCCTCTTTCTTCCCTGAAGGTACACAACAACAACAACAGCAACATATTTCATGAGAGGTTGAACCTTGTTAATGATGGAAACGAGTCTTGGCAGGAGGGGTTCTGGCCTGGATTCCAGGATGTTTTAAAATCCCATTAGGTTGCCATGCTTGACAGGACTTTCTTAGTGGTTGCACCATTTTTTGGAACTCAGAAAGATCTGGGTTTCTCCCACGTGTTGGCCTTAACAGGGGCCTGTTTAAAACACGTCTATTTATAGAAATCTTGGGGGAATAAATAAATGGTTTGAGCTTTATCTGAGCAGGCATTTAAGACTGGGGTGGGAAACATGTGGCCCTCCAGATGTTTTGGGACTGCAAGTCCCAGCGACCCTAACCAGCATAGTCTGTGGTGAGGAATGTTGGGAGCTGCAGACCAACAACTTCTGGAAGGCTGCATGACTCCCACCCCATTTTAGATGTTTGTTTTTGCCTGAGCCTACTGGGAAGGACAAGATTCTGCCCCCTTCTCCCCCAACCACCACTGCTGAGTTAATGGAGTGGAAACTACTTTTCTACTTCAAACGCTGTTTGCGGCCCCTGAAGGAAGCTGAAGACAAAGGAGAGAAGTTGGAGGAGAAAAGAAAAGCTGGGACATTTTAAAAGCAGCAGGATAAGTGGGAAAATATAGAATTAATCCGGATTGTCTCTGCCAAATTGGGAAAGTTGGAGGACATGCACCAGCACCCATCTAGGCACATGTATGTGTGCATATTCTTATATAGGCACACTCATTGCAGATATGTGCTCGAAGTTTAAAGCGGCCTTGAGCTCTGTTGTGAAGCAGATTTTAGAGGGGTGTTGGGAGAATTTTTACACAGCAGCCCAACACTTGCCTTGGTCCAAAGAATGTCTTGCTTTTTCACAACTGGATGGGAAAGGAACTTTGGACCCAATCATACTATAAGGGGGGCATGAAGGTATAGGAGAAGACTTTCTCTCTCCAGCCTACTCCAACCCCAAACCCACATTTCCAAACACCTATGAGTAATTCTCAGGAGCCATCTACAAATTTGCCAGCTCAGATGTTCTTCACACTGAGTCACTATAAACCAATTAACAGGTACGCCTGAAAGCTGGAGTACCATATTTTGGCTTAATTAAAAAAGAGAGTGAAATAATAAGGTTGCTGCCATTTTTTAATGAAGAACAAAAATCAAACCATCCTTGTAAGATTTAGTACTTAAAAAAAATTATTATACTGAACATTTGGATAAATTGACAAGCAATTGTAGACTATAGCTACAATTAGAATATACTGGATCTACGAGCAAGCCATTAAACCTTGCCTACCCTCCAACATTTCACAGATGAGAATCAGGACATGTGTGGCCAAGTAACATCAGAATGTGGTCAAGATGGCAAAAGTTATGAATGAGGAAGAATTTACAAGCTAGGAGAGGCTGCAGCAGTTTGCTTTTGCCTGAGCTGACTGGGAAGGGCCTATGAGAATGCAAAAATGTAGCTGCCCCATTAATTTATGATTTGGCTCACAATGCTTCCAGTCTCTCCTGCACAGGGACACAACCCACTGGCTCCTTCTCTCTTTGGCTGACTTCTGGCTCCCACCGGAGGAGAAGCATTCTGTTAAACCTCCTCTTCTTTTTCTTCACAGTTAAGAAAAAAAAAACAAACACGCCCAAGCACCTATTTTTAATGTGCATTAATGTCTGCCGACAGAATAGAGCAGCAGAAGGTGGGCACAAGGGAAGGTCCTGGGAGGAGAGGGTGACATTTCTTGGCTCCTGAAGAGCAAACAGCTGCACTTGTCAAGTGTGATAATTATATGCTTTAAGAATGCTAAAGAATCATATCACAGCAGAGGAAGATGCAGAGATGAAATAGGGGCTGCCACAGTTATAGTAGGATCCATCCAATCTGGGTTTGATCCCTCTTTGGTAGGGATATTAATAAGAAGAGCAAAGAAATGGCTACAACCAAGGCATGCATGGTGGATCAAGGAAGAATATACTTCTGGCATCTCCAGACAAAGAGTGTCTTGGAGGCTGGCTGAATTTGCTATGGCCTTGGATTGTTCCTGTAAAAACATGCTTATCAAGAGTCAAGAGCGATTTTGGCAGATACTCTGTGATCCTTTTGGAAAGCAGCTGGCAGAATTTGACACAGAAACCTGTGTCTCAGGAGATTCTGTTCTGGTGTTGTTGTTTTTAAGGCAAGTTTCTAGTTCTTATGGTTTTGAAGATATGTTTGAATTGGTGTGGGCAATTCTTACTGACTTATCCAAACCCAGAGAGATAGCTGAATGAGAGTGGGGTGCCATGAGACTTTGGTATATACAGGTCAGGGGCCCCATATCCACGGATTCGATGTCCACAGTTTCACTTATCCACGTCTGAAAATATATGTTCTATCTAGGCATTCTAGGTCCTCCAATGTGATTCTATGGTCAGCTTCAAGGAATTCTCATTAAAATAATAGGATTCCATATTATTTATTTATTTATATTTATTTATTTATTAGTTATTTATAACCCGCTCTTCAGCCATATTAGCCACAGTTTCAGGTATCCATGGGAAGTCTTGGAGTGTGTCCCCTGCAGATACAGGGATCGACCTATTCAAGATTAACCCTCACCAGAGGGTACGAGTTTGCCGTGGTTTTGGCTGCCCCCCTTCCTAATGACATGTATCTGTGCGAATGTCTGTATGATCGGATTGCCTTCCATTCATATGCTGTTCGTATTATTTTGACCGTATAGACAAGACCTCCATTAGCAGCTGTAAAGTAACTCCTCTTGGGATTTCAGAGGTGTCCATGCTCTGTCTGAAGGAATCCATGGCCTGTGTGAAGCTGCAATGGATCAGTATCTATGCTCTCTCAGAAAGTCCATTTCTTTCCTCCGCAGCAGTCTCTCCTGGCTTTTCTGAAGGAGGCGTTGGCATCATTCATAGAAGTGAAGCCTTCCCACTTGGCTCCTCCCCATAGGATCCCAAGATGGCAGCCAACGGTGTGGCGGGACCTGAGTTGGGAAACCTTGAACAGCGCATCCACCAGGTCAACGTTGAGGTAGGAAAAGTGGTTTGTGCTCTCAGAACCACAGTGGTTTTGCAAACACTGATGATGTGGATAATGGTGTTTGCTGACATTGCCACAGCAATGCAGTGCCTACCTGGCCAACAGAGCCTAGCCAAACACTTTTGAAACTTGTTGGGATTACTGTGACTTTAATTAGGGGCTTCCTGCACTGGAAGAAAAAGCTGCCTTTGCCTTGAAATTGCTTCCTGCCTGGCAAAACACAACATTAGTATTACTGGTGAATACCAGCTGGTAAGATTGTATCCTAATGACCCCGTATTGAGTGGACATCAGTGATTATTTTGGCTTGCTTTTCTTTTAGAATAGACTTGCGTTATTGTAATAAAAGCAGGGAAAGCTAATAATTAAAACCAGCCATTAAGACACACTAAGAATGGGCTAATTAAAGAACAATTCAATCAGCAGCTGATTTTCTCTCTCCTGTCCCTATAGATGCATACTCTTCAACATTTCATAGATGCTAGGACATATGGGGCTAAGCAACATCAGAATGTGGTCAAGAGGGGGAAGGTTATTAATGAGGAAGGACAAGCAAGCTAGGAAATGTTGCAGCAGTTTACTTTTGCCTGAGCCTACAGGAAAGGGCATGATTCTGCCCCCTCCTCTTCTCTCTTCCCTCCTGTTGTGTTAATGGAGTGCAAACAACTTTTGCTCTTTGAACTCAGTTTGCAGCAACCAAAGTAAGTCGAAGACAAAGAGTGGAAGTGGAGGGAGGAGAGAGAAACTGGGACGTTATAAAAGCAGTGGAAAAACTGGGACAGTATCGGATTAATTGGTCCTGCAAAATCAGGAGGGTGTGTAGATGTTTGCCATCCCCTGCCCTAACCTAACAAATAACTTTGGAGATGGCTAGATATGTTCCAATAGGGTATCAGAGAGCTAAACCTTGTGGATCCTTGCAGATCCAAGGAATATTAGAAAGGGAAAGGGCTTTGCACACTGAGAACATTCATCCTGTTGCCTTTGACTCTGTTTTAGAGCCTCTCCAAAATAATAGCAGCAGCTGTTTGTGCTGGACAGTGGTGGAGGATCTGTCCCTCCCTTTCTTCTTTAGCTCCAATAGTGTTACAGATCTCAGCAGGTAGCTCTTCATTCTTCTCCCTGGAGCATCACACAAAACAAATGGCAGTGGCCAGCGAAGGGAGTTAAAGGCAAGGAGCTCTTTTGTGTTTCTTCCCCGTCTTGTCTGGAGAATCACCAGCTTGGCTCAGGGAGAAAGTGTCTCCTCCTTGTTAATTGCTAGGCTGTAGGACTTGGCACACAGTTCATACATTTTGTTGATGGGAGAAGGTGATAGAACAAAATGAATAAGACCTGAAAGCCAAGCCAAGCCCAGCGAACTTACAGTTTGGTGATGCCATTACGTTATGCAAAATACTGAACTGCAAAAATTGCAAACAGGGCTTTACAAAACGGGGATGTCTGTCGTTGCCAAGGAGCATTTGCAGAATTCCCAAGAGAGTATAGATCTCTCAGAATACAAAGAAGGCCCAAGCCTGCATGTATCAAAAAATCTTCCTGGACAGGGTAAAATTCTGTCAAGGCAATTAAAACGATTGCTGCGTGATCAGCTATGAGGATAGTTGGAGTTACAACTGCATGCAAGTCAAGATAAGCCCTATGCAGATTTTTCCCCCAAGCCTCCTAAATTTTTGTGGAAATAAGATCTGTACTACTTAACTAACAAATTTGCTTTAAGATGTTTGGAATTTCCAAGGTTTTATTGGGCGTGTGTGTGTCAGGGGACATAAGTATGTGGAATTTCATAGGGATCACTCATTTAATCACTCATGTGCAATTGGCTATCTGTTGGCTCATAACAGATAACAAGCAGGTTTCTTTTTCACACAACACATACTGTAACTAACGTATGCAATTCCCTGCCACAAGCTGTTATAATCACTGCCAGCCTGGATGGCTTAATTTGATCAAACCTGACATTTTGCAGATGTTTTCAATTACATCTTCCGTCATCCCTCATACCAGCCAGAGCTGATGGGAGTACAAAACATTAGGAGGACATCAAGTTATGGTGACAGTTCAAGTTCAGAGGCAGTCTATCTCTGCATATCAGGCGGTAGATACAACAGGAAAGGCATTTACCCTTATAGCCAACATGGGAGCTTCCCTGGGGAACCAGATTGGCTTATGTTGAAGGCAGATCACTGGATTAAATGGACTTTTGGTCTGATAGTTCATCAGAAATTAGTTTGGGATTAGTAAGAAAAACACTGGCTAGAGAGGAGGCTGCACTCTTAAGAAGCCATCCTGGTTTTTCCAAGCAGGAAGCTGGGCATTTCTACAGCAAGTCTCTCATACGCCTGTTTTCCTCTAAAACACAGAACATACAGAAGAGGCATCAAATCCTTGTGACTTGCTCATTGCTAGTGTTTCATTCATGTTCTTTGTCTCCTTCCTGCAGTCTTTGGAGAGCACCAGACGGATGCTGCAGCTGGTGGATGAGGTAAGAAACACACACCAAGTACATGAATGAACGAATTCAGCAGCCAGCCAGCCAGTCAGCCAGCCAAGGATTGCTTCCTGCCCCTTCAACTCCACTAGCCAGCCTTGGCTTCCATGTATTGGTCACAGTACCACACGACCAATAGACGGAGCACAGGGATTTCCTTTTGACCTGGTGGCTGGCCTCTTTTGTCCATCAGAAGTTGGCCAGCCTATCGCTGCATTAGCCCTTCCACCTTGCAACAGCCAGCCAAAAAAGTTTGCCTTTTCTTTGGAGGGAAGGGGGCTTTTTTTTTTAAAGGCATGGACCCTGGAATGTCAGGGGCAGTGGGGCTTTGAGCCACCCCTAAAGCTAGGCTAGGGGATCAGGTACCAGGGCTCAGGACCACCAAGACTCCTGTATAGTTGATCTCCCTGAGGAACTAACCAACAGAACTGTCCTCATTTATAGTCATCTTTGCATTCACTTAATGGACTCTTCTGTTGGTTACAAATGTTCTTTTCTTTCCTGGAAAAGAAAAAGATCAAATCCACATTATACCACACATGGCTCCTTCCTATAGAATCCTGGGATTTGTAGTTTGGTGAGGCACCAGCACTCTTTGGCAGTAAAGGCTAAGGACCTTGTAAAACTACAAATCCCAGGATAACATAGGAAGGAGCTATGGCAAATAATCCAGTTTCAAACTGGATTATTTGTGTAGTATGGATTTGTCCTTGGTGTGGACCCAGCTGCCCATGGCTTATGAGATGGGACTGGTCTACAGATCACCACTTGAAGTAGCGCTGCCTAGCTAGCATGGCCAATAGTGGGAATGTTCGGACAGCTGTAGTTTGTAGAAGTTAACATTTTTAAGCTTTGTAAAGAATACCTTTTGGAAACATTTTGGAAATTACTTCTCTGTGGTACCTTTCTGGGTTGCTTAGTTCTCTGGAGCTATATCTTTTCAACTCCAAAAATAATGCAGGATGGTGTTTAACATAATTTTTTCTTTCAAACAGAGCAAAGATGCTGGGATTCGAACTCTAGTCATGCTGGATGATCAGGGAGGTAAGGCCTGAAACTTTATGGTAGAACTTGCACTCAGTGTAAGAATATCTTGTTCTGGTTCTCGGTTTGTAGCCATTAACATGCATTCAAACCATCAGTCGATGGTGGGGAAGAATGCTTCATCATTGACCCTCCTCTTCCATAGCTTGAAAAAGTTACTTGTTGGTACTAAAAGTCCCAGAATCTCCTTGGCTGGAGGATTCTGGGAGCTGACACCCCCAAAGTCAACTTTTCTGAGCTCTTCTGAAATTCCTCAAACAGCTGCTGAAACTGTGCAGACAGCAATGTGAAGTATAGTGGGCCCTTGGTATCTGCTGGGGTTTGATTTCAGGACCCCACATGGATATAAAAATCTATGGACGCTCAAGTCCATCATCATCATCATCATCATCATCATCATCATCTTTATTTCTTACCTGCATCTCTCTATGGATCAAGGTAGGGAACAATAAATTAACATGTAAACATGACATTGGTTTAAAACACATATCAGTTAAAAAATATATATACAAATTATATACAGTGGCATGGTAAAATGGCATCTCTTATATAAAATGGCAAACAGCAAGGTTCACTTTTTGGAATCTCCCCCCGCCCCCGAATATTTTCAAGCCATGGTTGGTTGAATCCGTGGATATAACCTGTGGATATAGAGGGCTGACCGTATCAGAGAGGACTATACCACTTCAGAATAGAGGAGGAAGGTACCATTTTTGAATGCTGCTCTGCATGTAAAAAAAACAATTCCCTGCAAACCGTTTGCACACAAGGCAGAAATGCTAGCTTACTATTAGAGAGGAGATTTAAAACAAACAAGCAAACAAAGTTTAGGGAGAATTATAAAATGGGAAAATTCCCTCTGCAATCTCATGTGGTTCCCTCTACCACTTTATTCTGTATCAACGGGCAGGTAAATCCATTCTAGGCTTCAGTACGAACTCTAAAGGAGATATCCAAAAAGCTGAACAATCTATGATAGCTCCTTTAAAGTTTGAACTAAAACCTGATCAACCACCAGCCACCATGGCCTTCAGTTGTGAATGGAGATCCAACCTGTCTGTACAGGAAGGGAAATGAAGGTGTGTTGAGGCCAAGATTTTTCATGGATGTGTCTTCTGTCTCTTCCTGCTCAGAGCAGCTGGACCGAATTGAGGATGGCTTGGACCAGATCATCCAAGACATGAAGGAGGCAGAGAAGAACCTCACAGACATGGCCAAATGCTGTGGCCTGTTCGTCTGCCCTTGTGCCAAGTAAGTCCCTCGGTAAAAACATCAGAAGCACCACCTTTCTGGACTGGACCAACGTGGATTTTCTCTTCCTCTTGCTGCTGCTTACTATTAGGACTGCCAGATCTCAGGGTCTGTCCCCCAGTCACCCTTTTTTGAGAATCATCTCCAGGTGGGAGACCAGGGTGCAAATTCTCCCGTTTTGTTGGACTCGGCTCCAGCCAAGAGGAAAGGGCTGAGTTCAGATCTCTAGATCTGCTAGGAGAGCACCGGCTTGCTCCAATTTGCAAGCCTTAATTGATTTTTCACTGCAATTTGCCCAGACTCTCCAGGATGGTGGTAGTTGTGTACAGTATTTACTTAGTTAGCTTCCTTTTCTCTCCCAGTCCTCGTGGCGTCAGAGCTCACCCTCTGCTCTGCTCTGCATCCACCTTCTGGCTAGAAGCAAGGAGGCTAGATAAAATATCCCTTATCCCATCTCTCCAACTGAGTGAGAAAGAAAAATCCCTTCACTTCTCCTTGATCTGGGGGCAGCCCCTTTTCCTAAGATTTCTCTCTGAGTTTCCTAGCAGGAAAATAGCAAACCCCCCCATCTCCTTCTGTGTTTCATTGGCAACCTGTGAGGAATGGTGGTTGGCATTTAATGCATAACACTTAATGGCATTGTCAGGAGCCTTTATCCCTAGGGCCAAATCCACACTACACAAATAATCCCGTTTGAAACAGGATTATTTTGCCATGGCTCCTTCCTGTGGGACCCTGGGATTTGTAGTTTGGTGAGCCACCAGCAATCTTTGGCAGAGGAGGTTAAAGTCCTTGTAAAACTACAAATCCCAGGATTCCATAGAAAGGCGCCATGGTGAATAATCCTGGTTCAAACGGGATTGTTTGTCTCAGGTTTTGGCCCAGGAACCTCAGGGACGATCCTGAACTAGCAACAGTGATTATGATTCCTATTAACAACTTTATTTATATGCCACTTCACACACACACACCCCAAGACTGAGACTCAAGGAGGCCTATTAGGCTTCTAGGAAGTTGATTGCCTGCTCTAGGAAAGTTACTTTTTTGGACTATAGCTCCCAGAATCCCACCCACAAGGGGACTTGTGATTTTTTGATGTTCTCCTTTCCAGGAAGGTAGGATGATGGCTCAAGTACTGCTGAATCCCTGTGTGTGCTCTTGCATTGTTCTTCTTTTTTAAAAACAACAACCTTGTAGGTTAAAGAATTTAAAAGCCATGGAGGCCAATAAACCGGCTGCCAGTAATGACCAAGACAAGGTGGTCTCTCGGCAACCCTGTATGGTGACCGATGGGAATCAGATGATGATGAGTGGACCTTTCATTCAGAGGTAAGGAAAGAGAGAAGCAGGAGGGAGGGAGCAGAGCAGCCTTTGTGCTGGCGGGGGGAATGGGAGTTGTAGTCCCACACATTAAGAAGGCCTGGGTTGGGGGAAGCGAGAGTGGAAGGTGAGCTGGTTCCTCGTTCCTTTGGTTCATGGAAGGTACAGTAGGCCCTCTGTATCCACGGATTCTGTATCCACAGATTCCATTACCCATGACTTGAAAATACCACCCCCCAAAAAAAAAGAATTCCAAAAAGCAAGCCTTGATTTTGCCATTTTATATAAGGGACATCCTTTTACTATGCCGTTGTATATAATGGGGCTTGAGCATCCATGGATTTTTGTTTCCACAGGGGGTCCTGGCACCAAAATCCAGCAAATATCAAGGGCCCACTGTACTGTCTATCTGTCTTTCTTTTATTGCAAAGTGGCCTTTAGAAAGTGGGAAACTGCTTAGGGGGCAAGGGGGTAACTCCTCTCCCAGACTCTCCTGCAAACCACCCCCCAACAAACCCAAATACCTCTATTTTCTTCTACAGTTCCTCTCAAAATGGTGACAGAATGTCATTTCCTGTCACCATTTTGAGAGGGACTGTAGAGGAAAATGGAGATACTTTCAGGTATTTCAGGAGTGACTGGATTAGACAGGGAGATGTAGGAAAACTTCTGCCCACCTTCCAGCAGAAGTGAATCCAGAACAGGGAATCATACAGAGAAACAGCAGGGCAGCCTCCTCTATGTTTGTTGTGTTTTAAGGTTCCTGGAAACTACTGTTATTACTAATTTATTGGGTTTATGGAGGCCCACTCATGGGAACTAGGATACGATTTAGAAATTGTTTTAAAGGTATGGGATCTATCTTGGGAAGATTCCAGCTTGGCATCGGTCCCTCTTTTCCCCAGGTATATGGGTGTGTGTATTTGTTCTTATTCCTTCAGGATAACAAAAGATGATGTGGAGGAAGAGATGGAGCAGAACCTGATCCAGGTGGACAGCATGTTGAGTAACCTGCGCAGCATGGCAGTGGACATGAGCAACGAAATTGACGTACAGAGCAAGCAGGTGGAGAACATTAAAGAAAAGGTGAGTGGTACACACAGTGGGATATAGGAGGAGTTAGGCTGTGTGCAGCAAAATATGTGTTATTTGCCAGAAAGTGGACTTTGATTTATGGCAACATTACGAATGAGAGCCATCTGTTGCCCTGCTCAGATCTTGCAAACTCAGGGCAGCCGTGGCTTCCTTGATTTAATCGATCCACGTAACATTATCTCATGATATGTTCAAAGCATGATAGCCTCAGTTTAGTCATCTTCACTTCTAGGGAGAGCTCAGGTCCGATCTGCTCTCGAACTCATTCGTTTTTTTTAGCAGTCCATGGTATCTTTAGATGTTTCCTCCAGCACATTTCAAATGACTTGATTTTCTTCCTGTTCGCTTTCACAACCATACAGAGAAATCGGAAATATTATGGCAAGGATGACTTTGGCAGATAATGGCCCATCAACCAACCATTAGCCAAACAGACACTAACAAGCCTTGCATTTCTATACCCAGAAACTAACCATTCAATTACACAAATTTACATATCCTCCCCAACAGGGTTCACAGCATATAAACTCCACACACCCACCTACCCAATCCATTCTCTGAGGATGCCAGCCACAGATGCAGGTGAAACATCAGGAATGTACTCTTCTAGAACATGGCCTCACAGCGTGGAAATCCTCCCACAAAAAATCCTATGGATGCCAGCCGTGAAAGCCTTGGACTTCACGACTTTGGCATCAATTGGTACAGAATCGAAATTCTTCATCCAAACTGGATCTGTAGCTAAAACCTTGACTTGGATTGCTCCTACTGCCCCGTATCGTATTAGCCTGTTAGAGTGTGTGGATCATATGATCCATGCCTGATCTTCTCCATGCCCCTAAACCTAAAAGGAAGATGGGGCAATTCGGGGGATTGGCAGGGACACATTTGCTTCCATGGGACTTTGGAGGGTTGCACCATCCATCTGTAACATAGTCTTCCTTGTTTCCTACTGTCTTCTGCCTTACCAAGTATTATTGTCTTTTCTAGTGAGCCGTGTCTTCTCACGACATGTCCAAAGTACGACAGCTTCAGCTTAGCCATCTTAGTTCTTGGTCTTTTTAGCAGTCTGAAGTATCCATAGAATACTCATCCAGCACTACATTTCAAAGGAGTTGATTTTCTTCCTGTCAGCTTTCTCTGTGGTTCCGGAACCCACCGCAGATAGCAAAAAACATGGATGGTAGAGTCTCATATTAATCAATGGGAGTGACAATTTTAAGTATGGGTGCTGCCATTTTGGGTATGGGTGCTGCCATTTTGGGTTTGGGCAGCACCATTTTAGGCAAGGGCACCACCATTTTAGGTATGCTGTGGATACAGAGGGCCCACCGTGCACTTCAGGATCTTGGCAAGATATAAATATCATAAGCAAGGGGATCTTGTAGCACCCTTGAGACTAATTGAGAGAAAGAAGTTGTAGCATAAGCTTTTGTAGACTTGGTCTACTTCCTCAGATGTATAGTTCACCGTGTTCCTTTTCTTCCCAGGCCATCGCCAATGTGATCAGCATCAACGAAGCCAACAACCAAACCACCAAGATGTTGAAGAAGGCCTGAATTGCCCTCCTGCCACCTTTTACTGCCTGACCCCACCTGGGCCTTGAAAATATTCACAACCCAGCTTCTTCCATCCCAACCCCAGAATGGACTGATTCAGACCAAGGCATTGGAAATCAAGTTTCCCATTTTGCAAACCATTTTTTTTTTTTAGAATGAGCATGCATGCTAGTTGGTTGCTAAAATGAGGACAACCAAAACACCCTGAGCTGCTTCCGAGGGCAGTCTTTTGATCAATCAAGGAGCGTTATCTAAAATGATTATTCCTTTTCCCAGTCATATGCATGGCAAATTTGTCTCCTATTTCCCATTGGGGTTTCTCTATACACCAGAATTTCCCCAACTTGGTGCCCTCCAGTTGCATTGATTTGCGAGCCCCATAAATCCTGCAGACAGCATGGATGCCTGTAGAAGTGACCCAATGGGTTGTGTAGAAAAAGGTTATACTGTCTTGTCCATGGAGTTATTTATACTTAAACCTAAACCCATTGAAACAAGTGGGGCTTAGATCAGTCAATGACTACACTGAATCTGATTGATTTCAGTTGGCCTGCTCAAAACGGAGCCTGAACAGAGCTTGGAATGTTACTTTTGAAAAGGAACTAGTTACTTTACATGTTATTCTGATTGCCCAACATATGTAATTGGTTACTTGTTACATTTTATGAGGTTCAGAAATGTATGTCACTGAGTTACTCATTGTTAAGAAGTTACCACTCCTGTTACTATTGTGACACTAGAAAATAGAGGAAAATGCTCTCTGGTTCCCCCACGTGGCCAGTTCAGATATTGCACAACAGGGAGACAAACTGTTCCTTTTCCACCAAAAAGTAGTGAATTACAGCCGTGGCTGTTATACGCAGAAAGGGAGTTCAGTTCCAGCTCATTCCCACAAAATGTAACTAGTTAACAAAGTAATCTCTTTGAAAAACAGATTGCTTCCTAGCTCTGGACCAGAACTAGGAATGGAGGAAGAGGAGGATGTGGGTGTTTCCTAGCTTTAATTCAAAACATGATTAAGCCCAGAGCCAACCTAATAATCTTACCATAGTTGTGTCTGTAGCTACTCTTGCTTTCATATTGGCTTGTGGAGTTCCACAAGGAAGCAGGAAATAAGCATGCCCCATCCAGTCGTATTCCAAGCACGTTCTATTTGGCCGGGAAGACAATTCCTCTATTTAAAAAAGCCCCCAAAGGGAGGGCAGAAATGATAACTCTTTGCTTTATTGACCCAAGAATTTTCTATCTTGTCCCTCTCTGCATATACTCAGAGCTCCAGAAAACTACAACTCCCAGGGTGCCCCAGCCAGCCTGGCTACTGGGGGATTCTGACGTTGTAGCCCTCAACAGTAACTTTCCCAAGCTCTGTACATCCTACACGTGTATACATACATGAAGAGGGGGAGTACCATAGCTCCATATAGGGATGGGATAGTAATTTGTCAGTTTCCTGACTGTGGTTGGGTTGGGGTTTCCAACCCCTCAAGAAACTTATGCTGGAAGGAAAATGGCACATTTAAGTTACTGCAACTTGGAAGGACTTTTTTTTTTTTGTTCCCAGCACAACATAAAACTGCACAGTTTTGAAAATTGCAAGAGTTTGAGAAACTGCGTAGGAGTTTGTGAAACTGTGCAGCTTTGCTGTAAAAACCTGTGCTCCGTGTCTTTTCATTCAATGCCTTTACCAGTGTGAATGTTGCACAAACCAAATGTTACGTAGCAGGAAAAGACGCTCGGGGTGACTAAAGCTGCAGCCTTTGCCAGTTTGAATGTTGTGTAATTTCCTCTCTGTGCAGAAAGCTGCGTAGTTTTGTTTCTGTGCTGAAAGCTGTGCCGTTTCTGAAAAACTATGCAGTTTCCCGGACAAGCTGTGCAACTTTTGGAGAAACGCTGTGAAGTTTCTCATTGTAAGCGGAGTGTGTGGGGAGGTATCCTGAATGTCCCAAAACTATGGAACAAAAAATTATTTCTCGACATCTGTTGGAAATTGGAAAAAATTGAGATTTACCACACCTAGCTCCATGGTAAAGCCATGCTGCTCTGTATGCAGGAGCTCCCAGTTTCATCTCCCAGTATTTCCAGTTAGCCAGCGATAGGAAAGCTCTTGCAGAGCTTCTGCCAGTCAGAGCAGCAAGTGCTGCCTAGATGGACTAACGGTCTGAATCAAACAGAAGGCAGTTCACAAATATACATGTATACATACACCTTGGGCCTGGCTTAAACACAACTTGTCACTGTGAATTTTTGACGTTCCTGTTTTTGTTGGTTACGACTTTTAAAATGTGCAGTGATTAAACAAGGTGTGCATTTTTAAAAGCGGCCTGCTTTTTAAAGCATGTGTGAATTTATTTATTTTTTGGACGGTTTATTTTGTGTCTTTAAACAGGTCTTGTACACTCATGTCAACTTGAAGGAAGGCTTCCTAAACATCTCAAGACTTGATTAATTTCCCCCTCTCCAGCATTTTATACTTTTCTTTTTTGCAACCCTCTAAAAAGGGGGAGAAGGTAGGATGAACTGGGGTATAAAAGAGGGGTGTCTATACTTCGAAATCACCCCTTTCCCCTTGCTTCATTCTCACTTGTTCTTCCTGGGTTGGGCAGCTCTGAAGAGTTCAAAGAGAGAGTAAGCAACACCTATGAAACAAAAATACAGAAAATGTTCCTTGTAATTTTCACTTACTTCCATTAATCCCTCCATCCACTCTCTATTTTGACATAGTAAATAAACTCCTTCCTGTTGGGGGCAGCAGTGGAGTAATCGGCAGAAATTAGTGGATAATTCATCACTCCGGACTCAGCGAACAAGAAGAAATCCATATCCCCCACCATTTCACAGATGAAAACTGGGAGATAATGGCCAAACAATATCAGAGCATGGTAAAAGTTGGACCAAGTTATTAATGAGGAAGAACACACAAGCTAGGGGATGCTGCAGCAGTTTGTTTTTGCCTGAGCTGACTGGGAAGGGCAAGACGTTGCCTCCTTTCCCCCTCCCTACATAGTGTGAATGGGCCCCTACAAGGGAGTAAGCCCATGCAACACAGGATTGTGTTATGAGCCACCATTTCAGGATGCGTTAAGGACAATTTTATGAACACATCACAACACTGCCTACGTTCTTAGCCCCCCCAGAACTCTGCCTACATTTTGAAAAAAAGGAAACTATTCTGAACAGGGAAAGCCAGCCTGCCTGTTGCCATTTCATTTGGTTTCGTTTCTCTGTTTGTCTCGCCTGAAAGAGAAGCAACGGGGGCTTCTATTTTTGATTTTTAGCATGAAAGCAATCTGGTATGTTGTTTGTTAAAAGAAAAAAAAAGAATATCTATTATACATGGGCCATATGCACACCAGTAGCAACTGGTGTCTACCATTTCAAAGGGGCAGTGAAACCATCCCGGGCTTTCACTAGCTTTAAAGGAGTTCTCCATGGTGCTGGAGCTATTGAGGGGCATGACCGTGGAGAGCTCCTTAAAAGCCTGAACAGGGCTAAATCCACACTACACAAATAATCCAGTTTGAAACTGGATTATTTGCCATGGCTCCTTCCTGTGCAATCCTGGGATTTGTAGTTTGGTGAGGCACCAGAACTCTTTGGCAGAGAAGGCTAAAGACCTTGTAAAACTACAAATCCCAAGATTCCATAGGAAGGAGCCATGGCAAATAAACCAGCTGGGATTATTTGTGCAGTGTGGATTTGGCCCAGGACTGTACCCACTGCTTCCCTGATAGAAGCGGCCACTGATATACACCATCACTCATTGAAATGACAACTCCAGAACTTTACTAATAATATAGAAGTATCCGTGAGTGTAATTTCTTGCTTTGGTTCTTTCTTTTCCTCATGTCCCATCCATATTAAAATACCCCACCACTTGCTTAATGCTGAAAGCAAAGCCAGAGAAATAAGACTTATCTACAGGCTTTCCAATAACTCAGGCTGTGGCAGAAGAGGCTTTTATAAAGGAGTGTGCATCATTCTACATGTATGAAGGAACTGCAATTATGATGGCAGGCAATTTTCCAGCCTATAAACAGAACTCGGTAACATTACGGTATTTTTGGGAGGACGACAACTTCCAGAATCCTCCAGGCAGCATGGCTATGGCTCAAGCTGGCTGAGGGATTTGGGTAGTTGGAATCCTAAAAAGTAAATATTTACGGGTTGCTCTGCCCTAACGTATCTGGCGCTCGTTCACACAACCCAATGATAGCGTTATGATTCCAATTTAACTTATCACAGCTCCATCCTATGGAATCCTGGGGTTTGTAGTCTGGTGAGGAACTGGAGCGCTCTGGCTTTGAATTCTAAATTATTGTTGCTGTTGTGTGCCTTCAAGTCATTTCTGACTTACGGCAACCCTAAGGCAAACCTATCACAGGGTTCTCTTGGCAAAATTACTTCAGAGGAAGGTTTGCCTTTGTCTTCCTCTTGAGGATGAGAGTCTGTGATTTGCTCAAAGTCACCCAGTGGGTTTCCATGGCCAAATAGGGATTTGAACCCTGGTCCCTGGAATCGGTGGCATCGGAATAGTGTGGAAACAGTAGTGTGGAAGGTTCCCTGACCTTTCTGTCTTCTCAAAGCAGTCTGGATGAGGAACAGATCAACTTACCAAATAAACTTAGCGTCATGGTGAAGCGATATAGCAGGACATCGCTGGTCCCTCCTTTGAGATGCACGGGAAGGCCATTGTCCTCCTAGGGAGAGGCAGGGAGGTCATGCCATCAGATTATACCAGTGGACATAACAACTGCCATTTGCCACTTTGGGGCATTTTTAATTTTTGAGGGGGCAGGGAAGGAAGGATGCTAGAGGGCATCCTTATAATAGCCTTGAGGGGGCACATCCAACTCACCCCTTCTGCCCCCCTGCATTTTAGAGGCACTTGTTCCTGAAATCACTTTGACCTGTAATACAGGAGCCGGCAAAGTGAGGCTCACTGGACTGCAAGTCCCATCTGCTCTTGCTAGTCTAGTCAGTAGTGCTGAATGCTGGGAATTCTAGTCCCACACTGCCATTCCCTTTTCCTTTGGTGTCATGTCATAATTAGATTGTAAGCCTGAAGAACTCAGAACATGGTAGCTCTGCCCATAATTGGCCCAGCCTCATCACACGCTTTCTCGCTGTGGGTTGTCTCCTGTAGGGCAGCCATGGCTCAATGGCACCTCTGCCGGGTGATGTTCCTAACGCTCCCTTCTGCGGCTTCCAGCTCAGCATTTCTCCTGCTCCAAAGAAAACCCAGACACAGAGCAATGGACTCAAACTACAGGAAAAAAGATTCCACCTAAACATTAGGAGGAACTTCCTGACTGTAAGAGCTATTCAGCAGTGGGATGTGCTGCCTGGGAGTGTAGTGGCATCTCCTCCTTTGGAGGCTGGATGGCCATCTGTCGGGAATGCTTTGATTGGGTGATCCTGCAGGGTAGGGGGTTGGACTAGATGGCCTTTGTGGTATCCTCCAACTCTATGATTCTATGATCATGTTTACTAATAGAACAATGTAATTGAATGGTTGGGTGGGATTGAATTACTCACCTGGAAGAGCTTCTGATATTCTGGGACTTTGTTTTTCAGCTGTCGGGTGGGGGTGGAGAGAACTTGGAGGGGCTTTATGCGGGAGGCCTAAAGAAGAAGACAAGAGGACACCTATAATGGAGGCTTGGGTTATTGCCCATTCTCTTTTGCAATATCTCCAAAGAGAAGCAAGGGAAGGCATCGCTCTTTGGCCACATATGACTCAGCTAGTTGAAAGAGGCCTCAAAGCAGAGAGGATACAACAAAAATAATGACTAAAGACAACATAGGGTAAAATCAAGATTTAAAACTAGATGCAGGGAATAAAGGATTACAATATATAAAAGCAAACCAAAATGAGCAACAGGATAAAAGTCCAGGCATACCTCAGTAAACAAAGTCTCTGACAAAGAAGCTTCTTTTTACTAAGCCTGTTTACACCTGTCCATTCCCCCTGTCCTTAACCTTTGTATAGCTGGATATTTTTTAGCAGCATCAGCACCAGTGAGAGGATGGTGAAGGAAGAGTGGACAAACAAAGGCTTTCTTGATCAGGTTGTAGCAACATGCCTGCAGCAAAAAGCGCTATAAAGCTTGATCTGGGAAAGAGAAGGATTCTGCTCTAGCCAATCCGACTGTAGCTGTGTGTGCCTGCCTACAAAAGGCCACGTAAACAGCAGCTGCCTCCAGAATCCCTTACTGAATATGTGTGACTAGCATAAGAAAGAGAAAAGAGAGATCCAATAAGCCTGCCTTACCAGTTACACCTACAATTTTTTTTTAAAGCATATGTCTGTAAGTTTGGCCACCAAAATCAAAATCATAAAGAAACTGGAGTGGTTGGAAACACTTTGAAGGCACACCACCACCACAGTTTCCCAATAAGAACCTAAGTACCCTGAAGACACCAGATCCCATCTGACCTTGCTATGATTCTGGATACCAGCGTTTGAATCCCTGCTCGGCCACGGAAACCCACCACACTCTCTCCGCCACACAGGAAGGCAATTACAAACCCCTTTTGAAGAAATATTGCCAAGAAAACCCTACGAGAGTTTCACCATAAGTCAGAGTCCACTTGAAGGCACATAACAACAAAATGCACCCCCCCCACTAAAAGACAGGAAGAGAAGCAATTCATTTGAACTGTGGTGGTGGAGGAGTCAGCGTGAGCCAGCATGATACAGTGGACTGAACGTTGGAGGACTCTGGAGACCAGGGTTCAAATCTCTGTTTGACCATGGAAACCTACTGGGTGACTTTGGACCAGTCCCACTCTCTCAGCCTCTAAGTCTTGGCAAGAAAATCCTAGAATAAGGTTGCCAGAAACCAGGGTTAAACTGAAGGCATATAATAAGAACAAAAATCAATCAACCAATCAACCAACCAATCAATCAATTAAGTGTGCCAGAGCAGGTGACAAGGATATCAGGGTTGTAGTAAATCACAAGCTGAATATGAGTCAGTCCAATGTTAGTGCACATTATTATGGGATATGTACCAGCTGATGCAATGCGGGCAAGTTCCCTTTCTATAGTGAATAAGGGGCATACAAATAATGTTGAGCTACCTTGCAGGGACATTGTGAATGTGAAGACAATTCAGACTGGCAAAGCTTTGCAACGATATTTCATCTTTATAAATTATAGTTAGCATCAAGCAGCTCAGGGAGGCAGATTGGATCTCACCAGCTGTGGGTATGGCCACTGTTTCAACTTCTGCTTCTCACAGAAGTCATGATCGAAAGCATGCATGTGCAACAGGCATTGTCCCACAGGGACCTAAAAGCACATGTGAAACCTGAAGGTGTTGATACACAAAAGCCACCATCTGTCTCTCCCTGCCCGCAAATCTGTAACCCTCAAAGTCTAGGCTAAACTCAAGATTTATTCCTGGTTCTCTAATTTTATATTTTCAACAGGTGCATTAGTGTCAATTTACTAACTGAATAAACCAGATTAAGTTGTAGATTTACAAAATTAGTCAGAATATTTTGCCTGGGTCTGATCCACTAACAACTAGCATGACCTGCTTCCTGACTTTTTAGGACATACATCACTTGATCCCTGAACTGCCCTGGATTCCTAGCACATGACTGTGAGAATCCAAAGCAAAAGCACTGCATTGGAAGTCACGTAAAACAAACATTACAGTTCTGACT
The DNA here is from genome assembly GCA_030847615.1 of Gambelia wislizenii. Taxonomy (NCBI): domain Eukaryota; kingdom Metazoa; phylum Chordata; class Lepidosauria; order Squamata; family Crotaphytidae; genus Gambelia; species Gambelia wislizenii. The sequence continues at coordinate 36,536,590 of JAUMIR010000010.1, forward strand.
GTAATGTTTGATGATCAATGATGGCATGCTCACAGTGGATAATCCATGTGCATGTGTGAACTGGAACCAAAGTTGTTTTCTTTATCCAGAGGTGCTGAATCTCAGTTTGTAGGTCCCAATATTTCATAATCTTTTCCTTCTGTCTTCAATTCTTCTCTCCACCTGGGTCTGCCACATCTATAATCCAAGCTTTCTTTTTCTCAACCACAATTGTATCTGGCTTATTATGTTCTAAATTTTTGTCAGTTTGAAGAGGATTTTTACATCACCTTTTCTAACAACTTTTTCAGGCCTATTGGTGGTGTTGTTGCAAGAAACAACCCAAAACTGGGACTTTTTTCTCGAAAGAAAATGGAGCCACAAAGGCTGTTGTGAAGTTCTGTCAAGGTCAAAGTGGAAAATACCAAATGCACCCCGAAATTTTAAAAATGTTGACCCTGCACTTGCAAGAAATGAGGGGAGCATGTTGATCGGTGAAACCTTGTGCCTGTTTTTTTCCTTCCACTCCTCACATATCTGACAAAGCGGGTTCTCACACATCTGGCAAAGTCCTCCTCAAGTCTTTGCAGCCATATATTTGTTAATTTGGAAAAAGGCACACTCTGGCACAGACTAAGCCCTCGAGATCCTTTCTGGTTTCATTTTGTTAGCTCTCAGCCTGCTAGCAAATGATTGATTAGGCCTCTCGCAGCTGCTCCACGGTGGGTGAATTAGAAATAAGCATGCGACACAGAGCAGCCACCCACACAAAACTGTCTTTGCAGACAATTATAATTAGCGTTTTCCTTCTACCAGGCACACACAGAAGGGAGGTGGAAGCAGGAAGGGGTCTTTACCAGGAGGGATCTCATTCTCTTTGGCCTGGTCCTTGCCCTCTTCTTCCTCGCCTGTCTCCTTCACTTGTTTGTCTCTGTTGCTGTTGACCTCCCTTACAAGGGCATTGCTGCGCCACCAGAGCATGGGGCGGGCAGTGGTGGTGGGTGGCGGTGGAAGCAGACTGGCTGTTCATTTTCTTGTCCGGCAGCCAGGAGTAAGGGCAGCAGATGAGTTCAAAACTCAAGACTCAAACGCAGAGACCGAAGGGGCAGATTAAAAGGTCCAGAGTAGAGAGAGTGCTGTGGTATCCTGGGAGCCAAGATGAGGGCATTGCCCTCCCAAATAAGAATTCTACCCCCTCAAATATTAATTGTCCCCAAATTTCTAACACTGCAGTAAACTTAATACATCAGTTGAGTATGTATAAATAAGAGTTTAGGCATCCAAAGAAAAGGTGCAGGCAAAATGATCCAGAGAATGTGAACCCAGCAAACAAGAGTTTCAGGCATGGGCGATTTCTGCAATGTTAGATATTTGGAGGGTGAAGGGAAATTTCATTGAAGGGCAGAACTCTTATTTTCTAAAGTCAGATTTAGAAAAGACACATTCTCTGGGGAAGAATGGCCCCTACTAGATGTCAAACAAGTTACTTCTTTTGATGGCAACTCAATTTCTCCGGTCAACATGGCCAGCAGGTCATGTTGACAGGAGGGTTCTGGGAGTTGTAGTCCAAAAGGTATATTTTCCAAACACTGCCCCAAACATGACAGAGGCTGCCCACCCTGATTTACAGAGCCAGTTTCCCAAAAGTGAACTGCCAGCCATTTCCACTGACATGGGCATGCCAGCCTAGGTGAACTCCTCATGCCATCTGGGCGCAAGTTGGTGGTAGTGATGATGGGGACCAGGCATCGTCCTGAGAGAGGCAGCCAGCCACTGACCTATACATGAGATTTCTACCTCCTCTCCATTCACCCTGATGAACAGTTCTGTGAAGCATGAAAATTTGCATACATCTAGGCCAGCCCGTGTTGGTTCCATTCATGTGATCATCCTAAGTAAGACCTGAGATTTCACTGTACCGTGCATAGTTGCAGTTGAGTGTTGGCTCATTTTGTCTCATCTTATACAGAAGTGAAACCTATTTCCTCGTTTTAACCCCCCTGTTTGGCTCTTTGAGGGAACGAGCAGTATCAAGTCAAGTAAGCCTGCTTCTGGTAAGACAAATCCAGGTTGTTACAACTTATAGAATTGTAATGATCGCTGGGAGATTCTTGGTGTTGTAGTACAAAAAAAGCAACTTATTGCTGAGATCTAGTTCAATATATAGTACAGGCAGGCAGTGGCTCTCTGGGGTTTCAGGCAAATCTTTGACTCAGTTCTACCTGGTGATTGCAAAGATTGAACCCGGGACCTTTATCTCGTAGGTATGATGAGGAAACTGCCTGCTCTGTGGTTCCTGTGTTTGCTCCACAATGGATTTTTGTGGTTGATTGTGCTAATCAGATGCGAGGAGCCGTGGCGGCAGTCGGTGGCCGTGCATTCTGGGTAAGCAGAGCATCACCCAACCTGGGCCAAGAGATGCTAAACAGAAAACAGGGGTGGGACAGATCTGTTCACTTTTTGCCCCTTGCTTCATAGGTATTGCCCTTGGGAGTGCATGGTTTTTGTCCAGATGTGGCCAGCCTCGTTCTGTGTGGTAAGTTGCAGATTTCTAATCTAGAGTCCTTCCCTTCTGAACGTTTACACTTCCTAGAAATTACCCCTCTGGACACACCTGTTGAAAAGCAAGCCTGAAGTTAAGGGAAAGGAATACGGAGAATTGTGTAATGAGCAAAACCAAGAGGGCAGAGGGAGAGATGAGAGTGGATGGGGTGAAGGCAAAGCCATTTAGCTATTTAGTAGGTGCCAGTCCAATGGCCTGCTGGGTGTTGTACAAAAGACAGAAGCTAAATGGTCCAATTTATAACGTATTTATTCATTCATTCAATCCACCTCCTCTCTGCCATCATGGAACTCAAGATGAAATACAAGAGTCAGATGGCAGTCTCATCCTGCATAATGTAGGGTTATCTCATACAACAAGGCTTTCTCAGTGGTGGCTTTCTGGGTCATGGAACTCTTTTTCATTAGATATCCAGTTGTCTATGAAGTAAGCTGAGGATAAAGGGGGAAGAGAAGAGAGAAGCCAGGACATTTTAAAAGCAGCTTGAAAAGTGGGAATGAGAGAGGATTAATCGGAACTACCCTAATATCCTTACCCTCATCAAACTCACGGGGCATGACACCTACCAAACTAGGAAAACCAGAGTGTATGTTATTGAATTAATATCCCAACATGGAAACCAATGTCCCCACTTCCATTTTATGGTGGATTAGAACCCCCCCTCCCCAGGGTGAAGTTTGGGGGGTTTGTGGTGGTGAATGAGGCCCAAATGGGTGCTGGGGCCACACAGAACCCATGGGCCACAATTTCTACACCCCTGGGATCAGAGATTGATGAGCTGTCTTTGGATTGAGGCGAAGCATAGTGGAAATGCAGAGTTTATGGCTGCTTAGGAGAAAGAAAGACTTTTGCATGGACTAAAAGCTAATATTATATCCTCCTTTTGTGTCTTGTGTGGAGGCTCTACCAACCAGGTTTGAGTGCATCATACCAAAGAATGCAAACAACTGGACCATCCATGGATTATGGTGAGGCAACCCCATTCAGACTGAGAGAGATGTGAACCTGTTTCAGGTCTGGCTACGCCTGTCAGGGGACTTTGGGAGCTGTAGTTTTCCCAAGCTCTCTCCTCCCAACCACAAAAACCAAGGAAACACTGGGAGGAGTAGCTCTGAGAAGGGAAAGGTATTCCTATGAAGGGGCATTTCATACCATTTAAAGTGTGAGAGAGTTAGTGTGGTGTAGCAGTTTGAATGTTCAGCTAGGACACTGGGAGACCAGGGTTCAAATCGTCGCTTGGCTATGGAAACCCACTAGGTGACACTTTGGGCAAGTCACACTCTCTCAGCCTCAGAGGAAACAGCAAACCCCTCTGGAAACCCCCTTGATAAATCCACCTACTTGTCACCATAAGTCAGAAATGACTTGAAGGCACATAACAAATATAAGTGGCTCCCTATAAGTTTTCTTCACCTACCTGCCTGCCTTTTGCCTTAAATCCACAGGCCCATTGATGTCGCAGAGTGTTGTCATTATTGGTACCTCTTTCCCTCTGACCTGACGGTAGGTTAAAAAATTTATTATGTAAAATGCCACCCAGAGACCTTGAGGAAAGGGGAATAATTCTACAATTCCCAGAGCATAAAACATTACTTTTTCCACCTGTTGGAACGGGGCATTCAGAGCAGTGTAAGCAGTGCAACACGATCTACACTGCGGGGAAGGCAACTAAGCAACCACATTCGCCTCCCGCCAGGAAATCTTGGAGGGACATCCTCCCCAGCAAAAATAGAAAATAATTTTTGTCCCAAAATATTCCCAAGCACCCTCCAGTGCAGGGCAACAGTGGAAAACTAGGGGTCTGCATTAGGCCTCCAGGGGCCCTTGGAGGGCCACACCTGGTCCTGTGAATAAATATATAAATAAACATGTATCCCCAAACACCCTCTATGGAACATTTTGACCCCTGGGGGCCATGAAACTACCCTGGGGCCCACATGTGGTCCACAAGCCACACTTTGTCAACCTCTGCTCTAGTTGGGTTTTTTGGGAGGGGACATTCTCACCATTTGTTGGGTCTTCTTGAGGAGGTCCCTTCCTGTTGCATTAAAAAAAGAGGAAGCCACTTCTGGTTTTAGAAAAAAGGCCCCTCCTGCACCTAAAATGGGCCCCAAAAACAGAGTGAAAAAATACTGTGGTGCTCCCTAGAGGGTATTTGGGGCTAAACATGGTGAGGGCATTGGCCCCTAGAGGCCCATATGTGGTCCATGGACTGCACTTGGTCCACCCCAATTTACGTGCAGTGCGTAGCCTCTTTGTTAGTCTGAAGTACAGACCCTTTTGACCTAAGAGAAACAGAAGCCCTGGTGATGACAAGTGTGTCTAACCTGGCTGTTTTCCTTCCTGCAGGATCTGATGACTGAACTGAACTGGCACTGGCCAAGCTTCCTTAATCTGAGCAACTTCCAGTTCTGGTAATGCAGCAGAGACAAAAGGAGTGGGTAACAAGATTGGGGGTGCCAATGGGGAATGGTAGGGATGCAAGCTGTAAGGCAGAGAGAAGGGGGATTTCCATTCTGAAAGACTGCACAGTTGATGCATTTAACAGGGTGGCTTTAGTTTTCAAGGCATGGCTGACTCTCCTTTCAACCCCACAGCATAGTACAGGTATCCCGTATTTATGGGGGATATGTTCCAAGGCATCTCCCTCCTGCCCGCCATGGATACCTGAAACCGTGGATAATGGGGAAATCCTATTATTTTCAATAAGATGAACACCAGAAGCTGACCACATAATCACACTGGAGGACCTAGAAATGCTAGAGAGAATGTATTTTTTTGGATGTGGATAAGTGAAACCATGGATAACAAATCCATGGATATGGGGGCTGACCTGTAATGCATTCTGCCTCTCAGTTGGGGGGCCAGATGGGGCAGAAAGATGTCGTGAGATCAGTTGAGAGTTGTGTTTGTTCTCTCTCCTTCCCTAGGGAGAAAGAATGGAAGAAACATGGGACTTGTGCCGGCTGCGTCGAAATGCTGAACTCTCCCAACAAATACTTCAGAGCTGCCCTCTCCCTGCGCAGTAAATATAATATTGACCGGTGAGCCATGAAGCCCAACTCCCCAGTGAAGTAGCCATGCTGATGTGATCTACAGCCCAGCTTGATAAAGTCAGGCAAAGTTTGGATCACAATGAATACATGCAGCAAACATTATACATTCTAAAGCAGTGGTACTCAAAGTGGTGGTCCCTGGACCAGGGTGGGTTTCTGAGCCATTGGTGCTGGTCCACAGCAAGTTGCTAAGAAAGAAAGGAATAGTTCTCACTAATGGGCACAAGAGAGCAGGCATGGTATAGTGGCTTGAGTGTTGGACTAGAACTGCAAGAGATCAGGGTTTGAATCCCCACTCAGCCATGGAAACCTTGGGCAAGTAACACACGCACTCTCACTCTCTGCCATAAAGGAAGGCAATGGCAACCCCACCTCTTGGACAAATCTTGCCAAAAAGACCTTGTGTATGTTTGCCTTAGGGTCACCGTAAATCAGAAACAACTTGAAGGTACACAACAACAAATGAGCACAAATATGGTAGTGATGCCCAGCACATTAGAAAAGCAAGATTGCTGGTCCCCTACATCAAATAGCCTGGGAAGCATTGTTCAAAAGGATGTTGTATCTAAGTTAGATGTAAGCAAACTGGTGCTCTCCAGAATATTTGGGACTACAACTCCCACAATCCCTGAACATTGGCCCATATTGTATGGGGCTTATGGAAGTTTGTAGCTGGAGACATCTTCAGAGATCACCAAGGTCAGAATCCTGTTTTGACACTGTGTGTGTGTGTGAGCACACATACACACACTCAAATCCCCTGTCAACTTATGGCAATCACACTAATGTGACTGGGTTGTCTTAGTCAAGAAAAACATCAGAGGTGGTTTGCTTCCAAAGAAATATAGCCTGGTTTTCCTTGGCAGTCCCCCTTCCAAGAACTAACCAGGCCTGATTCTGCTTAGCTGCTAAGATTAGATTAGAGCTGGTATCCTCAGGGTAGTTAGGCCCTTGTTGGGACACTACACTTGTGTAAATATAATTGGGCAAACAGTTGTGTGTTCTCAGAGGTTGTGTAAGTGTGGCCCCTAGTCATTCTTCAAGTACATACACACACATCCATTTGTCCCAACTTGGTGCATGGAATGGTGCATTGAGTAAGCTCGAAGCTGTGATGCTCCTGGTACAATCCAATGCTCCTCTGTGCAGCAGAGCAGCTACACTGGCATATATTTATGTAAAAATTAATAAGATTTTGCTCCAGGGTCCTAGTGCTGGCTGTCCCAGGGTTTTTAGACCATGAATCTCACAGAATCAAAGTGGGTACAACCCTCAGGGTTTTGCTATATGAAGGTGATACAGACCAGACCACCTCTGTCACAATATGGCCCTGCAATCTCCCCCACTTTTCAATCCAGCTTGATATGGTCAGGAATGGAGTGTATTTACTCACTTTAATACAAATGCTTGCTCTCTTATTTTCACAAGTCTAGAGGCTCTGAGCCCCCAAAATAAAAGTGGGTGCAGGGGCTGCATTTACATGCTCCAGGCCTAAGCAGAGTCTAACGTAAATGTCCACCTTGTTCTTGCCTTTCTTCTGGCTACTAACTATTGTACATTCCGGGGTTTGTTTTGTTTTTTTAAACACAGGGCCTTCCAAAGAGCTGCTATTGTCCCATCCTGCCAGTGGAGCTACCAGGTACATTCAGCAATGTCACATCCTTCAGTTGTCCTGATTTGGGACAGGAACTGTCCCAATTAATCCTCTGTCATCCCACCTTTTCAGCTGCTTTTAAAATGTCCCTGTTTTGCTCTCCTCCTTTCACTTTGACCCCATTTTACTTCAACTGCTGTAAACTGAGTTCAAAGGGCAAAAAGTCATTTCCCCACCATTAACTCCGTGAAGAGGAGGCAGAATCTTGCTCTTCCCAGTAAGCTCAGGCAAAAGCAAACTGATGCACCCTGTGCTAGCTTGTGTGTTCTTCTTCATGAATTACGTTTGCCATCTTGACCACTCTCTGATGTCGCTTGGCCACGTGTCCCAGTATTTATCTGTAAAATGTTGGAGGGTATACGACATAAAGGATACCACATTCTTTTGGGACTTTGACGATAGGCAAGGTTCCTTTGGTGGGAGCTGTTGTGGACTACCATCTACCACATCTGATCCATGGCACATTGTCCTCTTGGTCCAATCCAGGTATAACTTGATGCTCCAAGTGTGATTACTGGTCTAGTCTGCATCTAAGCCCAGACTTAGATTTTCCTTGGGGGGTTTTCCAGGCTGTGAGGCTGTGTTCTGGAAGAGTTTATTTCTGGTGTTTCGCCTGCATCTGTGGCGAAACCTCAGAAATAACACGGCCTCACAGTCCAGAAAAAAAACAAGGAAAATCTGTGGATGCCGGCCGTGAAAGCCTTCAGCTTCACATTAAGTCCAGACTATCTGACCAGACTATTTGACAGATCGTATCTCCCAAGATGAGCTTGTTTGGCCCCTGAGATCCATAGGAGAGACCCTTCTCGCAGTCCCACCCCCTTCACAAGTATGGCTGGGGGGAACACGAGAGAGGTCCTCTTTGGTGGCTGCCCCTAGATTTTGGAATTCCCTCCCTAGGGAGGCTAGAACGGGGCCTTCCTCGCTGTCCTTCCATTGCAGGCAAAAACTTTTTTATTCAGACAGACTTTTGGAATGGAAGGCTTTTAACAAAGGGCTATCTATAAGTGCTACATTGTTTTAAACTGTATTATGTAACTTTAAAAATCTTTTTTGGATTGTATGTTTATGTAAGGTTAACAGTTTAATTTCGTTTCAATGTTGATTCTTTGTATGTTTTTAATTGTAATATTTTTAATGTGGAAGTTGCCTTGTGTTCCAATCCCAGGAAGCAGGGTGTAAATAAAGTTAATAATAATAATAAAAACAACAGTACACTGTTAATTCTTTCTGTACTGTTATTTATTTCCTCAGCTCAGCTCCTTCCAGGCAACATTGCAGCCCGTCCTGGGAAACCAATATGAACTGCAGTGTGTGACTGACATCCAGGTAGGTTACCCCTCTTTCCCTGAGAAAATGCCCCCCCCTCTTATAAGCCCATGCATTCCTTGAGTTTATCTGGGAGGGTCATGCTGGTGATGCTATACATTCCTGAGGTCCATGTCCCAGCTGTTCGGAGCAAAGCCTCTTATGTCGTGTGGCATCCATCACCATAATCTTTAAAATTATACCTCCACCTTCTCCTCAAAATTAAGACTGAAGCTGACTACACAAAATACTCTTCCCTGTGAAATGTGACATGCTCCAACAATTTATATTTTGGGGTGGCAATCAGCCAGCTGTCTAGAGGCTGTTGGATTCAGGTCCCAGCATTCCCAGCCAACCAGGATGATGATGATGAATGCCACAAGTTGGAAATAACTTGAAGGCATACAAAAATGTGTTATGTTATTTGTTCCTATTCCTTGCCTCGATCCACAGGGAGAAGCAAGTAAGAAATAAATACAGTGGGACCCCCGTATTTGCGGGGATTGGTTTCCAGTTTTACCATGGATACTGGAAACCGTGGATAGCAGTGAACCCTATTAAAATAAAGGACTTCTGGGAAAACATACCATAGAGTTCTATTGGAGGACCTAAAAGATACCTAGAGAGGATGACTGCCTAGGCATTTTCCAGTGCAATTCTATGGTACATGTCTCATATTTTGTGTCCTGTGGATAATTGAAACTGAGGATATTGGTTTTGCAGATATAGGGATCTGACCATAATGATGATGATCATAATAATTTGCAAGTCTAGCCTGCAACCTATTTCATGGACAATGTAAATATGGTTGTCTTATTTCTGTGTAGTATAAATATTATTGGCTTTTTGTTTGTCATAAACCACTTTGAAATCAAACAAGTTTACATTATCCCCAAATAATTAAAGTAAAATAATTCCTTTCTAAGCTCCCATCTGGTAGCCTCACTTCTTAAACCTTTCTTTTCTCTTCGTTGCAGGGACGACAAATCTTGGTGCAAATAAAAGTTTCACTTTACACCAATTTCTCTACGGGCTGTATTGAAAGCACCTCCATTGATGGCTCTCCATACAAACCCTGCCAAGCAGAGAGGAGAATTTTTTATTTTCCTCCCAACCAGGAAAATCCCCGCAATCCTTGCCCCTGATTTGAGGCAATGGAAAAGTAAACCCTGAGAGAACAGAGAAGCTACAAGGAGCCAAAATAAAACAGAAAATAAATCTCAGTTTTTGTGTTTTGTTTCACTGATCATGTTATTTGGGGTGGGGGTTATTCTGAGAGTTTTTGTCCAAAAAAGTAATACAGTCAGAGCCTTGTATCAGTGGAACCAATATCCACGGTTTCAGTTATCCACAGTTGAAAAAATAGGGACACATACCATAGAGTCATGCTGGAAAATGCCTAGAGAGGTATCCGCTCTAGGCATCTTCTAGGTCAGTGATGGACAACCTTTTGAGCTTGGTGTGTCAAACTTTGCCAAAAAACTGAGCATAACTCGGGTGGTGTGTCACTTTGAGGAAAAAACTTTAGGGAGGCGGGGCGGGTGGGTGGGTGGGTGGAGGAAAGTGGCAACCGGGGTTTCAAAGCCCCGATCACCACTTTAGGGAGGGTGGGAGGGGGGAGGAAAGTGGCGACCAGAGCCCCGATCACCACTTTAGGGAGGTGGGGGAGTGGAGGAAAGTGGCAACTGGGGCTTCGAAGCCCCGATCGCCACTTTAGGGAGGGTGTGTGTGTGTGTGAAACATCCTTCTCGGCATGTGCCTCAGTGGCCACGTGTCATCAAAAATGGCTACGTGTGTCAGTGCTGACACGCGTGTCATAGGTTCGCCATCACTGTTCTAGGTCCTATGGTGTGTCCTAGAGTCCTATGGTACTCTATGGTGTGTTTTTACTGGAAGTCCATTACCACTGTCATCCACGGTTTCTGGTATATACGGTAAATCCAGAAACTGACTCCCCCACTAGATATAGGGGCCTGACTATATTTCTGTCTTGCTCCAGGTGTAGTTATAGTCTTCCCCTGAGGTTCTTTTGGTGTTGGACGCTGACACACATTACTGCTATTGAATAAGCTCTATTGATGATACATAGATGCAGCATCCCCTCAACAGCCAATGGTAGAATTGGGCCCGCAAAGAAATTCTACCTGGTCTTATCCCTTTGGCTAGCAAACAAATTAAATCCCTATAGCTGGACACATAGGGCACCTAGATTGGGGCGCACTCCCTCCTAGGCCAAGACAAATGGAAAATGGAAGTTTATCTAGTGCAGAAATGAATAAAGAAAACCAAAGTACACAAGCGTGACTCATCTTTGTACAATAGCTATGAGAACCGTGCAAGCAGGTTAGCAACAAAGAAAACTTTCCTCACCAAGCCTTCATATCTTCTCCCAGCTTCATCCTGCAAAGCAAAAGCAAAAAGTATTCAGCAAGTTCAATAATATATAAGTTAACTCTTTAATGCCACTGGGCAGCTTTTAATGTTTGGCTATAGTTCTAACAAAGACGACAAAAGGCATCTGCTTGGCAGCAGAAGGCCAGCTTACGACAATTTCCGAGTTCTGCTTTACAGTCAGCCAATTGTGGGCACCACCATTCAAAAAGGATATTGACAAGCTGGAACGTATCCAGAGGAGGGTGACCAAAATGGTGGGAAATCTGGAAGCTATGCCCTATGAGGAGCTGGGTATGTTTAGCCTGGGGAAGAGAAGATGAAGAGGTGACATGATAGCCACGTTTAAATATTGGAAGGGATGTCATACTGAGGATGGAGCAAGCTTGCTTTCTGCTGCTCCAGAGTCTAGGACATGGAGCCATGGGTTCAAACTACAGGAAAAGCGATTCTGTCTAAACATTAGGAGGAACTTCCTGAGAGTAAAAGCTGTTTGGCAGTGGAATATGTTGCTGCCTGGGAGTGTGGTGGAGGCTCCTTCTTTGGAGGTTTTTAAACAGAGACTGGATGGCCATCTGACAAGAATGCTTGGATTGAGTGTTCCTGCATGGCAGGGGGTTGGACTAGATGGCCCTTGTGGTCTCTCCCAATTCTAAGTGATTGAAGACACACAACAAGTGATACATCTTGGCAGATTTTGTGTGTCTGTGGGAGATGTTACGAGCTGATGATTGGGATTTTGGGAAATCTCTAATACATAGGGTCACCATAAACATACCTTCTCGCTGTCCCGATCTGGCAGAGGCAGTCTCAATTATTCCTCCATTGTCGCAAGAACAAGAAAAAATAACAAATCATATGTATTTGCAAACCTATAAAATGGCATCCACACTAGAGAAATAATACAGGCTGAAACTGGATTATTTGCATGGCTCCTTCCTAAAGAACCTTGGGATTTGTACTTGGTGAGGCACCAGCACTCCTTGTCAGAGAAGGCTAAAGACCTTGTAAAACTGCTAATCCCAGGATTCCATAGGAAGGAGCTATGCAAATACTCCAGTTTCAAACTGGATTATTTCTGTCCTGTGGATTCTGCTAAATAAGCAAGGCACACAGCAACAAGAGGCAGTACAAAAAAAGTTGCCATTGTTATTTCACAAAGGCAAGGAAGAAGCAAGCCAGATTTAAACAGACATCTCTTTCCAAACCCTGGGATAGATAGTTCACCCCTCCCCCTTGAGGATCCCAGACTTGGAGTTTGGGAAAGTTACTTTGGTGGACTACAGCTCCCAAAAAACCCCAGTCAGTCTCACCATTGGATCCAAACTTTAACCCTCCTCTAATATAATACAGACCCTTTGAAATCACTCAAAGGATCCCCAAACTGGTGGAAACACTTGCAGGAGGGGAGGAGCCTCTCATAGGGGCAGGATCGAGTGGCTCTCTTATCTGATTGGTCCCCCTGTCTTCTTTTTCCTCTCTTCCCCTAGCCTGATTGGTTAGCAAGTGAAGCAACGATGGATTCGCAAAACCAGTAATTCTTTTATTTTTCCAGTTCTGGGGAAGCTGCTAGAAAACTGTGACTTAGGGGCAGGAATCTTTTAAGGGGTGCCATTGTGTGCTGTTTTTCTTTTTACTATAGGAAGGGGGGCGTTTGTAAAAAAGCAACCCCAGTTTAGCACTGCCATTTGCTCAGGTGCAAACCAATTTTTGCAAACTCTTCCCCCAATCCCAAAATCTCCCCCTAATCTTTACTGAACTCTTTCCAAAACAGGTCTTGCAATGCATTTTTTTTAATTTTTATTTTTGGCATGCAATTCTTTTGCCACCCTATATAGCCCAACTGAGACCCACGGAGCTTCTCTTGCCCCATTTGCAAGGAAATGTAAATTATATTTATTATTTAACTTATTTAATTTATTGCAAAAATTTCCAGCTGCTTCCTTGCTCTCTCATTTTGGGGAGAATAAAATCCTCCTATATATTCTTTTCCATTGCATCCTCTTCCTCCCTCACCTCTCTTTGCTTGGCAGCCCGAGAATAGTACTATAATTTTAGTATTTTTCATTTAAGTATTTTTAATTGAATGGCCTTCTACCATGGCCTGCCAGTCTTCTTTCTTAAAGCATCCCAGTCCTGCTTCTTCCTCTATTTTAATTCTTCCTTTCCCTTCACACAGCCCCCAAAGCATTTTAAAATTTTGAAACAAAATTTTTAAAAATTGATTTTTTTTAATGGTGGAAGAGGGGTAGGGGAAGAGAGGGATTTTTTAAAAATGTTCATTGTCATGTTTTTAACTTGAAAATGGTTTGATTCATTTTATTTTTAAAGTTAGATTTATTATGTGATTTTAACTTTGACTGTTTTTTAAAGCATGTATGGTGTTTTAGAATGATGTTGTGAGCTGCCTTGAGTCCCATTGGTGAGAGAAAGGCAGAATAGAAATTATTATATTTATTATTTAATAAATATAATTATTACTTATTAAATAATACATATAATAATAATTTCTAGTATTTATTTATTATTATTTAATAATAATAAATTCCTCACAGATTGTAACCCCCCCTCCTCTTTTTGGGACACCTTCAAAAAAGACCTATTACTGATGGCCTTTTCTTAATTAACTCTAATGAATGGGGAGAGAGCGTGATTATGAGGACTGAAAATGGAGGCTGTAACAAGGGGTCTCTAATGGAGATTTAAGGGAATTAATTAAGGAAGGGAGCTTCTGGAGCTGGGGAGGATTTTTTAGAGCGAGGGAAATTTTTGTCGGTCAAAAGTGTTGTGTAGGTTCACTTTTTTATATATAATTTATTTTTATACACATAGAAATCCAAAGACAAGTACTGTATAAGTAAACCAGCTAGAAACAAAGCAACGACAACAACGAAAAGACATTTCAGTATTAAAATACATCACAGACATATAAAGACATTGATACTCCCTCCTAGGTATTTTTCTAGTTGAATTTGATTAACGTACATTTTATATTTAGCTTCTGACGAAATGTGAATAATAGAGAAAAATGAAATATATATATATATATATATATATATATACAGTTGTCCCTCCACATTCACGGATTTGGCATTCACGGATTTAAGTATTCACGGCTTGGAAATATTCTTTAAAAAATGATAATTCAAAAAGCAAACCTTGATTTTGCCATCTTATTTAAGGGACACCATTTTGCTATGCCATTGCATATAATGGGACTTGAGTAGTCACGGATTTGGGGTATTCACGGGGAGTCCTGGAACCAAACCCCAGCGAATGTGAAGGGACAAATATATATATATATATATATATATATATATATAAAATTAATACTGGAAAAAAAGAAAATACAATGCTTCTAAGCTTCTGTTGCTTAATAATAAACTTTAACTCTCTATATTAAGGTTATGTAAAACTTTGGAGTTTGGATTTAATGATTGTGTGGGTTCACTTCTGAGGGGAAAATCTCCTGAGAGAGGTGGCCTGTGGGGGAGAATTGTGAGGGGGCTTTTTTTTCCCCCTGAGGGGAGTCTTTTGGCGGGAATTTCTGTCTGGAAAGGTTGTGGAGTCATGAGCTTCATTGCCTCTTAATATTGTGACATTTAATAAAAGTAAACGGACTTCTTGTTCTTGGAATTACTTGCCTAAGGTTGCAGTTGTATTTGGGGTCAGCTGTACTGAGTTTACTGGGGTTTACTTCTGAGTAGACATAGGATTCACTGTACATGTGTGAATTTTCAGAATTTCAGAAAAAATTAATAGGACGCTTAACTGCAGGACGCAAACTACGGTACTTCAGGATTAGAGAGATAAATATCTCTTGTGATTGTATTTAAATAACAGTCTTGTCTATTTATATATACATTCTTTGTTTTAATATAACATTAAGCCTCCTTTTTTGTGGCTAATAGAGACAGTTTATCTTGAATAGTATTTTATCTTTTTAGCTGTACAGTGGTCCCTTGGTATTCATGGGGTTTGGTTCCAGGACCTCCCATGGATATTTTTGTTTATTTATTTATTTATTTATACCCCACTCTTCAGCCACAAGGTTATCAGAGCAGCTTACAAAGTGTTTTAAGTAATAGCAATTTACACACCTACACTGCATTAAGCAGTTTCCAATGTGTGGATTGGAATCCGTGGATGCTCAAGTCCCATTATATGCAATGGCATATTAAAATGGTGTCCCATATGTAAAATGACAAAACCAAGGTTTGTTTTTCGGAATATTTTAATTCCAAAGCCAAGCTTTCAAGCCATGGATGGTTGAATCTGTGGATGCAGAATCTGTGGATAGGGAGGGCTGACTGTAGTTTTATATCACTTTAATTTTGTCAAAAATATATTTTTAGATGTATTATGTTTTTAAATTGTAAGCCGCCTGGAGTCCCAATTTTGAGAGAAAGGCAGGATACAAATAAATATAGTAATACAGTAATAATTTTTGCTGTTGTGTGCCTTCAAGTCATTTCTGACTTACGGCAACTCCATCATGGGGGTTTCTTGGCAGAAATTGTTCAGAGGGGGTTTGTCCTTGCCTTCTGCTGAGGCTGAGAGAGTGGGACTTGTCCAAGGTCACCCAGTAGGTTTCCATGGCGAAGAAAGGATTTGAACCCTGGTCTCCCAATGTCCTAACAGAACACTCACACCACTACACCACACTGGCTCTCAATAATAAGAATATTTAAATGTAATTTTTCCTCCCCCCCCCACCCCCAGAAAAATGTTGAAGAAAGAAGATGAGGCAAAAAAGAGTTGCCAGAAACCCAAACTGGCAGCATTGTTTCAGAAAGCTCAGCCTCAGACCGCTTGGAGAGAAGAGCTTCAGCCCCAGCTTTCAGAAGGATCTCTTTCTTCTGCAGGTGTTGAGCAAGGAAAGGGTAGGTGTTAGTGCATGTGACGCTGCCGCCTTGAATCCCATCTTAGGTGAACGCTGGGAGATAAATCCAATAAATAAAATAAATGCACTTGGTTTGCCAGGAGAGGACTATCTCAGACCTTGAGATTTCAGGGCCAAAACTCAAGACCTAGAGGCTTACTGCACGTTGAAGTAAAACAGTGCAGCAGGAAGGTTCCATCTTCCGTACTACCTTACTGCACAGTGTTGTTGTTCTTCTGGTGTTCTGGTCCCATTGGAGACTGATGTAAAACCATGTTTTTTTGCTAACAGGTTTTTCTGGTTAGCAAAAAGAGGTAGTTTTACCTCAGTCTCCCGTGGGACCGGAATGAAAGAACAATGACATCATGCTGTAAGGCAGTATGGAAGACAGAACCTTCCTGCTGCACTGTCGTTTTACTTAGGCATGTGGTAAGCCTCCAAGGGTTGCCCCATGTGATATCACAGGAAATGTGGGCTGGTGATGTTACAAGGAGGGTGATGTTACAAAAAGAAGGAGGTGGGCTAAACAGCCTTTAAGCTGTCAAGCCTTCCAGGACCCCCTGTGAGGCCATCGCGGACCCCTGGGGGTCCACATACCACAGGTGAAGAACCATTGGTATAAAGTGTATATGAAACATAAATGAATTTCATGTTTAGATTTGGGTCTTATCGCTAAGATGTCTCATTATCTCATCCATGCTTTTACATGTGATGCAGAAATGGAAAGAAACTTATTTTTATTTATCGGCATGTGGACTTAAGACCTACATTTTCCAATTTGTACTTGACCAAGGATATTTCAGGGCAGCTAACAGTGTAAATACAAGAGAGTGTAAAAGCAACTTATATAAATACAGCCATAAAATAATAAATGCCACTGTCCAGCAATAAAAAGAACAGATGAAATAAATATATGGGGGGGGGGACTCAATAGTAGGTGTAACACTGATGTCAAGTTTAACACAGAAAGCCAGGACAAAAACCTGTCACCCTCCCAACTGTCTTTCTACAAACAAGCCAAGACCTTTCTGTTTCAATAGACCCTTGAGGACTGATTGTTTAGGCAGGATGGGCCTCGTACATTGTGCTGTGTTTTCCATTTGTTATTTTTGTTGTGTGTTTTTTTATGGTTTGTTTTTAACCTGGTTTAAAATTTTTTGACCGTTTGACCACTTTTTAACATTTGTATTTTGTGATTTTTTTTTAACTGTGTTTTTTAAAGATCTGTTTTGTAAGCCACCTTGAGTGCCGAGCTGAGGAGCAGGTAGGAAATAAATAAATAGAACAACAACAACAACAACATCCAGACTCATGGGGGAGCAGGAAGCTCTCTCGATTTTGTGGGTAACAACAAGGTGTTTGCATTATTTTGTGACCTGTATTTACCTTTTGCTTCTCTGCCTTTCTCCCTGCTTTTCCACCAACTTTCTTACTACAGTTTCTCTTTGGCCTTCTGCTTCTTGTAAGAAGCTGCTTCTAGATGGATGGGATCAGCCAGCAGATAATGCCTGTAATAACCAAACAGAGAAATACCAAGATAAAAGTGAGTCTTGCGGAAACCGCAGATCTTCTCTTGGGTCACCGTTTCCTGTTTCTACCTACTAGACTCTTACTCCCATTCCACGAAGTGGGGAAAAGAAGAAATGAGCTATGAATTCAGGAGCACATGTGCTGATCCATAAGCCATTGGCTGCTGGTCCCTGGGCTGAGTTTCCAGGAAATTTTAAAAACTGTAGCCAAGAGACACACTAGACCAGTGATGGGCAACCTTTTGAGCTTGGTGTGTCAAACTTCGCCAAAAAACTGAGCATAATTTGGGTGGTGTGTCGCTTTGAGGAAAACACATTATTTCACGATATTTATAGTTTAAATAACATAAATGTATAATTGTTATATATAATTGTATTTAATAAATCAAAAATTAATTATTTAACTTACCTGCTTAGTGACTTCTTTGTTCCCGGGTTCCCGGCTTAACCGGAAGTCCCAGAACTAGACGCTCTGTGCCAGACTTCTGTTGTTTTGGCGTACATACCTCCGGCACAGAGTGTCTAATAGCGGAGGATGAAAAATTTGTGACTAGAGTCTTAGGACATTTTCAGACACAAAAAGTCATCCTGAGGGCTCGGGAGAGGTACGCGTCTGTTTTGCGGCAGGGAGCAAGTTTCTGATGACACCATCCCTCCTGCATTACCCTCCGCGTTCCTTCCATATCACATGGAAGGAAAAGGCACCACTTATTACTCATGGAAGTTCTTCATGAATAAAAAGTGGCACCTTTTCCTTCCAGGCGACATGGAAGGAACACAGAGGGTAGCGTGAGAGGGACGGCATTGTCAGAAACTGGCCCCCTGCTGCGGAACAGCCGCGTACCTCTCCCATCCCCCCAGGATGACCAAGCCCTGATACTGAAGGAACATTTTGGATTTGAATGCTTTCTCCTTGAGTTGGAAGAGATGACATTATTCTCTTCAAACTTGAGATCTGTATAAGCAAGGGGTTCTTGTAGCATCTTTGAGACCAGCCTTTCTCAACCTTGTCCTGGAAACAATTTTCAGGTCTCAGGGAACCCCTGAGTCCAGCATCTGAAAAAGTAGACTAAGTCTACAAAAGCTTATGCTACAATTGATTTTCCTTGGGTTTTTATGCTACGGTTTTCTTTCTCAGTCTCAAAAGGTGCTAGAAGATCCCCTTGCTTACTGATATTCCAGACTAACACACCTATGTCTTTGAATTCTACCTGTATTGAGATCTGTGTGTCTGTTCCCACATTTTTTTTTTTGCATGTTTGTATTCACATTCACAAGAGGAAAGTCCTTGTCAGATTGGCTCAATGAATTATAAGTCAATTTAGCAGAGACTGGTATGTCTCAGCACACCTCCTCATACAGTTTTTATTTTCTGTTTTTCTAGGCTTGCCAGCTGTCCACGTTCCTTCCGTAAAATCAGTGTCTGTTGGTAAGAATGAAATCTTTTTAAAAAAACAAAACACCATCAATTCCATGTCTTGCATGCCTGAGTTTCACATTGCCTTTGTCCCAGGAAGACCTTTGAGTTTTTTTTCTTTCCAAAGTCTTCCTGCTTTTAAGAGGCCAATGGCAAAATTTCTGTGGTCTTTTGCTTTCTTCATCTGATGTTCCATTCTAGGAAAGTTATGGTGAATTAAGTGGCAGGGCTGGAGAACGAAATGTTAAAAACGCCTGCCAGAGAGCACATCTTCATTAAACTTAATTTGCCAAGAAAATCAGAACTATGTATGATTTGCATATAACATAGTTATATTGTGCATAACTCTTTTTGGCTTCCAAGAGTGTTCACTAAAGTTCACATTTGGGGGAAATATTATAGAGACAAGGGGGAGAGCTAGGTGTTGTATGGGCTTGTGTGTGTGTGTGTGTGTAAAGGATAAGGGACTGTGCAAAGCACCAAATTGATTATTGAGAATCGCATGTAATCCCCAACTAGTTTCCCTCTCATCCATCTTGCTTGCTTTTTTTCTTAAGTGGGCATGATAGCCTTGAGGCTGAAGAGCGGGGTATAAATAAATAAATAAATAAATATAAAAAATAAAATTGCCTCTTTTAGGCATAACCTTTGCAGCTAGAGTTGCCAGGGTCCCTTATTATAAGGAATGTCTCCTATTGGATGGTTGGAAAGCTTTTTCTTTTACACAGACTGAACAAGATACCAATCCCCCCATCCTGTGTTTTTGAGTTTGGGTCCTTCATTAAAGAAAGAAATGTGTGCATCATGTAATTGATGAATGTGTACATTATGTTAATCTTACAAAGAGATACATGGCTAGGTAAACTGAGCTTGATACTTCCATTTGGTATGTAGGCTGATCACAAACGTGTTAATAGCTGTGACCCAATTGTCAGCCCTGTATGTCACAAAGTCAACCTGAAGAAAACAGAAGTTCTTTACCAGCCTGCACCACAGGACGAACACCACCATCCCCACATTGCCGTCGGCAAATCAGTGCTCAAGTCCGTTCAGCAGTTCACCTACCTGGGAAGCATCATCTCCTCAGATGCCAAGATTGACAAAGAGATCGATCACAGATTAGCAAAGGCATATAGTGCATTTGGAAGACTTCACAAAAGAGTCTGGAGCAATAAACACCTGAGGCAAAGCACAAAAATCAGTGTGTATAGAGCCATCGTACTGTCTATCCTCCTTTATGGATCTGAAACATGGGTTACCTATCGCCACCACCTACGACTCCTCGAGCGCTTTCATCAGCGCTGTCTACGCACAATCCTAAATATACACTGGACTGACTATGTGACGAATGTTGCTGTCCTTGAACAAGCAGGGATCACCAGCATTGAGGCCATGATATTGAGAACGCAGCTGCGCTGGGCAGGGCACGTTTCTAGGATGGAGGACCATCGCCTCCCAAAAATACTACTCTAGGGTGAACTCGCCACGGGTCAGCGTGGGAGGGGTGCTCCAAAAAAGCGATACAAGGACTCCCTGAAACAACATCTCAGGCTTGGCCAGATTGATCACCAACGGTGGTCTGCCCTGGCCTCACATCGGGAGGCATGGAGACACACTATCCACAATGCTGCAGCCTTATTTGAGAACTCACGACGAACAAGTCTTGAAGAGAAACGACAACGCAGAAAGAATCACAACCCAAAAACATCACCCAAGGAGACCTTCTGCTGCACTTTTTGCAACCGGACTTGTTTATCTCGAATTGGCCTTTTTAGTCATCAGCGCGCTTGCAGAAGGCGCGGGATGAGTCCTTCCTGAATCTTCGTTTGCGAAGAAAAGCCAGAGAGAGATGTCACAAAGTCCACTGTCCCTTATTGCTGTTTTGAAAACTTGACTGTCTGCAGCAGCTATTTATTTATTTATTTATTTATTGGATTTATTTCGCGCCTTTTTCCCAGGGTGGCTAAATCAGGGTGCAGTTGTGACTCTCCAGATGTTTTGAGCTGCTGTATTTCCATTGGTTTGTGTCCATTGGCTGTGCTGGGTAGGGCTGGCTGGAGTTGCAGTCCAGCATCCCCTGGTGGGTCACAAGTGCCCATCCCTAGGCTAGGTCATTGTCATAAAAGCAAAAACAAAAACCAAACCCCAAAACGCGCCATCTAAAGAATAACTTTGTAAAGCAATGCCCTAGATCACTGCTGCTCAAAGTGATGTCCCATGGATCGATGGCAGTCCCCAAGCTATCTGCCGCCCATCCCTGGGATCTTCCAGGAAAGAAAGAGACAGTAGTATCCAATAGAAGTAAATATGGTGCTGGTCCCCAGCACATTGGAGGGAAAAATGGCTTCTCTTCAACACCACATAGTTTTAGAAGTACTGGACTAGACAGGCACCATCAGCTTCAGAAGCAGTGAAGTATCTGCCTTTAGCCACCTGTCAGGTTGTGGTGATCTGAGGAAGTTCATAGTGGTTTCCAAGGTAATGAATACTAAGAGATGGCTTGCCATTTTTGTTGTGGCTGTGTGCCTTTAGGTAATTTCAAAGTTATGGTGACCCCATGATGAATTAATGTGGCCAAATTTCTTTAGGGAAAGTTTGCCATGACTTTCCTCTGAGGCTGAGAGAGCATGACCTACCCCAGGTCACCCATTGGGTTTCCATGGCCAAGCAGGGATTCCAGCCCTGATTTTCCTGAGTCCTAGGCCAGCACTGAAACTGCTGTACCACACTGGCTGTTTGCCATTACCTTCCTCTTTAATAAAGCTCTTCAGCACTTGGGCCTGATCTGTTTGACTTCCAAAATCAGACAGGCTCTGGTGCCTTCATGGTATTTAGGCATTCACCAGCTTTGGGGTGGCTTTTATCTTTTTGTGTGTTAGCAGTAACACTCTCCCTCTCCAGAAAACCCCCCAAAGTAGCATGTTTCTTTTTAATGTGCATTGAAATTTGATGCATAACACTAAATAGTTAGAAGGAAAATTCTAACTTTAGAATATTGGAAGTACTGGAGCTGTTTTGTTGTTCTTTTACTTGTAAAGCGCCATGCACAGTGATGGTGCTATATAAATAAATGCTAATGATGATTATGATGCTATGCTATTGGTTATTGTGATTGAAGAGAGGGAATAGGTTTTTTTTCTCTTCTTAGATCATTGCCAGGATTTACAGAATAAGCAGCCCCTAGCGATGTCAGAAGCAGGATTACCTGTCTCTCTTCTCTCCACCAGAAAATGATATCTTCCATCAGCAGCGGTGTGCTGCCATTACGAGTGATATGTGTGAAATGCTCCTGGGTGAAGAGCTGCGTTACCAAGGTTGCATGAGCAGTGTGGCAGCATTCATTCTGGAGAGAGGTGAGCCACTGGTTGGATTTTTTTTAAAAAAAGACCACTCCCATCTATATTAGCCACTTTTTCAAAACATGGATTTTAAATTCATGGAAGAGAACTGCGGCTAGGTTGGTCATTGCTCAGAAGTGGAAAGCTATGGAAGCACCTAGGATTAGTGATTGGTCTATGAAACTGATAGAAATGGACTATTTTAACGATTAAGTTACGAGACCAATCACGAAAAAATACTTTAGAGGAATGGTCAAAGGTTATAACATTTTGGGAGAACAACAATTTTATGTTTGATAAACAGTTAGTGTTATTATAAATAGGGAAGGCTAAGATGAAGGGTATAGCATTTAGATATTTGTGGAGGTATTGATTGATGGATAAAAAATTTAATAGAAGATTAGGGAGATGAAAATAGCACCTCAGAGCCGAGGGTTATACAGAAAGGAAGGGTTGTGTTTTTTGTTTTTGTTTTAGTCTATCATAAATTTAAAACAAATACTCATGGAAATTGTGGATTGTATAGATGATAAATGATCTGATACGATGTTACTGTCTTGATAAGTATGTTGAAGAGAACAATGTTTTGCTTTGTTCTTTTTTTCTTTTGTAAGAACAATGATTATGTTGAAAAACATAATACTGGTTTTGCAAGGAACTATTTAATAAAGATTAAAGTGGGAGGGAGATCATGGAAGAGGAGGAGGTCTGTCACTAACCATTAGCCGTGGTGTCTGTAGAGGGCATCTCTACTTCCCAGTAGCAATAGAAGAAACTGATGTTGACTTTGTGTCCCACTGGTGCCCTTTCTGGAGATGTAGGCTAGAATCCTGTTGCAGGCATTGATCTACGAAAGCAGAGTGACTTAGTGTGGAATGGATGTATCCAGCTGATGGTGGCAGGGGTGGATTTCTGCATATTGCAGATACACATAATAACACCTAGAGGAGCATGTTACTGTGCACTGTGCCTTGTGCTCTGCCTCCATGCCTTGCACGTTGCAGTGAGGTGTCAGCTGTGTGCGTTTACTGTCTCGTACAATATGTTGTTATTTTATGTAGGGGGGGGGGTCCTTTCACACTACCCAATTACAGCATTGTGATCCCGCTTTAACTTCCACGGCTCCATGCTATGGAATCCTGGGATTTGTAGTTCAGGAAGGGACATCTAGAATTCTCTGACAAAAAACTCTAGCACTTCACCAAACTACAAACCCCAGGATTCCATAGGGTTGCAGCCTTGGCTGTTACAAGTGGAATCATAGTGCTATAATTATGTAGTGTAGAAGGGACCAGGATTGTGTACTGCTAACACAGTGTTACTCTGCTTGTAGATACTTATGCTACACTGAGATGATGTAGGATTTTGGTCATTGCTGGAAATGGAATGCAGGATTTGGCAGACCCTGAGTGTGATCCAACTAGGCTTTTAAGGGAAAGGAAAAATGCAAGGTAAAATCAGAGCTAGGAAGGATGGAAAATAAGCCTAGTTGAATGCTTGCGTAGATTCCAGACAATGAAACCAAATAGGAGGAATCCAGTTCTGACTTGGGGACCGCTCATTATAAGGCTCAGTGTACTAGTTAACCTGGCCCAGATGTTATGTGAGGGACTGGTCCACTTCCTCTGTATTTTGAACCCAGTCATGCAGCCCTGACAGACATGTTCATGTTTCCTTTTCTGTGACTGTCTCAGAGGTTCCTGATAGCCAGAGCTCCTACAAGGAGACCTACGAACTGGTTGCTCTGGGAACAGGAGACATATGCTACGAAGGTTGTATGGAGTTCACTGGCAAGAGACTCCATGATATGCATGGAATGGTGGTGGCCCGCAGGGCACTGCTGAGGTAAGGCATCCTTTCCCCATCTTCTTTTTTAAAAATAACAATTTTAATAATAATAATAATAATAATAATAATAATAATGTGAAATAGAAGGCTTTCACGGCCGGCATCCATAGATTTTCCTTGTTTTTTTTCCCGGGCTGTGAGGCCGTGTTCTGGAATAGTTTCTTTCTGATGTTTCGCCTGCATCTGTGGCTGGCATCTTGGACCTCATTGTGGCCAACATGTATTTTGATCCTTTGCCTGAGATGCTGTTGAGCATTTATGCCAGTTCCAAAAGCGTGCTGGTTGCTGGAGAAAAAAGATCATGGGTACAGCAGCCACAAAGGAAGGAAGGAAGATTAGTCGTGATCAGTCAAAATCCTATTGTTTCTCCTCAGGTACTTTTACAAGCAACTACTTATGTACTGTAGCCAAGACCCCGCTGCTCTTGAGAAGTCCATCTTCTGCCCAGCAAGGGATGGGGTACACCTGACTCTGAAACCAAAGTACTATCTGCATCTCTATCTGAGTCAAACACCCAGCGGAACTTCAGAGAAACTCCAGTGAGTACTTATACTTTTGAGTAATTTTTTTTCTGTCTAGGTGTACTGCTTTGGGGTCCAGAGGAAGAGTGGAATCATAATTAATTTAGTATATTCTGTGTTTTGTCATAGCATTCAAGCTGACCTGTACAAGGTTCTGAGACGGCATCCAGCTAGGAGCTGGCAGGCCTGTTTAACTTCCCTAAGGGGGCTTCATGCCCAGAGATCTTTTGACACCCCCCCCCTTTAACTAGTCCACTTGTTAGAAGTGCATACTCCCTGGTCTTCATGCTGTTTTCTCAACTGATGTCATTCCCCTGTGTGTTTCCCACCCCCCTTTCTTTCTTGCTCACAGAACTGTGTTGTCACGGCCAAAACCATCTATTGGGCTCCATGTTAGCATTAAAGGGGAACTCAGGCCTGTCTCATACTGCCGTCCCAGCGTGCTGTCCTCCTACGTCTACTGTGTCTCTGGCAGCGATAAACTGACCCGCTGGAGTGTGCTGGGAGTCCAGGGTGCCCTCCTCAGCCACATCATCCTTCCTGTGTACATCACCAGCATTGTCCTAGGTGAGACCTTTTAAAAAAAGATCAGGAGCCATTTTAGCATCTTGCTATCCTCTCATTGAGAAATACTTTAATATTCCAGACTTCTAGCGGATAAGAGAGGGATGAATAGAGCACTGGATTTCCCTTGATTTTTTTGGACACGTACTGAACAAAAAACTTGTCATGCTAACTGAGAACTGATTGTGAGGCGTGCTGATACACACTGTTGTAAAGAAATGTGGAAGTTGGGGTTGCGGCAGGAGAATGTCATCTAGCAGAGCATATCCTGAATTCAGCTGTCTGAGATTTTTGACCATTTTCCCCTTGGGGTGCCTACTGGGAAATTCATGCAGCACAAAAGGCTGAGCTGTTGCGTGCCTTGCTTTCTTTCCCGTTGTGGTTGCTGTGTGCCCTCAAGTCATCTCTGACTTATGGCGATCTTAAGGTGAACCTATCACTGTTTTTTTCTTGGCAAGATTTGAGGGGTTTGCCATTACTTTCCCCTGAGGCTGGGAGAGTGTGACTCAGTCAAGGTCACTGCACCAAAGGTTGGTTTCCACAGCTGAGCAGGGATTTGAACCCTGGTCTCCTAGACTCCTAATGTAATGAACCACTACACCATGCCGTCTTTCTTCCCTGATGGTAGCTTAAATCACATCTGTGTCTCCATTATCCTTCTGGTAGGGTTTGGAGAGAATTATCACATGCTATGCTCCCAGATCGTGCTGGCTTCAGTATGTTCTCATACTTCTGTTTTTTCTCGTTCTCTTATAACCTGTATGTTCTAGCGGATCCTTACCAAGACCATGCCATCCTCCAGCAAGTCATAAATGATCGTCTGCAGCTGGGACCAGGGGATGGCTTACCTGAGTCCTATAGCCAGAAAAAGGTGTACCTCTTTGAAGGCCCCCGCATAGCCCCTCTTGATGCTCCTCCAGACTGTCGCTCCTTGAGTCTTAACTGGTGTGGTGGAGATGAGATGCTAGAACTTGTGAACGGGACTGTCGGGAAGGCAGCACGGGAGTGAGTTCAGGCTGGTGAGGGTGGGTGAGAGGGACATCCTGGCCTGTAACCTGTGTATGTGCTGTCACGTCGTTAATCTTCGTTTATGGTCACGTTTTACACAAACCAAATCCTGTAGTTTCTGACAAAGATAAACGGATACTTGCAAACTGTGCTTTTTATTCAGCCCTCCTGTGGCTATTAAATTGGATTGGTGAGGAAGAAGGGTAGCTAGTGAAAAGTAAAGACAGACAATATTCCTAATAGCTGTACCTGATGTAACATGTGCCATTAAAAAAAACTCTCCAAAAAACACCCGGTAGATCTCACAACAACTCTGTAAGGTAGGCTGGTGGATTTTAAAATTCCTCCTCCTCCTTCTCAGCGTTCCACACTTTTCCCAGAATTGCTGAGGGTGACTTGCTCTGTTGCCCTGCCGCTGCTGCCGCTAACTGACTGCCTGGGTCCCGTCGCAGGCGGCCTGCCACCACTGCTGCCAGTTGACTGCCTGGGCCCTAATCTGGGCCCCAGATTGAGTGGCAGGAGTGGATTGTGAGGTGGAGAGGGAATTTGCATGTGGGTGGTGAGTGGCTGAGGGAGTGAGAGGAGGGAGGGGCCCTTGTGAGGCTGGGGGTGTACATGTGGATTGAGTGGCAGGAGTGGATTGTGAAGTGGAGAGGGAATTTGCATGTGGGTGGTGATTGGCTGAGGGAGGGAGAGGAGGGAGGGGCCCTTGTGAGGCTGGGGGTGTAGATGCAGATTGAGGGGCAGGAGTGGATTGGGAGGCGGAGAGGAAATTTGCATGTGGGTGGTGATTGGGTGGGTGTGTTTTCTCAGCAGCCAATCAGCACACTGGGAAAGGCAACATACCCAAGAGAATTATATAGAAAAATAGGTGGGTTCAAATTATTATAATTTTATGTTCTTGACACTTTATTGCTTTGACACTTTATTGTTTAAGAGATAGTTGAGGATTACAAACCGGGTATTTGGTGTAGTTCCAAAGTTTGTTTTAGGAAAGAATTTGAAGGCAAGCAATTAAAGATAACTGTGTTGCCTGCAGTTGGGCATCCCATTTAATTGTCCCTACACCTTTGTCCCTGACTACTTACTGCTCACTATTGTAAACTTAAAAATGTATACATGATGGCTAATTCCTTCTGATGTAACTCTGTTACATGTAGGAGGAATAAACCATTAAAAAAAAAAGATTTTCAGTTGTCATATATAAAGTTGTGGTGGTACTTGGACTCTTGAGCCAGGATTCCACAATTCCCACTGTGCCTTCTGTTTGTGATCTTTCTTGGTACAGTGGCAGAATTGTACTGGGGTGTATTGTTGTTGTTTTAAAAGAAAGCCTGCTTTGTTCTGTGGGTTGATTTGAATCATGTTATGAATCCCTTTTACTTCCCTCAGCATTACGGAGCCAGGAGACCAGTATCGCCCTAGTCGGCTCTGCAAGGCTGCCATGCTGAGCTTGTTCAGGAAGGTGGCTCAGGAGATGAAGAAAGAGGACCTGGTTTTGCTGCCCACATACCATGAAGCCAAAGTGAGCCGTAGAATCATAGAGTTAGAAGAGACCACAAGGGTCATCTAGTCCAATCCCCTGCCTTGCAGGAATACACAATCAAAGCACTCCTGGCAGATGGCCATCCAGCCTCTGTTGAAAAACCTCCAAATAAGGAGACTCCACCACACTCCGAGGCAGTGTATTCCACTGCTGAACAGCTCTTACTGTCAGGAAGTTCTTCCTAATGTTTAGGTGGAATCTCTTTTCGTGTAGTTTGAGTCCATTGCTCTGTGGCCTAGTCTCTAGAGCAGCAGAAAACAAGCCTGCTCCATCCTTTCAAATATTTAAACATGGCTATCATGTCCCCTCTTAACCTTCTCTTCTCCAGGCTAAACATGCCCAGCTCCCTAAGCCGCTCCTCATAGGGCATCATGGCTTCCAGACCTCCCACCATTTTGGTCGCCCTCCTCTGGACACCTTCCAGCTTGTCAATATCCTTCTTGAAATTTGGTGTCCAAAACTGGACACAGTATTCCAAGTGAGGTCTCACCAAAGCAGAATAGAGTAGCACTATTACTTCCCTTGATCTAGACACTATAGTCCTATTGATGCAGCCTAGAATCGCATTGACTTTTTTAGGCTGCATCAGTAGGTGTATAAGAGCCCTGTAAGTTCCTCAAATAGTTCTTTTGATTTTACTTGTTTTGCTTCCAGCATTGAGCCAAGTAGCAGGAACTTCTTGACAGTTGTAGAGAAACTTTAAATCTCACTTTTAAATTTTCCTTCTTGATTCATCTCAACAACAGATTCAAGCTGCAGCCTATCAGAGCGCCAAGCACCAGATGTATGCCCAGCTGAGCTTGCAAGATTTTGGCAAATGGCCCCAAAAGCAGTTGGTGGACATCTTTGCCAGCTAGACTGGCTTAGCAGCTAACCTGCTCCCTGCATATTGAAGACCTTTCAGGATTATGATGAAGAGGTGGATGTAATGCAAGGCCAGTAATCGTTAACCAGTCAAACAGAAAACTATGACCGTTGTTGCATTTTAGAGCTAGGAATATTTACTTAACCAGTTTTTCTGTGATACTGTTTTCATTATGGTTTTCCTATGATGGAATAGGAAGGATGGTATGGAATTTATATTTGTCATGGCTTTTCAAATGGACTAGTCTATCAGAGGGCCTGTATGTGTCTCCTTTGTCTTTGTACCCATTCTTCACATTGGGATGTAACCATAAACCTTTGCCAGTAATGAAACAAACCATGGTTTCGACTTGGGTGCTTCCCCATTACCCCCCTCTCTCTCCTGTACAGCCATGAGGAGATTAGACATATTTGCTTTCATTTTAATCTGCCATCAGATCAGAACAATAAATAATTGATCTTAAATATGAAACAAGCCAGCTTCAAAACTGCTTAATTTTTAAAAAACAAGCCAGCTTCAAACCATGAGCTGTTTCAAGTGAATATAATTTACTATACAGTAAATATAAAACCACAAGTTAAGGTTCAGACATCGTGCTAAACTGAGGTTTGATCAGAATGGAAGCAGGATGTTCCAGTGTCCTTGTGGCTGTATGGAAAGAAGAGAGGGGAATGCACAGGCCAAAATTAACCCGTGACCGTAATGATAAACTATAGTTTGTCAGTGTGCCCCTGCTGTCTACATTTGTGTTTTTACATGTGATCGGTGCTCCACTTTGATGGACACATCAGTGTGATGCACTATTATCTAAGAAGAAACTATGTGACAGAATTCTAGGTGTGTCTAGAAAGATATAATATATTTTTAGTCTTTAAAACAGTGTGCACCCTCATCATGGGTACTTGCTGAGCAAAACTTTTTCTTTTTGAGGGTTGAATTAATTTTTTTCTATCTTGGATTTAATTTTTTTCTCTTTGTTCAAGTGAAATGGTAATAATTAATGGTAAAATTAAAAAAACAACAACAACAGACTAGACCTGTTTTTAAACAGAATTGCAAACTAGTTTCTTCCATTTGTCCTGCTCAGTTTTCAGTACTGCTGTTTTGTTTGAGGGGGAAATCAAAGGAAAACCTGATACATCCATGTTTGTTTTCACTAGAAATACTTTATTTGTTGGTTTTGGTTTGCACTGCTTGTTTTATAAATATATTGGTTTGTTCTATGTTTGTTTGGAAATGTGTTTTGCTGCTTTTGTGGAACAGTCATAGTAAAGAAGTGTTTACCTTAGTGCTTGTCTATGCCTTCTTGTTCAAAATGGAGTGATATTTGTGCTGTGTGAACATACATCATATTCAGAATGGTACCCAGTTCAATGGCTTCCTCCCTTTTGTCTTCCTGTGAACATAGAATGCCTTGATTTAAATAGAAGACCTCATTTCAGGCACTGATTTGCTTAAGGGTTTTTACCTGAACAAATGGAGTGGAGAAAAACACAGGATATTGTTCTGAATATAGCATCTTGACTTGAATTTCAAGGAAAGAAAAATCATTCCAGTAATGGGCTCATATTTTTGAGATCCAGGAGTAAGACCACCAGGTTTTAGACTAGGATGTCCGAAGGAACACCTCTTTCACTATGATAGTGTCTGGAATTTAATAGAATTTAATAACCTCAGCAGATGCCCTGTTGGATGTCCCACCATTTCAAGATGCTAGGTCAGTGGTTCCTAACCTGTGGTCTGGAGACCCTTGAAGGCTTCTTGGCCCACCTCCTCCCTGCAGTGGAGTGGCCATGTGATAGGAGCAAAGGCTGGCTGGCTTGGTCTGTGCATTGCCATTTAATCAGCTCCAGCCACAAATGTGCCAGAAGAAGCAGGAGAAAAGTCTTCTTTCCCCCTCCAGTGCCTCTGAGGGAATGTTTAATGGATGATGTAATTGTATTATTATTATTATTATTATTATTATTATTAGGATTTTAAATCTTGAGTTAAGTCTTGGGGGTCTGTGGCAACAAAATATATTTAAAAGTGATCCCTGGTAAAGAAAATGTTAAGAGCCACTGTCTTACTGTATAACCCAACCAGAGCCAAGTAGAGGACAGAGATGGTTTATTGTTGACATACAAAGTATGGAAAGGGAAATTCAGGATTGATGCAGTGCACAGGGGAAGAATCCATTATTGCAAGGTTTCTCAAAATATACAACCAAACAGAAATAGTGGAATTGTTTTGTTTTTTTAAAAAAAACCCCACAAACTACACACACAACCTGCTTTTCTTTTTTTTTTTTTAAAAAAAAAAATTAAATTGCCTGTGTAATTTAAAATTCAAGTCATGCAGAAGTTGTATTGTGATAGTTGATGTAAAAAGGAATGGCTAACAGCATGAAAGGTAATGTCAGCGGGCCTGGCTCGTCTCGAATGCTAAGCCCTGGTCATGTTTCTCCCTCTCTCCAGACAGCTCCCACGACTCCACAGCTATTCTCCACAAAGCATTCACCATTGTTTCAGGAGATTCACTCTAGATCATGGACCCTTTTCATTGCAAGTTGTCTAAAATTGCCTGTTATTATAAGGGTGGTGTGAAAGTATAGTATCCAGTATACCAGGGTGGTAAGCTGTGGGAGGCTAAAGGGCTGCATTAGGCCACTAGGAGACTTTGGAGGGCTGCACTCCCCTCACATACATATAAAAAAAATATTTTTTTGCCTCCAGATGACCTATAGGAGGTGTGGGAAGCATTTTTGCCATATTTTTGGCCCCCTCAGACCATTTTATGTCAAGGAAAGCCTTTTTTTTTTTAATCAACAGGACATGACTGGAAGTCACTTCTGTTTTAGAAAAAGGCTTCTCCTCAGCCTAAAAAACATGGTGAAACTGTTTCCCACACTCCCTAGAGTGCATTGGGGGTAGGGGCTCTTTGGGGCAAAAACAAATTTTGATTTTTTTTAAAAAAAAACCCTGCAATGCTGGAGATAACAAAAACGGTCCTGGAAGAGCTACATATGACATTGTGGCCCACACTTTGTCCCCCATTGCAATATACCATTCTTAAGAAGGCTCTTACTAGGGTGAAATTGCATGGAACATTTCTGTTACATGAACATGCTGTTTATCTTTCTTCACATAGGTCAACTCGAAAGTCATTACGCCTTGGAAAACAGACATAGCCCTTTTCCCTCTCTTTGCAGTCAACAGAGTGGTTCAGTCAGACAATCTGGGTAGGAATGCTGAAAGCTGCCAGAGATGTCCTGCTATCATATAAGGCTATTCTGTGCTTCTGAAGATGAGATTGAGAGAGCAAAGGACTTAGCGCTTTCTGTCTAGGGAAAGAGAAGTGTTGAGCTGTCTGGCTTTTCCTGTCCACTTGTTTGAAGTCTACCAGAAACAGGAGGCAACCATTTAAACCAGTACTGAGCAAACCTCTTCACATATTTAAGGTACCACTACTTTTTTTTCATCTATCTTTCTGGCATATGAAATGTCTGGAAGAAGGATGACTATTTCTTTAGGAATGGACTCCAGTTGTTCTAAACAAAATCTGTACTAAGAAGGGTTGAAATTATTCCCTCCCCCCAAAAAAATCCAAGAAGCAAACCTTGACTTTGCCATCTTATATAAGGGATGCCATTTTACTATACCATTGTATATAATGGGACTTGAGCATCCACAGATTTTGGCATCCACAGGGAGGGTACTGGAACCAAACCCCAGCGGATACCGAGGGCCCACTGTACACATGTGGTAGTAGTGAAGGAGAGCGGAGAGAAGAAGTCTGTTGTTTATATTATAGTGTAAAAACCTTCCACAATGAAATAAGAGGGTGATTTTGGGAGGAGGGAGTGAGTTTGAAAAGGACATAGTGGTTAATAGCCAATGTGAAGTGATGCTGAGTGCATGCTCTAAATGGTGAATGTGCCCATTTTGAAGGCAGAAGAATCAGGAAATCATGGTAATTCCAGATGAATGAACCTTGTATAAAAAAATATTTTCCCCTTCTCTACACTTTCTTTGGGAATTCTTGATTCTCCTTTATGGTATAACCGGGCCACTGTGGGGACACTGTAGAGGTGAGTTCATGTCCCAGTGGATTAGGAGCTTTGTCAGCATCAGGGAATTGTAGCAGATGTGGAAGCTAGGGAGAGGATGGTAGCTGGGCAGGAACAGAGATTATGGCTCCAAAGTCAGAAAAATGGGATGAAGGAACAAAGATTAGCCAAGGCTGCTTTGCCAGCAGAAGTCCCACTGTGCATTCCAAGTCCATAAAGACATGTAGGGATGCTATGAAGAAAAGGGTGGTCCAGATGCCTTTAGCTGTTAGGCAGGCACAAGGGTTACTGACCCCAACACCCACACACTCTCCAGACCTTCCCCTCTCATCGCTCATGGGGCTGGCGCTCTCTTAGCAGCAGCCGCCGCCTCCATCTTCTCCTTGGCCTGGTCCTTCTTGCCTCAGGGGGCCGCTCTGGATGTGGAGGTTGGACTTGTGGCTGTCATTCTGGGTGGGACCACTGCTCACTCGGTTCTTGATCTCAGCTGCCATAGTGAGGAAAGCCTGCTCAACATTGGTGGCATTTTTTGCACTGGTCTCTAGGAAGGGCACCCCAAGGGAGTCTGCATATTCCTGCATGCAGGGAATTGAGGACAGAACAACAGTGAAAACACAGTACAGTTGGCCCCCTCCACATTCACTGGGGTTAGGCGCACAGGACCCCGCGAAAGTGGGAAAACTGCAAATATCTCTAGGCCTCCTCAGCCATATTTAACACACACAAAAAGTACAATCTGCAGATTCAACCCACCACGGATGCCTTAGAGCAGTGGGGTTCCTTTGCAAGGCAGAAGTGAATGGCTGGCAGGGCTTTCTACCACCTCTGCTGCTGCCCCACTCCACCTCCTCTATTTTTCTACTGTTCAACTCTTGACTTCTTCATAAATGGAAAATATATATGAATGAGATGAATGAATGGGAGCAGATGCTGCTAGGTTCACAGACAGTAGCGATTTCTCAGCAACATGAGCAAAACTGGTGTGTGATATTCCCGTCCCATTTCCCTAGGCGCCTACCTTAGCTGTAGTGTAGTCCACTGCTTTCTTGCTAGTGAGGTCACTCTTGTTTCCAACAATCAGCTTGTTTACATTCTCACTGGCATAGCGGTTGATCTCCTCCATCCAGAGATGCATGTTGTTGAACGAATCCTGGGAAAGTGAGAGCGGGATGTCAGAGACAGTGCTTGTGTAAGTGTGCATTTGTGGAATGGGAGGGAGAAGCCATGACCTCCCCAGCTGAACCTCTGTTGCCCTCTAGCTAGCCTATTTTCCTAGCTCCATTTCTCACTGTCTGTCCCAGTCAACCAGATTTTGCAATGGCAGCTCACCTGCAATGAGCAAGCATCTCTTCCAGGTGACACTAAGTAGGGCTGTTTTCCAAAAGCTGATTCTCTCCCTGTTTCTGGGAGTTACGGGACAGAGTTAATTTAACTGAGAGCTTACATGGTGGAGCAGTTTGAGTATTGGACTAAAGACTCTGGGAGATTGGGCTATGAATTCCTGCTCAGCCATGGAAACCCACTGGATGACCTTGGGCAAGTCACACTCTCTCAGCCTCAGAGGAAATCAAGGGCAAACCTCCTCTGAATAAATTCTGAGCCAGCATGATGTAGCAGTTTGAGTGTTGGGCTAGGACTCTTGGAGGCCAGGGTTCAAATTCCTGCTTGGCCATGGAAACCTGTCAGGTAACCTTGGGCAAGTCCTACTCTCTCAGCCTCAGAAGGCAATGAGAAACCCTTCTGAATAAATCTTTCCAAGAAAAGCCCATGATAGCATTGCCATAAATCGGATCCTGCTTGAAGGCACATAATAACAGCAGGGTTAATTTAAAGGAATATGTTGCTGGACTGTTAAAGTTTGTGGCACATAATAACAGCAGGGTTAATTTAAGGGAATATGTTGCTGGACTGTTAAAGTTTGTGGACAAATCAGCAATCCTGCCTTCACCATTTTATGAGGGTCTTTGTTCTCTTAAGTGTGCTGTATTTTCCAGTATCTAGCCAACCCTGGGAAGACAAGAGCCCTCTGCCAATGGTCAGTGGTAGACTTCCTTTGAACATGAAAGTTGCATTGTGGCAGTCATCAGTTGAGATTTTTGGCCTGTGAACCAGTCCTTTTAAAACCATCTTAGCTAATAGTACCTGTTGTTGCACCTTATGACAGTGACTTTTTGTGGAAGTCTCCCATTTGGCTTGCTGTAGAGGTGCCCCCTGATCAGCCACCTAGAGCAGCTGGTTTGCCTTGCTTCATGGAGCCTATCCCTTGCTGTAAGGACCACAGTTGCCACAGAGGAAGTGGCAGGGGGAGCTCTAAACTAGCACCCTACTTCTTTCCTTGAACAGAAGACCGGCGTTTGGGTATCTCACCTGGTCTGTCACATCATACACAATAATGATGCCGTGAGCGCCTCGATAATAGCTGGACGTGATCGTTCGGAAGCGCTCCTGCCCTGCTGTGTCCCACTGAGGGAGAAAGAAAAGCATGATTCTGGTCAGTGCTGCAGAATGCGCCAGGTGACACCATTGGAGGGAGGGATGACACCAGCCTTAGTAACACCACAGAGTAGGAGCCTCTGTCTTTTCCACCCAGCTGGTGTAATGTTTGCCTTTCCAGAGAAGGAATCCAGGTGGCTTTGTTTTCTTCCTAATGTTTTTCAACCCAATGGGATGTACTCACAATTTGCAGCTTAATTGTCCTTCCTTCCAACTCAATGGTTCGGATTTTGAAATCTACACCGATGGTGCTGATGTAGCTATCTGTATAGGTATCATCCTAGAGAAGAAAAGGAAGAGAGGAGATTGTGTTAGTAGTCAAATTGTACTAAGAAAATATCATTCCTGACACGAAATACTGGTGTGGGGTATTTTATGGGTCCCTGAGACAATTCTAAAGCCTAAATCCGGCTGCTAGTTCCAGCTAGAACCAATTTATTGAATGAGTGGAATGTAGTGTTGACTTACCCTTCAGAAGTTGATTCAGCTGAAGTACAGGTATACTTCAGTTAACAAAGTCAATGTGTTCCTGGGCATTACTTCTTTAATAGAAAATTTGGTACCAGAGGCAGAAATAACATGGAAAGAATAGGGATTGGTTTCTGTACCACAACCACAGATGAACAATTCAACATGTCTCAGCAATCTTTTATTCAAAACTAACAATATGCACATGTGAAATAAAACAACCAGGTTAGGTAAGACTTGCTTGAGGTTTGGAAAAAAAACTCATTGGAGGCTTCTTCCAAAATGCATTCAGTGATGGCTTTTTTCCCCACCAATCAAATTTCTTATGATTTCTATTTTGATGATCAAGCTTATAGGTCTATGCTTTTTTTTTTTAACATGGGTGTGGGGGTTAGGTAGTGAGGCAGGCTTATTTGCTCTCTTCTTTTCTCTCTGTTTTATTGTTCACATATGCTCAGTAGGAGATTCTGGAGCCAGCTGCTATTTACTTTGCCTGTTGTAGGCAGACACACACAGCTACAGTTTGATTGGATGGAGTGGACTCCTGCTCTTTCACAGCAACTACTTTATTGCATTGTTTACTGAGAAACCCTGCTACATCCTGATACTTAAAACTCTCCAGTCTTTGTACACCATCTTCCCAATGCTAGTGTTGCTAAAAATAATCCAGCTAGACAGAGGAAAAGGGGGATTTACTTTGCAAAAAAGGAGCTTCTTTGTCCAAGGCTGTGTTAGCTAAGGCATGGAGGTTTTGAAACAGAGGCTGGGTGGCCATCTGCCAGGAATGCTTTGATTATGTATTCCTGCAGGGCAGGGGGTTTGACTAGATAGCCCTTGTGGTCTCTTCCAACTCTATGATTCTATGCTTGTACACTAATTGGGGTTAGTAATTGGATATAGGCCTGAGATTGACACCTGCCTTCTTGTTTTTTGAGGTGACTGAGGCAAATGGGCCGCCCAAGACATTTTACTGTCTGGATTAAAGCCCAGAGTGGTGTTGCCTTCCATTCCACATACTGATGCTAACTAGGTTGTCAATTGAACATTTCTTCAACACTGGCAATTAGAGAGGCAAGCATGAGGGAGTTAGGACAAACCTTTTGGCTTCCAAAGCCCCTCTCTTTAGGAGAGGAGAATATTTGGGTAATCAGAAGGAACAACTGGGGGAGCTGTTGCCACTATGGCCCAACTTCTGCTGTTGGAGGTAGTTGTTTCACTTTGGCTAATAGCCCTGCTGAAGGGAATTGAATTCTGCACAGCGAGCACTTACCGCAAAACGGAGCAGGAGACACGACTTCCCAACTCCAGAATCACCGATCAACAGCAGCTTAAACAAGTAGTCACTGTTGTGGAAGAAGGAAAGAGGATCAAACTGAGCAACTGAAGCCATCTAGTTTATAGGGTTTTTTCTCCCACCTTAGGAGGAGGAGGAGGGTGAAATTCAGTTATGGATAGAAGATACAGTTGGCCTTCCATATTTGCAGATTCTGCATTCACAGATTCAGCCATCCTGAAAAAAAAATTTAAATCCAAAAAGCAAACCTTGATTTTGCCATTTTATATAATGGATACCGTTTTACTATGCCATTGCATATAATGGGACTTGAGCATCCACAGATTTTGGTATCCTCAGGGAGTCCTGGAACCAAGCCCCAATGAATATCAAGGGCCCACTGTATGACTAAACTGAAGCTATTGTACTTTGGACATATCATGAGATGATTCATTGGAAAAAAAGATAATGCTTGGTAAAGTGGAAGGCTGTAAGAAAAGAGAAAGACTACATTACAGGTGGATGGATTCAATCAAGGGAGCCACAGTTGCCTTGATTTTACAAGACCTGAGCAGGTCTGTTGATGACTGTGTGTCAGAGAGATTTATAATTCATGCGGCTGCCTAAGATGGAAGCCAACCTGATGGTAAATAATGACAGACCCATAACTTTTGAGATGCCACTGGTTCTGTGTGTACATATATGCAGGCAGGCATCCAAAACCCATTGCCTATCAAGGAATGACTTAAAAGTGAATGCCCTGGTGAAAACCATGTTTGCTCAGCATCTCCCCTCCTCTAGCCCTGCAAATCATCCCTTACCAACAAGGTTTCTTCTCCATTGCTTGATACTCACTATTCAGGGCTGATGGTTGACATGCTGGCAGGCAGACATGCAGAAAACCAAGGTGTCCTGCTACTTTAAGTGGAGAAAAAGGACTGGGATAGGATGTTGCAGTTCCCTGGATTCAGTTTGCCTTTTGGAGAGAGAAGAATAGTTGTGTATAGGATTTTTAAATATACACCTTACAGATTTCTTCTTAATGCATTAAAGGAACGGGGAATACTTGTTTCAAAATTCAAAAAGTTGGGAATAGTTGAATGGACTGAAATTTTGAATTGCTTTTCTCCCCTTTTTTTCTGATTTGAGTCCAGTTCTCGGCTCTCTTGGTATGAAAAGTCACATATAGTATATCCAATTTTGTCTGGGTGCCATTTAATTCTCTAAAGCGAGGATATATTCAGTACTCTGGTATTTTGTGTATATTGCCTATGCTACCATACTATGACTGGTTCCGTGCTTGTCAGTCAGGAGACTCCCAGTGCCTTTAACTTTCTTTAACTTTCTCAGTCCCAGTCCTTTAGTTTGTCAGTAGAAAGTTCTGGACGTAGTTTAGATCCATGAGCCCACCAGACATCCTTCCAGGGGTACAGGACTCTGGCTGTGGTGAAAGGAAGGTATTCTCCACATGCGTAGAAGTTTTTCAACTTCACATCTTTCAGGATTAGGCCGTGGCTAGGGTTGCTAGGTTTCCTTTATTATAAGGGATATCTCTGAATTGAGAGTCAGCAAGCTTGTCCCTTATAGGACTGGTGGCTGTTCCTTATTATAAAAGGATGGTCCCTATTTGAGAGTTGGAAAGCTATTCCTTTTACAAAGAGTGAACAAGATGCTCAAAATCCCATATTTCAAAGTGTGGGCCCTTCATAAAGACAAAAACGGATACATCGTGTAATTTATGAATGTGGACAATATCTTAATTTTACAGAGAAACACATGGCTAAATTAACTGAAATCAAAACTTTAATTTGGTATTTAGGTAGAACAGACTTCTCAGTAGCTCTTTCCTGATTGTCAGACTTGCTTGTCATGAATTTCAACTCTCCTTTATTGCTATTTCAAAAACAAATTAGGCTTCTTTCTAGCCCGCTTTCTGTAGCCGAGTGAAGCAGGAGTTTTATTCCTACAAAACCAGCTGTCGCTGTAAACCAGCCAGTTTTTCAGGGCCTCCATGCACAACAGATTTAAAGGTTTTATAATAATTTAACTGTAATGGCTTCCTCAGAGGATCCTGGGAATGGTAGTCCAGTGCTGAGAACTCTCGGGCAGAAACCCTTAGCAACCCCCCACTGCCTCGTCAAAAAACTACATTTCCTGAAGAACCCTCCCTATGAAGAGGGGGGAAAACTATCAAACCAGTTTGGTTTAAATATGCACAAAGTGGTCACTAGATTGTAGCATTTTTTGCTGTTAGAGTCTAGCAGGTGCTTTTCACATATTTAAATCCAGACTTACTCCTTTCCTAGGTTACATGAACAACCGTGTTTAACTAAGTGGCAGTGACTAAGTTCTGTCTTCCATATTAGCTAGGGCAATGAATCCTGGCATGTTATGGAAGAAATGGGGCAGCACAGTTTTTAGGTCTGAGATACAAATCTCTCCTCTTTTGGGAAGGAGGAAGGCCATTTGTACAAATTTCAGTTCACAGTGGCAATTCACACACTCCCCTGCAACTTTGGAAAATGTGAACTGGGAAGAAGGGAGTTTGGATTTTTCAAAAATGGTAACCTCCCCACAAACTTTGAGAGAGTACCATAGTGGATGTTTGCAACTCATATTTGGTATCATCTATCAGGGCTGTGCAAAAAGGTTTTTGAATCTGACCCCACTCTCCTCCCTTCCAGAATGAGCCTGAAACCCAATCACCAAGGTGACAGCCATGTTTTAAAACAGAGTGTCTCTCAAAGGCAGGCTTAGTACCTGATCCGCTCACATAAGCAGAGAAACACACACAGTTTGTTCCGTTACTCCTTTGGTTATCCTGCCTCCGCCCCAGCTAGTAGCAATGCAGTAAAATGTCTTCCAGTTCATCCTGTAGGATCCCCAAAAATCTCTGTTGGAAAGGAAGCAATCTTTTATCTCCTTCCTTCCTGTCTCCCTCCTACGGCTCTCTTCCATTCTCATTTCTGTTCCTGTTTCAGAAAAAAAGAGGAGGATTTGAAGGTGGAAAAGAGAGGTGGTGTTACCTTTTCCTCTCGGCCTTGGATCCAGTGTTTTCTCCTTGGATGCCAGGTGCCGTCCTGTTCTGCAGAGCAAGAGGATGGTCAAAGTGTCTCTCTCCAAAGAAGTTGGGACAGACCAGTCCCTCTTCTTCACAGTATCTGCTGAGGAGTGAGCAAAGAGGATGGATGAGGTCCCATGCAGGTAGAGTGGCAACCTGGACCATCCCCTGCTATCAGAGAAATAGCCTTGTTAATCTCTTGTCATAGCATCCCATGTCCTAAGGTCTGCTGGCCCAAATCTAGCTATGCCCGTGGAGAGGCCGAATTCGATCCCAAAGCACCATGATGGTTCCCTTAAAGGGGGGAAACAAAGGAACTCTCCACCCAATTGCCTCCCCTTCCCCAGTTTCCCCCCCCCCTCCCCGCAGCTGTTCACCTCCCTTCTCAGCCCTCCCCTGTCTTGCAGCAAAGATGCTCGCAGCTGAGGGCTCTGCCATTGGCCAGCTGTTGGAGATGACATCATCTGATGATGCAGAGGATTGGCTAGGAAGGGAAGGGATTGGCCCGCTAGTGTCTTTGATCTGGGGAGGGGGTGCAAAGGGATGGATCTGCAAAGCAGAGAGGGTCCCTGCAGGAGAAAGGATGGGTGGGTGGGCTTGCAGGGTATGTGTGTGTGTGTAGAAAGGC
Source organism: Gambelia wislizenii (assembly GCA_030847615.1). Lineage (NCBI taxonomy): Eukaryota > Metazoa > Chordata > Lepidosauria > Squamata > Crotaphytidae > Gambelia > Gambelia wislizenii. The sequence continues at coordinate 36,577,030 of JAUMIR010000010.1, forward strand.
AAGCAGGAAGTGAATAGTGGCACCTGATAAGGCTCACTTGATCAATAGTGGGTTATCTTCCTCTTTAGCATGCTGGCCTGGTTCCTAAAAGGGTGGGTGTTTGGGAGTGATTGTAAACTGCATTTATTTTGTGTATATAGAAACAGGGAGAATTAGACAAGTTTTATCCTTTGCATTTGGAACCTTTGATATGTGTTAATCGGTGTCCTTCAAGCCTGTGCAATGGATTTTTTCTGGCGGAGCGCAGCGTGCACAGAACTGGCCTCACCCTTTAAACCAAAGGTTCATCTGCTGTGGCCTTGCAAGCATGGACAGTGTATGGTAGTAAGAATGTGTGTTTTCAGATAGCCGATTTGGTCAATTGAAGCATAAAAAGCAAAAGTAGAGGGTGAACAGGAAATTTAGCAGCACCTTTAAGATTAACTGACTTATATTTTACTATGAGCTTTTGCGGATATCATTCCATTTCTTCAGATGAACTGGTAGCGTGATAGTAAAGTATAGTTGTGTAATTGTGGGAACAGAATAAAATGTTATAGGTTACACAAAAGATATAAATTGTGACCCTGGCCATAAATCCTCAAAGAGCTGCATGAGAGGATATAGGTCTTTTAAGTGGCTGTTGGTATTAGTCTGTTAGTATTGATATGTGAACGCAATAAATCTGCTTACCAAGTCAATTCCTTTGGGGTCACTCCCACAACTGGGTAACTTGCTTAAAAACCTGGGGCTTTAATATTGCTCTACCAGTGTGTCTGGAGAAGTGGACAGATATCCATGAAAGTTCATGCTAAAATACTGTATAAATCAGTTAAATGGGGTTGCTAGATTCCTTCCCCTCCTTCCTTTCCCCTTTTTATATAAGTGTTTGCGTGTGTGTGTCTGTCTTCATGTACAACATAGAACAGGATGTGTTTGGGGAAAGAGAGGCAACTGATGCTTGCAGGATGGTTTACCATAGAGAAATTGATGCCTGAAGAATGATTTTGATCAGCAAGGGCTTTCTCAAATGTTCTCTCTTCAGCTGGATTTAGCTGCCATTACCAGATTTGCTAATATTCAAAGGGATCTTGTAGCACCTTTGAAGACTAACAGAGAGAAAAAAGTTGTATGATAAGCTTTCATAGACTAGGTCTACTTCCTCATCTTTGGACTGATGGCTGGGGGATTCTGGGAGTGGCAGTCCAAAAAGGAGAAAGTAGACCAAGTCTACGAAAGCTTATGCTACAAATTCTCTCAGTTAGTCTCATAGGTGCTACAAGATCCCTTTGCATATGGATATTCCAGACTAACACAGCTATGTCTTTGAATTCTACTCGGATTTGCTAACGGACATTAAAGGATGCCTCAGGGATGAGTGTTCATCATTCTGGGTACAGCTGTCCAGAATTGGCCAGAGCAGCTCAATGGGAGAGATGTTTGAACTTCCTAATGGGAAGATTCTGAGATCTTGACTGATGCAAGGAAGCTGATTTGATTTTGCAGATTTCTTGGTCAATTGCTCTGCTGTTCCAACAGGAACATTTTGCACCAGCTGGTTTTTGCTTGTCCCATTTCAGAAATTACCATGAATTGCTCGTACAATGTGGTGATAACCAGCAATGTGATATTCTTTGCATATAAAAGTGTTTGGTTTGGCAACAGTTGGTACCTCATAAAACAGGTAACTAGCTTTACCATGGTTTTTGTCCTTCTAATTTTAACAAGGCTCTTTGTCCTCGCTGCTGTACTGCCTCTTCCTTTTTGCTTCACAGAGGCTTTGAACAAAATGCCAACCTACAGTAGGGATTTTAGAACTACTTTTTGGACAACCTAACAAAAGCATGCCTAGGTGCTACAGCCATCCCATGCATATTTCATACTTTTCTTTTCCCTTTTTTAAAGTGCCAAAGCAAAGCCTGATCTAAAGGCTAGCCTGGTGATCATAAAAGGAAGAAGGTGTATTAAGTACAAAGAACAGCAAGGGAATGTTAAAAGAGAGAGATGTAAGAAATAAAACCATTAAGGACAGAAACTGAGGGCGCAGGTTCAGTGGCAAAGGAATATTTTGCCAGCTGAAAAATCCCAGTTCAAAAGATTAGGTAGCAGGTGATGGAAAGACTCATGTCTGTTTGAGGCCCTACAGAGCTACTGGCCTAGTGATCCACTCGGGTTTGCATATTGGACTTGGTGCATAAATGGTGCAGACCTACCGGTATATTCTCCCAACATTTCACAGATAGAAACCAGGACACAAGTGGCCAAGCAACATCAGAGTCTGGTCAAGAGGGCAAATGTTATTCATGTGGAAGAACACACAAGCTAGCAGAAGAGACTGTAGCAGTTTGCTCTTGCCTGAGCCCACTGGGAAGGCTGAGATTCTGTCCCTCTTTTCACACACCCCCAACCCCACTGAGTTAATGGAAGCCAAACATTTTTTGCATTTTGAACTCAGTTTGCAGCAACTTAAGTAAGCTGAAGAGAAAGGGAAAGTGAAGGAGAAGAGAGAAACGGGGGCATTTTCAATGCAGCTGAAAAAGTGGGGTGATGGAGGAATAATTGGGACTGTCCCTGCTAATTTGGGACAGTTGGAGGATATGCAATCCTTTGCTATGATGCATTGCTGCAGAAATACCTGAACAAGGTTGTGGTTGAATGGATAAGATAGGATGAGATGGCTCTCCCTACTAGGAGAGATGATGCTGGGAAGTGTGGAAGGCAGTAGAAACAGAGGAAGACCACATCACAGGCGGACTGACTCCACCAAGGAAACCACAGCTACCCTGAGTTTGCAAGACCTGAGCAGATCTGTTGATGCCCAGGGCTCTTGGAGGTCTCTCACTCATAGGGCTGCCATAAGGTGAAGCCAACTTGATAGCAAATAACAACACAATTAAAACCAAATTTAACTTTGTGTGGAAATGCTCTGTGGATCTGTAATGAGTGAGACTGTGGCTGAGGTAACAGTAGTCACAAGGAATGCTTGAATGCTAGTGCCTCGCTTTGATTGAGTATTTCTCTTTATTAAAGCTGTGGATCTACACAGTTGTGAATCTGCCTGAAAACCTGACCCGTCATTTGCTGATGGGATGCCACCAGTGCCTAATTTTGCTGCCTTTCATCTTTTTTTGAGGTATGTTGTTGCAGAGGCCAGAGGGCAAGGAGGGCTAAATTGTGCTCAAGTTGCAAAAGTATCAACTCTCCCTTTTCCCAAGCTATGGATGACTTTCCTAAATGAAAAGGTTATTATACCCCTCATGTGTTACTCCTGAAAGTGTCTCTTCAGTGTGAGAATTAGGATATTCTGTCAGTGGGTTGAAAAGAGAGGGAGGAATACCACATTACTCTCTGACATTATCTTTCAAAGAATCTAGTCTGATGTCCATTCCAGCATGTAAAATGGAAGTGTGCGGCTTTGACGTATGCTTTGTTCTTTGCAGAATGTTAAAAACAAGGTAGATCCATTTTGGGTTGAAGTACTGCGATGGAGGTAATAAAACATGGAGAGAAGTCTGCTTAAATGTTGCAGATACAAGTACAAGCACCCGTTGGCCCAGTAACCCTAGGCCAGTCTTTATCGTCACAGAATAAGTCGGTTTAAACGGAGGGCTTTTCTAGCTGTGGGTTGCTTAGGGACTGTTAAGAAGAGGGGTGACATCTGACTGGGTCCCACATTCCATGCAGTTGCTGTCATGTCCTGTTTCTGGACCCAGGCTGATTTGCTTCCAGGTTTGGGGAGGGATTCTCTGGTGCTCATTAGATCATTTCAGGATCCGGAGGCTCATTTTTTGTTCAATGTTCAGCTTTTCCACAGACTGTGAAAATGAAAGAAAGAGGGATGTCATTATAAGGACCTTTGCTTTGGGGTTTTAGTGCTTAACTCTAGAATTGGTTTTGGTGTCAGGAGTTTGGGAGGTGTGGAGGAGAAATGTGAGTAAGGAATAATAAAGGGACTGCAGAGTACTGCCTTTCCCCTTGAGAGACCAGCACCCAGCACCTTTGTAGGCACTGAGTGGGGAATCTCTACCTCGTGGGCCTAACTGAGCCCACAAGAGGTCCAAATGATGGCCCTTCTATTCTCAAGCGGCTCCTCTACCCAAAGCCCCATCCTCCGAATATGCTACTCACCCACCCACTCACACTCCCCATTAGGAAGACAGTGTGGAGGGGGAACACCCCATATTATCTGCAGCCTGAGATAACCTGCAACTCCCACCCTTCCAATCCTCCCAACTGGGAGGGAAATCCCTGCTCTGATTTCATGTCAGAGGCTGAGAGAGTGTGAAACCCCAGTGGATTTCCATGGCTGAGCAAGGATTTGAATCCTTGTCTCCCAGACTCCTAGTCCAACACTCTACGCCACACTGACTCTCAACAATTGACTAGTGGTATTCAGTAGTATGACCCCTGTATCCACAGGACCGGTACCCACAGATTCACTTCCCTGTATCTGAAAAAAAATGGCCTCTCTAGGCATTTTCTAGGTCCTCCAGCATGATTCTATCGTATGCTTCCACCAGAAGTTGACCACTGAGTTGTGCTTGAGGACCCACCAATGCCTAGAGAAGTGTTCTCTCTAGGAATCTATAGGTCCTCCAGTGCAACTCTATGTTATGCTTGGGCTGGAAGTCGTTCATTTCAATAGGGTTCGCTATTTATCTGCAGTTTCCATTGTCCATGGTAAGTCTGGGAATATATTCCCCTCAGATACAGGGGTCATACATATATAAAGGAGTCAGTGTGGTGTAGTGGTTTGAGTGTTGGACTACAACTCTTGTAGACTAGGATTCAAATTGCCACTCAGCCTTGGAAACCCACCGGGTGACCTTGGGCAAGTCACACACTTTTAGCCTCAGAAAACCTGGTGATTGGTTCTCCTTAGGGTCACTATAGGTTGGAAATGACTTGAAGGCACACAACAATAACAACAATTCAATATATGCCTCGCAGAATCCATATCACTATAGCGCACAGGAAATTTCATAATCTGTAACCAACTGGACCTTTGCAAATTCCTCAAAGGAGATGGCATTGTCTCCATCCTTGTCAGCCTCCTGGATGGTTCGGTCCGTAATACATTCTAGTTGTTCATCTGTCACCTGGATCCCAAGCATCATTCTCAATACCTGGGGTTGGGGAACAAGGACAACAGGAGCAAAGTGGTGAGAGATTAACAGGAAAGGGGTGGGGAAAAGTGTCCTTTCCTCCTTTCTCTGATCTTTTTGTAAATCTTTGTACAGGGGTGGTGGTGGTGATGTTAGACCACAACGTGTGTGAACATTTCAGCTCCTCCTTTCGTGTATAGGTTTATTGGGTTTCATCACACCTGTTCTCAAATTGCCACCATTACAGGAATTAATCTGACTTTAAAAAGGATATCTGAGGCCTGTTTTCCGAGCAAGGACTTCGTAGCTTGCAAAAGTGGATACAGAAGAGTGCTTCTGAGCATGGGCAGAACTTACTCCTCACACCACTGAATAGATAGCTCTCCTTCATTCATTTGAGGTTCAGTGGGTAGAGCATGTGTGGCATAGAAGGTGTGACTTGCAGGTGTGTAGCCTTTTGCTCACATACACCTCTTTAAAAATAAAGAAATTAAGCATCACCCTCCTGTATTTTAATTGCTCATATATGTTTTGCCCCATCTGTGTAATCTTCCCAAGTGGTCATGCAGACAGTAATCACCTGCAGCATTTCAGCTCGTGAGATCTTCCCATCCTTGTCTTGATCATACAGCTGAAAAGCAACTTAGCAGAAATCAGAAGGACAAGGCATTAGTAACGGGGATGGGTAGATATGCAGAAGATTTAAAGGCTAGGTACCTTTCATACTGTCCAGTCCCCCAGATACCTAGTTTCAATAAGAAAAGTTAATGCTCAGGTTGTATGTGTTCATACGTTGAGCTCTCACATAGCAGAACGAGAGATTTCGGCATTGATGGAAGAGATCTACATCTTGGCTTGCTTGCTTGCTTTTGTCCTTTCTTTCTTTCTTAGCAGTTTCTCATTTGTAATCTTGCATTTCTGCTGTGATTTCCCACCCACCCGTAATGAAGTAAACTCACACTTTAACTTGTTAAGACGGCTGTTGATGCTCTCAGATCCTACAGGTCCTTCCACTGGCCTGAAGTGGGCAAGCACACGGGCAAAGGTTCGGAAATCAATGGTCTCACTCCTAGGGAGAAAGAAGGCCCTTCAGAGTATAATGTGGACAGGAGCCAAGGCAAAGGCTGGCTGGCTTGGCCTGTGCATTGCCACTCAATCTGCTCCAGCCACAAACTTGCAGGAAGAAGCAGGAGAGAAGTCTTCCCTCCCCGTCTGGTGCCTCTGAGGGAAGGCTTAATGGGTGGTGTAATTGTATTATTATTGTTGTAATTGTTGTTTTAAATCTTGAGTTAAGTCTTGGGGGTCCACGGCAACAAAATATATTTAAAGGGGGTCACTGGTAAAGAAAAGTTTAAGATCCACTGCACTAGATCATGGGTCAACATGAGGAAATTTCTTAGATAAGCATTGTAGAAATTCAACTGTAGGAGTTTCTATAGCAGGTGTACTTCAGTCTTTCCCAACATGGGACCCTTTCCCACACTATACAGATATAATGCTATGATTCCACTTTCTCTGCCTCAGCTGTGTCCTATGGATGCAGGGCCCTAGAAGTCTTCTAGATGTGCTGGATTACACCTCCACAGCATAGCTGGATTTGGGATTATGGGAAGCGTACACCAGCACATCTGGAGGACACCAACTTATACGGGGGTCACCTCAGACTGGAGTCTTTGCTTTGCACCTATCACAGCTATCAGTTGTGTGACTTCTCTCTACCTGGATGCTGAGTGGGTGGGTGGGTGGGGGGACAGCTCTAAATGGCTGCTTACTCCTGTTTTGCTGATTCTCAGCCATGTCAGGAAGAGGCTCCATGTGGCACCTGCGTAACCACAGGAAGAACTCTTGAGCCAGTTTGGGAACTGGAGCTGGGGCAGTGCACCTTTTGCCTGCTGGTCATCTGAAAGTGCTTCAGTGGAGAAAGTAAAAGAGATGGGCTCAAACAGCAGCAGCAGGCAAGATAAGTGCCCTCATGAAACTTTTTATTGATTTGGTATTTTGCAGTGCTTTCTGCTCAGCGGCTGGCCAAGTTGCTGTTGTTCGCACACCTGCTTTATTCCAGAATCTCATGTTGCTCAGTCTTCACGTCCTGTTTCTCTGCATCTCTGTCTTTACAACTTCAGATGCAATGGAGATGTGGAAGGATTGGAAACATGGGCCGTGGCAGGGTCGTCTTCCTCCCTCCCTTGTTCCTATTGGCTCTGAAGCTTCTCTAAAAGCTCCTTCCTTTTAACCTCTGATTCTGGCGGTGGCCTTCAACCAGCCTGGCAAAGAGGTCAGCAAATGGTACTAGGCAGGGATAAACATTATTAGCTTTGCTACCCGTATAGGGTTGCCAGATTTCTGGGCCTGGGCCTGAGTCTCCAGTTTTTGTGGGTCATCCCCAGACAAGAGACAAGGGTGCACATTTTCCAGTTTTAGGGGGTTCAGCTCCAGGCAAGAAGAAAGAACTATTTGCAAATCTCCAATTTATTTAGTAGAGCAGTAGCATTCTACTGTTTGCAAGGCTTCATTAATTTGTTGTTGCAACTGACAAAGGCTCTCGGGGGGTGAGGGATCACAGAATAGAATAGAATCATAGAGTTGGAAGAGGCCACAAGGGCCATTCAGCCCAACCCCGTCCTGCCATGCAGGAATAAACAGTCAAAGCACTCTGGACAGATGGCCATCCAGCCTCTGTTTAAAAACAGTCAGCTTTCTCCTTCCTTCCCAGTTGTTGTGGCGCCAGGGCTTACCCTCCACTCTGCTCTGCATCCACCTTCTAGCTAGAAGCAAGGAGGCTAGATTAAATGTTCCTTATCCTGGCTCCCTATATAGATGAAAATGAATAATCTCATTTCACCTTGATTCAGGAACAGTCCCCTTATAGCTATGATTTCTCTTTTAATTTCCAAACAGGAAAATATGTTTGTGTGTTTGAATTACAAGCTGTGAGCAACTGTGGTTGGTACTTAATGTAAAACGTTTAATGACATTGCCAGGGGCCATTCCTAGGTCTCAGGTTTTGGTCCATGAACCTCTGAGCCTGGGACTATCCTGAACTGACAACCCTCTACCCACATATACAATGTGTGGCAAAAGAAACAATTTGTTTTTATTGTTATTTGCAAGAGTTCCTCCCTTTTGTCTCTGTTTGCAACAATATATTAAGCAACCAGTTGATGTTTGGCATCATATTTGTGTGCCAAGGTCTGATTCTCCAGTACTGGTAGAAATATATTTTGGGACTAGATCTCTGTATTTGACAGTCATTCATTTATTCGTTCTCTCTCTCATAAATCCAACAAAATACACACCCATCTTGGAAGAAGGCATTGATGATCCGATCTCCTATGGGGTTCACGGCTAGCTCCCCAATCCCTTCAAGGTCACATTTGCTGCAGAGAGAGATGTAGCGGGGAGAGAGAGGGAGGGAGGATACAGCTGTAGGAAAAGTTGTCCTAGTAGCAGAATAAGCAGTATGTAATCTTTGAAAATATATATATATATATATATATATATATATATATAACTTTTGCACTCATAATTTGTATCTAAAATGGCTGATGGCACACTCAAAAAAGGCGGGGAGCAGGACAGAGACATGCAAATAACCCAATGTAGGTGTTGGTTAGCCTTAGCAGAAATTTTGAATGTATTTAGTATTTACAGTTGTCCCTCCACATTCACGGATTTGGAATTCACGGTTTTAAGTATTCACGGCTTGAAAATATTCTTTAAAAAATAATAATTCAAAAAGCCACCTTGATTTTGCCATCTTATATAAGGGACACCATTTTGCTATGTCATTGCATATAATGGGACTTGAGTAATAATAATATTCATGGATTTGGGTATTCACGAGGGGTCCTGGAACCAAACCCCAGCGAATGTGAAGGGACAACTGTATTTTATTTGTATGCCATCTTTCTTCCAACATGAGGCCTAAGGCAGCTTACAAAGATGCCAAAACAAGATAAAGATTTTTTAAAAAAACCAATAATAAAAAAGTTAAAACACAAGTAAACAAGGTATCACACTTAAGTATTTTATTTTACTCTTGTTATGTCTGACGTGAACTGTTTTGATATGGTCAGTAGACTAATAAAATAAGCTATAACTAACTAACTAACTATGTAAATGCCATTGAAGTTGTGAAAGTACAGAATCATTTAAAAACATAACCCAGTTAAATATGCGGTATGCACACATGCCCACACACCCACAGACTCCCTGCAACCAATAAGTCATTTAATGCCTGTTTGAATATAAAAAGCCTCTTTGGCTGCTGTCCATACTGCCCAGGTTCCAGTCTAGCATTGCCAGATTTTAAAAAATGAAATAAAGAACAGTCAAAATTCATGACATGCAGGATTAGCAATCAGGAGGTATCTATTAACAAATCTGTGTTCTGCCTAAATACCAAATGAAAGTATTGGTTTCAGTTAACTTAGCCATGAGTTTCTCTGTAAAATTAGTGTATTGTCCACATTCACAAATTAGGGGATGGACACATTTCTGTCTTTATGAAGGGGCCCACACCCCAAATACTGGATTTTTCTGTCTAAAAGGAAAAGTTTTGCAGCCCTCAAATAGAGAACAGCCCTTACAATAAGGACACGTCCCAGCCCTATAAGGAACAAACTTTCCAACTAAGACATATCTTATAATAAAAGATTCCTGCCAGTCTTATACAAAATAATGTCCTTTCCTTATAATAAGAGGCACCTGACAACCCCATTCCTGTTTATATGGTTATTTAAGGCTGAAGTCTAATTGTTAGTCCCACCTAAACCTTTTAAATCAATCAATTTACATTAAAGTTCCCATTGATTCAATAGGCCTACTGTAGGAGAGATTAACAGTAGGATTTAGGCCTTGATTTGTCCGTTGTTTTGAAGGCTTTGATTTGTCTGTAGTGAATTTCTTGGCAGTCGGTCTTGTGGCATTTGAATATCTGGCAAACTGACCATGATCATAACGTTACAGCTTGCAAAGGGTAACCCACCACTGCTTCAGTCTTGTTAACTGTTCTTAATTATTATTCTTACCTTCATTTATACCCTGCTACCTAGTCTCCCTACAAACTGGGCTTACAAATTAAGATGGCTTGCAAATTAAATCAAGATGGCTTACAAATTAAAAGAATCAGTTATTATTTTCCATCAACTTGACATTGAACTTACAGCAACTCTATGAATGAAAGACCGCCAAGAACCCGTATAGTTAAAAACATAGAAAAGGTCAACATTAAAATAGAATCACACTATTAACGTTATTAAAAGAATTGAAAAGTTATGCTTCAAAAGGGATTTTAAAAGCTGTTTTATTTTTAAAAGTATTTATTTAAAGCAAATGCTCTATAGGTATTTACAAAGCAAACGTATATTAAAGCATAGGAATAAAAAAAAGAAACAAAATACAAGATAAATTGAGTAGATTATGCAATCAAACAATATCCACCTTATTCTAGTTGACTTCTATCCTACATAATACCATCTTGTTAGGATTGTGTTACAATTTTAATCTTTTAACTTCATTTCAGCTACATCGTAATAACTTCTTCATAGTACTTACACTTGTTAAAAAGTCTAAATTTAAATTTGTTAATTTTATACCCAACTGTCTTATCCCATTGTTAGATAAACTATACTTTGTATGACATGGCTCTGTTTAATGTAATTCTTCAATAAATATCAAGTCAAATATCTTTCCTAATTCTCCATTTCTCTTCCCAGTATTTTGATATTGGGAGCAGTTTTATAGGCTAAAACAATGCTGGGGTGGGGTGAGAGGAGGCACACCTAGATGGTCTCTTAATTATCCCCAGCCCATAATCCTTCCTTCCCTGCTTACCTGAGGTAGCCCTTTTCATCCTTGTCCAAGGCCTGGAAGCGTTGGTAAAGGCGTAAGACGTTAGCTTGGGAGACTGGGGAAAGAGAGCAACAGAGAAGGAGAATTATAATGATTAACCAAAGGAAGTGCCTGAGGCTGAGGGTAGATTGACCTTGACATGAATGTATTAAAAATAAGCAGCAGCAATTTAACATTCTCTTGCATTGAGATGTTAACGGTTTTTGGACTTGGAGAGCAAGTTCAGGCAAGTTCATCTCCTTTGCAAGGAGTCTGGAGCACTGTGTCAATGCATACTCAGTTTGCCGTGTGCCACATAAATAACAGTTAGGCTGAGATCCTGCAGTGCCAGAGCTTAGCGTAAACATTTCACAGGCAGAACGATGCTATGTCTCTCCTCTCAGCCTTCCCTGGAATAACCATTTAGTTTGCTGTAGTTTCCTCCCATGGCCATCTCGTGGCTAGTGTCTGGCTATGTCCCTATAGCCAGATGCAGAGTTAGTACATCGTACACTGAGACCTCCAGAGGACCCTGGCGGACCTCAGCAGATGATGTCAATCCGTCTGCGTCTGGATATGTCCCCATAGCCAGACTCTTCTCTGGTCCCCCCATTCTCCAAGATGTAGCCAAATGACATCAGTCACGGAGAGCCTGACATTTCTCCGATCCCTTCTGCTCTTCTTCAGCCATTGAATGGCCATGGAGGGAGCTACCACAGTGAAATGTTGAACCTTGGGACATTGTGGAGGATGGAAGAGAATACCCACCTCCACAATGACTTTTAAAAAAACAGGGTAAACATGGGCATATGTTGGACTTTGGCTGGCATCCTTTTAGTGGCATGTGTAAGCCTAAGCGTGCAAGTTGGTTTCTTGGGGGGAAAGAGGTTACAGGCCTGAGTGAGTCAGGCTGATTTCCTTTGGCCAGCAGCACCAGTGGCCCCATTGGGAAGGGCAGTGTGTGAACTCCACAACCTGGCTGCCCCAGACCCTCTGTGGTCCTAGTAACAGCCCTAGTCATGTTCAGAGCTCAGCTCTGGACTTGAGAAGAAACAATCTCATTTCTCTTGCCCAAGAAATGAGAAATTGTACCTCCTGTATGAATTAGCCTTATTGTCATATATTTGCATATTTCTATCTATCTACCTACCTATCTGCATGATTTACCTAAGGAAAGCCTCATCTGCCCCACTGGCCAACTAGATGACTGGACATGGAGGCAGGAGTTGTCTCCTCTTCTCAGGCAATGGATATTCTGAGGAATACTGCCTCTGAAGATAGAGGCTCCATTTATTTTTGTGTCTTGTCATTGACTTTTTCAGGCTACTAAAACCCATTCTCTTGAACAAATGACCCACCTGCTTTTAAGGGATTGTCATCTTAAGGTCTAGGAACTTTTAAAAGCAAAACTGGATTAAATGCTGTATCGGAGAACGATATACTTGAGTATGAAGGAGATTCTGCTTATCTGATTGGCTTTTCACCACTCCAGCAAACACAGTCGAGGACCCCGACTGGTTTAGGTAGGTTGGTTGCTTTTTGGAACCACTTTCCCTTCTTTGAGGGAGAGGACCCCCCCTATCCACTGATTCGTTATCCACTGATTCAGTTATCCACATGACACAAAACAGCACACTTACCATAGGGTGTTCCTAGAAAATGCCTAGAGAGGCATCCTCTCTAGATGTTTTCTAGGTCCTCCAAGGCAAACTCTATGGTATTTTAAACCAAAAGACCCATTGTTTTCAATGGCGTTTACTGTTATCGGTATCCATGGGGGCCCCCTGGAACCAATCCCCCACGGATACAGGGGTCCTACTGTACATCCCACCTTTTCCCCTAAACTGGGGAGAGAATTACAATCAAAACACATAAGGTTAAAACACACAACAAGCTGAGATTAAAACAGCAGTAAAACTAACAATAAAATAAAAAACCATTTAAAATGTGGCACCTTAAATAGCCGTTTTCTTGTAAAAACAATCAATTCTCAAAAGTTTTCTGGAATTTAAAAAAAAAAAGTCTTTAACTGCCCCTGAGAAGACAATAAAGAAAGAGCCATCCCAGCCTCCCCTAAGAAGGAAGTTTTTGAGTGTTCCTGGGAAATGTGTCTCTTTTCTTTCTCTATGACCATACACGTCTTCTGGATAAACCCAATTTGTCCTAGAAAAATGACTTATTCCCTTGAAATTGAATTTTAGTTGCTTATGTATTGTAATTCATTTATACACCCCCTGCCCCCCCCCACCAGAATGTGTAAATGAATTACAAAAGCTTCCCATGAACTGGATTCATCCTTCTGCCAGGAAAAATGACTTTCCCAGTGCAGTAAAAGAAGTTGATAGCACATGATGCCTTGTTTTGTTCTTCGAACAGGATCCCCCCAACCCTGGGTTCTTTCCCTGCCTGGGGAACCTAATACCTACCCAGCCTCTCTTGGTGGGGGAGTAAAGGGGATAATTTGCTGTAAAAAGCTTGCAACATCCCTTAAACCCCCCCCCCCCAGTCTCACAGACAATAGGAGGCCAGCTGCCAGATTAGATGCAAGACTTGGGGTGGGGCCCAGCTTCCAGCTCAGTTAACAACAATTCCTCTTTAGATCAAAACCGCTGGGAAGAGAAACCTTACAAATGGATATTGGAGGGCAGGGGGGGAAATCTCATTCTAGCCGGGAAGCGTGAAGTTCTCTCTCAAGTCCCTGTAAAAGAACCCTTGTCCCTGTTTTTGATTTGCTCCTTAGAACAACAAAAATAACACACTGCTTTCTTTTCCCACAATTGGAAACCGCACAAGAGTTCTGTACTCTCCCAGTATTCACTTCCAAGCTATCTGCTAGTTTTCTCCCATTTCCAAAGTTAGCAATAAAGTTTATGGGAAGTCTCGTAAGTCTTCTCTCCCTAAGGTAACCTGCTGCTCTTTGTTGCAAGTTAGGGATGGGAGCCAGATGCCCTGACATGGGGGAGGCTGCAGCCTATTCGGGTCCAGAATATTCCATTCCAGCCCCCCTAGTTTGGGAAAGGAGAACACGGTGAACCTGGCAACCTGTTTCTCATGTTTGCTCCTATCCACTAGCTACTAGACTAAATCCTGATGACTTTTTTTTTTTAACTGAAAGAGCTGTTCCATGGTAGGACACTGCCTCGGAGTGTGATGGACTCTCCCTTTTTGGAGGTCTTTAAACTAAGATTGGATTGGGCATCTTTCAGGGATATTTTCACTGGGTCTTCCTGCATGGCAGGGGGTTAGACTAGATAGCCTTGTGGTCCCTTCCAACTTTAAGGTTCTATGATTCTGTGACCTATTGGCTTTTACCTCCTTATCTTTAAGAACCCCTTCCCTAGATTCTGGAATTTGAATCCAGGAGTCTTGCAGACCCTTAACACAGACACCCCACGCAAATATCCACTCCCCACTCTAGTTCTATGAAGCTCTGGTTTTCATTCTCTCTGATCACAAAGTCTCTCCCTCTCTATCTCATATTCTGCCCCTTTGCCTGTCGCCTATACATTCTTACAGATCTTCTCACTACTTGATAGATCTAATCACTAAGGACAATTTCCTTTTCCTAGTATGGAACCACCAGGGTTTTAATCTGCAGCTGGACTTCCTAGGGCTGAATTCTGGAGTGCTTGTTTCCCTGGATAAGATTTCATCTCTGGACAGTAAAGAGGAAACGACTTTTCTGAGAGCAAACACAAGTGGTATTATCAGGCAAGGTTCCAAAGCTGGGGTTGGGGTATGGCGAGCCCTAATATAACTTTGGACTCTGGCCTTTGGACTCTGGCACCGCTTTGCCGCTGGTGCCTTCCTTCCCTCCCAACCAGTGCTAACTCTCTCTTATATCTTTTTCTTCTTCGCTCTGACAGGAGCAAAGTGCATGCAGTTAAATGAAAGCCAACTATTTTCCAAAGTTATCCTTACAGCCAGTTTCTGTCATGATTTCCTCCTGATCCGGGACGGTGAAAGGCTGAGAATTTTGGGCTCCCATCTCAGTGTGTTCTTTCTCTCACTTCAGGGCTGCCAGAGCTATTTACAGGGTGTCTGCTATCTGAGTATGCATCTACCACCTTCAAAGCAGCCTCCTCCCTCAACGGCTCTTATCAAAGCCGGGCAGCAAATCAGCTGCAGGGGCAGGAGGGACTTGGCAAAGGCCAGGCAGAGCTGGTTTTTAAGGTGGAAAGGAAGAACCAGCAAGGCAGCGCAAAGTTGTTCTCAAACATTCAGTACCTTATGTTTTTGAGTTGAATAGGTCTCTTCTTAAGGGGAATAAAGGGGGCAGCTATGGAGGAGGGGGCAAAATGGGGGCATTGCCCCCAGGGCTGGTTTGAGAAATTTGGGGGCCCCCTGCAGCACACTTTATTTTGGGGGGCCCATATGTTTATCTCAGGTCAATGTAGCCTAACCTACCTAAGATATTCACAGTATAGAATATTTAGATTATTACTAATAATGTTTTTATAAGAGGAGGGTTATGATGGACCCCCGCAGATGCTGACTCCGCCAGTGCCTTAAACCGGCCCTGATTGCCCCCTTCCCCAAGGACAATTATTCCCCTACAAATGAAATTTTCCTTCAGTCCCCAAATTTCCAGCATTGCAATAACTTTAAAAGTTCTGTTGAGCATTTAGAAATAGAGTTTAGGCATCCCGAGGAAAGGGAGGCAGGGAATGTGAATACAGCAAATAGAAGAGTTCTTCTAGGTGTGAACCGTTTTCACTGTCTCCCTATTCACAATGCTAGAAATTTGGAGATGGAAGGATAATTTCTTTGAGGGTCAAAATTCTTGTTGGGGTGCAATGCCTCCATTTTGTGTGCCCCCCCCATAGCTGCACCCCTGAAGGGAATGGTCAAGGGTTGGCCAGAGAGATGGGGAGGAGATTGTGAAGGGGTTGTGGAGGAGCCAAGAAGAATCTGTTTGCAGAGCTCTGTCTTTGAAGATTTAATGAAACTACACTTAGTAGAAAATGCAGCCACTGGCTGCATCAGCTGCCAAGAGTGCGTCTGTGTTGGCTTTCCCTTCATCTCCAATTCAAAGAGTTTGTTTGGCACTTAAAATCCAACCGTGGCTAGGCTCCAAGGTGCTTGATGGACCGCCTTCTTCCACAGTAATATTGCAATAATTTTTGAAGCATAGGAGCTGATCATGACAATCGACATGAGAGTTCAACAAATGTGGGCGGCAGTATTGTTACAAAAACCAATCTAGTTTTAGCACTCTTAGTTGCCATCAGGGTCTTTTGGAAAGAGCCAGTGTTGTGTATTAGTTTGAATGTTTGACAGGGACTCTGGGGGGATTAGGGTTGAAATCCCCACTCAGCTGTGGAAGCCCATTGGGTAACCATGAGCAGGTCACACTGTCTCAGCCTGAGAGGAAGCCAAGGGCAAACCTCCACTGAATAATAACCCATGCCAAGAAAAACCCTGGGAGAGCAGTTGCTGCTAATTGGAGTCAACTTGAAGGCACATAACAGCACCATATGGTTACAAGCAGGACTTGCTCTGGCTTCTTCCCTACATAGGAGCAAGGATGATGTAGTGGTTTGAGTCTTGGACTACCACTCCGAGAGACCACAGCTGAGTCATGGAATACCATGGGGCGGCCATGGGCAAGGCACACTGTCTCAGCCTGAGGGGAAAACAGTGGCAAACGTCTGAAGAAATCTTGCCAAGGAAACTCCACCAGTGGTTTTAAAGTTGGACTAAGACTCTGGGCGGGCAGGGTTTGAATCTCCTACTTAGCCATGAAAGCCCCCTTCGGATCTTGGGAATTGCACATACTCAGCATCAGTGGAAGGCAATGTCAAATACATTTTGAGTCAGCATGATGTAATGATTTGAATACTAGATGCCGAATGTTCAAGACCCTGTTCAGTTATGAGAACCCACTGGGTGACCTTGGACAAGTCACACTCTCTCAGCCTCAGACCAAGACAAACCTCGGAAGAAATCTTGTTAAGAAAAAAGCAACAACCCTAGGATGGCGTCACCATATGTAAGCATCAACTTGAAGGCCCCTAAAAAGAACTTCATTGCGCATTTGAGACCAAATCATTACCAAATGCTTTGTGTTGTAACAGGACTCACAACAGTATATTGTTGATGGGAAAAATCACTCCCTCCTCAAGTACTGTGAGGATGAGAGTGAATAGAGAAGCCTGAAGTGGGCAGTAGATGAGGTTACCATCCCTGCTAATAGAAAACCCTTGATATTTGACCTTGAAAGGTCCTGACCAATGCTCTTCCTACCTGTTGTACCTACAAGTTCTTTAAGATTTCCTTAAGAAATCTTGCTTTGGATCTCTTTGTGGTATATTTGTGTGGTTCTCTTGAGACAGGGCCTTTTCCATGGTGGCATCAAGGCTCTGGAGAAGACATATTTTGTCCTTTTAGTGACAGATTTCTAGCACCAGGCTAAGAAGACTTCAGAGGTTAACTTCAGAGGTTATTTGAGCTCCTTCAGAGATGTAGAACAAATTTTCTTGTTTTGCTCCTTGCTGAATTTTGCTTTCCTCTCCCCCCCCCCATGTTTTTTGGTTACCACTTACACTGAGTTGTGGATGTGGCTCTGTTTCATTTTGTAAGGAGTCTTAAAGTGCTTTGGCAGCAAGCATGGGATATAAATATTTTAAAAATATTATCTGAGTATGTGCAAATTATTCCTAAGAGACAAATGGCAATTAGGCTACAGTAACTCAGCTGTGTAGGAAGCATTTTAGAGTTGAAAACAGAGGCAGGAGGGGAGAGTTGCTGAACTTCTGTATGTTTGTGTGAAAAAAGCTGCTTGTTTTGAAGTCTGTGGTGCAGTGTTTGAGTGCTGGATTAGAACTGCTCTGCTGAGCCTCTGTGGTAATCTGGATAGCCCATTTTCCTATCCCCAAACTTTGCAAAGGCCGCTTGTTTGCAACGAGCAAGAATCTCCTCCAGGTGACACTCACGGGTTGTCTAAACTGTGAAAATACTCACAGAAAGCGAGGAGAATCCTACCTGTCATAATGGAATCCCGCATTGTTACACCATATTCAGAAGGAGGGGAGCCAAAAATGTCAAAAACTCAGAAGGAAAAACCTTTGCGGCGTTTCCTGGAGTTTTTAAAAATCAGCAAGGGGAATGCACATTCCTGCTCATTGGGACAAGCAATTTGCTTTGATTTGATTTCCCATAGGAGAGGAAGTGTAAAGCTGATTGGCTGGGCGAGTGCGGTGGGTGGGGCTTGCTAACAAGGCAAGCACCCGCTGCTGCCATGTTGGATTTTCACCTTAGTGCTAATATAGACAAGCCCTCAGTAGGGTTATTTTCCAAAAGTGAATACTCTCCATTTTTTAGTGGCACTCATCAACAGTAGTTGGAAATATGGCGCAGGAAGATTATTTTAACGGAGAGCCAGAGTGGTCTAGTGGTCTGAGTGCTGAGCTAGGAGTCTGGGAGACCGGGGTTCAAATCCTGACTCAGCCATGGAAACTAAGTGCCTGGGGCAAGTCGGACTCTCTCAGACAAAGACAACAGCAAACCGCCCGTGAATAAATCTTTCCAAGAAATCCCTAGGAAAGGCACTAACAACCCAAAACAAGGCAGTTTTACCCACTTTCTCTGTTACTTTGTTTCTTTGTGCGTGATTCACATTTTATATACTTTTCTCTATCAAGCAACAATAAGATCTAGAAACTTGCTGGTTTTTAGGATCAGCTTGATGAAAAGCTTCCTATGCTGAAACACTACACAAATAAAGTGTATTAGGTCTGGACATCCATACTCTTCAACTGTTCCAGTTTGGCCGAGACAGTCCCAATTACTCCTCTGTTGTCCTATCCTTTCATCTGCTTTTAAAATGTCCTGGTTTCTCTCTCTTCCCAATTTCTTCTTTTGTCCTTAACTTACTTCAATTGCTGCAAATCAGTTCAAAGTGCAAAAACAGTTTGCACTCAGTTAACTCAGCAGAGAGAAGGGGGGCAGAATCTTGCCTTTCCCAGTAAGCTCAAGCCAAAGCAAACTGCTGCACCGTCACCTAACTTGTCTGTTCTTCCGTGTTAATAACTTTTGCCATTTGTCCACACGCTGATGTTCTTTGGTTTTCATCTGTGAAATATTGGAGGGTATGGGACATCAAGCAATATTACTAGTAGCAACCAAGGAGGAAAGTCAGAGGAATTGGAAACAGTAGTTTTATTTTTGAGTTTCTTGATACGGCAAATAGATTCAGTGCTGAGACACCAGAGGGTGCTGCTGGAATGCAGTGCCTGATGTTTAGGTGAAAAGAAAAAGTGTGTAAGTAAAAAGGAGTTTACAAATAGAGCAGCTTTCCCTGAAATATCTGCATCTATTTCACCCGTTAGGGGGAAGGAAGGAAGAGGTAGGGAAAAGGAAGGAAGGACTCCTGCCCACAGTTTTTCTTTGAACCAAGTGGAACGTCCGCATTCAAAATTCTGGCTACCATAATTGGAGTCAGGGGTGTAGTGAAGCCATTTTCACAGGGGTGGGAGCATAGACAAAAATGGGAAGGTAGAAGAGTTTGGGCATCTGTTACAATAAAAAAAAAGTTTCATGGGCAATGACAAAAATAATCCCCAAGTCATAGAATTGGAAGAGACTACAAGGGCCATCCAGTCCAAACCCCTGTTCTGCATGATTAATTGCGTATATAATTTATGCATTATAATTAGAAAATATGTTGTGCAACTTCAAAAAAAAAACACCCAAATCAACTTGAGGTACAGTACCTAAATACACCCAAAGTACCAGTTCCTGTCTGTTCTTGGAAGATAAGCAAGGTCAGCCCTGGTTAGTACTCAGATGGGAGACCGCCAACCAATACCAGGTACTGTAGGTTATATTTTAGAGGAAAGAACTGGCAAAACCAACTGGCAGGTGACTTGAAGGTGCACACACACATGCGCACACAATTTCCACATGCAAAATACTTGTGTAAACTAAGTAATGTCTAGGAAGTAAATGGCTATTGTGTAAGTCCTACTCTAATGATTGAATTAGCATCTAATGAGCTGTGATTTCTCTGTAAACTTTTGGAGCAACTGTTGGTGTGAAATTTCTTCCAATATGTGATTTTCAAAAGCTAAGATGTCTAAATGTGCTTTTCTCTGATGAAGCACTGAATGCTCATATGGCGTCAGCACCTGTGTCAAAGTTGAGAATGAATTTTCACATGCAGCCGTAGATGCATCCAAGGTGAGTCCTGCAGCTTACAAACTGTCCATGCAATGTTTTTGTAAGTTTGTGAAATGTTAATATTGGGGCTTTGCAGGATTCAACCATATTATTTTCTTTGGATGCCTAAATGATATTTTCAGATGCTCAGTTGCAATGCTAGAAATTTGGGGATGGAAGGAAATTTTCATTTTGGGGAGGGGCAAAGTTCTTATTTGAGGAAGGTAATGCCTTCACTTGTCCCCTATCATTACACCAGTCAAGATTGGAGTGATATTATCTCTGAACGTGTGCAGATTTCCAGCACCACCTTTGGTGGTATTTTTTAAGGGCAACTGGGGAAGATGAGTTTGCCTTTGAGGCTGAGAGGGTGTGACTTGCCCAAGGTCAGCCAGTGGGTTTTCATGGCCAAGCAGGAATTTGAACCCTGGTCTTCCAGTGTCCTAGTCCGGCACTCTAAACTACATCATGCTGGCTTGAGCTGACTCCACCAGAAATACTGTTTTTGACTGATGCAAAAGCTTGATCTGTGTCATTTTCATTCCACGATAAAGCACTTCTCAAATGATCAATGTGCTTGTGTAGGTGTGGGTGGAGTGCAATCAGTTATTACTAATTAGTTATTAATAATTGCAGGCAACACTAGCTAGCACATGCCATCAGACTCTGAAGGTCAACCATCCAGGCTCTTTTAAACCAGGCTTCTCATCTTATTTTAAAAACAAAGTACAGTGGAGTTGCTGTTTGTTTCTGTGACCCCCAGTTCTTTGAAAGGGCTGGGATGCCCCTAGGTCAAGCCATTCACTTTGTGTGTTTGTGTGGTTTTTGTTTTGTGTTAGCTTAACTATGTGTAAGTGTAATTTTGTTGTTTGTGAAAACAACTTTCATGTTTGATTAATGTGGCTGTAAACTGAATTAACATGCCAGCAACCCTTGATGCCTTGTAATGGATGTGGCTCATTTTTCCAGCTGCTTCTGTTCATTTATTCCAATGCTGCTCAAAGCGCTGGCCTGTGAACTGGTGCCGGTTTATGAGCCATCAGCCACCCATCTGCAGCAAATTTCCAGGAGAGAAAAGAGTTGTAGTCAATGGGCAAAATATGGTACCATTAGGGGGAAAAGATTACTGCCCCCCCCACCTCAGACAGCCTATGAAGCACTGATTTATACAGTGCTGTCTATCCTCCTTTATGGATCTGAAACATGGGTCATCTATTGCCACCACCTACGCTTTCATCAGCGCTGTCTACGCACAATCCTAAATATACACTGGACTATGTGACGAATGTTGCTGTCCTTGAGCAAGCAGGGATCACCAGCATTGAGGCCATGATATTGAGAACACAGCTGCGCTGGGCAGGGCACGTTTCTAGGATGGAGGACCATCGCCTCCCCAAAATAGTATTCTACGGTGAACTTGCCACGGGTCAGCATAAGAGGGGTGCTCCAAAAAAGCGATACAAGGACTCCCTGAAACAACATCTCAGGCTCGGCCAAATTGATCACCAACAATGGTCCGCCCTGGCCTCACATCGGGAGGCATGGAGACGCACTATCCACAATGCTGCAGCCTTATTTGAGAACTCACGCCGAACAAGTCTTGAAGAGAAACAACAACGCAGAAAGAATCACAAACCAGAAACATCATCCAAGGAGACCTTCTGCTGTGCTTTCTGCAACTGGACATGTTTATCCCGGATTGGCCTTTTCAGTCATCAGTGCACTCGCAGAAAGCACGGGATGAGTCCTTCCTGAATCTTCGTTTGCGAAGAAAAGCCAGAGAGATAATCAGTAATTTTAAAATATATATATATCCTAAATATTTAAGTATCTTGGTTATGTCTAGTATTCTTGCACCATCCCTTTTCAGGCAGATGTTGACTGCAGCTGAGAGATTTGTGATTTATCCAGAGCTTCACAACACAATCCATGAAGCCGGTGAGACTTGATCCTTCTGGATTCTGTTCTTCCAGCCGTGTGGCATTGAATCTTACCTGGGGCATCATTTTCATTGGCTGGGGTGGTCTTCACCTAGGAGAGTGATGCTAAATAGAAACCAGCCAATTAATGTAACTTTTCCAGTAGCGAAAATGATGACAGGCTTGTGTTTTCTTTTTAACCGGGATGTGATGATATATATTTCATCCCAGAGTAGCTGTCAAAAACATGCTCTTATTGGATCTACCACTCGGATGTTTAAAATGAAATTCCTTTCGTAGGAACTCCCAGCATCCTGGCTCCTAACATACCCATTTCTAAGTATTTGACCTCATTTTTATCTCAATGGACCACCTTCATTTCCCCTGCTTTTTCTGCCATTACCACCAGACACCCCGGGGGTGGGCATGCTCATTTTTCAACATTTTTTTGTGTGTTGACAGCTGCTTGTAAACAGTTGCCCCAGGGTTAGCAGGTCAGCAAATTTCACACTTACCTACCTAGCCTTATGGTTTCCCCATTAACACTTTGTTCTGTTTAGTTCAGGGGGAGCTGGGGAGGATTGGCTGAAAAGAGGACAAAGATTTAGAGGAGAAAAATAACTTAATTTTGAAAGGACCTCTGCTCAGGGATATCTGGTTGAATATTGAGCCCTTTCAAACTGCGTAATTACAATTCCATTTTAACTGCTTTGGCTTCATCTTGTGGAATTCTGGGTTTTGTAGTTTGTAGTAATTTTGTAGTAATTCTCTCTGGCCGACAATTCTAAATGCCAGCCCCCCAAAAACTGTAAATCCCATGATTCCATAGTAAGAGCCATGACACTTAAAGTGATATCAAAGAGTCATAATTGTGTAGTATAAAAGGGCCCTTAGACAAAAAGATCTCTCATCCTTGCTAGGCAGAAGACCCCATCAAATTTTAATTATGGGCAAACTGACCTGGCATCAACAGGAACTCATTGTGAAGAAAGGTCTTCCACAGGTCCATTTGAGGAATGAAATCTGATTGGGTATGAAGAACCAGGAAGTGGAATTAAGTTAAATTATCAGGAGGAAGCTCTGAATTGGAAGAGATGTAAGGTGCTGGCAGAACTTCAGTTTCCTCTGGAAGTTCTTCTAAGGATTGCTGTAGAATCTTTCCTTTACATTTTGGGAGAAAGGTTGGATAGAAATAATAGAATCATGGAATTGGAAGAGACCTCAAGGGCCATCCAGTCCAACTCCCTGCCATGCAAGAATACACAATCAAATCATTCCCGACAGATGGACATCCAGACTCTGTTTAAAAACCTCCAAAGGAGACTCCACCACACTCCCAGGCAGTGTATGCCACTGCCGAACAGCTCTTACTGTCAGGAAGTTCTTAATGTTTAGCTGGACTGTTCTTTCCTGTAGTTTGAACCCATTGCTCCGTGTCCTAGTCTCTGGAGCCACAGAAAACAAGATTGCTGCATCCTCAGTATGACATCCCTTCAAGTATTTAAACACAGCTATCATGCCCCCTCTCAACCTTCTCTTCTTCTGACTAAACATGCCCAGCTCCCTAAGCCACTCCTCATAGGGCATGGGTTTATACAATGAATAAATAAAATTTGGAGGTTTTCACACATAGGCTGGCAGCCTGTTAGTGGCATACACGGGTGTAAGTTAGTCTTATGCCTGCTTATCTCTCTTTGTTGTTGGTCATTACAGAGGTTGGTATTTCCATCTTTCCTCCTTGATGATCAAAGCTCCCTTACACTTACCGTAGAGATGTTGCATCTCCCAACCACAGCCATTCCATTCCTAGTGGAAAGTGGTGAGGTTTGCAGAAGCATCTGGCTGTGTCCCTGTAGCCAGATGCAAAATGATTGCCTGAGCTGCTAAGACCTCTGGAGAACCAAAGTGGATGATATCATCACTTTGCTTCTGGCTACAGGGGCATAGCCAGATTGTATTCATTTATATCCTGCCTTTCTCCCACCAATGGGACTCAAGGGGGCTAACAACCTGTTTAAAACCATACAAACTAAAAACAGTACAAAGTTAAAATCACATTATAAATATAACATGTTTAAAAAAGAATTAAACAATTGATAAGATAAAAACATTACCGTAAAAACTAAAATGCCTTAAAAACTGCTAATTTTTTAAAAAACCATACCACCTCACTAGCCTAGCTCTTGTTAGTTCATAAAAACCTGGCGGCATAAAAATGTCTTAACCTGCTGCCGGAAGGAGAGCAAAGACTTCCCTAGGTGGCAAGGCAGGTGGCAGTGCAAACGGATTGTGTACCTGTCTCTCTGTGTGTAGGTCTTCCTCTAGGGCTGGCCCAACTCCACAGACAGTACGTGCAACCACATGGACGGTAACTCTTTTTCAGAGATGCCCTGAATAGGCAATTTGAGTGAGTGGTCCCTTGGCATCCCTTACAATTTGGCAGATGCTGCCAGGTCATGATTCTTGGATGAAATTGTGAGGCAGGCTCTTGGACTACATCTCTCAGAAGGTTGTGGAAAATGGTCTTGAGGGTACTCATTACTCCTGCAGTGAATTAAGAGGAGAAACCACTGTGGCCTTGGAGGGAGAGAAGAACAAACCTTGGTCGCAGCGGCTGAGGAAAGGCCCTCCTTCCATCCCAACTGCCACTGCTGTGGCCTCTGAAGGAGAAGAGCATTGACTTCATCTCCTCTCCCACGTGTCTTATTAGGTTGTAAGCCGGAGGGCAGGGAAACTGTCAGGGATTGAAGAGCAATGTGCAGGCCAAGCCAGCCACCCTCTGCCTTGGCTCCTGTCACGTGGGGCGAGCCGCCTTCAAGCCTTTGTGGACCCCCTGTGAGGACATTGCAGCCCCCTGGGGGTCCGCGGTCCACAGGTTAAGAACCACTGCTCTAAATGAACAAAATAAACCGGTTCACACAGAATTTGCACATATATTAGGACAAATGTGATTTCTAGCCTTACCGCTACTATGTCAAAATGAGCCAAACAGTACAAGAAAATAGCATCAGAGTGGTTTTCATGAGCAAAATAGATATTTTATATAACTTTCTTTTTAGAGAAAGGGTCATACATTAAAAAAAAAAGAGAAGTTACAGAGGGTGGTGGAAGACAGATAAACATGATACTTATAAATATACAGTATATACAACTTAAATAGGTATATAAAGTTATCTCCAGCAGGGCTTTTTTGTGTATATTTTTGTGGTGTTTCTTTTTAATTAAAAGAAAAAATAGTGTGTCTGTGTTGAATAATTTTAAAATAACAAGAACTGTTGCCCATCGTGTAATATTTCTATCAGCATTAGACTCTGGGGCTGCAAATTTATATCTTATTTTTTACAAGCCAGAATTAAAAAGAAAGGGCTGCCATTACTGGAAATATGAGATGATCTCATGTCAGACCCTGAAAGTATTCCTTCCTGGGACTAATATACTCACCATTATTTTTAAAGGTACGCTTGTTCTATATTTGAAGCTTCAAATCACTGTTTCCTATGTAACTTAAGCCAGTCCCTCAAAATGTGTTTTTAAAACTGGGGGGAAAAAATTCCCACAACGTTAACCCAAGTTGTATAAACCATGTTAAGGTCTATTTGGTTGTAACATGTTTTTAAAAATTCTGTATCTGTCAATGAATATTAGTTGAGAGAGAAAGCCTTGTATGTTCCACCTTACCTTTGGAGCAGCCTGCAGTAGCTGTTCTTTAAGGCACGTGGGTTGGTACTATACTGGGGTACACTGGCCTGTGTGTGTGCGTGTGTGTGTGTGTGTGCGCGCCTTAAAGTCGCCTGTTGCCACCCTATGAATTACATAGGGTTTTCTTAGGCTAATAGGTTCTATATAAATGCTGTCCCCTCATGGAGAAAAAGTGAAATGACTACAGCTTGGGCGGGGGGGGGGGGAAACGCCTTTAAAAATGGATGTTATTCACTTATGGGTGAGTATTCCTTGCAAAATATGATCATGTACACTTACCCTTTCATATATATTTCTGTACTGATAATGAATTTGGCCTGTCCTGCCAGTCAGTTCTAAAGCAGCTATGTGGTCTCCTTTGACTAAAGATAGGTTCCCTGTCCCTTGCCTTAGAAAGAACATCCTACATCCTTAAAATTTCTTCTGGTTGTTTCTTTATAGCTATATGGTGGTAATGAATTTGAATTGTTTTTTATTGATTCTTTTTCACTATAAGCTGCCATGTGGGTCTTTGGTGATCCAAAGTCAGGATAGAAATAAAGTTCAATAAATTATAAATTCCCATTGTGGAGGTCCATATTTTGTTTTACACTTTTCCAGTGACTGGACAAAAGGACACAGTATCTCTCCTTTAAAGTATGAAGGAAGAAATACAGTGAACTGAGCCTGAAAACTGTAGAAAAAGCATCAGCAGTTTTAAAAAAAATAGTTTCAAGATAGCATGTAAAAATGAGTTCAACCCTGGCACTTCTGTAGGAAAAGGACCCGCCTTTTCTAGCGATCAGGCAATTCTGGTGCAGCCTTTCTGCCTCCCAAACCTTCCCTTTCCCACACTGCAATCTAGCCTTTCTTCTTCTGTCCAAGAGAAAGCCCAAAGAAGGCTCTCCAAACCCAGTTCTGACTTTCCACTCCATTAGCAGGCTCCGTTCCTAAGATCTTTTGGAGTCAGTCTGTTGCTCTCCTTTCAGAAATAACATTAAAAAATATATAGCAGCAAGAATAAATATTAAATATGTTTCCTTTTTTAAAAAAGGAGTCTTTTTATAATACTATGTGGATCAAAAAGTTAATCAGGATAAAGACATTGGCTGCTCATGGAGTCCATTCACTGTGCTCTGTAAACATTCCTTTAGCTGAGAAATTTGGAAGAAAAATAAAAATAAAATAAAATACAGATGTCAGATTCCAAGGCTTGGGAGAAGGATCTTCTTTAGACCTAGAAATGAATGTGAAAGAGGGCAGGGGAGAGAATTAGACATCATGGCTAATCAATACCTTCTTGCCCTCCCCCAACCCAATTCTACCCTAATTCTGTTTTCCATTGTGAAAGGTTTTCCAAGGAAGGACTCTGTCTTGGCAGTGGCTGGCTAAGTGGCTGAATAGGCTTCTGAGGCCTGACTGTGGTGCATTTTTAGACCTCTTGCCCTGGCACTGTACACTACATAATGCCTTTCTATTTAGAACACAGAAGCTGTTCTCTCCTAACAAAAGAACGGACAAGGCTGTTGGTCACATTTCGAGTTGCCAGGACGCTTTCTAAATGGCTTGCATGCATGGGAAGGGATCTAAGGATCCAGGGATTCATGGGAAGGGATCCAGGAGGACCAGCCCTGTAGAGCACACTTGTGAAAATGTTGGACCTCTGAAAATTTGGGGGATTTTCTTAATGCCAGATATATAAATATTATTATTCTCATGTTATTTCTCTTTGTGGCACAAGGGCATGTGTTTGCCCACACATTTGAAAGTATAGAGATGGTGGGTAGGTTGTCCTTTCCTGTATGCTTCCGGTATGCATACACCCACCTATCCTGGTTGACCTAATATCTGGGGCAGGGTAATTGGAGGTAAAAAGGTGTAAGACATTCTCCTTACACATTTGGGGGTGTAATAGTATCATAATATTCTCAATTCCCTCTTCTGTCTATTGCTGTGGACAGAACACTGATGCTGTAGTGTTGCATTGGAGCAAACAGTTCAGTTCAAGATGCAAATATAGAGATACCTTGCATTAGACTACCTGGAGTGTTTGGTTTTTTTTTTTAATGGAAAAGAGAAGTGATTTAGTCTTGTCACTCTACCCCAGCAGTAGAAGTCAGGGATGGGTAGCTTTGTGTACTTACCTGTGAGTGGTTCTCCAGCCCTCTCAGGTGCCATGACAAAATGTGGAGCAGACTTTTCTGAGGCTTGGAGGAAGGCAGACTTGCCTAACCCAAATTGATCAGAGTCTGCCTCTAGGAACACCACGGCCCTTTCTGCAGGCTCCAGGGGAGCTCTTCCCAAAGATGCAGCCAGCCTGCTGTGTAAAACCACTAATTCCTGAATAAACAGAACTTTCAAAGTCAAGGCAGACATTGTGATGAGGACAGCAGACTGCGCAGCTAAATTCTCATCTTTCTCTCTACCCAGGCGTTCTGTCCTGGGTAGCAGATGCAGTCCAAGCAGTAGCCAAAAGCAACAGTTGCATGTCCAAGAGACACCCTGCTGAGACAGACTTGAGATTGCAGGAGCAGCCTGTGAGGTCAGGGGAGGCTGAAACCCCTCAGGCTACATCTTAGTTTATTTCTCCCTTCTTTTTATGCATGGCTGGGTTAGAGTGCCCCTGAGAGAATTAGGGAATGGTCAGGAGTGAGGTCAGCGTATAATTGAGCATTCTTCCAATTATCTCAGGTGTCACTCTAAAAGGCAAGTCATTTCAGAGCAGACCACAGTGACAAATGTCAGGAAAAGATGAACCTGCTGACATCTTTCCATGACGGCTTCCCAAATGGAAATTAATGAAATGTAACGTAGAACAGTTCATAGTACTGTATACTCAAATGCAGCTTCAGGTGAGGCAAAAGGCCCTAATAAGCTTCTACAATGTATAGTTTTATCTGCCTTGATACAGATCTTATCTAAACATTTCTACAAAGTCTTAACTGCTCTCCAAACACCTGGATTGCCACATGGTAGATGCACCAAATGGTAGATACAGAGAATTTGGAGAGGACAATGGCAAACCTAGACCTTGAATTTACCAGAGTCTCACAGATAAACCTCTTAAGAATCATGCAAGAAAATAGTCAATCAGCCCCACTCTGATACCTTTCGAGCTATTCTCATGCTGATAACAAAAGAGAACCTTAATTACAATCCAACATTGCATTATTGAGAAGAGTAGTTCAAGTGATATTCAGCTGGAATTTGGTTGTAAGAAATCCACAAGAAGGAAAGAAGAGCTTGGTCTTAAGAACCAGAAGAACTGGTTTCATGTTTTGAACACTCACCAGTACACTCCACCATCTCCGTTGGGGTGATTGGATAAGACATCTTGCATCTGGGAGATCTTCACTTTGCTTAGATATAACTCACAGACCTTTTGCAATCCTAGAGAAGTTTTGCATGCTACAGCATAAATCCTATGGCTGGATTTTTTACAGGATACCATAAGAAGACTACCTTATTAAATTAGAAGCACCTTCGTACCTTACTGAAACAATGTGCCATCAACTGCAGTTGGAATGGTATGCCAGTCCCTGTGCCAGTTGGGGTGGAAATGCTCTGGTCTGAGTGACTTCATATTTTATACTTTAAAAAACCAAAGTCTCCAAGGCAAGTGGGGTAGTCCGAAGATTCCCTAGGCTACATCTGCCTAGGTCTTTTCGAAAATGGAGGCTTTCATCCTAGAACTTGTAGAGGAATAAAAGTTTAAAAGGGGGCCTTCTTTAGACACTTGAGATATGGTATATTCTGCTTTGGCCAGTGTCTACTGAGAATTTTATTTGTTATTTCTGGAGCAGCTGAAATAAAACACATTATCAGAGTTGGTCTTCAGAGCTACTGTGTGACTGGTTATCTGGATCTTGACTGCAAAGGTGGTCAAGCTGATGTCTGTAAGAAGTATATTTTGAGGCATTTGGTTTGGTTCTGTTGTCCCCCCACCCCCGCAGATATAATCAGGCTGGCTGCCTTTTTTAGCGTAAGTCTGTGGCTGGGCTGTTGGTGTTCGTAATCTCAGGCTATGGAGCCTACAGCTCCAGAAGTGGTAGAATGGAGCCCAAAATCAACCTACTGGTTATGATTCTCCTAATTCAAGGATCTTTAACAGTGAACTGATTCTCTAACCTTTTTGGGGAATGAAGAGAAAAAGTAATTATTGACTTGAGTAGTAACCTTGCCGCTTTGAAAAATGTCTGGTGGCATAAAAAGTGATCATCACTTGAAACATTTTTTCTCCCTTGTCTCAGAGGTCTTCAGTGGTGAGTTGCTTTTTGACCTCTGCTAGCTCTTTGGGAGCATACAGAAGGTTTACATATCTTTGCTAAGAACAATGGAAGATGGAGGTCTCTGTTGATTCCAGCAGAAAAATGGAAGTTTGGTACATATTCCAGAAGGGCAATTGTACAAAGAACTCACTTGTAAATTCCTTCCTCAGCTCTTTTGGGACATTCTGAATGTTCTAAGTCTATCTTTTGATATCCCTGGAGATACTGTCTCACCCATTCATTTCAGTTGATACACTGTACTCGGGTTTTTGTGTATTGTTTTGATCTGTTCCATGCCCTTGAGCATTTTGATAATTTGAAGGAAATGATCACAAAAATATGATCAGTTTAAAGCAAAACACAGGGAAGTTTGTACACCCCCACAATTGTGTTTATGTATGGCTTTGTAACCACACTCTTGTAACAGGACATGAAGACCAAGTAATTAAATGATGCATAAATATGTAGAGTGATCATGATAATCATGGTGTTTCTGGATGTCTGGAGTGACAGGGATTGTCCACAGGCAATAATAATGTTGCTGTATGAAACAGAACTAAGAAACCTTCTTTCTGATGGATCCATTGGCACAAGGAGGTCTTTGCAAGTCTTCATACCAGGAAATCATCCATTTCTGTTGCAGTCCCCACACATAAGAATCTGAGTTTTGCAAATTGTTTAGATTTTTCAGTCTAGTATTAGTCTGGTTGACAAAATGACTAAACTGAGGCTATTGTACTTTGAACAGATCATGAGGCAAACTGGCTTTTAATGGAAAATAGAATGCTTGGTACAGTGGAAGTCAATCTGCACTACTGGTGGATTGATTCAATCCAGGAAGCCACAGTTCACAGAATCATAGAGTTGGAAGAGACCACAAGGGCCATCCAGCCTCTGCTTAAAAACCTCCAAAGAAGGAGACTTCACCACACTCTGAGGCAACATATTTCACTGTTGAACAGCTCTTACCATCAGGAAGTTCTTCGTAATGTTTAGGTGGAATCTCTCTTCCTATAGCTTGAATCCGTTGTCTTAGTCTCTGGAGCAGCAGAAAACAAGCTTGGTCTTTCTTCAATAGGATATCCTTTCAAATATTTCAACATGGCTAGTGTGCCATCTCTTAACCTTCTCTTCCCAAGGCTAACCATACCCAGCTCGGCTTCCACACCTTTCACCATTTTGGTCGTCCTCCTCTGGACATGTTCCAGCTTTGCAATATCCTTCTGGAAGTATGGAGCCCATTGGATACAGTATTTCAGGTGAGGTCTGACCAAAGCCAAATAGTGGTACTATTACTTCCATCAGTCTAGAGGCTATACTCCTATTGATGCAGCCTAAAATCACATTTATTTTTTTTAGCCACCTCATCACACTGTTGACTCATATTCAGCTTGTGGTCTCCTAAGACTCCTAGATCCTTTTTGCATGTACTGCTGTCAAGCCAGGTGTCAACTAACCTATATTTGCACATTTCATTTTTAATGCCTAAGTGTACTACCTTACATTTCTCTCTGTTGAAATTCATTTTGTTAGTCTTGGCCCAACTCTCTACTCTGTTAAGGCCATTTTGAATTCTGATCCTGTCCTCTGAGGTGTTCACTATGCCTCCTAATTTGGTGTCATCTGCAAATACGATAAGCATGTCCTCTATTCTATCATCCAAATCATTGATAAAGCTGCTGAATAGCAATGGGCCCAGGATGGAACCATGTGGCACCCCACTAGTAACTTCTCTGCCGGATGAAGAGGAGCCATTAGTGAATATCCTTTGGGTTTGACCAGTCAACCAAGTAGCATTGTTAGGTGGGTTTGTAATTTGCCTCATGTTTACAAGACCTGAGCAGGGCTTCTGTTGACAGGGGCTCTTGAAGGTCTCTCATTCATAGGGTCACCATAATTCGAAGTCAACAACGAATAACCACCACAATTAGTTTGACATCCATGTCATCTTTAGAGCACACACCTCTTTCTCTCGCTGGTCCACTGAAATGATTACTGCTCTGTGACATCTTCCAGCACCATTTATCTTCTTATTAAGACCGTTTTCCCCCTAGAGAAAACTGCATGCTTTTCTTTGGTGGACTGTATAAAATTATCTGGTGTAAACCAGTGTTTTCCACACTTTGAAGAATCAAACAGCCTTCCTCCCACTGGAACATATGGAAGGCCCCAAATTGTTGGTAGGTCTTCTAGGGATGTTGATGTTTCTGGGATCTTCTCTGAATTCCTTTCCTCCCTTTCAGTCTCATGCCAATTAGGCAGCTGATTTGGATGTTAAATCAGCCTGTGAAAGCCAGGCATTTTCTTGTAGGGCCAAAAACTTTACCTTTTATTTTTGCTTTTATCTTTTATTTTTCTGCTAAGTCTGTGAGGAGCAGTCAAGTGACTCACCAAAGCATCTTTCGTGCCTTCATAAGGCAGACCTTGAGAGTGAGAATCTAGTGCTGCAGAATCTCAGCTGGCAATGCCTCCATTGCTGTGGCCACAGCGTGAGCGGACAGTCTGGTGGGATGGAAACTGACACCTCCTGTGACTAGTAGACAGAGGTTGGAAATAACAAGTACAGCTGTAACAAGCTAGCCAGTAGTAGTAAGCAAGGCTGTGATGGAGTTACATTGCAGAAGTAATGAAATGCATGGGAACACCACTTTACACACACAAACACACATGAAGAGAAAAAGAGAGAGTGAGTAATGAGCAACCTTGTACAGAGCATTTTTAGAGGCTTTGTAATGTAATTTTTCAATGTCATGTCATTCTATTACCAATTTAAGATGAAAAGTAACAAAAAGCAACAAGTAATGTAAGAGTGTTAAACAAGGAAATGAGTAATGACAATGGATTTTTTTTAAAAAAAAGTTTAATCCCTCCTGCTATAATGAGTAATGGAAATTAATTACTTTTTAAACGTAATTTTCCAAGTTCTGCTAGTAGCAATCTTGCTGTTAGAAGAGGTGCCAGTTTCTTCTCTGATTCTTAACTTGCTGAGAGCTAATGGGGATTGAAGGGGAAACCTGGAGGCTTCCATTTCAGAGTGTTATTTCAGCCTTCAGGTGTGGACGTCTTTGTTTGAATTCAGCACTCTGGGAAAGATGTGCTGAATTCAGAGAATAAGTCTTGTATATCTTCTGTTCTGTGAGAAGGGGCAGAGTCTGCATTGCCCTGTTAATTCAAAGCATGAAGCTGGTTTCCCTATTGTTAACCCCATTTGTTCCAGAACAAGGTAGCACTCAAAGGTAAGGTAAAATCTTGCTAGTTCGGTATCTCTGAAGGGGAGCAACTTTTATCCAATATGGAGTGCCAGAAAAACCTGTCTGTACTTCCTGACAAACAGGATAAGATTCCTTCTCCAAGAGGAAAGACACAGGAGAGACTGTATTCATTTCTCTGGGCCTTTGCCCCTTTTAAGTCTCCAGGCTAGCTGGGGAGGAGAAGAAGGATTTCACACAAGGGCAGTATGCCTTAGGAGAGGATATCTGTTAACTCCATATAATATTCCCATATTCCTGATTCACAAGAGGGTATGTCTTTCCATAGAATCCTGGGGAAGAGCAAAGCTCTTTATTGAATTATCTGTATTAAGTCTAAATGAGGGCATGTCTCACCTAAGGTGGAGCTGTATCCAAAGTGGACCTGTGTCACACCAGCATGGGTTCTGAAGGTCTTTATCACATCCCATAAATGCCATACCTTACCTTTTGCTGGTCACTTTGGCCTGGCAAGCCCTGTCTGTTGTGAATTCTACCTAGACTTCTAGTCTAAAATGTCACTCCCAGACGGGTAAGAGAAGGAAGGAAAGAAGCAGGAATAAGGTGGTGTATTCCTGAGAATCGCCATGGTCTTATTGAATTTTATTTATTTATTTATTTATTTATACCCCGCTCTTCAGCCACAAGGCTATCAGAGCGGCTTACACATTGTTTTAAGCAATAGCTATTTACACATCTAACTGCATTAAACAGCATCCAATGTGTGTTAGCTAATTGCCACCCCAAGCTGGGTACTCAATTTACGGACCTACGAAAGGATGGAAGGCTGAGTGAACCTTGGAGCCCGCTGGAATCGAAATTGCAACGTGGTGGCTTGCAGTACTGGTATTTAACCACTGTGCCACCAGGGCTTATTGAACTGTTTTGATCCTCTAGAACCACAGCTGAGGCACAGTTATGAGACGAGGGGGCAGTGGACAAGATAGTGATGATGGAACGGGAACTATAGGTTGACCACTCTGTGTAAAGTCAAGTAAGTCAAGTAGAGAAGACTGGCTCTGGTAAAGAAGGACTCACCTTTGCAAAGTGGCCCTGGAAGCTGCCTGGCTGAATGCTGCCGCCAGTTTGCGGTCTGCTGGGAGGACTAACCTGGCTTCTTTGGCTGAGCAGTGTTCCCAGAGGCAGTCTCCCATCAATTTTTCACACACAGCCTGTCTCCTATAGGCTTGAGAGTTTTAATGCATGTCATGGAGAGTGGCACCTGAGCAAAGCTGGGGAAAAGCACACCAAACTTACCGTCTAGGCTTCTTCACAGCAGGGGATGGAGGGTGTCCTGGAGCAGGTTACTCCTGCCACTAACGCTGGCAGATGGGGCCATGCAAATCAGCAAACTATACCCATCTGTTGGATGCATTACAGTACAATTGTCACTCTGCAACTGGAACCAAAGAGTCAAAACTCTGAAGAAGAGCTATCAGACGTCTGGGCAGAGGATAAAGAGGCTCCTCATTCTCAGGACTTATCCTACACCAGATTAAAGGCCTTAAGGTACAAGGGACAAGTGCTCTGACTGCTCCCTCATAGCAGCAAGGTTGTTTCACAGCCGGGCTTAGGATACCTTCATCCCAGTGATGAAAAGACACCTTCACAGTAAGTCCAGCATTCCTGTCTCCATCAGTTGATGAGGGTATCCTAAAAAGCAGGAAGTTCCAAAGCTCTCCCAACACTAAGGATGGGCAATCTTGCTGCTTTCCAGATTTGAGGAGATACACGTTGGAGTAGCTACCTCCCAAAGGCTGCATCTGAAGAGGTGAGGGAAATAATTCTGGAGTATCTCATAAAATAAGGGGAAACCCAAGCACCTGTTATGCAAATATCTATCAAAGATTGTGCCTCACCCCAGAGTGAAAGAAAGTAAGATGTGCCTTAACCTCTCAGAGGGGTAAGCCATGCTGTTGTTGTGTACTAGAAATCAAGGCAATCTTATAAATCTGATTTTACATCTTTTTTATTTGCAAGTAAGAAGAGCATCTGTGACCATCCTGGAATACCCAAATGCCTCTAGCATTTGCAGCTTGGATGTCCTACACAGAGTCAGAGGCAAGTTGGATGTTGAAGGACTCTTAAGGCAGCAAATTGTATGTAGGGTTCTGGTAGAATCATGGAAGGCACACAGGCAAGTGGATTAGGTGTGAAACTCAGCCTCCACCAACATCCCAGATATGTCTTAGGCTACTGATGCTTTCTTCTCTTTTGTTTGGGAACCTACTAATTTTTGTTCTGCATTGCTGATGTAAGAAAGAGCATGAACAGCTGACCAAACCTCCTGGCTACTCCCTGAATATCCTCAGAGGCTCCATTTTCCTTGAACCATTTCCTAGTGGCTCAGTCAGCCTGCCCTGGTGTTGAGAACTCTTTAAAGGTCCTGAGACATGGAAGAAATGGGGATGCATGTCTACTACTCAGCTTAGGAAAAGGAACAGCGGCCTTGATCTTGCACCTGTTGACACAAGTCTTCATGGTGGTATCTGTTCATGGTGGGAACATGGGACAGAACCATCTTGGTGCCTGCTCCCAGGCTGTTCAACTTCCTTCCTGGGGTGGTTAGACTAGCCCTATTCTTGCTGTCCTACCATAAGCAGGCCTTTGACTGTCCAGAGGGAAAGGACATTTCAGAATGTGTAGTACTGTTTCTTTGTTTTCTTTTCAACGGTCATGCTTTTAACTGCTTTTAATCCTATTATATTTAACTGTATTTTTAACTTCCATATGATGTGAATTTTAAAATCTGTTTTACTGGTAAAAGGGTAGGATGATGATAATGATAGCAGTCGTCGTCATCATCATCAATCATCACACACAATCCCAGGAGGTAATATTGAGATGTTTGCAAAATAAGCCAAATCACTTGAAGTTCCAGCCAGCTGAAGCTGTGGCATACATAGTTCTTTCTGAATCAATCTGCCATTTCTAGGAGACTGGTATAGGATGTCACTGTTTTTCTGGTTGGGTTCTTGAAAAATGTTCTTCTTGCCAGATTGGGTCCAGCCATCAGTGCAAAGGTGCTTTAGAAATGTGGATCCAAAGACCAACAGTATTGGGCCCTATCATCATTTTACGAGACTACCATCCACTAAAGCTCCCTTGGGTGGAGCCTGCCCTACATGATATCTCTGCACACCAACTTCATTCCCAGGATCTTAACCAACGTGCAAACCTCAGATGAAACTGCACATAATGTACGTGTTGCTTTTTCCTTTGAGGAAGATACACCATAACCACTTGGATGCCTGACCGTGCCCACCTACTGCTCATGCCTCTCGGAACTCTTCAGGATGTTGGCAATGAAGCCATGTTTGGCAGGCACTCCGTGGTCCTTTATGCATCTATGAATCCCCCATTGAAAGGTTGTCTTAAAGATGCATGCCCTCAAGGTGAAGAGGAGCTATTAGAGACTCTCTTGATTTCTGTAAAAGAAAAGACATATGCACACATTTGCATGCATGCACACACACAGCCTTTGGTCCCATGGAAAGACTGAAGGACAGAACTTGTCTTAATAACAGTTTGCTCCCTAAATGAGGCCAAGACACTTCCAGGGCTGAGGATGGAGTGGGACAGGCAGATGGGCTCCTGTTACTTCTGTCAAAGACAGACAATTTCCTGCTTAAAAGTGTTTGCTGAATAGTCCTCAAGGTGTCCATGTAGAATTTGCACTTCTGCCACAAAGTTGTCAAGGCTTTTGAGATCTGGTATTTGCTTCCACTTATCATTCCTTGTTCGGGTGGAATGGAGGAAAATACCTGAGTATCAGTTAGAGGTACGGCTCAGGATCTAGATCAGAAATGGGCGAAGTATGGCTCTCCAATAGGTTGCCCAGACCC
Source organism: Gambelia wislizenii (assembly GCA_030847615.1). Classification (NCBI taxonomy): domain Eukaryota; kingdom Metazoa; phylum Chordata; class Lepidosauria; order Squamata; family Crotaphytidae; genus Gambelia; species Gambelia wislizenii. The sequence goes on from JAUMIR010000010.1 coordinate 36,614,063, forward strand.
TCCTGACACACAGTTTCCCACAATGGCAAATTGTGCCGCCAGCAGACTTCTGGGGCACAATCTACAATGTTGGGACATGTTTGGGAGGGGCAGATAGATAGAGAGATAGATAGCCTTCTAAAGGAGGGCAAAACCATCTCCCGGCCCCTCAGAAGTTGCCCATCTTTGGTCTAGACATTGAATTCATCGTAAAAAACTCATACTTTTCCAGATGCATGGAATCAGTCTCTTGAGGAACATGCCAGTTCTCAAGAGCCTTCCCTGATTGGTTGAACTGTATCTCCATGACAGCTGCCTTTTTATTTTTGAGAAAGCAATTGATGCCTCTTGCCTGTAGGAGTGATTTTGGAATCATAACTGCTCTAGACCCCCTTGGGGCAGAAAGGGTTTGCCAGTAAAGATACTTTACAAACTCAGCTGTCTGGCTGCTTGTATCTGAAGGCCAGAACGAGACATAGGAAAAATGCTCTCTGCAGCTGATTTCCTTCCCACTTGGTCTAGACTAGCATGAGAAGAAAAATTGCAAAGCATGCCACTCAAAAAATAAATGAATGGTAATAGGACAGCTGGATGGAGCCAGCGTGGCATCGTGGTTTGAGTGTTGGAATCCCTGCTCTGCCATGAAAACCCACTGGATGACCTTGGGCAAGTCACAAACTCTCAGCCTCAGAAAACCGATAGGTTCATCTTAGGTTCACCGTAAGTCAGAAACAACTTGAAGACACACAACAACAGCAATAGGGGAGCTGGAGTTCCTTGCAAGTCTTGTTCCTGCAGAACAGGGGTTCTTGGCTTACCAGAGTTTGCTGATTCACATGGCTCTGCCTGCTGGAACAAGAGACAGGACAACGAGGAGCTCAGTGAGACTCTCCATCCACTGCCTGGGGACTTCAGTTACGTGGTGTGGTGCTTTTAGGTCATATCTTCTTTCAGGATACAGTATATTTAGAGCATTTTGTTTTAAATGAATGAATATCTGCATTTAGATCCAGACTTCTCACTACATCTTTTGTGCAAGTCTTGTAACAATTAGACTCATCTTATTCTGCTTCTGATACCTATTTCAGTGGGAATGCGATCACTTTGGATTGCTTGTGTGTAGTCTGGGAGCTAATCGCTACCAAAATGTGACTAGAGCAAAGGTGCTTAATTAACGCCATCTCTTTCTGTATAATACATGAGTTAGTCGTCCTATCCATTCAAGGCATGCATCAAGGAAAAGAGATAAAAATTTTGGCTTACCCATAATATTTGTACAAACAAGAGCTCAACCCGTCGAGATTTCCTGTAGAACTCATCTATCACATCAGTGTGAAAGGATGCCATGCACATTTAGCTCACATCATAAACCTTCTCTGCTATATGGTGGAAACTTACATAGCCCCCTCCTGAGTTTATGTGTTCACTGCCCCATAATATCTGGTTCTCCTGCTTGAGGAATTCATTAGCAAACTAGGGGTATACCCTGGAACAAGTTGCATCATCCAGCTAGATTAAAGAATGGGTGTTTCTGGCCCCCATAGCCACTAGTATATTTCATGCTGCTGACACATCCCCATGTGGCACAGACAGGTACCTGCACATTAGTAACTGGGTCTTCTTTTGAGCCCCACTGCCCTGTAAGTGCCATTTGTATGGGTGGAGAGGGTTTGGCTCCAGCCAAGTATGCCTCGGCGTGCTCTAGGCATAGGCCAGGCATTGAGGCTGAGTCACGATTTTTCACATTCCACATGCCCAAATTAATTAGAAATTAAAAGAGGGAGATCTCACTTATGAAGACATACCCGCTGTCTTTATTTTTTCTGTATATAGGGATGATTTCTAAAAAAAATAAAACGCATTGCCCTGGCTAGCTATTCACTGTCAGCAATGGGCTAGTCATGTCTGTCAGTGATAATACTTGCCAACATACTTTCTAATTAGATTACAGAGTGGATAGGACCAATTGGGACTGGGTGCAAGAAAATCCCTATGCGGTTCTTGAGTTCTGTGGGTGGTTTGGGGCTAGTTGAACCTTTCATTTTAACCTGTGTAACCCTTCTGGGCTCTTTGGAGGAAAGATTAAACTCCAGACTTGCAATCTGGCTTCCAAAAGGCTCAGGTGTTGGCTACTTTTTGAAAGAGTGAAAGAAGTTTGGAATAGGAGCAGCATAGTACAGTTGTCCCTCCGTATCCACGGATTTGGTATCCACGGATTTAAGTATTCATGGCTTGAAAATATTTTTTAAAAAATAATAATCCAAAAAGCAAACCTTGTTTTTGCATATAATGGGACTTGAGTATTCATGGATTTTGGTATCCACGGGGGGTCCTGGAACCAAACCCCAGTGGATATGAAGGGACAACTGTATAAAAACGCTTGAAATGACCTCACACCAGCCATTATGTGAGCCTGGCTCAGTCAGATTCACATGTGCTATTACACATCCTTAATAGAGTTTGAGAGGACATAAAACCCTAAGATTATTTTACACTGTGAGTTTGCAAAAAAAAAATCCCCACCCCTTTTCAGATAAGCACTGGATATAAATGGCAATATTAACACCGGAAACTGGTGGCTAAACATTTAAGATTCCTTCCCTGACATCAAAACACTCTCAAGGATCATTTCCTGCACGAGGATAGAATACCTTCAGTTTGGCTGCCTTCTGCAGGGAATGAACAATGGTCCTAAGATTGTGCAAGTTAGCCTCTGCTAACTGTATGTGGATTAAAACTTACTCCAGACTTTGTACTCACAGCTAGGGCTCTCTTAATGAGACTTGGTTCATTAATGCTTGTACAAAATAGGAGTAAACTAAAATAAGCCAAGGTTACATAATTTATCATTTCAATATCAGCAACACAGTTCCATCAATTTCATGTGCATTATATCTGAAATACTGGTGTTCCAGGAATAGAAAACATGGTTCTGCCTATGAGTAGAGGCTCCCACTTTCTTCAATTCTCCCATTATTAACTTCTCAAGCTGTGGACATAGCCACCCACTGCCTCCTCTTATTAGATGAGTCAAGTATGTAAATCAGCAGGGAGCAAGCAGAGGTAAGAATTAGGGGCAACCTGCAAAGGGCCAGGCCCTTGGATAGAGTGCCTAGCCTGGATGTGGGGCAGCAGCCAACAAGCAGACATCCCAGATGGCTCCAGTACTAGTCAGAAACCTATGGAGCAGTGAAATACAGCTGCAGGAAGCTGTGTGGGAAGCTCCACTCACAGTTAAAAGCGCTATTGCTCTGGGCCAGGGGGCCAGGCCCCACTTGACTAAAGGGGGTTTATAGAAAATGGTCATCTTGGCTTGGCTTTTTGAAATGATGGAAGACATTTGGAAGAGGAGCTGTACAGTATATCACTGCTTGGAAAGCAATGAGCTGGACCTCATGCCAGCACTTATGCGAGCCTGGTTTAATTAGCTACACATTGTCGGATCAAGACCAAAGAGACCTGTTGAGTCAAGTCTTCTGTTGTCTACCAGTGGGCTTGGGGAAGTCCACAAGCAGGACTTGAATGCAGTAGTACCCTCTGCCTCATATAAAGAGGCATACTATCTCTCAATCTGGACAGCCTTCATGACAAGATGAAAAAGGCCGTGGCTGGCTGGCACCATGGAGCATGCCACACTGCAGCATTTTGTTGCAGGCCCTTCTTGCCTTTTAGGATGCTGAACCTGCATGGGCAGAAGATAGGCGTAAGGCCTGTCCCCTATAAAACTATGGTTTAAGGAAAGGTCCTGGTCTGATGCATTGATGTGTGAGTATCCAATTATAATTAAATATGAGTATACTGACTGCCAGAACAACAGTTCAGGGTTTACAGTGAAAAGTCAGCAGAGTTAAGGCAGTTCTTAGAGATGAGATGGAATTTAACACATGCACTTTGAAGTTCAACACATTTCTAAGTACTGTATCTGTTGTATTTTCTCCCATTGTTTGGTTTATCAATGTTAATTTTAAAGAATATTCTTGGCAAAAAATGTAGATTTTGGGTATGCTTTCCAACTGAACTGAGGGAAAACAGGCTTATCATTACATCTAACAACTGGGATGGGCATCTATTGACTAGCACTTATCACCAATATAGTGGATTTTAAAACAAATGGTAAGTGGATATATATACATATAATGTTGTTTTTAAGAGGTACTTATATGTTTCAAAAGTTGGATAGCACACCTGACACACAAGCAGTGGGGCAAGGTAGACTCATTCTCTGAACCAGCATTCAGGTTGCTGGTGTGTAGATTTGTACCATCAGCGGCTAAGTTTCATGCCCACAGTTGGTGAAGATCCAACTGTGACTGTGCCAAAATGACCCCCTTTGCCTTCACATCTAAGCTGCAGGGTACTTACTGTCATCTGTGACCCCCTAAACTACTTAGGGGGTAACAGGATGGGCCGAGCCAGGGAGTGAGCGTATTTTCATTACCTCGGTTGCGTAAATGCACTGTTCCATCTGGTCTGGGATGATGTAGATGGGATGATAGGTGCCGTCTTTCGGGTATCCAGTGGGAGCAATGGACCGGATGGGCTCAGATTTTTTACTACAGTGGGGAAAGAAGAAGATATTAAAAAGTGGTGGGGAAATAACTCTTATCTTCTGAGAAGGATCTGGTTATGGCTAAAGGAAAGGAAGTCAGTGAATTCAGTGTTGAAGTTTAGTGGCCTCTGGCTCTCAATGTAGGCCTTGATTGTAGGGGAGATTATCAGTCTCAAACATTCAGGGGCAGCCCCATGGACCAGATGCACCCTCCTTTGGGTATCCAAGCTGCTGCCATCTCTCTAAATCCTGCGCCCCTAGGCTGCCTCTCTCAATCTCTTGCCGCTGCCACTGTGCTAAGGAAGAAGGCAGTTGAGGAGAATCATCCTGCTTTGTCCTCTTCCTCAGCACCATCAGCATCAGGCTGGGAGTGGGGGATCATGTTAAACCCCCTCCCCGGCTCTTCCAGTGATGTGGAATTGGTTTTTTTGAGGGCCAATGTCCATTGCCAGCCTAAAGAATTTACACAATCCTGATTGGAATATAAGACACAGGAACAAACTTAAGACTTCCCTAAGGGATTCACCAAAACAGATTTCTCCAATCTGATTCCTTTCAAATGAGCTAGAGTACTATATCTATCATTTCTGACTATAATGGCCACGTCATGCTGACTGGGAATGATGGGTGCTGCAGTTCAACATATCCAGAGGTAACCAGGTTGGGAAGGCTCTAGGGCATAGATATGAAAGCCTGCAGCTGGTAAGCAGAAATACAGTGCCTCTGAATATGGAGGTTGCATTTAGCTGAGAAGGTGGGTGAGCTGACAAATGCTTGGAAAGCAATGAGCTGGACTTCATGCTTTGTCGGATCAAGACCAAAGAGACCTGTTGAGTCAAGTCTTCTGTTGGCTACCAGTGGGCTTGGGGAAGTCCACAAGCAGGACTTGAGTGCAGTGGTTTTCAACTAAGGGCTATCATTCCAGCTTGTGACGATCGACTCTCTATGTTTTTCCTGTTTGCTCTAAACTTATCAGCAGTTGATTCTATCAGGTGACCTTCCCACATGGCAGGAGGGTTGGACTAGATGATCCTTGCAGTTCCTTCCCATTCTAAGGTCAAGATCCTACTTTGTAGTTATGACTGACTGACAATGCCCTCCCAAACCTACTTTCATTGCTTAGCAGTGCCCTGAGTGAAGCATGGCGGCCCCCTCAAAGCAAGGCATTGATGTGGCTGGCATTCTGAAGAGCTGCCCCAGCTGCCCCTATCCGAGGTCTCCTTAGAAGAGGAGGGGGACAACTTGCCACTGCTCTCTGACTTTGCTGCCTAAGGTAGAGAATTATCTCACTGCATGGGAAGTCTGACGCTGCCCAATTTGAGCTTCAGCTATAGTTGCATGGGTAGTGCAAAACTGGACGGAAGGGCAATAATCATAAATGCTCCTGAAAATCCAGGCGTGAGCAGGTTGTATTTTCCCAGGACAATGCTCTGGCAAATAGGTGAAAATTATGCCACTGGCTGAGGAAAATGAGAAGATTAGCAGTGCCGAAAGACTCTTCCACATGTGCATAATGACAGTTGTAATTGGACAGATCTGGAGAGAAGGCCGTCTTAAGCAGTAGTTAAATTGAAGTAATTAGTTTTGACGAAGTCCCTCACCAAAGATTCTTGAGCAACGCTAGCCATCATGGGATGAGACAAGAAATCCTCTTATGGGCTGAAAACTGATTAAGGAACAGAAAGCAGAGGGCAGGAATAATTGGCTAGTTCTCACAACAGAGGAAGCGGGATGAGAGCAGTGAGTGATTTGAGTGCTGGCTAGGACTCTGAGAGGCCAGGATTTGAGCCCCCACACATCAATGGAAATTAAAAAGGCTGTTTTCCAAGAGACCAGTAAAAGATTGCATGGACCTGGTGGCTCAAAAGGTTTCCCATTAGTTGTGAGAGTTCCCAAGCTGGAACTGATGGTAGTGAGAGTGTATGAAAGTGACATTTTAAATCTTAGGAAAATCTTCACGATACGATGGGTAGACCAGGATGATCCATCAGGTGAGTTACAGCTAGAGGTTTAGAAGCTGCCATCAAATAAACATGAAGTACAGAAAGAGAAAGATCTTGATCCCACAAAGTTTGACGAAACAGCAGTATATGCCACATGGTTAGCTTTTTAAAAAATATCTACATAGAAGATATTTGCATCATTTCCAATGCATCTCCAGTTTTGGGGGTAAGATTTCTTAATGGATGGTTTCCTGGCTTCAGGTAAATACCTCCTGGATCTTAGATTGTGCCATGACAGTGGGTGGATCCTCCAGGTTGATAGTTTTAATGTGGCTGGGTCTAGATGGTTCATTTTACTGTTCTGTTGGATAAGTATCTGAAAGGTGTAGGAATTGACACTGCAAACCCAGGTTGTCATTACTACCATGGTATGATTAATATGCAGTCTATTTTGTCCTCTTGAATCTTGCCTAAGACATTGGTGATTAGCGAAAAAGATGGAAACATGTCCTTGTCTCAGTACAACTGAAATGAAGTGTGTTTCTGAACACACAACCCAACTTTGGCCCTTTTGTGCAGAACATGTGAGCCTGGGCGTTGTGCCCTGTCAAAAATAAGAACCTCCATTGGTCCTCCTCATCTCCTGAATAGTCTGGAGATTACTCTGGTGTTCATCTTCCATTCATGACACAAGACCATTACTTCACTTAAGGAATCTGCCAGTGTAAAGTATTTTCCTCCTGCCAGGTGAGCTGCTGTAAGGAAAACATGTTTGTCCAGGCGCCAATCCCAAAACTCAACTGTTAAGTGGCAGAGAATTGCAATCTTTGTTTGTTTATGGAATATACAACAACGGTGTTGTCATATAGAACCTGGGCTACATGTTAACAAGCACAATTTTGAATGCTTTGAAAATCTTTACTACTGCCAGCATCTTGAGTTCTTATGTGAAGTTCTTTTCTTCTAGAGTCCAAATGCCTTTGACAAGATAAGATTCCACACGGATGCCCCAACCTGAAACAGGTGCATTTGTAGTCAGATTTTGGTACGGTAATAGGCATACCCCTTCTGAGGCCCTTCCACCATCCCAGTGATCTTGCAATGGCTGTCCTCTTCTGAGTTGAACAATGTGTCATGCTTAAGGTCTTGCTTATGGAGTGAAACCCATAGTTGTGCCTCTTAATTCTAGCAATCATTGGACCTTTGACAATGAGGTTATATTAGTAGTACAATGCAAGGATAACTGGTACATCAGTGAAGACCTTGTAGAGATGTCTACCAAAGCTGGGAAGAGTGGCCTATTTTGAACAGGAAGATTGACAAATTTATTCACGTGCTCCCAATGAAATGCCTTAAGTCTTGAATCGATGACCTGTTTCTTCAAACCTGTAGGGTAAAGCTTTGTCAGTGTCTGCAAACTTCAGCCACATGCTTTCACCTAAGCAAAGAAGGAGCTTTGGGTGGCCATGTGTATGCAGAATTTAACCCCTGCAAACCTAGATTTTAATTTGCACAATCTTGCTCAGCCCAAAGACTGGTTTGGGCAGAGATGGTGTACACTATTTCCAGCTTGGCCAGACTAAGTACCAAGTAAGAGCCAAGGCAGTGGGGAGCTAGTTCTGACACTGTGTCCCATAATAACTCTGGACCGTAATGGTGGTCATGTACTTCAGTCTTGCTTCCCCGCCAATTTCTCTTGTTTTTTTAAATGTGGTTTTACAAATTATTTGCTGGATGAGCAACAGAACATTTCATCTAGGCTACACAAAAACCGATAATAATCATAATGATGATGATGGTGTTTTCAGCTGCATTGCTCTGCTCAGGGCTATCTTGTTACAGAAATCAAGATAACAGGCTGGCATCCTGTTAATGACATATGCAAGTATAATGTGACCTTATGGTTATATATGTATTTTTTTGCGGGGGGGGGGCTATTGCAGAGGTTGTTATTTCCTTCTCCCTACACAATGACTGCACTCCCCCCTCCCCGGAATGCCCCCAATGGCCATTCTTTTGCTGGTGGAGAGTGGAGGGGATCAGAAAAGTGTCCAGCTACATTCTCATAGCCAAATACAGACTGATTATATCACCTACTGAGACTTCCAGAAGACCTTGGTGGATCTTGGCAGCAGATGTCCTTGGTCTGTATCTAGCCATGGGGACATAGCCAGGCACTTCTCTGATCTTTCCCTCCACTCTCTACCAGCAGTGACCATTGGGGGAGACTATCACAATGACACAGTGAGTCCTGGGGCTGGTGACAAGAGCTGTAGTGGAGTTCGGCATGCAAAACTCTTATGCCACATGTGACCATGTAGAATCTCAGCCAGATGTGATATAGCAGTTAGAGTATTGGGCTGGGATGTGGGAGATCCAGGTTCATGTCCCTGCTGAGACACAAAATGTACTGGGTGACCTTGTGCCAACCATTCTCTTTCAGCATGACCTGCATCACTGGGGGTTTTGTTGGGAAGATAAAATGGTGGGAGGATAGCCATATATGCTGCCTTGAACTCATTGGAGGGGGGGGAAATGACAACGAATAAATGCTGCTTGTATAACTACTACACTGTGGTGTCAAATGCTTTCTCTAAACTCAGTTGGACAATGTGTGGTTCTCCTGACAATGTTAAGATTCCAGCTCCAAATTTCTGGTCATTAGTTACCCTTTAAGTCTAATGGAACTAAAGTCCAACAAGATTTGGAAGACTGGAGGTTCACCAACCTGATTCCTATCACTTACTCATTTATCAAAGAGAAATGAAATCTTGCAGTCTCCTAGCAGCCATGCTAGAAGAAAAGAGGGGATGCAAACCACATGATTGAATGAAGGAAATCTAGGGTCATTCCTGCCATGGTGAAGTTGATAAATAATGTCTAAATGCCACCATGATATAGCTGAATTTGGGTGAACTACCAAACCCTTTATAGCATGCTATATTAGAAGAGGATATACATCTTATAGAGAGAGTCCGTGAGTTGTGGGCATTGTTAGAAGCTACCAAAGGCTTTTAAGGAAGCCTCGTAGCTGTTAGATGAAAGGATTGGTCTTCTTTAGAATAATTTTGACACATACACATAAACACCCACAACCTGGTAGCAGCAGCTGACAGTTTTCCTAATCGACAGAAGCATTGGGGTCAGTGTTACTTTCATAAATGATCCAAAGTGAAGATTAATCAGTGAAGGGGCCAAGTTTGGAGCAGACAACAAAGCATATGTGTGGTGTAAAAAACTCCAAAAGCCATCTCTCTAAGCCTTCCCAGGCTGGGCTGCTCCTTCTGTCATGCCTGTCCCGCACCCTCCAAAGCCCACTGACACTGAGCTCAGTGGACAAGCATAAGGGAAGGAGCAGCCCAGTCCGGGAAGGCAAGATGAAGCCAGAGCAGCGAAGAGCCACCCTCCTCTTCCTTCTCCCAGTGGCTGGCCAGGAGGCTCTTCCCTTCCATTTGCAGCTGGAATTGGAGGCCGCCACTGCCAGGATGGGTGAAGGGTGGTCATCAGTCACTCCTCCTCTTTCTGATGGACATAATGTGATAGCAGGGCCCATTCACACTAGCATGACATTGTAATCCCGCGATTTTTGCCACATCCGATAATGTCCTAGGTTATGCATTTGTAGCTGCAATCATAAATTCCACCCAATCTTTCTCCCTTCTGTTATTAGCAAAGAAGACAAGAGGGAATCACTTACTTCTCCAGCTTCTTGCAGACAGACTCATGGCTCTGATCCAGCAACTTCCTCTTGCAGTTGAACTGATCACTGTTGAATCTGGCTTCTCTGTTTGACACCTTAAAGCACCCGGGGGAGATGAGGAAGCCATCTCTCTCCTTGAAGTTATTGATGGTTGCCAGGTCATTGCGGACACTGCTTTTGACAACCTTGTGGCCCTGCTTCATATGCCGAAGGACCGCCATGGCGGCACAGGCGGCAAGCACCAATGTCATGAGCCCCAGAGTGAAGGAAATGGCCAGGGCGACAGGGAAAGGGTTTTCAGCCACCCGCTGGCTGCTTACAGGGGTTGGGACCTGAACTTTGAACTCACAGCTGGAGCCCATGTAGCCCACTGAACACTCGCAGACATGGCCGGAGAAGTGAGTATAGCAAGTACCACTGTTCAAGCAGGGGTTGGAGCCGCAGGCATCCATGCGGGCACTGCAGTCCTTCCCACCGTAGCCCAGAGTGCAAGAGCAGGTGTAGCTGTTTGGACCATCGATGCAGGTGCCGCCATTGGCACACGGGCTGCCTGCACAGTCATCTATGTTCAACTCGCAGCGAGAGCCAACAAAGCCCGGGCGGCATTTGCAGATTACGCTACGGCCCAGATCCAAACAGTGGCCACCTGGAAAAGAAGAAAAAAAGATTGCACAAGACCACCAGCAAATTCTTGGGCGCTTCATCAATTCATTTCTGATTACCTCCAGCAAGGAAGCAACCAGACAGGAAGACTTTTGTAACTGGAAATCACTTGCTTCTTTGCTTCTGCACCTTACTAAATATTTGGACTGAGTTACAGCTAAAACACAACACATCAAAGAATGAGGCAAGAAAAAAAAAACCCAAAACATTCATCCATCATATCTTAAAGCCAGGGAAATACTTACATAGCTTTAAAATGACATTTCCCAGGCAATGGGAACTGTAGTTTTGTGAGGGAGATCCCAGAGCATGATGTCATCATTGTGCATCTAGCTACTGGAACATAGCCAGACACTTTGCAGCTGCCCAATGGTCATGCAGGAGGGAGCCTCTTGGCAGAAGAACAAGGAGTCCAGTGGTTAGGGCAGCATTATGTGAGGGAGATAATGAATACCTCCCTCTCTATCAACCATGAAAAAACATATGTAGATCTAAATTCGACTTACGCCTGGGTATGTCAACAACAGGATTCCGGCTAGGGTTGCCAAGTCAGTAGCATCCTGTTCCTGAAATATCAGATCCCAAAACGGGACCAATGCCAAGGGGAGCATTCATTGTGCATTGCATTGCACCCTGCTGTTGATATGTGTTGTTAAATGTTGCTGTTGTGCAGGGGAGGGCGTTCATAGCATATCTACGTATGGATGCACTCCGGGTATGTTGGACTGCAGCCTTACTGGGTGATAATACACGTTATTACACAGATAGTTTGAACCTCAGCAGGGAGAACTTCCCATCCACAGTAAACTAAATCAAGTAGCCTAGCCTAGCTCCTGGGACATCTCATGGAAGAAGGGAGCATAGGACTATGTGCACACGCTGCCTACGATTTGTCTAGTGGTCTCAGGCCAGTCACATTCTCTCAACCTCTGCCATTTTCTGCTCCTCTCCCTACAAGAAAGGAAGAGCAGGGACCTCTGCAGCTTAATACCTTCCGTTCCTCATTGGTTAAGGTCATGCAGCTGACCCTGGGAAGCACAAAGAGGGTACAAAGGCAACTGCCCTTTCCCATTATTGTCCCCAGTACCTGTTAGCCATTAGCATATTCTCTCTGAATATGAAGGTGCTGTTTTCTGTAAAATGGGAACAGAATTAACATTCACTGAGATGACATGCTTTGAGCTGCAGCTTTCTATCAGCAAATATTCATCAACAAAGCATTAGTGTCGTTAAAATCCACTGAAGCTTGGTTTCAACCTGTAAGTTTCCTTCCACCACAATAAGAGTGTGTCAAGTGCAACAACTTTGGTTCAAATCTCGCCACAGTCAGGAATTGACTAGGTAACTTATTTCCCCATCCCGTCCTGAGAATCAGCAAGAGTAGGGGTACCACTAGGGTATGTTACAAAGCTTTTTCAAGGTTTACTAAGAAAATGGCTGGGATCCTGTTGGAGCCCTGGCAGCGCAGTTGTTAAATGCCAGTACTGCAGCCACAACGTTGTGAATTCCAGCCTATAGGGCTCCAGGTTGACTCAGCCTTCCATCCTTCCATAGGTTGGTAAAATGAGTACCCACCTTGTTAGGGGCAATTAGTTAACACATTGCAAACCATTTAGAGAGTGCTTTGGCACTGATAAGCAGTACAGAAATATAAATGCTATTCTATTGCTATATGTGTGCATAATTGGAGGTTCCATGAACATATGACTTGTTTTGGACTGGGCTACAGGAGCTAATCACTACCCCTTGTGCTCCATCCAAAACTTCCCACCTGACAGCTCTCAAGTCTGTGGGATGGCACTGCTGGAGCCATTAAATGGCCTGGGGAGGGAGAGGAAGAGAGGCAATTAAGCAATATGGATGTCTCCCCTCTCTGCTGCGCTTCTTTAGACAGAGGGAAGGGAAACCATGATTGGCTCCTCTTCCCTCTCCCTGGACTGCAGTCAGGAATGGAAACAGTCCCCACTGCTTGGTCATCGCCCTCCCTCCCTCCTCCCGCAGCCCTTACATAGCTGTAGCAGCACCCCATGAGCTGCATGCACAGAGCATTATGCTCCATGCCCACAGTGCAGAATCTCAGCCCCTGTGTATGAAGTGCATCAGATAATAAAATGTGCTGTCACAGGGTTTTCTTAGGCAAGAAATGCTCAGAGGTGGATCTGCCAGTTCCTTCCTCTGAAATACAGCCTGAGCAACTGGTATTTGTTGGCACTCTCCCATCCAAGTAGTGATCTTATTTGTCAAAGGTATTTGCAGGAACCCTCTTGCGGCATCCCAGTTTGGAAAATATTTTGGCCACAGACACTTTTGGGAGAAGGTCTACTAGTGCTCACAGTATTATTTTCCTTCTGAATACAGCTCCAACAAGCTTCCAAAGATCTGCATGCACCTATTTCTTGATGACTGGAAACACTGGACTGCACCATAAGGTAGGCTGTACCATGAGCTTCTTAATTATGTCAAGTGTGTTCATCCTTTCTGGGTCTTAAATCCGTGTCCTCAAAATCACCTTTTAACCAAACAAAAACAAAACACTGCATCTGTTTCTTGTACTGTACTTCTTTCAGTAGTCCCATACTGATAGCTACTCCATGACTGATGAGATTATCCAAGTTATGATTTCATGCTCTCCAACATTTCACAGATGAAAATTGGGACATACATGGCCAAACAAAATCAAACTGTGATCAGAAGGACAAAAGTTATTCAGGAAGAAGAACACACAAACTAGGAGAAGCTGCAGCAGTGTCCTTTTGCCCGAGACTCCTGGGAAGGGCAAGACTCTACCCTCCCTTGTCCTCTTCTGCCTGCTGAGTTAATTGAATACAAACTTCTTTTGCACTTTGAACTCAGTTTGCAGTAATTGAAGTAAGCTGAAGACGAAAGGGGACGTGATAAGAGGAGAGAAACTGGAACATTTTAAAAAACAGTTGAAAACCTGGGATGGCAGCAGATTAATTGGGAGCATCCTTGATAAATCAGGGCAGTTGAAGGATATGTGACTTAGTATCACAGACATGGTGAATACAAATTACTCTTTGAAGCCTCTTTGTATGGTAATGTTGTTGTTGCATGCCTTCAAGTCATTCTGACTTATGGTGACCTTATCACTGGGTTTTCTTGGCAAGATTTGTTCAGAAGATTTGCCTTTGCCTTCCTCTGAGGCTGAGAGAGTGACACTTGCCCAAGACCACCCAGTGTGTTTCCATGGCTAAGCAGGGATTCAAACCCAGGTCTCCAGAGCCATAATTCAACACTCAAACCACTACAGCACGCTGCATGCTAATACCTTAAAGAAAATATAGCATAAGAAGGTATTCAAGATTTATGTTCATTCTCCAGGGAGGAAGCTTGCCTTTACAAAGTAAGAACACTTTTGCCATCCATTCTTATGGTCTTGTATTATCTGGGTAAGACAATAGTAATTTGTCTTGCTTTTAAAAACTTCCTGCATTATATTCCTAGTGGCTAGCTGGACAAGCCCTTCTTACATTGGGAAGGCGTCTGCATTTGGGGCATGCTTACTGAAAGGGGCAAGCCTTGAGTCCTTTTCAAATGCTGAGCTCCTTTTCCTGGCATTCCTTTTGTGCTGCTTTTGTAGAGACATGATGAATGAAATGCCCTTTTCATACCGGCTGCTACAGCTGCTTCTAGTGCTTTGTGGAGTAGATGTTACCTCCTCCAAGTCACTCCCAACTTGTCTTTGCTCTCTTGATCTGGGTTTGGGCCCATTCAGATTGCAGTGGCATCTCTATGGCATTGTGAAAAGTTTAATCCTCTGTTAGCTGCACTCTTACAGAAAGCCCTTTGTTTAAACATCTCGTTCTAAGTCCTACTGTTTATCACCAGATTCCTCATTCAGCCCATTTATACAAAGACCTAGTAAATTACTGAGCAATTTCCCCAGTTTTTTGTGCAGTTTGATACAAGCAGGCCATCTCCTCTTGGAGATGAAATAGGGATCAGATATATAATTGTGCTTGTAACCTGCTTCCGCAGGTGCACAGGAATTATAAATATGGCTGGGTTCTTCCCCTATAGCACAAAGCAGTGAGCCTATCTGCACTATTCTGTCCTTCTTGTGGAGCAAGCAAATATTTCTTTGATGATGCTGAACTATTATAAGACCATGATGCTAGGATTATTAAACCAAAAGTCTTCCAGTACAGGGAATGGTGCCATTTCCTTTGTTCTCTTGAGAATTTGTGGTTTGAAACTTGACTTCTGACACCAAATCACAGAAGGCTTGTCACAGAAGTGATTATCAACTGGGTTGGGTAGAGGACCAGATGCTCCAACCAGCATGACCAATGGTTAGGAATTCTGCTAACTGAAGTCCAACAAGAACTGAAGTCTTCCTAGTTAAGAACCATTGGCTTAGAGGAGTGCTGTTCAAAGCAGTGATCTGTGGACAGGAGTCACATTGCAAGCTATTGGCTACCCATCCATGGTGAGTTTTCCAGGAAAGAGAAAAAACCAACAATACTGTTGTAGGCAATAGGCACAAATATGGTGCCAGGTCCTGAGACATTGGGAGAAAGACTCTGCCAGTCCCCCACATGGCCATACCATCCAACATTTCACAGATGAAAACCAGGACACGTGGCCAAGCAACATCAGAGTGTGATCAAATTGGCAACAGTTATTCGTGAGAAGAACATACAAGTGAGGAAAAGCTGCAGCCATTTGCTTTTGCCCGAGCTTCTTGGGAAATGCAAGAATCTGCCCCTCCCTCTCCTCTCCTCATTCCTGAGTTGATGTTTCTGATGTTGAAGACATAATTGCAATTGCTGCTTTGATTGCTTGATTAACTGATTGTACGTTGCCCAGTAATTAAAGTTATAGCACTGCTATAATACAGAATACTGAATATGGTTTTGCTTTATACCAACGATGGTGTGTCATTGGCATTACCTTTTCTTTCTTGGCTCCGATTCCTCTCCTCACCTGATCCCATTTTGTCCTCAGTTAGTGACCGGCTGGCACCTCAAAAAGAGGTCCGGCATTGACAGCCTGTTCCACAGATGGCATCACTCTATGAAAGTCATGTTCTTGTCTGAAACAGGCATGGTGAGTGCCCTGTGACTGCTCCCTGCCAATAATCCTGATCTAGCTTGTTGAACAATGCTTCCCAGCCCAGCATTCTCCTTCACCCCTTTCACCCATTTGATATTAGAGCAATGGGGCTTTAGACAGTAAGGGTTTCCTGCATGCATCTGCCCTGTGCATGCTGCCTCTAGACCAGTGTTTCTGAACCAGGGTTCCCTGAAACCCTAGGGTTCCCCAAGAGGTTGCTAGGGATTCCTCAAGAGATTGTGATTGTGGGGGGGGGGGAAGCAATAGCAGTATATAGAATAATGTTTATGCAGGGGTTCCCTGAGACCTGAAAATTATTTCAAGGGTTTCTCCAGAATAAAAAGGTTGAGAAAGGCTGCTCTAGAGCCTTTCCCATTTGCTCAGCCACCTGTTGTGGGGATGTATCTAAGTAACCACACCATGTGTCCAGAGAACCTTCCAGGTGTGTTTGCAAGCAGGTAAAATGCTTCTCCCTCCCTTCCTTCTCCCTCAAGATGGAGAGTGTTGGCTCTGCTGAGCTGCTCCCCTTCTTGAAATTTTCCTGTTGTTAGCCAAGGCTTAGGCACTACATGTATATATGTGCAAATGTACCTTTAAATGCAATTAGTAACATTTTTAGCTATATAGTTTGCATACTGCCGGTTTGCCTCACCTCTCTAAAACTAGTGTCAGAGAGCCAAGAGATTCAGTGCTTTCCAGGCTGAAGTCTGAATTGAACCAGTCTTCATCTTTCCCAGAAAAGGGGATAACACCCCGGGGAATCTACTTCTAATCCAACAATACTCAAAAAAACTTCCTTCAAATCAGGAATCATCCCCTTTCTCCTGGCTCTCTTTAATGTAACGAAATATCTCAGAGGAAAAAAGATCACTTACTATTCAGGCAGGGGTTGTTACTACACCGGTCTATCTTCTTCTCACAGTTGGAACCATGGTAGTTTATTGGGCAGAGACAACTGTAACCACCCAAACGTTTCTCAATGCAAGTCCCACCATTGAAACACGGGCCATCAGCACAGGTCATGGCACTGATTTCACAGTTCTTGCCGTAGAACCCTTGAGGACAGGTGCATTTGTAATCATTCTCCAAATCCTGCAAAAGAAAGAACCAACAACCAACCCATTAGGGCTTTTTGCCTGGGATGGAAGAGAATGGAACACAAACAGAATTAGGGTTATTTGCTATGTAAGACCACCAGAAAGGAAATATCAACCTGGCTAGAAGCAGCTGGTGACTCCCATATCAGTAGGGCAGGGAATGTTCTCCAGGTTTTATTGGAGGCTATAAAAGGGGTTTCCAGGGCGCCATTCCCAAATGGTTTCAGCACCTTGGAGAGGTCCTTTAAAACTAGCCCAAAACCTGGTATGGCTTCCTCACTGCATCCACATGAGAACCAGCCGCCACCACTGGCCTGACCCCATTTTCAACTTGGCCACTTGGGGTGTTGTCAAAGTGATCTCCCTCCTCCTAATTTTCCTTGCATTCCCTTTCTCTTGTGTGTCTTGTCAGATTTAGTTTGTAAATCTGATGGCAAGGCCCACCTCTCATTGTCTTGCTGATATAAGTCACTTTGTAAGGCAATTGTCAGAGTAAAGGAAAAATATAACAAATTTCATGGGAGACTTGTGCAAGGTGGCCTTATCAGATTGCATCCAGTAGAGTTGGTCCCTTCATCTACTCTGTCCTCTGCCATCAAAGATCTGGCAAAATTGCACATGATCATTTCACTCCTGCTTAATTTTTTTTTAAACTGACACTGTCAGATACATGAAAAAGGCCTTGCCTCTTAGTAAGTACAGCTTTGAGCAAATCCAGTGAAAACATGCTTCGGTACAGTCTGCCAGCAATTCTCATGAAACACTTACCTTAAAACTGTTGATGTTCTTAGTTAATTATAAGAAGGGGAAAAAACACATCCTGAATTTGTAGCTGTCCTTAGCTCATCTTTGCATATATTTCACCTGTAGATGAGCTGAACTCTGGTGAGTAGTTTGGGTTTCATCTAAGCAGTTCAGATTTTGCAATGCTTAACTGCCTACAGCTTTCAGTTTAGAAAAGCACGAGTTTATGCCTATTTAGATGATATAGACCCTGTGGTGGCTGATGGCTCCCATATGGGTGAAATGGTAAATTTGTTCCAGTTTTAATATGAACTTTTCATTCGCTTACCAAGGTGCTAAGCCAGATGTTGGGTTCACCAAGTTGAACAGTTCCTTTAATACCTGGACTGAATTTCAGAACAGATTTGCCACCAGCTGTACAGACCCAAACAATAGTGTATTACAGGCTACCTTTATATGCAGCAGTTGATAAAACAGGCATTTTGCAAATCTACTGGCAAAACAAGCCTAAATTCTTGGCCCGTAGAGATTATGAATGTTAGACACATCTGTTAGCTGCCTTTTTAACTACCTGGGTACCTGTTTAAAATGCCAGAAGTATGCCCTTAAGTTTCAAGAGGGAAATCAATGAGTCTACAAAATAACCGCTGTGTAAAAGACACCAATTTCTCATATTTTCCTTGGCGTGGCCAGTTCTGGACGTAATGGGCCAATAGGCTTCCTTCTGGAATTCAGAGATACTATTTGCTGGAGCCAATGTCCTCCTGGTCTGTTTCGATTTTGGCTCCTCATCCCAGAGCCCTGAAATTAGGTAGACAGAACGTGCACCTAAGCCTTTGTTTGGAGTTCCCTCCACTTTCCATCTGTCATAGAGGAGAAAGGTCTTGCCTTATACCAAATATAAAAACAGGTGCCAGCAGTGGGTGTCTCCCTAGCACCTTAAAGTCTCTCAGGAAGAATTATGTCAATATAGTTGGTCCAGGCTGGAATTTTGGGGATGCACATTAGAGGTTGGCCTTTTCCCAGGGTTGTGCAGTAGACTCACATAAAATCAGCAAGCCAGCACCAAGGAGACTATTTTTTTTCCATTGCCTCAATTCTTTCATCCTACCTGTCACCATCACCAACAACATCAGTACAGTGCTACAAGAAGATTTGCTTCCCCACCCTCCAATTTTGAAGATAGAAGTGGGACAGTAAATTTCAAAAGATGAATGAACTTCCTTCCATGCCTCCCCACTCATTCATGATGTGCTGGGGAGGTATGCTATTTGCAATTACACTCAACAGCGTGGGAGAGGTATTCTGCATATGCTTCCAATGTTACCAAGTGAAGATGTGGCATTCAGAACAGTTTCTCGGTCATGTCCTGATTACCCTTAAATAAAGTCCAACAGCATTTGGAGGACCATATGATCCCACCCCTGATGTAAACCAAGGTCACTGTGAATATTACTTCTTGGGCCCACTGCAATTCTTAAAACTGCAAGATAGAAAGATAAGACAAGCACAAGATAGATACTGCCTAGCAGGATTAGAAAATAGTTCCTATAAAATAAACTAGATAATGGAACAATAGCATGACCTCTAGAGAAATTCAAGTGGCTTGCTACTTGCCAGGGAATGGCTGGACAAGTGGCAGGTAAAATTAAGATGGAAACTTTCCTCTACTCAAAGCACTAACACAAAATTGTATTAGGAAGGTAATTTGAAAACAGATGAAACCAAAGAATGTATTGTTATGCAGAGACTGCGCTCAGAAGGCCAAACACAACCAGCTAAGTACTATGTAGAGACCCTCAATAAATCTTGCATGCTTGCATAATTGAAACAGAGAGGAGTTTAAAGAACCTTTAAATTGATAAGAGTTCTAAGTATATGCCCATCTCACCATCTTATATGTCAGCAACTGGCAAATTGCGAGCCAAACCTGACTTTTCCCACTTAGCAGCCCATTTTCCCTCCACGCTTCCATAAAGGTTTAGAGCAAGAGAAACACAAAAAATAGGGCACCTCCTTTCCTCATCAGTGTGCATTCATGGTTTCATTGGTTTCTGAACTGTAATCTTAAAACTGATAGGCATAAAGATAGAAGCACCAATGAACAATACAAACTTGTCTTGATGCTGAGGAAGAGGCTACTAATGGCAGAGTCTCATTAGCTTTGTCATTGGGCTACTTATACAGGGGGAAATCAGTCTGCTGTCTTCTCAAAATAGCCCATCTAATAAAATCTGTTGCTCTGAATAGTTTTTAAGTTAGAAATGGACTGAAAGTTGCAAACCAACTATTAACCCCAACACTCTTTTCTACATGGAATAACTAATTTTGTGAAGATTTCTGGGAATCAGTGTGGCATCTAAACGAAGAGGTGCATCTATATAGCTCTTCATCTTTTTGTACTGGAAGCACGTTTGCAGGCACAAGACACATTCTTGCTGGGTTGGCAGGTCACTTCAGTCTTAGGCAGGTATTACAGTAATAAGCAAA
The DNA here is from genome assembly GCA_030847615.1 of Gambelia wislizenii. Lineage (NCBI taxonomy): Eukaryota > Metazoa > Chordata > Lepidosauria > Squamata > Crotaphytidae > Gambelia > Gambelia wislizenii. The sequence continues at coordinate 36,634,304 of JAUMIR010000010.1, forward strand.
CAAAGAAGAAACACATGTAGACAGTAGATTTGGAGCCAGTAATGATTCCAATCAGCCATGTGGATAGGTGATGGCACTACTTAGGGCGCGCGCGCGCACACACACACATGCCCACCCTGAACTGATTAAGTCCCCCCCAAATAATTATCAGAGTTCAGTGAGCAAAACCTCAAGTGACCCCACAGCATTTATAAAGCTGTTGTCCTAGGATGCACCACTGTTGATTCAGTCAGTTATAAATGTACAAATGTATTCAGTTGTGAGCACATTTCATTGGATGCCATGGGAATTATATCTCAGTAAACATGTTTAGGCTGTGGCTGGATGTTTCTTTTTCGTGCCTCAGCCAAGACAGGCAGGCCCCCAAATTAATTTTCCTTCACCTTTAAATAATGGTGCTTCAGATTCTTGTGTCTTGAGTGTTGCAGCTTCTAAAAGTCCAGCATCCTCAACAGGGATCATTAAACCTCTGGCTCTGCCCTGAGCTCCACCCGCCTTCTGGTCGTTAGAAACGCCATCTTAATCTCATTCAATTGCCCTCTGTGATTCCTTTATGGTTATCAGAACATTTCTCTTCACCTTGATAAACACTTGGCCTTCCTATTTTTTTCACTCTTCACTGACATTCTTCTACATACCACTCCGAATTCTGTCAAGCCCATCTGTTCTTGTAGCCAGCTACATAAACTAAACTTTACCAAACTCCTGTTGTTTCAATTAATTGCCTAATCCTTGCTGCTTCCATGTTTACAATCTAAAATCCAGCCCTTTCTGTTGGCATATTTATAATAGCTAATATTCCACATGTGAAGTCTTGCATCATTTTGGGAAGGGTATCTCATCTCCAGCCTCTCATTTCTATTTATTCTGCTGCTTGGCTTTCCACCTATCCTTCCAAATGTGTATTTTCTGTTTTTGTCCACCTTCTGTAACCTTTTCAACTGACCACACCAACTTCTTACCCTTTTAACTTCACACACTCCGCTTCTTCCATCTTTAAATTCTTTCACTCTTGATTCTGTAGCTTTCAGTCTTTGCTTACCTGTGCTGTTTCCATCTTCTACTGTAGCATTCCTTTCCATCCAGGGCTTCCATTTTTTGCTTTCCATGTTAAGAAAACTCCTTCTGACTTACCTTTCTTTTAATGCTTTAACGTTTTTCTTCTGCTTTCCCGATTCAGTTCTTATTTTAACTTCCCCTTCCCTCCCATATTTTCTTCTTATGCAGTATATTTGCAATCCCATGGTAAAATACCACATGCAGGTTGACATGTAAAATATTTGATGGCTGTAGGTGCAAGTTACAGGGAACAGATTTACTTGAATGGCATTCCATTATGTCATGAAGTGCAAAATTAAAACATGGTTCTGCAAAATGTTGAATGGGTGTCTGCTACTGGGACAGTTTGTTGGAGCTCTTGTAAAAATATGGCTATATATGTTGGTTCAAATGTGTACACAGATCACCTGCTTATTGATCACTTGATTTGTAGTTGACGCATCCTCATTGACTGCTGAAAAGTAGCATGCCTAAAAAGTAGATGAAACTCTCCAAAATGACATGGGTATGAATTTAAGGAATATCTGGTTTTTACAGTCAACAGGGCACACAGATGAAAGATGCTAAACTTTTCCTGTGGCATCTCTCCTCAGTTTGTCTCCCCAGATCCTTTGTCTCCAATATTAAAACTAATATGTACTAGAAGAAAATTCTGCAGGGAGAAACATGTGGGGCGAGGGAACAAACTCCAACAAATTTCTCAGGTATAGTGGTAGCTGTTGCGATCACTTATATGCCGTTTTCTTCTGATATATATTTTTCATACATTTTAAAACTTGTGTCTCCACTACACAAGTCTCCTGTCACAATGCTGTTGTTATGCATGGCTACATGGAAGTTTTGGTTACCTGTAATAATGTGTTATTCACACATTCAAGCCACTACTTGGCAACTAAACATATGAACTTTTGATGTTACAAGCAGACGTTCTAATCTAGCTTCAGGCTCAATGAATTATTATTTTTAAAAGGTAGGTCTGTGGACATTAGAAAGCAGCCCCAGAACAGTCTTGTAAGATTTCTTCTCCTTTCTCAGATTGACCAGATATAAAAGAAATCAGCAAGGCTCCAGCAATGTAGAAGATAAGGCACTTGGGAAGATGCAGGTTTTCTCATGCCACCCTCTCCTTCTGAACTTCTCATGTTGACAACAGCGGACACAGAATAAACAATGAATGAAGGTACCACTGCTAGAAATCTAGCCTTCTGACAAAACTTGCAGGATCCTGGTACTTACCCAGTAAAGCTAGTACAGCACAGCAGTGGACTAAGAGGACATGGTCACAAGAAGCTCAGTTCAAACCTGACCCTTGCCACAAACTCAGCAGCCTTTGCTTTGCTTTTCTACTTCAGTTTCCCCCCCCCAATTACATTACAGCGGGGATAGAAAGACTATTCACAATTATTTTCATTTCTAGGTTGAAAAATGGAGAATAATAAAGCAGTGAGCCTTTTGCGGTTTCCCCCCAGTATTCAGACATCACAAAGTGTTGTGGAGGAATTCTTCTGTGGAGAAGTACATGTGGGTAGGGTGTGTGTGTGTGTGTGTGTGGTTTTGTTGTTGTTGCAAAAAATAAGTTTCCTGTGCAGACAGTGAGTTTGCTGTGCAGAAAACAAGCGTGTGTGTGTGTGCGCGTGCAAAATAACCCCAAACAGACACCAAAATTTTTTGTATTTCTCCACATAATTCTTCAGCAACACTTCATGGGAGAACAATGTAGAGAAAATACAGTATGGAGAAAATTATAGTAACTCTTCATCCTCACAAGTAAGGATGATAACATCCCTACAATATAAAGATGATAATAATGATGATGATCCTCCTCCTCCTTACAGGGAGCAAGCAGTAAGGTTTACAAAGCTAAAAACTTAGAACCCAGTTAATATTACTGGTAGGATCTTTGGACAGAGTCTCCTTGAGAACAACATCATCATCATCTCATAAATCGGTTCTGAAGCGCCCCTCTATTTTAGCATGTCTTGTCATACTGAGGTGTTTGCAAAACAGAAGCCCAAATGTCCCATGAATGATGCACACATTGAGTTGGTGGGCCTGGCTTGAAGTTCAAAGATTTTCCAGTAGGTGGTAGACTTTGCTAAAGCATGAACTGCCTAAGCCAGGTCTAAGAGGACACAATCACGTGTAAATATTGTAGTTAACACATTGCACTGGTTGTTTTTTTAAAATTTCACAACAATTAGTGAGTATTTATGGTTAGGGCATGTTGGCCATTGAAACATTTTTTGGGCTAGTATCTTCATGAATTTTCAAGTTAGGCCATACCAAAATGTTCGGCCCTCTAAGGATAAAACTGAAGGGTTTTAAGCAAACACCCACTTTTTTTTTATCCTAGAAACAGAAGTCCTAATTAAATGGTCAAAATAATCCTCATAGAATTTGCAGGGAAATCAATCTGTCTTAAAGTGAATCTGCATTGATGCATTGTATTCAGAAGGGGGGCAGCTAAAAACTCCAAAAACTACACCCAGAGAGCCTTTGCAGCTAGTTTTTTAAAAGTTCTGTAGGGGGTGCGCACTCCTGCTCATTAAGACAGTCACATTCACATCGCTGCGCTTTTCCATAGGAAAGGCAGCGCAAACTGATTGGCCAGACGAGCACAGGGGCAGGGCTTGCTAAGAAGGCAAGCGCCCACTGCCACCATGTTGGATTTTCCCTTAGTAAAACCATTAGGACAGTTCGCAGCTCTGCGAATTGCAATTACTCATCTAGACACCCCAGAGATCCAGCCATGCAAGACTCTCATAGGAAGAGAAAAACATGGAGTGAAGGTGGTGGGAAGATTCACAACCATGTCCTCCCCCTGAGCCACTCCTGCCTAACAAAAAAAGAAAAAGCAGCCATTTCAGACACTTGCTTTCAAGCATCCACCCCACCCCCTTACCTGCTGTTGAGTGCTTTATAGACCAGAAGGTAATAGGAAATGGATGCTCCATTGATGTCCCCACACTCCCCCTTTAGCACCTCAATGCCAAATTTAAAAAGCAGTCTGCAAGGGGCAGGAGCTTGCCTTCTGCTTCATGGAGTAAACTTAGCAGCCTAAAGAACCACTTGTGTATTGAAATACACGGAATATACAATTGTATCGACAAGAGCTACCTGTGAGTGGCTCCTGAAGTAAGTTTTCAAAATCAATTGTTAAATACCAAATCCTGCATTTCAAAAACAATTTGGGAAGGACGATGGGGAGATGAACCTTATAAATCATGCTAAATTTGAGAATCACAGCTCTAAGTTTGGTCTCATGGAACCTGAAGATTCCTCAAAGGCTTATGGGGTGTTCCAAGGAAATTATCTTATCTTTAGGGAAGGTTCACAAGCGCTCACTGGCAGGCAGTCCATGGTTCAGGCAGGGCCCATTGTTCGCTGGCAGGAGGTGGCACCACCCCTGCTCAGACTAAGTGTTACTGGTTCAAGCCTAAGTTTTCCCCTACAAGATGGAGCCTTGGGGGAACAGTTGAGTGGGTCTGAGCTGTATTCTCAGTTCACACAGAATGATGGTGAGGCTAATATTTTGCATGAACAGACTGTGCCCCCCTAAACTTTCTGCATCTGAAGGCAGAAAGCCTGACCATCGCCGAGTTACATGAAACGACAACCTGCCATATGCAGTATCTTCACATACAACCCCTCATCCCACCCTGTATCAAAGAACATATACATGCAACAATAAGATTTGGGGCTGGGGATGCCTTCAAATTAGTGTTAACAACTATTAATTGAGTAAGAAGAATCTGCCTAAGAATCCCTGGCCCTTTGAACAGAAACATTTATGGCATGCAAATTTCAGGACGTGTTTCCCCCACTTATCGAGTTGATACATCTCCCAGAAAATGAGGAGACATGAGCCAGAGGATTACAGAAAATCTTTCAGCACTTGATCCAGATTTGTCACCCACTGTGGTCTAAACCCCATGTACAGTACAATGCATCTTTGTAGAGTGGTGTTTGTTTCTGAAATCCAAATTGCATCAAGCTGGGGCTTAGCAATGCAGAAAGGGGGGGTAACCCTTTCCTCCTCTACTGCATTCCTGATAAAAATCCTCCTCCTAAAGCTATTTGCACTGGAGTGATGGGGAAGAGCTCCTCACTTGCATACCTGCTCTCAAACCATTAACTACCAGCTCCTTCTCCTGGTGCATGAAATTTTGAGTTTTTAAAACCTACACATTACGATGTACAGTAATTAGCATCAAGTCTAATTTGGCCCTGTGTTGTTGAACAAGGTGCTTTGCATATTCCTTCTTACATAACACTCCCTTTCGAAACTAGCTTTTTTGCAAAGCCTCTGCTTAGCCCTTTATTCCTCACCTGCTACAGAAATAAAACCAAAGTAAGTCCTACTGAATTTGCATACATTCTCCGCCACTTACCCCTGCTTTGTCTCCCAGCCTATCAACAGTTCAGAGTGTAAGCTCCTTGGGGCAGGAGCTCCTTTTGTTACTTGAAACTACAACTCAGCTGGTATCTCTTGAGCCATCCAGCTCAAGGGATTAAAGCTAGGAAAAATAATAAATGAGTAAGCAGCAGGAGAAGGGAGGGAGGATGTTTTAGTATGAAAAAGACAAAGGAAATAAAAACCAATCTGTACCACCCCCTCCCAGGCATGAATACCCTAAAGGCACCAGACCCCCTATCTGATCTTGGAAGCTAAGCAAGGTAAAGTCTGGTTAGTATTTGGATGAGGAACCGCCAAGGAATACCAGGTGATGTAGGCTATATTTTAAAGGAAGGAATTAGCGAAACCACTTCTGAGTATTCTTTACCTAAGAAAACTCTATTAAATTCAAGGGGTTACCATATGTGGACAGGCAACTTGAAGGCATGCATACGTGCACACACACTCCACCCTTCCCAGATGCCCACCTGAACTTATAACTTTATTTTACCCCAGCTTTCCCCCCAAACTAGGACATGTTACCTACCATGCTCTTGATCTGCTCGTTCAGTCTGGCTTGTGCTTCAGAACTCTTTAGGAAATTATGCCCTGTCTGTCTTGGCCGGTGCTACGGTGCACCAATCTGCTAACTGAGGTGACTCTCTCCTGGCTGATCTGTTTGTACAAAGCATGTTTGGCTCTCCTAACTTGGGATGCCATGTCACATTTGGAATCTTCCATTTCCAGGTTTGCTGCCTCTATTATCCCTGAAACAAGCACCCACCTCTGGCTTTTCTTGTGTGCATCCATTAACAAATGCATCTTTATCATGACATCTCCTCCTTCTTGGTCACATATTGGCCTGTCCTGGTTGTGCTTACTAACTCAGGTGCTGGTATTGATGATGATGATGCAACATAAATATTAAAATAATTTTTAAAAAGTCTCTTCTACTGACCTGATTTGTAAAATGCCTACTTTCTGAAGGTTCCCAACAGTCAAAGCAGTCAAAGTTAATCAAAGTCAAAGTTAGTCAAAGCAGGTATGACTAACAGCAAACTTCAGGAGGGCATTTGTAAATATCTTGAGCGCCCTCATTCAATATATAGGAAAGAAAGTAGATTGGAAGCTTTACATTTTACCTGACAGCCACGTCTACCACATAAATACTAGGAGGTGTTACATGATATGTGGCACTGGGTGCAGAATATTGGTTCCTGAGACCCTAGCCTTCATTTAAAAGAAATGAAGAAAAATATAGCCCACACAGCTGTGAAGCAAATATATGGATAACATCCAATGGTTTTCAGAAGGAAAAGTATCTTTTTCAGTGGTGAAGTGGTGGCATTTCAATGCTCTTTACTGCTTCATGACCTCCCCCCATGAGTAGGAGAACCAAAACAAAAATGATGCACAATCGCACAAAAAAGGGGGAAAAAAAAAGAATTGTGCACCAGATTTATATAATTCGCAGAATTCAGATTCTCTTGGTGTGGAGGCTTGAGGGCTTGGTGCACAATTACCTGGTTGAGTTGTGATTCAGATACCTGTGTTGCTCACAGAACCATCAAATGGTTGCAACCTGTTAAGAAATCCTAGGAATTGCCATTTTGCAAAGGAGCTGCAGGAGACACCATTATCTCTCACACAGAAGGAACACCAGGTGCTCCAGCAAAAATCTTAGAAAAAATAATGCCTCCCTCCACCCAGCATTCTCTCACATTCACACTTAAATATAGTGCCTTCCCCACTCATTCAAGAAAATCACAGTCAACGATTTTGCATGAGGATATCTACCCAAGAATTTCCTTCTGTTTTCTAAAGGGAGAACTAACCATGTAGTGGGTGGAAACACAACAGAAAGAGGAGAGAGGGTTTGCTTCTGGTAATAAAATCCAAATAAGTAGTGGATATATGTTCCTGTTTAAGGAAAAAACTGTATTTCTACTCCCTACTTTTTGGTTTCTCTTTCAAGTGAGAAGAGCTGAAGAGTTAAAGTGTACCCAACGTCTGCTAAAGTGAGTGTTGGTTCAGACATTCAAAATCTTGCCCCTATAATGCATCCCAATCACTCCAGGAAGCAGGACCCCATGAAGTGGTGTGACCTAAAAAGACTTATCTCCCAGGATCCTGATGGTACATTTTGAAGCTGTGGAAATATTTAGTAGCTCTAAACCAGGGTGGGCAGGGTGTAACCTGTGGATCACATATGGTCGTTGCACCCATTTGTTTGGCCTCTGAAGCCCCCAATATTTTTAAAAAACCATTTATCACAATTTTTGCTCCCAAATCATAGAGAAAGCCATCCAAATCTGTGAAAGTATGTGAAAGTACCCCCACCGCACCCCAGAACCCTGTACTATCCGCAAATACTTCTGTTTTTCTCTGCAGCCCCTCTCAAAATGGTGGCAGAAAATGACCTGATGTCACTTCCTGTCACCATTTTGAGAGGGGCTGTAGAGGAAAACAGAGGTATTTGGGCTTACTATGGGCAAGTGCAGCCTGTGGGTGGTGGTAGAGGGCTGGGTAAAAAGCCCCCCCACAGTGGCCACCCCTGCTCTAAACCAGTGGTTCCCAAACTTTGGTCCTCCAAATGTTTTAGACTTCATCTCCAACAATTCCTGACTGTTGGCCGAGTCAGCTAGGGCTTCTGGCAGTTGAAGTCCAAAACACTTGGAGACCAAAGTTTGGGAATCCTGCTCTAAACCATCCAACCAATGTAACAATTACTTCAAACATTGCCTCTTCCATGAGAGGCATGTTACAAAATGCTAATTCATGTTCAAGCCATAAAGAGAACAGTGGCTTACTTAAGTGAGTTCATGTTAAAAGCCTGAATCTCTAAAGATTTATAAAGAGTTCTGAATGTCTGAACCATCTCTATATATGTAGTTGCTTTTATGGCCTGCGTGTGTATTATGGGAAGTAGGTTTGTGAGGAGGGAAAGAGGGTTAGGAGAGGAAGAGGGAGACTTGAGGACTAAGATACAATACTGACATTGCAGCTGCCTCCGTTCTTGCAGGGGTTGCTGTCACACTCGTTGATCTCCATCTCACAGCTCGTCCCCGCAAAGCCAGCCCGGCAGCTGCAGGTGTAGCTCCCTTGTCCCGTGTTTGTGCAGGTGGCGCCATTCTTGCAAGGACGGTGGTTGGTGCAATAGTTGAGGTCCTGGTTGCAGAAGAGCCCTCCCCAGCCTTCCTGGCAATTGCACTGCCATGGCTGCGCGCAGGTACCGTGGAGGCAACCTGGGTAGCGGACACACTGGTCGCAGAAGTGCCCTTGCCAGCCGATCCGACACTTGCACTCCCCGGGTTTCTCACAGAACCCATGGCTGTTGCTGCAGCCGGGCAAACAAATGGCTGAAAAAGAGAATTAAACAGAGAGATTGGGGGGGGGGGGGAGAGGGGCAGGTGGGGGGGGGGGAGAAGAAGAGAGGAGCCAGTGCTATATTGCTGCATAGATTTTGTGTGTCACACCAACATCTGGCGCCTGCCACTGCAAGAAACAAAAGGCCCACATGCCACCCAAAAAGGCACGCCGCCACAGGACAGGGCCTGGCCAGGCCGCAACACGTGTCCCCTTTTCATCTCTGGCTGCTCTCCATTGTTCCTTGGCAACAAAAGCAGAGTGTCTGGGAAAAGAAAGAGGGGTGCACTGCCCCTACCGACCCATTTTCTTAAAAAGAGGGAGCCTCCCTCCCAGCCGAGCCACACAACCCCATAACAAAGGAGTAGAGAGTGCCCGGCTTGCATGACCCTGGATAATTATCCATTCCCCTCACCTTTCCCCTTGGGAAGTTAACCAGCCCTTCCATATGCCAAGGCTCCAAGGGGAAGCTTTGTGAGGCAATTAAACCGTCAAGATTTAAGGGGCTGGAAAAGGAGGGATTCCCTAAACCCAAAGCCATTTCCATGGAGATTGGCACAGCCTACAAACGACTGGGAATCTAGACAAGTTTGCCTCTTTAATCACACTTTTGTAAACCCCCATTTTAAAGGCTGAAAAGTGAAAGAAGGGTATACATGATCATACTGCCTTCCAAACTTTTCAGCTTTTAACATATCTTTTAGCTTCTGGAACTACAAATCTATAGTTCCAGCACATGAACCTAATACTCCCTACATTTCTTTACGCATAATGACAGTCTGATTTTTCCTGTGGGAAAGAACGACACAGGACTATGCCAATTTGTTGTTTTGTGCCTTTGTGTCAACTCCGACTTATGGCAATCCCATTATAGGGTTTTCTTGGCAAGATTTATTCAGAAAATGTTTGCCACTGCCTTCCCCTTGAGACAGACAGTATGACTTGCACAAGTCACCTGGTGGATTTCCATGGCTGAGCAAGGATTTGAATCCTCTTCTCCAAGAATCTTAGTCCAACACTCAAACCAATAACACCACACTAGCTCTGAATGTGCAAATAAATAGCATTAATGGAAACAGCGCCTCTGGGCATGTTCGGGATGGACTTTTCCACATGGGTAGTCAGAGGAGGGACCATTCCTGGTTAGAAGGAATGGCTTCCAGGAATGTTTGAGTCCCAGAAACTGTTATTTTACAACTGGGAGTGCATTCCTTGTGCCTAAATACCCTAAAAGGCACCAGATCTTGTCTGATCTTGGAAGCTGAGTAGGGCCATCCCTGTTGATACTGTACTTGGATGTACCAACAAATAGCCATCAAAGCTAAAGGTCATCACCACACTTCCTATGGCAGTAAATTTCACAAACTACATCATGGATACATTTGAGGCTAAATCCAACTACCAATTCCAAGCAGGCAATCAACTGTGGAATGGTAAATTAACATTCATGTAAATCTTATCTTTTCCCTAGGGATCAAAGACCCAAATGAGGTCAGTGGAAGAAAAGTATAGGCATATCTCCGTTAACAAAGTCTCTGAGGAAGTCTTTCATTCTTGCCCAGTCCTCCCTTTTCCTCCTTGTCCACTGTTTAGCTGGAGGTGTTTTACAGTATTGTTGTTTGGAGAATGGTGAAGGAGGACTTTCGAAATTGGGTGTTGGTTTGCAGCAGCATGTTTGCAGTAAACACAGTAAAGCTGGAGCTAGGAAAGAATAGGATTCTACTCTAGCCAATCTTTCTGTAGCTATGAGTGCCTGCCTAAAACAGGCAAGGTAAATAGCAGCTGCCTCCAGAATCTCTTAATGAGCATGTCTGAACAAAAAAAGCCCAGAGAAAATGGTGGAGCTGATAAGCCTTCCTCACCAGCTATCTCCAACAAGTTCAAAAAGCATACATCTATACATTTGGCCACCAAAATGAAATTATACTGCAAGTGGAGGCTGGTGATAGGAAAAGTAATCCCTGGATCCATTTTGGAAGAAGCCTTCTAGTAGTCTCCCAAAGGTTCAAAATGTTTCTGGTTAGAATCATAGAGCTGAAAGAGACCACAAGGGCCATCTAGTCCAACCCCCTGCCATGCAGGAATACCCAATCAAAGCTTATGAAAGCTTACTTATGAAAGGCTTACCTGACCTGGTTGCTTTACAGTATTTGAAGCGTGCATAAGATTAGTTCTGAATAAAAAAATTGCTGAAACATGTTGAACTCCTCTTCTTTTTTTGTGCTGCAGAAACCTACCACTATTCTTCTCATGTTATTTCTGCTTCTGGCACTAAATTTTCTGTTAAAGAAGTAATGCCCAGGAACACATCAACTTTGTCAACTGAGGTATATCTGTACAGTACTTAACACAATGACTCCAATTTAACATAACATTGCATGAAGTTATTTTTGGATGCAACATTCAGGGTGTCTATATGGGTTTTCCCTTATGGTTCCTCTATACAGGGAATGTTTTTTGGATCTCTGACTTTCTTTGGTCCTTTTCTATACTAGGGATTATTAGGAAAGGTTTTAAAAGAAAATAACCAGTACATTGACAGAAGAATCAGGATGGATACAGTTATAAAAATGAGTGCATAGTATTCAGGGCCACCAAATGTGGTAACAGCAACTAGCTTAGACAACTTTATAAAAGGATTGAGCAAATTAATAGGTCTATTAGATAATATGTTGCTGGTAAGTGAAAAGGATAATTTGTTGCCCTTGTGTTCTGCTTGTGAGCTTCTTAGCAGCCTTCTAATGGCCACAGTTGAAAACAGAATTTTGACCAAAATGGATCTTTGGATTGATTCAGCAAGGACATTGTTATATTATTTTGTACTTCTTTTCCTTCCAAGACAACGTTTCATTCCTGGAGGTATCAGTTTACAAATGGAGGCTACAATTTTATTTACCTTTTCATTATTAATATAAGGGAGCTGTTGTGTTTTTTTAATGAGTTTTCACCAGATTGCTACCTTGGGCAGTTCCTGCAAAAACTGAAGACTGATTGATCCCTTTACTCAGGGGTGTCATAAGGGGGCAGAGGAATGAGGCCATTGCCTTCCATAGGAATTTTGTGTTGAAATAAGGACAAGATCTAGAACTTCAGTCATTATGGTGAGTTACTGAAGCTGAAACAGCTTTCAGCTGTACCTGTTACTTAAATCAACTATAGAGCCTTTATAAGGCTAGCTTTTACTACTGTGAGTTGAGTTGTTTCTCTTTTACATTGTATCCTGTTTGACTCTGTCTGTTCAATTTTAATACTTTTTCTCTGTTTTGTATATTGCTTTGATGTAGATATATTGTTTGTTGCTCATTTATGGACTAGATAATGGTTATTTTCAGTACTTGTTTTGTCTTCTGGATTCTATTTTTCAACATTTTGTCCTTCCCAATGAAATTTTCCTCTGGTTTCCAAATTTCTAGCAATGCAGTAATTTAAAACTTCAGTTGAGCCTTTAGTAATACAGTTCAGACATCCAAAGATGCATGTGGAAAATATGCCATTTGAATCAATTTGTATCTTTCAAAGCTTCACAACATACTTTCTAATTAACATTCATTAATTGGGCTGTTTTGTTATTACCTATGAAACATTTTCCCCACAAAAATGTCTTTATAGTGACCAATACCCAAACGTTTCTGCCTCCTCAACTTTTGTCTCTATCCTCTTATTGTGAAAATTGCCTCATTACATACACCCTTGCCTTGCCCTTACTATAGACAAATATGGCTGTGGAGCAAGTTAGGGAAAAGTATGCTTATATTTTTGTATCTGTTTGAGGAACTGTTTTGATCCCAACAATGCTACCATAACTAGCGAGCCTCAACAAATGATTTAGGTCAATGTCAGATTAAAAAAAAAAAAGGAGCTTACAATAGTCTAAGATCCCAAAGGAATTCACCTATGTAAAAATGCTATAAGAGAAACCTATACAAACACGCTATATTGGTGTGAGCAACTGTAGAAGGCTAGGGGGCTATATTTGTCCCCCCAAAACCTGGAGGGCCTCACTAGCCCCCCACAAACTGCACCTGCTCCTGCAAAATAAATATCTTTTTTTTTTGTCCAAAGATGTCCCCTAGGGATATGGGTGGATGTTTTCAGCATGCTTTGGCTCCTTTTTTAACAGGAAGTGCGCAGCACTCACTACCTCTTTACATCCTGTTTCAAAAAGGGCCTCTCAGGCTAAATTAGTCCCCCCCAAAACACAGTAGAAATGCTAAGAGAGCATTTTAGAGGGGAGAGATTTTGGGAAAATTTTGCTTTAAAAAAAAAAAAAACTTTGAGAGGGCCCAGGAGGTCTGCATAAGTAATGGAAATGCCTTCCGTACCTCTTAGAAGTCATTTTGGAAAGGAAAAATGACCCTCTGAGGGACCACAAAAATGGCCCTGGGGCCTCATTCAGCTTACGGGCCATACTTTGCCCACCCCATACATTGTACTATATTTGGGTGCAAATCCAGTTTCCTGTAAGTTAATGTTAAATTGGAATCAGAGTTGGAAGAAACCACAAGGGCCAACCAGTCCAACCTGCTGCCAAGCAGGAAATCACTGTGTTACATACTGTATTTTTCTTCGATTGACCTCATTTGGGGGCTTGCTCTGTAGCCAAAAATTAGGCATGTTCTTCTGAGCACAAGAGTCCCTCACCACTACCACCAGATAAGTCTTGCAAGAAGGTGTCACCTCCCCATTTTATGAACCCAAACACAAGCAGATGGCTCACACTAAGCCCAAGATGCTCCATGCAAGTGAAGCAGTAGGAGCATGCCAGCCTATTTTCCATTCCAGCTGTGGTTCAGCCATCTCCCTCTCCTTAAAGGCTACTTACGCTCGGAGCAGTATTCGCCCCGCCACCCTGCTAAGCAGATCCGGCTGCCCAGTTCATCACAGGTGTAGTGTCCAAAGGTATCATCCCGTGGCCGGCAGTAGTCCGAGCAACTCTCTCCATAGTAGTGCTCGTCGCAGGTGACATGGTAGGAGTAACGTAGTTCGCTCTGGTCTCCCAGCTGCACATCTTGTGACCAATCCTCACCTACAGCCAAGCGCCGGCGGGTAGCCAAGCGGCTGATCAACCTCTGGGCATCCTCTGGAAGAAGGTGAAATAGTAGGCAGTTGGGTGGGTTGTGAAACACAAGAGGAAAGGTGGCAGGGGGGAGAGAGAAGTACCAGCAGGCAAAGCTTAACCAGAGGATTAAAGCTCTTGGAACAGCAGAGCTAAAGAGGTAGATAAAGTGTGGTCTGTGGGCTGCATGTGGCTCCCCAGTTAAAAAAAAATTTTTTTAGTTATTTATTTATACCCCGCTCTTCAACCACAAGGCTATCACAGCGGCTTACAAATTGTTTTAAGCAATAGCAATTTACACATCTACACTGCAATAAGCAGCTTCCAATGTGTGTTAGCTAATACCCCCCACAAGCTGGGTACTCATTCTACCGACCTAGGAAAGGATGGAAGGCTGAGTGAACCTTGGAGCCCTCTGGAATCGAACTTGCAAAGTGGTGGCTTGCAGGACTGGCATTTAACCACTGCACCACCAGGGCTCCTTAATTGGGGGCATTCTTATCACATTCCCACCTGGGCCATTTTAGGCACAGAAGAAGCCTTTTAAAAAAACAATAAGTTTAAAAACAGAAAACAATTAGGTCTCAGCTGGGACTAAAATGGGCCAGCAGATGTAAAAACATGGCAAAAAATGCCCACCCCCCAGGCTTGGGGGTATTTAGGGAGAAACTATTTATTTTGCAAGGGGGCTAATGAGTCCCTCTAACCTTCCACAGTTGTCCACCCCTATTTGATATTGAAAGAAAGCTACATTCATAGAAAAATGGGCAAAAATTGTACTTTTGCAGGAGCTATTCAGGCAGACATTTTATTTCAGGAGGGCATACCTTACTGTACATATTGTATGTACAATCCATTCAATGTACATTATATTCTAAAATTGTTTTTTTTTCCCCTACGTATAATACAAGTTACATTGTTCACACCTCTGTCCTGAGAGAATATGACAGTGGGTGCAGAGTTCAACTCTCTGAAAGTTTTAGCTTCCATTTTTAGTCTTTATGGTTGCAGATATACATTTATATAAACATATATGGAAGTGCCTTATACTGAGTCACACCATTTGTTGTTCTTAATTGCTATCAAACTGATTTCAACATACAGCAACCCTATGAATGACAGACTTCCAAGTTATCCTGTTATCTGCACTGCTCAGGTCTTGCAAACTCAAGGCTGTGGCTCCCTAAATTGAGTCTATCCACCTGTAACACACGCTTCCTCATTTCCTATGACCTCCTACTCTCTCCGTGTGCCTCCAAGCCACCTGGCAACTTATGGTGACCCCATGAATTTCATACTCAGAGGTGGTTTTGCCCGTTCTTTCCTCCGAAATACAGGCTACAGCACCTGGTATTCATTGGTGGTCTCCCATCCAAGTAGAAGCACCTTCTATTTTACCAAGCATTATTGTCTTTTCCAATGAGTCATGTCTTCCCATGAAGAAAAGGTGTTGAAGCAGCAGGTGGCATTTCATCTCCATTATGAAGCTGTTTATCTGGATTTCTTTCAATCTGGGCTTGGACTTGGATTCAGGACACAAACAGCCTTAGTAGATGACCCACAGTGGGAGAAGGATGGGGAAACGGATTATCCATGCCATCAAACACATTATCCCCTGAAACATCTGATATGGGATTTGGATCTTCTATCATGGTGCAATTCCTGTTCGGCCAGGCATTTCCATAAAAGTAGGGCTGAGAGACTACTGCTTGATCCTGAGGTTATGGAAATTCTCAACAACTGTCTGGATGCAGTGAGTGACTATATTTGGGTGAACAAACCAAGGCTCTATCCAGGCAAGATGGAGGTACTGTGGTGAACAGGCAAGATAGACCCAGGATATAATATGTTCTGGAAAGATGTGGTATGAAGCGGGGGAGTACTCTTAGATCTGCTACTGCTCCTAGAGGATCAAGTAATAGCAGTGACTTTGCCAGGTTTCGCTAAGTGTGCAAGCTGCATTCTTTGTTGGAAAAGGAAGGTCTGTCCAAAGTGATCCATCCCTTATTCATTCTATAAAGCAAATGTCCTGGACAAGTGTTTGCAAACCACAGGTAGTGCAAAATGCAGTGGCTAAACATTTGTCTGTGGTATGCTTCACTGGTTTTCAGTCTGCTTCTGTACATGATTCAAGGTTTTGACCTAAAAAACCATGAATGGTTTCAGGCTAGGATATATGAAAGACCATATTCTCCCATGTGAAGCTGCTTGGAATGTACAATAATCTTCAGAAGCCATTATTATGTCCTACCACTTGGGAGAGACCAAGGTGGTGTATACTTAAGACAGGGCCTTTTGATATAGCATCACCCTGATTACTGAACCTCTCCTAAATGGGATGAAATTAGCTACTTCTTTGTAAAAAGAAGTAAAAATTGTGTTGATCCCTCAAGTATTAAGTGTTTGTTACTGCTTGTAATTTTGACTGTACGGTTTTGTTTCTTTGCTCCTTAATTTCTGTGGAAAATTCATTATTTTTATTGTACATCACCTTGAGCATTTGGTTAAGGAGAGGGTATGCTTTTTATTACTCTAATAAATTCTTTTTTAAAATGTTCTAGTCTTGACCTCTCAACCAACAGTCTGATCTATCATGGAGTGATAGCTCTCCTGATATTTCAAGACGGCTAGTATCTCTCTCTTCAGAGTTCTGTCAGGCTAATCTTACAGATATTTCAGTCTTTCCTCAAAGGACTTAGGTTTCCAAATCCCTTCACAAACCTTCCTCAGTGTCATCTTTAAAATGCAGCTCCCAGAAATGGAAACAGTGCTCCAGAAATTTATGTATATGAATGTTATTAGAACATACAAATATTAATTTACATACATACAAGGATATTCCTAAACCATCCAAATAATCCTGAAGAACAAACAGCTTCCATATTTCCAAAACCCTGGACCTTAAAGATAAACATGGCATTGTCATTTGTCATTCCCCAAAACGCATCTCTGTATGAGCAGTTTTAGAGCCAACACACAAGCCCTTTCATCAGGAATATTTTTTAAAAAGTAAAGTTTACTTCAAAATGTGCTAGGAAACTTTCCCCCATCCACCACTGTTCTGGCTTCCCAAATACACACAACAGTTGCTCTGTAATACTGGTCTACTTCACATGATTGTTGTATGGATGAATATTATGTATAGGCAATATTTTGAACTCTTGTGTTATGCTACTAACCTGGGGCAGGTGGGGAATACTTACCTGTAGATGGCTCTCCTGATTCAGCCCTCCAAGACTCAATAATGAGGGAGAATGTACCCTAAAAAGGTGGGAAGGAGAAAGAAAGAAAAGATGAATGAGAGAATATAAATACAGTTGTCCCTCCGTATCCACAGATTTACGTATTCAAGGCTTGAAAATATTCTTTAAAAAATAATAATCCAAAAAGCAAACCTTGATTTTGCCATCTTATACAAGGGACACCATTTTGCTATGCCATTGCATATAATTGGACTTAAGTATTCATGGACTTCCAGGGGGTCCTGGAACCAAACCCCAGCGAATATGAAGGAACAACTGCATATCCATTATAAATGAATAAATTATCATTGTATTGATATTGATGATAATGATGATGAAGCAGAGGAAGAGAGAAGAAAAAAGCCCATTAATACTGTGGGGAAACAACCTGCATTGGCTTCTATGTGTTTCTTGACATAATTCTGTATGTCAACATTTCCCTGTTTTGTGCAGTTCTTAGGATTTGGAAATGCCTACTCTAGAGAGTGCCACTTCTCCTCATATTAATACCCCACTCCAGCGATCAACACTATAGCACAAAGCAGAAAAATGAAAGGGCAAAGCCAATCTGCACACACCTGTTAAAAGATTGATCTTTACATTTCCCAGAATCCTCCACACATTTTGAATATCTAGCTGCTGCTGCTTCATCATCAGTTTAATAACTCACTACAGAGGTTCCTCTGAGAGCATCAATACCTCTGTGGGCAATTACAGAAAATTTTAAAATTCCTATTTCTTTGTGTTTATAACGGATTTGTCTATATGAGGGAGAAAATGTGGATTGATGTGCACTAACGCCAACTCAAAGCAGCTTCGATTTGTCTTAACAGTGTTTTGGCAAGATCACAGGCATGTGAAGCTATCAGTTTTTGCTGTCCCAATGGGCATGCCTGCGAATTAAGATGGCGGGCATGAATGAATTTCTTGCGTTTTTATTCTCACCAGTTACCTCTGCTGAACAGTATTTTTTAAAAAGCATATCTAAGCTGCCAAAGTGCACCTACATTTAAAAAGAGAGAGGGTGTTTTGTCAGCTGAGCACATGATCACTACAGCGATAATCCAACATGGTGGTCCGGGATGCTTGCCTTATTGGCAAGCTCTGCCCCCTGCGCCCATCCAACCAATCACCTTTCCACTTTAACTCTTATGGGGAATGCAAATGAATGTGAATTGGTTCCATGGAGCTTTTAATAATAATAATAATAATAATAATAATTTATTTATACCCCGCCCCTCTGCTAAAACCAATTGGGGCAGCTTCCAATACTTAAAACGCTACAATGTCGACTAAAAGCACCACCTACCCCCCCTCCCCCATAAAAAGACATTAAACAGTATAAAATTAAAACCACCTAATTAAAATCACATTAAAAAAACAAATACAAACAAGACTTTAAAAAAAGGCCAGGAGATGCAGCTCCTGAGGCCGGGATCTAATCAGGAAAGGCCTGCAGAAAGAGATCCGTCTTTAGTGTTTTTTTAAAGCTAAACTTCGGGAAAAGCCATGAAGGCTTTTCCTGTGGAGTTTTTGGTGGATTTGAGCCCCCCTCCTTCCCAATATGGTGGATTGATGTGGAATGCCATTAAGACAAATTGCATTCCCCAGAAGCAACATGGCGCCTGTAGTATTTACCAGTGAATCCCCTCAGTTGAGGTTCACATATGTAGTCAATTGAGATGGCCTAAATAATAATAAGTGGTTTAATTCTGTTTTAATGTGCAGTTTTTGTATGTTTTTATTGTATGTTTTTAAAACCGTGAAAGGTACCAGCCTTGGGGGGAAATGGGCTATAAATAAATATAATAATAAGTCAATTCCTCTCAATTCTCTTCCCAGCTCCACTTACTGACTGGCCTTTTAAACCTCTCTGGGGGGGAAAAACAAAATAAATCCCCAAACTAGAGAAAGGGCATGAAGAAAGGACTTTTAAACAAATAAACATTGTCTTTTGGGCTTTTTAGCAAATAAAGGCCATCTTTTCAGAATCTCTGAGACATGTCTCCAACTTCCCTCAGGCCGGTCTCCTCTGCTCCCTCTTCACCCAACCTTCCTCAGCCTCCTATTTAAAACATATTTACACAACCCTTCAAGTAAAATTTTCAGAGCATACTAAAAAATAGTAAGAAAGTAATATCAGAGGCCTCTGTCACTAGATCAGAACAATCTGATTTAGCAGGATGGATTTTAAAACCTGAGGAAAAACACCTCAAAATACCAGCTGCACTCCCTGACTGTGGAGACAAGATGGATTCCTCTCACTGGTTCCTGAGAAGAAAAAGGATCAATGGATGAAGGACGGGACCATTTTAGCATTATGCTTGATTTCAATATATGAATGTATTTTATAATTTTATAACATAGTTTGCCTTAACAGTTGTCCCAATGTACACAAATAAATCTAACATTCCTGTCACTTGGTTGAAGAAACCATAACCAGACTCCTTAAAGGACAAACACAATTAAACTTGAATTTAATACTTCATACTTCTGGCTTGTGGGCTCTACTGTTTTCAGTAAGAAGTCAGAATATGCCAGATAGAGGCTCAGCTATCCAGCCATAAATTAAGATTTTTAAAAAGGGTGCCTCTGAGTGAACACCTGGAATTTGTGACCAGTACCAACATCAAGCTTAATAGTCTGCTAATGTAAAAGTTCACCCTTAGTCTCCTCTCACCTCATGTTTTTTTGCACCTATATATTTTAGGGGTGTGTGTGAAAAGTTTTTAAAATTTGTGTTACTATTTGGCAACTATGAGTCAGAAACCAGTACTAATAGGTCCCCTTGGCGATCTGCAGTAGATTGCAATCTATCTTCAGTACACCCCTGAGCTATGCTGCTGAAGGGAAACAAAAATATTTACTTGTTTTTAGATACAAATATCAAAACTGCCATTAGTGTTAGAAAATACATTCTCTCATAAGTGCAAGAAAATGGAAAGAAAAATCTTTTTCCCTCTCTCAAAAAACCACAGTCTGATTGACCTTTGTAATTGATGCAGACATTTTACAAATATATTAATTGATCTAAACATAGCACCTCCAACACTGAGGGGGGGAAATGTCAATTTTCAAATGTGAATCACCAATTGTGAGGGAACACTTCAGCTTCAAAATCCAGATTCTGAAATTTTCTCAGCTTTGGTTCATATACACCCTGTGAAAAGTATGATTTTGTTTTGGGCCTGTTTTGAACAGAAAAGTTTCCTCTCATACTACTATCACAACCTGTTTTTTGGGGGGGAAACACCTCTTCATAGCTTTGTGAATGGCTTGTAGTACAACATGACAGAGACTATAGGGAAGCCTGTAGTTTGACCAGAAAAAGAAACTAAAAGAAGAAGTCTACAGGTTCCTTGGACTTATCATACATATTTTGGTATTTACCCTCAGAAAGTAGATTGTTCCTGATTCATGTATGCAAATGTTTTTGTGAGATGCCTTGGGTCCCATTCTGGGAGAAAGGCAGTATACAAATTAACTAAATAAATTCCTAGTAAGAACTGTGGTAGATCAGACCAAAGGGTTATTTAGTCCATTATTCTGTTTGTACAATGGCCAACCTGATAGGAAGCACATCACCAGCAAAACACAAGGGCAACTTCACCCTCCATCTTGCATCCCTCAGCAGCTGATATAGAGTCATACTATGTCTGATATTGGAGGTAATAGAAAATCATCCTGACCCTAAACTCCTTGAATGTATCTAATCCTCTTATGAAGGCATCCAAGTCGGCAGCCGCCACTACATCTTGTAGTGAATTCCACATTTTAACGTTACACAGTGGAAATATTTTCAAGGTGTGGTTGTTTGAATCTGTGGATGCAAAACCTGTGGATATGGAGGGCCGTCTGTATACTGCTAGGACACTTGATGGGGGAAGAAGTTAGTCCCCCCATATCAGATAGCCTGAGCAACACTGGTCTAAGATATCTTATGTGGCTCAGAGACAGCTTGCTGTTGAATCCCAGTTACTGCGCAAATTCCCAGAGGCCTTGGTTAGCAACTGACAGAAACAGGATAATGAACTTTCCATCAGAGTCATCTAGGTTCTTCTGATGGTTATGAGGATAACTGGGTACACAATACATGCCAGTAGGGGCCCTTCCACTCTGCATAATTTTAGCAGTATAATTCCACTTTAACGGCCATGGCTGCATCCTGTGGAATCCTGGGATTTGCAGTTTGGTGAATCACTAGAGCTCTCTGGCTAAGAAGTCTAACCCTAGACTGCAAATCCCAAGATTCCATAGGATGTTGCTATGGCACCTGAAGCAGAATCATAATACAGTTGTCCCTCCACATTCATGGATTTGGCATTCATGGTTTTAAGTATTCACGGCTTGAAAATACTCTTTAAAAATAATAATCCAAAAAGCAAGCCTTGATTTTGCCATCTTATATAAGGGACACCATTTTGCTATGCCATTGCATATAATGGGACTTGAGTATTTACGGATTTGGGTATTCATGGGGGGCCCTGGAACCAAATCCCAGCAAATGTGAAAGGACAACTGTACTATAAATATATTGCGTGAATATATTTCTCCTCTTGAGAAATTTGGAAGAAGGGCAGGACAAAAGCTGTATAGTTTGATCAAGTTACAAAACAATCAGATCCCTGCCCCCTTGTCAGGAGCTTTTTCCAATTCCTTTGGTGCACACTAAAGCAGAGAAGCAGGAGCGTACCAGATAGGCAGGCAATGCACCCATATTAAAAAATAAATAAATGCATAAATAAGCATAGCATCATGTAGAAAATATGGGAAAGAGATAGAGGGATGGAATGAGGTCACAAGGAGCTGGGGTGGAGGTGGAAAAAAAGATGACGGCTTCTCAGCCATTCTTGGGTATCAACATGAGATGTCTGGATGGGTGTAGGCCTGGAAAGGATCTCACCGGCCACTTGAAGTGGAAGGGGACTCGGATTGGCCCGCTGGTCGCCACAGCACTGCGCTCAGCAGAGACAATGTCGCTCAGGGCTGCCCCAAAGGTGCAGGGGGGTTCCGGGGACACCACCGCTTGGGCGTGTTTGAGGCAGACACGGAAGAAGATGCGGCAGGGGTGCACCCCATGGCACAAGCTCCGGGGACTGCTCGTGGTGAAGGAGTTCACCTGAAGTTCGAACACACCAGCCTGTTCAGCCTGTGGAGGAAAAGAGAGCAGGAACCTGTCAACACAAAAGAGGCCATTTCCTACAACCCTGGTTCTCCCTTCAACCCTTAACCTCCCATCTGTTCTACTTCCAAGAAGCCTTCATGTTACTCCTTCCACTGAGAACCCGGGCATGTGGGAGAAGAGAAATGTACTCATTCAAATGGACTTTAGCTAGCCAAACTCACTGTTGGGGTTGGGGATCCACATTCCTCAAACCACCTTATCCACAAGGCTCAGCGCTTTCCTGATAACTCATAACTACAGCACCTGGCCCTAAACTATTTCAGAAGTCCTTGTGCCTACGGCAGCCACCTGGCATGCCAAACCATAGGAAAATGGTTTGCTAAAACACTACCTGCTCATTTCTGCCTTTTAAACCATGGCTAAGAGGTCAAGAACTGGTAAGTCCAGTCCCACCAACCAAGTCAGGTGCCAACCTTGCCCACCCACTGAATCTATACATAAAAAATCCCCATGTTACATTTCTCTAAAATGCTGGGCAATCCTACATCTCACAATCATCTTCCCTTGGAAAGGAACTCCCATCAGGTTCTTTATCTCATCAATTTTTCTCCCTTCTATTTGGCCCCAACAGTGGAGGAAACAATGCTGCCCATGTTTCAGACCACTTGATCCCCTCCCAAATTCCTTCTCTTGCAATGCAACTGGTTCTCCCTTTTTATTCATGTAGGGATACATCTCCCTGTAACAAGTGCTAAACATGCCCTGAGACCCAGTGCATTAAACAATGCACAGAATCTAGAAAGAACCATCTTACTTACGGGGTGACCATATCAAGGCATTTTATTGGGAAGATTTCTTGTGAGGGCATTTGCAATGACCTTACATTGAAGCTGAAAGAGTGTGACTTGGCCAAGATCACCCAGTTGATTGGGATTCAAACCCTGATCTCCTGGAGTCCCAGTCTAACACTCAAACCACTTCACCACACTGTCTCCAATGGTTGTGTGCCTTCAAGTGGACTCCAACATATGGCAACACTACCCTAGGGTTTTTGTGGATAGTTTCTTCAGAGGAAGATTATCAGTGCCTTCCTCTGAGGCTGAACATATGTCTTGGCCAAGGTTACCCAATGGCTTTCCATGGCCTAGCAGGGATTCAAATCCTGAATTCCTGCAGTTCTAGTCTAACGCTCAAACCATATACCACACAGGCTCAATGTCCAATTAGACACCCATATTATGAATGTATTAAACCTAAACAGATGCCCTTATTTAAGGCCTATTCATGTCCTATGGTAAAGTCTCCTACCCTGGGCTGGCTGGGTGTCACAATACAGCAGCCAGTGACTGCAGATACTGGGAAAGATCTACAACTGAAGGAAGACAACCAGCAGTTGCAGAGAAGAGATTTTCTCAACAACTCACCCCAGAGCCTGAACTCTACAAGCAATAGCTGGAAGAAGAAAACAGTTCTACTCCTCTTAAAATCAAGGTCCTGGAAACATGCATTGGGGGTCTGCATGTACCCCACTGCCAAAGCTGTTTTTGCAGTCTTCATCTCCCTAGATCACTTCTTTTCTGCCCACAAAAGGACAAATTTTCCCTCCTGCAAATTCAGGAAAGATTGCAGAGCCCCTTTGCTCTGTTTCATATCAAGAAAAAAGTTGCTTTTCAAAACTGGAAATAAACTTTCAGCTACTTCCGCCCCCCCCCCACCGCCATTTTTGACACACCTACTTCCTTCCCTCACTCCATTTTTGGCAGCCCATATGGTCCTCAGTGGTTATAGGAAAGGGACAGAAAACTGGCACGGGACCTTATACACTTGCCTATCCATGCCCTAGAGCTGGTTTCCTGGGGTGGGTTGAGCAAAAGAATAAGGTGGTTTATTGCTCTTGGTCGGTAATTGCAATACCTATTTGACCCAGTCCAGTGGCCTAAATACCCTAAAGGCACCAGATCCCATATGATCTTGCAAGCTAAGTAGGGTCAGCCCTGGGGTGGGAGACCACCAAGGAATACCAGGTGCTGAAGGCTATATTTTATAGGAAGGCAATAGCAAAACCATCTCCGAGTACTCCATGCCTAAGAAAACCCTATCAAATTCATAGGGTTGCCATGAATCTTATGGCCACTTGAAAGCACATATATAAAAGTCATAAAAGAGCCAGTGGGAGACCAGGGTTCAAATCCACATCTAGCCATGCAAACCCAGTGGGTTTCAAGTGTGTGCCCACTTGAAGAGACACACATACAGATGCTCAAGTTCATCAGTCAGATTAGTAAAGAAAAAAACCCCACGCATTCATCTGCCCTAACAGATGGATGGCACAAAGGTTGGGGAAAAGAGGATCCTAGCAAGGTGAAAGTTTAGAATCCCTTCTGATCACAAAAGTTGAAGGAATAAGCTTTTAAGCAGCCATAGGATGTTCGTGTGTGTGTGTGTTGTAAGGGATAGACACAACTGCTCTTCTAGAGTCAAGAAGAATCTTCAACATATACAGAGAGCTCCTCTTCTCATCACTGAAGTGCAGCAGTCAACTTCTAAATACAATAGCCAAACAGGGTTTAACCCTAGCAACCTTCCATGTTGTAAGTCAAGTACTATCATCCATACTTAAACTTTATTTAAAATAATTCCTGTATCTCAGTCTTCCTGATCCTATAAGGCGTGTATGTACAAAGTAAAGTGGTATGGATTTTATCTGAAGTCCTCAAACAAGCAAGAAGTGTTGCCAAAGTTTGCTCTTCTAATATTTTTGTAGGTTGACAGATTAAAATACAGTAAAATCCCTTTTAATCGGTTTGTTCTACTGGACACATCAATCTAGAACATTTTTTGAATGTGTCTAAAGCATGCGCGCGCACACGCATGCACACACACACACTTAACATTGTTACCTATCCCAAACGTATTCTTTTTGAAAAATTTCATAGAAGCACAGAATCTAAGAGTTGGAAGGAACCACAAGGGCCATCTAGTCCAACCCCATTCTGCCATGCAGGAAGAAATAGCTAAAGCACTTCTGAAAGATGGCCATCCAAACTCTGCTTAAAGACCTCCGAGGAAGGAGAGTCCACCACCTTCTAAATAATCCATTCCACTGCCCAACAGCTCTTACAGTTGAAAAAGTTCTTCCTAATGTCTAGATGGAATTTCTTATCATTTGAATCCATTGGTTTGTTTTCTAGTCTCTGGAGCAACAGAAAACAAGCTGGATGCATCTTCTACATGACATTCCTTCTGAAATTCCTTCCTCTCTTCCTTATTGTAGTTTTATAATGAGACTGATTCAGGGAGATGTTCCGGGACTCCTAGCTACCAATAGGCAGGTGTCCACACACTTTCCACCAGCTTAGCAACAAGGAGTAGAAGCTTTGAAAAAAACAGGGGTCTCCAACCTCCCTCCTTTATTATGAGCATCTCCTGCGTGTTGTTATATTCTGCCACACTAGCCTGCCAAAGAAAACCAGGTGCCTACTTCTAATGTTTAGGACCCAGTCTTTCCAACACGATTCATGTTCCACTAAAGCTCAGTTCCTGAGTAAATATCCCCATCTCTCTGAAACACCTTCCCCTCTCTCATACACCTATCAATACCGATTCATTTCATTTAGAGAAAGCATTGCCATCTGGACTTGGTTTTAGAGCTATCCTTCTCCACACAAAACTCCCAACCTTTCTCAGACTGACCAGGCATTACAATAAGCCACAGGTCAGCAGAGAAGCAAAATCCTCATAGAACCCTGAATACGCCACATAGCTTCTGATTTAGAAGCTAGGCAGGCATGGGCTCAGGGATGTAGCTATGGGGAGCAGGGTGAAAAATAAGGGCATTGCCCCCCCCAAATAAATTTTTTGCCCTCAAATGAAATTTCCCTTTATTACCCCAGGTTTCTAGCATTGCAATAGCTTTAAACTTCAGCTGAGCATTTAGAAATTCAATTTAGACATCCAAAGAAAAGAGGTCAAGCAAGGTGAGCAAGGGAAGGCGAATCCAGCAAATAGAAGAGTGGTTTTTAGCATCCTGCTCTATGCAAAGCTAAAAAATTGGGGACTGGAGAGAAATTTCATTGGGGAGGCAGAATTTTTTTATTGGGGGCACTGCCTCCATTTTGCCCCCCTGCATGGACCCTCCTACAAGGGGGCTCAAGCCACCACCAACACCCAAGACTAGGTTAGGGGAAGCTTTGAAAATGATCTGGCCAAAGGAGGCCAACAAGACTCCAATGTCAATTGACCCTCTTCAGGCATAATCAATCAGAAGTGTATTAAATTAGCAACCACGAAGAAATATAAAGATAAATGCAATAATGTGAAGCCCTCCAAGGAATAACAAAGGCCGCTGGCCATCTACCCCAGGTATACTTACTCTGGAGTAAGTTACCCCGGACACAGGGTGGGGGACTTGTAAGAACATGTTGCATTGGTACATTTTCCTTCTCTAATCTACACTACACAAATAATCCAGTTTGAAACTGGATTATTTGCCATGGCTCCTTCCTATGAAATCCTGGGATCTGTAGTTGTACAAAGTCTTCAGCCTTCCTCTGCCAAAGAGTGCTGGTGCTTCGCCAAACTACAAATCCCAGGATACCCTAGGAAGGAGCCATGGCAAATAATCCAGTTTCAACCTGGATTGTTTGTGTAGTGTGGATGCATCTTGGTGGTTCCGGTGCTCAGGGATGGGGGGAATGCTTTGCCCTCCTCTAGCAAAGTAGGCAGAATTCGGAACAAACTTGTTGAGCCTTCCCCAACTTAAACCATTTCGGGTGAGGCTGTGGGTGAGTTTTTGCATGGGAGACCGACTCCCTCCAGGAGAAATCCCAGGGCACTCCAAAGAACTACAGCTCCCAGTCAAAGCTGACTATACTGGGTTGGCGGAGAAGCCAGTGCTTGGAAGGAGAGAGCTGCCCATCCTCTGCCTCCTAAGCTACCCTCCTGCCCTCCTTCCCGGGCAAACAGTCCGAACTCTTCCCGTCCTTTACTCACCAGCTGGGCGCAGAAGAAGAAGGCGAGGAAGCCCGAGAGAAAGAAAGCCATCCTGAGTCTGTGGGCTGTGGCTCCCTCCCCGCCAAGCGAGGATGCTCGGATTGCAAGGCGAGTCCTGGATCCGGCCAAGTGGAGCTGGAGTGGAGGATTTCCAAAATGCACCAAAAAAAAAGGAAAGAAAGAAAGGAGGAGAGTAGGGATCCTGGAGGCAGCGTGGAAAAGGAGGAGGATGGGGGTGCAGATGAGAAATGGGGGCTCTGCTGCTGCTGGGGGGCCCCCTTGGCAAGAAAAGGGGGAGTTGGAGCAAAGAGGCAAAACCAGCCCTAGCTCGATTTGCAGCAAAGCGCGCTCAGCTTTATGAATGGAGAGGGTGAGCGGCGCGCGGGGTCTTTTATGTAGGTGCTGACTGGGCTCCGCCTCCTGGAGCTCTGAGCCACGCCCCCTGGAGCCATGGGCCACGCCCCCTTGGGGCTTCTCTAGAGGGAGGGCTAGGTTTGCCTTCTAACCCCCCCCCCCCAAGAAAAACTCAAGGAGAAATGCAGCCCTTCCTTCTTTCCAAGGGTCTTTCTTTTTCTCTAGAGGGGGAATCCACACCAGACAAATAATCCAGTTTGAAACTGGATTATTTGCATAGCTCCTTCCTATGGAACCCTGGGATTTATAGTTTTACAAGGCCTTCTGTGGCAAAGAGTGCTGGTGCCTCACCAAACCACAAATACCTGGATTCCATAGGAAGGCGCCAGGTAAATAATCCAGTTTCAACCTGGATTATCCTAAAATATACACTGGACAGACTATGTGACGAATGTTGCTGTCCTTGAGCAAGCAGGGATCACCAGCATTGAGGCCATGATATTGAGAATAGAGCTGTGCTGGGCAGGGCACGTTTCTAGGATGGAGGACCATCGCCTCCCCAAAATACTACTCTACGGTGAACTCGCCACAGGTCAGCGTAAGAGGGGCGCTCCAAAAAAGTGATACAAGGACTCCCTGAAACAACATCTCAGGCTCGGCCAAATTGATCACCAACAATGGTCCGCCCTGGCCTCACATCGGGAGGCATGGAGACGCACTATCCACAATGCTGCAGCCTTATTTGAGAACTCACGCCGAACAAGTCTTGAAGAGAAACGACAACGCAGAAAGAATCACAACCCAAAAACATCACCCAAGGAGACCTTCTGCTGAGCTTTCTGCAAACGGACTTATCTCGGATTGGCCTTTTTAGTCATCAGCGCGCTTGCAGAAAGCGCGGGATGAGTCCTTCCTGAATCTTCGTTTGCAAAGAAAAGCCAGAGAGAGAGAGAGAGAGAGAGAGAGAGAGAGAGATTTCTCTAGTGTGGATGCCCCCGAGGGGAGGTCTGCGGCTGCAAGGGACCTCCATGTCAAGGGAGATGGATTTACCAGAGGATCCCCCCTCTGTGTACCATCAGTAGATGCAATATTATGGGGGTGGGGAGACATGGAAGAAGGCCTTTTTGGCTGTGGTATCCCACTTGTGGAATGCCTTCCCCTTGGATGCCCACCTGGCACCAACATTGGTCTCAGCAGTAGGTGAAGACATGGCTTTTGATTGTAATCATGAACATGGTATTTAAAACTTTTGTTTTATCCCTTTAAAGCTGTTTTAACTTAAGGAGTACTTTAATGTATTTTTTTCTTGTTTAGATTACTCATAGGTTGTTAAATATGTTTTTACCGCATTTAAATTATTCTAAATCTGGAACTGTTTAGGTTGTTTTGTCTGTTTGCCATCCTGAGATCTCGCAATAAAGGGAGGAGGGATAAAATTGTTCAAATAAATAAATACATAAATAAGCAAGCAAGCAGTGTCCACAGCACAAAACATTTTGTGTACAGATACCTTCCCCAAGAGCCAGTCGGAGGGAGTGGTTTGAGCACAGGACTATGACTCTGGAGACCAAGGTTCGAATCTTCGCTTGGCCATGGAAACCCACTGGGTGACTTTGGGCACGTCACTTGCTCTCGGCCTCAGAGAAAGGCAAAGGCGAAAACCCCTCTGAACAGATCTTGCCAAGAAAACCTCGCAACAGGTTCGTCTTCGGGTTGCCATAACTTGAAAACAATTTGAAGTATTTGAAGGGGTGTCACATTGAGGATGGAGCAGGCTTGTTTTCTGCTGCTCCGGAGACTGGAACATGGAGCAATGGGTGCAAGCTCCAGGAACAGAGATCCCACCTCAACATTAGGAAGAACTTTTTGACAGTAAGAGCTGTTTGGCAGTGGAACACACTCCCTCGGAGCGTGGTGGGGTCTCCTTCCTTGGAGGTCTTTAAACAGAGGCTGGATGGCCATCTGTTGGGGATGCTTTCATTGTGATTTCCTGTGTGGCAGAATGGGGTTGGACTGGATGGCCCTTGGAGTCTCTTCCAACTCTACAATTCTATGATTCTGTGATTCTCTGAAGGGACACAACAATAAACCTTCCACAACCCAGCTCATTCCCGCTGTATTCCACGACAGTTTTTCATCATTCCCAGCCAGAATGGCCACCACTTAAACAACACATCTGAACCAGGTTGCGAAACGTGGTTGTAGACATCTTTTAGGAAGTTCTCCAAACAAGGCTTGCGTTGTTTTTCCTGCCCATGTGAGCACTTTATGTTTTCAAAGCCAGCTAATCATCTTCTTACAAGAGGGATGGTGTGGTGTCCTAGTTTGAGGGTTGGTCTCTGGCAGACCAGGGTTCAAATCCCCATTCAGCCCTAGATTCCTACTGGGTGGCCTTGGACGTGTCCCATTCTCTCTTAGCCTCAGAGGAATAAATCTTTTAATAAATCTTGCTAATTAAGCTCTATGAGAGGCAGCACAGTGTAGTGGTTTGAATGTTCGACCAGGTTTTGAGTCCCCATTGAGTCACGGAAACCCACTAGGAGATTTGGGGCAACTCACACTTTCTCAGCCTCCGAGGAAGGCATTGGCAGTTCTCCCCTGAAGAAATCTGGCCATTAAAACCCTGGGATAGGGTTGCTAGAAATGGGAGTCAACTTGGAGGTGCACAACAATGGAGACAGTGTGGTGTAGTGGTTAGAGGGTTCTATTAGGACTCTAGGAGACCAGGGCTTGACTGGTTGACCTTGGCCAATGCATGCTCTCTCAGCCTTGGAGGAAGGCAACGGCATACCTCATCTGAAGAAATCGTGCCCGGAAAACCCCATGACAGGTACGCCTTAGAGTCTCCATAAATTAGAAACAACCTGAAGATACACAACAACAACAACAAATCACTTTCTTGCTGCAATGCTTTTGAGCTGTCAATTCTGTATCTCTGTTATTTCCAACTTTCAGGTTACAGAAACTCCATCCTTTTCTCATTATGAATAAAGAGCTGAAGTAAGCTTGCTGGCTGGGTAAGTAAACCACACACAGCAGAGTTTTATTCACACTGAAAAGGGGGGGGGAGGGAAGACATTAAGAGCAGCATGTTTCAGCTGTATGCTAATTCCAGCACCTGCCCCTTTAAACGGCTTTCTTCTACATGCTGGCTATATGGCAAGTTAGGCTACCATCCTAAACAGGATTGCTAGAGACTTTAAGTCTTGCTGAAATCAGGCAGGTTTCCTTCCACATATATGTGGTGATTTCCCAGACTTATTCATTGGTCAGCTCTGGCCTCACATTGGGAGGCATGCAGATGCACTATCCACAATGCTGCAGCTTTATTTGAGAACTCACGCCGAACAAGTCTTGAAGAGAAACAACGCAGAAAGAATCACAACCAGGAAACCTCACCCAAGGAGACCCTCTGCTGTGCTTTCTGCAACCAGACTTGTTTATCTTGGCTTGGCCTTTTTAGTCATCAGCGCACTTGCAGAAAGCGTGGGATGAGTCCTTCCTGAATCTTCGTTTGCAAAGAAAAGCCAGAGAGAGAGATTAAAACCATAGAAAATGGATGTTAAGAAAACAGTATTTAAAAACTTTCTTGTGGCCTAGTAGCATGAGAGAACCAAAGGCAGTGCAATATTTCTGAGGGTCCAGAAACATTTGTCACATGAACATTGTTTTTCTTTGCCATCAAGTCAGCTTTGACTTATGGGGACTCTATGAATAAGAGACCTCACGGCTGCCTAGCCATCAACTGCCCTGCTCAAGTCTTGCAAACTCTGGGCAGCATCCGTGGCTTCCTTGATTGAATCCATCCACCTGTACAGTCGGCCCTCTGTATCCACGGGATTTGGCATCCACAGATTCAGACATCCATGGTTTGAAAATATTCCCCTCCCACAAAAAATTCCAAAAAGCAAACCTCAATTTTGCCATTTTATATAAAGGACACCATTTTACAGTGCCATTGCATATAATGGGACTTGAGTATTCATGGGTTTGGGTTTCCACGGGGGTCCTGGAACCAAACTCCAGCTGATACCAAGGGCCCACTGTAGTGTGTGGTCTTCCTCTCTTCCTGCTGCCTCCCATTTCCCAAAGCAGCATCATCTTCTCAAGTGAGTCACTTCATCTCATGGTATGTCCAAAGTATGGCGGCCTCAGCTTGGTCATCTTGGCTTCTAGGGAGAGTTTCGGCTTGATCTTCTCTCAGACCCGTTCATTTCTCTTTTAGCTGTCCATAGTATCTGGAGAATCGCCTCCCAAAAATAGTATTCTATGGTGAACTTGCCATGGGTCAGCATAAGAGGGGCACTCCAAAAAAGTGATACAAGGACTCCTTGAAACAATATCTCAGGCTCAGCCAAATTGATCACCAACAATGGCCCGCCCTGGCCTCACATCAGGAGGCATGGAGACGCACTATCCACAATGCTGCAGCCTTATTTGAGAACTCACGCCGAACAAGTCTTGAAGAGAAACGACAACGCAGAAAGAATCACAACCCAAAAACATCACCCAAGGAGACCTTCTGCTGTGCTTTCTGCAACCGGACTTGTCTATCTCGGATTGGCCTTTTTAGTCATCAGCGCGCTTGCAGAAAGCACGGGATGAGTCCTTCCTGAATCTTCGTTTGCGAAGAAAAGCCAGAGAGAGTGAGAGGTATCTGGAGAATGCTTCTCCAGCACTACATTTCAAATAAATTGCTCTTCCTATCAGCTTTCTTGGAGTGGTTTTTGCCAGTTAATCCCTTCCTCTGAAACAGAGCCTACCTTACAATAGATTATTGTCTTTGCTAGTGAGTTGTGTCTTCTCATGATACCTACAAACTTTCCCTAAACCAGAGTTTGCTTTCTCCCAGCTTGGGAAATGCCTTGGGGGGCTTTTCTAACCAACTTGTGCCTTGCTTGGAGGTAGCTATGGTCTCTTCTTTGCTTTTTTTTTTTAAGTGTTGTTGTAAGTCCCCTAGGGCTGGTGTATTTTTCAGTAGAATGGTCTTATTCCAATAAAAAATTCCTAATCCCCCCCCCCAAAATTCCTAGGGCTGATGATTCCCCCCCCACACACACTTCCCACCATGTGTCCAGGTGTGAAAGAGTGTGCCTTCTATTCAGCTGTCCTCCCCTGGCGGGCAAGGGGGTGGCATTTCACACCCTACAGGCACATGTCAGGAATCTGCCCCCCCCCCAATGTATCACCTTCCCTGTTGCCTCCGACACTTTTGTCTGGCAAATGCATTGGGGTTCTGGGGTTGGGTGGAGAAAGTGCAATGCCTGGGAAAGCCATTAAGGCCCTACCATGTGGGACAGAAAGGAAGAAAGGAAGAAAATTCTGGCCTTTCCAAAATTGGTTGGTTTATTATTTATTTATTTATACCCTGCTCTTCAGCCACAAGGCTATCAGAGCAACTTACAAACTGTTTTTAAGCAATAGCAATTTATACATCTACACTGCAATAAGCAGCTTCCAATGTGTGTTAGCTAATTTTTGGAGGGTTTTCCTCTAGTTTCTAGAACAGGGATGGGAAAAGTTAGTGTATTAGTGTTAGGATAGATAGTTTTATTTTTGTATTAGTAAGAAAAGAGGAAAACAATTATTATTTTTGTGTTATTGTTACAGCCTTTTGCGGTCGGGTGTATTTTTTAGTAGAATGGTCTTATTCCAATAAAAAATTCCCTCCTCAATTTTTTTTTCCCAACATGCAGAAAGCCTCCCCACGTGAAACACATGGAAATCCCCCCATTTCACCCCTCACAAATACCTCCATGTTGAGCCATGGGAGTTAAAACATGTCAAATGGGATTATTTCTGCTGTGCAGACACAACTTAAGGTTTCATAAAAGTATTAGGATTTCTTCTTCTTCTTCTTCATTCAGATATTTTCAGCGGGTAGGTAGGATAATAAAAACCGAGGCTACTGATGTGTGTAAATGGATTTGCAACTCTGTATTGGCTTTTCAAAAACCAACTGTAAACACAATCTGAATTTCAGGATTGTGCATCGTAGAGAATAGATACTCAGTAACCTTTATTTTTTTAAAAAATGCCATGCGGCAAAGCAAAAGGATCAAGTGAATAAACGAAGCTCTATCTATATGTGGGTATATAAACCACAACAGCTAAATGGAGCCTCCATAGTACATGAGCGCTGGATGCAAGGGAGAATGCCAGAGAGCAGCCCATCCCCAACCTGGCACCCTACAGAGAGTGACTAGAGCTCTCATCATGCCCACCTGGCATAGCTGGCTGGGGATGATGGTACCTGTAGTACAACCTCTCTGGAGGGCTCCTGGCTGGCGAATGCTGCTGCCATCTCCATCTTGTTTGTGGGTTTCCCAGAGCTTGTTCAGCTTCTGTAAGGGGTACGTAGATCCATGTCGAATTTGGAAAGGCTTTTCCGATGGATGGATCTACTCAAGAGCGTCCACGTTCCCGCTAAACTCCATTTTGCATCCATATAAAGAGCAGACATCTTGGGAAAGCAGCCAATTTCCCCCTTTTCAACCAAGGCATTCAAAACACCGGGCATCGTCTCGCTTCCTTTGCCATGCTGAGCTGTAAACAAACATTATTGCTGCATTAAGAACGGAGGATGTCAAAATATTGGCACAGGAACGAAGAAGGCAAGAAAGAGGGGGCAATTAATTCCTGAAAAGAAGGTCTTTTTTTAGGGGAGGAGGGTGAGCTAGAACAGGAAGAGAAAGCTGTATTTTTTTTTTAAAGAATCCCTCTCTGGCAACAAATAAATGTAAAAAGATACAATTGGGAAATGAATGCCTAAGCAGCTGTTACCGTGTCAATATTTTAAGGAATTAATGTTGCAAATGGCTCTCCCAGCCATCACCTGCATAGGCAATGAGAAATAATGTTCTGCGGCCTGGCACGATAGTGCCCAGCAAGCATGAAACTGTACAAAGTGAAAATGTCCAAGTATGCCAATTCAGGATTGTCCCAGGCTCTGAGGTTTCTGGGCTAAAACTTGAGACCTAGGGATGGTCCCTGGGAATGCCATTAAACACCAACCAAGGATTGTCATTTAAACACACACACAGCCATGTGATCAATGTTGGGCACCTCGTTTGTTGCCTTAGAGGACACAACTCCCACTAGCAGTGGTGGCGCCGGGCAAAGCATCAGGGAAACATGCGTAGACATCTCCCAGTGCCATTTCAGAGCGCACCGGTGACAGGGGGAATCCAGGGCCAGAATAATCCAGGAAGCACCTGGATTATCTTGACTGGTGCAGATGAGCCCAATGTTGCTTGGTAAAGTGGAGAGCAATAGGAAAAGAGAAAAAGCATGTTACAGATGGTTTGATGCTATCAAGGAAGCCTGAGTTTGCAAGCCCTGA
This sequence comes from Gambelia wislizenii, assembly GCA_030847615.1. NCBI lineage: Eukaryota > Metazoa > Chordata > Lepidosauria > Squamata > Crotaphytidae > Gambelia > Gambelia wislizenii. The sequence goes on from JAUMIR010000010.1 coordinate 36,669,236, forward strand.
GCAGGGGTCTTAATGACTGAGGCTATTGGAGGTCGAAGCTGACTCTATGACAAATTGCAACAGAGTGGAGGAGAAGGCAACCAGCCATTGCTAAACGGAGCAGACCCTCTCTCATCCTCCAGAGTCCTGGCGAATTAGGGGAAAGTCATGGGGAACTGAGACACTGCTCCCAATCTGCAGGACTCTCCCTCTCCTGTAGTCCTTCAGCCCTTTGACTTCCAGGAGGATTTTGGCAACTGACTAGTTGGTAAGGCAGGGCTTTTTAAGGGATCAGTACTATATTATTGTTTCATTTTTTTTTTACTGATGAGCCCTTTTACATTCCTTTAATTCAAGAGTGTTTTAGTACTGTAATTTGTTTTAATGCTTTTTTTTTAACACTAACTTTTGGTCTGTTTTTACATGTACTTCTTTTACTCTTGTGAGCCAACCTGGGGCTCATTTTGGGGAGAAAGATTAAAACAAACACCAGAAAATATTAAATTAAAAGGAGAAAACATTAGGTTCATGTATTTAGGTTGTTGCTGTTTCACAGTAACATACACCCTTGCCCCATGCATTCTTAAAACCTGCACTCTTGCCAATAAAATCCCATGACAGGTTTGCTGTAGGGTCGCCGGTAAGTTGGTAACAACTTGAAAACACACAACATGCACTGTTATCTCTCCTTTTCCAATCCCCAGTTCCCCTGCTAAGTTAGATAACAGTTTGTTTGCATCCATCCTTGGTTGCAGCATTGTGTAACACCAGTGTGCCTGAGCATACACAGAATCCCTTTCTTTCATCTGTATGGTAAGCATAGGTTGCTTTACAAGAAAGGTTTCCAGACAGATGTACAAGAAAGGGACTGGTCTGACTGCAAAATGAACACTGAAAACACCCCTGTGATTCAACCCTATAATTTATGCCTGAGAAAGTAAGGGTGGGAGGGACATTGATTTATTAATGAATAGGGATGCTAAGACTTGCCAGAATTTTCTAGAAAGCCTCCCCTCCCAGTTTTATCCCCCAGCTTCGAAGGATGTGCTCTAATAGCATGGCTGAACTACTGTTTTTTTCTCAGGGCACCAACTTTGAAACAACAATTCTTCTAGCTCCTGTTTCCCCTGAGTGTTTCCCTGGCTGTTTTTCTCTGAAATTTGCAAACACAAAGGAGGGGAGGAAGCCGCAAGACACACAACTGTGAAAACATTCAGGAGTGTGGATGCCTAGCACCTGAGCATGTGCCGAGTCCCTCACTCAGCCTGCAACTATGTGGATTTAAAAGGAAGGCCTTTTGCTTGGAGAGGTGTGTGGAAACCCTCTCCTCCCAGAAATGAAGACTAGTATGTGGGATCTGTGCCTAAATACCCTGAAGGCAGCAGATCCTATCTAATCTTGGAAGCTAATCAGGATCAAGCCTGGTTAGTACTGGAACAGTGGACTGCCAAGGAATATCAGGGGTGATAGCTATATTTCAGAGGAACCACCACTGAGTATTCCTTTCCAAATAAAGCCCTCTGAAATTTATGAGGTTGCCAGAAGCAAACAGGTGACTTGAAAGCACATACACAAATAAGCAAAACATGAGATCTGGTGTTGACATTTTGGATGTCGTGGCTGGATTTGATGCTCTCAAAACTCTTAAGAGGTGCGGCAAAGAAAAACATTTGCTTACTCAGAAGGACAGTCTATGGTTTAATGAATTACTAAGGTACATAATGAATTAGAGGGAAACCACTCAGCCCCAAAGGGGGTATAATCTCATATTCAACACAGGAGAGAGAAGCAAAAAAGACTTAAAATATGGGACGGCGATATGCTTTCCTACAATCAGAGCTAAAATCTCAGGATGGGATAGCAAAGATTTACTGGGAAGGAGGGAATGGGGAGAGGTGAAGTGTGTTGGTGATCCAGGAGCAAGCAGAAAGATTCAATATATGTTGCTTGTCATACATATTCAGGGCACACTTTGTGCAGTAAATTTTTCTATAAGAGCCCCATAAGGTAAACTACGTTTAATCTCCCCTATTACAGATTGCTAGAGTATGAGGGGAAGTATGAAAGGACTGTGGATTCTCTATATTTCTGGGAGCAGGGGACATAGCCGAGACTCTCCGCACAGCAAGGTGGAAATCTACAGGTGAAGAGTGCATCATTTGAGCCTTAGCCAAAGCTCAAAACCAAGAGGAGGGACAGCACATGTGGGTCTGTGGGGTAGGATGCCAAACCAGGAGACAAGCATAGAGACTTGCTCTAAAAAAAGAAAAAGAAAAAAAAGAAAAATGCGTAGGAGGAAATGCAAAAATTTCTGTTTCCAGTTTGCCTGTTCCAGCAGCTTAGGTTGACTACAGAAACAAAACTAAGTGTGTTTTCAGAGCAAATAAAAGGCCATTTCCACCAAGATGCAACTGATAGTTGCAGACCATTGTACTGCTCTGCACTCTTCCTGCGCTAGAGATGTTAAGGGTGTGAAACCTCATAATGGATTTGGCCATTCATTTATCATTTTGACAGATGACCATGATGACGATTTAATATTATATTTATTTATAACCCACCTTTTCTCCAGTTCAGGGCTCAAGGTGGCTTAAAACACTGATTGTCCCCCCTTAAATCCGAACTGCAATCCCTCCTTGACCTTCTCATGAAATTAACTCGTCAAAATTCATAGGATGGCCCTAAATTGACAGGTGACTTGAAGGCACATACACTCACAAGTACTGAGAAAGCCCAGGGTTTGCTGGATCCAGTGTTGAAAACTTCTACTCTTTTAGCAAAGGTGCTGGCTATTTTGTTCTCAAACTTTTCCCAATATGCTCTAAATGTCTCTTTCTTATTCATTTAGGGAGCAGGGAAGGGGGGGGCAGCAGAACAGAACAGCAGGCCGAGGGTGAGGTAATGTCAAAAGGTCCAGGAAACGGATTCATTATACACACCAAACAGGAAGCAATGAGACAAGACCTTGGCAACACGGGTGGTTATTTATTTATTTGAGGCAGGGGAAGAGGGAGGAGGCAGTCTTGTGAGAAAGGAGTCACACATTACAGTTTAGTTGCCCTCCCCCATTCCTTGCAAGAGTTAAGGCCCATGATGCTGCTCAGATAAGGTGCAGTAAAATACAACAGCCAGAACTTGCAAGGTGACTTCGATCACAGCTGAGGCGCATAGATGCATTTCAACACCTTTCAGATACACTTTCATGGTTATGAAGCTATAAAGCACTCTCTTAAATACAGGCTATTTGACAGATTGTATCTCCCAAGATGAGCCTGCCCAACCAGCCCCTGAGATCCACGCTTTCCATCACCTTCACAGGTATGGCTGGTGGGAACATGAGAGAGATAGAGGGGACCTTCTCCGTGGCAGCCCCTAGACTGTGGAACTCCCTCCCTAGGGAGGCTCGGATGGCTCCCTCCTTGCTGTTTTTCCATCAGCAGGTGGAACTTTTTTAAAATGCAAGTTTTAACTTGTTTTCATATTTTTAATACTTTAATTCAATTTTAATGCTGATTTCTTGTAAGTTTTTCACTATGTTGTAATCGTTTTAATTTGTAAGCCACTTTTGAGTCCCAGTCTTGGGGAGAAAAGTGGGGTATAAACAAACAACTGGGCTCCAGGAACTGAAGATGCTTCCTGGATCTATCCTCCTTAGCTCTGCCCTCTTTGCTTCTCTCCATAGCCACAATCTCCATCCCGCTCACCTCCTTTGTTCTGTCTAAGCAACTCCTTGGGACATTGGCAATTGAGTAAAGTGGATCAGAGTCATAAAATCATAGAGCTGGAAGAGACCACAAGGGCCATCTAGTCCAACCCCCTACTCTACAGGAATACAATCAAAGCATTCCCAGCAGATGGGCATTCAGCCTGTTTAAAAATCTCCAAAGGAGACTCCACCACACTCCGAAGCAGTGCGATCCACTGCCGAACAGCTCTTACTGTCCCATGATGACATTTGGAAGAGGATGCTAGAAGACTCCAGAAGGGGTAGCTATTCCAAAACTTGTACCTGGGAGGATGAGAGTGACCACTGGTAGGATGGAGAGCTGACCTTTTTTAGCAACTGACAGGGACAGAAACCTGCTCTTGTAGGTTTCTGGAGGTACTGTAGGTGCTTAGTTACAACCACTGCATTATTTCTGAGGTTCACGCTGTCCCAAAATACGAGAGCAAATTCTGAAAGGCAGCTTCGGGATTCAGTTTGGAAGGCACCCTTTCTTCTTCACCCAGCCTGAAAAACCAACTCTGCTTACAAGCACACAAAAGAAATCCATTCCCTCCCTCCTGTTTTTATTGGCAGCAAAGAAAGGGAATTATCAGCACAACATAACCTTGCGTTTAAAAAGCAACCAGGAGGGGATGTCAACAATGTCCTTCCATGTTCATGTCCTGTTTATGTGCTAAACACTCGGGTGTTCACCTTCCACTATCAACTCCCCCCCCCCCTTTACCAGCTGTTTATTCCTCTCCTCATAATGTTTGGCTTAGACGGCCTGGAAATGCATTTTCTTGGTGGGGGAGGAGAAGGAGGAAGGGAAAGGGGCAGTGTGGGAAAGATCTGGATTTGTTCCTGTCAGGAAATCCCCCCCCCCCGCCATTACATTCTTTCTAAGAAGAATAAGGTAAGGAAGGAAGGAAGAAACTGGAGTGAATTCTGGGTGTCTTGGGTGGAGTGGGGGAGAAAAGAGAGTGAGACCACAAAGGAAAATGTCGCCAATGACTCACCAGGCTGGGACTGTGTTAATTTGGAGGCAGGAATTGGGCTTGTTAGGATGCAGGCCTACAGAGATGCTGAGGGTCTGCCATGCTGTATTTTTCAGTACGCAGAGCATTTTACAGGCAGCAGCTGCTTGGCCTACACAATGGTCAGCTAATTTGCCCCTTTCACAGTTGTGGAACCTCAAAATAAGGTATGAGCGGCAAGATTTCATCCCCCTGCGTATTCCCAACCGTGTTTTGAGAGCCCAGTGCACGTTTCTGTACAAGAATTCTACTACTGTTTTTGCAGGAGGACTGAACAATTGTCCTTCCTTCCAGATATAAATGTGCGGGTGGATTCCAGCCAAGTTTCCAAGCTACAGGCAGGTAGGAGGGAGGGAGGGAATGCTGCTTGAAGGCAGGGGCTCCAAGTGCTCCCCCCTTCGAACAACTGTTTTTAGGAGTGGAGTGGATTTGTTTGTTTCATGATTTCCTGCCCAATTCTTTGGCCTTCTGGAATACGGAGCTGGTGTGTGAAGCTGCCTACAGCAACTCCTGCTTTTCCGCCTCTTAAGTTGTGCATAATTGTTAACAAAAGCTGAAGTCTTCAGGTCCCCAAATTTGCCCTATTCATTATTTTAAAAGTCTGCTACATATTCTATCCATGCAGTGCAGAACAGAGTTGGGCCCCAACAGAATTCTCCATGCCCAAAGGCTGGCATTTCTGCTATTTACAGTTGTAGAAAAATCCCAAGCAATGAGATGGACCTTTGGTGTAATGGAAGCAAAAGATCCTCAGACAACTCACTGCTCCTCTCCTCACTCTTACCCAGTACACTCCAGCTGGCTTTCTTTCCTGTTTACATCTGATTCTGGGCTCAGGATGAAGACCAGAGTCAACTTTCCTGCATCAAGATCTCAAGGTGGGGCCTGAGGCTGTTTCTTATTCAAAGGTTGCCCTGGAAACTCTGACCGCCTCAAAAAATGCAACTTGACATCTATTAGGAGCTTGAAGATTCCAACACATGGCCTCACCAGAGCGGCCAGGTGTTCTTTACCATCACCACACGGCCACCTACTTTGTGGGGAAAGAAGAACTGATGCTACGGAGGCCATCGCTATAAAGATGACCATTTATTTTAGAGTACAGCCAACACTCATTCATTCCAACAGAAGAGCAGTATGATCCAGAGTTCTGACAGGAACATGATAACAGTGTGTCAGAGACTGATCCGGAAGCTATCTAGCAGCAGACCCTCTCTCCCTCCCCTCCCCTTTCCTGGCTGTGATGGTGAAGCATGCTTCCTTGGGTACAGACAAAGGAAACACCTTAATTGGCCACCATGTGTTCTGCTCTGGAAGAATTCCTTTTTGCTGGAAAAGCTCTCAGGAAAGGGCTCAGTTCTGCACACAACTGTTTAGGCCCCGGGGCAGAATATCCTTGCTGGAGCTGAAGAGGAGGGTACGAAGGGGCAACCTCTTGAGCCAACGCCTGACTCTCATCTTTGGGTCAAAGTCCATGCATTCCCTGGAGGGTACTGTTCACCTCAGCTAAGGGAATGGGGCAGCCAAGAAGTCTATTGGTGGGCCGCATGGCCGTGCTTGAACGTGTCTGCGTCACTGCTGTTTGGAGCGTGGCCACAGCCGGCTCGCCAGAGATCCCAGGAATTGCTGCTGCTTCTTGTGCTGGGTGAGGTCGGAAAGACGCTGTTGCTCTTCCTGAAAGAAACAACACACACACAAACTAGACACAGGGCCAGCCATGCTTGGTCCACCAACAGCCTGGATAACACCGTTCCCTTCAGTGTGGACACCTCAAAGTGGCTCATGCCTAGTTAACCCTTGTGGGTACCTGGCATGTCTTTCTAGTCATTCTCCTCTGTTTGGTTCAATGTATGCAAGAAAGAAGCAGGACTCACTAATGCACAGTGTGGCTGCAAAACTCAGCTGGGTTTACAGGAAAATATTCTAGGACTAAACTCCATACTGCTCAAGAACTGTGTTTTATTTCACAGAATCTTAGAACAGGAAGGAAGCACAAGGGCCATCTCCTCCAACCATGCAGGAATATGCAACTAATACTCCCGAAAGATGCCCAAGCAACCTCTGTTTAAAGGCCTCCAAAGAAGAGGCCCTCTGAGGCAGTCTACTCCACATTTGAACAGAGCATATAATAAAGAAAAAATACAACAAAAACCCAAATCCACAAATGGTAACTAATGGTTTATAGTTATGGTTCAATTGTTTCTAAGAATCATTGGTAGCTGTGTTTGCATTCCACCCCTTCAAATCTCTGCCTATAACTCCGGAGTGCAGCCTAGAATGCCAATTCCTACACAAATAGGCAATGCCAGCTGAGCAGGGGATGTATCTGGAATGATTCTGCATACAGACACACAAAACCTATAAAAAAACAATACCCAGGAATTCCTGGGGCCTGCAACGTTGCTGCCATGATGTGACAGCATTTTGATCACAATCTAATGGAGTGGTATTAATCTTGGGAAAAGTATTAGTAGTCTCCAAAACCAAGCACAATATTATTTTGGCACTGATGCCTAATGTGCCTCTGCCACCGTGCTGTTAATGGGACAGCAAGAAGAAATGAGAGCTTGTTGCTGCAGAATCAAAGGCTCCCTCTTCTTACCTGCTCCAGCTGGGACTGCCGGCGCTTAAACGCCTCCAAGGGATCATCTTCCATGGAGTAGTTCTCCAGCACTGATCGGACATCTTCAACTCCACTCAAGGCAATAGCTGCAGGCAACAAGAACTGTAGCAGTACTAGCCAAAAGCTCAAACATCTCTCTCTCTCAGCATAGAAAGGGGAAAGGAAGGGGGAGAAATGTGGCTGAATCTTTAAGACTGACTGGTTTTTATTTTTGCATGAGCTTTCGCAAATATAAACCCATTTCTTTGAATGCAATACCCGAGTGGTATTACGGACTCAGGAATAAAGTATATTTATACAGTTGTGGGAGTGGGTTAGAATGTAAAAGGGTCTAGAAAGATGCAAATCATGACCCTTACCCTAAGTTTTCTCTCTCCATATCCACATCACCAAATATCAAAAGTTCTGGCTTTTTTTTTTTTTAAAAAAACACACACACAAAAGAAAGATATGTTTGGCAGACTAAATTATATACACCAACTAGCTATACCCGGCATAACATATGCCATTAACCCCCCCCCTCAAAATACCTGATAGATCTCACAACAACCCTGTAAGGTAGGCTGGTGGATTTTTAAATTCCTGCTCCCCCTTCTGAATGTTCCACACTTTTCTTGGAATTGCTGAGGGTAACTCGCTCTGTTGCCCTGCTGCTGCCAGTTGTCTGCCTGGGTCCCGTCGCAGGCAGCCCATCGCCACTGCCACTACCAGTTGACTGTCTGAGTCCCAATCTGGGTTATAGATTGAGTGGCAGGAGTGGATTGTGAGGTGGAGAGGGAATTTGTACGTGGGTGGTGATTGGGTGGGTGTGTTTCATGATCAGCCAATCAGCACACTGGGAAAGGCAACATACTCAAGAGTTTTATATATATTTAGATTTTCTTATGTTGGTAAAGTTTAATTTCCTATTAGCTGAAGGGAAGGGAAGAGTTATGCAAAGCAACCAAACTCTTGCTGTACCCTGGAAAACCTTACTTAGCTCCTCTTTGGCTTCCAGTATTTCACTAGGAGAAATCTGCCCATGCCCAAGTGCCCATCTGTGGCCATAAGGGACAGAAAGGGGCCACGCTGAAGCACACCAAGACAGCACCAACTACTGGACCCAAATCAAGATCTCAAGGTGGGGCCTGAGGCTGTTTCTTACTCAAAGGTTGCCCTGGAAACTCACCACCTCTGAAAATGCAGCTTTAGATCTATCGGGAGCTTGAAGATTCACACACATGGCCTCACCAGAGTTAAGACAGCAAGGCAAGGGATTAGGGTGGCTCTTAAACTCTGCCCACCCTATAGTGGCCTCCCTGAGTCTCCTATGTGCCAGTGATGAGGATGCCACAGGCCATCTCTTCATCTGGCTTCCCCCACCCGTTTCCCCACAGCGGATGCCAAGTGCCCCTTCCCCCTTACTCTTCAGAAAGGCAGTGAGGTCGAAGAGGGTTCGGTCATCTGAATTCCCGTCCCACTTCTTAAGCGCCATGCCATTGAAGGGCTGAAGGCGGAAGGCTTCCTTCTTGCAGTCCACTACCACCACTTTGGCAGGGTCTCTGTTCAGGCAGGAGATATCCTAGGAGAGGGAGAGAGGAGAGGTAATTCACGTTGGCTTTCAAGACAGTTTTGCACATGGCGAGAGATGCGGAAACATCTACAAGGCACTGGATGGAAACGTCATATTGCAGTCCAGTGCCTCTGCACTTAGTATCAAAGAGTTGGCAAAAACCACAAGGGCCATCTAGTCCAACCCCCTGCCATGTAGGAACAAATAAAGCACTCCTGATAGATGGCCATACAGCCTCTGTTGAAAAACCTCCAAAGGTGACTCCACCACACTCCCAGGCAGCAGCAGATTCCACTGCCAAACAGCTCTTATTGTCAGGAAGTTCTTCCTAATGTTTAGGTGGAATCTCTTTTCCTGTCTTTTGAGTCCATTGCTCCGTGTCCTAGTCTCTGGAGCAGCAGAAAACAAGCTTGCTCCATCCTCAGTATGGCATCCCTTCAAATATTTAAACATGGCTATCGTGCCCCTCTTAACCTTCTCTTCTCCAGTCTAAACATACCCGGCTCCCTAAGCTGCTCCTCATAGGGCATGGCTTCCAGACTGCCCGCCATTTTGGTCATCCTCCTCTGGACATGTTCCAGCTTGTCAATATTTTTCTTGAATTGTGGTGCCCACTTCCAGCCTGCCACTTTCCTTGGCCATGTTTGAACACCAGTATATTTACAGCCTTAATGTTTCCATGATTCTCTTTGGTTTGGTGGCTTGCTGTACAGCCAATACTGTCACTGTTAAAAATGTCCCTGTGACTTCATTTTGGGGGATTTGCAGCAGAATAGAATTACTACGAGCTGGAAATTAAAACCAGTTAAAAACCACTAAAAAGAAGAAGAAAAAAGAAAGAAAAAGAAGAAAGAGCAGAATTACTTAGACCTGGGGTAATTTTGGCTTCAGCGTCTCAAGCAAGGATGAGAATTCTGCGCCTGCAACCCCACGTTTGACTGCAACCTCCAGCATTCTTCAACATTTGGCTGCATAGGCTGGAGCTGCTAGGTGTTGCGGTTTCATTTCCACCCAGATGTAAAGCATGATTTTCACTTTCAAAACAATGGTCTTGAGGAAGGCTTTATCTGACCTTTGCTTCCAAACTTCTTCCAAACAATACTGGTTTCATTTAGATGCCAGGTAAAAACATGGCTTTTTAATAAAGACTTTGGGCTTCACCAATTTACTTCCAATGCTATGCACTGGGCTTTTAAACCATTTCAATCCTTGTAATACCTGCTTTAATTTGTTAATGTGTCTAGAATATATTTATTTAAATTATTTTCATTGTTTGAAATGGTTTTCACCTGTTGGTATTAATTTTACCTGTATACCACCCTGAAATCTTTTTGATATAGGGTAGGATAGAAATATTTTAACAAAATAAACATATTAAGTTTATTAAAAGGTCACCTCTCATATTCAGAGACTGTCTCTACTCTACTTTGTAGCATTCTGAATTCACAGAATCATAATGATAGGGTTGAAAGAGATCAGAAAGGCCATCTAGTCCAAGTCCTGCCCATTCAAGATTCATTTGTTAGTCTCTGGAAAAATCCTAAGGGCTCATTTACTAACGTGGTACCGACACAGTCCTGTTGGCTGCTCTCATAATAGCACTACGATTGTTTTGTCCTTTATTAAGTTTTAGGTAGCCGTGCTGTGATAGAAGAGGAAAAGAAACAAGAAACTAGAGGCCAAAAGGGGTCTCAATTGCCAGAGCCATGCAGAACAATTTAATTTCAAGGAATTAAACAAAAGTCTACTTTCTGCCCTGAAATTAAAGAATTCCTTCATCTTTTTTTCCTGGTCGTTGACCCCAACAATCAAGATTTCTTTGATCATCTTGTTCTTCAGTGCTTTCCCCCATCCTCTCAGGGGTTCCGGCTATCTCCAGTTTCACTTTTTCCTTCATTCTCAAAGTAAAACACATCCCATTTACAGCATTGCCATCTGAGGACAAGCAGGATGGCCCTTGATAGGAGGGGAGAGCTCCGCCATGGGGGGGGGTAGGGAAAAAAAAAAAAAGAACTGACAACAATGGGGCACAGAGACAGGGACACCCCACCGGCTTCAGGGCAGCAGATGGGAGGTGAAAGGGGGAGGACAGACAGAAGGCAGACACGCAGCAAAGCCATTCCCGCTCTATTGTGGAGGGCGGGCCCAGAGGACTCGCATTGCAGAGCATGAGGAGAGCATCTGGCATCTCAGCCCAGCGTTTGGCCCTGGCTTTGGGCCTCTGCAGAGACAGATAAAAAGGGGCCAGGTTAGCCAGCTAAGATCAAGGAGGAGAAACAAGGTCCCTGTAATCAAGTCTGGTGGGTGTTCCTGTAAGTTTAGGGCCTTCCTCTTTTGCCACCATTCCCCGTCAATATTTATCTGGAAAGAAACCTCAACAAATTCAATGGAACCTAATCTTAGGAGCTTGGATTAGGTAGATTATATCCCATATATGCTGCTTAACTGCAAGTTTAGCTTTCTCATAGCCAAGTGCTATTAAAGCCTGAATCCCAGTCTTCTCAGCTTCTCTGGCAGCAGATTCCCATTTTGTCTGACATGTCTATTAAAGTTAGAGGGACCAGGCCCACTGGAAGAAAAATCAGTTTTAACCAATAATGAATCTTAAGAATCCATACCCAGGCCTCAAACGAAATTTGCCCCAACTCTAGTCGGGCTGCTGCATTAGGTACACAGGAAGCTACCCCCAGCAATGTGCAAAAGAATTTAGTTAAAAGGATTTCAAAAGGAGTAAAATTTTTATAAGTACACACCTGTGAGTCATATAAAAGCTGAGAGATAACTTTTGCTACAAGCACTTGGGTAGCTGCAAGGTAGATTATTTCCTTCTGGTTCTGTCTGCCTTCCAAGTTGTTTCTGACTGATGGCGACCCTATCATGGGACTTTCTGGGCAAGATTTCTTCAGAGGGTTTCTCATTGCCTTCCTCTAAGGCTGGAAGAAGGGGACCTGCACACAGGCACACAGTGGTTTTCCATAGGGATTTGAACCCAATCCCCCACTTGGCCATGAAAACCAACTGGTTGACTTTCGGGAAGTCAGACACTCCCAGCCTCACAAAACCCCATGATAGGGTTGGCATAAGTCAGAAACGACTTGAAGGCATACAACAACACCACCCAGAGTCCTAGACCAGCACTCAAACCACTACACTGTACTTACAAGGTGACTAATTTGTCTGGAAGTAACCTGTAAGAGCATGCATGCGTGTCCACGTGTACTCTCTCTCTAACTTCAAAGTCACTGGACATCTCCCTCAACCTCCATGGCTGGCCATTGGCTCAGAATTCCACAAGAGATACCTTAACATGGTGCCCATCCATGTAACGGGTGGCATCACGGAAAAGCCGGTAGGAGATGAACCCGTGCGGGTCTACGCTGTCAATGAGAGGGAAGGCAGTCTGGAACACAGAAGGAGAAACAGAATTACCTTGCAGGCCCAAATTACGGCTCGCTAACTGACACACATCAAGATGGGGTGCAGCACATTGGGAAATATGGTAACTCCTTCGACACACAAACACATGACTCTCCCCTGATTGGGCAGCCTGTTTGGCAAAAGCCAAAGTACAAAGCTTCATCCTCCCTGAAGACTGCTCCAGCCCGCTCGTTGGATTTTGACCTGCAGCAGTGTGTACTGCATTGCTAACATGGGTTGTTGTTATTACTGAGACAGGCCAAGATCCTGTTTAATTTGTCCATTCTAAGAAGGCATAAACTCCTCAGTACAAAGTGGCAGGCTGCAATATAGAACCCAACAACGCACATCCAAAACTGATTATCTTGTCCTGCTTAAAAGATATGGATAAGCTAAATTCCCTCCAGGTGGAACGACTCCCCAAAAGCATCTGTGCACTCACCTGAAACCAATCTGCAGCGATTTCAGAGAAGGGCAACAAGGTTGATAGGAAGTATGGAGAACGAAACAGAGGATGAAAGAGTGAGGGAGAAGTTGGGCATGTTCAGCCTGGTGAAAAGAAGACTGAGGGGAAATAGGATTGCACCCTTTAAATACCTCATGGGCTGTCACAGAGGGGAGGGGTCAAGCTTTTTCTCTGCTGCATCAGAGGGAAGGACCAAGTCTGCTGGTTTTTTAAGTTACAGGAGGATATATTTTGATACCACATTCCAAGTAATGTCCTGATGGTAAGAGCAGGTCAACAATGGAACCAAATGCCTAGAGAGGTGGTGGTGGGGGTCTCTTTCTCAGGATGTCTTCTGAAAGAGGTTGGAGAGCTACCTGCCAGGGATGCTCTAGCTGTCATTCCTGCATCAAACAGGGGGTTGGATTGACAGCTTAGGGGGCCTCTTCCAACTGTATGGTTCTATAATCCTATGATTCCGTCTGCCCGTAATGGATCACCCAATGGCTATGAGGTTGGCGAGCATACAGATTAAGGCACACAGGCCTCTAACATGGTTTACTAGAATCCACAAGATGTTTTACCTTTAGAGGCCAACCAAACTTCAAAACCATCTGATGCAAGTTAAATTTTACTGTCCTTTGTCTCAACAACACATGGCTAAGAAGTAGGAGCGGCCTCTGCCTGCATGAGATCCCTCACCTGAAAAACAACATGGAGGCCTGTGACTCCAATGTCATCACTCCCCTCTCTTAGTTTTTCAACATCTTTTGCCCGTTGAAGAAGCCAGTAGAGCTTCAAGAGCTTGTGTCTTGCAGTTTGGTTGGCCAATAAAGGTATCACTTATTTTGGGGGATTCTGGATTCTGTTTAGCTACATGGCCACTATGGCTACCCCCAAATGTGTTTTCTATGGTTTATTAGTGGTACACAGATCTAAAAACAGGCCACCACTGCGTGGGACTTGGCTTAGAGGCCTTCGATGGGTGAAGGAACAGCAAGTAAGGCAGACAAGGACACGGGCCTTCCCTGAACACTCCCTTGTCTTCTGCCCACTCGTCTCCTGACTGCTTGTTGTTTTCTTCCCCAAGGACTGGCCCACTCAATTAGCACAGTAACAGCCTAGATTCAATGGAGTGAAAGGCCAGGGACTGGATCCATACATATTCAAATGAGCCACGGCACACTCCCCTGGGGTGGGACTCCTCTGCCACTCAAGCGTGAGAAAGGAGAACGGGAAAGGAGGTGCCTGGCCCAAGAGCTGAAAAGCAAGCAGGCCAGCAGAGGTGAGCTGCCTCTCTGCCTCTCCTGTGGAACACACATTTCTTTGGAGACCCTGATCTGAACGGTGGGGATCCCTCCCCCATTGTACCACATGAAAACAGGCATCTGACACAAAATCCAGGACATCTCGAGAAACATAGCTTTTTTTCCTTGTAAAAGCTTCTATGCCTGCTGAGGACATAAAAATGTGAAGATGTTGGCGTAAAAAAAAAAGGGTTCCAGACTTGTACTGCTTCCTCCCAGCAATTTATTTGCCCTCACAATGTTCTTAATCATATGAATATAAGGAGATCTCTGTTGGATTAGACTAATGTAGTCTAGCAGTCTAGTGCCACAGTGGCCAATGAGACACCTCTTGTGGGAACCCCACAAAGAGAACGAGAGCACAACAACACCCATCTGCTTATGACCCCCCAATGACTGATACTCCCAACCTAGCTGCCCCTAAAGAGGGGGTGGGGAATGTATGGTTTCCAGGTGATCTTGGACTCTAGCTCCCATCAAACCTAGACTGCACAGCGAATTGGGAGTGGTATCATGGGAGTTGCAGTCCAGAAATCACTCTCACCTTCAATATACAGGATGCACTTGGCTGAGATAGATAGATATTGGATTAGAAGCAGATTCCTGGGGTGTTATCCCCGTTTGTGGGAAAAATGAAGACTGGTTCAATTCAGACTCAGCCACCTTTAGCAGAGCTCACAAGCAGAAAGCGCTGAATCTCTTGGCTATCTCTAAGACTAGTTCTAGAGAAGTGAGGCAAACTGGCAGTATGCAAACCTCATAGCTAAAAATGTTACTAACTACATTTAAAGGTACATCCGCACATATGTACATGGAGTGCCTAAGCCTTGGCTAATGATAGGAACGGTTCAAGAAGAGGAACAGCTCAGCAGAGCCAGCGCTCCCCATCTTGAGGGAGGAAGAGAGGGAGGAGCATTTTACCTGCTTCCAAACACACTTGGAAGGTTCTCTGGACACATGGCGTGGCTGCTTAAGACACATCCCCATAGTGGATGACTGAACAAACAGGAAAGGCTCTAGAGGCTGCATGCACGGGGTACAGGCATGCAGGAAATCTTTACTGTCTAAAGCCCCATTGCTCTAATAGCAAATGGGTGAAAGGGGTGAAGGAGAATGCTGGGCTGGGAAGCACTGTTCAACAAGCTGAGTCAGGATTATTGGCAGGGAGCAGTCACAGGGCACTCACCATGCCTGTCTCGGATGTGAAGACGACGATTTCATAGAGTGGTGCCAATTGCTGGAACAGGTTGTCGATGCCTGGCCTCTTTTTGAAGCGCCAGCCGGTCACTAACTGGGGACAAAATGGGGTCAGGTGAGGAGAGGAATCAGAGCCGTGAAAGAAAAGGTAATGCCAATGACACAGTTGCAAACCAATACAACAGCACTGCATTAGCACCTCTCCTTCGGGAATGGGACTTTCCCCAGGGAGATGCTCCCTATATTCTCCCTCTGTGCAAGGGCACAGGAAGTGATGCCAGTGAGTGGCCAAAAGAAGTGGACGAGAGGGCTGGAAGACGTGGCCCAGGAGTGTTGCTGGATAACATTAGAAAGCATAGGCAAGCAGCCAGAAAAGTGGCAACATCTCCTTAAAACTGATATGTACCATTTCCTCAACAGAAGGGCCTGTAATAGTGGTGGGACTGAGAGAAAGCCCTCCACCATCGATTCTAAGGGCTTATATGGGGAGAGATGGTCTTTAAGATAACCTGGATCTCATTTTGTAAAGAAAACAGCATCTTAAGACATCAGAAAGGATACGCACCGACCATTCCGGGTGAAGAAGAACATCAGTGAGTTCAATGACTAGGGTGTAAGGGGGCTGGTAATAGGGTTCTTTCAGGGGGTCGGGGAGCAGCTTAGGACTGGTGGGCTCAATGATCATCTGAAAAAAAACAAAAACCAAGCACAGAACTGCAACAGTAAAAGATAGGAATGTGTGACAGACCCGCTCTGCCTAATGATTTTGCTAAGCACGGAAATCAGAATTGGGATATCTTTCAATTCGTTTAAAACATACAGTTTCTACTCCTCTTTGATAAATGCTTAACAGAGTTTGGGCATGAAAAAGCCTAGGAAAAAATGAAGAGGTAAAAATCCAATCATTTAAGTGAGATATGATTTAATTGATTTTTGAACAACTGATACCTCGTTCAGGAGTGAGAGCACAAGGCTGCACGTGGATGGGCCAGTATCTCAGAGCCAGAATATGGATTTTTTTTTAAAAGGTTGGACTCTGGGCTATTTGGTTTACTTAGTCACCACAGGACCATTAACAGCACACAAAGCTGCAAAAAGCCTGTTTCTGTGCTGCTCACTTGAAAGTAGGACTCCAGGTTGGAAAGGGCACAATTACCCAAGGTATGTTGGCGGGCAAGTCTGAGGAAGCCCCTTCAGACAGCAAAACCTCTGGCATGCGCATGTTTATTCACCCAAAATGTGTGCACACACACTCTTCCTACAGGCTATAAACTTCCCTCTACAACGCCCTTTTTAGCAACCCAGACTCCTGAACCTAGCTGCTCCGGAGCTGGCTACAGCTGAGGAGAAACCAAGCTGTTTTGACTGACTGGGAAGAAAAGCTGGAACCTGGAGGATGGGGAAGGCCAGGAGGGCACCCTGGTTATGGAATACTATTGGCTCAGAGGCCCAACTGGCATTAATGCTGGTGTCATTCCAGTGCCTCAAAGTCAAAATGCAGTTTTCATTAAGACCCCTGGAGGCTAATTGACGTTGGGAAGTAGCTGGATTCAGATAGAGCTGCATATCAAAAACACTCAGAATCTGGCCTTCTAAAGATATTTGCAAAGATGGAGCTTTGGGGTAGGTCAGAACCAAGCTATCCATCCATAATAAGCCTCTACACGGAGCCTCTCCCAAACACAACATCACTATTATTGGCCAAACCACTAAAATGTGGGTCTTGGGGAGGTTTTATGGTGGGGAATTATTTTCAGCATCCAAATCCATGAGCTTCTGCGCTCCGCCTAAACATATAGTCTAAATCTACTAAACCTAGCCAGTCTACTGAAATATATGTATCAGGAACACTGGCATACAAAACAAACACACACAAAAACTTCAAGCAATGAATTTCCATCTTGGCTGCCCTTGACCTGGAACAGAAAAAAAATTGCTTCAAGAAATGAGGGACGGCTGCATTAATGTGAAAAGCAGGGTCTGCGTCAATGAAGCAAAATGAAACCCGTTTTTCTATATGACTCTTTTGACCGTGAAGTAAGGCTGATTTTTTAAATGACTCATCAAATCCCAAAACTGTTCTTGAGAATAAGTCTGAAAACCCAACAGCATGGATGCTTGAGGCAGCTGGGGTTCTATCCCCAAAGGCCCCAAAATGTGTCCTTTCAAGGATGAAACTTGACGTACTGATTCTAACAGAGCAACTGACACCGACAGCTCATTCTCACCAACTTTGTGTAAGTCGGCTTTTTTGTGGGGGGAGAAAGAGAAAGGGCTACTAGACGAGTCCTATACTACACAGGAGCATGGGTGGCTTCCTCACCTGCCTGTAATCCTTGAAGTATTTGTACGATCTTCGGAGCTGCTGAATCACCACAGGATCTGAAAGGAAATTGAGAATAAGAAGTGAACAGATGACGCATACAAGACCACACGTACATTCCCCACCCCCAGATATGCACGGGCTCCTAAGTCTGAGAAATGTTTCTGCCATGGAGTGATGGTACGAGTTTGCACCTTGACACAGACATGCCCAGGACCAGTCCTGTGTGCATGCCACACTTTTAAACCCAATTTCAAACCAGTTTTAATTGCCATGGCTTTCAACTTAGAACTATAGTTCTCGGAACCTAACATGGCAGTTTCAGCTCCCTCTAAATTCAAGAGCCATAATTTCCAGGATTTGAGGTGGGGGTGTGGAAGAATGTCCCATTAGATATTTACTGTGAAGGTGCATTCTGGTTTGGAAGTGAGGAGGAAACCACACAAAGAATGGGTATGTGTGTGAGATTGGAAGAAACCCATTTTGTGCAGAGTCCTCCTCTCTCCAATGAGAGGAGCAAATACCTTCAGTAAAACCTGTTCTAATTCATTTTAAGTGGACCCCTAGTCATCATTCTACCGGGTAGTGACAAAGCTTATTAGAAGCAATAAAGCAACATTTTGGTTCAGCTGTTTAGTCTGAGATCTGTGAGAATGGCTATTAATTGAGCACGGTTCCTGGGCTAGCATTTTAAGCATGGGGTTGTCTAAATGGTGAAAATAACCCTCATGGAATTTGCTGGTAATACGATCGGTCTAAATGGGATCCGGCATCAATCCACAGTATTTGGAAGGAGAGCACCCCCAAAAATGGCAAGAACAATGCAAGAAAAGCCTTTGTGGCTTTTCCCATAGTTTTTTTTAAAACAGTGAGAGGAGTGTGCATTCCTGCTCGTTAGAACAAGTGATGCATAACAGGGCACGCACCAGCTGCCACCATGTTGGATTTTTGCCTTAGCAAGCGATTGCTAAGGCAATAAAAATGGGGTGGATTTTTGTGTTTTGCTGTCCTTTTAACTAAAAAAAAAATCGCTCTATCGCTCCAGCGCACCTGAGACAACAGTTTTTTTTTTAAATGTTCAGCAGTGCAAAGTACTAATGTGAGTAAATCACTCATGGCTGCCATCTGGCATGTGAAGCTTCTGGGGCCAAAAACACTGTTAAGACAAGTCGCTGCTGCTGCGAAATGTACTCTGCTTCCCCCCACTCCTTTAGATGGGACGAGGATGGAGCAGGCTTGTTTTCTGCTGCTCCAGAGACTGGAACACGGAGCAATGGGTGCAAGCTCCAGGAACAGAGATTCCACCTCAACATGAGGAGGAACTTTTTGACAGTAAGAGCTGTTCGGCAGTGGAATGCACTCCCTCGGAGCGTGGTGGGGTCTCCTTCCTTGGAGGTCTTTAAACAGAGGCTGGATGGCCATCTGTCGGGGATGCTATGATCGAGATCTCCTGCGTGGCAGGGGGTTGGACTGGATGGCCCTCGTGGTCTCTTCCAACTCTACAATTCTATGATTCTATGACCCATGTATTCCTATTCCTCTCCTTTGCAATAATAATAACAGCAACAACAACAATAATAAAAGGCCATCTGATGCAGCTTGAACATATGCAGAACTCTAGAGCCTTCCCCAAAGAATACTAATGGCTTCTCCAGTTACCAGCTCGCTTAAGCAGAGGTCAGGCTGAAGAAGAAAGAGCGTGTGAGCTGGAGCTCAGTCCCTACACCAGCTCGGTTAACTATCCCTCTGAGATTACAGCTTTTAGCATCTCAGCAGCCAGGGTTATTCAAACAGAAACTGTAAGTTAATCAATCAAAGGCAGGCCCCTTGAATGGGGCGTAATTTGGGAGCCATTGTTATGATAATCCTAGCGGGGCAGCTGGGGTGGATGCCTGCCTAGGCAGGCACAGAGGGAAAAGGGGTTCAGGTGTCAATGCACAGGCTGATATGGTGGAATTCAGCCCGTGATGACAGGCTAGGAGGGTTTTGTATAAGCGTTTGGCAGCAAAAAGAAAAAAGATGGTATCTAAAAATGCACATGAATGCTGAATGTAGCAGGTAACAATTTGGTCATTTTAAGTGCAATTGCTTGTAAAAATAATTTTAAAAATGGAATGACGCCATACTGTTGTTCAGTGGAATGGGGGAGAGAGAGAAACATTGCTTAGTTAGATAGGCATGTGCCAGGTCAGGACAACACAGTCTGCACTGCTGACTGATCTTAAAAGTGGCCACTTAAGATACTGGGAAAGCCCACGTGGCTTCAGAAACCATCTCCTTGCTTTGGTATTTTCCTGTTTCTAGTGAGTTTGGATTTTACCCAAAGAAATCAAGGCCATTTTGGGCAGGCTTACCAGAGATGAAAAGATATGAGGACCTCGTTCAAATAGTTTTCAGTTTGATAAAGCACAGCACATCTTGAGCTTTTGATATTTGGTTTTGCAACAATGAAATACAAGAACATTTTATCAGCTACTACAAAGGTCAGTAGTTTAAGGATTTTATTTTTCCTGAGCGGGAGCATTAGGTTATATTTCAGCATAAATTCTATTACTAAATATAGTATGTTTCGGCATAATCTTTGACAGCTTGAACATTCCCTCATATGAAGTGGATCTCCCTACGTGTGAGTGTTTCTAAAGAGGTCCCCCATTCCAGGTTCCATCACAGCTTAAACTAGCATCTTACTGCAAGGAACAGGGTCTTTTCTGTGGCAGCCCCAGAAGTCTTCACCAAAGTTTGTTCTGCTCCTACCTGGTGTTTTTTTAAAAAGTGCTGATTATTCCCCCCTTTTAGAGGGTATTTTGTAATGCTGTTTGCCTTCATTTGTCGTGTCAGTTCTGTAACTGTTGATGAAATTGGTTTTATAGATCTGAAACTGACTGACCTGTCTTAGTGGATGATGTTTTTGCTTCATTCTGCAAAGGGCTAAGTCATTTTATAATAGCCACACATAAAATTCTTTTAAATCAAAAACACACGCACAAAGCAGCCACTTCCAGATTTCCACCCAGTCTGCACTAGATAATGGAACCTCAATATTTTCCAGTGAATGGTAGGTTACTAAGCAAAGCCTGCTGAGGTTAACATGCGCTTGGGAGGAGTCTTAGTTTAATGCAAACAGCAGTGGTTAAGCATCATTTTCTTTTAAAGGCGGGGGAGAAAAACAGAATTGTTTTGGTATACCTAACTAAAGAGCTGTTTAACCAAACATGTTAACAGCCATCTGTACCTCTTTATGTCTAAGAGAGATTATTTTCTAAAGTTGTCTGAAAATCTGGAAGGAAGGGAAAGTGTGTCTAGGGGAAGAGGTTGAAGGAAGCCTGAACGGGGGAGGTGGGGGAAAAGTGAGTAAATCTATTGTGGGCAACAATGAGGCTGTGACGGGAGAATGCCTTTTAATCTGCTGAGAGCATATGCCAGGCTGGCTGAAAAGCAGTGGTGAAAGGCGCTTCCTATCCCAGGCAAACCTCACCCCCACTCCGCTGTAAACCTTCTCCAAGGCTGCTCCCCCCCACCCCCGATTTCCTACGTATTTTATCAGAAAATCTCCATTAAGTAGACAATCTGCTTCTTAAAAAGCCCACACAAAGTTCCATCTGGGCCTCTGTGACACAAAGGCATCCCATAGCCGCCCCTCCCTTTGTTTTTGATGTCAAAAACTATTTTTTTAAGAAGTCAAAAACTATTCCTTCCCCAACCCACTGCTGGACATGTTTCAGGGCAGGGGAAATGCCTTTGCTGCCTCCTTACTCAGACTCTTGGCAGCAAGCACACACCGTTTCTGCCTAAACTGAGAGAGGCGGTGTTTGCAAGAAGGATCACTACTGTATCTCAGGGGTGGACAAAGTGCGGATGGTTTTCGTGCTCCTGGAGATTGCCAGAGTCCTGACCAGCCTTTTTTTCTGGCCAAAAAAAAATAAAAATGAAAATAAAATGGTGAACTGTTGCTTCTGGAAGCCGCCAGATATAACACTTTGCCTTTTAAATGGATGGCAAGGCCTTCCTGGACTGTGTAACATCAAAAAATAGCCACTGGGAAGAACCAGAAGTGGAGTTATGGCTGCTTTTGTTTCCCCCTCCCCACCCAAGGGGTCCGGGGGCATAAAAGTGACCCTTAGATCTGCTGCAATTACCCACCCCTGCTCTATCTAATGGGACTCTCTAACTCATCAAAACTGCACGCCCTGAGGAGTGTTTTAGCACAGAACCAAGTTTGGGGTCCCAATTGTCAAGTTCTGTCCAAAGCTGTAGCTACAGGCTAAAATGAGATGTAAAGGCATAGCAATCATATGCGAATGGCGTGTAAAGATGCCTTCAGAGCCTGACTCCTCCCCCTCCAATTCAGTGTCCTGAAATCTGCTTCTCCACCTGCCCCTGTCTTCAAAAGCAGAATAGCTAAAGAGGAGGACATCTGGAATGCCTATGGCTTGCTTCCCCCATGGGACACAGCCAGCCCTGAAGGGTCTTGGGCTCTTCATTCATTACCATTCTAACACTGCCCACTGCTTTTTGCCTGGAGCGACAACCAGGAATGGGCATTTGGGGGAGGGGGGTGTCCATCTATGGAACGAAGAAGCATTGTTTAACTCCCGTCCCAGCATAAGTTCCGCCTGACCTTCTGTTCTTGACAAGGGGCGTGCGCACTGTTTATGCACTGGTACATCTGCTCTCAAGGCAGTCGCCGAAGAAAGCCAGCCCCTTCCATTGTACTGTTAGAAACGTAAAGCAATTCTGGTTATTCCTGGAAGGTTTGCTTATTGGGATTTTAATTTTTTAAAGATGTTTGTAAAGAGGTGGGTGGGTAAGCAAGTCACGCCTATTGCTATTCCCTTACAATCCAGTTTAAGATATCAAGGAATTAATTTATTTATTGGTCAACTCAGGGTGTACTTCAGCTCTCCTTGTCTGCCCAACAAAACCCTCAGCTGCTTAAATACAGAGGTGTTTGTTGAAGATGCTTGGTTAGCTGGTGGCCCAAATTTGAAAAGGCTGAAGTCTGAGTATTTGCCCACAAAGTCACCTGAGCACTGCATACAAGGGTATGAAAAGTAAAAATTTCTCAAGTTACACCTGAGTCAGACAGCATCTCCCACACAGTATTAATATAAACTCAGAATCCTAAGAATTAATGTCTTGCTGGATTATATCATTCTACGCTTTTTATCCTTTTTTGATAGACAGACTAGATATTCTATTGTACAGTGTGATATTATAGACTTTTTTGGGGGGAGGGTGTTGTTGCATTTATCAGACAAATTAGGGTAAAGTCTGGCTATGCAGCGTCGGTGTAGTGGTTTGACTCTCCACTCGGCCATGAAAACCCACTGGGTGACCCTGGTCAAGTCACACTCTCTCAGCCTCAGAGGAAGGCAAAGGCAAATCCTTCTCTGGACAAATATTGACAGGAAAGCCCTGTGTTAGCATGGCTTTAGGGTTGCCATAAGTCAGAAACAACCTGAAGGCACACAACAGCAACAATGGCTATGTATGTCATGTATAGTGATTGTAATGAGGTAAATGTTTTTTCAGGAGGAGGTGAGAATATAGAATATTGGGAGTGACTGGTGATTAGCTAAGCATTTGAAGGGATTTTAAGAAGGCTGGTATGCAAGACTGTGAGAGTTGGGTCGGTCAATATTAGGAATTAGTTAAGATTAGTTAGAGACGTTTCCTAAGTTAGTCAGGGTCGCAGTTAGTTAGGATATGAGTGAGAGAAAGTGAGAGATACGTTGGCATTAGGAATATGAGAGAGGGATGTGTTAGGGTCAGTTAGGATTTAGACATAAAATAATCTTTGGCATTATATTTGATTTCTGTTTATTGAATCATTTTTGTATTATGTCTCTGAGAATGCTACCTAAGGGACATTGGGAAAAGCTTGCGTTCAGGAACATGGTGTTTGTGGTGACAGCAGTTATTCAAGGGTGGTGGTGTCCAGAAGTGGGATACGATGAATAAAGTCTCAGACAGGAACCACAAGGGCATCTAGACAGACCTCATATTTGATGCCACAGTAGAGTGGGATAGCAGGAGGGCCTCACATTGTGGCAGAGGTGAGGATAAAGGGCAGCAATGTGTTTAGCTATCAGTACCTCTGTCAAAAGCATGACTTCCATGTTTTTCAGCTAAGGGTCCCTAGCTGAAGGTCAAGACTATTAACTCTAGCTAGAAAACTAATTCCAGTACTGTTAAAAACAAACAACAACAACAACAACAGGTATTTAATAGCATTCAGACTTTTGTAGCACAACATCTGCTTTAAAAACAAGTTTGGAATACAAGGGATGAAAGAGTCTATTATTAGGGATAAGAGCTTTTTTTTTTTTTTTTTTTTTTTTTAACAAAACCCAAATGTAATAGCACTTCTGTACAGGAAAGCTCAGAGGTCTCTCGCTAACCCTCTTCTCAAGTTTACCCAAAATTGATCCCCTCAACCCAGAACTGTCTCTTGCATCCTAATTCTGGCCACAAACTGTTCTTCTCAGCCCGGTCTGCCAACTCTAGCACATCAAAGTGACTTTTAAGAGGCAGGGCTTTCTACTTACCATTATCAAATTCATCCGGAATCTACAAAAAGAGAGAGAGAGAGAGAGAAGTCTAATTACGATTATGACTGTACTACACATTATAAACCAGGAGAGAGAAGGTGGTAGGAACAATCTGTTTATCTGTTTTAGACCTTGGTAGCACAGCCCTCTTTGGATTTTTCGGGAGGCGTGTTCCAGTGTGGCCCCCAGGCTCTGAGAAACCGCCCACCCCTAATTTAGAGATTAATTTCTTCTGAACAAAGGTGGGCATGGGTGGAAAAACAGTAACCATTCTGTTTTCTTCTAATCACCATGAGGGCTGGAAGTGATGAATGTCAAACACATCTGGAAAGCCTTGCCTAGCCAATGCTGGATGAAGGGAATTTCCGAGTGCAAGACTGGGGACTACAACTTAGTGTCAGAATGTTGCGCTTAGGGCCCAATCCAGGAAGGTCCTGATGTGAGCTTAAGTTGCCCTACACACCTGGAGCTACTGAACAGACACCTTCTCCAGGTGTCTCAGGCCAGCCCGCTGAGTCTACCAAGCAAGAGCTACAGGCATGAGCAATGCTGCAGGGCAGCTGCAATGGCTGGTTGGCGTCAGTCATGTTGACAGAGTAGTCTGGGAGTGAGAAGGCGGTTGTGGATAGTGGTTGCAGACTGCCTCTTCTGGAAACTGGAGTCGGTCAGAAATAAGACAGACAGGGTCAAACTGAACAACAGGAAGGAAATGTGGTGCACACAGAAAAGAAGGGATATTGTTGTCCTGGGGCTGTATTTAGTCCCATAACCGCCCAGGACCATGCCAGAAGCAGGAACCTCTTCTTTTAAAAGGCCAGGATGTGACAGAGACCCAGACACTGACTAAGCAAAACGGAATAACACCTCGGTGCAACAACACACACACACACAGGAATTAACATGGGCAGAGGACCTGTGTTTTGTCCAGCATGCCCAGAGCTAAGTGTGTTGACTGGCTACTTCTGGCATGTCAATGCAAAAATAAAATAAAATAAAGTAAAAATTAGTGCAGAAGCAGATTTTTAAAGCAGTTTAGTTAAAAGTACAGAGGAAGGAATTGGCAAAACTACCTCTGAGTATACCTTGCTTAGGAAAACTCTATGAAATTCATAGGATTGCCATAAGTAAATAGGAGAGAGAGAGAGAAAGAAAGATCTGGTAAGAGCATCAAACAAGCTGCTCTTGAAACCGCTTCTCTATCTAAATGAGTCACTCGTTACTATTCAGACCACTGCTACAGCACGTTTCGCAAAATGGCCTCAGGGGGACTTAAGATGGCAATGTATTAAAACATGGACACGCAAATCAGAGAATAAAAACAGGTAAAACAAGAGGGCTGCCCAATCCAACACATCTGGAGGGGCTGAGCTTGGGCGAGGATGATTTACAGCAGTGATTCCCAAACTCTGGTCCTCCTGGTGTTTTGGACTGCAGCTCCCAGAATCCCTCACCATTAGCCATTGAGTGCTTTGATTGGGTATTCATGCACGACAGGGGGTTGGATTAGATGGCTCTTGTGGTCTCTTCCAACTCTATGATTCTAGCCAAGGTGGCCGAGGCTTCTGGGAACTGAAGTCCAAAACGCCTGGAGGACCAGAGTTTGGGAACCACTGATCTGCATTATAGCCGTAGGAAAGCATCTAGCCCACTGCCAGGACTCTTGTACAGCTGGTCGTGGTTATTCAAAGCCGCACTCTGGACATGCACACTGTTGCTGATAACTGCCATCACCCATGTTTTTTTCTTGGTTAGGTGGAGAAGCAGCCTTAACCTTTTATCACCATGCCTCACCCCCTTTTCTTTTGGAAGCCCCCTTTCGGGTTGTGCCAAATGGCGCTCACACCTTTAAGCACTGGGGTTGTTGCATCAACAGGCAGCGCTGCACTGCTGCGCAGTCAACAGAGGGGCTTCCGCCACCTCAACACAGCATGGTTCTATAAACAGTGCCCTAATCATCCTGACCTACACATGCCCCATGCTTAGATACAGTAGGGCCCCAGAACTGCCATTCTGGCCACAGTTTGCAAGCCCACAAACACTACTATTGCCCCTCTCAAAAACTGCTTTTGGATCACCCAGCTCCTTCCCGGTGTTGCAATAAAGCAGAGCATCCTAACAGAGAAAATGAGAAGTCAACAGATAAGGACGCAAAGGGACATGCCTTGTAAGGGACTCATAACCCCCCCCCCCCGCATTCATTTTTATTTTATTTATTTATTTAGTTATTTATACCCCGCTGTTCAGCCACAAGGCTATCAGAGCAGCTTACAAATTGTTTTAAGCAATAGCTATTTGCAGCAGTAACAGGGCAGGATTCTCCCTGTCTCTTTCCCAAAGTGCCTCCATACCTCTCGAGAAGACATGTCCACAGCTACTTTGGAAATTGACCATCCAGATACGCAAAGGATTCAGGTTAGTACTTAAGGTGAGGATTCAAAGAAGCCTGTGCGCTCAAAAGGGCATTTTGTGTATTCTTAAAGCAACCCCATCATAGCACTACCAGGAGAGAAACAGAGGGATGGAGAGGAGTTTCAGAAATAGTCTATGATATAGGGCAGTTGGACCAGGGAGGGAGCTGACAGTGAAAAAGTAACAGGGGAAACAGGATTGCATTCAGTCTGCTCAACCTGTTAGCTGTGCAGGAAGCAGTCCCCTGGGCCTGGCCTCTGACAGGTTTACAAGGCTACCTCCTCGCTGTTTCCTACTAGTTCAGAAGTTTGGGTATACAGTATTTCCCCATCTTTCCCAATCCACACCACTGCTCTACTTTCTTGGCTGTTTTGGAATTAGGAGAGAGACACTGTTTCCAAGTAAACTGCAAGCTCTGAAACTCAGCTGTGTTAAGGACAGGAATTTGCATTTATACACAGGCCAAAGAGAAGTCACTAGGAGAGGAACTCTTTCAACTCTGCTCACTTTGAAGGAAGCATCAGCAAAGCACCAGCTGTTTGAGTACCAGAGAACTCTCCGTACAAAGCAACAATGGATCTTAATACATCTAAAAAACAAAAAAACAAAAAACCATCTTACATGCCTAAGTGTATGTACACACACAGAGAGAGAGAGAGAGAGAGAGAGAGAGCGAGAGAGAGAGCGAGCGAGCTACAAGCAAGAGTTTTATTGTTTGCAGACACAGGTGCAAGAATAAAGCAGCTGCTGGCCCAAAAGGCAAGCCACTCTGTGAGAGCCCTGCTCCCTGCCAAAGTCACTGGTCAAATGCACGGCAGGAACTTGAATCAATCCCACAAAATCTCCAGTGCTGACACCTTAAGCAAACCATGGTCCCTTTACAGTTTGGGGTAAAAAACAGTGAACAGCTCCTGGGAGAACCCCAACCTCTTCACAAAGTTGTGGCTATTTTACAAAAAATAAAAAATAAAAGTAAAAGGATGCCTAAAGCCTTCTGAGCAGAGCAGAGCCAGAGTCTGCTCTGGAAATACTTATTTTTAACTGGTCTTGGGAGAAACCAAGCCAACCCCTTGCTAAACACACATACAAGTTTTTGAATCGTGGCTTTTATTTTCCCTCTTTCGGCAGAGTTTGGGATTATGTAAAATAAGTGAGGGAGAGGCAAGACCAAAGACTTTTAAGACACAGCACTGAGATTAGTCCAGTGCCTAATCCTCAGATCCCCTTTGTTCAGGGAGCAGAAAATTGGCTTGGCAGGGTAGGAAACCAGGGCTGACAATTGGAGGCAGACAGGGAACTGGAGCCCGCTGGCAGCTGTCAGATGTCTTCCCAGCACACAATCCAAGCTCACTCCCCCCCACCACTTAACCAAACACAGCCACAGCTACCAAGTTAGCCCAATTGGGCATGTAAATACTGAAGTGCATCCTGGCCCTTGTTAATCAAGTGAAGCCTCTGATGGAGGCAGGCACCACCTCCAGGGGAACCATTCCAAACCAGCAGGGCTGGATGTTAGATTATAGATTTCTATGTTGGAAGGGAAAAATAAAATAAAAGAGAGAGCGAGAAGGGAAAAATAAAATAAGAGAGAGAGCAAGTCACTCTGTTGCATCAATTTAAATTGATCAGTAGAAGCAGCAAGAGAGCTGGCGTGGCATAGTGGTTTGAATTAGGACTCTGGAAAACCAGGGTTCAAATCCCTCCTCAAGCATGGAAATCCCCTGGGCCACCTTGGGCAAGTCACCCTCTCTCAGCCTCAGAAGAAGGCAAGAAGAAGATGGCAAACCCCCTCTGAAGAGATTTTGTGAAGAAAACCCTGTGACAGGGTCGCCATGTGTCTGTGCACACGCACATGCATTCAGGCAAGCCACCTGTTGACTTATGGTGACCCCATGAATTTCAGAGGGTTTTTAAAGGCAAGGAATACTCAAAGGTGATTTTGCCAGTTCCTTCCTCTGAAATACAGCCCACAGCACCTGGCATTTGCTGGCTGTTGCACGTTTCTAGGATGGAGGACCATCACCTCCCAAAAATACTACTCTACAGTGAACTCACCACGGGTCAGCATAAGAGGGGCGATCCAAAAAAGCGATACAAGGACTCCCTGAAACAACATCTCAGAATCGGCCAAATTGATCACCAACATTGGTCCGCCCTGGCCTCACATCAGGAGGCATGGAGACGCACTATCTACAATGCTGCAGCCTTATTTGAGAACTCACGCCGAACCAGTCTTGAAGAGAAACAACAACGCAGAAAGAATCACAACCCGGAAACATCACCCAAGGAGACCTTCTGCTGTGCTTTCTGCAACCGGACTTGTTTATCTCAGATTGGCCTTTTTAGTCATCAGCGCGCTTGCAGAAAGCGCGGGATGAGTCCTTCCCGAATCTTCATTTGCGAAGAAAAGCCAGAGAGAGAGAGAAATTAATAAAATATATTACCTTATATTTCAACTGATTATACATTACCTATCTCAAAACTACACATTGGCACGCTTGCAGAAAGCGCGGGATGAGTCCTTCCTGAATCTTCGTTTGCGAAGAAAAGCCAGAGAGAGAGATATACATACATAATATTTCCATAGTATAATTATCCCCACCTTCCTCCCCATCCTGGGAACAGTGTACCATATTAACTTCCTTTTTCTCTCATGTGGAAAATATTTTTAACTGTTTCCTATACATTCTCATACCCCAGCCTCCCTCCAACTAACTCAAGCATTATTCTCCAGTTACTAAGCCAAGGGTCACCATAAGTCCGAAATGACTTGGAAGCACAGCACAAGCATCAGCACGCAGGTATACAAGTACTTATATTACACAGGCTGGGATTTGGGGCAGGAAAAAGCAGACAGATTGGTATTTTGCTCCCTAGAATAACCACTTTTGACAATCTTCATGTCAGCTCTACAGATGCGTCCATAATCAAAGCTTTCTATCAGCGTCCCAAAGCAGTTCAGTTTTGAAGATCAATGGTGCCACCTTGAGGGGGAGGCCCAGAAAGACACCTAGATACACCACAAATAAACACATGGCATGACCTACGGTAGATCTAGTGAACAAAACCTTCAGAGACACTGGAACAGCTCAAATAAGTACCTGAACACCAGCACCAAAGAAGTAAGGCAGGGCCAAATTCTTAAGGACTCAGCCCAAAAGAATCCAAAGAAATGTTCCCAAGTTACTAGATGCATCCCAACTTACAGGTACTGAGACTCAGAAAATTATTTCAGCTCCAATCAAAAAGATCTACAAGGACTGTAATTGCTAAATGTGCAATTTTAATGCTGAGGCATCTGGACTGTTGTTGCATGACTTCAAGTCATTTCCAATTTATGGCGACCCTATCAGGGGGTTTTCTTGGCAAGATTTGTTTAGAGGGGACTTGCCTTTGTCCCCCTCTAAAGTTGAGAGAGTGTGATTTGCCCAGGTCACCCAAGTGGGTTTCCATGGTTCAGCAGGGACTCAAACTCTGTTTTCCAGAGTCATTGTCCAACTAGCTCCCAAGCATGTTAACCAGACACAAGATAATGTTTCCAACTTTTTTCAATCAACTTTTCATATCTGAATCATACTTTTTAACGTCTGTATGCTGCTAATTTTTAATTATGTTCATCTTAACTTCTGTAAATCACCTTGAGTCCCAAATTGGGAAAAGGACGCAAGTATTATTTACTATCATCATCAGTAGCACTATTCTCCAGCTAGAATCCAAAAGCCTTTTTAAAAAGACTCATCTTCCTACTGAAATCTTCCTTTCTGGTTTTTATCACACGCTTAAGTGTTTTGCTTTTAAAACCAGAAGCTGGATGATCAATGCACACTTGAAGAGTTGAAGTGTGACAAAGGAAATTTGTAATAAAAGAAAAAGATCAAGAAACCTCCTTTTGCAAATCCACACTTCCCACACTTCCACAGGAGAAAGAACCAAAAGAACAGTGGAGGGCAAAATGAGAAAGAAAGATCAAAGACTGGCCCCCGTTTTACAGCCACTTAGGCAAAGACGTAGCCAGACAAGTCAGGACACCCCCACTGAATCCTCTGGCACCCAGGTGATGCCATGCGACTTGCAGAAACCTGTGAAGTGTGCCAAAACCTTAAGCCCAGGCCCATCTGCTCCAGGGCAGGCCGGCCCTCTGCCTCATTGTGGTCATTCACATGGATGTGACAGGCAGCCTAAAAAGGGGTCATTAACAAAAACCAAAGGAGTTTTATGGTGGCTCAGGAACAGCAGGTAAAGGGACAGACAGGGAAATAGGCCAGCACGCTGCCACTTCAAAGTGCGGCATGCTCCAACTGCTCTCCAGCCATTCCAGATGTGAAAATCTGTAAGGATGCACCATCCCTGTGCTCCCAAAAGGCACCTCAGCAAAATTCAAATCTACACATTTCACCTCGTTTTTGTCAT
Organism: Gambelia wislizenii; assembly: GCA_030847615.1. Lineage (NCBI taxonomy): Eukaryota > Metazoa > Chordata > Lepidosauria > Squamata > Crotaphytidae > Gambelia > Gambelia wislizenii. Next base: position 36,700,192 of record JAUMIR010000010.1, read on the forward strand.
CGGATCTTGTCTGATCTTGGATGCTAAGCAGGGTTAGGCCAAATTAATGCTTGGATGGGGGACCACTAAGCAACAGCAGGTGCTGTAGATGAGATTTCAGAGGCAGGCAATGTCAAAGCACTTCTGAGTATTCCTTGCTTAAGAAAGCCCTATGGAGTTGGCATAAGTCCTCAGGGGACCTGAAGGCATAGACCAGTGGCCCTCCAGGTGTTTTGGACTACAACTCCCAGAAGCCTAAGCCAGTGAGTCCAATGGTCAGGAATTCTGGGAGCTGTAGTTAAAAAAAAAAAAAAACTGGCGGGCCACAGGTTGGATACCACTGACATAGACATATTTTACTTTAAAGATTACCAGCCTTTTGCAGGAAACTTCAGCATAATGAGGTGGCTTTAGAACTGAAAAGCCACATTACATATCTGGTGCAGAGAGACACACTGAGTTTAAACCCAACTATAACAGAGAGCCACTTTCCTAACCCTCCTTTGCCTGTTTTAAAGGAATGAAAAGGTCCTTTTATAAAGCCAGGTCTTCACTAAGTATCAGTGTGACAACATGTGGACACACAAAAACTCTTTTTCCTCATTGGAAACAGAAGAACAAGAGAAAAGAAATGTAGATTTGCATTTTGAAACTTTCTTCCTTACAACCCACATTTCTCTGAGGGTTTTTTTTCCAAAGAAATACGGTAGTTCTGTTATCTCTAAGAGGATCAAATATGCCAGAAGGCACTGGTTAGCTCTACTGATCCAAGAGCAGATGGCATGTGCCAGCAATAAGCAGACCTGCTGCCCATAACTGCAAGGAGCAATTTGCGGAAGCATGAAAGGAGTGTGTTAACACCAATTGAAGAATTTGGGGGAAGAAAGGGTCATTCACCTGGAGGCAACTGGTTAAGTACCCTCTTTTGCCAAGGAATATGGCAAGACAACTTCCTCCCCTCCCAACTCAATTTAGGTGCAGTTTACATCATGGTGTGGAATGACAGCTTGGCCTTCAACATCAAAAGATGCCAGTAGATAAGACAGGCAATCAGGAAGTCGGAGATACTTAAAAAAGAAGAAGGGGGAGCTTTGAGTTCAAAATACCTAGGGAACAGGCAAGGCCACTAGCAATTCACACCACCTTTCTTCAGAAGCATTCAGGGCTTGTGTTGCATATCAAAAGGGTCATAAGAAGCCTTAATCAGCATTCTTGTAACAGACACAGAGCAGCATCAAGGTAGGAAAAAGGGAGATTTCCCCCACTGCCCCATCACCATAGGAGCAACCTAAAAAGTGACCCTCCAGGGTTACTGATGCCAAGATCTGTTTAGAGAGACTTTGCCTTTGCCTTCCTCTGAGGCAAAGAGAGTGTGACTTGCCCAGTATCACCCCAGTGGGTTTCCATGACTGAGTGGGGATTCAAAGCCTGGTCTCTCCTGAGTCACAGTCCAACAATCAAACCACTGCACCACGCTGGTTCTCCGAACCAAGGGCCAAACAGGGCAGGGTATGGAAAAGCATTGCAGGATTAGAACCCCAGCCACCACTGCCAACAGAAAAAAGGACAGTGGGATTTGCAATGCAACAGCATCTGGAGGGCCACATGAGCCTCGCCCTTGGCCAAAAGCTACAGAAAGTGAACCAGAAACCATCAACATTATGAAGAAGCTACAGCAACTGACAGATTCAACCCAATTGCCCAACTTCACAAGACAGCATCTATTCCAAAAGCCACATCTGAAAGATTTAGACTGCGATCTTTTGCTGTTTTACTTAGGAATGAGAAATGCTGAACTTGATGGGACTTACTTCTCAGTAAGGGGCAGAGCTTTAATCTACCCAAAACTTTAAATAGCAGTTTTATATTGCAGTTATCACCCTCTACTGCATCTGAAAAAGAGGGTTTATATCTACAAAAGCTCATGCTAAAATAAAAACCAGTTTGAAAACTTTCGTCTCACCACCATCACAGTAATTAGTGAGGAGGAGATAAAATCCCTTCTCACCAAGAGTTACCAAAGGAGACCCATAATCAGCCCACAAATGGGCTACAGTGTGAGGTCTGCCATCAACCAGCCCAATTAAAGCACTGCTCCAAATGGATGAGCCAGAGTAAAAAGGAAGAAATAAAAGTCACCAATGAATATGCAGAACAGCCCAGCTCCTCAAAGGTAGGGCAAGCTCCTATCATCAGCCCAGCCCATTCACACATCCATGGCAACATGTGCCTGCTGCAATAAGGGCCACAAAATATCTGTGGGAACTTTGCTTCAGCCTTTTCCCCACGGCCTCTTGGTAGTCTCACGCCTGAGTCACAGTGGAACAGGAAACAGCCACCCAATTTTTTTTCCAGGACGGGTGGGGAGAGGGAGGGAATAAATAGGGATGTAGAAAAATTGGGGTCTGTCTTGTCTGATACGTTCAATGATAGAAAACTCTTTCCCCCCTCAAAAATTACGTCTATTGTGCAACCTTGTTTTGTTGGTATATTTTGTTTGAACTAGAAAGAACTGGGGCAAAAAGAAAACTGGGAGAATCTAGAGGCTTTTCTGGAACAGTGGAATGATGGATAAAATGAGAAGCAGTAGATGTATACTGGTAGGAAGTGGCGATGAAGCCAGGAAGGAGGAACAAAAATCCCACATGATCTGCAAACTAAAAAAAAAAAAAAAATTGCCTCTCAGCATTCCTCACAGTGTTTCAGAACACAAAACCACAACATGAGCACTGGTGGGACCCATCAAAGCTCGTCTGTAGACCAGTGTACCACTCCTACAATGGCCACCAGCTGCTCAAGGGAAGCTCACAAACAGGGCAGGAGGGCAACTGTACCTTCTCACGGATATACAAAAGGGATATGCTGCTGGTGGAACTTCAAGGAAATCTATATATTCATCTTAACTAGAAGGTGTGGCAGCCTTATCCTCCATGAAACTGCCTTTGTGGTTCTGACATACCTGCTCAAGCCTAGTATTACACATTCAGAAAAAGAAAAGTTCAAGTCTGAGTCTTGCTGCTCGGCAACTTGTTTACTGAAAGAGCCATTCTGAGGAGGGGACAATCGGGTATGGATTAACAGCCTCCTATTTTTTTCTTCAGTCTTTCCAGCTTTGATTTGCTTTACCCACATCTTCTGTCTTCTGGAATGTTCTGGACTACAATTCTCATCACCTCCAGCCAGCTTACAGGGGATGATGTGACCTGGAGTCCAAAACATTTGGAGGCCACTATATTGGGGCACATTTCTCTATGTTCTCACCTGCTTCTGAGTTATCAGCTACAAGGTCCATTCTGGGAGAAAGGTGGCATATAAATAAAATAAATAAAATACTTTCGGAGAGCAAGATTTGTTTCTGGGGCTTCTGGTTTGTGCTTTCTATGCTGAAGTGTTCCTGGCCTTTCATAGCATTTTTATTTATTTAGGTAGTTATACCCCGCTCTTCAGCCACAAGGCTATCAGACCGGCTTACAAATTGTTTTTAAGCAATAGCTATTTACACATCTACACTGCAATAAGCAGTTTCCAATATGTGTTAGCATGCTGCAGTGATTAGAATGCTGGGCATGGTTATGAGATGATCAGGTGCACAGGTTCCTGTTTAGACAACCTTGAAAGAGCCACTCTCAGCTCAAGCCAATGGATCTCTGGTTTTTGGACTTCGGCTCCCAGAAGCCCCAGCCAGAATGGGCAATGGACAGGGATTCTGGGTGATGAAGTCCAAGAAGTATGGAGGACTAATGATTGAGAAACACTGACTTAAGCTACTGCAAAGGATTTTCACCAACTTAAAGGACACAAACAACCACACAGGTCATTTTACACCTGTGAAAAGCTCCAGAAAAGATTGTTTGGCTTATTGCCTTGTGTGAAGATTATGTATGTATTTACTCTTGTCCTGCACACGTTTTTGATGTTAACTGCCAACAGTATTTCATTATTTGCTTTTCCACTGAGGCTTTACTAGCTAAGAAGTTGGTCAGTGTACCAGGTTTAACTTTCAATTTGCCCAAAGAGAACAACCATCAACAACACAGCAATTTCAAACACACAGAGACCCCTAGTGGCAGACATCTAATTAACAAGCCTAATACCTGTAGTTTCAAGGTTGTCACTTACCTTAGCACCATGCTCATCCACTGAATTACTACCTGCCACAAAAAAAGAGAAAGCGAGACTTTGTAACAATGTTGTCAACAAAGACCTCAGAGGTTTTGCAACTACTGGTACAGAGTACTTTATAACAAGATTCTGGAAACAATGATGATTCTACTAAATTATGAACGTGCAAAGACAGCTCTTGCTATTCCAGGTTCAACAGGAAGACTAGCTGACTTTTCTGCTACTAAGATTTTGCTTTTTAATCTTGTAATCATATTGGCAAAGGGGAGAACTGGGCTCCCTACTTACAATCCCCCTGAGAAGAGAGAAACTACTGTATAAGAAAATACAAATCAACCTTCAGAACATGTTGGAGGGATTCACCAGCAAACCCTCCACTGCTACTACACACTTATGTAAAGTGTGAACTTATACATCCACATGTGCTTTCAGATTTGAAAACTCTGGCCCAGAGATATTTGCAGGTATATTCAGAGATATGTATTTTGGTTACACTTCCCATGTTCGTGTGTATTTACTGCGTGCCCTCAAGTAGTTTCCAACATATGGCAAACCTATCACTGGGTTTTCTTGGCAAGATTCAGATAGCATTTGCCAGTGCCTTCCTCTGAGGTTGAGAGTGTGTGACTTGCACAAGGTCACCCAGTGGGTTTCCATGGCTGAACAGGGATTCGAACCCAGGTCTCCAGAGTCCCAGCCCAACACTCAAACCACCACAGCATGCTGGCTGTGTTTCCATGTTTAGTGCAGGGAATACTAAACCTCTGGCAGCAGAAATGGGGAAAAGGCAGCTCTTCTGATGTTACTGAACTGCAACCCCCATCAGCCTTAGCCAGCTTATCAATGGTGAGAAATGCTAGGAGTTGCAGTTCGGCAACAACTGGAGGGCTGCATTTTGCTCACCTGTGACAGTCTCAGAGCAAGTGGAGCTTCTCCATTCCTATTGCCACATATTTCTGATCTGCCCAATATCAACAACTGTTGCAAATTCATCTTGATCCAATCACTCTCAATTACATGTCAGATGCTCTAATTCACTGACAAGCAAATACATTTGTACTTGTGATCACATGTTGGATAATTGGACATATTCCAGCAGTAACGAAATGGGATTCAGGATACTTCACAACTGGAAACTACATTCTGAGAGCACAACTTTCACGAATAGTTCCCATGACGGGCTCAGCAGCCATTAGCCCAACTAAAGACAACACTGCTAGCCCAGCAGCTCTTCAAGACAGGGAGCAATGATCTATTCCAGTGGTTCTTAGCCTTTTCTCTACCAGAGGCCTCCTTTAAATATCTTTTGTTGCTGTGGACCCCCAAGACCTAACTAAATATTTAAAACAATAATAATAATAAATAATAATATAGTTGCCCCTCCGTATCCATGGATTTGGTATCCACAGATTTGGTATCCATGGCTTGAAAATATTCTTAAAAAATAATAATCCAAAAAGCAAACCTTGATCTTGCCATCTTATATAAGGGACGCCATTTTGCTATGCCATTGCATATAATGGGACCTGAGTATTAATGGATTTTGGTATCCACAGGGGATCCTGGAACCAAACCCCAGCAAATATGACGGGACAACTATAATACCACCTGATAATAATAATTATAATACAATTACACTACCCATTAAACCTTACCTCAGAGGCACTGGAGGGGGAGGGAAGACTTTTTCCTGCTTGTTCCTGCATGTTTGTGGCTGGAGCGGCTTGAATGGCAATGCGCAGGCCAAGCCAGCCAGCCAGCCTTTGCCTTGGTTCCTGTCACATGGCCACTCCACTGCATGGAAGAGGTGGGCCAAGCAACTTTCAAGCCTTTGCAGACCCTCTGTGAGGACACTGTGGACCCCTGGGGTCCATGAACCCCAAGCTAAGAACCACTGATCTATTGGAAAGATCACACCACCTCCTGAATTCTCCATCACTTTCAAAGTGCATCTGGATAACAGATGCTTCAACCAAGAATTTCCACCACCTAGATCCACTGAAGGTACCATCTGAAAGTTTGGAGCCAGCGAAGTCTCAAAAAGTTATACTGGCAACGGGACAGCAATTGCCACCCCTGTAGGTGGATGAGACTTTGCACACCTTAAAATGGTAGATTTCCCCCCCTCAATGGATGAAAGAAAACTTACCGAAGATATAGATAACAGCTATCCCACTGCCTGCTCCCATCAGGCCTGCTATCCTGAGCACCATCTTCTTTGCATAGGCAGTATTTTCCTTTTGCTTCTGCTTCTCTTGCTGTTCATCAGAGCTTTTCCCATCTCCACCCTCTGTTGACTACAGAGAGAAAGGGATGGAGAAAAAGAGGGAGAGATGAGTGGATGATGCATGCCAGGCAATAAACAGCTTGCCAAAACTGCACAGGAAGTTTGCTGACAGAGATGCCAAACTATGATGAAAACGATGGTTTCTAGGGGGAAATTTACAGATCAGTCAACTGGGTGGGGAATATGATTTTTCAATCCATTTGACTGAATAACAGAACTGGGTTTTGCACTGAAATTATGTTGTCGGTATTACAGTATTTATTACTACTTCTAGGACTTGTTGCTGCTGTGTGCCTTCAAGTTGTTTCCGACTTATGGTGACCCTATCACAGAGATTTCTGAGGGCTTGAGGCTGCTTCGCCCACCTCCTCCCCACAGTGGAGTGGTTGCATGACAGGAGCCAAGGCAAAAGCTGGCTGGCTTGGCCTACGCATTGCCATTCAATCTGCTCCAGCCACAAACTTGCAGGAAGAAGCAGGAGAAAATTCTTCCCTCCACTCTAGCGCCTCTGAAGGAAGGTTTAATGGATGATGTAATTTTATTATTATTATTAAACTTTTAAATCTTGAGTTGAGTCTTGGGGGTCCGCAGCAACAAAAGATATTTAAAGGGGATCCCTGGTAAAGAAATTGTTAAGAGCCACTGGCTCAGACTAATGACTCCCACCAGCCCAGCCAATTGCGGTACCCTCTGCTATTTCAGAGAGGAAAACTGGGAGACCTGTGGCCAAAAAGCATCAGAGTGTGGCCAAGATGGCAAAAGTTACCAACGAGAATTAATACACAAGTTAGGAGAGGCTGCAGCAGTTTGCTTTTGCCTGAGTCTCCTGGGAAGAGTGTCCTGGCCCTCTCCTCTCCCCACTTGAAGAGTTAATCAGAGGGCAAACTATTTTTGCACATTGAATTCAGTTTGCAGGAACTGAAGTAATGCAAGGATAAAGGGGAAAAGTGGGATCAGGAGAGAGAAACTGGGACATTTTAAAAGCAATGGGGAAAGAGGGAAGTCAAGAGGATTAATCAGGACTGTCCTAGCCAAATCAGGCTGGGGCTGATGGGAGTAGTAATACAAGGCCCCAGGTTGGAAAAGGGCGGGGGCTGTTGCGAATAGAAGTCATCATGCCAGGGCTAATGGGAGTGGCAGTACAGTCCACCTAAGGGCCCTAAGCTGGAAGGAGATTGGGGCTGATGGGAGAGGTAGTACAGACCCCCAGGTTGGAATGGGGCTGTGGCTGATGAGACTAGAAGCCCTCACGCTGTGGCTGATAGGAGTGGCAGTACAGCCTATCCGAAGGCCCCAGGTTGGAAGGAGGTAGGAGCTGATGTGAGTGGCAGTACAGCCCATCCGAGGGCCCCAGGTTGAAAGGAGGCTGGGGCTGATGGGAGTGGAAGTACAGACCCCCAAGTTGGAAAGGGGCTGTGGCTGATGAGACTGGAAGCCCTCATGCTGTGGCTGATGGGGAGTGGCAGTACAGCCCATATAAGGGCCCCAGGTTGGAAGGAGGTTGGGGCTGATGTGAGTGGCAGTACAGCCCATCCGAGGGCCCCAGGTTGGAAGGAGGCTGGGGCTGATGGGAGTGGAAGTACAGACCCCCAAGTTGGAAAGGGGCTGTGGCTGATGGGAGTAACAGTACAGCGCATCCGAGGGCCCCAGGATGGAAGGAAGCTGGGGCTGATGGGAGAGGTAGTACAGACCCCAGGTTGGAATGGGGCTGTGGCTGATGGGAGTAACAGTGCAGCCCATCCGAAGGCCCCAGGTTGGAAGGAGGCTGTGGCTGATGGGAGAGGTAGTATAGACCCCCAGGTTGGAAAGGGGCTGTGGCTGATGGGTATGGAAGCCCTCACGCTGGGGCTGATGGGAGTAACAGTTCAGCCCATCTGAGGGCCCCAGGTTGGAAGGAGGCTGGGGCTGATGAGAGAGGCAGTACAGACCCCCAGGTTGGAATGCGCTGTGGCTGATGGGCGTGGATGCCCTCACACTGTGGCTGATGGGAGTGGCAGTACAGCCCATCCGAGGGCCCCAGTTTGGAAGGAGGCTGGGGCTGATGGGAGCGGCAGTCCTATAAAGCAGCCCTCGCCCTGTACGGCCTCCTCCTCCGCCTCACCTGCTGCTGCTGCTGCTGCCTGAGCGCGTCCCTCAGCAGGGCCTCCGTCAGACCCGCCCCCGCCCCCTGAGGGGGAGCCGGAGGAGGGGCGACCCCTGCGCTCAGCCCCCGCCCGAGCCCCGTCCAGGCGCCGCACCGCTTCCACCGTCGGCAGCAGCGGCCTCCCCTCAGCGCCCGCAGCCCCCCGCTCAGCAGCAACAGCGGCGCCGCCACGGGAAACGCGCGCCCGGCCGCCCCAACCGCCGCCATCTTGCCCCCGCGGGAAGACTGCACGGCGCATGCGCCGGCCTTGCCCAACCGGGGGAAGGAAAGAAGGGCCTGAGCGCTGGGACCAATCACAAGGCCAGAAAGAGCGGCGGAGGGCCCGCCCACTTGGTGCCTTTCATTTATTATAGTATACGGCGAGCGCTGACTTGCCACGCCCACTCCCGCTTTTCGACCTTGACTTAGCCAATCCAAAGACACTTGTCTCCCTTTCTCCGCCAGCTTGGAGCCAATCGCGGGCTCGCTTGCAGGAGGCTGTAGAGCGCGCTGATTGGTTGCTGGTTTAATTCCCCAGGGCGCGATCTCTGTCTCGACTGGAACGGCCTCGCTGACCGTATTAGCCAATAGGAACGGGCGGAGGCGGAGCCGACCATGAAGACGAGAGAAGCTATTGGTTAAAAGGCAGGGGGGCGTGCCCACAAGCCTTATAAAACGAACCGCAGGGAAAAGGATGGCTGCCAAGGTGAAAGGGAGGAGGCACGTGTGCTGGACAGGACTTTGGTACATTTTAAATTGTTTTAAAATGTCTTGGGTTTACTTATTCTTTTTACATTGATATATGTTTTAAATTAACATATGTTTTTGACCCATGTTATGTTTATGTGTTAATGATGTGGGTAAGAAATAATAATATTAATATTATTAATTATAATTATTATATTATTTATATTAATAATATAAATATTAATTATTGAAAAATTGGGCTGTTATGATTTCATCTTTGCACATGATGGAGGCAAAGAACACTGCAAAGATGACACCTACACAGTACAAACCACTACTAGGGCCTGATCTTGGAAGTGTTACTGCTTGGATTGCAACTCCCATCAACCTCTAAGCAGCTTAACCCCTGGAGTCCTGCTGTTTGGAGGATTCTGGGAGTTGCTGTCCAAGAAAGTATCTTTCCCAAGCTTTGAGGTCTCTGTTAAACTGGAGTGGGCTCTCTAGCCCAGGAATGTTTATAATATATTATTTATTTCTTACCTGCCTCTCCCTGTGGTTCAAGGTGGGGAATAACACATAAACATATGATTTAACAACACCTATCAGTTAAAACTTATAAATTAAAAACAACAAGTAAGATTCAGACATTTTAAAACAATCAGTACACATTTTAAAATTCAAAATTTAAAATAATCTGGATAGGCCTGCCGGAAGACTGGTCTTTAACGCTACTTTAAATTTCGACATAAATAAATAAATAAAAATTGAGCTGTTGCATCTCTTCCAGCAGACCATTCCAGAGTCTAGGGGCAGCTAAAGAAAAAGTCCTCTGGGTGACAGTCGCCAACCTAGTCCTACCTGGCTGGAGCAAAATGTACCCTGTGCTATGTTATTACATTTCTAAGGTAGAACCCAAGGCATGGTTGTAATGAACCATGTGGAGAACATCTGGGTTCAAATCCTCACTCCGATTTTGAAGCCCATTTTGAAGATGGTTGGTCTAAGACTCAGCTTAATCCTAACCCACTGGGTTTTTCTAAAAAAATAAGGAGACAGACAGAGCCATTCAGCAACCTGATGGCATACAACGTACCGATGGTAGCTGCAGCAATTTGCAATTCTTCCTCATTCCACTGCACGAAATTATTCCAACTACTCAAGTCTTTACTGAAGAGGCAACCAATGGCACTCCTTTTCTGTAATGGTGGGATAGCATATTCCTGTGAGGGAAGGGGCTGTGCTCACAAAAGCAGAATTGTTGGTTGGGCTCATCCCATCAGACAGGGTTTTGTGGAGGAGCCAAACTAAATGTGCCTAACAGCTACTGAGCAGTAGTGGAAGGTGACACTGCCAGAAGGAATAGCTAACCCCCACAAAAACTGTATAATGTTAACTGCCCTCAAGTCAACTTCAACTTATGGTGACCCTATGAATGAGAGACCACCAAATCACCCTATCATCAATAGCCCTGCTCAGGTCTTGGCAGACTCAAGGCCGTGGCTTCCCCGATTGAGTCTGTCCATCTGGAATGCGGTCTTCTCCTTTTCCTACTTCTCTCCACCTTAACAAGCATTATCGTCTTTTCTAGTGAGTCATGTCTTCCCATGGTATATATCCAAAGTATGGCCGTCTTTGTTTAGTCATGTTGACTTCCAGGGAGAGCTCAGGCCTGATTTGTTCTAGGACCCATTTATAGGTCTTTTTAGCAGTCCATGGTATCTGCAGAACTCACCCCTCGATAAGGCCTCCATAACTCAAGGTTGACTTGAAGGCAATAAACACACAAGGTGGGGTTTAGAAGATGGCCAGAGTAACACTAGAGTCAGTGTGGTGTAGTGGTTTAAGTGTTGGACTAGCACTCTGGGAGACCAGGGTTCAAATCCCCACTCAGCCATGGGAAGCCCGTTGTGTGACATTGGGCAAGTCCCACTCTCTCAGCCTCAGAGGAAGGCAATGATGTGAAAGCTCCTCTGAAGAAATCTTGACAAGAAAACCATGTTATAGGCTCACCATAGGGTCGCCATAAGTTGGAAACAATTTGAAGACACACAACAACAGTAACACATCCCTTCTTCGAATCATGAAACATCTACAAACATTTAGCACTAGAGACAAGGGAGAAGTCTCGAAGCTGATGGTTTGTCCATCATTAAGGTGAAAACAGCACATGTATATGGGGTGGGCTGGAAGGTTTTATTAAAACAAGATACACGCTGGATGGTGCTGGTGTTGTCGAGGGCATAAAATGTTACCAGAAGGAATGGAATGACAGCGTGCTCACTGTATATATTCAGCAGAATTCACGTTATGCACAAAACTGCATAAGACGTCAAAACAGTTCCTCCACCCCCCCAAAAAGCAAAATCACTTGCTAGGCCAAGGAAATAAGCAGCGACAGAACACACGCACCCACCCACCCACACAAAAAGCTTCCTCAAGAACAATTCTGTACAAGGATGCGCTGTAGAAGTCTGCAGGCGCTATGCTAAAAAGAAAAGAAGCCACCCATATCACTCTCTCTCTCACACACACATGATTTCCCATTCCTCTAGGCCTCCAGGAGTTTGCCAAGAAAACGCAAGTTGAGAATCTTGAGCTGTTCTTCCAAGTCCATGCGGACAATGCCGTCCTCTCCATCAATGCTTAGGAGGACACCAGTGGCTTCTCGGTCCTCTCCCAAGATGACCTTGACCTGCAAAAAGTAACCCATAAGATTACTGATCCAGAGACTGTGTGTGGGGCAGGGAAGGAGGGAAAGATGTAAATCAGGGTCCGCTATGCTTCCCAGTGATAATTACCAGTGATTGTGGAGAAGCATACAGCAGCTGGGTCTGTGCTGGACAGGGGGAAATGGGGGTCCTCAGTGGGGCTACACTCGCAGTGTCTTCAGCTAAATAATAATATACAGCCTTTTAAATGTTTGTTAGAATTTTATAGCAACTGAATCACTGCTGAGGAAGATTTTAGCTAGTAGGTGTTGCATTTAAAATTAATTTTAATTCAGCTGTGTTTTAATATGACCATCTGTTTGTGTTTAAATACTAAAACTTCTTTATTATTATTGGTATTTATTTGCCTTTTTAGAGCTTTCGGGCTCCTTGGGCTACAGTTTTGGGAGAAAGACAAGATATCAAAGAAATAAGTGTCAATAATTTCAAGATGGGGAACAAAAGATAAAGTAAAACAATTAAAAAAGCAAGTCAACACTAAATAAGAAGTCAAAAGGACTTAAAATATTTACGATAACCCTATGGCCTATTCATAAGATCCTTTGCAAATAGGGAGTCGAGACCTCCTCTCTGAGAAACACTCACATAACACGCCCCCCCCCCAGCACACAATGTAGCTGCTTTTAGTTTCTTAACCAATTCTAGCAGCCCCAAGCGCTTCTTTCCCCTCTTTCACAGGGACTCATCCCAGCAAATTAGGATGCTATTACCTAGATCCGGCACGTCCACTCAATATAGGTCCACTGAGAGGCACCTGGCACAGCCTGGGGACGAACTAACCCAGGAGTAGCCAAACAGCAGAACTGTATACTACTGGGAGATCCCTAGGATTCCCTGATGGTTTCCCACCCAAATACTAACCAGGTGTTTATTTTTTTTTATTGCTCCAGACTCTTTTGTGAAGTCTTCCAAATGCAGTATATGCCTTTGCTAATCTGTGATCGATCTCTTTGTCAATCTTGGCATCTGAGGAGATGATGCTTCCAGTCTCGGCCAAATTGATCACCAACAGCGGTCCGCCCTGGCCTCACATCGGGAGGCATGGAGACGCACTATCCACAATGCTGCAGCCTTATTTGAGAACTCACGCCGAACAAGTCTTAACCCAAAAGCATCACCCAAGGAGACCTTCTGCTGTGCTTTCTGCAACCGGACTTGTTTATCTCGAATTGGCCTTTTTAGTCATCAGCGCGCTTGCAGAAAGTGCGGGATGAGTCCTTCCTGAATCTTCGTTTGCGAAGAAAAGCCAGAGAGAGAGAGACTAACCAGGACCCATCTTGCTTAGCTTGGAAAAATTAAGTGAGATCAGGTGTGTTTTTTCCACACATCAAGAGGGAAGAAATCTTCTCCCCACCCCAGTCCTTCCACATACCTTATTGTTCTTGGTTGGTGTGACAGGTTCCAGATGCTCACTGGAAATGCTGACCACCTTCTCGCTGTCCTTAAGGTAGACTGAGCACATCCCACCCTGCCAGGAGCAAGAGAGACAGACAGGAGGAAAACAACCAAGGTTACTCGCTGCAGGCACCAGTATAAAAACAAAAACAAAAACATGGCTATTTTTGGAAGCAGAAGAGGAGTCCCCTACCCTGATCCTGGATGGCTTTGGACAAGCCATTTGTCACTTAATGATCCTAGTTTTGAGGAAACATGAAAGAGAGTAACTGGAAAATAACCATTTCTTTTCAATCTCTTAAAGAAATAGCCTAGCTGCTAAATATTTCTCCTTTTAAAAGAAAACAGCCTTGGGAAGATGTTTTGCTATCTCAAGACTTGACTGGGAGCTTTAATTCAAACCATTATGAGCCACTAAAGACCAGTTCCAAATTAGGAAAGGATGGTGACTGAACCTCTCCTGGAAAGCTCTCAGCTGGAATTCCTGAAAGACTCCCACTGTATCTGTGGGGGATACATTCCTAGACTTACTGTAAATACTTGAAACCATGGGAAATAGTGAACCCCATAGAATCACGCTGGAGAACTTAAAGCCTCCATAGGTAGCTCCAGCACAATACTATGGTAATTTCCTGCAGAAATTATCATAGAGTCATGCTGGAGGACCTAAGAAATGCCTAGAAAGACCATATTTTTTGGACAGATAATTGAAACTGAAGATACCGGTCCCGTGCATACTGAGGCGACCTGTACTGCCTCCATTGCACTGGAATGCCCTACCAACAGCCATCCCGCAACCCTCTTCAGCCAATCCACCCACTCTAGTTCCTCTGGCCATGCCAACAGCATGTCAGGCCATTCACCTACCGTCACGCTGCGGATGACTCCCGTTTGCCCCACGACCTGGCTGTCCAAGTAAGTGTCACGCACTTTGACCTGGATGTCGGTGGTGACCCAATCGCTGGAGCTCTGCTCGATCCCAGAACCAGGAGTGTGAGGATTGTACCCTCCAGGAGAGGGAGCGCCTGGGGTCATAGGGCTGTAGCCCACTGGGCTAGGGCTGGGACTAGCCTAGAGAGAACAAGTGAGGCGGGGTGGGAAGGCACAGTGGAAGGAATAATGGGGAAGAGTTAGTGCACGAACCAGGCTGGCTGCTAGCAGAACGTCAGGCCTATGCCTCAACATCCACATATTTCCCAGGCATGACTCAAGGGACCCTTTTCAACCTTAACAAACTCCCCAGAGCTTGTTTCCTCTATCTCCCTAAGGCTGCCTCTTCCCTCCTCTCCTCCTGTAGTTATCCAGCAATTGAAAACCTTCAACTGCTTAATACATGCCCTGTGGTAGCTAGTCTACACAAAGGCATTCTAGCTTAACCCTCTAGCTTTAAAATTTCAAGCTCTTATTTATTTATTTGAGTATTTATACCCCACTCTTCAGCCATAAAGGCTCTCAGAGTAGCTTACAAATTGTTACCCAATAGCACTTACACATCCACACAGCTTTATAGCACAAGGCATTCTCTGAGCAGTTTACAATGTGTTAGCTAATTGCCGCCACAAACTGGGTACTCATTTTACCAACCAACAAAAGGATGGAAGGCTGAGCCTGTCTTGGAGCCCCATAGAACCAACCTCACAACATTGTGGCTGCAGTACCAGCATTTAACCACTGCGCCACCAAGGCTCCCTTAACATAACTCATTCCACCTTGCCTTCTATGTTGAAGGTTTCTTTCTAGTAGCAAAACCCTGACCACCAGCTATTCAAAAACAGCCAACTGCTGACCCAAAGCAAGACCAGGCAAGCAACGGCCACAATTTAAGCTTTTACAAGGCCTGGGATTTTTTAAGTAGTTTTTTTCCCCCTAAGAGTTGGGTGGGTGTTGCAGCAAATTGCAACAAAATCCTACATATCGTCTACAGTACCTGGTATGCCATTGGTGATGGTGTTGGATGGTAACTGGCGGGCGAGTGGGTGTTCTGGTAGCCTACAGGACTAGGCGCCACTTGATGGAAACTTTGAGGGCTGGGACTTGGCTGGTAGGAGCCTTGAGGGGATGGGACAGCGTACGGAGAAAACTGGTCTGTGTTATACCTGCAGTGGAAGAGAGGGGTTTGGTCAGGAAGACAGGTGAACTCAAGGGCACTGCTACCAAACCTCTCCTCAGATTTAATACACTCAAATCATGTTTTACCTATTTCAGCTGAAGAAAATGGCAAGAGAAGGTGAGACAAAACTCTGTGATCAAGCTTACCCTTTGACTACTAGATTTCTCCTTGATGTGCTTGCAAGTTTCACAAAAAAGTAACGGTTCTCCTTTTGCTTTGCTATCCCCCCAATCATTTTTACAGTGCTGTTTTTATTGACTTTCATCTTTTTAACATATTTGTTTTAAAGGGTTTTAATTCTATGGACAGGTATTAATGACCTGGTAACAGTCACTTTTCGTATGTTGTTTGTTGTGCTGTTGCATATTCTTTTACCTGTGTTTGTTTTTTGTTTTCATAAACCTCCTTGAGCCCCGGGTTTGAAGAAAAGGAAAGAGATGAATGAACAAATAACAGCCACAACAAAAATAACAACAAATCATCGCCATCATGGTTTCACAATCTATCAGTTGTTACTGAATGGAGTTTTACATCCTCAATGGTTTGGATTCTATCCATGGATCTAGGAACCAGTGAGATATTGTTAGATAATGCAGCACATTTCAAATACAGTAGGACCCCCCCATATCCCATACCGAAAACTGTGGATAATAGTGAATGCCATTGAAAATAATGGGACTTCTGGTTTAAAATACCATAGAGTTGCCTCGTAGCACCTAGAAAATGGCTAGAGAGGACACATTTTCTAGGAAGACTATGGTAGGTGTACTGTTTTGTGTCCTGTGGATAATTCAATCAGTGGATACGGGAGTCCTACTGTAGTATCACTTTTTGTAATGGTGTATCGGTATTAGCATGCAAGGAACACAAAGAAGAAAAACAATGAAGCTCAGAAAAAAATAAAACTACAACCCAGGAGAAGCAATGACTCTTCTATCCCTACCCTCCATCCGATCTCTGCTGTACTCACATGGCTGGGGTACCAGGTGTCTGAGGATTGTATGGCGGGTTAACCTGCGGGGATGAAGGGTCGGGATAGCCAGGGGTCTGTGGGTTGGGTGTTCCTCCATAGCCTTGGGGAGAAGGAGTGGGCTCATCATCAAAGCCGTAATCAAACTCTTCTTCCGCCCTGAGGATGGGGGTGGGAGGAGAACAAGAGTGGTCAACTTGGCCCTTCCAGTGACTTTGCCTCCCCTCTTTCCCCACCGAGTGGCACCAACCTGGAGGGCGTGTTGGGATTGTTGGGGTCCCAAGCCCCACTCTGCGCAGGTGTCCGACTGCCATCGTGTAGCGGTGTTTGTGAGCCATAATGGGGAGTCCGGTTGCCTGAAAGACAAGACACCATCACACAATGCAAGGTTAATGCTCAAAATTCAAGGCTGTGGGGCGAGGAAGGCTGGGTCACTAATGCTGCATTCTAACCATTCAAATCCTGCTGCTGGAGTGACTGCCTCTTACAAAATTATCACTGTACATAACTCATGGTGGCTTTTGATCACCCTAGGAAATGGCTTGGCATAATGGAACACTGAAACCACACCCACTAGAAATCTCAGTTCAGTCAGCATCACCACCCCTCCAGCTGCTGAGCTTTCCAAAGGTGTTGCCCCATCTTGTCCAGAGCTTTTCATGCAGGAAAGCGAGAAATTAATTTTAGTCGGAATAGGGTGTTTTGAAGGATACGCTAAAAGCTCTCCCACAGGGAGAAGAAACCCTGCTGTTCCTTCCACCACTCACCGTCATGCAGTGGAGTCTGTGATCCATACATGGGTGTGCGAGACCCTGAGCCATACATAGGTGTCTGAGAGCCATACATAGGGGTACGGCTGTGAGCAGAGGTCATGCCGCCTGGTCTCCTTGAACCACTACCAAAGGGTGGGGGAGAGAAAGTGATAGTTAGAATAGTCGTCACAGGAACAGGTGCATTTCCATCTCTCTCTGAGAGAGGTTTGTACACAGCTATCCCTGCACAATGGCCCATCAGGAAGTGTCTTCAGCACAACCTCAGTAAGCAAGCTAAAGTGGAGAGGCAACTCCTGAGCCTCAGGCATCCCTCCCCAATACCTTTAATCCTGTCCTCCAAACATGCCACCCTACTGGCTCTTACACTGTGGTGAGACGCTGCCGGTCTACTGAGATGGTCTGGCAGGTGGAGTGCAGCTCCACGCGGGCAGTGGATTCTGTGGCATCTTTGACTACGCCAATGTAGCCTAGAAGACATATGAGTTGTGTTCAATGATCCTGGTACCTAAAGGGTCCAATGGCACTCAGAGGCTTTTCTACCCATGTGCCTGGGAAACCAAATCCAGCCTGACATGATCAAGGTACCACAGCGCTAGTACAGCAACTGGAATCCAACAGGAATCCTGGATAATTCAGGTTAGTTGGGCTTTCCAGCAGAAAAGTGAAAAGTAAGGAAGAGAACATCAAGATTCATACCACCCCTAGCTGGGAAGGCTTACCTTTGTAGGGCCCTTGGGAAATCCGCACTGTCTGCCCAATGAGGTCATTGTCTCTGCGCCCACGGCCTCGACTCATGCCGCCCCCGCCAAAACCACCATGTTGTCCTGAGGAAGGGAAGAACAGATATGTAGCAGAGACACTCTGTCTCTCAAAAGTCTCTTGAATATGGTAGTTTAATATACCAATTGTGATAATTTATGGCACATCAAATTGTACATATTCATACTTTATGTTCCTAAATTAACAGTGTGACTTTCAATCTGTAAAAGATGCTAATGTTGCATTTTTTCAATTTTCCCCAAAATTTCCTCTTTTTTTGCTGAAAAAAAGGTTTTTTTCCCCCTATGGCTTCAAAATTTCTGGAAATTTTACATATCAAGGGAAGAGACAGTTACAACTGGATTGGTGTCTCTCTCCATTTTTGTAACTGCAAATGCTGCTACACCACTTCAGGCCTCCTGTCTGGCTGTTTTGGGGGATCATCCTGAAGTGGCAGCCAGAAGAATATAGTCCTTTGAATGTTGGACTAAGACTCCAGGAGACCAGGGTCTGAGTCCTTGCTTAACCAAGGAAATCCATTGAACTGGGCAGGTCAATCTCAGAGGAAGACCATGGCAAACCCTCTCTGAAGAAATTTGGACAAGAACACCCTAGGAAAGGCTGGCTATAAGTCAGGGTCAACTTGAAGGCACATCATAACAACAAGCATCCTGAAACAACATGGAGATCTGCAGTCTTTAAACTGTATTTTCTTCTGGTCGAAATGATTTTTTTGGGGGGGGGGGACCAGGGCTTTAGGGAGAATGGCGCGAGTCTCCAGGGCTCCAATGAACTCCCCAAAGGGTTGTACTTCGCTCTCAGGCCACACAACTCCCATCCTGCTCTAACCAGTAGGGAGACATGGGGCAGACAGATTCTGGAGCTGTTTTGCCTCTGGCATTGAAAGCAAGTGCTTTTGATCTGTTTCAGCTTAGCCTTGGGGAGGTTTCATTCCTTTGCATTATTACTCATTCTTTCCCTCTCTCTCATTTCCCTTGCACTTCTTCACTAAATAATTTCATTTCCCCCGCCCCAGGCTAATGCTATCATTGATCTACAGCAATATGTCTGGCTGGTGGGGAGAGAACAGATGCAACCCAGTTCCCCCAGGACTGACAATCATATCCTGACTTACCTCCAGCACTGGGATGCATAGGACTGTTGATACGAGGACTCATGGGCGCAAAGCCACCAATCGTGAAATTTGTGACATCCCGAGGCTGTAGGAAGGAGAAAGTAAAGTCAAAGCGAGGAAGTCAGCAGTAAGTCCACAAACACACATGGAATTTATCTGACAACTGTCAGATCCAGTACACTCCAAAGTGCCCATGACAGTACCAGAGCATGGAAAAAATGACATTTTTGAGAACAACTCACAGAGGTTGTAGGGAGTGATAGTTGAAAATTTAACTTTTCTAAGCTCTAGACCAGTGGCTCTTAACCTTTTCTTTACTAGGGACCCCCTTTAAATGTCTTTTGTTGCCATGGACCCTCAAGACTTAACTCAAGATTTAAAACCCTAATAATAATAATGTTACACCACCCATTAAACCTTCCTTCCTTCCTAAAAATGTGAATCCCAACCATGTACAAGTCCCTCCAGTAGGGCTGCAAGGAGGAGACTGGAAGCCTCCATTTCTGTTTTAGATTAGTCACAGTTTAAGTGCTTTGCTCTTTATAATCCTGAATGTAAATTATGTGATTTAACTCTTGAGCCATTTAGCTCTGCTATGGAGAGAAGAAAATTTAAAGGGATTCTGGAACACATTATGAAGGAGGTCTTGAGTCCCTTTGCTTGATTGTGTATAGTTCTTTGTGATCCATATCTGCTCAATTCTTTCTTCAGTTTTATTGAAAGCCTTAATTGATCCTACTAAGTTCTTTCACCTGCCTTTGTACTGAGTACTCGGCCTCAATAATCCATTTTGGTTTTATCCTTAAGTTTGTGATCCAAACTTGGTATTATGTCCAATCAAGGCATAATTTTGAACCCAGATTTTCACATCATCCTGAGAGGCACTGCTGTCTTCTCCTACCACCACACATCTACTCCCCACAAGATGGGATTCCTTTTTACCTTTGAGCCTCCAGCCAGAACCAAATGACGTGTCTTACACACAAACATTCCCCCGTTTTCCACCAGCTTCTTGCAATGAAGAAAAGCGAAGTCTTTGAACAGATGCCGGATCTCCCCTTCTCGACCCTAAGGAGGGAGAAACAGCAAGAGGAGTTCCACATTATGATGGTTAGCCAGGACATGCAGGGTTCCCTCACTAGCGGGTCAGCTCAAGAACCTCCTCCCTCATGAACTGGTCTGAAAGAGGATTAGTGTCAGAGGCCTCTGTCTCTTATAAAACCAGATGCACAGGTTCAAGAGACTTTAAACCATGGAACAATCTGGATGGTGGAACTCCTCCATGCTTGCACTTGGGTTTTAGAGTCTTTATTAGAGCAGGATTTTGATGCCTAAACTATTCCACTGTTTTGAGGGGAGGAGAAATAGGGCTGATTTTGTTTTTTTAGCTTGCTAAGCTTTTACAATTGCCATACTTTGCCTACTATTTTTGAGCTGGCTTTTTTAAAGGTATTAATACGGGTCGTTCTCCCATATACACGAGCAATATGTTCCAGGACTTATTGTTTATAAGTGAAACCGCAGATAATAGCAAACCCTATTAAAATAAAGGCTTTCCAGTACAAACATACCATAGAGTTGCACTGGAGGACCTAGCAGATGCCTAGAGAGAATACCTCTCTAGGCACTTCCCAGCACAACTCTATGGTATGTAGCCTTATTTTTTAAATCATGGATAACTGAAACCACAGATAGTGGTTCTGTGGATACTGGGAGGGTGTGTGTGACATGTTATGTGGAAAAGTGGGATGAATGAACCACCCAGTGAGTTTTGGGCTGCTAAGTGTTACAAAAATATAATAAAGAAAGCAATGTTGTTGTCATTATTAATTACTCCTACTACTAAAGAGGAGGATGCAGCAGCTTTTGGGGTACTGTTTATTGAGGGAGATGTACATGACCAGTGACAATCCACTGGAAAGCTCTTATGCCCAAGTTCCTCTATACCAGTTGATTTGTGGAATGAAGGAGTGTCTGTTCTCACTTTGAATCATAGAATCATAGCGTTGGAAAATACTTTTATTCCACTCATGCCTGAAACACTGCTGCTTCAAGAAATCAGATGGAGAAATGGACACACCAAGCCTTGAGCAGAGACATGTAATCCACATCCCCTTAATGCAGCAGAAGTATGCAGGTGTGTAAGCCTTCCTGAAGTTTGGACAAAATAAAAAGAGTAAGAATCAATCCTGCCTGAAAGAAAATTGAAAAATATCCTTGAAGGGTTTCTGATCAGTGCCAATGAGGATAGCCTTGAGAAAAGGAAAGGGAATGTCTTGGGAGGCCGTGGCTGCTCCTCCACAGGCCAAATGCTGTTACAGCCACGTTGTGATACAAAAGGCCGGAAGCCCAGTAGGGGAGGCGTATTCCCACATAGGTTATCTGAGCACTCAAAGTAACATTTATCTTGTTACCAGTGTGCAAACTCAACATCTTCAGAGCCCAGCCTGCCCTGTCCCGCCCCTCACCGAGTGTGGCCCATCAATGACTTTCACAATGTCCTTCACGTGGATGTTGTTCTGCTCCGAGTCCAGCGCCACTGCAAATCGGTTGTCTTTTTTCCGGTTCACTGCCTGGTGCCTGACCGTCACCACTTTGCCATACATGTTGAGGACCTGGAGAGAAGAGGAGACTGCTCAGAGCCAAAGGGAAGGGAGAAGTAAACTTCTGCTACCTCTCCCCAGGAACAGCCAGCAATGGTTCTGGGTTTGGAAACAGCAAGCGAGAAGCAGACTGAAACAAATCAAAGGTAATATTTGTCTGCTAGGGAGAGTTCAGACTTTACCAGCCTGCTGCTCAAGATGTGCTGGACTGCAACTCCCATCATCCCAATCAGCTGTAGTCAGAGCATGCCTGGGGTGTGTGTGTGTGCCAGGCTGGAGAACACTGCAGATTAACTCTGCTTTAATTGTTAAGTAATAGTGGTTTGAGTGTTGGACTATGATACTAGAGACTAGGGTTGGAATCCCCACTCGGTCATAAAAACCCACTGAGTGGCCTTAGGATAGCCACACTCTCAGCCCTCAGAAAACCCTGATAGGTTCACCTCAGGGTCTCCTTAAGTCAGAAATGACTTGAAGGCAGATAACAACAAATATCAATGATATGTACTTGTCTGGGTGTGAAACACACACCATAGCAGCCTGGGATTCCAGTAAGATCGGGGAGGTGGGGAGGAACAGACCACACAACCACTTTTATTGTAAGAAATGAAAGGCATCAACAGCTAGGGTGGGAAAGCAGCAGAGTGCACGAGTGTGAACCAAGACCCACAAACCGTCCTGGCCAAAACTCCAAAGGCAGCCCCAACTCACCTGGAATGTCTCCCGTTCCAGCCGGACGATGACTCCAACCTTCTGGTGATCCAACTGCACCAGCTCTCCCCACTCATGCTGGCCACCCACGTCCACGCCTGAGGCTGTCTCCGAGCAGAGCTGAAGGTCCCGAGGGAGGACTTTGAGCTGCAGGAGGGGAAGATGGGAGTCCAAGACTGAAAAGGCACTTCCAGATATGATATTAGGAACATCGACATATACAAGGGAGACCACTAATGAACACCAGGTGCCGTAGGCTATATTTCAGAGGATGGAACTGGCAAAACCACCTTTGCCTAAGAAAACCCTATAAAATGCATGTGTGTCACACCCTGGTTCCAGAACTTGGAAATGGACTCTGGAGATTTTCAGACTACACTGTTATAGTGTTACTATTCCACTTTAACTGCTCTGGCTTCCTGCTGTGGAATTCTGGGGTTTGTAGTTTAGTGAGGCCTAAGATCTCTCTGGCTGAGAGTTGTAAATGCCCCTCCCTAAACTGCAAACCCCAGGATTCAACAGGAGGCAGCCATAGCAAATATAGTGGAATAGTAACACTATAACAGTGTTGTCTGAAAATCTAGTCTGACTCAGAGACTGAAGAAGTGGAAATGCCAGGACCTGCTGAACCAGAGTAGGAGGATGTTTCAGAGCCACAGGCCTCAGACACAGACAACAGTGCAAGTTTTTCAGTACCAGCTCTGGCAGAAGGTCCTGCCTGTTCAGATACACAGGACAACTTAACTGTACCTACCTTCACAGCATGGAGACAACAAAAGGAGGGCTTGAGGCAATCTCAGCGTATTTATAGGAAGCAGCAATTAGTTAAGCAGCAGGTACATTAGCTGCTGCTCAAGAAATAGGCAGCCCTGTCCTCCACGCATTGGCAGAGATTATCTAACCCACTTGAGTAGCCATTGTGTTCCTGCTTGCTGTGTTTGACCCAGACAGTGTTTGTTACTCTGACCTCTGTTTGCTGGACCTATGCCTTGTTATTTAGATTTTGCTGATGAACTCGTATTTGCTTGCTAGTAAAGTAAGTGTCTGACTTCACACTGCCTTGTTTCCTTTGCTTGTAATTAGCTTGACTGTGCTGTGCCTCCGCTATCAGCTGTGTAGTAATCAGCCTCTAGCTGGCTGCCTGGACAATGTTTGGGGTTACCATAAGTCGACAGGCAGCTTGAAGGCATGTACACACAGATGAACAAGCACAAACTTGGAAAGAGGGGAGAACTAAGCTGGTTTTACTTTCAAAGGTAGTAGTGAGACAAAACAGGTGTTCTTGAAGTGAAAACTCTAAATCTCAAATAATGTGATCAACCCACATCAACTTTAAGGCACAAAGGGCCCTGGCTGAGAATGACAGTATTTTGTACTGGCAGGGAAAGGAACACACTAGCAAGTACTGGGCTGAGCAGGAGAGGGGGGGAGCACAGGAGGCTGAGATTTTTGGGCCATGAGACAGAACTGCTCTAGGACAAATAACCAAAAAAGGAGATTAGAACAGAATAATTGAAAACTAAGTGCTAAAAGGATTAAGGTAAAACTGGGGCAATGTACAGTATACACCAAGGGAACACAGAACACCACCAACAACTAGTATGGGGAGCATCAAATGAGAACTTCAACTTTATTTTTGGTCCTTGTTGGGAACTTGTACTTATTGTGAATGTCCATTCTGGGATGGCAGGAGGAACTTAATTTTTTTTTAAAATTCATTAGTTTTAATTAGTTTTTAAAATTCATGCCTAGTTGGGTTGGCACATGGGGACTAACCAGTCTTAGTGGATTGATCCTCTGTGCCATCCTGAGAAAGCATATTTCTAGCCCTCATGGTTTGTGAAAATATGGTCCAAAACTGTTTAGGTAATGCTGAATGAAATCTCAGAAGCCAGAGGGGTGGCTCAGTAAGATCTCTTTTTCCAATAGGTGGAGTGGCATATAACCCCTCCCTGCTGACTTGAGAAACAAAGAAGTAGGAAATCAAATGATGCCAAACTGGCAGAATGTACAAAATTTACATAATGTGTAGAGGCCAAGGAACTTAATTACTTCTTTAGCACAGTTTTTTTTAATTGCTCTAAGTGTAAATCACGGGTCAGAGCCAGTCAGAGAGCAGGCACAGTGCAATTCAGAGCTGGCAAGGGCTAGTCCCAGCCCCTGACTTTTAGAAATCCTCCAGCAACCTTGCTTTGGGCCAAAGGATCTTGACGGCACCTAACAAGACAAAAACAAGAGCAGTGCTTCGCTTTGAAACAAAAGCTGAAACCATCGGACTGCCAAAAATGCTCTGAATCTTTGCAAACTGGTACTGCTTCCCCACAGGCAAACATTTATACGACTCTTTCTGCAGTGGCAAAACATGACACAGATTTTCTGCTCCTGTTATCAGGCACCTGAATGATTCCACAGCAGGCCCCAATATTAATGAAGGCCATGAAGGCATATATGTACAGAGTCACCTCCTTGGCCCCTCAGACTGCACAGGCATTTTTGTTGTCAGCCCCACTACTCACCTCATGCATTGTGAGGTCGGAGAAGAGGATAACAAAATTTTCCTCCACACGCACAATCAGTCCCGTGTCACCCTCAAAGCGTCCAGCGATCACCTTCACGTGGTCCCCCATTCTGAAGTATTTACGTAACTCTTGGGCTGGGAACTCCAACATGTCCTGGAGAGAAAGACCCACAGTCTTTATATACATGAAAGCCATGGGCAGTAGCCAGGACTGGACACATGCTGGTAGAACAGCAGGAGAAGGGAAAATCTCCCTCCATGTTGCAGCCCACAGCCCCCTCTCAAAACTGGGGAAAGGTTTGGGGCAACACAGAGAAGTGCAGCAAGGGGAGGAAAGTAGTTCTGCCAGCGCAATGTTGGATTGAGATCCAAGTTGCCAGAAGGTAGCCAACAAGACTGTACCTTGAGGTCTTCATGCTTTGGCATGATGGTGATCTTGTTCCCATCCACACTCAGAATCTTGCCCTGCAGGTTGATCAACTCCCCCTCACACACCTCCACATTGTCACCAGGCTGGAAGTTGTGCTCTCGTTCCTTCCCTAATGCCGCCAGAAGAGAAGCACAACACCATACATTGTTTTCACCTGCTTTCACCTGGTCTTTTTTCAATTTTGTTAACTTCTTTTAAACTTGTTAATTGTGCTACTGTGTCTAATTATCTTTTACAGTTCTAAATTGGCCAAGTCGGTTTTATTGCACAAGGCTCTGAGATCTTTAGCAATTTTAAATGGCCATCACCACCGGCACTAGCCTTCTTAAAGCAATGAGGGGCATAACCAACTTCACGGGTGGTAGATTCAAGGAACTGTAGTCCAAAAAAGTAATGTTTCCGAGTGGGAAGAACAATATTGCTCAGACTTGAAAATGTAAAGGCTTTGAGAAGGCCCAAAGTGTCTGTCATAAAGTCTGAGAAGTTTACTGCATGTTGCCTTGGCCAAGAAAAGCAAGCAGGGAAAAGAAGTATCACTTGGATAAGAAAGACAGAACAAGCATTAAGGCACATCATCATCACCCCCATCCTACCTGTGCTTTCTGTCACCACCTCCAAATCAATGCCTTCTGGTTGGTCTTCAAATTTTTCCAGCTCAGACAGTGTGGGCTTCACACCTTCTGTGATCTGATCAGTAGAAAAGATATACATGTGCGTGCAATTGAGGGAGACAGGGAAAGGATGCACAGCCAACTCAGGGGTTGGGAGACCAGAGAGGGCTCCATCACAATCAACTCTAAATGTCTTCGAAGACCTTTCCAAGGTCATCCTCTCTGCACACACACGTCAGATTGACCTATGCACCCCCAGAACAATACTGCATCGGTTAGAACTGACATTGTTTCCCTTCTTGTCACTATTATCAGAGGGACACTGATAAAAACAGATACTTGTGGGTAAGCAGTATTTTTTAGACATTTGAGGGCTTTCCGTACAGTTTTTAAGGGGGAAATGCTTGAAAATCATACCATTTTTAAAAAAAAATAAAAATTGAGGGGGGCTGGTGATCTTTGGGTGTCTTTGGCAGGCTTCAGGGGTCAGAAAAGTGGGGTTCAGTGGCTGCATGCCTGTGACACATTTTGTACATATCAAAAGTCCAGGGTTCAAATCTCTGGCATTTTCAGTGAATAGGATCAAACAGCAAACAGTAGGAAAGGCCCTAATCCAATGGTGAGGAAAAGAGACTAATGGTCTTATTTGGCATAAAGCAGCTTTGGATGCCCTAGCACAGAAGTGGAGTCCAGATTTGTCCCACTTACGTTCCACATCCTTTGTTATTTCCCATATGGCCACATCCTGCTCCCAATGTCACCATCATTTGACGGTTTTGTATAAGATCTTTCCCTTTTCATAAAGGTTGAAACACCTCTCCTCAAGCTCAGCTGCTGGCAGTAAGAGCTCTGAACTAAAATAGGCAGGCATTTTTTGGTTCTGCCCTTTATGCATGTGGCCCTACCCACTAGTAGAATGTGGCCCCCAAGAACTTCTCTGAAATTAAATGTGGCCCTTGGGCTGGCAGAAGTTTCCCGCTACTAAACAAGCACAACGCCAGACCAGGTATCTAATATTTATGGTGCTATCTATAACAGCAACAACATTCTTTTCCCCAAATCTCATCCATGGGTTTTTCCAATGCTTACCACAGCAGACATAGCAAAGCTCTTGAAAAGGAAACCTTTCCTGCTGTAACGATTGCCTTCAAAGATGAGGAAATCGCCATCGGAGGCCACATCGCCACCCAAAGACCTGGAATAGGAGGAAAGGAAAGACCTGAGCGGTAAGTATGACCACCAGTGGGAGAGCTACTGCTGGAAGCAGAGCACTAAGAGACCTTGCTGCCTCAGGGGAAGAGGGCAAGATCTTTCAAGTCCAGGAGCAACTTCAAGCCAGGGTGGAGCTGGACAAGGCAGCCTAGCACTCATTTCCCTATTGTGCAGAACCTGCTGTAGTAATTGCTCAATCAACTTTATTATCATCACACACCAATCATAAAAAGGATAAAAGCAGAACCGAATAGAAACTCACAGTAAAAAACAACAACTCTGAGGTACAAGAATTCTGATACATATACAGAAAGTAGCTGTTCAGCAACCAGTCTCTACATCAATACCAAATAATGTTCACTAGGATTAAGGTGAGCTGTGATGGGATCTGACCAACTTGCTCCCAGTACAATATGCTAATATATAAAACTTTGCAACCTTCAGCTCAGATTCTTTACAGAAATCTGAAAGAAGGGAGGTACAGTCGGACCCCCATATCTGCAGAATCAACATCTGTACTTTCAGTTCCGTGGGACACAAAACAGGGACACATATCATAGAGTCATCCTAGAAAATTCCCAGAGAAGCATCCTTTCTGGACATCTTCTAGGTCCTCCAAGGCAACTTTATGGTATGTTTTTATCAGAAGTCCATTATTTTAATACAGTTTACTGTTACCCACGGTTTCCGGTATCCGTAGTAAGTCTGGGAACCAAACCCCCACAGATACAGGGGTCTGGTTGTATAAAATAGTTGTTCTTAACCTGTAGTCCGCAGACCCCCAGGGGGCTGTAATGTCCTCACAGAGGATCTGCAAAGGCTTGAAGGCTGCTCAGCCCATGTGACAGGAGTCAAAGTAAAGTCTGGCTGGCATGGCCTGTGCATTGTTGTTCAATCTGCTCCAGCCACAAATTCTTCCCTTCCCCCACCCCAGTGCCTGTGAGGGAAGGGTTAATGGATGGTGTAGATGTATCATCATCATCATGTATTATTATTATTATTATTATTATTATGGTTTTAAATCTTGAGTTAAGTCTTGGGGGTCTGCGGCAACAAAAGATATTTAAAGGAGGGCCCTGGTAAAGAAAAGGTTAAGAGCCACTGGTATAGAAGCTTTCAGATCTGCCTGGGAGGTCTTCCAAAATCAGATCTATAAATGGGGAATGAATATCCTTATAATACCGGCAATACAGCAGAACATGATCATTTCAACCATGCTTGACTGACAGGGCAGATACAGTGTGTGTAAGGGATTTGTAAGTATCTCCCTTCCAGTAGGGCTGATGGCAAAATGCTGAAATGGGTCAAGTTAAAGCTCTGAAGTATTTGGGTATATCCACAGCATTAAGATAAGTGGATGGAACAAAGTTTGTGCTATGATCGCCTGCTACAGGACAGCACTGGATTCTTGCTTTTGTCTTCCTGCAAGGCTATATCTCAGATCCACTGCTTGACTGTTTCCTTGGCCCGCCCAAGCACAGTAGAGCTCAAGAGGAAAACCCATACTGTTACAATCTCAGACAGGGGGGAAATTGTCAATTAAAATTGATGTTGGGGGCAGGGGCTAGAGGTTGTAATTGCTCAGTCGACATGACTTCTCTACCTGATGTTCCTCAGAACCAATCTCTATTCAAAATCACCAAAGCCTGTATTTTCCCCGAGCCTACCCTGGGACCTGTGAAAGGCACTCACCGGATCTTTTCAGCATCAAAGAGACGCTGCGGGGGACGCTTGAACTTCTTCCGTTTGGCAAACCAGTCTTTCTGCAATGGAAAAGGAAATGAAGCAAAGTGAATAAGGGAGTTGGTAGTCCTGCTGAGTCTTTGCCACAGCCTCCAGAAATAACTTACCTCGCCAGGGACAGGATGTTTTAGGGAGGATTTAAGGAAATGCATCCATCTCTAGAATACCACAAAACAGAATCAGCTGAACACCACCCTGTACATGCAGCTGCTACAAAGGCTGAACCCACTGACGAGTTAAAATGAGGCACTTGTTCCTTTCTCAGATTATCAAGTGAGTCCAGTTTGAGCCAACCAGCCAGAAGCACCATGGTGGTAAAACATGGGCCCAGTAAAACCATTACAAAAGAAACATTGTCTTTACTCAATCTTGCCAACTAACCAGACTCATGCGAGCTTTGATGCGGTCAAAATCAATACGTGGAATCATCTTCAGTGAGATCTGATTCTGACTTGGCTCCACATAATCCACCTGAGGAAAAGGAGAGGGGGACAAAACAGCATCAGGGAGTGTCAGGATTATGGCAAGGTGTAGCTCAGTCAGAGTTCAGAAAAGTTACATTTGGGGCTGCAACTGCCCAAATCCACCCCATGCTGGCAGATGGAATTCCAGCCTCTGGATCCTTACACTGTAAATGGCCTGTAAATAACCATCATCTATAAAACCCCTGCTGAAAAACAGGGCTCTCTGCCCATCAGCCTGCCCAGCCCAGACCACCACTTCCCTCGGGTCCAGAGACCAGGCACCACCAATCAGACCACCCTTCCCCGTCCTGGTGAGCCCCGAGACAGACAACTGAGAAGATTCACATCCTTTATAAATCTTGAGTCCCGAGGAAGACAACTGAGAAGAGTCACATCCTTTATAAATCTATCCAATTCTGCCTTTCACCCAGCATAACCTCCTGCTTCCATAGATGATCCAAAAACACCCTTCCCAATTCAACAATTCACCTCTTTCCCCAATTTCCATTTTGAATCATAGTGAGATTTGCCAGGTTTGGATGTTCAGCCACCCCGAACACAAGCCGAAGGCTCAGCTCACCTGAGCAATGTCGTCCTTGTAGATTCCCCTCTTGAGCCGTACCCACGATTTGGGCTTCAAGTTGGTCACCTCCTTCACCACCTTCAGGACATCTGTCATCTCCTTGATCGGCACCATCTGCTGGTTCCAGTAGCCCATCCGGAGGTTGCCCACCCCCTCAATGGCCTGCTTGACGTGCGTCTGCTTGTAGGCCTCCACGTAGATGTAGCCCTTCACGTGCTCGGGGGCAACCACTGACTTGATCTGCAAAGGCTGTTCGGGGCGCAGGGTGGAGGATTGTTTATTAGAAACAACTACCAATCACTTTTTCTGCCCACCAGTTTCCCAAAACAAGGCACTATGAAACTGATAAAGGCCAAGACTTAATTTATACCACCCAAAGAGCACAACAACTCTTCAAGATATGGCAAAATGCTGAAAACGAGGGAAGGGCTGTACAGTCCTACAAAGAACTGGCAGTAGCAGATAAACCATGGTACAAGGTCCTCTGTCCTATAGGCCATTATCCAAGCCACACACACCGACTGTCTTGGCTCAAAAGATACCCTCCCACACACCCCAAAAACCAGACACTGAAGGAATAGACAGCTTGGAGCTCGCAGATTTCTTTTCCTGTTGCTATCTGCTGTTTCTTCTTTTCCTAAGTGTAAAAACACTGGTGGAGCTAAGAAGCCTAAGTCTATGGTTAGTTAAGTTTCAGTGAGTCAACGTGTCTACTCTATTTGGGAACAACTGGATTTAGGCCTTGTTTATTTGATCAGAGGATTCAATCATGGAAACCACCTTGCCCCTTACAGGGATAAACAGTCTGAAGTGGCATCCCTTTGCTACTGCAGTGAGGAGGTGACCAAGACTAAGACCTCTGCCAACCTGTTTCATAGCTCATTGGGGGTGAAGTGCCCATGGACTTCTGGGGAGCAGGATGTCCACCAGTATACAGATACCCCTCCCCTTCCCTGAGCTCTCATTAGTGCTGCAGTCTTGTGAAAGCCAGAAGCCAAAGGAATCCTTCCTGCAATGCAGGAGTCTTTTAACTTCTCTCCTTATCCGTAATCTAGCACAAAGGAAAGGAACACGCAAAGATGACACAAAGGAAGAAGGGCAGACTGCTATCTCATGCAGGCTGAGGCTGGAGAAAGTCAGAAATACTAATCCTTTCCTGTACTTTTCCTTCTATTCCCAGTGTTTCTTTGTAGGTAAGTGTGGTGCAGTGGTTTCGGCGTTGGACTAAGATTCTGGGAGATGAGGGCGCTTTCCCACTCAGCCGTGGAAAGCCACTGGGTGACCTTAGGCAAGTCACACTCTCTCAGCCAAAGAAGGTGGATGTGGCAAACCTCTTCTGAAGAAATTCTGCCAACCCCCCCCCCCATTACAGGGTCACCATAACTCAGAGTCAACTTGAAGGCACATGACATACTAAGGCAAGTCCCCTGTATATGCCAGAGGATTCAGAGCAGTGTTTCACAACCAGGGTTCCCCACGAGGTTGCTAGGGGTTCCTCAAGAGATTGTGATTGTGGGGGGAAAGCAATAGCAGTATATAGAATATTTATGCAGGGGTTCCCTGAGAACTGAAAAGGGTTATTTCAAGGGTTCCTCCAGGATAAAAAGGTTGAGAAAGGCAGATTCAGAGAATGGGAAGAGTTTGATGCTAGGAAGCAAAGCAAATATTTGTGGACTACCGGTCAGGACTCTAGGAGGCTATGGGTATGACCCAAGAAGGCAGGCCTCCTGCATCTCAAGGAAACCACCCAACCTCAACCCCACAGCCTGAGACAAACAGATGCACTAACGACTTTGTCCTTCTCTCCCTTTCCACCAAACTTACTGTGTCAGTGAACTGGTAGGCAATGAACTTCCTCATCAGGGCGATGGCTGTGGCCCGTTCCTCTCCAATCTGGAGTGGGGGGGGAATGCAAAGAGGAGAAAACATACAAAAGCAGCATTGGAATTGAAGTTGATACACAATGATACAAATTGGCTCTCATTGGACATACAGCTGAAGCCGTCTTGTGAGGGCAATGCCTAGCCAAAGTTCAGTTTCTGTGGAGTTAATGTGGGCCTTACCTTACATTTCACAGTCCACAGGTTGGGATCCCTGCATGGTGAAAGAAGAAACACAACAGAGTTAGTGTTCAATGTCCAAGCAGGTGCTGGCTATTCCTTACAAGTGGCCTGAGGCATCTCTGCTGGGCCATCCTGGCCACACTGTCCTATTCTTCTAACAAGCCTACTCACTCCTCCTCATATCCTCCTATTGTTTCACTTTGGCAGCAAAGGCCCCAGTTAATCTTCAGTCATCCCACTTTCTCAGCTGCTTTTAAAATGTCCCAGTTTATCTCTCCTCCACTCAGTTTCCTCCTTCATCCTCAGCTTACTTCAGATGCTGCAAACTGACTTCAAAATGCAGACGTACAGCAGTTTGCTCTCAATTAACTTATCAGGAGAGAGAGGAGGGAGGCAGTATCTTGGACCTCCTAAACTCAGTACATCAGTTTCAGGGCTTAAAAGAGTTTTTCTGTGTTCTTCCTCATTTGTAACTCTTGCCTCTTGGTGCCTGGCTACACCCTTTGGACTTGACTCTGGTGTGGTGCAGACATGTTTATGTCCTAGTTTTCATCTGCGCAGTGTTGAAGGGCATGTAAATCCCTACATCACGCACAAACACTTCTTCTATTCTGGCAAAAATAAACATCTGAAAATGCAAAGGCCTTACTTTACTCCAGGTAGCAACTGCTGTTGGGTGATGTCATCAGAGAGTTCATCGGAGCCACCGTACACGCTAAAGGAACAAGAAGGGGGAAATGGTTTGAGCAGTCTGCAGTGGGCAAGAATGATGAAAAGCTGGCTATCAAGACATTACAAAGGAACTGCAAAAGAGAAATTGCATACTTACGTCTCCCCCACTGAGGATTTGGCGTATTTCTTCATGTAATACTCGCCCAGCTCCTCCTCTCGCTGGTCCCTGTGGAAATTGGAGAGGGGAGGGGGGAAGGAAGGAAGCAGTAAGGTAGTGGACTGTATGAGCTGGGCCAAAATACTTTGCTCTACATCTGGAGCAGCAGAGTGGCTGAGACAAAGCGGGTCAAGGAAGCCCATATTTCAAACATCACTTCTGCCAACTACAATTCAGATATAATACTGGTCAATCTCCTGCACTGTTCCAAGAATTACTGAATGAGGAGCTTTCAGAACTTGATGTGCTACATAAATATGAATTATGAACATCATTATGAGCCACAAGATGGCGAGGAAAACATGGTTCACCTGTCTGGGTTTTTGGCGATACATAGCACCTCAGAACTTGCAATTGACCAATCTTTGCTATTCATTGCACTAAATCTCCTCTCTGTCACACTTGCACACATCAATCATGAAGATAAAGGTGGAACAAGCTATTCTTTTTGCATCCCTTTGGGAGCTTGGCTTCAGTTACATCACCACCACCAAAATGAAGTGCTGAATGGTTTTAACTGATTACCTCCACAGGTTCTGTAGTCTCCGTGCTCCGGAGCGATCCTCGTCCAGAACCACATTGTCAATATTGGATGCTAAGAGAAGAGACAGATGTTGGCGACATGGGGGAGACAAAGGCAGAGCAGGAAGCTAGTGGGCAGGGTGGATCAATGAGCCGAGAGAGAAAGTTCAGAACTGCAAACGGCTTCCGGACCTGAAGTGTTTGCAACTCGGGACATTCCACTGCTCTCTGATAATTCTATTCTGTTTGCCAGTAAAGACCAGAGAAAAGAAGGAAATGAGAAAGAAGAGGAAAAGAAGAGAGAGAGATTTGCAGCCCTTGCTGTGCTTGAGCAAACTACTAACAGTCACAGCCTGTTCCACACCATCTCTATGCAGTGGGTGTCACAGTGGTCTTCGGATAAGAGGAACTCCAGAGAGAAAGACTCTCTAGATGGGAGATGGAAAACCCTGTGCCAGGGCCATACACTCTGATTTGCAGCATGAACAGCAATCAATTCCCTAAAGGAGTCCTTGCACAAAGAAAAACAGCATGCTCAGGGAGACAACTAAACTTAGCCCTTCACACAAACAGTCTGAGAGAGCATGGCCCAGGCATAGCTGTGTCACCAGACAGACTGAGACAGGATTTCCAGAGAAAACTAGTGCAGGCAGATGTCAGAAGATCACAGTGGCTCCAACTGTCTTGTATCAGAAGCAGAAGGGTTTGAACATCTGAAACAAGGTTAAGGTTTGCAATGGGCCAGAGCGCCAACTTGACTGAAGAGAAGCTAAAAAAGAATTAACAGAGCTAGGGAGCCAGCACAACACATGGCTCCATTTGAGAACCAGGATGCTACATTGCAGAATTCTGCCACAACTCAACAGGTGTGTTCAGGCAACCCATGTGCTCCCAGTCTCCTCTGCTCCAGCTCATTTTCCTGATTAATTCTGGATCATTTTCAGAGCTTGGAAAACTAAGTTTTTCAAGCCAGATTCACATGATAGGACTCTAGTTGGGGCTGTCAAAAAACAAACAAACAAAAAAACAAAAAATCTCTTGTGCAAAACACTTTAAGCGCTCTAGAAATGTGATGGGCAAAGTTTTAAATGTTATTATGGCTCTCTCTGGTGAGGGTGTAGTCCCTGGCTGCCTGCAGAAGAGGAGGAAGCATATGCCTACGGGTCAGCAGCCTCCCTTTTATCTGACCTGGTCAGGCAGGAAGAATTAAACTGGTTAGATACTATGATCACCCACTGGAGAGGCAGTAAAGAAAGATGCCTCCTGGACCAACTGGTGGGTACGTTTTTCTTCCACCTGCCTTTCTTATATAGGGAAAAGACTGCATGACCTGGACCGCTGACTCTGATGTTGACTATGGGTCATGGCATTCTTCCCCTTATCAGAAGACCACTGCTCCGATAGATCACCAACTCAGGGAAATCAAATAGTGCTGCTAATAGTGACAGAGCTTTCACGTGGCAGAGCTGCACAGCCCCCTAGTCATCTTCCATGTACCTGTGGCAACCAAGCAAAGTTGTTGAGTACAGTGTCACCTTCCACAGCCTGCTGCCCACCCCATCCAACGACCACCACCATCACCACCACCCCCAGCTGAAAAGAAGCAGAGAAGGAAAGCAGCTGGTGAAGAGGAAAGGAGCTGGAATGGAGAGGAGAAAAACAAAAACAATTCTTACCTTCAATTTCTTCTGCTCATGAAGAGGTGGTGGTGGGAGGGCGGACAGTATGAGCCAAATAATACCATCAAAACCAACCACAGGGTGGGGGTGAATGGGGAACAGAAAAGCGGAAGGAACAAAATTAAGATGTGGCACAAACCCAAGCAGAAGCGAATGAAATGCACAAAAACTCAAAAAAGAGAAGCCACCAGGCCAGGAGGAAGGGAGTACTAGCAAGAGGCAGGGGCAACCTCAGGGTAATGGCTGCATGACCCAGGTGGGGCAGCTGATCCCAAGCGGTTTCCTCCCTCTCTCGATTGCTACCACAGTATGCAGGCCCTACTGCATTCTGACAATGGCTCTTCTGTGAATTCAGAAAATTGCCCCAATCTACAGGTCTGATCAACAAAATGTGGTTCAAGAATTCAACCTGAAATTTCCATCATTTCTCTCAGGTTGTTGTTTTTTTTTAAATGGAAATAAAAACTAGATTTTTTTAGATCTGGCAACCAAAAAAAAGGAAAAAAAAGGATTGAAGCATGATGATATTTCAAGAGACATCTGACTTTAAGACTTCCTGCCTTTCAAATCATGAATGAGAGAACTAGCCCAAACATAAGTACATTCAAGAAAATAGAAAGTTGTTCAAAGAATATATTGGCTCGGACTTTGGAGGAGAATACAAATGTTTGAGAACTTGAAATCAGAAAATGTCTACCTCATTACTATGAGGATCGCTGCTGGAGTTCTTTGGGACTTTAAAGCTTGTGCGGTCCTGTATCCAGAATTACATCCAGAGCAGTGCACAAGAAGGGCTGGCCTTACCTTTCTCCAGGATGTCCTCAGCACCATCTTCCCACTGATCTTCATCTTCATACTCATCATCCACATCTGGAGAAAAGAGAAAGGGAGGGGAAAACCCATATGGTAAGCAACAGCTATACCAGGACATCACGTCTCTTTTAATACACTCTTAAATTCCCAAATAGAGAGAGAGCAAATGATGGCTGGGTGAGAGAGGGGCTTTTTACCAGCTTCATCCAAAATAAAGCCTCCATGTCTGGGCTTCTTTGCAGGCCGATCGTCATCTTCTTCCTCCTCTTCATCATATTCTTCTTCCTCCTCCTCCTCCTCCTCTTCTTCCACTTCTTCCTTCTCACTGCCAACGGCACTGGCATGCTCTTCTTCTGCCTGCATGTTTATTAAAGGACACGGTCTGTTTGTCAAAGTACAGTTGGCCCTCCGTATCCGCAGGGGATTGGTTTCATGACTCCGCGGATGATCAAGTAACATTACATAAAATGGGGCAGTACGTACTGTATTTGCAAAGCTGCAGAGAGATGGAAGGATCTATGAAATGGTAGGAGGCCTGAATTTGCGCCAAGAACTACACTTAGATTCCTGCCATTTCACAGATTCTCAATGTCTTTCCAGCCTTACAAATACAGCATGTACAATGCTATTTGTGCTGTGTATTATGCTGTGTAGTTTGAATCTGCAACTAGTTTAATCTGCAGGTTCAGAGCCAACAGTCAGGGAAGGCCCACTGTACCTCACTTTGTATATATCCAGTTTATTTTCACAAAATTAACACTGCATGTAAGAAATGTACTGAGGGAGGTGGGCTTTGCTGCCCTGCTTTCCACTCAAAAGGATGCTACTGTCATTTTCAGGAGGTGGATTTAATTTTCAAGATTCAAGTATGGTTTGTAAGGCCTATGGTCCAAGCTGAAGGCCAGAGAAAGCTGATCTGCCTCATGTTTTCCCACTGGACAGTGACAGGCGCAAGAGGAGAATTTCACTGTTACCTCCAATCAGAGATAACAGCAGGGTTTTCCTCCATCTTGCTTGCCTTCTCCAACAGGAATACCTTATGAACAGGGTGTGGGGAAATTCATAGAGGTGGGGACAACTCCAGGAAATAAATTAATTTATTAAGAGGTGGGTTCCTCAGAACATTTGTGGGCTAGAAAGGAACCTCTAGGGAACCAAATTAGGTGCGAGTCAGAAAGTTCCTGTCCCTTGGATTTACATGGGCTCACCAAACACAACCTTACAATCTTTTTTCCCTCCTATTAGAACATAAAACAGAGCTGAAGGAGGTCTAAAATCTAAATGTATTTATTTTACCAAGGCTGAGAAAAACAAAACCTCACCGGACATCTCACATTACTGCATTCTAAGGTACAAGCTATACAAGTGGAAGTTCCTCCTGGACAAGATCATACAGAACTTTATTGAAACAGGTCTGTAAGACACCTTGAAAAGCTAGATTGTGAAAAAGCAGGGCACATATCTTTTATATAAATCAACACCCCTTCCCAGTTCAAGTAATTCTCACTCAAAGAGAGCCTTCCTTGAAGCAGATAAGACACACTGTTGGCTGGTATCTTCTCTCCTTCCTCAGCCTCACCTCGTTCTCCTCTACCTCTTCGGGCTCACTGCTGTGCTCGCTCTCATCTTCAGAGAAGTTGCTGTCCTCACTGTCAGACATTTTGACTATGTTCTCCTAGCCTGTAGAAAGATAAGTATCTTGTTTTTCAAAAAAGACAAATATTATACATTCTATCCAGGGTAAATTCGGGAGAGGGATGCAGGACTCCAACAGAAGCTTTGCTAAAACAGAAGCTTTTAAATATAAGTACCTAAATACCATAAAGGTACCAGATCATGTCGGAACTTGGAAGCTAAGCAGGGTCAGCCCTGGTTATTTAGTACTTGGATGGAAGACCACCAATGAATACCAAGTGCTATAGGCTGTATTTCATAGAATCATCAAGTTGGAAGAGACCACAAGGGCCATCTAGTCCAACCCCATTCTGCCATGCAGGAATAAACAATCAAAGCATTCCCGACAGATGGCCATCCAGCCTCTATTTAAACCCCCCCCAAAGAAATAGACTCCACCACACTCCCAGGCAGTAAGTGTATTCCACTTCCGAACAGCTCGTACTGTCAGGAAGGTCTTCCTAATGTTTAGGTGGAATCTCTTTTCCTGTAGCTTGGGGATCTCTTCCAACTCTAGGATTCTATGAACTTGGACATCTATCTATTTGGCTGCCCATCCAGACACCTGTTTTTTTTTAATTTTAATTTTTTTGAATTAATACACTCAACAGATACATTCTGAAAAGGGCATACCCTCCTAATGCCCAAATTAGACTTGGGTTGCACTAGATGGCCCTTGGGGGTCTCTTCCAACTCTAGGATTCTACGTAGACAACACACACACACACACCCTCCTGACCCGCTTTGCCATTCTGCAGCAACCCAACCGTTCAAGCCTTGGAAATGGTGACAAGCAGCTCCTCCGCATGCCCTTTCCTCTTGCCTGAAACTAAGGGCTTTTATCACACCACACAGTTATAGTGCTATTATTCCATTTTAACTGCTTTGGTTGCCTCCTGGGGAATCCTGGGGTTTGTAGTTTAGTGAGGCCTAAGAGCTCTTTGGCTGAATATTCTAAACGTCCCTCTCTAAACTACAAATCCCAGGATTCCCCAGGAGGAGGCAACCATTGTAGTTAAAGTGGAATAATAGCACTACAGTTCTCCCTCCGTATCCATGGATTTGGTATCCACGGATTTAAGTATTCACGGCCTGAAAATATTCTTAAAAAAAATAATAATCCAAAAAGCAAACCTTGATTTTGCCATCTTATATAAGAAAGGACACCATTTTGCTATGCCATTGCATATACTGTAATGGGACTTGAGTATTCATGGATTTTGGTATTCATGGGGTGTGTGTGTCCTGGAACCAAACCCCAGCGAATATGAAGGGCCAACTGTATAACAGTGTGGTGTGATAACCTCTTAAACTACAAACACACACATACACACAATTAAAACGAGAGAGTTTGCACCCTCATTGCCTCCTCATTTAAAACAGGATGTGGGGTGGGTGGGTGTATGAGCCTCAGGCCCAGGCCTGGAGATGTGTTTTGCTACTGCTGATTTTTCTGGCTGGCCCGGTCTGGTGTCTCTCATGTTCCTTTACATATCCTACATTTACGCACCCATATTTACATATCCCTCCCTAAACTACAAATCCCAGGATTCCACAGGAAGCAGCCAGAGCAGTTGAAGTGTAATAACAGCACTATAACTGTGTGCTGTGATAATCTCTTAAACCTCACACACGCACAAACACACACACTCCGATTTAAATGGCCATATTGGCTAGGAGATTATGTAAGTTGCAGTCCAAAAGAGGATACTTCCATGCTTTGCTATTCTCTTATTAATCCTATGGAGATATACACACACACACACACTCTCTCTCTCTATGTATGTGTCTGTCTATATATGCAGTTGTCCCTCCATATCCACAGATTTGGTATCCAGGGATTTAAATATTCACGGCTTAAAAATACTGATAATCTCTTAAGCCACAAACACACACACACAATTAAAGCGAGAGGGTTTGCACCCTCGTTGCCTCCTCATTTAACACAGGATGTGGTGTGTGTGTGTGTGTGTCAGATTCAAGGCCAGGCCTGGAGATGTATTCTGCTACTGCTGATTTTTCTGGCTGGCCCAGTCTGCAGTGTCTCTCATGTTCCTTTACATATCCTACATTTACACACACACATATTTACATATCCCTCCTTAAACTACAAATCCCAGAATTCCAAAAGAGGAGGCAGCCAGAGCAGCTGAAGTGTAATAAAAACATTTAAACCTGGATGTGGTCTCTCTCTCTCTCTCTCTCTCTCTGTGTCAGACTCAGGGCCAGGGCCAGAGATGTGTTTTGCTACTGCTGACTTTTCTGGCTGGCCCAGTCTGCAGTGTCTCTCATGTCCCTTTACCTATCCTAAACTACAAATCCCAGGATTCCACAGAAGGAGGCGGCCAAAGCAGATGAAATGTAATAACAGCATTGAAACCGGGATATGGTGTGTGTGTGTGTGTGTGTGTCAGATTCAGGCCCAGCCCCGGAGATGTGGCAACGCTGTCCGGGAGGGAGTCCGAAGCCACCCCGCCCACTCTCCTCGGGGCTCCGGAGAGGCCTGCAGGGCCTGAGGGGGAGAAGGAGGCCCCTTGGAGCTCCGAGGGCTTCTTTCCCCCCGTCTCGACGCCCTCAGCCGCGTAAGGAACAACCTGGACCCCCCCCCCAAAAAAAATTAAAATTAAAGTATAACCCACCTTTCCAGCCGCTCCCCCTTTTTTCTTCTTCTCCTTTTTCTCCTCGGGGAAACGGGGGAGGAGGGGACGAGAAACCAAAATATAAAATCCCAACCCAGAGACGCCACTCAGACGAGCAGGGAGAAAAACAACCCTCCTCCTCCTCCTCCCGTCCACTAAGTTCTTCGCCTCATAAGGCTCAAATCCCGCGAAAGCTCGCGACATCTGGGCTGGAGGACGGGAACTTCTCGGGGAGGGCCAAGGGTCGAGGACAGGGATTGGTCCGGCGCCTGTCACGTGACAGGGATCCCCAGCGAGAGGAGAACGGGAAGCTATGTGGAGGCTAAAGGGAGAGCCAGGGATTGGACAAGACCCCTGTCACGTGATATGGATCGGAGGAGGAAGAGGGAGGGAGAGAACGTCGTGACGTCATTAGGCCGCGCCTACTACAAGCCCGGGAGGAGTCCTAGGCCGGTGACGTTACGCAGACAGCAAGCCCCCTCCCAGCTCAGTTCGCGTAATGGGAGAGAGCGGATTGGTTGGCTTGAGGCGGAAGTCGTTGCCCAACCTGTGGCCCCGCCCAGGTTTTTATGGACTACAGCTCCCAGAATTCCTGACCATTGGACCAGCTGGCTAAGGCTTCTGGGAGTTGGAGTCCAAAATACTTGGAGGGCCACAGGTTAGGCACCACTGGGTTGGATTGTTTTATTTTAAGAGACTCGAACTGGGAGAGAAGTCGAGTGTGGTTTGGATTTGGGAGTTAATTCTTTGGACTCCAACTCCCAGAATCCCCAACCAGGGTGGCTGTCAAGCTGATTGAGGATCCTGAGAGTTAGCATTCCAAAAAGTAAATTTTATCAGATTCTGAATGGGACTTTCACACACACACACACACACCCATAAAATAGCACAGGATTGTAGGGCTGGCAAGGATCCACATAATAATAATAATAATAATAATAAGATTTTATTTATATCCCGCCTCTCCCATAAGGATCGGGGTGGCAAACATAATTTAAAACATTATCCATAATCTACAAACATTAAAATAACATCATTAAAACGACTATTCAAAGTTTACCTATTAAAACACGATTAAAATAACTTAAAATAAGAAAAGACATACAAATGACAGAATGAACCGCCTGCATGCAGGGTTGGGGCTGCGGCTTCCAGTGCATCTTTACACCTGCCGGTTTCGTCCCTCGCCAGTCGCTACAGGGCTTTTTTGGAAATGGATTTGTCCTTCGAGCCTGTGCAATGGATTTTTCTGGTGGAGCGCAGCGTGCACAGAACTGGCCTCACCCTTTAAACCAGAGATTCATCTGCCGTGGCCTTGCAAGCATGGACGTGGCAGCGAGGTCCTCGGGCCGTAGGTTTGATTAGAGTTTCCTTCTCTTAGATGGTTGACCTTACAGGGTTGGACGAGCACCATCTGCCCGGGTTTGGGATTAGAGTTTTCCTTCTCCTAGGACGGTTGCCATAAGGCTAGAGAGCCCATCCTGCCCTTTGACGCTCTTTGTCAGACCCTTCGGTTTTGACCTGTCTGGCATGGGAGACCCTACCGGTGGCTATTATGCCACCGCCAGCATAGCTCAAAACGTCATTAGGGTACGCAAGCCTCTCTCCCACGACAAGGGGGCGTCAATGGAGAGAAATGACAGAATAATAAACTGGAAAGTGGCACCTGGGCATCTAATCTAATCTGGAAAGGGCTTTCAGAAGAGACCTGTCTTAATAGCCCTCTTAAACATCCCCAGATTAAACATTAACCTGAAGGGTGTCTAAACAGCAAAAATATTTATATTTTCCTTGGTTTTTCTCCGGGCTGTGAGGCCATGTTTTGGAAGAGTTTATTTCTGATGTTTCGCCTGTGCAGATGCAGGCGAAACGTCAGAAAGAAACTCTTCCAGAACATGGCCTCACAGCCTGGAAAAAAACCAAGGAAAATCTATGGATGCCGGCTGTGAAAGCCTTCGACTTTGCAGCAAAAATACTCCTCATGGAATGCAAGGAGAATCCTACCTGTCTTAATGGGATCCCACATTGTTTTGCCGTATTGGGAAGAAGGGGGACTAAAAAGGTCAAAAATTCCGAAGGAAAAGCTTTCGCCGCTTTCCTTGGAATTTTTTTTTTTAAAAAACAGCGAGGTGAATGCGCATTCCTGCTCGTTGGGACAACCCATGGGTTTCTTCTTCATGTCTCCAAACACTCATCTCTTACAACATCCTGGTTTTGCTGTCGTTTCCTCCATTGTAAACATTTTAGACTATATTTCTTAAGGCAAGGACCAACCGTCCTTGTGTTCTTTTGTTGATGTTATGGATGCTCTATTAAATATCATGAACACTGAAGGCAATATGTAAAGAAAGTACTGTAATTTTCATGTTTTCATTATGGGATGGATACTGGGAATCAAGAATTAGTTACCTAAAGGGTAATAAATCAATCCTCCCCCTCCAGCCCATTTCTTTCATCTGGAGAACCAACGAAAGAAAAAAAATGCATACAGGCGCAAGAATAGAAATGGCATTTCTTAAAACAATTCAAAACAGTTGCAATCTCTCAAGAGCAGAGATGTCTCCAGGGAATAAAACTGTGAAAAGCTCAAAGGCCCTGGATGGATTTTTTAGGCATGCAGGGAGACAGATAGAAGATGATGCAGACGGTAGATGATGCAGATGGCAACAACTGTCCTACAAATGTTAAAACTGCCCTCCCCAGGGGATTTTTCCACTGTCAGATGGGATTTTTCCACTATGGAGATTTTAAGCTCCAGAGGGAATCTGCACGGAGGAGAAATCCCCAAAGGGTAGCAGAGCAGTTCAAAGTATTGTAGTTTTTAGGAAGGAACATCTGGCCATCCTGTTTACTCCACAAGGGAGGAAAGTGCAATGCTCCATTTGATAAATTCTGCAGCGTTAAGGAAATATAAACATGACAATGTCATGCAAAATTGTTAAGCAAATACTGGAAATTCAGTTAGCTGTCTCTGGGGCTATAGACGAAATGTTCTCAGCTCCATGAGCTGTTGGATGCTCATTCCCTATTTTGCTAGCTATGCACTGAGGGTGGAGATGAGCAACACCTTGTGGGTGTACCACCATTTCAAAAGAGCACAGAGCTAGTATAAAATGCCATATTGTGGGTGGGTGGGGGCAGGATTCAGATTGCAGAAAATCTTCACTTTGATTTTTCAAAAGCCAACCTCTGACTTCTATTGCTGAAAAGATCACCTTGGAGGGTTGAATCCTTTTGGTGCAGGACAATGATGATTGTGCTCTTTTAGGGGTCACATGGGTCATAGGTGGGGAAGGAAGGCAGGCAAAATCTGTCATCTCTGAGCAGCCATTGGCTGAGATCCCGAATCAAGCAAATAGAGCATATATGGTTCTGTGTCATCCGCCTCACACCAGCAGCGTCAAATCTTGTGATAGGTTCCCCTTAGGGTTGCGAAAAGTTGGAAACAACTTGAAGGCAACAACAACACACTGCAGCATTTAGATATAGGATAATTAAAAATTTAATATTAAATAAGGCAGGATTGGCCCAAGACATTCTGCCGCCTGAAGTGGAGCACTGAATGTCACTGCTACCCTAACCTTCAAGTCATAGCCCAG
Source organism: Gambelia wislizenii (assembly GCA_030847615.1). NCBI lineage: Eukaryota > Metazoa > Chordata > Lepidosauria > Squamata > Crotaphytidae > Gambelia > Gambelia wislizenii. Next base: position 36,744,013 of record JAUMIR010000010.1, read on the forward strand.
AGCTTGGAAACATTACTTTTTGGCTTAGGCTTGGCTGTATGGAGCCTCCAGCTTTAGTGGCAGAATATATTCCTAGACAGCAATCATGGGAAGGGCTGTAGTAATCCAAGGCATGCTTGTGAACCTCCCAGGGGTATCTTGTTGGTCACTGGGGGAAAGTGGCGTGCCAGATTAGATAGATATCCCCTGCAATTTCCATTTGTGACAGACAGTGGTAATGTAGCAATTTGGATGTTGGACTATGACCAGGGTTTCAATCTCCACTTGGCCATGGAAACCCATGGGCAAGGCATACTCTCTCAGCCTCAGAGGAAGGGCCATGGCAAACCTCCTGCAATGAAGTCCTGCCAAGAAAATCCCATGATAGGGTTGGTGTAAGTTGAGTTGACTTGAAGGCAAATAACAGCAACAGTCCTGGTTTGGAGTTTAAGGTCTTGGTAGCATATGTAGTTCAGAGTTTGAGCCCCGGTTTCTAGTTTGTGGCTTGGGAATTTGTAGTACGTAAAGAGCCTGCGTAGCACAGTGGTTTGAGTGTTGGACCAAGCCTCTGGGCAACCAGGGTTCGAATCTCACTCAGCCCTGGTGACCCACTGAGGGACCTTGGTCAAGTCCCACTCTCTCAACCTCAGAGGGAAGCAAAAGACGCACCCCCTCTGAACAAACCTTGGCAAGAAAACTCATGAGGGGTTTGCTTTAGGATTGCCATAATTCAGAAATGACTTGAAGGCACACAGGAGCAAGTTAGGATTCAAGAAATTGTTCTGTCCAGCAAACAGCTTCCAGAAAATAATAGAAAAGATCTTACTGGCATCAAATGAATGGATGCAGAGGCAACAACAACTTCAATACCCCCAAGCTAGTGTTTATTGCACTCCAGAGAGCAAGTTTAATTCACTTGCTATTTTGTTTTCTTTAGGTGCTGATATCTAAATTTGTTAATCCCGTCCAATCTGTCTGTGTCCCTTCTGAAAGCAGGCTGCAGCTAGGGTGACTGTGTGGTGGTGTTACAGATGCCGGCTTTTTTTCAAGGCTTGGTTGGGAAGTACGGGGACAGAGGTTTCCTGCAATAACATGACTGTAAAAACAAGGCTGGTTTTGCAAAATCTAGACAGTGCAAATGACGTGTAATGCCAAGGTGAAAGAACACGAGGAAAACCCAGCAGACAAAATATTATGGCATACCAGTTTGCATTAATCCCCTGCCTTCCCACTTTCTCAGCTGTTTTTAAAATGTCCCAGAGTCTCTCTTCTCCCACTTTTCCCCTTTGTCACTTCAGTTGATGCACACTGAGTTCAAAGTGCAAAAGGAGTTTGCAGCAGGCAAGTGGATGGGTGGATAGGAGGAGAGGAAGGGCAGAATCATCCCCTTCCCAGTCGGCTCAAACAAAAGGATGCTGCTGCAGCTTCTCATTACCTGTCTCTCCTTCTTCATTTACAACTTTTGCCATCTTGACCACCTTCTGATGTTGCTTGACCACACTTGTCCTGGTTTTCATCTGGAACATGTTGAAGAGGATGCTATGGAGAAGAAGCCAAAGGAAATGTGGATAGAAGCTACCAGCAAAGAGTAGTTGTTTAGTGAGAAATCCATGTGTTTTGCTTGTCAGAAACATGTTGCTGTTCATACCAATAACATATAAAATGTTTATTAATCTCAAGTATGGTTATTATTATTATTATTATTATACATATTTTTATTTTTCAGTTGTCTCCCCTGCTTGCTTTTTTTTTTTTTAAGAGCAACTGAGCAGAGAAGTGGGGAAACAAAATAAGCAGTGGCTTAGTGATCAACACTCCCCTCTCCAGGATTTCAGCTGTCTTCTTATCATAGAATCATAGAATTGGAAGAGACCACAATGGCCATCTAGTCCAACCCCCTGCCCTGCAGGAATCCACAATCAAAGCATGCCTGATAGATGGCCGTCCAGCCTCGGTTTAAAAACCTCCAAAGTTGGAGACTCCACCACACTCTCAAGCAGCAGCATATTCCACTGCCAAACAGCTCTTACTATCAGAAAGTTCTTCCTAATGTTTAGGTGGAATCTCTTTTCCTGGAACTGCCTTGTTGGTTTTTTGCCTTAGCAAGTGAGCACTAAGGAAATAAAGCAGGGTTTTGTGAGGGTTTGCTTGCCTGTTAAGGCGAAATATTGCTCTATCGCACCTTGGGAATAGTTTTTTTTTTAATTGTAGCAAATTGGTAAGTAAAAACACGAGTAATTCACTTGCAGCCCCCATCTTGATTCACATGTATGCCCATTTGCACAGCAAATGCAGATAGCTTTGCATGCCTGCGATCTGCCTAAAAAACCAAAAACGATTAAGACAAATTGCAGCTGCAGTGAGTTGCCATTACTGTGGAGCAATCCACTTCTTTTTACCTCGTACAGACAACGCCTTAGTGTAAGCTAGCATCCTGTGTTGCTATATTAAGAGCAAACAACAGAGAAAAGGAGCGATACTTACAGTCATAGAATTAGTTGCTGCTGGAAAGATCGATGGATCTGGTAAGGCCAGGGAGAGCTGTGTCTTCTGATTCCACCCACACTGAGAAAATCTGGTCATACTTCTGGGCTCCAGTCTGCTTTGGTCCCATCATCTCAGACCGGTGCAAAGATCAGCCATTAAAAAACAAACAAACCATCAGTAGTATCCCGATCCAAAATTGCCAGGAGGAACAGCGTTGTTGCTAGTGGGTCGCCACCAGAATACATGGCCATCATCCGTTCTCGAGGACAGCCAACCGTTCCAGTTTACAGACATCCTTCCTAGGTATCATCTTTATGGCAGTTTCTGTACATCTCTATGCAGTTGTTACACTGCATGAACAGGGCACTGATCCTGCAAAAGACACCCTCTGACAGCTGAGTCTGTGAATTTCCTACCTGAACTGGGCATGTGGGTCCATCTCTAGTAGAAGACGACAAGGGAGAAGGAAATTTTGCAGTGCCCGGCGGGCAGCCGCCTCCTCATGGTGGAGGGAAGAGCTCATATCCTCTCCTCGGCCTGGCAAGAATTCTGCATTTCCTCTGGAACAGATTCTGGAGCCTCCGTAAGAAAACCTCCACGGGCTTTTCGGGATGGGAATGACAAGGCAGGCAGGTGGTGGAAGGCTGGCTCCAGTTCTCCCCTTGCCATTTCGCCCTTGTTTGGTTCAGGCGCAAAATGAGCTGGGAGAGGATCCCTGCGTGTTCTTCCTGTTCCTCCTGGAGCACTTGCAATTCCAAGGAGAAGCAATCTAGGTTTTCGGCATAGCAGACCTATGAAACACCAAGTGGTATTGGGTGAAGGAATAGTGAAATAGCATGGATGTCCTACAGGGTTGCAGATATGGTGGCGGATACAAATCAGCTCCCCAAATAAATATTCCTTTATTCCCTCAATTTCTAGCATTGTAGGAATTTAGGACTTTATCAGACTTGCATCTTAAAATGCTGTAATTCCGCAACTACAGAAGGCGGAAACATCGTAGCATTAGAACTGAAATGATCAAACGACCACCACTAGCATTTTAAGAATGGGATTAAAGGTCCCACTACAGTAGCACTTGTCTCGCAATTACAGCTGGATGTGGTTTTGCATGCCTTCAGTACTGCAAAAAAAGAAAAATTAAAAAAAAGAAGCAACATTGAAGATTTATTGATGGGTTAACCCATCAATTAAAAAAAGACGCATTATTAGTGGTTGGAGCACAGACTGGCCACGGGTATAGGACAACATTGTGCAATAGTGGGAACCTGTCTTGTTGTAATTGTGCAATTACAGCCCCGTCTGATAAAGTCCTTTGAAACAAGAGTTTGGGCTTCCAAAGAGACAGAGAAAGTGACCTGTTCACACTACCGTGACATCGTAATTGTGCAATTTTAGCCTCATCTGATAAAGTCCACACTCATGACTGAAAGTCACGAAACAGTTACAGATCTAGGTAACTATTGCTATGATCGTAGGTTCCCCCTAACCTACTTTACCGGGCATCAGTTGCATGGGGAGACGGCAGTCCGTTCTGCCAACGATTGGAACATGGGTGAATAATGTTTCTGTCAGGTTTTCAGGGGGTTAGTCGGAGAGGTTGGACTAGGAGAGGTTACTTAGCTGATGCAGTATACTGGCCATTCTGTAAAGGAGAGGACGATAATTCTTCGTTTAATTTTTGATCGCTGGTATTTCTTTATTCCCTGCATTTGTCTAGGTCAGCCATCAACATATGTTCTCCATTCCCACAAAACAAAATGTTCTCAGAGGAAAAAATAAAATAAAATAATGTGCGCACACACACACACACATTCATATGCAACAACATGGCTATTTTTGTTCTCTTAGATTTTATAATGTGGATTGTATCATGTGTCTGTATTGTTGTTTTTGAAAATGACCTCATTTTTTATTAGTTTCATTAGCCCTGTCCTAGTTGGCTTTTGTTTCAGAGGGGTTTAACCACAATTCCTGAACGTAGCACCCTTCAGGAGTATTGGACTACAGCTCCCACCAGGCCAGCCCTACTGTTTAAGGGTGTTGGGAGTTATAGTCCAACCCATTTGGAGCATGCTATGTTGGGGAAGGCAAATTTAGGCAAACAGCTTAAAAAACCAATTTTAGGAGCAGATTGTGCCAACAGACCTTCTTACTGTGCATAACAGCTATAGGTGATACATACGGTGATATCTTGTGGGGTGTACAGAGTCCCATCACCACTGGAATTGCCCTAGAAGAAAAAAATCAACAAATTAGAGTTGTCAGTTTAGGATTCTCCCTGGCTCTGAGGATTATGGACTGAAACCTGAGACCTAGGGATAGTCCCTCCGCCATTAAGTGTTATGCATTAAATACCAACTATAGTTGCTCAGACAGTGGTTTGCCATTTGGAGACCAGAGTTCAAATGACTTGGCCATGGAAACTGGTGAACTTGGACAAGTTACATCCTCTCAACCTCAGAGGTAGAACAAATTCTGCCAAGAAAACCCCATGATAGGTTCACCTCAGGGTCACCGTTAGTCAGGAACAACTTGAAAGCCAAAGTACAAATCTCAGGAAATTAAGACAGAAAACTTAACTAAAGGGACTATTCCCAGAGCAGGGTGAATTTTGGGAGTTATTCCTTCTCACCTATTTAGGGATAATGAACATTCAATCTAGCCCACTTGCTTCTAGCCAGAAGGTGGAGGCAGAGCAGAGTGGAGGGTGAGCCCTGGCACCATAATGATGGGAGGGAAGGAGGGAACTAGTTAAGTAAATACACAGACTATTGGAGAGTCTTTGTAAATTGCAGCAACTCTCGTAATCAGGGACAGCTGGCCGCAGTCAGTTTAAGAAACAGCTCTGACCCACCTTCCCTGTTGGAAACAACAGCCCATTCTCCTGCTTTGGGGTGCGTTCCCATGACTCTGCTTCCTGCTTCAGACCCCTGAAACCCTGACCTTGGACTGACTGATGACCCTGCTTGGCACTGGGACTGGCTTTGGCTTCTCTCCTGTGTGTTCCCTTGCAAACAAACCCTTCCAGGTAAGTTCATCGCCAGAAACTCTGTTTGATTTACTGCCCTGTCTTATCTGCGACACCTTAGAGTAAAGCGCTTCCTTCCTAAACACCGTCTGGGGGAGCGCTGAAGCCTGAATCAGGCCAATAACAAAATAACAACAATGCACCTGCCTTGCACATGGCAATGCTCCTGTGTATTTGTTTGAACATTCAGTTGCGCAACTCGCCGTTTCAACTCGAGGGTTGCGTGGCTTGTGTACTTCAGCATGCTTGGAGTCATATTACACAACCCCCCAGTGTAGGCGCTCTGCCTGCATGTATATTGCATGCACATCTGCAGGCGCCCCATGCGCAACCCCAGTCCAGCAACCTTGGGCTGAACATGGATGTTCCACATCAAGCAAAAACATCCAGCCATTTCCATAGGGGAATTTAGCCCTCTGTAAGGTGCCAGCAAGATCCCAGTCAATATGAACAACGTCCCTCTGAATTAGGAGAGTCTGGCGACATGTTACTTTAATCATGCCAACTCTAACATGACTTTAATCATGTCAAAAACAAATGTAAGCCAAGCTCATTTTTCTAAACTCCCACAGGGGATGAACAAAGAACGCTGGAGGAGATGAGATTCAAGCAAAAGAGGAAAGCAAAGCGCAGCTGTTCCAGTCTTCTTCCTTCTGCTTATCTGATCACATCTTCTATCACAAATAATTTTTGTTTAAAAAAATCTAATGCTGATTCTGGTCTTCCCATACTTGGGGCTTGTCTATATGAGGGTGGGGGAACAGACTGCTCCACAGTAATGGTAAGGCAGAGCAGCTGTGACGAATTACTCGCATTTTTAAATAATAATAATAATGATGATGATTAATTGTATTTTTACCCCACTCTTCAGCCACAAAGGCTATCAGAGCAGCTTACAAATGGTTAATCTGCTGCCACTGAACATAATGCAGAAATAATGCAGTTTGACACCCCTTTAACTGCCATGGCTCAGTGCGATGAAATTCTGGGATCTGTATTTTGTGAGATATTTAGCCTTCTCTGTCAAAGAATTCTAGTGCCACAACAAACTACAGATCTCAGGATTCCATAGCATTGAGCCATAGCAGTTAAAGTGGTGTCAAACTGGAATATTTCTGCAGTGCAAATGCAGCACAGAACAACAGAAAAGTTCATTTGGATATTAAAAAGTAAACAAAATGAGAACTACAGCAACAAATACTTCAAGCTCCCAGAACATTTGCCTTCATCTGGAAGGGCCCTATGACAGTCAAGTCTAACACAAACACACACACATTTTTCAAGGCAGTGCTTTCACTCCCAGATTCCTCTCGCTTACCCTGAGGACCAAACAAATGAGTCCAGACCCTGAGATCTGGGAATGTTCAGACCCTGAGATCTATAGTCCATGTATCTAAAGCAATCTTTGGTCCAACTCATCCACATTGCAGTAACTCTTTTGCAAATCTTTGCCGTGTCGGCGGATGCTGCTGCTATGACTGATTTGCTGCAAAGGACAAATCCAGAGGCTACCCTTCTAGAATTTCACCTCCAAGCAAGATGGGTTACTCTCTATTCCAACAACATCTCCCTTACAATGTCCACTTACCAGGCGCTGCATTATAGTTCTCAGAAGCCGGATGGACTCTTCTGGACACAGGTGTGGCCGGCTGGTGCCTGAGATGCCCACGAGTGACACGGCCAAGAGGAGATTGTAGAGCCCCTGGGAGGCTGACGGGCATGGAGTTTCTCCACCGTTGGGCATCGTACCACGCTGGCAAAGCACTGCATGTATAGCCACATTGTTAGATGCTTCTGGAGTTTCCTAAAATAAGCAGAAATTGCCAAGAAAACAAAAGCCAACAAGCCAAAAGACCATTGGCCTTGCTGATCAGAACACAAAACCTCATGTTCACAGGTGAGCTATTCTGTACTGAAAGCCAAGAGATTGGAAAAGTGACTTGTTTGGATGAGAACTGCCAGAATCGCTCACATAGCACAGCTCTTGGGATTTGGGGAGTTGTACGGAAACCTGACAACTTTCCAAGCTGTGTTCAAAAACTCGCCGTTCCCTCAATATGTATCTCTCTGTAATAATTCCTAACAACACTTCTCGGCTTTTCCAGTTTTCCTAAATCCTCTGTCCTGTGGCTCATCTTTTTCTCCGGTTGGCTGCAAATTGAAATGGGTTGAATACCACACACCCATCCAAGGAATTTTGGAAATCGTATGGTACTCTTTGCACAGGCGTTCTCTAAACCAAACATTCCCAGCACCCTTACAAAACTGCAGCTCATAGACAATTTTGGGGGGGGGGAACGCCACCTTGATAGTTACACCTGTTGGTGACGGACATCAGTCTGAAGTGTCAGTGCACTTTTAGAGTTCAGGATGTCTGTTTTAAAAATAAATGCTGCACCTAATCAATCTTCTTCTCCTTAAAACCATTCCCCCCTATGTAAAGGAGAGGAAATCATAGTTGCTCCCCCTGTTATAAGTCTGCTCTTGGTCTTTTAAATACTTTTCAACGGTGTCCTCACTTTACCTTTGCTGTCGGCTGCAAAGGGGGAGCAGGCCTCGTGAGAGATTGCACCCTGAGAAGCCATCCGTTGCTTTTGTCACTTTTCCTCAGAATGGCTTCCAGTTTGATGATGCATTTGGAGGGCAGCCAGGTGAACATCTGGCAACAGATGTGAAGCCTCTTAAGAACCACTTGACATAGCTACCCTTTTCAGTGCTGTCCCAGGCATACAGAAGGAAAGGATTTCTTTCCTGCCTGTGAAAAGAAGAATATTTGGAGTCTTTTTGGCTACATTGTGAATATGGAAAGACTTAGAACAATTTGGGCATTCTTGCCAAAGCAAGGGTATGTTCAACAGACCAGAATCTTGGGCTTAATGTAGCCTGAAGTCCCCAAATATTCCCCCAAATAAGCTATTGTTCTAGCTGCAGGGTGAATGGTTTAACCACGCTGGTTTCATACCACTTTAACTGCCAGGGTACTCTCCTATGTCATCCTGGGATTTATAGTTTGGTGAGGGGCTTAGAATTCCCCTTGAAGAGTGAACGGTAAAGCATTATTAAGGATATGTCCTGGTAGAAAAATGACCCCCTCAACCCACATAGGGTAATCTATTTAAGAGGTGATGTTTTTCTACCAGTCATGTGTCCACCATTCAAGACCAGATCTCCCTGTGAAAGATCACACCCCAAACAGTTTATTTTGGCAGGTTTTAAAAGAGAAATCAAGAATTCCATTTTGGATGGGACATAATATCGTCAAGTCAGAAATAAAGTTGGAATTTTCCCACACCCTCCAAGAGACACCTACATCTGTGAAGTGGCATCCTCTGCTTTGGGAGCTATAAAAATTCAAATTAGGAACTCTGTTGTTTTTATTTTTTTTTACTGGAATTATGATGCACCCCTCCATTGAATGTTTTTAACTGGTGTTAATTTTTGGATTGTTTAATTACTTTTAAACTTTTGTCTGCTGTGAGTTTCTAAAACAGATCACCAGATCACAAAATGGAAAGGTGATCTGGAGAAATTCTAATGGCTTTCCTTTTGAGCTGTCAAGAGACAGCAGGACAGAGCCAGGGAATTCCTCTTATCAGTCCTCCCTTTTCATGCTTGAAGTGGAGAAAAAAAGACAATAATTTATTTTTATTTTTTTGGACAGAGCAGTTCTGGCTTGGATAGTTTGCTATCTTTGGCTGCTTAAAAAGAAATAAGGATTTACACCCCCTGTTTTCCGAATACCTCCCAAAGTCACTAGAAGTTCTTCATCCCACTTTTTTCTCCCCTAAAGTGCGGGAGGGGGGATTATTCATCAAGTACAGCCTTTATGCAACTATTCAAAGAGTGACATCCATAATATGAAACCTAGGCTAATTTTCTTTCACTTCTCAGCTAAAAAGCGTTCATGGCCAATTTGTACAGGTCAGTTTCTGCATGATAAACTTTCTCCAACCCAAACTGCTCCCTCCCCTTATACAATGTTTCTTCTCTCCATTCCTCCTGCTTGGCCCCTTTCCTACCTAAGCCAAGTCCTCATCAGTTAAATGACCACACACACTGTTTGTTTATTTGCTCACCCCCCCCTTAGAAGTGGACATTTGACCAGTTGACAGTTCGAGCCCCAGCTGCTGAAAAAGATGTGCCTTCTTGACTGAAGACACATAGCTTGCATGCTTGGAGACCACTAGCGCATCAGAGCCTGAGTTGCACAGATATATTTTGCAGCTGGGTGCAAGGAATTGAGGCATGGAGGTGATTCGCTTCTGTTTTTCTGCTCCCCCCTGCTCAGAAACATGCCCGAAGTCTCTGGTGCACCCAGTAGCTGCCCCTGGGAAATGGTTATCACACAGCCTGATGATAAGGTCAGGCTCTTGGTTTCTGCAAGAAACATCTCTTCTGCTTACCTTCTGGAGTGGAGTTGTGTCAGATTTTGCTCCTGTGTTCTTGCTGGTGGGAAAGGCAGTTTTGAAGAACCTTGGAAAGAAGGTCAAGCTCTCTGGCATTGTCCTTACTCAGCCAGGCCAAAGGTACTTCTCTGATGTGCTTTTCGCATCCTTCTGGTTGGCCTTGGTGTCATTCACATTTAGACGAGGATGGGGGCACCCCACTAACTCCCTGGATGCTCCAGTCTTTGCCACGCCTCTTTTGCTTCAGAATAAGCTATTCAGCACTAAAACAAGAGGGCGATTTCCAAACTATGTACAGGCTGTCCTGTCAAACCACCGAAGGCTGACAGTATGATCATTCAACTTTCCTGCCAGCAAACAGTTCTGCTTTACAACCCAGCTCTTTTGAGATCGACCGGTTTCCCAACAAGAATTGAGTCACTGCGAGAATAAAAGGGGAAGATATCCAAGGCAAAAACAAACATGGGAAGCTCTTGGAACCCTTTCACATAGGGGCTGGCTGAGGGTGTATTTTTTTTTTGGTTGCCTCATGCTTCTGTGGGCACTGGAGAAGATGGAGAGGTTTTTTCTACCAAGGTGGCTTGAAAGTGATGGCAAGGGCTAGGTCCAGTAGGCATCCAGAAATGGGAGGCAGGATGGGTTATGACAGGCAGAATTCTTATTAAGAGGGCAACACTCTCATTTCATCCCTGCCCCATAGCTACATTCCTAGGGCCTCTCTGAAAAAAATGGGCCAAACCTTGAGCTGTAGCCCAATTAGTCTGTGCCTTAGGGGTTGCCTATGAGGGCAAAAGAAACAGATTGCTCCACAGTAATAGCAATTTGCAGCAGCTGTGACTTGTCTTAATGGTTTTACAGCCCCCATAAACTTTGCATGCCTGTAGCTGAGATGGGCCACAAGTGAATTACACACATTTTTTAAATCTGATGCCACCCAACTTTTTTTTTTTAAATAAACCTATTTCAGCCTTTTTCAACCTTTCTATCCTGGTGGAACCCTTGAAACAATTTTCAGGTCGCAGGGAACCCCTGCCTAAATATTATTATATCTACATTTCTATATCGATTTCTGTATGTATTAATCTATATTTCAATATCTCGCGGAACCCCTAGCAACCTCTTGTGGAACCCTAGGGTTCCAGGGAATCCTGGTTGAGAAACCCTGCCCTATTTCTACGGTGCTCTCTCTCTCTCTCTGGCTTTTCTTCACAAATGAAGATTCAAGAAGGACTCATCCCGCGCTTTCTGCAAGCACGCTGATGACTAAAAAGGACAATCCAAGATAGACATGTCCGGTTGCAGAAAGCTCAGCAGAAGGTCTCTTTGGGTGATGTTTCCGGGTTGTGATTCTTTCTGCGTTGTCGTTTCTCTTCAAGACTTGTTCGGCGTGAGTTCTCAAATAAGGCTGCAGCATTGTGGATAGTGCGTCTCCATGCCACCCGATGTGAGGCCAGGGCGGACCATTGTTGGTGATCAATTTGGCCGAGCCTGAGATGTTGTTTCAGGGAGTCCTTGTATCGCTTTTTTGGAGCGCCCCTCTTACGCTGACCCATGGCAAGTTCACCGTAGAGTACTATTTTGGGAAGGCGATGGTCCTCCATCCTAGAAACGTGCCCTGCCCAGCACAGCTGTGCACATAAGCGATATTTCACCTTTACAACAACAACAACAACAATAATAAAACAACCCCCCATTTTATCGCCTTAGGAAATCCAACATGGTGGCAGCGGGCACTTACCCTATTAGCAAGCTCTGCCCCCAAGCTCGTCTAGCCAATCAGGCTTGCACTTTCTCTTGGACAGGAAAATGATTCATATCAAATTGCTTGTCCTAATGAGCGGGAATGCACATTCCCCTTGCTGTTTCTTAAAAACTCTGGGGAAAGCCGCAAAGGTTTTTCCTATGGAGTTTTGGCCCCCAGTTTTGACAAAACAATGTGGGTTGCCATTGGGACATGTTGACTACTCCTTGCATTCTGTGAGGAGTATTTTTGCCATTTAGACAAACCTTTAATCTGCTATGAGGGCTTACCCAGAGCTTCCTTTTCCAGTCTCCTTCATGTCTCAGGGCTTGGCCTGTTTCCTCTGGCCCTGAGAGCAAGGAGAGGACTCTCAGGGTCCGAGCACTGCCTTGAAATGAAGGGTTTTTTTGTTTTTACTGTGTGCTCTTGGCGTTGAAGTCCCAAGATGCTTCAGAATGGCTACTTTGCCACTGCCTCTGCTTCTTCCTCTCACTCTCAACGTTTCTGAGATTGTTTCTATCACTAGCTTTCAACAAGAGTGAGCAGTCAGTGTGTGTTGCCTCAGGACTTGCTGGTATGCTACTAAAGTGGAATTTTTTCGGGGGGAGGATTAGGAATTTTTAATTGGAATAAGACCATTCTACTGAAAAATACACCCGAGGTAGGCAACACACTTGTTTATCTCAGATTGGCCTTTTTAGTCATCAGCACTCTTGCAGAAAGCACGGGATGAGTCCTTCCTGAATCTTCGTTTGCGAAGAAAAGCCAGAGAGGAGGTCGGCAATGACAGTAGTGCTTGAAAAACTTTTAAAACAGAATTGGGAAAGCATTGTTCTTTATGTTCAAAGCAGAGCTTTGAAAGCTTTCTTTGGCTGGACATCACAAACAGCATTTGTCAAGGTGTTAAAAATCAAGCTGGGCAAGTTGGGTGCACATGCGTTGTCCCTCTGCAATGTGGAACTTGGAAAACTTAATTTATGATTTCCCATATCTTTTTTGTTTAGATTTTCCCATATCTTTTTTGTTTTTTAAAATTACATGCGCCAAGCAAATGTGGTCGATGCTTAATGACGTCACCAGGCCCCTCCCACTGTGACATCACTGGTGTGTGTGTGTGTGTGAATCATTCCCAGGCAGACAGATATGTCACCCTGGTCCCAATCCATTGCAAAGTTTTCTTGTGCAGGCTCCATTGAAATGAATGGGGATAGCACCGGGCTCTGCTTTGCATTTCAATGGGTGGATTGGACTCTGTGGTACTGAAGGTTTCAAACACAGGAAAAGGAAGGGTTTGAGCCAAGGCCTGCTGGACTCTTCCATGTCAATAGTGAGGAAAATCTGCTCTAGGTCTTACTCCCGGTTTTCAGGTATCTCTCCAAGGTCCTGAAACCTAACCCTAGCTGCACTCAGCACCATGGACAGTTCCTTTAAAGTCTGATATAAAATGCAACCCATTTAAGGTTTCACATTGTGAGGAGCCTCTAAATACAAATGTTCAGAAACCAAATACAGGATTACTGTTTATAAATGAAATAATGGATAACAGTGAACCCTATTAAAATAAAGGACTTCCCATACAAACATACCACAAAGTTGTGCTGGAGGACCTAGTGATTCCTAGAGAGGACACCTATCTAGGCATTTTCCAGTGCAACTCTATGGCATGTGTCCCTATTTTTTTTCAGCCACAGATAACTGAAATCATGAATATTGGTTCCATGGATACAGGGGCAACCTGTATTCCCCCCGCCCCGCCAATGTTCTGTTAGAAATACAGTTGTCCCTCCACATTCATGGATTTGGCATTCATGGTTTTAAGTATTCATGGCTTGAAAATATTCTTTAAAAAATACTAATCCAAAAAGCAAACCTTGATTTTGCCATCTTATAGAAGGGACACCATTTTGCTATGCCATTGCATATAATGGGACTTGAGTAATAATAATATTCACGGATTTGGTTATTCACAGGGGGTCCTGGAACCAAACCCCAGCGAATGTGAAGGGACAACTGTATCCATATACTTGGTAATACCATGGGGTATCTTAAACATGTCAGTTTAAGATTTCAGGAAGGACTTTATCAGACTGTTTAAATATGACGTCATAAGGATGCCTAATGATCACAAAATGGCACATGTTTCAGATGATGTCGCCCTTTCGTGATCATGGACTGCTAAAAACCCATCCTATTTTATTGACAGTCCAAGCTGCGGGAGTAAATGCTTGTGGTGCAGCAGCTACCTACCATAGAGTCTTCCTAGAAAATGCCTAGAGAGGCATCCTCTCTATACATTTTCTAGGTCCTCCAAGACAACTCTATGGTATTTGTAAACATTAGTCCCATTATTTTTAAGGGCATTCGCTGCTATCTGTGGTTTCCACTACCCACAACATATCCGGGAACTGAGCCTCTGAGGATATGGTGGTCCAACAGTATACGTAAAGTTACATAAAGTAGACCACAATAGAGAATTCCGGTCAAGGTCTGCTTTATGGTGCTTTTGCTATCTTTCAGTTTAGATGTTTGTTTTGCTTCTATTTTATGCTGCTTGGTTTTACAGACCAACACCATACTTAGGTAATACAGTACTTTTTATTATTGGATTCAAAATCAGTGCACATGCATATATGATTACCTATGAGAACAGAACAGAACAGAAAAGCATGCTTTGTTTTCCAATGTGCTATAACAAGTGGTGTTTTGAGATAAAGTAGTTTTTCTTACTCAAGTAGGACTGCATCTTTTAGGATGGACGGAAACGTTTTTAATGAATTAACTTTAGTATTCAAACAAACCTTGCAGCCACATTAAAGAAAAGGTTGAACAGCCACACCTGAAAGCAAATTGCTCTGAGAATATGCTGCAGACATGGGAAGACAAGAGTATTTTAATTAAAAAAAATGCAACCTAAATCACAAAACCAAACCGTGTTATAAAAGTGCATTTGAAAAGCAAACTGGAATACAGATGTAAGGAAAGGAACAGAACCACTGCAGAGTTTGTTAACCTTTTTTGGAGTGTGTGTCCCTGTTTGCTGATAGCTGGAATATGATGGTGCAAAGGGATACCTGATCCTTAAAAAAAAATAATTACCAATAGAACCTGGGACTTTCTGCATGCATGTAAAACAGGCAGCCTCTGTCACTGGGCTGTGATCTTGGAAAAGCAGGCCCCAAGAGGTGTGCCCTAAGTCCTCTTGCAACAGTTGCAAAGAATGATGAATACCACAGCATGCAGCTAGGGGCAGGGAACTAGGCCTAGAAGAAAGAGTGAAGTTGGAGCCCCAAGTGAAGCGAGCGGCAAGTCCTGCTCAACTGACCTGGCAAGACCAGAATCCTGGAAATGTTACTTTTTGGATTACAACCCCCAGAATTCCCCAACTAGATGGCCCTTGTGGTCTTCCAACTCTATAATTTTTCTTCTTCCACAGCCCCCATCTTTATTATGATTTCCATTTTGGTGGCCAAACTTCTACATTTATATGAATATATTTTTTTTAAGTGCTAGGGTTTTAGGTGATCTTCTTGATCCAATCTGCTTCTACTTGATCAATTTGCTCCTTCATTGAAGTATTGTCTAGATATCTCATCCCTATCTTCATGATGAAGCTGTTTTGGCACCACGTGGATGGTTTGTTTGTTTGTTTTGAAATATTAAGATGTTTATTGGTTACATTTTGGACTGCTCTATTGGTAACATATTTGTTGATTGACTATAGACCTACATCGATACTGTATGATACTATTACATTCTTGAATAGAAAAGTCATCAATTGTTGTGGATTTACTGTATTAGCATTGCCAACTTGTTTAATAATATTGCATTGGTTAAAAAGAGCTATATTGTAATAATAATCATTAGGAATCATATCTGATTGCTATGCATTTTCTAGTGTATAATTCTGGGCTATCCTGAATTGTTTTGTGGAGGGTTTTAGGTGAGGCAGGGTTATCTGCTCTCTGCATTTCTGCCCTTTTTTTGTGTGCTGTTCATGCATGCTTAAGTACGAGAGTCTGGAGGCAGCTGCTATTTACCTTGCCTGGTGTAGGCAGGCACACATGGCTGGAATAGTATTGGCCTAGTAGAATCCGTCACTTTCTCAGCTCAAGCTTTTATGACAGGCACGCTGCTTCAATCCAATGCCAAAAGTCTGTGTTGCTCCAGCCCTCCTTCACTCTCCATCCAACCCTGATGCTGCTAAAAACCCTGCTAGCTAGACAGAAGATGAGACTTTGTAAAAAGGAGCTCCTTTATCAGAAGTTTGGTTCACTGCGTATGCCTGTACAGTTATCTGTATATAAAGATCTTAAGTTATAAAGCAAAGTACAGCTCGAGAGCCACATGGGAACTCTAGTCCTCGTTTTACAGTCCTCTCAAGACCTCCCCCAAACCCTTCAAGTTCCTATTTTTTTTCCAAGCAAAAAAACAACACCGTACCCATACATTGCACAAAAAGGGGTGGGTTTACTAGGGAACCCCCCCACCCAACAATCCTCTGAAAACCACACATTCCTTAAAATGCTTCCCAAAAGCTGGAAGTTACACTGGAACTGCTGTTCACCTCTGTGATGAGTTTGTACTACACAGGGGTATAGTCCCCATTTTAAGAAGGCCAGATATTATAAACTCCTTGCCCCCCCCCCCGATACTACTGCAAACCCCTAGTTTGTGCAGACGCTGCAAACAACTTTGTGTAGCACAAAAGGAGTTGCCCTTGGGAGAGAGGAGTAAAAAATAAATGAGGATTTTGTAAGTCCAAGATGATTCTGTGATAAGCCACATCCAGGGTGGAGTATGCTTGCCAGACTTTCTTTGGAGTGGATTCCGCCTCGGCTTCCTTCAAGGGTAAGCGCTAGTTCATCCCGGTCATCTTCTGTTCTTTGTAGAAGCCTCTCCGCATGGTGGCTGCCAGGTATTTGAACAAGCTCTGGGGTGGTAAGGGAGGAAAGAAAAGGCAAACTTTTACTGTTCTATACACTCTATTAAACAGTAGAGGGAGGCTCAAGCTACATCAAGGAATGAAAACAGAGCTGTGAGCCAAAAAGCTAAGGTGGGCTGTTGCATCCGTTCCAAAGATGTCAATGCAGGATCCACCCATACTTGTCATTTTGCATTAAATCTGACATTTACTCGCTTACTGCCTGCTTTAGATAAACAGTCACAGATGGGGCCAGACTGCAGGTGCAAGATAATCAAATGACTGAATGCTTTTCTGTTAATTTTTTTTTTATAAACACACCCAGGGCTTGGTGGAAATGATTTTTGGACTACAGCTCCCAGAATTCCCCCAGTCAGCATTCAAGATTTCTTCAAAGGAGGTTTGCCATGGCTCTCTTCTGAGGCTGAGAGACTTAAGGCCAAATCCACACTATACAAATAATCCACTTTTGAAACTGGATTATTTGCCACGGCTCCTTCCTATGGAATTCTGGGATTTGCAGTTTGGTGAGGCATCAACACTCTTTGACAGAGAAAAGGCGAAAGACCTTCTACAAATCCCAGGATTCAATAGGATGGAGCCGTAGCAAATGATCCAGTTTCAAACTGGATTATTAGTCTAGTGTGGATTTGGCCTGAGACTTGCCCATGGCTACCCAGTGGGTTTCCATGGCTGACAGGGGTTTCAAATCCTGGGGCTTGTCCAAACACAATGGTATACTGTGAGTGGGTGCACATTTTTGCCCATTTGTAGCGGCACGGATTTGTTTCCGCCATTTTTTACCGCATCTGTTTGCATTTATTGGAATAGAGCAGCCACATGCTCTGAAAAAGGGCAATAGAGTGAAAATGTGTAGCGATGAGAATTCGGATGTCCACACATGTGAAAATGCACACCTACATGCATTTTCTGGGAGACTTTGGGGGAAACCGCAAATCCTTTTACTGCATGGTTTGTGGAGTTTTTAGCCCTCTTCCTTCCAAATACCATGAATCTCATTCAGATGGCATCAGAACACATTGTATTCTCTGCAAATTCTGTGAAGAGCGCCTGGACAACCCCCTGGTTTCCCAAAGTACTGGTTCAACACCCAAACTACTACACACGCAGGCTCTCAGACTTACGGCAATCATCTTTTCGGGTTTTCTTGGCAATGTTTACTCAAAGGATATTTGCTCTTGCCCTCTTCTTAGGCTGAGAGTGTGTGACTTGCACAAGGCCACCCAATGGGTTTCCATGGCTAAGCAGGGATTCGAATACTGGCTTTCTGGGGTTCTAGCCCAATACTCAGACCACTGCACCATACTGTCTCCATTTGGGGGGGGGGGTAGAATTTCTCATCCTGGATGGCTTCATTTAAATTAGGACTAAAACTGACTGATGCATTACATATCTGTGGTGCAGTAAATCTGCTTGAGCTTCTAGTCTGAAATGTTCAAAGAGCAATCCAAGATGTTGAATCCTACCCCCTTGTAATGGGGGATTGTACCCTGGATAGCATCTATAAAGTTTGGACTAAAATCCAGAGCAGACTGACACACACACACCACACACTAACATGGAAGGCACCAACTGCCACTGAAACAATCCCAGAATCCATGGGCTGGATTTTTAGCACCAACTATAATGCTCCTAAGGTGGGCAAACTTTCAAGTCCTCCAGAATGCTTTAAAATTTTAATTAGTCCTTTAAAAAGCATGATCACTAGCCTGTGGCTTTTGCTTTTCTCCTGTTCTTATGGACAAACGTGGCTTTCTTTCTTCAGTATAATGAAAAGGGATAAATAGAATAAGCAATGAATAAGGAAGGAAGATATAAGATGCAAAAAAAAATCAAAACATTAGCTAACACACATTGGAAACTGCTTAATGCAGTGTAGATGTGTAAATTGCTATTGCTTAAAACAATTTGTAAGCCACTCTGATAGCCTTGTGGCTGAAGAGTGGGGTATAAATAACTAAATAATAAAATAAAATAAAAAATAAAACAACAGTAGCAGAGAATAAAACATAACGGGGTATAAAAAAACCACCACCCCAAGCAGGATACAAGTGAAAAGATCAGATGAAAACGAGGGGAAAGTAATATTGGCAGAGATTTACAGGCTACAGCAAACAGACCTATAGTCTGCCAACATCTTTCTCTTCCCACAGACAGGGAGGGAGATAACAAAATATCCTGAAGCTCCTGGGACCCTCTCCTAAAGACCACAAGACTGCTTTGTTGTTGTTTAAAAACCCCTGTTCTTAAATGTTTTACAAACACAAGAGAAACAAGAATATGTGGTATGTTATCCACCACTTAGCGCTCAGAGTGAAAATATCAGGCACCCTCATCCTTTCTCAGAAGGCACTGTCTTGTTCTGGTATTAGATAAATGGGCCTCAATGCATATGCTCCAACTGTCTGTCCTCCAATTTGCCAGGGACAGCCCCAATTAATCCTCTATCATCCCACTTTTTCTGCTGCTTTTAAAATGTCCCAGTTTCTCTTCCCCCTTTCTCCCTTTGTCCTCAGCTTACTTCAATTGCTACAGACTACATTTGAAGTGGAAAACTAGTTTGTACTCAAATAACTCAGCAGGGAGGAGAGGAGGCAGCGGTATACTCTTGCCCTTCCCTGTAGGCTCAGGAAAAAGCAAACTGCTGCAGCCTCTCCTAGCTTGTCTGTTTTTCCTCATTCATAACTTTTACCATCTCGTGTTGCTTGGCCACACATGTTCCGGTTTTCATCTGCTGGAGGGTATGCCATTGCCTCAGAAAATGCCTCACTTGACATGCAGGCTGGTTCTGTGTGGGTTTACTTAGAAATAAAGGTTCTGAGTGGGACACGCTCCTCCCAAGTTATGTTAGCCTAGGAGGCCAACCGTAGATTTTCCACTCAGAGCCATTTAAATTCAGCCTGCTTATGACTCAGAGTGGGGAATCATCTTTTGTCCCAAGGATAGAGCTTGAAATATGTACTTTTTGGGACTACATCTCCCAGACTCCCCCAGCCAGCATGATACTCCCCTGGCTGGCTGGGAGGTATAGTCCAAAAAAGTAATTTTTCTATGCTCTAGTGTTCATAGATACACACTAGTAGTCCAAAAGGTTAACTTTTCTAAGTCCTGATGTTCACATATAGACAGAATCATAGAACCATAGAACTGGAAGAGATCCCAAAGGCCATTCAGTCCAACCCCATTCTGCCCTGCAGGAACACACAATCAAACCACCCCCAAAGATGACCATTCAGCCTATGTTTAAAAACCTCCAAAGATAGAGACTCCACCACACCTCAAGGCAGCAGCGGATTCCACTTCCGGACAGCTCTTACTGTCAGGAAGTTCTTCCTAATATTTAGGTGGAATCTCTTTTCCTGGAGTTTGAACCCATTGCTCTGTCTCCTAGTCACTGGAGCAGCAGAAAACAAGTTTGCTCCTTCTTCAATTGGACATCCTTTCAAATATTTAAGCATAGTTACCATGTCACCTCTTATGTCTTCTCTTCTTGGGATAATACAACCCCAACCTACATCTGAGACTACATCTCTCAGAATCCCCCAACACTTTCCCCTGGCTATTAGGGTGAGTAAGATGTTAGCTTTGGAAAACATTCTTACCTCCCAGGCTTTCTCAACCTCTGGGGTCCAGGTTTCTTTCAGGATTGGTTGGACAGCTTGGATGAACTGAATGCCAATGTACTGGAGGGAAAAATCAAGAAAAGGAAATGGAATTTTTGCAGGAGGAAGAGAAACAAGCAGGTTGGTGACCATATCCCTTATTGCCACATTTGCTAGTAGAAACTTCCTGGCCAGTTTAGGGCCAGTTTAGGTTTGCAGTTTAGGGAGGGGTACTTAGAATTCTCATCCAGAGAACGCTAGTACCTCGCCAAACTGCAAAGCCCAGAATTCCACAGGATGGATCCTTGAGAGTTAAAGTGGAATCATAGCACTATAACCATGTTGTGTGAATGGGTCCTCATTCCTTTGATTGCAAAATTAACAGGATGGGAGGTGGGTGAAAGGAGAGCCATTCATCTCAAACAGAGTTTGGAGACCAGTCCCGGCTCCCTTTCCTTGACCTTTCAGCTAGTGACCTGCTCAGTGCTTGGAAAGTTACATCTCAAAAGTAATTAGTTCAGTTTTAAACAGTCACCTTTTACTTCTTTGTCTCTCAAAAGTAAACAGCACACTTACTTTTTAAAAGAAACATCTAAACCAGTTTCTCTCAACCTTTTTTTAACCCTGGAGGAGCCCTTAAAATAATTTTTCAGGGGTTCCTCCATAAAGAAACTCTTGCATAAATTTACTTATTTATTTATTTGAGTATTTATACCCTGTTCTCCAGCCACAAAGGCTCTCAGAAAAGCTTATAAATTGTTTCGCAATAGCTCCTACACATCTACACCACTTTATAGCATGGTAGGCATTCTCAAAGTGGTTTCCAATGTCTGTTAATTAATTGCCCCCATAAGCCGGATACTCATTTTACTGACCTACGAAAGGATGGAAGGCTGAATCAACCTTGAAGCCCTGCAGGATTGAACTCACAACATGGTAGCCACAATATCTAAGTATCTAAAGCTCAAAACAATTTATCTTTCTTTTTCCCCAAATTGCAATCTCTTGTGGAACCCTTAGTAACCTGTTGCAGAATCCTAGGGCTCTAGGTAACTAACCCTGGCTGAGAAACTTTCATCTAAATGCTACAATTTGTTGGCCTATGATATAAAATTTGATAACACAATTTACTGGCCTGTGATACAAAACACATCTACTTCTGTGTCGGCAACAAAACACCAGGCTGCGTCACAAGGCAAAGCGTGAACCAATGCTTGGACCAGTGGGTACCTCTTCTCTACCAGGTAGTGAGGCCACACCCCTGTAACTATTAAAGTAACTAAAAGTTACAGTTGTGGCCAGAAGTGGTTGGTTGGCTGCCATGTCAGGGTGTGTGATAAATCTGCCTTAGGTAGATTTTCAAAGCGCTCTCCAAGGTGCTGAATGCCAATCTCCCAAACAAATCCAGCACCCTGGCCAGCTTCCTTAACGTTTGATATAAACCCTGGAATAGCTAATGATAACATCATTCCCAACAAATAGCCATCCAGCCTCTGTTTAGAAACCTCCAAAGAAGGAGACTCCATATTCCACTGCTGAACAGCTCTTACTGTCAGGAAGTTCTGCCTAATGTTTAGCTGGAATCTCTTTTCCTATGGTTTGACCCCATTGCTCCATGTCCTAGACTCTGGAGCAGCAGAAAACCAGCTTGCTCCATCCTCAGTATGGCATCCCTTCAAATATTTAAACATGGCTATCCTGTCATCTCTTCACCTTCTCTTCTCCAGGCTAAACATGCCCAGTGCCCTCAGCTGCTCCTCATAGGGCATCATGGCTTCCAGGCCTCCCACCATTTTGGTTGCCCTCCTCGGTACACGCTCCAGCTTCTCAATATCCTTTTTGAATTGTGGCGCCCAGAACTTGCCTTGCCCTACTTCTCACCTCATAATATTTGGGAGGAGCTTTATATCGGCAGTGACTCCTGCCCAGTTCGAAGGCCAAGTGTTCCAGCTTCTCCTCTTGGTCCAGCCGGGCCACACTCTTCTCAATGAATGACATTACCCTGGCAAGGGAAGGGAAGAGGGTTCAAAAGACAGATGAGAAATCAGGGAATCAGAAGAACCAGTGAATGGCATGCAACAACAAAGCATGCTTTGATCGAGATTTCCTGCGTGGCAGAATGGGGTTGGACTGGATGGCCCTCGTGGTCTCTTCCAACTCTACAATTCTATGATTCTATGGCATTGGTTGAATGGTAATGGATTCTTCCTCTGATTTTTTATAGGCTTGGCTTTGGTTCCATTACCTTTTTTCTAATTTTTTAAAAAATAGTTTATGTTTTAACTGGTTTATTTATTATTATTATTTTTTTAGCATACTCTCAGAAAACCCTGTGATAAGGTTGTCTTAGGGTTGCCATTATCTGGAAACAACTTGAAGGTACACAACAAATCACTTTTTCCCTTTTGTGTTTTGTGAATTTTAACTACCGCTTCCCCCATATCTGTGGAACCAATATCTGTGGTTTCAGTTATCCGCAGCTGGGAAAAAAAAAAAAACGGGGACACATACCATAGTTTCCCTCTGGAAAAGCCTCGAGAGGTGTCCTCTCTAGGAATTTCTTGGTCCTCCAATGCAACTTTATGGTATGTTTGTAACGGAAGATCTTTATTTGAATAGGCTTGCTATATCCATGGTTGCACTTATAAATGGTAAGTCTAGGAACATATCCCCTGCGGATATTTTTTAAACAGTTGTAAGTCACCTTGAGTTTGGGGAACTGATTATGATATCACCATCACCACCACCATCACTAGATTACTAAAACAGCTGGAACTAACATTTGGAGATGCCTTGTCTCCTAAACAATTAGAAGCAGATGGCCATTGTTTTACGGATCCAGTATTTGCTCAGTTTGCATCATTATCTGGAAATGAGAAATCTATTCCTGAATTATTATTGTTGTTGTTGTTTTTCATGGAAAACACAAATGCTTACTGTAAGAACTCCTGTCATACTTCCTTAAATCGTCTGTTGAAAAAACCAAACCCATAGTATATATTGGCTGGCAATTTAGGCCCACAATTGTGTACAGATGTTGAGTATGTTAAATAAATGTTATCTTGACTGAATGCCCTTTTCCTGGTCATCGAGCAAAATCAGGAATTTTAACAGCAAATGCCAATGCTGTAGTACAGTGGCGGGAACTGTGTGGCCTTCCAGATGTTTGTGGACTGCAGCTCCCAGCATTCTTCAGCACTGACAATGCTAGCTGGGGCGGCTGGGATTTGCTGTCCAACAACCTCTGCAGGGCTAAATAGTTTCTATCCTTGCTTTTGGAGAGCTTGGGGAAAAAGCTACTTTTTGGACTAAAACACCCATCAGCCACATGTAAGTAGACAGTAGATAGGTTGTTTGTGGATTGGTTAAGTCAGAGTGCAAACATAAGAAACCACTAAGAGGAAAATAACCAAACAGCTGGGAGTCGGGTATGTTCAGCATGGAGAAGAAAAGACCAAGAGGTGACTTGACAGCCATCTGTAAATCTCTGAAGAAATGTTATGGAGAAGATGGAGCAAATCAAACCCAAAGTCTCTCTCAGGAGATTATCAGAACCCCCCACCCCAAAAAAACCCCAGGGAGGTCAGGAGGAGGATGCCACTGTACCGCTACAGATTAGCGATACTGCACAATGTTGTCCTCCTCTCCTCCTTCATTCTCCCTCCGTGCTGGAGGGATGAAAAAGGCACCAACTTTTTATTGATGGAAACTTCCGTCAATGAAAAGCAGCACCTTTTTCGTCCCTCCAGCATGGAGGAAGGATGGGAGGAGGATGGGACATGCAGTATCGACCACCAGAAGTGGAACAGTGATGTCCTACTCCTGCCCTCCCTGTGGTTTTTTTTTAAGAGCGTCTGATAAAGTCCTAAATGACAAAATAACTCAACTGAGACTATCCTCCTTTGGACAGATCATGCGCTGAAATGACTCATTAGAAAAGATGAAAATTCTGGAAAAAGCATTAGAAAAAAAGGCAGTAGGATAAAATGAAGGCCCTGTTACAGATGGATTGATTTTTATCAGGGAAGCCATGGATGCCCTGAGTTGGGTCTCCAGAGGTGGAGTTCAATGCCGAAACCACTACAACTAGGCTTATTGGCAATCATTAAAGGTGTAGGAAGCTTCTCCATTTTCTAGTCTGGCAACCCGACATGATACAAAGGACATCAGATTTGTTTCTTTGATGTTGTTTTCCATGGTATGGCTGGCTTCTTCTTAAACAAACAGGAAGAATGAGGCACTCCTAACAGCATGCATTTTAATTAGGCCTCCTTTGTTTAATTTAGCCTGTTGCTTGACATCTTAATGATGTTATGGGCTCTGAGTTAAGGGCTAAAGCGATTTGACCAGGGCATCATGCACTCAATAGCATGTACAAACAGGTCAAACCATGGATCAGATTCTTCCCTGAAAGCATCACCACCAACTCTTGCTGGCCTTCTTATGACATCAGTCATACCCTCCAACTGTCCGGCTTTGGCAGGGACAGACCCAATTAATCCTCTGTCATAAGTACTCTAAAGGCACCAGATCCTATCCGATCTTGGAAGCTAAGCTAACTCTTCAAGTTAAAGGGACCACGGGGTCATCTAGTCCAACCCCCTGTCATGCAGGAATGTACAACTATTATTTTATTTATGTCCCACCTTCATTCCAGTACAGGACCCAAAGTGGTGAAAGCACTCCAGAAAGATGGCCATCCAACCTCTGTTTAAAGACCTTCAAAGAAGGAGACTCCACCACACTCCCAGGCAGCAACGGATTCCACTGCCAAACAGTTCTTACTGTCAGGAAGGTCTTCCTAATGCTTAGATGGAATCTCTTTTGCTATCATTTGAATCCATTGTTTTTCTTGATGCTTACCGCACTCCGAAGTAAAGGTTCCACTTTCCATGCTGCCTTACTGCCTGATGTCTTTCTTTTGGTGTTCTGCCGTTCCAGCCCCATGGGAGACCGAGGTAAAACTGCAACTTTTTGCTAATGGATTTTTCCGGTTAGCAAAAAGATGTGGTTTTACCTCGGTCTCCCACCGGACCGGAACAGAAGAAGGAGACGTCATGCAGTAAGGCAGCACGGAAAGTGGAACCTTCTGGCTATCTTGCCACTTTACGTTGGTCTCCTAGTCTCTGGAGCAGCAGAAAACAAGTTCACTCCATCTTCTACATCTGAAGGCACCCCTTCAGATATTTACAGACTGCTATTATGTCACCCCTCTTCTCCAAGCTAAACATACCCAGCTCCTTCAGTCATTCCTCATAAGACTTGGTTTCCAGATCTTTAGAAATCTGGATCCAAAGCAAAGAGGAATTGAGCATGATGAATTGCCTAGCAAATACCCAGGGAATCTTCTAGGACAGTGACTCTTAACAGCTTCTTTACCAGGGACCCCCTTTTAAAATCTTTTGTTGCCGTGGTTCCCCAAGACTTAACTCAAGATTTAAAATCCTAATAACAATAATACCCGATAGTAATAATAATACAATTACACCATCCATTAACCCTTCTCTCAGAGCACTGGAGGAGAAGGAAAGACCTTTCTCCTGCTTCTTCCTGCAAGTTTGTGGTTGGAGTGGATTGAATGGCAACGTGCAGGCCAAGCCAGCCAGCATTTGCCTTGGCTCCTGTCACGTGGCCACTTCAAGCCAGGAGGAGGTGAGCAGAGCAGCCTTCAAGCCTTTGCAGACTCGCTGTGAGGACATTGTGTTACCCTGGGGGTCTGTGGACTACCGGTGAAGAACCACTGTTCTAGGATAAGTAGAAGAACCCCTATGTATTGTCTAGCAACTTGTCAGGAGACAGACATAGGAGATTTTCACACGGGGCCAAAATGCCCCGTTACTGCTCCGCTACCTCCTCTCCCATTCCTGCCACGGAATAACATAAATCTTTCGCACACTCACCTTAATTCCGCAGCAGGAACGGGCTCCCCCTCCCCTTGCTGGCTGGCCGTAAATGCAGCCGTCGTAAGGCTGCTTTTATGACCGGCCGTCTGAAATGTTATCATGTTATCATGTGATAACAGCCGGGCGGTAAATTTAAAAAATAAAACTCCCCAAAACATAAAATCAGTTCACCAAGCACAAAAACACTCTTTAAATCACATAATCAAAACAGGGAGGGTGAAATAAAGGGTGCCACTTACTTGGATGTCCAGATTGTACCAGGAAGTGCTCAGAACGGACCTCCCCTCCACGGCTGTCATTTCGGAACAGGAATGGGGCTCCTGTTCGCACACCCGTGATTGCATGATAGTGATGGAACGGGAGGTCTATTCATGATGAAAAATTGTTATTACATTGTTCTGGAACAGTCACGGGAGTAGGATGGATGCAGGACAGAACGGGGTCAACATCGTCCGAAAGGGAAAACCTTTCCCGACCCTGTTCTGTTCCCGCCACGGGATATATAGCCCGTGTGAAAATCTCCATAGAGAAGCACCCCTAGGATGTCTAGCAACTGCAGCCAGAAACCCCTGTGAGCAACACTGCTCAGACCCCCAAAAGCAAAGCCTCCAGCCTACCTCAGTCCATGAGCCTGCAGCTCCTTGCTCATCTTCAACTGCTGCAAGTCATCAATGTCGCGGAAGAGGAAGAAGGCGTCTTTGCACTCCGGGTGGGTCTCAAAGAGTCTGGAAAAGGAACAGGAGGATGCGGTCAAGTCAGCCAGCGCAAGGAAACGTCACACGATCATAGCCACGGGGACAGATTGAGGACTTTATAGATGCACAAAATACGATGTCGTAATGACTCCACATAAGCAGGAAAGGATGCGCATGTCAGACCATGTTGCCCTTTCGTGGTTATGTCCCTGCCAAAACCCATAGTTACATTTTTTTTACTACCCACTCCCAGAAGTCCCCAGGCCACCATGGCAAGTGATCATGCTAGCAAATGGATTTGGGGAAGCGCAATCCCCAAAAGTAACTTTTCTAAGCTCTGCTGTACTCTTGGCCAGTTGCAGCAGTCTGAGACAGGTCTTCAGTGAATGATTTCAGTGGCTAGGCAGGTCAATATGAAAACAGTTTTTAAAAATGCAGAGTTGCTGGGCAGGCTAAAAGGAGATTTAAAAGTTAAGACTTGCCCTCTTGATGGGGCTTGAAAGTGAATCAGAAACAGCTCATAGCTCTCTCAAAATGGAAGAACCCACAATGTAAAAACAACAGGATAAAAAACAACTACAGAATATGCAAAACAGTAGGGATAACACAGCCTTAAAATATAAAAAACAGCATGTGTTCATTCTGTCCCAGGTGATAATTAATTAATTACTTAATTTCACATATATGCTACTTTTCTCATTGAGTGGGACCCAAGGCAGCTCACAAAAGTAAAGGCCATCACTAATTTTTTAAAAAACAATTAAAATTATCAAATTAACTTGATTATACATTTATCACATTTCCCCCCAGAATTGCTCCACACAAGTAGTGAAAGGCATCTCTTGGTGCACGATTTTCTTCACCTATGTATACTGCATTTAGCAAGCTTTCTTGTGTGATTGATTATAATAGAGTAAACCTGGATTGAATTTGCAAGTCTGATTCCTCTTGCAGGAGGTAAAACGGGTTAATTGCACAGAATATGTGTTATCTTTAATGTCAGGTTTGACTTAAAGCCTTTAAATTACTTTTAGTAGTTGTCTTTTTGAACATACATTTTCCTCATGTCTCATTTGGCATAAATAAAACACATAAATCCAATGATAGCCCTTGGGATGTTATATTCCATTTGTTTATTGAACATGCCGAGAGATTTAACAGTTGACTAATCACTTAGATGAATATTTCCACTGGGCTTTGTAGGCTGTTCAGAAACCACAAAACCATCCGGTCTTTTAATTTTAGCAAATGCTAATGAATGAAAAGAAAAAAAAATGTGTAAGCAGTTTGGAATGCTTGGAGGGACATTGTGCAATTGACTCTGGGTCCTTTTTATGTGTCTGAAAAGCCACTAAGGCTGGAATTAAGAGAAAGTGTGTTCATATATCTATCTTCCAATACTGGGAAATAAACCAATTTGTTTTAAGAACATAAGAAACACCAGTGCTCAGTCAGATAAAAAATGACATGTTAGAAGTATGGAATGCCTGATCCTCACCATGAATAGTAGCCTTTGATAGGAATACAGTGGGCTCTTGGTATCCGCTAGGGTTTGGTTCCAGGACCCCCTGTGGGTACCAAAATCCGTGGATGCTGAAGTCCCATTATCTACAATGGCATAGTAAAAGGGTGTCCCTTGTATAAAATGGCAAAATCAAGGTTTGCTTCTTGGAATTTATTTTTGGGGGAATATTTTCAAGCCGTGGATGGTGGAATCCATGGATGCCAAATCCGTGGATGCAGAGGGCTGACTGTACCTTATTTCATCTGCTTTGGTGACCTCCGCCTATGTCCCATAGGAGAAAATTCCACAATTTCACTCTGAGCTGTGGAAAATAGCACTCCCTGAATCTCCCACCATTGACTTTCAGTGGAGGAATCTGCTCAATAGAGACATATATAGGATGCTGACACACTGCAGAAATAATGCAGTTTGACACCACTTTAACTCTCATGGCTCCATCCTATGGAAGCCTGGGATTTGTAGTTTGTTGTGGCACCAGAGAAGGCTAAATAGCTCACAAAACTAGAAATCTCATAATTCCATAGCATTCAGCCATGGCAGTTAAAATGATGTCAAATTATACCTATTTCTGCAGTGTGGCAGCAGCCATCGAGATACACACACACACAAATACATACACACACTATCTCCAACATTTCACAGGTAAAAACTGGGGCGCACGTGGACAAGCAATATCAGAGTGTGGTCAAGATGGAAGAGGAAACTGGGACATTTTAAAAGCAAATGAAAAAGCAGGACGGCAGGGGAATTGATCGGGACCAACCATTAGCCAAACAGACACTAATGAGCCTTGCATTTCTATACCCAGGAACTAACCATTCAATTACACAAATTTACATATTCTTCCCAACAGGGGTTCACAGCATATAAACTCCACACACACACCTACACAACTATTCTCTGAGGCTGCCAGCCACAGATGCAGGTGAAACGTCAGAAAGAAACTATTCCAGAACACTGCCTCACAGCCCAGAAAAAAACCCAAGGAAAATCATCGGGACAGTTTGGCAGGTACGTTTTTCTCTTGAACTCAGCACCTTCAGAGGTATGTCTGGGCCAGACACAGGAGAAGCCTTCTTGGTGGTTGCTCCCAGATTACTGAACTCCCTTCCAAAGGAGATTAGTGTCATGCCCTGTGAGTTTGATGAGGGTATGAAATCAGAGGAGAAGAAAGACATGGCAGGGAACAGCCCTATGGACCCTGGCAATGGTTTATCTACATCTGTGCCAGTAGGGAACCCTCCCAACCTGGAGGCTCAAGCAGAGGAAGAGCTTGGTCCGAGTGGGTTGGCATTAGTCCTGGCTGAGAGTCCTGACAATTCAGATAAGGACGGAGAAGAAGAGACGGACTTACCTCCACCATCATACACCCAGCAGCAAGCTCAAAAGGAAGCTCTGAGACTTTATGAGAAAAACCTGCTTGCTAAGAAACACCTGACAAAGCCTTAATTGCTTCATATATGCTGGGAGAGGCAAGGGAGGCTTTGTCAGAGATGAACTGATCTTCCCGGAGAAAGATTCCTGCTGACTTTGTTGCCTTGATCCTTTCTCCCTTGACTTGTGCCTCAACCTTGGACTCTTCCTAATTACTCTGCTGCCTGTTGCCTACTGACTCACAGACTTGTTCGGACCCATGCTGCCTGTAGTAAGCCCTTGACTTTCTGGACTGTGTTACTGACTAAATCTTTGCTTGACTGTGTTTGCCTTCTGGTGGGCTCATTAAAAGCCAGCCATTTTTCCAGACTCTACTGGCAAAGTGCTTTCTTGGACAATGAGACTAGCCCTGCCTGACCTTCTCCTAGCAGGCAAAGACCTTTCTAAACAGGCAGTTGCTTCAGCAGCAACCTGCTTGTTACAGCCAGAGGTTTTAAAATGGTTTAAACCAGGGGATAAAGTACTTAAAATGTTGACCACACTTTGGACATTATCAGCCGCGGCAAAAATTGTGTGATAACAATGACAGGATAGCGCAAATGGGCCCTCCATTGCACGACGTCATCATCCTCACGTTCGTCAAGCATTCTGCTGCTGTGAAAAAGGCATTATTTTTAATTAATGGGCCAAGCCGTGAATTGATCTCCCACAGCGTTTCTTTTCATTGTTTTGCTTGCATGCGAAACCACGTCCTGTCCTGCTCTTGTGTTTACAGCGTCAACGGGTGGTCTCCGCCAGAAAACATCCAGGTGAAAATGCAAAAACAAAGTAAGGGAAGCTCTGTTTATGAACCTCTCCATTTTGCTTGCAAGTTTTTGAGTTTGTTTCAGTGCTTGTGTGTTAATTTTCTTTGCAAATTTAGGTATTTTTAGAGTTTTAATGGCACTCGTGTCTTCTCGCGAGAACTGCCGAAGTCTCACCCATGCAAAAAGGCGGAAGTAAACAGTGCTAGTGGTCATGGTGCAATAATTCAGAGGCGTTTCTTTCTCGTGATTACAGCAACAAGTGATAAGAAGTGTTATTACGCCAGGATACTTACGCTTTTAAAAATAGTGGGACAAAAATGTTATTAGACGCTTGTCTGACGACATCCTTCCTTCCAAACTAGATTCCCCCCCCAAATTTAAGAAAACAAAGAAGTCCCCCCCGCCCACAATTCTTCTTCCTGACTCCTGCGCCAAGAACCAGGTAATTATTTACCGCCATGCAAATCAGTACCTAGCAGATGATGGGGAGAAATCCAAGCCTGTGGCAGTTAGAGAAGCAGAAAAGAGAGGTGCTAAACTGCTAATTAGGAAAGGGATGCTGCAGGGTGTCTGTTGAAGAGGAGTATCCTGGGGTGAATACCAAGGAGGTGCTCTTTATTAACTACGCCTTGCTCCAGATACAACATTTTAATGAAGTGGAGAATGTGGGCAAAGACCTGAAGCTTGCCAAGAAATGAAAGTCTGGGGGAGTGTTGATTACAGCCAAGAGCTCATCAGCAGGGGGCAGAAAAGAGATGCCCCAGAAGATGGCCTAAAAATAGATATTTATGTGTTTGCAGCCCAAAGAATCATTGATCTCCCCTTCCCTCTGCCCGTGGACCCCACAAGGGGGACAGGCAGACAGGCTTCTAGCCTGGGGGCCTGGGATTGGGGTGGTGTGATATTATTATATGTTTTTTATTAAGTAAATCCATTTAGTTTTTTTGTCCCTCCATATCCACGGATTTAAGTATTCACAGCTTGAAAATATTCTTAAAAAAATAATAATCCAAAAAGCAAACCTTGATTTTGCTGTCTTATATAAGGGACACCATTTTGCTATGTCATTGCATATAATAGGACTTGAGTATTCATGGATTTTGGTATCCATGGGGGGGTCCTGGAACCAACCCCCAGTGAATACGAAGGGACAACTATAAGTATTACTTTGGTGTCATCACTTAAACTGACTTATTTTAATTTTTATCCTAAATCCTGCAAAGCATCTCACTGCCCTTAACCTTAGCAGGAGGTTGGGGGTCCGCCAAAGTTCCTGGCCTGGATGTGGGGGCCATTACTCTGCCCCACTTTATTATTTATTTATTTCATTTCTATCCCACTTTTCTCCCAGTATGGGGCCCAAGGCAGCTTGCAATGTAAGATTAAAGCCAAATACAGTCAAAGCAATAAATACAAACGTTAAAAAAATACAGATGAAATAAACAACCGTATTAAAACCCACAACATAGAACAGTTAAAAAGACAATTATAATGTAAGAAGGTTGATAAAAAAAAATACAGTACGCCACAAGTGAAAGATGTTCAGCAATGCTCAGTGAAGGCTCAAGGTCTAGGATGCCCCTCCCTGTAGATCAAAAATTCAGGCAGGCTCATATTAGGAGATATATAGACTGCTACCATGCTGCTGAAATAATGCAACAAACTACAAATCCCAGGATTCCATATGATGGAGCCATGAGAGTTCAAGCAGTGTCAAACTACATTATTTTTGCAGCGTGGCAGCAGCCATAGAGGTTGTCCAGATGACAAAAATATAGTACTCCTCATAGAATTAGCAGAGAATACAATGTGTCCCAACGTGATCCGAATGAGATCCTTGTTATTCGGAAGGAGGGGGACTAAAAGCTCCACAAACCACGCAATAAAAGGATTTGTGGTTTTCCCTGAAGTTTTAAAGAAATTGTGCACAGATGTGCATTTTCACATGTGTGGGCATCCAAATTTGCAGTGCATTTTTGCTCTATTGCCCTTTATCAGAGTGTGTGGCCACTCCATTTGAATAGATGCAAACGAATGTGAATAGGTGAAACAATGGCAGAGACAAAACAGCATCGCTGCAAATGGGCAAAAATGTGCATCCACTCATTGCATCTAGACAAGCCCACAGTCTTTTAGGTAGGCCAGCCTCAAGCTGTGTAGAGCTTTTACAGGTCAGAACTAGCACTTTAAATTGTGCCTAGGAATGAACCGGTAGCCAGTGAAACGGTTTAGGAGAGTTGTATGTTCCCTGAAAGTGGCCCCAGTCTGCAATCTGGCTGCAGCATTTTCACAATCAAAGCCTCATCCCACCACCAGATTTCTGGGTAAGCTCAGTCACAGTTATACATCTATTTTTCCTTATCTGGACATATAAAATGGGGCACCAGGGAATTCTCCGTTTTATTATTTTTTATTTCATAAAGAGGTTCCAAAATCTTTTGTTTTTTAAAATTGGCAATGGCGTCATCTGGAGTACATTCCAGAATCCTCAGACCACATTCCCGCTGGCCCTTACATCATGCAGGGTGTACCTTTGCTTATCGGTTGGATAATGTAGAATCTAGGAATCTAGCTTGGCCAAAGAAACAGCGAATTCCCAATGGCACATCCTTCACACCCAGATTCAGAGTTTTACAGGAAAAGGAGTGATTGTTACAACCATGGGAACTCAGAATTTGGGAATGCTCCTTCTGTGGACTACGACTCCCAGATTCTGAGAAGGAACTTTTGCACACTTTGTGGGGTTATCAAAGGTCCCATCTACACAACGAAAAAAATCCATACAGTGTTCGAAAGATGGATGATCTGTACAGACAAGCTTTTGAATGTAAACGTATCATTCAGAAGGGGGGGGCGCAAATTCCCCGGTAAAGTCTGGCAGTTTGGCATTTGGAAAAAAATTCCAGATCTCAGGGATTAACCCATGTGGCTTCTGAATGACTGGTCATTTGTACACTCCTGTTCGCACAGATACGAACAGGAGTGCAATTGAATTGGCTGGCCGGGTAGGGGATGGGACTAGAAAGAGGGAAAGGATCTGCGACCACCATGTTGGATTCCTGGCTTGGCGAGAGTCTGGTAAGTCCATGCTACGCTTTTTCGTATTTATATTTAATTATTAAAATGTAATTGCGTATGTCTGGATTGCAGGCACCTTTGTAAATAAAAAAAAAGCAGCGGGAGATTTAAAACCGCCACTTGGATTGCTCGCTCTAGCCAGCTGGGCAAGGGGGAGTCATACGGAGTTTAGGGGGGTGGGTAAAAAATCGTGTAGGCAGATTGTACACATTCGAACAGCTGCCTTTTTGAATTTTTTACCCCCCAAATGTATTTCCCCTCTGTCGTGTAGATGGGGCCTTAATGGTGAAAATACTCCTCACAGAACGCGGGGAGAATACGACCAGTCTTAATGGCATCCTTCGTATTGCCATATTCAGGGGCAAAATACGCTATATACTCCACAGGAAAAGCCTTCGTGGCTTTTCCTGGAGTTTTTAAAAAACAGCAGGGGGGATGCGCATTTCTGCTTGTTGGGACAAGTGACGCAAATTGATTCACTATCCCAAATGAGCAGAAGCTGAAAGCTGATTGGCCAGAAGAATGCGGGGTGGGTGGGGCTTGGCTGAAGGAGTAAGAGGAGGGAGGCCAAAGTGGCCAATCAGCACAATGGGAAAGGAAACATATCCAAGCCTTTTATATATAAAGATATTTTTGAATAAAATCCACAAGTTTCAGTTGTTTTCCCCAATCCTAAGCTTGCAAAAGACACTTCTTTGGAGTGCAACCCCCATAATGCCCCAGCCAGCAAGGGCATTATGGGAGTTGTACTCCAAAGAAGTGATTTTCCCAGCCTCTCCTTCTTCCCTCCCACTTTGTACTATTGCTGGCTCTCAAAGAAAGGCTAGAACTGGACATTTATTCCAAGTGCGGACATGCTCCTGCCTTTGAGAAGAGCAATTTTCACTGCCAAGTCATTACATGGCCTAAAAATTCTTAGCAACTTGATGTAGCCAGTTTGCTAGCAAACAAATAAGTTATCCCTGCCATTAAAAAAAATAAAATAAAACGCAGGCTGGGCTGATCCCACCCTGCTTGTACAAAGCAGAGGGCAGGTCAAGAGTCCTACAATGGGAAAGGAAATATGGATTCTCTCTGGCTTGGCTGCCCGGAACAACAGTTTTCCTCTGGGTATTGTTGCAATTGCTTCTCTCCTCAACTTCCCTCCCTCAAAGCCACCTTGAATTAGCCTGACACAAAACAGACCCCTGAAAAAATTCTGCCTGCCCAGTGCAGGTCAAATGCAAGCATTGAGGCCAAGAAAAGACTCCTGGAGGAGAGGAAAAGAATGGGGAAAAGAAGGAGGTCCATGTCATTTCAAGATGTCTTGGCTCATATCCAGTTGCAAAGCCAAAAGGTCAACCCCAGAGCTTCACCTGAGCCAGGATTCCGCCCTCCAGCCTCTTGCTGAGCGGCAGTATCTCTGGGCATACACTAAGTGCATGGAAGGCACTGCCTGGGAGTGTGGTGGAGTCTCCTTCTTTGGAGGTTTTTAAACAGAGGCTGGATGGCCATCTGTCGGGAATGCTTTGATTGTGTATTCCTGCATGGCAGGGGGTTGGACTGGATGGCCCTTGGGGTCTCTTCCATCTCTATGATTCTATGAAGTGTGGCTTGCGTTGCCAGGCTGGGAGCATCCCAGGGTCTGAGATTTCAGAGGCAAAGTCTAAGAACTAGGGACACCTCCTGCATAAAAGTGTTCCGATTTGGCAGGGATAGGTCCAATTAACTCTGTCATCCTGTCAGTTCACCTGCTTTTAAAATGTCCCAGTTTCTCTCTCCTCTCCCCTTCTTCCTCTGTCCTCGGCTTACTTCAATTGCTGTAAACTGAGTTCAAGGTCCAAAAATGATTTGCACTCAGTTAACTCAGGAGGAAGGGGAGTGGAAGGGGCAGAATCGTGCCCTTCCCAGTAGGCTCAGGCAAAAGCAAACTGCTGCAGCCTCTCCTAGCTTGTGTGTTCTTCTTCATTAATAAGCTTGCCGTCTTGATCACACTCTGACGATGCCTGGCCATGTGTGTCCCGGTTTTCAGTCTGAGAAATGTTGGAAGGTATGCACTTACTGCTGAGGTACCTGCAGAGCAGGATCAGATGACTCGAGCCAGCCAGCCAAGCTGCGAGGGAAGGACATCTCAGATAACACAGTTCATCTTTTTCAGGACCCCTGCCTGGACATTTCCAGGGAACTTCTTTGGCTTAAAGGTGCCAATCTGTCACAAGGGAATACCAGATGCTGGAATGTCTTTTAGAGTTCCTGGACTGGGTACACCTCATGGATTTTAGAGTGGCCTGGAGGACACAACCCGAACCTATGGATTTTTTTAAAAGAACATCATACTGGTCACCTCTGACCCCTGACTTGGCAAAGAAAACCAACAACATACAGCTTATGTCCAGGCTATGTGATGGACCGCATCTCCCCATATGAGCCTGCCTGGACCCTGAGATCCACAGGAGAGGCATTTTTCTCAGTCCCATCACCTTCATGGGTATGGCTGGTAGGAACACAAGAGAGGGCCTTTTTGGTGGCTGACCCTAGACTTGGGAGTTCCTTCTTTTGGGAGGCTAGAATGGCCCCTTCCTTGCTGTCGGCATGTGAATGCTTCTTTTAAAATTCAGACAGGCTTTTAGAAATAAAGGCTTTGAGAAATAAAGGCTTTTAAGGAAAGGGCTGAATTGTTCTAAACCAGTGGTTCTTAACCTGTGGTTTGCAGACCTCCCTGTGGTCTGCAGTGTCCTCACAGGGGGTCCACAAAGGTTTGAAGGCTGCTCAGCCCACCTCCTCCCTACATGGAGCAACCACATGACAAGAGCCAAGGCAAAGGCTGGCTGGCTTGGCCTGCACATTGCCATTCTATCTGCTCCAGCCACAAACTTGCAGGAAGAAGCAGGAGAAAAGTCTTCCCTCCCCTCCAGTGCCTCTAAGGGAAAGTTTAATGGATGGTGTAATTGTATTATTATTATCAGGTATTATTAAATCTTGAGTTACGTCTTGGGGTTCGTGTCAACAAAAGATATTTAAATGGGGGTCCCTGGTAAATAAAAGGTTAAGAGCCATTGTTCTTAACAGTTTTTAACTTTTAAAACCCTTTTTCTTAAACGGCATGCTTTTTTAAAAAATATGGTTAATACAGTTGTCCCTTCATATTCACTGGGGTTTGGGGTTCCAGGACCCCCCGTGGATACCAAAATCTGTGAATATTCAAGTCCCATTATGTGCAATGGCATAGCAAAATTGTGTCCCTTATATAAGATGGCAAAATCAAGGTTTACTTTATGGATTATTATTTTTTCAAGAATATTTTCAAGCCGTGAATACTTAAATCCATGGATACGGAGGAATAACTGTAGTTTGATTTGGTTTTCATGCTGACTTTTTGTATGTTTTTGATTGTAATCTTTACCCGTAGGCCATCTTTAGTCCCGATCCTGGGTGGGGGGGGGGAAGTAGGATACCAATGAAGTTAACAACAACAACAACACCAATAATGCCACAGCCCTTACCTGATAAATACTATAATCCCCACTCTTGTGATGTCTTTGTGCAGGATTTTCCAGGAATCTCGGATCAGCTCCTTTTGAGTCTCTGAAAGTGGAAATGGCTCCGTCGTTTCCCCATCGACCCCCAATTCTGTTTCCTCATTCAAATCTAACCTGCCTTCTAGGGGGGAGCCCGGTTTCTCATCCGAAATGGGTGGGTCCTGGGTGATGCCCGAGCCAGATAAGGCACAACCCATCTCTCGCCAAAGGCCGGGCCTTCCGGTCAAACGTTCTTTTCTTCAGCACTACCTAGGACAGAAACACTCTATCAGAGCTCTCCAAGGCTAGGATGCTTTCTTTCTGGAATTACAGCTCCCAGAATCCCCTAGCTGGTTGGGGCCAGTAATATAAAAGGCCATCGGTGGGCAATAGCTTAGATAACGTTCATTGGGGATTCAGCAAAATTCATGAAAGAGGAGAAGTCTAAAGGGTGATCTAAATGGCGAAAATGCTCCTCACAAAATGTGAGGAGAATACGGGCTGCCTTAATGCACAACTAAAGTACTCCCAAAAGATGCCCATCCAGTCCCCAAAGATGAAGGGTCCACCACCCGCTGGGGGAAGCTGTTCCACTGCCAAAAAGCTCTTACAGTCCAGAAATTCCTCCTAATGCTTAGTTGGAATCAATTTTCCTGTAATTTGAATCCATTAGTTTGTGTTCTAGTCTGAACAGAGGTAAACATGGCTGAACAGAGATTTGAATCACCCCACACAGAGCTTGAGCAAAGGAAGCTATCAGGCTGGTAGCAGAGCTGAGAAAAACTGCTTTAAAAAATAATAATATTTTTATTAACTCAAACACAAATTGCAAAAGAAACAAACAAAATCTAATCACACGTAAAAACAAACACAAATTATACAAAAGAGATATTCGGAATACAAAAACAAACCTTACCATATCTAAACCTAACAATCTTAAACTACACATAAGGGAACTTCCTACCCCCCAGTTGTTGGTTATAATTGCTATTTATCTCTAACTTTCTCTAAACTGTCATTTTCTATGTTCTTCTACAGTTAATGAAACACCACTAGTCTTCAAAGCTTAACACAAATACTCTCCCCCCAACATTGCTCCAAGTAAGTTGTCACAATATTCGAGTCTTTTTTTAACTTTGACAAAGATCTGTTTTTTATCAGCATCATCACCTTATTCATTTCTGCGAAATCATCTATCTTCCAAGTTGCTTTTGACTTCCTGAGTCACCCTGGATCACTGAATGCCATCTGAGCTGTTGGCTATCACTTGATGCTGGTCTTTCAGATATTGTGGGCCTCTTGCCGCACTGCCTGGGGGATGTGGGCATTGGTTGGTTCCCAAGCTCTGGCTGGTAAACAACTTTGCACACAGCAGCTCAGTACCAGAGAGCTAATATTCTCACTTTGGCGGGGAAGGCAACAGCTAGGAATTTTGGA
Source organism: Gambelia wislizenii (assembly GCA_030847615.1). Classification (NCBI taxonomy): domain Eukaryota; kingdom Metazoa; phylum Chordata; class Lepidosauria; order Squamata; family Crotaphytidae; genus Gambelia; species Gambelia wislizenii. Next base: position 36,782,516 of record JAUMIR010000010.1, read on the forward strand.
TGGAGAACAATCTCTGCATTTCTCTCAAATGCCCAACCCAGATTTGATTATATGTTCCTGCATGGAAGGGGGGTCAGACTGGATGACCCTTGTGGTCTCTTTCAATTCTATGATTCTATTATCCCAGGCCCTGAGATTTGAGGGCTAAAACAAGACCTAGAGATAGCCCCTTGTGAAATAATAGGGATGTGTTCTGGTAGTATCATTAGGCATCAATTACAGCTACACAGAGTATGCCCTTCATGTACAGAACACCAAATCCAACACATGAGAAAAATAGATATACAAGTATTTTTGAAGGCAGTGCTCCCACCCTGAGATTCCTCCCCCCCTTGTGCTGAGGACAGGGGGAAGTGTAGCCAGGTCCTGAGACCAGGAACCTAGAACTGGGGGTAAGGTGGGGGTGTTCAAGCAAGGGGGTGCTGACCCCTCCAAATGGTCAACCAAAACTGGACCACCAAGATGTGTATGTAGCTGAGCCCTCTCAAGAATTACCAATCAGAAGTGTGCTAAATGATCAAGCACACACCTATTAAGTCAGGTCTTGTAGCTGAGCCTTCCCAGGAACAACAAAGGCTGCCTGATATCTCTGCAAGGTGTAAGCTACACCAAACACACAAAAGGCATTTGTAAGTAGCCATAGTACTCGAAAAAGCACTCGCAAAGATCATTTTTGTTATCATGCTGTTGTTGAATGCTTCGCTTATTATTTTGCCATTGCTTTTGCAGGAGTCAGATTGTCACCTGTGTCAGTTGGATGATGATTTTAATGCAGGACATTCTGGGTTTTCCTGGGTCCAGCTTACAAGAAAAGAGATTCCACCTAAACCTTAGGAAGAAATTATTTACTGAAAGAATTGTTGAAGAGTGGGATAGACTGCCTCGGCAGACTCTCTGTCTTTGGAGGTCTTTAAACAGAAGTCAGATAGGCATCCTAGGAGTGTTTCAGTTGTGTGTTCCTGCATGGCAGGGGATCGGACAAGTCGTCCTTGTGGTTCCTTCCAAAGATTCTATGATTCACTGTTTTGTTAAAAAAAATTCCTGCAAGAACAAAACATAATAACAACCAGCCTGCAAATGCTTGCCTGTCACCTAGAAGAGCAGAGCAGCGCAGCTCATGCACTTCTCAGACCAAGTGAACAAATAATAAATGCTGCAATTTTTTAAAAAGAGATTTCTTCCACTTTCAAATAATTTAAGCTTTCGGAGGGGGTGAGTTGGGTAACAGTTTGCTGTGGCAGGAGGCAACTATTTCTTGCTTTCCTTCCACCCACCACCTCCGCTGGTATGTGTGGACACTTGCAGGAAGATGCTGCTTGACTGAGAACAGAAGCCTTTGTACTGCCAGGGAAGATCTTTCAAACACTGGCAGCATGCAAGGTTGAAGCAATGCCAGTTCCTGCCCAGAAGAGCTTGAGACATGGACCAGGTCTAGTCAACAGGGCGAGGAGGAGGAGGAGAGAAGAGGGACTCCCCATAGCAGAAAAAGAGCACCATGATGCAAGTTATTTTATTTATTTTTATTTTTATTTTTATTTTTATTTATTTATACCCCATTCTTCAGCCACAAGGCTATCAGAGCGGCTTACAAATTGTTTTTAAGCAATAGCTAGTTACACATCGACACTGCATTAAACAGTTTCCAATCTGTGTTAGCAAGTGGGGAGGAGAAAAGAACAGGTCCAAAATTGGACCCCAGAACTGTGTGTGTGTGTGTGTGTGTGTGTGTCCCTTAGATTAGCATACCTTCCAACTGTTCAGATTTGGCAGACCCAGTTAATCCTGTCTAGAATGTCTAACATTGCATTGGATTTTTTCGCTGCTGCATCACACTGTTGGCTCATGTTTAGCACGTGGTCTACTAAGACCTCTAAATCCTTTTCACATGTGTTGTCTCCAAGCCAATTTCACCTAGCCGATATTTCTGCATTTCATTTTTCCTGCCTAAATGTAGCCCGTTACATTTATTCCTGTTTAAATTAATTTTTGGTAATTTTGATCAATGCTGCATTTCTAGATTCTCGGTAGGGTGTGTTACTGGATAGGCTTCTGTATAATATTCACATATACCTTTCAACTGTCCCAATTTGGCAGGGACAGTTCCAGTTAATCCTCCATCATCCCACTTTCTTATCTCCTTTTAAAAAGTCCCAGTTTCTCTCTCATCTCACTTTCGCCCTTTCTCCTCAGCTTACTTCAGTTGCTGCAAACTGAGCTTAGGGTGCAAAAGTAGTTTGCACTCCATTGACTCAGCAGGGGGAGAAAGGAAAGGAAGGGGTGGAATCTTTCCTTTTCCTGGAAGGCTCATTTGTGTGTGTTCCCCCTTCTCTTTAAGGCTTTCTTAACACTACATAAATTCCAGGACAGCATTTAGAAATGGCATGTAGGCATCCAAAGGAAAAGAAGGAAGCAAAGTTACAAAGGGATGGCAAGTAGAAGAATTCTAGGTGTGGACAATTTTCACTGTCTCACTCTTGGCAATGCTGTCACGCTTTGGACATTTCGTGAGACGACGATGTGACTCATTGAAAAAGACAATCGTGCTGGGAAAAGTGGAAAGCAGTAGGAAAAGAAGGGAAGGCTACACTGCAGGAGGAACGTCTCAGTCAAGGAAGCCCCGGCTGCTCTGAGTTTGCAAGACCTGAGCTGGGTAGTTGATGACAGGGTTTTTTGGGAGTCTCTCATTCATAGGGTTGGCAGAAACCAAAGTCAACTGGATGGCAAATAGCAACAAAGCTACCCAACACCATAAAATGAGGGTGTTGCCCCCCTATAAAAATTCTGCCCTCCAAATACAATTTTCCTTCACTCCTACAAATTCTAGCATTTGCACTCACTTAAACCTTCAGTTGATCATTTAGAAACAGAGCTGAGGTGTCCCAAGAAAAGAGGCAGGCAAAGATAATCAAGGGAATCTAGACACAGCAAATATATAACAGTCCGAAGAATGAAATGAGTTTCAATGTCTCACTCCTTGCAATGCTAGAAATTGGGAGACTGAATGAAAATTGCATTTGAAAGGGGTGGGTGATCCTTCATTTTGCCCTGTGGAGATACATCCCTGACAATGGGACTACCTGCTCTGAACTAACAGATTATATCTGATTTAATTGATTTATCATGGACACAGTGGAGAATTGGGGAGCGTTGTATGTTTTTTTAAAATGCTATTTTAGTACTGATGTGTTTCTATGAAAGAGAGAAGAAAATACTGAAGACCAAGCACCACTTGTTGATTATCTAAAAAGGAACTTCTGTGAAGACCTTGGTCACATGCAAGTGTATTTAAATGGACCCGATCCACTGTGGTTTGATCAACTTAAAATTCTCTCAGGGACAGTCAGTCCTAGTGGTCACCTTCTGCCATTTGCAGAAAGCCTTTCCAAGCTGCTTTAAGTTCACAAATGAGATGGGAAATCAAGGGACTGACAAAGAGAGATGAAGGATTTGAACTAGAGCCGCTCAGATAACCCACACCACATTTTGCCAAATTTTAGGGACTGAAGAAGCCAGCTCATGAAGGAGAGGGAGATATTTAAGGCAGCAATCTTAAGACAAAGAGCAAGCCAACTGAATGTCTGAGGATGCACGCACAGGATTTCACACATACCAAGCAACCCCAACTGGAATAAATTTTGTTAAGTAGGGGCATCTTCCCTGTGTTTTTTAAAAATTCTGCTCTGTCAGCATATACTGTTCTGTAAGCTCTCAGGGGGCAGAGACCCAACATCCCTCATTCAGCCTGGGCTGACTTTGCTCTGTGGAGCACCCTGCAACTGACATTGGGGGAACCCCATCCATTGCCCAGGGATGCAATAAGGACCATAAAAGTACCTACTTATCAATGGAAGTTCTTCTCAAAATGACATCCAAAAAGAGTGGCTGATCTGATGCTCCAGGTGGAAAATCCAAAGTGGAGAGAAGCAAGAGGTCTCTTGTCACAGTAGAGGAAAAACCATCTTCTAGCAACACTTTGCTTCAATGTCTCTTCCACTCTCTTCTCTGTATCTGAGGTTCCTCTGTAGCAGGTGAATCCCATAAGTAGCCCAAAGTAGGCAGAGGCATCCTCAGGATCCTAGAGACTGCCTGATTGCAGCCTGGTGTACCCTGCCTTCCCCAAGCTGACAAACATCCACTTAGCTCTCTCCTCCTGCCTGCTGCTGCTCCATTTCAAATACAGATTCATCATCCTTTTCATCTCTCTCCCGGGCATGAAAGGCATGTTCAATTAATGGGCGGAAGATGGGATGCGAGGGCTCATCTGTGAAGAGCAGCAAGTGCCTTCTCTGCATTTCTCACGCCCTGGGAGACAATGGGCCAGCTGGCACTGGGAGTCAGGGGCCTGACTGGGACAAATCAGGACAAGCAGTCTAGGGAGAAACTACTATAGGTACACCTCAGTTATCAAAACCTTGGTGAAGCTCCATTTATGCCCACCCAACTCCCCCTTTCTTCCTTGTCCTCTGTCTACCTGGAGGGTTTTTTTTTTAAGTAATAGTACTCTACAGTGAACTCGCCATGGGTCAGCGTAAGAGGGGTGCTCCAAAAAAGCAATACAAGGATGCCCTGAAACAACATCTCAAGCTCAGCCAAATTGATCACCAAAAGTGCTCCACCCTGGCCTCACATCGGGAGGGATGGAGATGCACTATCCACAATGCTCCAGCCTTATTTGAGAACTCACGCCGAACAAGTCTTGAAGAGAAACGACAACGCAGAAAGAATCACAACCCGGAAACATCACCCAAGGAGACCTTCTGCTGTGCTTTCTGCAACCGGACTTGTTTATCTCGGATTGGCCTTTTTAGTCATCAGCGCGCTTGCAGAAAGCACAGGATGATTCCTTCCTGAATCTTAGTTTGCAAAGAAAAACCTAGGGGTTGTCTAAACAGTTAAAAAAAAACCCTCATGGAATTTGCTGGGAATCCTACTTGTCTAAATGGGTTCCTGCTGCAATCCGCACAATCCGCACCAAAATGGCAAAAACAACGCAGGACAAACCGCAAAGAGTTGCGCATTCCTGCTCATTAGGATAATCGAATGACAAGTGATTTGAAGAGAAGCGCAAAGCTGATTGGCTGGGCAAGAGTAGGGGCCGTGGCTTGCTAACAGGGCCAGCACCCTCTGCTGCCATGTTGGATTTAGCGAGCGATCACAAAGGTGATAAAACAGGGTGGTTATTTTTTGTTTTGCTTTCCTGTTAAATCAGAAAATCACTAGATCGCTCCAGCGCACCTTGGACAATTAAAAAAAAAAATCAGCGGTGGCGGAGAATTAATGTGAGTAAATCACTCATGGTCGCCATCTGGAATGTGAGGCGTATAGGGGCTTCTGAGGTGAAAAACACTATTAAGACATGTTGCTGCGGCAAAATGTCATTATTACAAGGCACTCCATCCCCCTCCTTGTGTAGGTGGACCGCCAGACTTGGCATGTCCAGTTTCAGCAGTGTGTTTGCAGTAAACAATGCAATTAAGAAAGCTGAATGGGATACCGCTTTAGCTGATCCTGTAACTGCAGGTGCCTGGTTACAACAGGCAAGGTAAACAGCAGCTGCCTCCAGAATCCCTTTCCTGAGCATGCCTAAGCAGCAAAGGAAAGAAGAGAGGAGGGCAGATAATCCTGCCTCAACAGCTACTCCTAGCATTTATTTATTTTTTTAAAGTATAGCTCTAGAAGTCTGGGCCACCAAAATGGAAAATCATAAGGAAAGTGGACGCTGATGACAGAAAATATCATCTCTGGATGCATTTTGAAGCAAGCATCTGAGTGGCTTGTAGAAGGCCCAGAATGTTTCTTTTTACGTATGCAAGGCTTCCTTGACCTGGTAGTTTCATTTCACATGTTCATCCTGTTAGTTCTGAATTTTTTTTAAAAAATGGTGACATATGTTGGAAGTGCTTTTCTTCTTTTGTGGCATAGGAAGCTGTCTCTATGTTATAACTGCCTTTAATTTTATTTTATTTATTTATTTGTACAAGGAGTAATGCCTGGGAACACATCTACTTTGTTAACTGAGTATACCTGTGTTAATACAGCACACTTGGGCTTAAATCCTAGACCAAATCTACACCTGGGGGGGTGGCTTGGACCATATCCCCCACAGATATGCGGGTTGACCTGTATATGACATTGGCTTTCCAGCCCACCACTAGTCTGCAGCCCAACTTTAATATCCCGGGGGCAACCGTAGTGCTGTTCTATTATTTGTTGTCAAGTCAGCTTTGAATGATGGAGGCCCTTTGAATTAGAGACCTCCAAGATCATCAACTGCCCTGCTCAGGTCCTGCCAACTCAGGGCAGCCATGGCTTCCTTAAGGGCCAAATCCACACTGCACAAATAATCCAGTTTGAAACTGGAGTATTTGCCATGGCTCCTTTCTATGGTATCCTTGGATCTGTAGTCTTACAAGCTCTTTAGCCTTCTCTGCCCAAGAGTGTGGCTGCCTCACCAAACTACAGATCTCAGGAATCCACAGGAAGGAGCCATGGCAAATCATTTCCTTTCAAACTGGATTGTTTGTGTAGTGTGGATTTGGCCCTTGATGGAGCCAATCCATCTGCAAGGTGGCCTTCCCCTTTCCCCGCTGCCTTCCGCTTTACCGATCTTTTCCAGTGAGTCATGGCATCTCATGGTATAGCCAAAGTATGACTGTACTCCAGCCATTCTGCAACGCCCCTATTTTAAAACTTGATTCACAGTTTCCTGGATGTAGACTTGCTGCTGAATGAATTGGTTTGGAAAACCTGTCCCTTCTTCTGGTTTTTGATGCATCCCGTGCCTTAAGTGTGTTGGGTCTGGGAAAGGGCAGTGTGGTGGGGTCACAGATGCAGCATGTTGTGAATACTATGGCTTAATGCTGAGGGGTGCTATGATGCTACCCCACCAAAGTAGCCTGGAGTAGATCATTGCTGCGAGGCTGCTAAAAAACATAATGCCAAATGAAGAAGAAAGGAGAGGCTGGTAAAGTGGAGAGGGAGACCCACAACCACCATGTTACCACACATGACATCAAATTCTACCCTGCCCAGTAAAGTGGAGAGGGAGACCCACAACCACCATGTTACCACACATGACATCAAATTCTACCCTGCCCAGTAAAGTGGAGAGGGAGACCCACAACCACCATGTTACCACACATAACATCAAATTCTACCCTGCCCAGTAAGTGATACTTTCTGGCTGGGGAAAAAAACACACAATGACAATGGCCATGGCATCAACCTGCTTTATTTTAACTTGTCTGGTTTATGATGGCATGAAAAAAACTACGGTTGATGTTGGAAAATGAAGTGTACACGAAATGCATTGTTTGGACTGCCAGACAGGAATCCCCTGTGACATGTACAACGCACCCTCTAAAGAGCAACAACGCTGCCATCTGGTTTCTCTCACTATTTGTGTATGGGGGAATGTGCTGGACAAAATTTAGACCACAAGGGTGGAGATATGGGTGCATCCATTTTCTTGATTAACCCACCTCCAACACTATAAAATATTAGTCTTTCCAGAAGAATATGATAGATCTCCATGTTTTTTCCCAGAGAGAGAATAGCTACTTTCCTTCTGTGTGTGTGTATGTTTGCATGCACATCTGGTCACTTTATTTCTTTACTAAAATTTTTAAAATATTTCTTTATTTTTTTTAAAGAAGTTTCAAAGGGGATTACAATGAAATCAGACCCAATAAAGCCAAATGCTTAAAATAATAAAGCAATGAAAATAATTCATTGACGACAAACAGGGAGGAGTGAAGCTTTCAACATTTTAGCAATGAGGAAAATGCCTTGGCAGGTAAAAAGCCCTTTACTTAATGGTGGAGACCACCCAATACTGGGAGGCCACCTCATTTTTCCTTAAAACGGTGAAAATATGAGCCGGGAACTGGTTATGCTATATCCTTCCTATGGCGCTAATGGCACCCCTCCCCATAAATTTCTGCTTTCCCCACACAGATGTTATTTCAACTTCTTAAGAACAGCAGCAAATCTTGATCACAGTTCGTTCAGCCCTAAGATGGACAATAAAATAAAATAAAATAAAATGCCTGTTGTTCTTTCTTTGTGTGTTGATGAACGATAAAGAAACGTGATACTTCCAAGTGCCCTACAGCGAAGCACTTGTCTGAAGGTTTCTCTTCCAAAGTGCAACATCTGAACAGTTGGCGTTCTGGGAAGAAACAAACAGACAAGCCACGTGAGACTCTTGTCCTTGCTCTTGTGTTTTTTCTGCCATTCTCTGGTATTTTGCAGACACGAGGCCTTTGACATCTGGCTATGCTCAGCTCTCTCTCTCTCAATATAAGGTTATTAAATCAATATGAGGTTGCTAAAGCCACAAACACCTTTTCTTTCTGGAACCTGAGTCACTGTGGCCACGAGGCATGCAACACAGGAGAGTAACTACAGGGGTGTGTTAATGAGAGTTTTCCACACACCACACACCCCAATAAGAATTGTGCTCTTCCACAATGATTTTTTTCCTCCAGTCCCCAAATTTCTAGGGCTGCAGTAACTTCGAAGTTCAGTTGAGCATTTAGAAATAAGAGCTTAAGCATTGGGAAAAAAGGGGCAGGCGACCCAGGGAGTGCACACAGAGCAAATACAAGAGTTCTCAGTCCAAACTATTTTCAATGTCTCACTTTTTTGCAATGCTAGAAAATTGGAGAGTGAAGGAAAATTTAATTGTAGAGGGCAGTTTTTATAGCTGCACCCCTGCTCCTTAAGGATTTTGCAAAGAAAAGCTAGCTTGACACATTGATCAATTGTTATTTCCTTTTGGTTGTTGTTGCTTCCTAACCTTTCCATTTGCAAATGTACCTTTTTGTAGCACACATACACACACACACACATGAATGCATGCATGCACATCTGAAAATCCCACATCAGATTATAAAAAGGCAATGGACAACATTGATGCAAAGGAGGGTAAACGTTATCAGTGTTTATTTACAAGATTGGAAAAGGAATATTACAAAAACGTAGAAGGAGCTAGTACCCATTGTGAGGAGGGCGAGGGAAACCCCCTGCATTTAAATTAAAAAGTAACAGTGTCATTATAAATAGACATTATTTTATTTTTATTTTAAAAAACCTGACACACTAAGTCTGTTAAGCAATTGCATTTACCTAGGAACGGCAGCCTGTCCATGGAAGAAAAAAGGAAACTTTTCCCCTCTCACAAGTTACCCTTGAATTAAAGCAGCTCCCCAACTTTGTAGATGAAAGAGAAGGTGAAAAAGTGAAGTTTGACTTTAAAAGGCAAAAAATCCAAAGCTCTGATACCTGAGCTTACAAACCTACTGGGACTCTAACCACGAGATACCAAAGCCTCCTTCTGCCTGGGGCAGAAAATCCAAATTATGCCTTCCTTCAAATACCACCCACATCACCACACCCATGCATGCACATGTGGGGCACAATGCAGCAGGAACTTCATGGCAGTGGGGCTTAGAAAGGAGAAGAGGTTCCAGTTGGATTGTTGCCCCACAGAGCTAACCAACCAGCCGCCCACTTTGAAACCCGTTTTATAATAGGCTGCCAAAATGTCTCCTCAAACCACAGTTGGCCAGACTGCTTCACTGATTTGCGCATTTGTAGGAATGCCCACACCTGCAACTCCAGCACATCACTTTCCATCTCGCCATGCTCTCACCTTCTCTCCTCCTCTCCTCTACTGGCAATAGCAGCTGTGCAAAAAATGAAGAAAGAAGAGGAAATGCCACTTCAGGGATCATTACGAGAAAATAAATCTGACCTTCGTAGCATCTAACACTGCACAGGTGAAAATGAGGACACATGAGGCCAGGCAACTTGACCCCAGTGTGGTTGAGATGGCAAAAAGGTATTGATGAGAAAGAGCACACAAGCTGGGACAGTCTGCAGCAGTTTGCTTTTGCCTGAGTCTCCTGGGAAGGGTACGACTGGTCCTCCCTCTTCTCTACTTCCCCTGCCAAGTTAATGGAGAAAAAACTACTTTTGCACTTTTGATCCCAGTTTGCAGCAATCAAAGCAAGCTGAGGACAAAGGGGGAAAATGGGACAAGGAAAGAGAAACTGGGACATTTTAAAAGCAACTGGAAAAGTGGTATGACAAAGGATTTATCAGGACTCTCTGGGACAAATCAGGACAGTTGAGGCATAGGGACGCTACTGTGATGCCTCCTTAGCAGTGGTGAGCAAACTGTGGCCCTTAAGCCCTACTTTTGCAGCCCCTGAAGCATAGACTCATAGAGTTGGAAGAGACCCAAAGGGCCATCTAGTCCAACCCTCTGCATGAAGGAATATACAATCAAAGCACTCCTGACAGATGGCCATCCAGCCCCTGTTTAGAAATCTCCAAAAAAGGAGGCCCCATAACAGTCCAAGGCAGTGCATTCCATCATTCTCCCAAAGCCCCCCATTTTTTCTTGAAAACGTGAAAAAAGCCACCCTACACCTACACGCACCCCAGAACTCCACCCTAACCCCAAATACCACCATTTTCCTTTGCAGGCCCTATCAACATGGTGACAAGAAGTGATGTGATGTCACTCTTTGTCACCATTTTGAGAGGGACTGCAGAGGAAAATGGAGGTATTCAGTTTTGCTGGGTGTGTGTGTAAGTGTGTGGCATGGCTGGGCGGGGGGTTCTGGAAGGAAAAATTGGCTTCTGGCCCCCTGAAGCAGTTGCCCACCCCTGCTATATAGAAATCCATAGAGCAGCTGCATTTGGAATACTGTGTACAATTCTGTTGAGCTGGTAAAGAACGGGATTTCGGCTCTAGCCAATCCTGCTGTAGTTGTGTGTGCCTGCCTACAACAGGCAAGGTAAATAGCAACTTCCCTCCAGCATTCCTTCCTAAGCATCTGTGAACAGCATAACAGAGAGCAGAGGAGAGCACATAAGCCCTGACCCAGCTTGTTCAAAAAGTAAAGATTTAATACTTTTGGCCACCAAAATGGAAATCATAACAGAAGTGAAGGATCGTAAAAGGAAGAGACATACTTGGATGTATTTTGGAAGAAGCCTTTAAGTAGTCTCTAGAAAACGTTCCAAAACGCTCGCTTAATCTGATTGTTTCATTTCACATGTGCATATCATCTCCCCATTCTTTCCATGTATTTTCTGCCTCTGGTACCAACTTTAAATAAGTAATACCCAGCAACACATTGACTTTATTAATGGAGGTATACCTGTGCCAGTGTGGATGGGTTTTCGGATTGTTTTTGGCTATTATCATTGGGTTTCTCCCCCTCTGTTCATCCTCTTTGTTATTGCTCCTCAGGCCAAGTTCCAACCTCATCCAATGACCCAGTGCTCTGACCTAGACTTTGTTATTGAGAAATGACCCCAAACAATTCATGGTGTTCCTTCTTTGCAAAGGAACTCCTGCTGAGTACCTCGACCAGCTGCAAGGCTGTAGATCTGAATGCTAGGGAAATTTAAGGTAGTGGGGATAAAACAAAGACTGCGGCACTGGGTTTATTCTAAAGCTTGCCACTTTGGCCTGCTGTGCTTTAAAAACCGGACTTCCCAGCCTGGATTTACAGTACATTGGTAGGACGTTCTACCTGTTGGATTCTTGGGTTTACATTGGCATAAAAGCCCTTATGCAAGTAGCTGGACTTTCTTGGAGGTTGAGCAAGGGTGAAACAACGGGGTGTAGGTAGGGGGTCAGGATGAGACATTAACCCCTCACCCCCAAAATATGAATTCAGCCCCCTCGGTGAAATTTTCCTCAAGTTTTTAGCATTGCAGTCACCTAATACATTAGTTGTTTTTGTGGAGAACTACAAGATATGTAACCTCCTGTCCTGGTCTGGCAGGGACAATCCCAACTAATTCTTTGCCATCTTACTTTCCCAGTTGCTTTTACAATGTCCCAGTCCTGTCTCCTCTCACTGCCCCCGCTTTGTCCTCAGCTTACTTCAATTGCTGCAAACCCAAGTTCAAAGTGCAAAAGTACAGTAGTTTGCACTCAACTAGGCAGGAGAAGAGGAGAGGTAGAAACTTACCCTTCCCTATACACTCTGGCAAAAGTAAACTGCTGCAGCCAAGGCAAAGCAAACACAAAGAGGTGTAAGAGTGGATTATTTTTAATATCTCACTCTCTACACTGCTAGAAATTTGGAGACTGAAGGAAAATTTCATTAGGGTAGGGCAGAATTCTTACTGGGGTGGTAATAGCTTTATATTGCCTCCCCGTCACTTCAGCCTTGGTTGCAAAAGCCTTGTGACACCAATGTAAACTGGTGTGCCAGTTGTACCTTGGAGATATGGTACCCGCAGTCCCTAGCAGCAGGCAAGGAATTGGGCTGTATCTTATGCAACAGGAGAATGCATGACTGTAGGGCCCCTTGTGTGGTCAGTTTTGCACTGGCAGAATCTGATACTCTGGTGGGGCTACAGTGGCATGATTTTTATGCCACTCAACAGGTGAATCAGCTCTCAACCCAGAATCCTCCAGTGGCCAGGCTGGAGTCATAGTCCAAAATAGTCACTTTCCCCACAAACTTTAATACTGCACAGTGGTTCTCAGTCTTTGGTCCTGCAGACTTCGGGACTTCTTCTCCCAGGATCCCTGATCATTGGCTATGATGCCTGGGACATCTGGGAGTCAAAGTCCAAAAAAAAAAAAATCTGGCAAGACTTAGGGGTTGTCTATACGGGAGGAAATACAGCGCGGGGATGTGCATTATTTCGAATTCACAGCAGCTCTCATTTGTCTTAACAATTTTCTGGCACCAAAAACAGTCTGCAAAGCTATTCACATTGGCATTCTGATGAAGCCCTGCCTCGGAATCAAGATGGCGACCATGAGTACCGGGTGCTATCATTCCCCCATATCATTGCTGCACACCTTTTAAAAAAACATTAAATGTAAACAGGAGGAAGGATGACCTTCCACTTGTAAATATATATATATACATATATATGTGCCTTGGCACGGTGAAAATGCGTACACTTGCTCCACCAAAATGCCAAAATGGCACTTCCGGACTCCTCTACTGGAAAGCCCTCCCATGCTTTACAATGGATCAAACAGTTGTAAAGTTCCTCCTTTGCTGAAATTCTGCGGCAATGTGAATTGGCCGCCCAAACGGGCGATAATGTGCACCCCCCCCCGGGAGTATTTAAAAAACTTCATGGTAAACCGCGAAGTCTCCTAGCATATGGCATTTTTTGCCCCCCTCCTTCTGAATACAGCAAATCGCTGTGGGTTGCCATTAAGACATATCGTATTCCCAGCGAATTCTATGAAGAGTATTTTTGCTGTTTAGAGAGGCCCAAAGGTTGAGAACCACTGGCTTAAAGCACCCTCTCAGCACATAACAGTGATAAAGAAAAATTACAAAGATGCCTTTAAATCTTCATGGCTGTGCCTTCTCAGAGGAGGAGGGACCTATTCAAATTGTGTGTGTGTGTGAATTGCAGATTTTAAAAAACAGCAAAAAACAAAACCCAGTGGTGTGTTTGCTTGGGTTAACCTCCTTCCTGTGTCCAAGATGGCCCTCCTGCTGGTACCAATTAACTGAGATTGACTCAAGCCCAACTTGAGACTAAAAGATGCTGCGTTATGGAGGTGGGGAGAAGGGGAGGCAGAAAAGCTGAGCAGACCTTTCCTTATGGCAGATTGGAAACCAGGGAATTCTCCTCATCCACCTCGATCTGCAACGAAGCCACTGTCCATTGCCAAACTCTTAAACTCTCATCCATCATGAACTCTTCCACTGCTTTCGTCTTCTCTCCAAATGCTTCCTGGGGTGCAATGTCTGGGTTGATCCTTTGGGTCAAGATCTGGAAAGTGGAACCCCTCACCCTGACCAAAACCTCGAGTGGCCGCAGTGTCACATTTTTCACGTTTTTGGGGGAGCCTCCCAGGTGCTGCCTTTGACCTTCCGGTGGCTCAGCGGCTCCGGCGTAGCCAGGAGAGGATGAGTCAGACTGACCTGCGCATTACTAAAAGAGGCGATCCTACCACTTCCACCAATCTGGATGTTGACTGTCGTGGAATAGCTGACCCTCTGCTGGTTCTTCTCGGGGGCTCGGGCCACATCCACAGTGATGGGGGAGTCCGGTTTGGGGCAGACTTCCCCCTCCTCCACCTGCGGGCTCGGCCTACATTCTCTGTTCACGTATTTTAGGCACAGGCCTGGCACGTTTGGCCACTTGATGCCACCTAGTTCCTGAGGGTGACTGTCAAGGGATGGACCACAGTCACCGTGCGGTGGCCCTGGGATACACGCCGATGGCACGTGGTCCCCATTTGTGGCCAGGCTCTCTGTCAGCCCATGGTTGGGTAGGCTGTTGCCCCGGGGCCTTGAGTGGGGAAACTGAGGTAAAACGGTTGCTCTGATGGCAGGGTTTGGTGCCAGGGCCACTGGGGAAGCCACGTGGGCCGGCGGTTGGCCCTGAGGGTGGGCACACAAGGGGGTGAAGGTACAGCCGCGGAGCTTGGCCGGAGGAGGGGAGCAGACCCTGGGCTTCACGGGCAAGGGGGACTGCACTCGGGAGTTGGGCGCTGAGGCGGAAGAGAAGGGAGTACGGCGGTCAAAGGCCTGGGCCACAGAGGACAAAGCCCGAGGGCGGGTAGGCGAGAGAGGCCCAGAACTGAGGCAAAAAGAAGCGGAGCTGGCCTGAGAAGTATCTCTCGGGAACAAGCTCTCAGGCTTCCCTAGGCCACCGTAGGCCCTGGGCGCTGCCTTGGGGAGCAGAGCTAAAGGGTTTGCCGGTGGTCTTGGGAGTGTGAGAGGCCTGAAGGGCACTTGGGACTCCTCAGGCTGAGGGGCGCCATTTTTCTTGGCCAAGCTCTGGCTGATGCAGGAGGCGGCAATGTACCTGGAAATGGCGGCAGCACTAGAGGAGAGGCACCTGCGGACCGGCGAGGTGGGGAAGAGCTTCGGAACAGGTGCCGTTGGCCGGTGCTCTTGGACGGAGGTGGGGGGTTCTGACCCTGCCAGCAAATCGGAAGGGGGTGCAGGAGGGGAGTCCCATAAAGCTGCTTCCATACCAGGGGGCAATGGTGCGCTGGGGACGTCAGGCAATGGGGACCCTGCAACCCCCGAGGAAGTGAGCTGCAAGGGAATTGGGGGCTTTGAATTTTCTGGGACAGGGGGAGAATTTGAGGTTACTGAACTGTGAAGCCCAGCCAGTGTCTTGGAGGGGTCCTTGCTCCGAACCGGCACCTCAGCGTCTACATTATCGCTTTCAACCAATTCTAGGGAAGGGGAAGAGCTGGTTCTTTTCGAAAAGCTTTCTGCCCGGGGGGCAGCATCCTGAAGGGATGGAGATGTCTCCTCTCTCTGTGCCAAGGCCCCTTCTGCTGCTACGTGCATGGCTGAAGAACTGGGTAATCTGGATTTGGGTTTCTCTGTGGGGCCACAAACCACAGAAGAGTCTGTCTCCCCCAGGACCCTGAGCGTCTGCTGTGGTTCTAGGGAAAAGCCAGGCACCCCAGTTTCTGCAGACTCCTCTGTTTGGTTCCCACAAGAGGACCTCGCCACCTCTTCCACATCTCTTGACAGTTCGGCTGTCCCCTCCACATTTGTGCGGCTAAGCCCTGCCTCGGCTGTGAATTTGGGAGGCAAAGGAGTCCCCCCTTCTTTACTCTGTGCTGTCAGAATTGCGGGATTCATGTTGCATTCAGGAGACATGGAACTCTCCGGTAATTCTCTGTCTCGGGGGGCTGCTGGCAGTGAAATCCCTGACTGGATGCACAAAGGGCTGGATGGGGGGCACAGCAAGGCCTGCCTGAGGGGACCCAAGAGATCTGGAGAAAGCAGTGGAGGCGGCCTTTCACTGCGCAGCTCGAGAGCGGTGCCCCGGGTGGCGGCGAGAAGGGCTGTGTTCTCCTGGACCCCGATCACGTGCTGGAGGGGTTCATGGATGAGGACATGGCCATAAATTCGTGGCTCACCTATGGCAAAGAGGGGGGAAAAAGAGAGACGAGGAGACAACATTGAACACCCTGCTCCTCAGTGGGAAGAAGAGCCAACAGGTTTGCAAGATTTAATCTGTTCAAAGGACAGATAAATCACCTAAAGCTCAAGTTGATTAATCTCTGGGGAACAATTCTAATCCGGGAAGATGACAGCTAATGGTCACCAGGTGTGTTCTCTGTGCCTCTAACTTTTTCTGAAGTGTGGCTGTAATAAGGAACAAAGGACATTAGAAAATGGCCTTTCCTTGTAACACACTTGTGCTTATTACATTTTAAATTATCTCATACATCCTCTGTTGAGGTTTGGGTCATAGGTACATCAATGAAACGCTAGCGCATTCAGTGGCAAATGGTGAGTCAACAAAGCGAGTCTAGATTAAGTGGGCAGCTCTCAAAAACCAACACGTACTACATTCCAAGCTGGGGAGGCAGAGGTCAAAGAAAGGTGGTCTGGGCTGAAGAAGACCCTCAAGGTGACCTAGTCCTCCCACTCACATCTACATGGCTCTACCATCATCCCTGCCGATGTCAGTCTGTGTAGTTCAGTTTATAAGGAAAGGGCGGGATAGTACTGGCTGAAAAAAGTATGCTGGGGGATTTGAGTGAGAGAGCCAAACCCCACCAACCAATTCCTTCCTATTAGTATTTATTTCTTTATTTATTTATACCCCACTCTTCAGCCACAAGGCTATCAGAGCGGCTTACAAATTGTTTTAAGCAATAGCTATTTACCCATCTACACTGCATTAAACAGTTTCCAATGTGTGTTAGCTGATTGCCCCCACAAACTGGGTACTCAATTTACTGACCTACGAAAGGATGGAAGGCTGAGTGAACCTTGGAGCCCGCTGGAATCGAACTTGCAACGTGGCGGCTTGCAGTACTGGCATTTAACCACTGCACCACACAAAATATGCCACCCATCCAGTGAGATTTTATGAACAAATTTTATGAATGGATGGATAGATGGACAAACAGAGGGGTTGTCTAAATGGTGAAAATACCCCTCATGGAATTCACTGGGAATCCTACCTGTCTAAATGGGATCTTGCATCAACCCACTGTATTTGGAAAGAGGGGGGGTCCAAAACAGCAAAAACAATGCAGAAAAAGCCTTTGTGGCTTTTCCCTTTTTTTTTTTTTAAACAGCAAAGGGGTATGCATTCCTGCTCGTTGAAACAAGTGATTTGATATGAATTGCTTTCCCATAGGAGAGGAAGTACAAAATTGATTGGCCGGGCAAGCATATGGGGTGGGATCTGCTAACAGGGTAGGTACCCGCTGCCACCATGTTTGATTTTCACCTTAGCGAGAGATCGCTAAGGTGAAAAAATGGGGTGGTTTTTTGTTTTGTTTTGTTGTCCTTTCTAATTGAAAAATTGCTCTATCGCTCTAGCACACCTTGGACATCGGGTTGTTTTTTTTTTTTAGTTCGGCAGTGGCAAAGCACAAATGTGAGTAAATAAATAACTTGAAGTTCCACCAAGAGCATGCATAATGTGATGAGCTCACTCACAGTGGGGGACACTGGTTCCTGGCCTCCCCTCCTGCGCTCCGGCCAAGGTCCTGCTGGGGCCCTTCCGGTGTGAGGCCCAGGGCCGCATCCCTGGCCTCTCGGTCCCCCGCTTTTGCGCTTTCAGCCTGCTAATCTTCTCGCTGTACATCTTAGCAAGGGCCTGGACTTTGCTGATGATCCGTTCTGAATTTTCTAGAAGAGATGGGTCACCGCCATTGTTCTCATAAATGTCCAGGGTGGGGAGGTACCCAGGAGAGTCATCCATGGGAATCTCAGTCACTCGCCTTTCCTTTGCTCCCGTACTGTGGGCTGTTCCTTCCAGATCTCTGTTTGGAACCGGAGGCAGATCCTCTAGATCTGAATCCTCCACAATGTGTAGGGGTTCAGCATACACTGGTTTTTCAGGGGAGGCGTAGGATCGCCTATTCCTTCCCTCGACTCCTTTCTCCATGGTTTTCCGCTCCTTCTCCTGCCAAGCTCTCCGGATCTCTGCACAGGATTTGAACTCCGATTCGGATGGGTCCTCCTCCAAGCTGCACCTGCTCCTGGACTCCGGACAGCTCCTTTCTCTCCCAGAATCCTTTTCGGAAGCATCTGACTGCATGTCACTACATGGGTTCTGCTCCTTGTCAGAATTCTTGCAGCAGGGATGGGACGATTTGTCCTTGCCTTGCGCAGAATGTTCAGCGCCGCCTGGTGATTGGCCGCCTTCAGAACAGCTCCGGCCCCTCTTTGAATATTCTGAGCTTACGGACATCTGACTCCTCCCCTCCTCGGAATCTTCGTGGCAGGAAGCCCTTTCAGCGTTACATGATTGGCTACGGTTTCTACTAGAATCTTGATGGGTGGTGACGGACTGTGGGCGGAGCTTTCTGGATTTGGCCCCACCCACTTCCCAGTCCTGAGGGTCATTTTGCCTCAGGATGCTATTGAATCGAAGGACGGACTCACGGACCACGCCGGGCGGCACGGGTGGAGGAGCGTAATCCTTCTTGCCCAGCCCCGACACCTTACCAACCGCCGCCTCCACCCCTTCATAGTAGTTCTTGATCTTCTCAATCAGCAGCCAATCCTCCTTGGTCAACGTGGAGTCCCGTTTGGGTCCCTCCTCTGTCTTTTTGACTCTCTTCTCATCCCGTCTCGGTCCAACCCATGAGCTTTGGAGGCCTGGGGCTGGCTGGTGGTGGGATTGGTCAGCATCCTCAGGAGGTGGGCTCTCCCTATTTCTTGTGGGCTCCTCTTGCTCCACATAGGCAGCCTCATTGCTGGTCTCCTCTGGCTTCCTGCAGACGTCCTCTGAGCCCACGTCTTCCAGAACGTGCAGAGGTGAAGGGCCGTCCGACTCTTTGTGCTGCTGCTCCTCTTCTTCTGAAGAGTCACTGGTGAAAGGGTGGTGAAGCGTCGGGGTTGGGTGCTCCTGGAGGGAGTCCCTTGGGGAGGGTGCGTGGGTGGCACCTAAGGATGGACCCTCTTGGAGTTCACCTTCTGCCGCCTCCTCCTCCTCCTCCTGTCCTTTCTCCTCCCCTTCTCTTAATGCATCATTTGGTATGGGTTGGTCCTGAAGAAGGAGAAAAAAATGCAAAATGGCAGCATTTGTGGGTAGCCCAAGGAATTCTGGGTAAACCTAAACCACCTTTCTCCAGTGGTGGCTCTGATGTTGGTGGGATGGTGAATCATTTCTGGGGTTTAGTCTGCAAGGAGCTCTCCACGGTGCTGAATCCAATCCCCTGAATAAGTTTTGGCACCTTAGATAGCTCCTTAAAGTTCAGACTAATGCCCAGTGCAGATTTGCCCCACTGTCATCAGAGTTGCAACTGTCCAGTAGCCACCAGATGTGTTGGACCACAGCGTCCATCATCCTTGGAGGAAAACTGTGACAAGTTACTTGCTGGTGTGATCTGACTATTACTTTGGTTCAACAAACTCTTAACCAGTTGTTAATTATTGGAATGGAATTATTTGAACCTTCCTTCTCTAACCAAAGCTGTTTTGCACTGCCAGCTCACAACACAACTGACTACACTCGTTCTTCCAAAGGACGCATTAGAAAATCCTCTCTGAGCATGCACAGAATGCTTTCCTTTCAGCACAGCAAGCTCTCTCTCCCCTCCCCAGTACTTTGAAATATTGGACAAAGCTTACTCTTAAGGACATTTTACAGATTTCCTATAAAGGAAGAGTGGGCAAAATCCTACAGTCAAGGAGTGGACAAATGGCCTCAGCACTATTTGTTTGTGACCCCAAAGGTCCTCACACCCTTCCCACTCCAAAATGAAGTGAGCTGGAAAAATATCTATCTATTTGCCCCAAATGGTCAATAACACCCCAAGCTTCCAAAGGGTGCTATTGGTCATTTTGTCATGTTTTGAGGTGTTCTGTGGCTCCCGTCACCTTTCTAAGGCCATTTTCCCCCAACAATGCATCAGGGTGGGCAATATGAGGCCCAGGGGTTGAATGCACCCAGGGGCTGTTTTTTGTGGGCCTCCAGGCATCAAAAATATATTGCTAGGGGTGTGTGGAGGGCATTCCAAACACATTTGGAGCCCTTTAGACCACTCTAGGGTCAAAATGAAATTTTTTTAAAAAAAATCTTGCCTCAAAATATTCCAAAACACTCTCTAGGGGCCAAGGAAAGCCCCTGAGGACATCTGAGAGCCAAAAATTGTGGGCTTTTTTGTGGGAGAAGGTGTAGTGGAGGGTTGTAGCCCTCCAAAGTCTCCTGAAGGGCTGATGCGGCTTCCTAGGGCCTTACTGTACTCCAAAGAAAAGCGGCATGAGAGCAGGAACGTTCCATCTTCCCTTCTGCTTTATTGCATGGCGTCGTCATTTTTTCATTCCAGTCCCATGAGGGACAGAGGTAAAACCGCATCTTTTTGCTAACCAAGAAAACCCGTTAGCTAAAAGATGTGGTTTTACCCTGGTCTCACATGGGACCGGAACGAAAAAACACTGGAGGAACGGCGACGTCATACAGCAGGGAAGATGGAACATTCCTGCTCTCTTGCCGCTTTTCTTCAGAGTGCGATAAGCCCTCTAGTCTTCCAGAGTCGCCCACCCCATTAGACAGGCTTTTTCTTAGGAAGTGAATCTTTGCTGCTGCCTCCTCCTTTTACTCAGTTACCTGTGGAGCCAGGTGGCTTGCCTCCATGCTCCTTTCCTCCTGATAGGTTCCCTCCCTTGCAGCATCCTTGTCCAGCCCCCTCTGGCTGAGCAGCTCCAGGATCTCTTCTGTGATGGACAAATTGGTCGGGATTGACTCTTCGGCAAGGGAGAACTCCGCCTCCCCTTTCTCCAAGTCAGACTCTTCAGCTCCTATCTCCCCAAGGATGGAAGGCAGGGCAGAGGAATTTCCGGAGGGATGGAGGGGCTCAGTGGCTGGGAACAGCTCCCCATCACTATCGGCATGCTGCAAGGAGGGAATGCAGCATTACTAGTGGAATAATCTTGGACCCCCGTATCTGCAGAACCAATATCTGCGGTTTCAGTTCTCCGCAGGACACCAAATAGGGGCATATGCCATAGAGTCGTGCTGGAAAATGCCTAGAGAGGCATCCCCTCTAGGCACTGTGTAGGTCCTCCAACACAACTCTATGATATGTTTTTACCGGAAGTCTTTTATTTTAATAGGGGTCACTATTATCTGCGGTTTCCAGTATCCATGCTGAGTCCTGGAACTGAACCTCCGTGGATACAGGGGTCCAACTGTACCCTAGAAGGTACATAGCATTATTAACATATTCAGCAATTTATAGAACAACAACAGATGGACATCTTTCAGGAGTACTTTAGTTGTATATTCCAGCATGGCAGAGGGATGGACTAGATGGCCCTTGTGGTCCCTTTCAACTCTATGATTCTATGATTTTATGAACATTAACAGATAGGAGGGCTCCAACTGTAAGGATTTTCTCATCTACAATGTATCAAGGCTTTTAAGATGTTACAATTATCCTTTAACTTTTTTTTAACTGACATTTGAGAAAGTATCAAGTCTTTGCAACTTCAATGTTTATAAAATTGTTGCTTTGTTTTATGATCTGCTTATGTCTTTTTAAAAAGGTTTGCCAGTTTGTCATTGAATGTTCATTTGTTTGTGAGACATTATTGTTTCTATGTTGACTCATGAATTGATCCAAATAAAATCATATATACACACATATATATATATATATATATAGTTTGCCATACATTTTGGCTTTTATACTCCCTCATAAATTTCATATATAGTTTCCAGATTGTGCCTTTCTCTGCAAGTAACACAGGGACTAGAAATTTAGTTCTCTTTCACAACGCAGAATTATAGTATTTGGATACCACTTGAATTGCCATGGCCACATCCTATGCAATCCTGGGATTTGCAGTTTGGTGAGGTATTACACCTCTCTGGCCAGGAATTCTAAATCCCACATGGAACTACAAATCCCTGGATTCCATCAGATGGGGCTATGACAGTTAAAGTGCTATCCAAGCGTTAGAGTTGTGGAGTCACGTGAAAGGTAACGGTGATCTTAAAAAGAATGCAGTCATAGACATCAGGCCAGAGGTGGAGGGGCTTGATCCTCCCAGGAAAAAAAAAATACTAGGCTGGGGAGACTTAGAACACTACTCATATGTAATTGGATCTTCTCAGGGATTATCAATCAGAAGTGTACTAAATGATCAAGTGCTAAGAAATATTGAAATAGCAATGGTCTTTGAGCCCTCCAAGGAATAATGAAGGCTGCCTGCAATGTATCCTATCCATACTTACTCGAGAGTAAGCTCCACAGAACACACTTCTAAGTAAACATTGGGCTTGCAAGAGTCTTTGTATTTAAGGATAGTTCAATTGCTGTGGATGGGGAGAAAGCAACTTGTCCTTCTGCTGCTCTTACCTGCAAACAACCTGCCTGCCACCTTAAAGACAGTTCTGGGGCACCTTGAAAAGATATCATCTTCCCCCTTCTTTCTGGCATGAAATTTCCTCCCATCAGTAACAGCCAAATTCCCACAGAAGCAAATGGCCCGCACAGGTAACTTACCTTTAATTTGGCCACATCTGAGAACAGAGGAGAGAAGGAGAAGAAAGAAAACCCATCATTAGCAGCTTGAGACAATAGCTTAATTTTCTTTAAAATGAAAAAAACATGCTGGCTCAAGAAGTGGGTAGCTGCTTTATTCTCTTTTAAGTAAGAATAACCATGAAATTTACTGTGGCAGAAAGTTTGATGGACGAGAGCAGTGGTGTCCAACTTGTGGCCTGCCAGGTGTTTTGGACTCCAACTCCCAGAAGCCTGAGCCAGCGGGTCCAATAGTCAGGAATTCTAGGAGCTATAGTCCAAAACACCTGGAGGGCCACAGGTTGGACACCACTAGACTAGAGCCTAGTTCCATAGCCGTATAACTGTACAGTCGGACCCCCATATCCACGGAACCAATATCCACAGTTTCAGTTATCTGCGGGACACAAAACAGGGACACATACCATAGAGTTATCCTAGAAAATGCCTAGAGAGGTGTCCTCTCTAGGCATCTTCTAGGTCCTCCAAGGCAACTCTATGGTATTTTTTACTAGAAGTCCATTACTTTTAATAGGGTTCGTTGTTATCTGCGGTTTCTGGTATCCGCGGTAAGTGGATACAGGGGTCTGACTGTATATGTATATCAGCTTTAATTAAGCTGGTGCCCTCCAGGTGTTTTGGACTGCAACTCCCAGAATCCCCTAGAATTTACTTTATTACCCCCTGCCACTGAGCGTATAGAAAAAGGAGAGAAGAAACTTACCTGCCTGATGAAACAGGACCTGGGAATCCTTAGCTGGCTCTGTGGACAACAGAAGGAGAAATATCAATTTAGAGCTAGCCTTGGGTAAATAGATGATGAGGCATGTAGGATAAGAAGATGTATATGTGGATGGGATCTTCTTTGAATTGTTAAGAGCTGTATTGATCCAGGGGGAAATAACATGAGATAATAAGTCTTTGAGTAAGTCTAAAGTCAATTATGAGAGCCAGCATGGTATAGGGGTTTGAGTGTTGGACTAGGACTCCAGGAGACCAGGGTTCGAATTGCTGCTCTGCCCTGGAAACTCAACGGATGACCATGGGCAAGTTATACACTCTCTCATCCTCAAAGCATGGCAACAGCTAACCCACTCTGCAGAAATGTTGCCAAGAAAATCCTAGGAGAAAATTGCCATAAGTCTGAGAGTGGTTTGAATGTCAGTCTGGGGTTCTGGGAGACCAGTGTTCAAATCGCCTTTCAGACATAGAAATATATTGGGGGACTTTGGGCAATTCACACTCTCTCAGCCTAAGAGGAAGGCAAGAGGAGCAGGGTTTAATCAGAGGAGCAAACCTTCTCTTAAGAAATCTGGCCAAGAAAACCCTGAGGATACATACGGTCGTAAGTCAGAACAGATTTGAAGGCAGAAAGCAACAACGCTGAACAACACTCTTTGTGGTCTTTTGAGAGCTGCAAGTTAATGAGGTGCTTTGTCCTACACGGCTTGGATTTGGACTATTTGAAAAACCGTATTTTCCCATATGAGCCTGCCTGTGTTCTAAGATCTATGGGAGAAGGCTTTCTTTCTGTCCCACCACCATCCCAGGCACATCTGATATGGACATGAGAGCGATCCTTCTCGGTGGTTGCTCCAAATCTGTGGAATCCCCTTCCCCATGAGGTCCAATTGGCCCCCTCCCTGCTGTCTTTCTGTTGGCATGTAAAGAGCTTTTCACTTAAGGAGACATTGGGTCTTTAATATGTTGCAGCAAATAGAGCTTTTAATCTGGGGGTGGGGTGCAGTGGGTTTTAAAATTTTATTCTGTTTTAATGTTTTTTTCATACGGTTTTTAACTTACGTTTTTAACATCAAATTTAGTTTAACTGTGTTTTAACTTTTGCATTAAGAGCATTTAAAATTGTACCGTGTTTGGACATTGCATGCTGCTTTGAATCCCATGATGGGACAAAGGCAGGATGCTAAATAAATAAGTAAATAAATTGTGAGCGGGATGAAATGATCATTTTAAATTAATCTATTAGTGTGAAGGCTTGGGATCGAGAGGTGACAACAATAATGGCTGATTTGTTAGAAGCAGAGCTGGGAAAAATTACTTTTCAGACTACAATTCTCAGAATCACCCAGCCAGTATGGCAACTAATTCTTGGAGAGGTAGTCTAAAACAGTAACCTTTCCAAGCCCTGTTTTGAATACATATGCTCATACTTTTCAACTGCCCTGATTTGGTAAGAATAGTCCTGATTAATCATCTGACACCCCACTTTTTCACCTACTTTTAAAATGTCCCACTTTCTCTCTCCTTCTTCCCACTCAGTCCTTGGCTTACTTCAGTTGCTGCAAACTGAGTTTAAAGTGCAAACATAGTTTACATTCAGAAGAAGAGATGAGCGGGTAGAATCTTGCCCTTCCCTGTGGACTCAGGTAAAAGCAAACTGCTGCAGCCTCTCCTAGCTTGTGTGTTCTTCCTCGTTAATAACTTTCACCGTCTTGGTCACACTGTGATGTTGTCCCAGTTTTCATGTCAACTGTTGGAAGGTATGTATACCCGAAAAGGTTATTTCAGAACTAATTATCAACAGATTTTTTTTTTCTGGGGCAGAATGCAGCAATAGAACTGTCGATTTCTCTCTCCCATAATGCTCATCCCTGGAAACATTATATAACTGACCAATTTTGTCTGACCACATCCAAGGGACCATTTCAAACAAAAGTTCTTGCAACTGGCCTACATAGAATGGAAAGGTGTAGTGAGCAAAGGATGCCTTATTGTACACTGCCCCCTAGAGGCACTCTATGGAACTCACAGGGTCTGGGGGAAATTTTAATTACACAGGACTTTATCAGACCAGGCACATATGCTGTCATGACGACACCTAATTAACGCAAAAGGGCGTGAATATCATATGATGTCGTCCTTTCGCGATCATGTATTGCCCTTCCTTTTTATTGATGGGCCCATCCGTCGACAGATCCGCTGTGGCACTTTTTTGCCAGCACTGCCGACATTTGAAACTTTGCGCCGTTGTGCTCACGGGAATACAGAGTCAATGACAGAACACTTCCGGGTGGGATTGCTACAGCCAAGTAGGGGACGCTCTTTCTATGAACCTCCCCGGTTCACTTTGAACTTTTAAAGTGAGTTTCTGTGCTCATGTGAATATTTGATGTCTTAATTTTGCTTTACAGTATTTTTTAAATTTGCCACACTTGCATCTTCTTGCGAGAATTGGCAAGGTCTCAAACCAGGAAGTAAATGGAGCTCCATTCATGCTCCGTTTATGCTGGAGCTGCCTCTTTAACACTGCTCAAAGTAGGTCTGATGAAGCGGGTTGTCTTTTTTTGCCGGCACAAAAACAGTTCAAAATATGCCAGCAAAAGAACATTTATGGAGGGTGTTCTGATAAAATCCACAGTGTGTTTCCAGATAGACAGCTTGGAAATATGGGTGGGCAGGGCCAGTTTAAGGCATTTTGGGGGGCCCCTGCAATGCTTTATTTTGGGAGGCCCATATGTTTATCTCAGGTCAATGTAACCTATTCACAGTACAGGATATTCAGATTATTACTAATCATGTTTTTGCAGGAGGAGGGGTACAACCAGGGCTGGTTTAAGGAATGTTGTGGGGCCCTGCAATGCTTTATTTTGGGGGGCCCATATGTTTATCTCAGGTCAATGTCACTTAATTCAACCTAAGCTATTCATAGTACAGGGTATTCAGATTATTACTAATAATGTTTTTGCAGGAGGAGGGTTACTATGGGGGGGGGCCACAATGATGGGCCCCCCTGCAGATGCTGACGCTGCCGGTGCCTTAAACCGGCCCTGTGGGTGGGTGTATAGCAAGAGGAGATAGTTCCCCCTGCCCGGAGTCCAAAATTTATGTGTCTATTGTACTGTTCCCAAAATAGATGTGTATCCACTTAGTCATCCAGAGGTTTAGAGCAGGGCTAGGAATGTTTTAGCCCTCCAAAAGTTGTTGGATTACAGTGAAAGCAGGTCTATAAAGGCTTAGCTTGCCGCTGATAAAGTTGTTCTTTGCTTGTACCTGACATTGATTGTGTGGATCTCTGTCCAAAGGTAAGGAACCTCTTTGGCCAAAGTTAGCAGATGCCTTTCTACAGGCATTCAAGATCCAAGGACTGCTGTTTCGCCCATAGACTCTGGGTCTGTTGAATGGGGCTGGGATCTCTCCCCACTGCTAACACCATTAGTCATCACCATTGGCTACACTGACTAGGTCTGCTGGGAGCTACAGTCCAACATCTAGATCAGGGATGAGTAACTGTTAGGAGCCAGCCACCTTTGCCCGCATATTGCTCACCCGATTGTCTGCGGCCACGCCAATACGACCCGCTCTTCTCCAACGCTAAAACGGGGCAGCTCCGGCGGGCTCTTTCAGGACTGTACATATATTCTGGTGGTTCTGAAAAAGGAAATGAAAGAATAGGGATGCTTAGAAGTAGCTCGGTCACTTCGTTTGGCACTGGGCTTAGCTGCAGCCCGCAGCTTGGGAAAGTTATTTTCTTGGGCTTTGTTGTTGTTAACTGCCATCAAGTCGACTGATGTTACTTCGTCACGCAGATGGTTTCCATCTGTGGACTGTTTGGAGGGCATGTTATCTTGCGCACTTAGAGTACATCTGTCTCAATTGCCCGCCCCTTTCTCACCCGATTGCCGCCTGCTGCGCGCAGACGCCTTGCACTCATCCAGCCGCGGTGAAGGCAGGGGCTTCTTTGGGGACTCTGCACTAAAGTGGACCTCGGGGGAACCTGCCAGGAGGAAGAACGACCGCCATCATAAACAACGTTCACCTGAATGTGAAGCTCAGCCTAATAGAAGATCTAGGAGATAAATCATCACTTACTTTGGAAACTGTTCTCCAGCAGAACTTGCTTAGCCTGTAAGAAGGACAGTAGAAAAAGGGTTTCAGACACGATAAACTACAGCAAGTTGCAGGCCTGGCATGTGCCAAGCCTTGCCTGTTAAAAGAACAACTTCTGTGAATGAAAAGAGCCGAGCTGCCTCTTAGAATCTTAGAATCACAGAATTAGAAGGGACCCAAAAGGTCATCTAGTCCAAGCCCCTGCCTTTCAGGAACACAGCACTCCTGAAAGATACCCATCCAGACAGAGAGCCCACCACCCTCCGAGGCAGTCCATTCCACTTTTGAACAATTCCTCTATTTAATATCAGGCCTGAAAACCTGTTCATGGTTTATGTAATTGGCACCAATGGATGGAAATCAACCCCAGGGACAGTGAAAACCAAGTCTTGATTTTGGCAGAGCCTGGGAAAGTTAAAAAAATAAATTACACCTCCCATGGCCAGTGGATTCTGGGAGTTATCATCTACAAAGTAACTTTCTGAAGCTCTACTCCTAACTTATCAGCCATTGTTCTTGCCTTCCGTTAGATCCAAGCCGTCAAATGTGTGTGTTGATCGAAAATCTTCACTTTCCCAATACTTCAGATCCAGAATTTAGAGAAGTTCCTTTCTCGGCAAGTGGCCTTGCTAGGAGCTGTACTTCCAAAAAGTAATTTTTCCAAACTCAGAAATCTTTTACCGTGTTTCTCAGAATCCCATCTGCCCATTCTTTCCATTCTTGTTTCACATCCCATTGCAAGACTTTTTTTCCCTTCTCACATGGAAACATTTTGATGGAGCCAACTAAAGAAGTGACAACTGTCTTGACAAAACTTTGAAACACTACATTCTGGGACTTGTTTTGGCTGGAGGATTATAGAAACTATAGCCCTCTAAGCAACTTTTCTGATTAAACAGATTATTGGGGAGGAAAGGTACACAACAAGAAGAACCCCGACTTACCTTCTGGGGAATGGACGCTGGGTGATTCTCCACGATTAAACGCTTCAGGTAATGGATCCACAGTCTTTTTTCTTCCTGGTTTCTCACCTGCAGCAAGGAAGGAAAGTATTTGACTGCTTTTCCACAGCAAGGTATCCCAAGGATATTTGGGATGGCTATTTCCTAACAGGAGAGCCAAAGTGGTGTAGTGGTCTTGGACTACAACTCTGGAGACTAGGGTTCGAATCACTGCTCAGCAACGGAAACCCACTGGGGGACCTGGGGCAAGTCTCAGAGGAAGGCAAGGGCAAACCCTCTGTGAAGAAATCTTGCCAAGAAAACCCATGATAGCATTGCCTAAGGGTTGCCGTAAGTTGGAAATGACTTGAAAGCAAACAACAACAACAACAACATTATATAATAGACTACCCATTTGCAATGGTCATATACAGATACATATACATATATAAATACGTGTGAGTGTGTGTGTGTGTCTTCAAGTCACCTGTCAACTTATGGTGACCCCATGCATTTCATAGGGTTTTCTTAGGCAAGGAATCTTCAGAGGGGTTTTTGCCAGGTCCTTCCTCTGAAATAGAGCCTACAGCACCTGGGATTCCTTGGCAGCCCTTCTGAGCTTGGGGAAGATTCTTCTTTTTGGACTGACACTCCCAGAATCCCCCAGCCAGCATAGCTGGCTGGGGGATTCTGAGAGTGTCAGTCCAAAAAGAAGAATCTTCCCCATGCTTATGGCAACCCTATGAATTTCCTAGGGTTTTCTTAGGCAAGGAATCCTCAGAGGTGGTTTCGCCAGTTCCTTCCTCTGAAATATAGTCTACAGCACCTGGGATTCATTGGCGGTCTCCCATCCAAGTACACATATACAGTTGTCCCTTCATATTCAAAGGGGTTTGGTTCCAGGAACCCCCTGGGTACCAAAATCCGTGAATACTCAAGTCCCATTATATGAAATGGCATAGCAAAATGGTGTCCCTTATAGAAGATGGCAAAATCAAAGTTTGCTTTTTGGATTATTATTTTTTAAAGAATATTTTCAAGGCATGAATCCTTAAATCTGTGGATACCAAATCCGTGGATATGGAGGGACAACTGTATAATTTTTTATTTATATTATAAGGGACAGGTCACCACCCTCCCCTGTATCCACAGAGGACACATTCACAACCCCGAAACATCACCCAAGGAGACCTTCTGCTGTGCTTTCTGCAACCGGACTTGTTTATCTTGGATTGGCCTTTTTAGTCATCAGCGCGCTTGCAGAAAGTGCGGGATGAGTTCTTCCTGAATCTTCGTTTATGAAGAAAAGCCAGAGACATTCCCATACTTACCATTTATAAATGAAACTGCTGATAATAGTGAACCCTATTAAAATAAAGGATTTCTGGTACAAACATAATTTATGTTTTGTTAATGTTTAGATGAAACCCTACTTCTGCACTTTCTTCTTTCACTTTCATCAGTAGTATTCCAAACCTTTGTGATTTTCTCTAAGGTAGCAAATCTGCTCTGGGTTTTCATCTGAACTATAAAGGAAACCCTCCTGGGTTTCAGCCCCAGCTTTAAGGGAGCTATCCAAAGTGTTGAACCCTACCCCCCAAATTAGGTTCAGAACACTGGGCAGTTCCTTTAAAGTTCAGGCTCAAATGCAGAGCATACAGCTTTACGTTTTAAAGCACGTCGATGGGTTTTCTGCATACGTGTGTTTGTATCATGTCCTCTAACTCAGGTCAGCCTGGCTTCAAGCCCGCCGGGTCACAGAGGCTTACCTGGACAACATGTTGCTGTTTAGGGATGGAGAGGTCAGAGATTTTGAAGCTCATTGGGTCTTTGGTGTTCTCCTGCAGGGCCAGGTTGCAGCACTGTGAGAAAATGAGAAAGAAATGAATGGAAGCATCTCACCCCATTGCTGTTGATCTACAGGAGTGGAGGTGTACCTCTATCTATCTATCTATCTATCTATCCATCCTTCCTTCTTTCAATTTATATCCCACCTTTCTCACAGCATAGGACTCAAGCAGCTTACAATATTAGTAAAAGCAAAACAGCTGCCACAAAATATAGTACAAAAATTAAAACCATTAAACAAACAATCCAATTAAAGCATTAATTTAAAACCATTTGAAGCACTTTCAAAACATAATAAAGGATATCGCCAGTAAACAACCATTTATCCATTAAACAACCTTGTGCCTCACCCAGTTGAAAACTGACAGCCTATCTAAGTAAAAAAGTCTTTGCTTGCAAACGGGAAGAGAGCAGGGAGGTTGTCTACCAAACTTCCAGTGGCAGGGAGTTCCAAAGCCTAGGATCACTAGGCTTAAAAATAAGTAGTGGGGCCACCTCCTCCCCACCTCAGGACATAGCTCTGGAAATCACACACATACACTTCATGCCTAAAGTCTGGATACTGGAAAGAACTGGTGGCTTAGCAGGCATTCGGTTCACTCGTCTGCAGATTTGTTCTTTCAATTGCAATTCTACTTATGTTTTAACCTTGTTGTAAACCACCTTGAATCCCATGTTAGGAGAAAGGACAGATATAAAATTAATAAAATTAGTAAGAAAATAACTATAGAATCATAGAGTTGGAAGAGACCACAAGGGCCATCTAGTCCAACCCCCTTCCCTGCAGGAATACACAATCAAAGCATGCCCAACAGAGGGCTATCCAGTCTCCGTTTAAAGACCTCCAAAGAAGGAGACTCCACCACTCTATGAGGCAGTGCATTCCACTGCTGAAGAGATCTTACTTATTGTAGTTTCAGTCTATGGCTCCATATCCTAGTCTTTGGAGCAGCAGAAAACAAGCTTGCTCCATCCTCAGTATGGCATCCCTTCAAATATTTAAACATGACTATCACGTCCCCTCCCAACCTTCTCTTCTCCAGGCTAAACATGCCCAGCTCCCTGTGCCACTCCTCATAGGGCATAATGGCTTCCAGACCACCCACCATTTTGGCCGCCCTCCTCTGGACACGCTCCAGCTTATAAATAAATAAATAATCCAGAGAGCTGCACCCCCTCCCCTCCCAACCCGCTCCCCCCATGTTCAATCCCCTCCCCATACATACAAAGATGTGGCTCTTGTAGATGAAGGCGTCACCCCGCCGCTTGGCAATTAGGACCACTTTGCTGAGCAGGAAGAAGACCCTCTCCTTGCGTGCCCGTGGCACCCGGAACTGCCCTTCTAGGATCAGCTCCCCAAAAGCCCCCAGCTCTGGGCCATTCCAGCCGACCAGAAGGCCCTCAATTTCCTAGAAAGGATGAAGGGATTTGGGGTGGGGAGGGCATGGAAAACAGGATGGGGGGGGGGGAGGAATTAATAAATCTTAAAATATAAAAAAAGAGCTTTGCATAAAACATGAATCTAGAATACTATCTACATTACAGAGAGTATAGCAGTTTGGTACCACTGTAACTATCACGGGTCAATCGTAGGGAATCCTGGGATTTGTAGTATGGTGAAAGAGGGCTTAGACCTCTCAACTAGAGAGCTCTGGTCTACACATCGGAACTAAAGCCCTAGAGCTCAATACCAGAGTATTCAAAGTACCTCACCAAACTACACATCTCAGGATTCCATAGGGTGTGGCCATGAAAGTTGTCTCAAACTGCTGTTGTGTGACTTCAAGTCATTTTTGACTTTTGGTGACCCTAAGAGATCTAGCATGATGTAGTGGTTAGAGGGAGGCTAGGGGGGCACATTAGGCCCCTAGGAGACCTTGGGGGTCTGCACTCCCTCTATGCCAAATATTTTCTGCCCAAAAAAGAGACTTAGGTGGGTATTTTTGCCATATTTTTGGCCCCCTCCCGGGGCCATTTTAAGCTGAAGGAGAGGCTATTTTTTCAAAATGGGAAGTGACCAGAATTCACTTCTGGTTTACTTCCAGTTCTAGAAAACGCCTTTCTTGGGCTTAAAATGGCCTAAGGGCTCCATAATTGACCTTGAGGGCATTTTGGTACAAAACACCTTTTTGACCTCTGGGACCCCTGGGAGCCACAAAAGAGCCCATTTTTGATTTATATAATTTATACGAAGCAGAATCGGAGTTATTCTAGGACAAAAATATCGATTTCCTTCACGGATGCTGTGCAACCTCTTACCTGTAGCCGAGTGGCGTGCTCTTGCTTGCGTTTCATATCGTTGATGTACCAAGCCACGGCTGTCATGGTGATGCTAGCCTCTTCTACGGCGTCGTAGCCAGGGCTGCTCTTGTCATAATGTTTGGCTAGTTCCTGGAGCAGGAAAAACAAGTTGGGGTGAAAGCACATCCAGAGTGGAAAGCAGAAATGCCCCCCAAAGCAATCTGAGTCCTCCAAAAGTAAAAAACTAAAATGTAAGATGTTAGTCATTCTATGCAAAACAGTACAGTAATTGTTGCACCAGTCCTTAAGTCCTTAAGGCAGGATGGGCAGAGTGATGATGCAGGTTGCATCCGGCCCATAGGATCGTTTTTGTGCCCTCCACCCGGATGTGAATATCCAAATTAGCATTTTTTTAACCATTCCAAATGCCCCCAAAGTCCCTCTAGGGAGTGTGAAGGACATCCCCACCATATCTGGATGTCCCTGGGCCAATGAGGAGTCAACTGAAAGTTTTTGCAATATTCAAAATAATAGCAATTTTTTTGCAAAATTGCAAAACATTCAAAAAATTGTTTTTGTGCCTGAATACCCTCTAGAGGCCATTGGGGGCATTTCCACCCCTTTTTTAGGATGGGCCCTGGGCCAATTTAGTCCCAGGAAAGGCCTTTTTGGAAACAGGAAGTGACTTCTGCTAAAAAACGACCCAGAAAGGCACCGAAACTTGGTGAAAATGCCCTCCCATGACCCCTGGGGGGGGGTGTTTGATGACATTTGGAGCAAAATTAATGGGGTTTTTTTTGGTGGGAGCAGATGTAGTTGGGGACTTTGGCCCTCCAAGTTGTCCTGAGAGGCTGACGTAGCCCCCTAGCCTTCCATGGTTGCCTATTCCTGCTCTAAAGTCATGCATTAAAGGTATCATCACTGCTTTTAACATGTTAACTTCAAACTCTGCAGGTCACCCAGCACCCAACCTGCCCAGAAACAACGGGAATGATCGCTAACCTGCAGCAGCAAGTGGTATTTCAGAATCCGCTGGACGGGCTTCAGGAGGTAAGTTTCCAGGGGCAGCGAATGCGACAACGTGGCTTGTCTCTCACGGAAAAATTTAGCCAGGGCCTCATTCTCCATACATTCCCGCAGGACTGAGACAGAGCTTAGGGAAAGGAGAAAAGGAAGATGAGGTGCTTTTTATTGTTTATTCCCCCCACATTTCCCCCCCTGGTATTGACCTTGTCATTGGCAATTGCAATTTGAATCCACTGGCTATATCCTATTCTCTTGTTTTATTTAATTTCATAAGCAACTGAATGTGTGAAGAGCACTGATAGGTGGTCCAATTCCTTTTTTTGGACTACAACTCCCATGCTGGCTGGGAGATTATGAATGTTGTAGTCCACAGAGACAGAGCAATGGACTCAAACTACAGGAAAAGAAACTCCACCTAAACATTAGGAAGAACCTCCTGACAGTAAGAGCTGTTCGGAAGTGGAATGGGCTGCTGCCTCAGAGTGTGGTGGGGTTTCCTTCTTCGGAGGTTTTTAAACAGAGGCTGGACGGCCATCTATAGGAGGTCCTTTGATTGTGTATTCCTACATGGCAGGGGGTTGGACTGGATGACCCTTGTGGTCTCTTCCATGCTTCTGCGTTTCTGTGAAAAGTAGCTTTTGGTGAGCACACAGGGTGACTGATACATACATGTTACACCCTTACAGTGGCAAAGTCACCAAGCCATCTTTCTCTCCATGGTATGGGCTTTCCCTGGTCTGGTCTTCTGCCCTGCAGGAACTCACAATAAAAGCACCCCTGGCAGAGGGCCATCCAGCCCCTGTTCAAAAACCTCCAAAGATGGAGACTCCACCACATGCCCAGGCAGTGTATTCCACAGACCATGCAAAGTGCCAGATGGATGGGGTGCACCAAATACAGGGTGGTTTAGGCAGGGTTTTGCTGAAGTACTGGACCCTAAAGAGGGGCATGATGGGATAAAGGGATAGGTTTGGGGGCTCATTCTTTACGCAGGGGATCCCTCTGGTAGAAACGATTGATGATGCCCAGAGATGGGTTGAGCAGCATTGGGCTAAAAATTTATACTTACCTGGGGTAGTTCATGCAGTACAAGGTGTAGATATCAAATTCTTCACTCTGCAAGATTTAATTGAACAGAATTAAGGTGCACTGAAGTGCATAGGGGTTGTTCTTTCTCTCACTACTAGATGGCAGCACTGTGTTTGGTTCTTACACAAACATCTTGCCTGTTTCCCAATGCATTAAATAGTGCTTATACTGTGCAGGAGTTTGGCTGTCTACAGATATTTGGTGTATGCTCTTTCCCCATTTCCCTAACAGGGCAGTCCTTGTGTTCTTATATTAAAGAGAGAAAGCCAATCCAAACAACCACGTTTAATTTCGCGAAACCACAAAGGATGACAGTATGTAATTCTCTGACCATGTGGGACAGAAAATTATCCTGGACCAGTATCAGACAGACCAGGAAGTTATCTATTTGAAAACACTATTATTTGTTTGCTTTCAACAGGATCTTTGGCCCTCCAGATGTTTTGGTCGACAAATCTCATCAGTCCCACTCAGCAAGGCAAGGAACTATGGGAGTTGTAGTTGAGAGCAGTGTGGTGTAGTGGTTCGACTCTGGAGAACAGGGTTTGAGTCCCTGCTCAGCCATGGAAACCCACTTTGGGTGAGTCACACTCTCTCAGCCTCCTCTCTTGGAGTTGGGACCCAAGTCTAACCAAGAAATTCATTTAAGTTTCATATGCACCTTATACACATAGCCTGAAGACAATTTTCTACACATTAATTTTAATAATGTTGTGCATGAAACAAAGTTTGTGTATGAAGTCAAAGGCTTTCACAGCTGGCATCCATAGGTTTTCCGTGGTTTTTTTCCAGGCTGTGAGGCCGTGTTCTGGAAGAGTTTATTTCTGATGTTTCGCCTGCATTCATGGCTGGCATCTTCAGAAAATGGTGGCGTAGGGGGTATGTGGGATTCTCTGAAGATGCCAGCCACAGATGTAGGCTAAACATCAGAAATAAACTCTTCCAGAACACAGCCTCACAGCCTAGGAAAAACCCACAGAAAACCTAAAGTTTGTGTACATTGAACCATAAGAAAGCAAAGGTGTCTACACCATCAAATACCCCAAATCCCCATGTGAATGCCCCTGAATTTGCTGTGATCCTGCCACATGTGGCATGGCCCAGATTTGCAGTATTTCAAGGTATCTTACCAGGATGCGCAGTATGTGGGATTCAGGGTTTTCTGCGGAGTTTTCTCCGCCACCATCGCTGCCGCTACATCCAATTTTAAAGCTCCGGAAGCAGTTCCCGGTCGAAGGGAGAGGTCTTCTCCCTTCCCCTGGCTCAGCAGTGCTGCCTCCAGCTGTTCTCCTGCTTGCCCATCACAGGAAGAGACACTTGAAGAAAGCAATGGAAGGCAGTGCTGCCGAACCAGGGGAAGGGAGAAAACCTCTCCCTTGCACTGGGAACTGGCTCCAAAGCTTTAAAATTGGTTGCAGTGGCGGCGGCGGCGGCGGTGAAGACACGTCCCTGCAGACTATAATAATGTGCAGGACTTTGGGGAGATGGGAGGGAATGATGGGGCATGTGGGCAAAACTTCATTTGGACCCCACATGTAGGTCCCATCTACACGATTTAAATAATGCGTACGGCGTGCAGATGTTCGCGCTTCGGTACAAACGGCCGTTCGGATGCACACGAATGCAAAAGAGGGGGTCCCCGGTTTTCCACCCTGAAATACGCACACGCGGCATTTGGGAGGGAAAGCGGATCGCGAAGAGAAATCCGTACGCCGTTCGGATGGCTGACGGGTCTGTACGGTCCGTTCGCACACATACGAACAGGCAGGGTAATCTGATTGGCTGGCTGAGTAGAGGGGGCGGGGCTAGCACGGAGGGGAATTGGGAGCGGCCGCCATGTTGGTTTCCTGGCTAGCGAGCGTCCGGTAAGTCCGTGAATTTATATGTTTATTTATTTTTATTTTATATTGTAAATACGAAAAACCGACTGTCCGCAAACCAGGAACCTTAAAAAAAAAAAAAAGTGGCGGGAGATTTAAAACTGCTGCTTGGCTTGCTTGCTCCAGCCAGCTTCGGGAAGAGGGAGTCATACGGAGCTTAGGGGGCTTAAAAATCATATAGCTGGTTCGTATGCATACGAATGACAGGCTGTTCGTATTTTTTGCCCCCCATACGGAAGCTCACTATCTCAATCACCCATGTGGACTATTTTGGATTTTGGAATTCTGGATAAGGGAGATTCAACCTTGATTCTTTGCATCTTACTCTGATGGTGTAGCTGGCATCCTTTTCTGAGCAGTATGCCATGTGTTGGAACGCAGCTCAAAATGGTTTGTACGTGATTAACACAACTTGAAATCAAATAAGGGCTTACAACATTTTCCTGTGTCTGAGCAGACTTTTTCTTCAGCATAGCTTAGACCTTATGGTCACTTTCTGACCTTTCCTCTTTAATTCTATATCGTATAATTATAATTCTCAGGTCCCCTTTAATACTGAGATGCAAAATAAATAGGTCCCTCCATGGCATGTCCCACTTAACAGCTTGGCTGCCCTGTTCTGAGACTGCCAGAGGTTCTCCAATGCTTAAAATGATGACAAAAACCAGGAGGAGATTAATGTATTGCAGAGAGAACAGAAATATTATGAGAAAGCAAAGAATTATGGAGCCAATGAATTAAGGCACGCACCCTTTGAACAAAGCACTCTGCAACAGCATGGGGACTGGGGTTTCGCTCCATGTCTTCCAGCAGTTCGCTTCCAGGACAAAAACACAATATGTTAGAAATGTGAAGAAAATCACACCACAATGCCATTAATTTGCAGTCAAGATCCCCTGCTATCAACTACACCATGCTCACATAACTGGACTACCTTGCAGGGTTATTGTAAGGATGGACATCCAACTGAACAACAAGCAAGTATCAGAGCTTTGAAAAGTTACTGTGTTGGACTACAACTTTCAGAATCCCCCTTCTTGCTCTACTAGTGCCTAATAGGATTGTGATCCATACCCAGCGGGCACACTCCGTCTTCACTGGGCTGTTTTTTTGTTTCTTTTTGTGTGTGGGGGGGATATATCTCAATTTGGGCACATTTTCTCTACGTGGATATATTTTTCAGCAATAAGATGGACACATTTAAGCCTCATCCTAGTTATACTAAAATATTCATTTCAGCCAATGTTGTCTGTTGGGTAGCTCTCACTTTCAAAGGTAATTATTTGCACAAAATCATACATTTGGAAGGGACACTGAGGACTATCTAGTCCAACCCCCTCCCAAGTAGAAATACGCAGCTAAAGCACTCCTGAGAGATGGCCACCCAACGTCTGTTTAAAGAACTCCCAATATAGACTCGCCCTCTGAGGCTGTCCACTCCACTGTCAAATAGCTCTTAACATTAGAAAATTCTCCCTATGGTCTAGGTGGAATCTCTTTCCTTGTCATTGGCAATTGCAATTTGAATCCACCGGCTGTGTCCGATTCTCTTGTTTTATTTCATTTCATAAACAACTGACGAGCACGGATAGGTGGTCCAGTTCCTTTTTTGGACTACAACTTCCATGCTGGCTGGGAGATTCTGGATGCTGTAGTCCACAGAGACTAGGATACAGAGCAATGGAGTCAAACTACAGGAAAAGACATTCCATCTTAACATTAGGAAGAATTTCCTGACAGTAAGAGCTGTTTGGAAGTGGAATGCACTGCCTGGGAGTGTGGTGGAGTCTCCTTCTTTGGAGGTTTTTAAGCAGAGGCTGGATGACTGTCTTTCAGTGGTGCTTTCTGTATTCCTGCAGGGCAGGGGGTTGGACTGGATGGCCATTGTGGTCTCTTCCAACTCTATGATTCTATGGTTCTGTGAAAAGTAGCTTTTGGCAAGCACACAGGGTGTGTGTGCCTTACAGTGGCAAAGTCACCAAGCCATCTCTATCTCCCTGGTCTGGTCTTTCCCTTAAGGGGTTAAGCATGCCACATCGAAAATGGGGAGGGGTGGTAGGCTACTTCTAAAGAGAAGGCCCAATCTTTCTCTGCTCCCCCAATCTCCCCCCACATCCTCTGTCCCTACCCCCCACTGGGTCTCGTTTAAGCTTTTAAACAGGCCCAGATGGAAAAGCAGGTTGGTTGATGGAGCCCTTGGCAGGAGACCAGCTTTTAAAAAGTGAAAAAGCAGCAGGGGGTGGAATGAAAGAAGGGGAAAGAGGGGAGGGGCTGGAGAAAAGTGGTGTGGTGGGGGTGGTGGGGAGCATGGCAATTAGCCAATATGGCAATTAGCCAATACCCCTCCCCAGTGAACAATGCATCCACGGCATTAATGACCATTGTCTGCTGTGGGTCATGGACCTCTTCCTTCCCTGATGAGGAATAGTAAGAATGGTTTAAAAGAAGGGTTGTTCCATTCATAAATTTCAACTGTCTCCTTGGCATGCAGTTTGGGGTTCTGTGCCCATTTTAACACACAGGAAAACAGAGGCACTGTTTCAGCTTGGGCTGGGAGCTCATTCAAGTTGGTAAATGGCTGACTTTCCCTCTCACCTGGGGGCAAGTAAGAAGCGCTTCCAGGCAACCAGGAGGGCAGTTTTATTAAACGGCTGAAACAGCTTCCAGCAATTTCTCATAGTATATGCCCCAAATGTTTTATGCTGAGATGCTTGGAAAGATGGGTCGGAGATTTTTTTCCCCCTGGCTTACACTGAGCAGAGGGTTTGGATTCACTAGTGGATCTCCAACTCTGCAGGATGCTAGATTCTTGCAATGTTGGTGGGTTTATTTGCAACCTGGCCTTAAACTGAGAGGTCTCTTACTCTGACCTGTCCTTCCGTGTTCTTGAACCCAAAAGACTGTGAGGTCTATATGGGTGGGAAGGTGCTGTTAGTCACTTGCTGAGAAAGACACACTTGGTACATGCTCAGAGACACTCTTTACATGTTTTGAATTTTGGCACTCAACTCCCAACTATAAGGCCAATAAATGAGTGAAACAGTCCTACTGGACAGAGAATCTGCCACGAGAACCCAGCAACCTTATGTAGAGCTTGGAAAAGTTCCTTTTTTTCTCTTTGGACTACAGCCCTCAGGAGCCCCCAGTAGCTCGAGGGATTCTTGCAGCCCTGTTCCCTCCCCCCCAATGGAATTCCTTGAGACCTTCATTCTGCAAAAGGAACTTCCCCAAGCTTTCCTTTTTACACTGACGATGCTCCTCCAAATCCATGCTCTTTCTGCAGACCCCTGTCTTCTTTCCCCCTCCCTGTGAAACACTGGGCCCTCTTCTAAGCCCCTCACCCCTCAAGCCCGGCTCAAATTACGCCTCAGCAAATTCCAAGGCCAAAAGCATTTCCTTTCTGAAAAACCCTGGATGATGTTAATTGCTGCAAAAACAGATCCTGGAGCACACAGAGCCGGGAAAATGAACCCGGCAGCTAAATATCCAGCGGAAGGTCCCTGCTGGGCCCATTTATTATATCTGTGAGGTCACCACCCCACAACACCCCCAAATGTCTTGTCCCACACCATACCCACCAACTTTTCACAGATGAAAACTGGGAGGTTTGGGACAAAGCGACATCAGAGTGTGGTCAAGATGTCAAGAGTTATGAGGAGGCTGCAGCAGTTTGCTTTTGCCTGAGCCCCCTGGGATTGGGCAAGATTCTGCCCTCTTCTTTTCTCTCCTTCTTGAGTAACTTGATTGCAAACTACTTTTGCACTTTGAACTCAGTTTGTAGACAAGCTGGGGAATGCTCCAGCTTCTTGCTTTTGCCTCAGCCTATTGGGAAGGGGAAGATCCCATCCCCTTCTCTCCCCCACCACTGAGTTAATTGAGTTCAAACTACCTTTACACTTTGAACTCAGTTTTCAGCAATTGAAGCAAGCTGAAGATGAAGTGGGGAAGTGGGTGGGGAAACTGGGACATTTTAAAGCAGCTGAAAAGTTGGGAATGGCAGGATTAATTGGGACTCTTTCAATGCAGACTACTTTGGGTACTCCTGCATGGTAG
Source organism: Gambelia wislizenii (assembly GCA_030847615.1). Lineage (NCBI taxonomy): Eukaryota > Metazoa > Chordata > Lepidosauria > Squamata > Crotaphytidae > Gambelia > Gambelia wislizenii. Next base: position 36,822,919 of record JAUMIR010000010.1, read on the forward strand.
AGGGTTGGACTAGATGGCCCATGTGGTCTCTTCCAACTCTATGATTCTATGACTCTCTCTGCCAAATTGTGACAGTTGGAGGATCTGGTACACATTCTGGCCCACATTTTAGCCTGGTACACTTTCCCGAGCACCCTTTTAAATCTGTAGTATTTTGCCAATGAACTGCATAGGCAAGCAATCAAAGGTGGTAAATTCGGTTAGGGGTACGATCCCCAGGAAGGTAAGTGTTTGTGTCCTCATCGCAGGCAAGAATGAATGACTCCTGCAGTGTTCTCCTGGTTAGACAAGACCACAAAGATTTCTGTACAGCTTCTGATTGCTATTCAGGTGTCTGAGCAGAAAAATATCTTCTCTGAGTAGGACTCTAGATTTTCAACCACTGGTCAGACAATCTAGCCCTGAACTGTCACCACCAAAAAGGCTGTCCCCCCTCTGAACAAATCTTGCCAAGAAAATCCCAGTGATAGGTTTGCTATAGGGTTGCCATAAGTCGGAAATAACTGGAAGGCACACAGCAACAGCAACTTGGCTGAATAACGGAAAGGGCTGACCGGCTGGATGGTGAAGTTATGCCCAATTTGGACATCTAATTCCACTAGCAATTTCCTTGCCAGGCCCTGTATCTTCTCCCAGGCTGGAGCAAGGATGAGCCAGGACTCACCTGTTGAACTCGTAGATGTCTTCGATGTTGCAAAACAAGGCGTTGACTTGTTCAGGCTTGAGCGGCAACTGCCCGCAGTCAATGATGCAGCCGAGGTAATCCTGTCGGAAGGGAGATGCAAGGCAGGGGAAGAAATCAGCCGTAGAAAGAGCTTGTGATGAATACATATCCCATGCCACTTCTGCTATGACAACATAAACCCTGCTTTCCTCAAGCCAGGGCCCTCCAGGTCTGTAAGACCACAACTCCCCACCATCTCCAGCCAATGTGGGGGAAAACCGTGGGGATTTAAAAGCCAATTAAATATCTTTTAATGCTGTTTCAATGGTTATGGCCAAATCCACACTACACAAATAATCCAGTTTGAAACTGGATTATTTGTCATGGCTCCTTCCTATAGAATCCTAGGATTTGTAGTTTCACAAGGTCTTCAGCCTTCTCTGCCACAGAGTGTTGGTGCCTCACCAAACTACAAATTACAGGATTCCATAGGAAGGAGCCATGACAAATAATCTAGTTTCAAACTGGATTATTTGTGTAGTGTGGATTTACATACCTTTAGATCAGGGGTAGGTAACCACAGCAGCATCCCCTGGGACCTTGAAGGGTCCCACAGGAGGATCTATCATTACAACCATACCCTCTGACATTTCACAGATGAAAACCAGACCATGTGTGGCCAGATTGCAGTCAAGATGGCAAAAGTCATTCATTAGAAAGGACACACAAGCTGGGAGGGGCTGCCGCAGTTTGCTTTTGCCTGAGCCAACTGGGAATGGCAAGACTCCAACCTGTTTTGTCCCCACTTCTGATGGAGTTAATTGAATGCAGAAAACTTTTGCATTGTTGAACTCAGATGGATTGATAATGCCAATTCACAGCAGCTTTTATTTGTCTTAATGGTTTTTTTGGCAAGATTGCAGGCATGCGAAGATATCTGCTTTCGCTGTTCCAACGGGCAGCCTTGCAAATCAAGATGTTGGGTGTGAGTGAATTACTTGTGTTTTTCTTCTCACCAGTTGCTGCTGCTGAACTTTTTTTTTAAAGCACATCTAAGGTGCGAAAGTGTAATCTTCTGCCTTAATAAATAGGGGGGGGGGAAGGGAGGGAAAGGCTGTTTCATTGTCTCAGCACACGATCGCTATGGTGAAAATCCAACATGGCGATTCCAGGTGCTTGCCTTGTTAGCAAGCTCAGCCCCCTGCGCACGTCTGACCAATCAGCTTTCCACTTCCACTCTTATTGGTAATGCAAATCAGTTGTCCTAATGAGCAGGAGTGTGCATTCCCTGCGGAGCTCTTTAAAAACTTTGGGAAAAACTGCGAAAGCTTTTTATGCACAGTTTTTGGTGGATGTGGCCCCCTCCTTCCAAATACGGTGGATTGATGCAGGATGGCATTTAGACAAATCGTATTCTTCTCAAATTCTATGACGAGTATTTTCGCTGTATAGACAACCCTTATGATTCTATGAAAACTCAAAGTCACCCAAAGTGTACCTGTAAAACGTCATGTGTGAATGAGACAAGCATGTGTTAGGGGTTATGGGAGTGGGGCCCAGAATGGCCCACTGGGGTTGTTTTAGAGAAATGGAAGAAACAGATGCCATCTTTCCAACCAGACAGACAACTCCCCAGTCTGCTCTGCTCTCTCCATCCTGGCCCCCCATCTGATGGTCCCTAGAGAGACCGAAAAATTCCAGAAATTCCAACAAAAGTAAGCAGTTGACAGAAGAGGCCAGGAGGGAGAAAGATTGTGAAGACTGTGAGCAACCCGTTTTTTCTGTCCTCAAGGGTTGCTGGGTTAAAGGCTACAAGTACAAACCCAGTGTGCAGAGGCAGGCATGGTGGCCGTGAAACAACCACCCCAACATCAAAAATAAGTGCAATAGCTTTATTATGCTTCCTCACCCATCAAACCAGCACAAACTTCCACGGAAACGTTAACAATCGCCAAATATATTCAACAGCGCATGAAGGGGTGATTGTTTAGCTGAATATGTGCTCGGTATCATAGGACCGGCAGTGGTTAACATAGGGAAAACAATCCAATAACTATATCGCATCTAGAGTAGGTTGCAGAACCAGAGAAAAAGTAGGATGGCAGAGGATTAAAATGGGACTGTTCCTGCCAAATCGGGGCAGTTGGAGGGTATGATACCCCTACAAAAGCCTAGAACCTGTACTACCCCAAATGCTTCTGTATTATGCCCAATACTTTATCTCGGATTGGCCTTTTTAGTCATCAGTGCGCTTGCAGAAAGTGCAGGATAAGTCCTTCCTGAATCTTCGTTTGCAAAGAAAAGCCAGAGATGCCCAATACTGCAGAGGAATACCTCCATTTTTCTCCGCAGTCCCTCTCAAAATGGTGACAGAAAGTGGCATTGTGTCACTTCCAGTTGCCATTTTGAGAGGGAACGCTGAGAAAAACAGGGGTGTTTAGGCTTTTTCAGGGTGCGTGTGTGGCCTTTGGGTGGAGTATTGACTCCTGTCCCCATGTGGTTGCCCATTCCTAATGTAAGCCCAGCATCTAGATGCCAACACTGGACAGCCAAATGTCTTCCAGAAGCCCATAGAAGTTGCATCTGGAAGCCCAAAGGTTTTGTGCTTTTTTCAGCAGCGGGTAGTCAGAGGCCAAAACTGTAGTTTGCAAAGCCTTGTAGCAGTAAAACTCACTGGGAAATGGGAAACATCTGTTCATCCTTTCTCAAATATTAGGATGAGGCTACCCAAGTAATTTATGACGCTGCAGCAGACCGAAAAGCAAACACAAATGTTTAGCCCCAGTGGCTATTGTGGGGTGGGGGCACAATGGAATGGAGTTAGTAACATTTATTTCATAGCAAACATTAAAGCTTGCTCGTTGGGGGAAAAGAGAGACAAATGCAAACAAACTGGTGAGTGAGAAAGAAAAGTTTTTCATCTAAATCCAATTGGTGGGCCCAACTCGATCCAACAGGGTCAATGGCTGAATGGTTAAAACGGACACCTAATGTAAATCCCATCAATCCAGTGGGTCTACTTCAGTAAAAATTAACAACTGGATAGAGGCCTGACTGAGAGTATAGCTATGGGAGGGGGAATTTTCCTTTGGTCCCTACATTTCCATCATTGCAGATAACGTAAAGGCTTCAGTTGAGCCTTTTGAAATAGAATCTGGGGGGTTGTCTATACAGTGAAAATACTCCTCATAGAATTTGGGGAGAATACATTTTGTCCCAATGGGATCCTGCATCATTTTACCATATTCAGAAAGGGGAGAAAAACTCCAAATACTCCATGGAAAAAACCTTCCTGGCTTTCCCCGTATTAAAAAAAAAAAAAACTCCAAAGGAAATGTGTATTCACACTTGTTGGGACAACCAATTTCCTTTGCTGCGCATTCCTGACAATGCACAGCATTGGAAAACTGATTGGTTGGACGTCCACAGGGGGCGGAATTTGCTGGCAAGGCAGGCGCCCAGAACCACCATGTTGGATTTTCGCCGTAGCGATCATGTGTGGAGGTGATGAAACAGCCTTCCACCTTTTTTTCTGTTTATTTAAGTAGAAGATTGACAATAAAAATGCAAGTAATTCACTCGTGCCCTCCATCTTGATTCGCAGGCATGCCTGTTTGAACAACAAACGCATATGGCTTTGCTTGACTGCAATCTTGAAAAAAAAAATGTGGAGAGAAATGAAAGTTGCTGCAAATTGGCGTTACTGCGCATTAATCCACATTTTATTGCCTCGTATAGAGGAGTTCTAGGGGGCAGGCCATGGGATTGGGAACATAGCACATAGGGCTGCCAGAGTAAAACAAAATGGAAGAGAGTTCCTGTCCCTTTAACGGTTTTGCAGAAGAGGGAAGTTCAACAGGTACATCTTGTTACTGGGTTGCATGGCAGAAAAACCCTGCTGAAATTCCCTCTTCGACACAACTATTAAAGGGATAGGAGCCCTCTCCAGTTTTTACTTTGGTAACCCTACAAATGTGAGCGTACTACGCAGTTGCGAACAATTTTCAACGTCTCACTTTCTGCAATACTAGACATTTGGGAACAGAAGGAAAATTTCATTTTAGAGGAGCAGAATTCTTATTTGGAGGGGCAGTGGTTTGCAGCCTCTGTAACTACACCTTGGGCCTCACATTCTCAGGTCTGCAGATTAAAAGGCAAAAACTAGTCCATGGATGTACACACAAGAGTGCCATTTGCAGACTGTGCGGAAACAGTGTTGACAATGTGGTGTGGAGGGGAAAACGTGCTGGAGTAGCACTGAGTGCAAATCCCCTTGCAGGATCAGGCCAAAGTCCTATCTAACCCACTGTTCTCCTCAAAAAATGGCAGGTCAGTGGCCTTTGGTAAGCCTAGCTGGAAGACAGGAGTACAAATGTGCTCACCGTCTGGTGCTCCTTAGCAAATGATATGCGAGGCATACCTCAATCAACAAAGCCCCTGACACTACAACTCCATTTTACAAAGGCTTTTTATGACCTCCCAGTGCCCTTCCTCCTCATTCTCTGTCTAGTTGGAATTTTTTAGCAGCATCAGCACTGTCAGGATTATGAAGGAGGGCTGGAGAAACAGAGACTTTGAGTGTCAGGTTGCAACAGTGTGTCTGTAGTAAACGATGCAATAAAATGAAGCCTGAACTGGGAAAGAATGGGATTCGGTTCTCTGGAAGCCTACTGTAGCTGTTTGTCCCTGTCTACAGCAGCAGAGGTAAACAGCAGCTGCCTCCAGAATCCCTTACTGGGCATGCATGAGCAACAAAACAGAGAAAAAAGGGGAGAGCGAATAAGCCTTCCTTAGCAGCTATCCCTAGTGTGTTACAAAGACAGGCATTTTTTAAGTTTGGCCATCAAAATGGAAATCGTAAGAAAATGGCATCTGATGAAAGGAAAAGTCATCCATGGGTGACACATGAGGATAAAAACAAGGCTATATAGCTAAGCGCCTTGGAATATGGCATCGACACAAACAGGTCAGTCTACCACCTTCCCTGCTTTGCACTCTGGCCAATCTTTCTTACCTCCACGATGCTCCTGAGATCCCTGACATAGGCTTGCTCTGTTTCGACAATCTCCAGCACCACCCGGTCCAGGTGGGAGAGCTTCATCCGCCGTTCTTTGGCCCTGCCAGGGCACGGCGGCCAGCCAGAGTGTTGCTTGGGGTGCCCCGGGGTGTCCCCTCCGGGCCCATCCAAGAGGGCCACCGGCGTGAGATCCAGGCTGATATCACTGCCATTTTGGTGAGGGTAAGATGGGGTGCAGCTTCCCAGCCCCCCACTGCTGCCGAAGACGCTGTGGCTGTCCTGGAGAGAAGCCGAAGACGCCGAGGAGCTCAGGCTGACAGGACGGTCACTGTCCGAACAGACGGTGTTCACGGAAGTGCAGCTGCCCAAAAGAGGGTCGGACGCCATGCCGGAGGTGATGCCACCCAGCGAGGAGACGGAGGAGGGCCTTGGCGCTGCTGGAATTGAAGGTATGAAGTGAGAAGGGCAGAAGTGGTGGGGTGGAGAGAGGTCAACAGGTTTTGTAATATATTCACCTCTTTATTTCAACAGAGAGAAGCACTTCCACATCTTTGGCAGCTTTTGGTTCTACACTGGCAAAACCAATTTGGTCAGGGTGGGTGTTTGGACACTCCTGCACCCCCTCTTCTGTGTTCGACCTCCTCACTCTGACTGTTCTCGAAACCCACTTCCCTCCCTCTTCGCAACATCCTTTTGTAGCTTTTCCTCACCTTTTGAAGCTGTGGTTTCCCCCGCAGTGCATTCTGGGAGGAGGCAGTGTACGAAGAAAGGGCCGCGCACCTTCTCTCCGCCACCCTCCCCCTTCTCCTCTCCCCCCACCCCACACACGCTCTCCTTTCCTCCCTCCCCACCAGCTTCTCCATTCTGACATGGAAAGCTTTGCAGCTTGCAACCCACACGTTGGGGGGAAAGGAAAAAGAAAAGTTCACACAAAAAAACCAACCAGGGGCAAACTTTGAAACCGAAAATCGATTTCAGTTGCCAAAATCTGGGGACTTTATGATGGCCTTCTCCTGGGGTAATGCAACAGGGTTAGGGGAGAGACAAAATGAAGCCATTGCCCACCTGCGAGTATGAATTCCACCCTGGCAAATGAAATTTCCCTTCAGTCCACAATTTTCTAGCCTTGCACACACACACACACACAGAGATTGAATAGTGCACACCTAAAACTCTTCTGTGTTTGCCTTCCCTTGGTTACTTTTCCTGCACCCTTATCTTTGGATGCCTAAACTGTATTTTTATTTCTTCATTTACTATAACGCAAGGAATTTGGGGTCTGCAGGAAAGTTTCATTTTGGGGGAGGGGGAAGAATTCTTATATGGGAGCAAAATGCCACCATCACCACCCCAACTGCCGGTAGCCATACCCTCCTCACAAGACACAGAAAAATCACCTGTAGGAAGAGAAGCAACCTGATCACTGAACACAATTCTGTCGGGGCCGTATGTCTTTGTAAGTAAATGTACGCCTGCAAGAATTAGAACTGGGCAGTTTGGTAATGCCCATATCCAGCCAAGGGCTGCTGTTATGTTAGTACGTAGGGGCCCCCAGCCAAGAGACCGATATGCCTTGGGACCAATGTGTGTTGGGATGCATCGGCCCCACTGTGCATGGGCACACCAGCTGGGGGTACTGATGCACACTGATAGAGCCCACTGCACATCAACCCACTCTTGTTGGTATCTTATTACACATCTTCATTAACAGTGTTTCTTAGTGCTACATACAGCTAAGTACAGTCCATCCTCTGTATCCACGGATTCTGCATCCACAGATTCAACCACCCATGGCTTGAAAATATTCCATTTAAATAGTAATAATAATAATAATAATAATAATAATAATAACCCAGAAAGCAAACCTTGATTTTGCCATTTTACATAAGGGACACCATTTTACTACATCATTGTATATAACGGGACCTGAGCATTCATGGATTTTGGGATCCACGGCAGTTCCTGGAACTAAACCCCAGCAGACACCAAAAGCCCAGTTTATATGTACAGTTACATAACTTGCACAGTGATAGAAGATTCCGGCAAATATTGCTGGTGTGCGTGTCTGTGTGTGTATTTGTATTTTTGAGTGTGTTTTGTGTGGGGTGGTGATGGAAGGAATACTCACCTGCCTTGCCTCCCTTCTTCGTGCTGCCCCTTCGGGCTCCCTCGGGCATGGTGACGCGGTCTTTGGCGCCCGTCCTGCAAGCAACACACATGTATCATTCATTTGCAACATTTATACTGCCCTCACCCCTGCTATGGGAGAAAAGCAGGATATAAATTCAATAAATAAAAAAATAAAACAAGCACAGCTCTCTTGGAAACTGGCCATCAAATATTAAAATGCGTAACCATAGAATGATAGGCTCCTAGGGCAAGTTTACACCTGCCAAATAAAACATCCACCCCCGTCCCCACAGCAACCAGGTCACAAGACGCAGGGCAAAATCCCCGAATGTGGTGCAAATTGTCTACATGATGTCCGGCCAGGTCAGCCCAGCGGCACACTTTGCAAGAAGCTTCTCTTAGGGAGTCTCTAAGGTGATTCAATGAAATTGTGAAGCTGAGACTGAGTTTTATAACTCCTTCCCTACTTCGTGACCAGAGAGCAGCCAGATTGTGTCAAGTGTCATCTTGCCTGGAACAAATGAGTAATTTTTTTTTTAAAATAGACAAAGATATACTGGAGATCTGGCTCAGCTGAAAAACAGTGTCCTCTTTGACCGAGAACCCAGATACCTCGAAATACCAATGGGGCACGGGAAGGTTGCTCTGAGTTACTCATGCAGCAAATGTGCTCCACAGATGCACCAAATGGGATGTTGTCTTTTTGATTTTTTTTAGGATTTTAGTTTTTATTTTGGTTTTCCATTATTAAATTAACATATTAGCATATTTATATTAACATATTAGCGTATTTGTACAATTTATGTATTCATAAGAACTTAACTGTGTGTCATCTTGATTTACAACATAGAAAATCCAAATTTACATTATTTCTAGCAGACTTTACATCTCACGTCCTACATCGTTGTACAATAACTGAATGTTAATATTACATTTCTTGTAATTTAGCTTCTCTTGTATCTTCTCAGCTTGTAATAAGACTTCCTTTAACTTTCTTTTTGATCTTTGCTTCACCTTTCCCACCGCTGGACCCCCCTTCTGTAGCCCCCTAAAGACCAAGACCAGTCCACCCAAAATCTCACCAGTTTTTTTTAATTCTGGTGTGCTTTCAGGGCAATTTTTGCCTCTATAGGTTGACCCCAGTATCCGTGGGAGTTATGTTCCAAGAACCTCACGGAGGCCTGAAGCTCTGAATAATATGGAACCCTATTATTCTCCATGAGACAAATGCCAGAAGTTGACCACGGAATCACACTGGAGGACCTAGAAATGCCTAGAGAGAACATATTTTGTCTGACATGGATAAGCGAAACTGTGGATACCGAATCTGTGGATTTGGGGGTCGATCTGTACACCAGACTGAAAGACACCAGACTGCATGAAAATAAGTGTTTGTTTTTTTACAAAACTCTTCTCCATCCTCACAAATACTTCAGCCCCCTTACAACATCCCAATGCCTTCATACTCCTCTGACGTCCCTCTCAAAATGGTAACAGGAATTTTCTGTGGGGGGAAAAAAATGTAGAGAAATATTATTTTCTGCACAGAAAAAGCTGTATCTTGTACAGAAAATGTTGCTTATTGTGCAGAAAAGTGCAAATTTTGCACAGAACAGAATACTTGTGCTGCAAAAAGTGTCATTGTCAGTCCAGGGTCTTTTCTGACATTCTAGAAACATCTCTGGCTTTTCCTCGCAAACGAAGATTCTAGAAACATACTTTTTGACCATTTTACAATATATGGTATTTTTTTAGTATCCTCTGCATCTCTTCTCTAAAAGGACCTTTAGAAATAACTGTAATGGGAATTGTTACTTAATTACATTTCCTTACATAATATTTAGAATCTAGCTTTACTACAGCCTTATTACTGCAAGCAAAAAAGAGTCACTCATTGCACATAGTGACGGTCCTTTTTAATGCATTCCTTCCAAGGCCTTGGGTCTGGTCCCCTGTTTTGTGGGGTACATGGCCATCTTCTTTCATCGAGCCCGACACTTTCCTTGCATCTTCTGGTTGCAACCCTGCCTTTCTCCACAAAGTTGAGCGAAAAGTTCTCATCTGGTGTGGTGGGTGGTAGGGTTTTGGGATTTTTTTTGCTTTTCTTCCTGACCTGCTGCCTCTCTTGAATCAATTCATTGTTTCTGAGACTGAGCGACCTTTTCGCCCTTTCCTCTGCAGGATGGAGTGACGCATCCCCAGTTTACCCTGACTTGCCAGGGTTTTTACAAGACTTCTAGGGGATGGGCTTGGAACAAAGGCCTTTATGTGGGAAGGCAAGTGCAAAGCTTTTGCCTTCAACAGAAAAGCCCATAAAAAGCTCAGGTGTCCATACCCTCCTACTGTCCTGATCTGGCAGGGACAGTCCTGATTAATCCCATCATCCCACTTTTTGAGCTGCTTTTAAAATATCCCAGTTTCTTAGGACTTTATCAGACTAGCATCCAAAAACACTGCAAATCCACTACTGAGGAAACCGGAAACATAGTGGCATTATTACACTAAATATCTCACATTGCCGTAATTGCGCAATACTACTGCCCCAAAATTATCACACAACCATCACTAGTACTTTAAAAATGGGACTTTACTTCCATGATTTAGCATGGGTGAGATTTCGGCGGTTCTTGTGAGAAGATGCTGTTTACTGTGCAAAAGAGTTCAATTTTTGCACAGAATAAGTCACGCACTGCAAAAAATCTCATCAGTCCAGAATTGCCGTAATCGTGCAATACTACTGCCACAGAATTATCACACAATCACCACTAGCACTTTAAAAACAGGATTTTACTCCCATGATTGACCATGGGTGAGATTTTGGTGGTTCTTGTGAAAAAATGCTGTTTACTGTGCAAAAAAGTGCAAATTTTGCACAGAATAAGTCTCGCACTGCAAAATTCTCATCAGTCCAAAGTCTTCTGACATTCTAGAAACATGCTAGAATGATCTAGAAAAAAGATGTGAGTGTGCTTAAAAATAACCCAAACCCCATGATTAACAAAGTAATTCAACACATAAACACTTTTTTGTACTAAAACTTTCAGAAGCCTCAGTCAACATGCCCATGGGCCATGTTGGCCGCAAGATTATAAGACTTGCAAAGTTTGAGGGCTCATCTATAGAAGGCAATAAAATGGGAATTGATATGTACTATCGCCAATTCACAGAAGCTTTAATTTGTCTCCACCTCTTTTTCCAAGATCACAGGAATGCAACGCCATATGCATTTATTGTTCAAATGGGCATGCCTGTGTCATGATGGAGTTCCATTATGTTGCCACAAGGTGCAACTCCCATCATTCTGCTAGAACAGCCTGAGAATCAAAGATGGCGGGTATGAGTGAACTACTCATGTTTTTATTGTCATCAGTTGCCACTGCTGAACAGTATTGGTTTTTTAAAAAGTAAATCCAAGGTTTGGAAGTGCAGTCTTCCACTTAAATAAACAGGAAAAAAGAGAGAAAAGGCTGTTTCGTCACCTCAATGCACGATCGCTATGGCGAAAATCCAACATGGCGGTTCCGTGTACTTGCTTTGCCAGCAAGTTCCACCCCCTGTGCACATCCAACCAATCAGTTTTCCACTTCCACTCTTATCGGGAATGCACAGCAAAGCAAATTGGTTATCCCAATGAACGGGAATGCACATTTCCTTCAGAGTTTTTTTTTTTAAAATACGGGAAAAGCCATGAAGGCTTTTCCCACACAGTATTTGGAGTTCACCCCTCCTTCTGAATATGGTGGATTGAAGCAGAATCCCATTGAGACAAAAGGTATTCTCCTCGAATTCTATGAGGAGTATTTTCACCATTTAGACAAGCCCGTGGTTCAAGGAGGCCAAAAACTGGAGCCCTGGTAACCCCTTTATATTACGCACAATGCTGGACCTCTTGGATCGTCGACAGATTTTGTCCAGCCCCAAACGCCAAGGGGCAGCTTCGGTGCCTGCTTTGGTTGTCGACATGATGGAGGAGCCCAGCACAATGGTCTCCCTTCTGCCAGCTCTGGCTGAAACAGGCCGAGAGGAAGTTGGCACTAGAAGCCAGGAAGTCTGGCAGCATGGCGGCCTGGGTACAGGCGGGCAGGAGCCAAGCAGAGTGAAAGAAGAGGCACCCTTTTGATCCTGAAAGGGGTTTTCATTTCCCTCCATTCATCTCAGACAGAGGGGACAGACTCAACAAACCCACGCTGGTGATCCATTGGACTCCTGCAAACTGCAAGGGAGGACTTTTCAAAACACTGGACCGCTAGTGGACACCCGTATTTCTTGATCCGTTAAAATTCACTCTGTCCAGGCAAAATGTGGATTTCCAAAGCTGCTGCTAAAAACTTAAATGTTCATTACCTGGGGCCTGGGAATAAAATGTGGATTGGTGTGCAGTAACCCTCATAGCAGTTTGATACTACTCTAACTCCCATGGTGCCATCCTATACAATCATGGGATTTGTAGTTTGGTAAGGGTACTCGGAATTCTCTGCCAGAAAGCTCTAGTGTTGTAGTTCAGAGAAGGCACCTTCACCCAACTACAAAGCTCAGGATTCCAAAGGACAGAGCAATGACCGTTAAAGTGGAATCAAAGCTGCTGTAAATGTTGCTGTGTGGATGCATCCCGTGGGTCATGCCTTGCCTGGAGGAGGCCTCCTAAGATGAGGAAGCGTAAAACCCACAGGCTCCAGTCCAGCCCTGGAAATATTGGAAGTGGAATCTGGATTCCCTTATATAGACCAAGTACAGTTGGCCCTCCATATCCACAGATTCTTTATCCACAGATTCAACAAACCATTGCTTGAAAATATATTTTGAAAAATAACAATAATAATCCAAGAAGCAAACCTTGATTTTGCCATTCATATTATGGACACCATTTTACAACACCAGTAGCTCTTAATCTTTTCTTTGCCAGGGACCCCCTTTAAATATCTTTGCTGTGGACCCCCAAGACTTAAAATTTATAAATAATAATAATAATAACAATAACAACAACAACACAATTACACCATCCATTAACCCTTCCCTCAAAGGCACTGGAGCAGAGGTAATATTTTTATCCTGCTTCTTCCTGAAAGTCTGTGGTTGGAGTGGACTGAATGGCAATGTGCAGGCCAAGCCAGCCAAGCTTTGCTTTGGCTCCTATCACATGGGCTGAGCACCCTTCAAGCCTTTGCAGACCCCCTGTGAGGACACTGCAGCCCTCGGGGGTCCACGGTCCACAGGTTAAGAACTGCTGTACTACACCATTGTATACAATGGGACTTGAGCATCCATGAATTTTGGTATCCACGGGGGCTCCTGGAACCAAACCCCAGCGGATACCAAGGGCCCACTGTAATAAGACAAGAAATCTTGGGGGGGGGGACCTAGCCACCCCCCCACACACAAACAAGGGGGTAACTCCCTTTCGTAAAGACTGCAATGCTGACTAAGTGTTTGCAGTAGGAAAATTAAAAAAAAAAATGAGGTAGCAGAGATTGGGAGGGAGGAAGAGGAACACAGTATGAATTATATAAAGTGAAAGCCAGCACAGAGTAGTGGTTTGAGTGTTGGACTAGGACTCTAAGAATCCCCCCATAGCCCTGGAAACCCACCGGGTAAGTCCCATGCTCTCAGCCTCAAAGGAAGGCAAATCCCATGCTCTCAGACTCAAAGGAAGGCAACCAAAAACTTCCTCTGAATAAATCTTGCTATGAAAATTCTGTGATAGGTTTGCTTTAGAGTTGCTGCAAGTTGGAAATGACTTGAAGGCACACAACAACAATTCTGAATAGTGGATTTGTACCTGGAACAGAAAGAGGCCAGCAAGATTCTTAAAGGGGGAGGAGGGAATAACTGAAAATGTACAAAATAGTCTCCCGAAAAGATTTGGGGGTGCTATTGGACTTTGGGGAGAAATTTCTCCCAATTTGGGGGGACGGGAAGGGGTGTCACAGTGACCTCATGGGGTCTGTAAAAGCAGGCTGGGCTATAGCTTGCCCATCTCTGTGCTACAAGGTTAAAAATATCCAGCTGGTCCCTCTTGTTCAACCTCTTGCTTCAGATAGGGATGCAATTTTTCACGAATTTTCTTCTCGACAGAAGCATTGAGTCATTTCAGCAATTTTCACAATTCCAGTTGGAAGATAGTCTTACAACAAACAAACAAACAAACAAACAACCCACAGTTTTTGAGGCCTGCTTGCACTTTTGGATTGTATGCACAAAATTTGTATGTGTTTAATTTGCATGCAAAACAACATTTGCTGCACAGGAAATGGCATTTTCAGCATAGAAAATGATATTGCTGCCTGGAATGATTATTTCCTGAACAGAAAACATTGCTTCTTGTGCAGAAAATGCTGTTCTCTATGCAAATCACTCTCACATGAATTTTGTGCCGAGCAAATCCCCAGCTACAGCATTTTTAAAAAATGTAATGTTTCTATTTTAAACAGAAATATTATATTTTGTGTAGGAAATGCTGTTTTGTTGCAGAAACTGCTGCATTCTGTGCAAAATAGCCAGGTGCGAATTTTGCAACGAATAAGTCCCAAACTGTAAAGATTCTCATCAGACTGGGATTCTTCTTGTGAGGGTTTCTTGGCCCTTGAAAAACATGCTTTGGATCACTTCTTTTGGAATACAGTTGGATCCTCATATCTATGGAACGAATATCCACGGCTTCAGTTATCTGTGGGATACAAAATAGGGACACATACTGTAGAGTCACACTGGAAAATGCCTTGAGAGGCATCCTCTCTAGGCATTTTAGGTCCTCCCAATGCAACTCTATGGTATGTTTTTATCTGAAATCCTTTATTTTAATAGGGTTCACATTTATCCAAGGTTTCTCATATGCATGGTAAGTCCAGGAACAGAATATCCCTGCAGATATGGGGTCTGACTGTATTTTCTAATATTCTCTTCATCCCTAGCTGAAGAGCAACATGGTTCTTCATAGTATGAAAGACTTTGTTGCAGATCTGATCTGAACCATCTTTTATTTTTATTTTTGTCCGGTAGATCCTTCAATCAGTTTGCATCGCAATTTACCTATGGCATGTTGTTCTCCCCACTGACATTTAAATCTGACACGATGCAATTAAAAGAAAGGAGAACAGATTCTTTGAAAGCAGCTGGGAGGAAGAGGAGGAACATAGCGTGAAGCATGTAAAATGCCGGCAGTTTTCTTTTCAAAACCCAATCTGGCGTATGTTGGACAAATGTTACATTCCGGAATGGAGGAGGCAGCCTAGCAGCTGGTCTCCTGATAAGGCTTTGCCAAATCAACATCTCAGAAGGAAAGGACACGACAGAGCTGCCGTCTTAGGCATCAAAGAATCAAGTCCTAGGAGACTGGAATGGGCCAGAAGAAAGCATTTCCCCTTGCTTCAAATACAGGACATTTGCCGTGGATGATTAGCCAGTAAGGTTTCCAAATCTCAGGGCCTGGTCTTGAATTCCCAGTTTTCATCTCCAGGCAGGAGACAAGCATTCAAATTCTCCTGGCAAGAAGGAAAGAATGTGTGCAAATCTCCAGCTCAGCTAGTAGAGTAGCAGCTTGCTAAAATTTGCAAGGATTAATTTGGTTGCTGCAACTTAGAAAGACTCTGCGGGGGTGGGTGGGTTAGTATTTAATTAGCTATCTCCCTTCTTCTTCCCTTGCAGTCATAGTGGTGCAAGGGCTCACCCTCCACTCTGCTCCGCTTCCACTTTCTGGCTAGAAGCAAGTAGGCTAGATCAGTGACTGATCTTTTTCTTTTCTTTACCAGGGACCCCCTTTACCAGGGACCTTCTTTAAAGGGACCCCCTTTAAATATATATTGTTGCTGCAGATGCAAGTCTTAACTCAAGATTTTAAACCCTAACAACAACAATAATACCTGATAATAATAATAATTACACCATCCATTAAGACTTCCATCAGAGGCACTCAAAGGGGAGGGAAGACTTTTCTCCTGTTTCTTTCTGCAAATTTGTGGCTGAAGTGGATTCAATGGCAATGTGCAGGCCAAGCCAGCCAGCCTTTGCCTTGGCTCCTGTCATGTGGGGTGAGCAGCCTTCAAGCCTTCACAGACCCCCTGTGAGGGCAAACTGCAAATCCCAGGATTCCATAGGAAGGAGCCAGGGCAAATAATCCAGTTTCAAACCATGTTGGCTGGCAGAATTCTGGAAGTACAGATACTAGTCTGAGTCTGGAAAGTTTCTAGGATAGACGAGGGAAACAGCATGGGAACTAGGTATTAATTCCCCTTGATCCTCCCATGGCTGTACGTAACCCCATCCTGTGGGCAGACAAAAATGTCTTATTTTTGTTCTCTTCCCCTCAAAAAACAGCAACCAGAAAATATATTACTTCCTGCTGCTGTTTTGGCCCGGGAAATAATAATACTGGCTGGAATCTTCTGGGGAACTTCATGAGTGGACTTACGTCTGTGGGAACAAGAACCGGGCAGTTCTGTGACGTGCATACCTAGTAAATGGCTGCTGTCATCTTACTATGTAGGGGAGCCAGTGGTGTGACCGAGGAGCAATGGGACTGATGTGCAACAGAACCAAAGGGCATCAGTCCTGTAGCACATCGGGACACCATTAGGGAGCGCTGATGAGCATCAGCAGAGCCCGATGAGCATTGGGACGCTCTTGCTGGATGTCCTCTTATACATCTTGACAGTTCATTAACATGGTTTCTTAGTGCCTCCCCTATATAGTTAAGTACAGTTGGCCCTCCATATGTGGGGGGGTTGATTCCAGGACTTCCCACAGTTACCAGAATCCATGGAGGATCAAGTCACTTCTATAACGCAAGACTGGAAAGAGATTGGGGATCTGTAAAATGGCGGGAGGTGTGAATTTGCGCCGCACACTATGTATGCTTGGATTCCCTCAGTCTCTCCAGACTTGCATATCTCCTCAGCTTTATGTCTCATTTGTTCACTACTTGTGTTGTGTATTGTGTAGTGTTTTTTTGAATCTGTGGTTGGTTGAATCCACAGATACAGAGGCTGCAGATATGGAAGGCTGGCTATATATGTAAAGTTATGTAATATACACTGTGATAGAGGATTCGGGCCAACTACTGTATTATTGTAGTTTGTAGTTGTTGTTATTAATATTACAGTAATTTCAATTAATCTCCCGACTTCTCCTTCCAAGGGACTCATGGCATGTTACAAAATTTCAAGTGAAAGTTTAGATAAAGCATGTACAGTTGTCCCTTCATATTCGCTGGGGTTTAGTTCCAGGACCCCCCGTGGATACCAAAATCCGTGAATACTCAAGTCCCATTATATGCAATGGCATAGCAAAAATGGTGTCCCTTATAGAAGATGGCAAAATCAAGGTTTGCTTTTGGGATTATTATTTTTTAAAGAATATTTTCAAGCCGTGAATACTTAAATCCATGGATACAGAGGGACAACTATATATGCAATGGTATAGCAAAATGGTGTCCCTTATATAAGATGACAAAATCAAGGTTTGCTTTTTGGATTATTATTTTTTAAAGAATATTTTCAAGCTGTGAATACTCACATCCGTGAACACCAAATGCGTGGATACGGAGGGACAACTGTATTACGGTATTATGAATGTCAAAAATCAATTAGACGTCAGTTGTATTAAAAAAAAAAACATAGCTCAAAGCTGTTTTAAAACACATTTCTCCCTCTCTCTCTCTGGCTTTTCTTTGCAAACGAAGATTCAGGAAGGACTCATCCTGCGCTTTCTGCAAGTGCGCTGATGACTAAAAAGGCCAATCCGAGATAGAGAATAATTAAAAACATGCAACATAAAAACATTATTGAATATTGCCACATGATTAAAATGGATCAAGTGCTTGCCTTAGCTCACCAGCAAAAAGAGAGCAGGAAGGAGGCTAAGTGGACCTCCCATGGGAAGGAGTTCCACAATCTGAGAAGTTTCCCTCTCGTGTCCTTGCCAACCATGCCTGTGAAGGTGGTGGGACTGAGAGAAATCCTCCCTCAAAGATCATACAACTTGAGCTGGCTGGCATGTGGATGTATGGTCTTTTAGAAAGAAGGCTCGGCAGGGTCTGGGGTGTTGGGGAGGGTTTTGGCTCATTTGGGCAGATTTGGGGGATCTAGGCATGATATTTGGGCAACCTTCCTGTGAAAAAATTGCACCACCTTTTTAAAAAAAAAGATGGAGAGGAGGTTGGTGGAGAGATTGCAAAAGTGGAGCCTGGGAGCTGCATATGGCCCACAGACCACACTTTCTCCACTCCTCCTCTATGAGCATCTTCTTCCAAGGCTGAGGCACACAGATAAAAAAACCCAGATGAAAGCATCTTATGCTTACATGGCTCTGAGTAAGATGTGGCTGGGGCAGTCCATGAGTAATCGCTGGGGTGAATCTTCCCTTGGGATTTTCTCATACTCCCTCACTTTCTTCCCCCAGAATGCTGTTTAAGCAGTTCTGGGCCGTCTCTGGCTTTATGTACGCATCTTCTTCAACTTCTTCTTCTGGGCAGTTTGCCCAAAATTGGCTTAATCCATCCTCTTGTCCCAGGCTTCTCGGCATCTGGAAAAAGGCACCATGTGGGTGCAAGGGGTAAACATTTGTTCTTTCTAGCCCTGCAGAGATGGGCCGACGTGCTGTTTGGTTGTGCAGAAGGCCATTTTAGTCACAATTGGGAACACACGGAGGGGGTGTGTTTGGCTGGCTGAGGCTTCAGCACGGAAGAACCACCACCACCTTGGAGGCAATGAAGAAAGTTTTGTCTCCTGGTTATTACAATCTGTAGCTGTTTTCAAGGGGCTTCCTCTGAGGTTCATCGCAGAGGCAGAATGATAAACAATCAGGGATACTGTGGCAATGCATTTCTTATCCTGGATGTAATTCTTCACTAAGTTTCTTCTTGGAGGATGCAATGAGTAATTTTAATAACTTCCTTCCTATTGCACAAAATCAGTTTTCGATGCTTTTTCACGATTTGGGACTTATTCTGTACAAAATTCGGACATGTTTGCTTTCCAGGGAAAACAGCACTTCCTGTGCAGGAAAAAGCATTTTCAGCATAAAAGATATTATTTCTATGCAGAAATATCATTTCCTGCACAGAAAAAGGCTGTTTCCCATGGAGAAAATGTTGTTTTCTATGCAAATTAACCATGTGTGAATTTTGCACAGAAGAAACCCCAGATTACAGCATATTTTTGCATGGGAAAATATATATTTCTGAATGGAAATATTGTCTTCTGAGCCAAAAATGGTTTCTATGTAGAAAATGCTGTTTTATGTGCAAAAAAAAAAAAAAAAAAAAAAAGCCCCACGTGTGAATTTTGCACAGAATTCTTCAGGCCAGGATTCTTCTCATGAGGGTTTCAAAACCCTCGAAAAACATGTTTTTCAATCATTTTGTGAACATTTTCAAATATATTCTTTCTTTCTATAGTCTACCCTCCTTTTGAAGGCCTTTTCTAAATCTCTTGATTTACCAGACTATCTATCCCTTGAGGCTGCAGCTATCAAGTGGCGAACAGACACACATACCTTTTCATCACAATCAAGATAAGGACATAAGAACAGCCACACTGGATCACACTAACCATCATTCTCTTCCCAAAGTGACCAAACAGATACCTACAGGCTGGCTGGGTGGGTGATTCTGGAAGTTGTTGTTCAAAGACTTATTTAGGGGAGGATATCATGCAGCCTTGCAGCTGTTGTTGGATTGCAATTCCCAGCACATGCCCTATACTGAATACCAACAGAGCACCACCTAGATACATCAATGGTCAATGTGCATGACTGGCAACCCATTGTGCAATTGCAATGTGTACATAGAGGCAATGCACATTCACATGCCATTCTGTGTACTTTGTTGTGCTACTGAATGCCTAATGGTCCAACATGCACGACTCCCCTGATACCATTGTCAGCCTGATACAACTGTGGTGTGTAGTATAAAGCCATCACTCAGCTTGCCTCATTCAACTTCCCCTTGTGTCTGTCACTAAATAGGATGCCAAGCCAATATGTGAAGGGCCAAATTTTTCTCACTCCTCCTTTAGGGTGCAAGCCCTGGGGAGCAGAGACCTGTCCTCCTGAATTTTGCAAGAAGCACCATGAACCTCCCCTGGTCTTCCATGGACCACAACCATCTACGGACTAAACTGTGTGGACTTCAAAAACACATTTCAGTGGAGATTCTATGCTGCTGAAACCCATCTGGTGGGTGAATCTGCAAGAGGGGGAAAGCCAGACCAAGCGGCTGGCTTGCCTTTGATTTGCTCCCTAAACATTTACTCCCAACTCACATCCTCCCTTCTGTTCATGCGGCCTCCCAGCAGGAGCGTGGCATGGCAGCAAAAGTTAGTTTCTGAGGCTTAAGCTCTCTATAAACAGAAGTCTCTGGACAAACGTTCAACAAGACCGGGGAGGAAGATGGCAAATCTCAACTTTCATCCTCATCCTCCAGGCTATCAAGCGCCCCTGACCAAATTCAGCAGTGCATTCCTGAAGATAAACAGCAACAGATTCTGAAAAAAAAAAGTCTCCCTCCCCCACAACTCCCAGAATTCTCCAGCTACTACAACCACCCATTATCATGTTGTCTGGGGGGATTCTGGAAGTTTTTCTTCAAAAAAAAAAAAAAAAAAAAAAGGAACTTTCCCAAACTCTTACTACTGCTCCAGCTCCTTTGACTGTAGATATGTGTTGACTCTTAAGAGAGGATAGTTATCCCTGCATATTTGTGGGTTAGGCATTCGTGGATTTGATGATTCATGGATCATGGTAATAATAAATAATATTATTCACTGCTATCCTATCTGTGACTGAAAGGTATGGAAGAAGTTGGAACGTGTCCAGAAGAGGGTGACCAAAATGGTGAAAGGTTTGGAAGCCATGCCCTATGAGGAGCGGCTTAGGGAGCTGGGTATATTTAGACTGGGGAAGAGAAGGTTAAGAGACATGATAGCCATCTTAAATCTTTGAAGGGATGTCATACTGAGGATGGAGCAAGCTTGTTTTCTGCTGCTCCAGAGACTAGGACACGTAGCAATGGGTTCAAACTCCAGGAAAAGAGATTCCACCTAAACATTAGGAAGAACTTCCTGATAGTAAGGGCTGTTTGGAAGTGGAATACACTGCCTGGGAGTGTGGTGGAGTCTCCTTCTTTGGAGGTTTTTAAACAAAGGTTGGATGGCCATCTGTTGGGAGCAGGGCAGGGGTTTGGACTAGATGGCCCTTGTGGTCTCTTCCAACTCTATGATTCTATGAAGTTGACCATACAGATGCACTGGAGGACCTAGAAATGCCTAGAGAGAACACCTGTCTAGGCATGTATAGGTCTTGCAGTGTGACTCTATGGTCAACTTCTATGACTCTATGTTCAATTTTTCTGTGTCGCTTTCCTCCATGGCGTTTCCATGGCTCGTGGAAGAAAACAGATAGCCATCCACCGTTCAAGCAGTCATCGCATGTAGGAAAGATTTGGGGAAGTAGATTGCACAATCTGAGAGAGGATTTTCTTGCCCTCTGCATCTAATGGCTTGCTCTTGCAAAGATGTCCTGACCTGGGATGAACCTAGTCAAATTTGGGATATACAGGAAACCCTCAGTGCGAGGCAAAAAGCCAACGCAGATTTTTTTCTTCCACTTTAGAGAAAAAGCAGGATATATGTAAAAGGGTGGATTGATAGATGGGTAAATGATGGATATAAACCAATATAGGTTTCCCTCACTTTCTGACACCTCTCTTTCTGATGACTCGCTTTTTCAATGCTTGCAAATTACAGACAAGTTTCATTAATTTGACAGGAGCCCCACTCTTTTTCCTCAGTTCTAATAATAATAATAATAATTTTTAAAAAAATGTATTTCTATCCCACCCCTCTGCAACACAATCACAATCTTCTTGCCTACGAGGCTCGCTTGGCACTGTTCACACATACTTTTCTGTGTGTGAGTGTGTGTATAGTATGTGTTAATTCTTTTCCATACTTTCACAAGTTTTATATAGTATGTTATTTATGTGTTTCACTGGCCAAGATGCATTTGTAAGCTAAAAAAAAAACCCTGGGTCCCACTTTTCAACCATTTACACTTTCTGAGAATGCTCCGGTCCTTAACCCGTCAGGTAAGTGGGGGATTCCTGTATACATAGTTAGATGAGGGATGTGAGGGCGATCTGGCTGCGACATCTGTCACCCCATTGATCGCCAGGGTTGATTCGGCTGATCTGGCTGGCTAGTTAGATGAGATCCAGCGTGCAATGGTTTGAGTGTTGGACTACAACTCTGGAGACCAGTTTCGAACCCCCGCTCAGCCACAGAAACCTACTGGATGACCTCGGACAAGTGACATTCTCTCAGCCTCAGACAAAAGCAAAGGCAAACCCACACTAAACAAATCTTGCCAAGAAAACCCTGCAATAAGGTTGCCATAAGCCAGAGATGACTTGAAGGCACCAGCAACAAGATGGATAGATGGATATAGATAGATAGATATGAATTCTGGGAATCTAAAATGGGGGCATGCTTGCTGGAAGAGGATTCTAGGAGGGTCTTTCCCCCCCCCCCACTGTTTTTCAGGCCTTGGCATCTCTACTCTAAACATGTGCAAAGTACTGTATGTTTTTTCTACTACTGTATAACTGCAGCTGGCAGTGACTGCTAGTGAGTTTTAGGGCCTCGTTTTTAAAAGGGGGAGAAGCAAGCAGACACTCCTGAAAGGTTCATTGTTTGGGGAGACAGGAGGAAAGAGGGCAGGCGGCCAAGGCAAGCTTTCAAACACAGCCTGGCAGATGAAAGATGAGGGCAGGGTATCTCAAGGTAAGAAGCCGGCTGCTTCAGATCACCCAAAAACTGCTTTTGTGTGTGTGTGGCTGTAGGGAAATCCAGCCTGCAACTACCGGCCACATTGCAATTCATTCCCTGGCTGATATTTTTTCTCTCCAACTGGACCACAAGGTCTCTGGGTTTTTTTCTCCAACTGCACCACAAACCCATAGTGGTTATAACACAAACCAGAGACCTTAATGCTTCCAAAAGCAGCAACATTAAGTTCAATGAAACTTGAGCCAGGTTCAGGGGTGTAGCTATGGGAGAGGGATCAAAATGAGGACATTGTTCCCCCCCCATAAGAATTCTGCCCCCCTAATGAAATTTTACTTCAGCCCCCATCTGTCGGGACTGCTTTGATGGTGTATTCCTGTAGGGCAGCGGGTTGGACTAGATGGCCCTTGTGGTCTCTTCCAACTGTATGATTCTATGAAATCTTGCCAAGAAAATTCTGTTTGTCTTAGGATCGCCATAAGTTGAAAATAACTCAAAAGTACACCACCACGACAACTCCCTGAAGGAGGAGAGGAAAGGAGGCGAAACTTGCCCTTCCCAGTAGTCTCAGGCAAAAGCAAACTGCTGCAGTCTCTCCTAGTTTCTGCCCTTTCTCATGAATAACGTTTTCCATCTTGACCACACTCTGATGTCACTTGGTCAGATGTATCCTGGTTTTCATCTGTGATATGTTGGCGAGTGTGTGGCTGTAATCCAAAAAAAAGGATGCTTCCCGAACTCTGAAGATGTCCTAGTGGCTCTCCATCCCTGGACCTCCAGATGTTTTAGACTGCCTCTCCCACAATCCCCAGCCACTGGCCAAGGTAGCTGAGGGCTTCTGGGAGCTGAAGTCCAAAGCCCTGGAGGACCACTGTTTGAAAACTGCTGCAGTTGAAGACATATTTCTCTAGCAGTGAGCTCCATCATGTAAGAACCTGCTCCCAAGTTATTCAGGATCATGCTGACAGACAGAAACAGGGTTGTCTATACAGTGAAAATACTCCTCATAGAATTCGAGGAGAATACGATTTGTCTTCATGATCTCCTGCATCAATCTGCCGTATTCAGAAGGAAGAGGGCCCCAAAATGCCAAAAACTTCAGAGGAAAGGGCTTTTGTGGCTTTTTCTGAATTTAAAAAAGAAAAAGCTTTATGGGGAATGCACATTCCCAGTCATTGGGACAACCAATTCGCTTTGTGCACATTCCCGATAAGAGCGGAAGTGGAAAGCTGATTGGTCGGGCGTACACAGGGGTCAGAGCTTGCTAACAAGGCAAGCACCCCAAACCGCCATGTTGGATTCTCCCCATAGTGATCGTGTGCTGAGGCGATGAAATAGCCTCCCCCACTTTTTATTTATTTAAGCAGAATATCATACTTCTATACCTTAGATATGCTCTTTAAAAAATAAAATGCTGTTTGGTGGTGGCAACTGGCAATGATAGAAATGCGAGTAATTAACTTGCGCCCGCCATCTTGATTTGCAGACATGCCTGCTTGAACAACGAATGTGGGTAGCTTGCCAAAAACCCATGGAGACAAATGAAAGCGGCTGCGAATGGTCATTTGTGCACATCAATCCACATTTTATAGGCTCGTATAGACAAGCCTATGGAATACGGGATAAACCATGCAAGCTGAGAAGGAGTGGGTGGTGGGTAGATTTGAAAGGAGAAGGCGGGAAGCTACCTTCCAGCTTCTGTGATGGTCCACCAAGCCAACCAGCCTTAGTTCGCGCTCCCTACCCCAAAAATTCCAGGTTTCGCCACACCCTTTCCAGCCCATTTCCTCTCTACTCCACACCCCTTCCTCACAGCTCCAGGATCAAGCCGTGTTCTAGTGTCTCCTTTTGTTTCCAGATCTGCCTCCCAGCTCATGGAAAAAAAAGGAAAAAATTGCTCAAAAGCAATAGGCTTCCCAATCCACACCCCTGGCTGGAAGGAGGAACCCTCCCCTTGTCCAAACCTAGAGCCCAAGTGCTCTTTTCAACCTCCATGGACCCCTGCTCCCTCGAAAATCCCCTCCCGCAAAATGCAGAATGCCATTCTGTACAATAGCATTCCTTTCCCCATTGTTTTAATTATTCCAGACCAGAGACTTTCCTTTCCTCCCCCACCCCTACAGACTGTCTTTCTTTTCTCCTCCTAACTTCACAAAGAAAGAAAGAAAGTACACCACCTTTGCAATCCTACAAACCTTTGCTCTTGAGGGACTTTCCTAGCACAAAATTCCTGGAGGCTGAACCAATGTGAGGAACTCTCCCATTTCCAGTACCAAGTCCAGAAATAATACAGTACTTCACACACAAACACATACAGAGCCAAATCATTCTTTAAGGCGTGTGCTTCCTAGTTTCTGCCCATGTGCAAAGACCCACATCCAAGACCGGCTTTGCTACACCAACCCTATCAGGTTGTGTGTTCACATAACTGCTTTGAAAACACCTTCCCTTGTCATCAATGGGATCAGACCCTTCTCAATTGATTTCGATGGGAAACGGAAGCCTCGGGTATCATCCTCAACAAATGCCACAGGTATACAGCTACATCCTTTTGCTTCTGGATTAATTAACCCAGAAGAGAACGGACTGCTTTTGTGTCGGAAAGTACGAAGAACAACTCAGAAACCCCGGCTGACCTGCATCCATGGATATTATGGATGCAAATAAATAAATAAAATAATCATCATCTTTTCCAGTGATTGCAAGAACAGCTGGGCAATTCAGCAGCAAAGTCCTTGGCTGGAAAAAGTCCCACAGAATTCAATGGCACTTCAGTTGCAGAAAATGTGGATAGAGATGCAGCCAAAAAGCAGTACAGGGAGATTAAACCAGCCCTTACTGGTGTTCATGTGAAGATGCGTAGGACTCAGTGAGAAAAGAGGGTTATATTGGTGTGAAACTCAGCCAAGAAGTCAATGAAAACAAGAAACCTTCACAATCTTCCCTTCGCTCTCAAATCCTTAGCTTCAGCACCCCTTTTCAGTGAATGAGCTAACAGACACCACACTAGACTTTTATAGCACTATTATTCCACTTTAACTGCTCTGGCTACCTCCTGTGGAATCCTGGGATTTGTAGTTTAGTGAAGCCTAAGAGCTCTCTGGATGAGAATGCTAAACGCCCCTCCATGAATTGCAAATCCCAGGCAGCCGTAGCAGTTAAAGTGGAATAACGGCGCTATAATTGTGTAGTGTGATAATCCCCCAGTCAGCCAGCAGCCCAATCCCCAGAATTCAGCCCCACCCCTGGTCATGCCAGCCAGAGGATTCAGGGCTATTGCAGTCTAAAAAAAAAAAAAAACCCTTTTCCACACCCTGATAAGAATGCCTCTGATCACATGCAGAGTGCCTTTTCTTTGCACCAGGGCGCTAGCAAAAACACAGCCCCAGAAATCTGCAATGAACATTTCCAGTTTCCAGAAGGGGGTGGGTGGGAAGCATGTATGTGACGTCAAGGCTTTCTGGTGGAGTCCTGGCACCAGAAATGAAGCAATATTGAGGATTATAGCCCTCACGGAGGAATCTGTGTCTTAAAAAGTGCCTTTTCTTCAAGGCAACATTTCTCAGTTCAAAGGCACAAGGGGAAAAAAAAACCTATTAAATGCCTGTTTTACAATCCTTTCTTGCATACTTTCTGGGGTGTAGATCTCATTCCCTTCTGCCCCCACCCTGTCCTGTCGCCATAGACTGAAGAAATGAGGCCCAGGCCATGAGCTACATACAGCTGTGTGCTTCTCCGAGCATGTGCAGAGTATTTTTCTTCTCTCCCAAGCTTGAAACAAAGACTCCAGCAGCCCTAGAAAAATTCCAGTGGCATCTCTTAGCTAGCTCCAAACTATGCCTTTGTGAGGTGGGGTGGGGTTGGAAGGGGGACTTAAGTTTTGTTCCTCATTGATTATTGATTAATGGTTTAATTTGTTTTCTTTGATACTTTCAGCTGCCTCCAGTGCTGCTTCTTAGGCAGGATTAAAGCATGAGAAAATGGATGCATAAACAACACACATACACTGACAAAGGGCAGCATTTTTTGTATGCCATCTTTTTTAAAAAAAAAAATCACAAGTTTTATTTAGCATGAGCTTTGGTGGACTCCAGCCAGCTTTGTCAAAGGCAGCAAAAAAAGAGGATACACTTTAACTGTAACTTGAAGTATCCTGGAAGATTTTTTTAAAAAATCCTAACAGAGCCCGTGTGTGTGTGTGTGTGTGTGTGTGTAAGAGAGAAAGAGGAGCACTCAGAACACGCTCTGTTTAATCTCTTCCTAATTAATCATTTATCTACTAGGGATTAAGACCCCTTCTCAGCAAGGGATACAATTCTTGTTACACACACTTACGCAGGAGTAAGTGGGTACCACTTTGGGAGAAAGGCGGCGTATAAGTGAAATATTGTAAAATCAATGAATTGGAGGGAAAGCACTCTGAACATGCTCTATTTATTCTCTTCCTACTTAATACAATTCTTGTTACACACACTTACGCGGGAGTAAGTGGGTACCACTTCCGGAGAAAGGCGGCATATAAGTGAAATATTGTAAAATCAATGAATTGGAGGCGAAGCACTCTGAACATGCTCTATTTATTCTCTTTCTACTTAATACAATTCTTGTTACACACACTTACACGGGAGTAAGCGGGTACCACTTCGGGAGAAAGGCAGCGTATAAGTGAAATATTGTAAAATCAATGAATTGGAGGCGAAGCACTCTGAACATGCTCCAAAACACCCTTTCCCCCCCTATGGAAGAGAGTACAATCTTTCTTATAGGTGCCTACTTGGGAGTACCATTAAGTCCTCGCACTTTGGTTGAGTGCGCTCTGTGAACATGCTCTAAAGCATCTCTGTTAAATTAATCCATTAAATTCTAGCTGAGCCCAGAGGTGTGGGAGCTGACATGGGGTGTGTGTCTGTGTATGTTTTGTGTGTGTAGGAGAAAGAGAGAGAAACAGAGAGAGAAGCACTCTGAACATGCTCTAAGACCTCTCTTTTTTTATAACCATTCATTTGTCCCAGGACTGAGACCTCCATCCCAGCAGAGGCTACAATTCTTCTTACCTGTACTTACTTGGCAGTATGTTTGGCTAAACTCAAGGGGGCTTACTCCTGCGTAAACCTGCCTGGAGGTAGTGATGGTGCTCCTTCGCCCTGTCAAAACCCAGCCTGGGTTATATATACCCTGCAAATCTCAATCCCTTTCTTTCTTTAAAACCAAATCCAAAAAAGGATCCATGAACTTACCCTCCAGTCCGGCCTTGGGCAGAAATCTTCGCGTCTCCTCGTGAGCCAGAGGGCAAGCTTCAGAAGTCAAGGGCTCCACAGATCTCATACCACCCCATCTCCCGGTGGGTATGGGAGAGGATGGGCTAGGAGGTGAGCCAACATTTTGTGGAGGTGCAGAATGAAAAAGGAGTTGGGGGAAAAAATTCTGCAGGGAACCCCAGGGGTGCCACAGACCCCTTTGAGAAAAAGGGGCCCAATCCAGTCTCTCCCCCCTTAATGCCACCCCTGCTAGGTGAGCCTCTTCCTCCCCACCTCCTTGCAAATCCTGTGGTTTCAGGAGGAGTTTGGGGAACAGGGGTTTGGGAAGAGGTTCACAAAATTGTATCTACATTGCACATCCATTGCTGAGCTGAGAAGAAAGCAAGCTACAGATCCCAGGAGCTGGGAGGGAGATGGAAATGCTGGTGGTGGGTGGTGAAGGGGGAGAGTAAGAGAAAGGGGGAGGGAAGAAGGCTGAGGTTGGGGGGAGAGAAGCAGCAAATGGATAGAAAAGGGAAATGTAACAGGCAGGGGAGGAGAATCAAATTCTCTCACACTGACTTCTGCTGGATGGTTTCCTCTTTGTAGCCAGATGCTCCAGGGAGGGAGTGTGGGAGGGAGGCTTCGCTCTCTTTAACTCCTTGCTTCCTGGGTTTGGAATCCTGCTCTGATTTCTCCTGGAGCAAAAGCAAAATATCCAGATTTCTCTTGTTGTCTTTTTCGGTGGTTGTCCTAGGTTGCTGGGGGGACTTGCATCTTGGCTTCCCATCCAAGCAAAAAGTTGAGTGCGGGAGTATTTTTAGAGCCCTGGAAAGTATATACAGTCAGTGGTCCCTTCGTATCCACGGATTTGTTATCCACGGATTTAAGTATTCGCGGCTTGGAAATATTCTTTTTTTTTTAAATTTATATCCCGCTCTTCAGCCACAAGGCTATCAGAGCGGCTTACAAATTGTTTTAAGCAATAGCAATTTACACATCTACACTGCGTTAAGCAGTTTCCAATGCGTGTTAGCTAATTGCCCCCACAAGCTGGGTACTCATTTCACCGACCTACGAAAGGATGGAAGGCTGAGTGAACCTTGGAGCCCGCTGGAATCAAACTTGCGACGGGGTGGCTTGCCTTGATTTTGCCATCTTCTATAAGGGGCACCATTTTGCTATCCCGTTGCATGTAATGGGACTTGAGTATTCACAGATTTTGGTATCCACGGGAGTCCTGGAACCAAACCCCAGCGAATAGGAAGGGACAACTGTACACACTACAGAAGTACATTGTCATCATCATCATCATCATCACAAGTCCACCCCCATATCCACGGGGATACATTCCAAGACCCTCATACGAAACAGTGAATAATAGGAAGCCTTATTATTTTCAATGAGATGAACACCAGAGGTTGACCACAGAATCATACTTGCGGACCTAGAAATGCCTAGAGAGGACATATTTTTTCAGGCCTGGATAAGTGAAACTGTGGATAATGGGGCGTTCTATTATTTTCGCTGAGCTGAATGCTAGACGTTGACCATAGAGTCACACCGGAGGACCGAGAAATGCCTAAAGAGAACTTATTTTTTTCAGGAATGGTTAAGTGAAACATGGGATAATATTTTCAATGAGACCAATGCCAGAAGTTGAGCATAGAATCATACTGGAGGACCTAGAAATGCCTAGAGAGGATATTTTTTTCAATGACCTGGTTCCCCTCTCCTCCACCCAATTTTCCCTCTTAATCCTCAGCTTATTTTGATTGCTACAAACTGAGTTGAAAGCGCAAAAGGAGTTTTGCACGCCATTATTTCAGCAGGAGGAAATAAGAGGCAGAGACTCTTGCCCTTCCTAAACTCAGTAGATAAATTTCAGGCCTTGTCTGCTTAAAATAGTAGTTTTGAGTGTTCTTCATTAATAATTTTTGTCTCTTTCTGCCTGGCCACACCCTTTTGACCAGACTCTGACGTGGCTCAGCCACATGTGTCCAGCTTTTCATCTATTAAATGTTGGAGGGCATGAAATGCTAACTGCTAACTGTAATGGTTCTGTTCTAAGAAATCCTGGGATTTGTAGTTGTAGGAGGTAATTGGACTTCTCTATTGACAGGTAATACAGCTTTGTAGGACAGAACTCTAAATATTCTCCCAGCTACAAATCCCAAGATTTCATAGGATGGAGCCATGGCAGTTGAACTGGTACCCAACTGATATATAATGCAGACACACCCGTGGGCCATCTCAGTTCAGAGTGACACCTTCATCCCCTCCAACATTTCACAGATGACAAGTGGGGTGTGTGTGGTCAAGCAACATCAGAGTTTGGTAAATGGTAAAAGTTACAAATAAGGAAGAAAATACAAGTTCGGAGAGGAGGTAGCAGTTTGCTTTTGCCTGAGCCTCCTGGGAAGTGCATTATTCTACTTTTGTACTCTAAACTCAGTTTGTAGCAACTGAAGCAAGCTGAGGATAAAGTTGGGAAGTGGGTGTAGGAGAAAGAAACTGGGACATTTTAAAAACAGCTGTAAAAGCGGGAAGATACAGGATTAATTG
Organism: Gambelia wislizenii; assembly: GCA_030847615.1. Lineage (NCBI taxonomy): Eukaryota > Metazoa > Chordata > Lepidosauria > Squamata > Crotaphytidae > Gambelia > Gambelia wislizenii. The sequence continues at coordinate 36,853,306 of JAUMIR010000010.1, forward strand.
GGCCTGTCCCTGCCAAATAGGGACATCAGTTGGTGGGTGTGTAATTTTCAAAGCTAAAGTTTTGGAATTCAACTACCAGAAGCTCAAGCCAGCAAAATTGGAGGGTGGGCAATGGAAAAGATTGCTGGACTTGTAGGACAAATGCCTGTCTAAATTGATTATTAACTCAGAGAGCTGACCCCTAAAGGCGTGGAGGGCTTATTCCTGGACCTTCAATCATTAACGTTTCTGGAGCACACTGGGCTAACATTTCTATCCCCCTAAGTGCTCTTTTACTAGTTTTTATGGCCCACCTAAAAGTTGCTCCAAAGCTCACATCTCAAGGCTTGCCCCACCTTGGCGTTTCCTTCCTGAGCCTCTAAATTACTACCATCAAATCCAGTGCTTTGGAAATAGTTCCATTTTGGACTACAACTCCCAGAACCCCCTGGCCAGCCTCCAATTTCAGGAGTGAAGAAGAGCTAGACAAGATAGCTCCACAATGGTGGCACAGCCTAGAGGACAAAGAGTAGACACGGAGAGGGTAGGATCGCAGCTCTGTCGATCCATGGGTGGCTAGGGGTTTCTGGGAGTTGCAGTCCAAAACAGGACTATTTCCCATGTTCTGGCTCATATGGAGTGGTGGTTGCAGATTCTGGGAGTTGTCCAAAACATAGTTTCCTATGTTCTGGCCAGTTCCCGGTGGTTTTTTTTTTTTTTTTTTTTTAGGATTCTGGGAGTTGCAGTCCAAAATAGGAAAGATATGAGTTTAATTCAGTTCACTAACTTAATGGGAAGTGCAGAATGAAGTAAGGCTGTAGGATGAAAGAAGATAATTCTTGATTCTTGATTATGGATTCTTGATATTTAACCAACAATAACTCTATAGACTCTACTATAATGTATATTGTATAATGTATGGAAGACGAATGTTGTGTGTTAGATTATATAGTAACATTGTTAGATTGGTTGTTTGGATTTGTGTAATTTTTCTTGTTTAATTTGTTCAATAAAATTTTAAAAACAAAACAAAAAAAAATAGGAATGCTTCCTATGTTGTAGCTAATTCAGGGGTTCTGGGAGTTCCAGTCCAAAACAGGAAAGTTTCCAACATTCTGGCCAACTTTCAATTACCGGATTTCCAGGTCACCTCCAGTTCCAGGAATGAAGCAAGAGTCAAATGAGAGGGCTCCATGATGGTAGCAGAGCCTAGCAGGTGGAGCATACATGCCGAGAGGGTTGGGCCACAGGTCGGTGTCTTCAACGGCCTAACACAAGCCCACCCCCAGCATGAACGGAAGCCGCTCGGCTTTGGATCCGGGCTGCCTGACCTAGGCCAGGGCCAAGACAAAGTAAAGTTTGGCCAACTGAACTCAACTCCCGTACTCGGAGTCTTCTCTGTGTGAGGCCACAAGGGCTGTTGTCAGCCTCAGTGGTCAAATGAGGGAGGGGGGAATAAATACATTCCAGATGGACATGAGAATGTGGAACCCTGGGCTCATCTCCCTCGCTGCGTTGAGCGCATGCGCACAGACACACAATGCGTGGGAGAAAACCCAATGCTCTTGGAAATGGCTCAGCAAAGAGACTTCCCTTCCTAAACTCTAAACCACAGAGTGCTGATGCATCTCTGATACTTCCATTTCAATATTGTTTTTGCCAGGTGTAATGCAAAGTTAGGTCATGTTACCTTTTTGGACTCCAACTCCCAGAATCCCCCAGACAGCATGGGAGTTGTAGTCCAAAAAAGGAAAACCTCCTAAACCTTATTCCTTAGAGTGGCACCCCGAACTCCGTACTCTAAAAAACCAAAACAAGAACAAATCTCATGCCACAATCAATCAATCAATAAATCACTCCATTTATATTTTAAAGTTTACTCTTGCATAAAGAAAATTCATGCTCAAGAGAACCTAAATGGTGTCTGTCCCAGAACTTTGGGAAATATGCACACTGTGTGTCCCTGCTCTTCCACAACCCTCCCCTGCAACATTTTGACTGGAATGGGACGCTTCAGAGCGGCCAGTTAAGTGTGGTGTGGTTCTGCTTGCGTATCAATTTATATTTGATAATTTTGCCAAGAAAATGCAATCGAAACCATTTCTGTTTGGTTGGGATTGTCTAGCAAAACCATTTGGGTAAGGGTTAGGGTTAAGGTACGTGTTAGCGTTAGGGTTAGAGTTAAGGTAAGGGTTAGGGTTAAGGTACGTGTTAGCGTTAGGGTTAGCATTAGGGTTAGAGTTAAGGTAAGGGTTAGCGTTAGTGTTAAGGTTAAGGTAAGGGTTAGGGTTAGCATTAAGGTTAGAGTTAAAGTAAGGATTAGGGTTAGCATTAGGGTTAGAGTTAAGGTAAGGTTTAGCATTAAGGTTAGGGTTAAGGTAAGGGTTAGTGTTAGGGTTAGCATTAGGGTTAGAGTTAAGGTAAGGGTTAGGGTTAAGGTTATTATCAATTATCAATTTATATTGTTGAGGAAGAGTTGCCATAAGTTGGAAATGGCTTGAAGGCACACAACAAGAAACACTCAAAGGCTGACATCCTACCTACATGGTTGAGCATAGCACAAGTATTCCCCAAGCGTATACCCTCCAACATTTTGCAGATGAAAACCAGGACACAAGCGGCCAAGCAACATCAGAATATGGTCAAGAAGGCAAAAGTTATGAATGAGGAAGAACAGACAAGCTAGGAGAGGCTGCAGCAGTTTGCTTTTGCCTGAGCCCCCTGGGATGGGGCAAGATCCCACCCCCCTCTTATCTCCCCCTTGCTAAATTAAATGAGTGCAAATTACTTTTGTTCTTTGAACTCAGTTTGAAGCAACTGAAGTAAGCTGAAGACAAAGTGTGGAGGAGGAGAGAGAAACTGGAACTTTTTAAAAGCAGCTGAAAAAGTAGGATGACAGACAGAGAATTCATCAGGACTGTACCTCCCAAATTGGGAGAGTTGGAGTGTGTGCTTGCAGAAGTTTGTTATGAGTCCTGCCATCACTCCCAGGGTTACGGGTGGTGTGATAGACCACCCCCGCCCCCCGCAATTAGCTATGCCATTGCTGGTGGGCAGTGGAGGATGGATGGGATGAGAGATGTGTCTGGTTATTTCCCCATAGCCAGACAATGACTGTTCACATCATCTGCTGAGACCACCAGAGAACCTCAGCAGATCTTGGTGGAAGATGTCATCAATTCTCTGGTCCCTCCCTGCATGCACACACGCACACACACCTCACCAGCAATGCAATGCAATGGCCATGCAGAGGGTACTTTAGTCATTGCAGAGGGAGGAAGGAAATGCCAACCTTTGCAATGACTCGAAAAATGCATACACCAGTGTAAGGTGGCTTTATGCCCGCAGATGTCACCAATGGGATGCCGGCCATGGAGAGAAGGGTATCCCAAATTGTCTGTTGTGGGGGCCGGGCCAGTGCACAGAATCACAGAGTTGGAAGAGACCCCAAGGGCCATCTAGTCCAACTCCCTGCCATGCAGGAATACACAATCAAAGCATTCCCGACAGATGGACATCCAGCCTCTGGCTATGACGGAAGAGGCAGAGATTGCTTTGAGTTTGCTAGCATGGTTTTTAAGAGCCATTTCCACCACACCACCACTGATGGAAGCTGGATGGGAGGGAAAGAGTTGCTAGGAGAAATCCAGAGGCACCACACCTGTACAGTTCCCCAGCCCATGAACCTCCATGCGCAGAAATCTGCTTTTGCACCAACACAACAAATGCCCTTACATTTAAGGCAAGCATGTGGTGGAACTTCTGCCAAAGCAGTATCCGGCACATGGCTATGCATGAGCCTGACCAGCTGCCCACAGGGTGGAGAGATGGAGACTGTTACATGAACTTCAACCGCTTCCTTGCAGGATGGTGGAATGGCTCATGGGGTGGGCAAGTGATTCTTTTCAGCAGGAATTTTTAGTCACCCTCAGGGTGCCAGGCTCAAAGGGAATCCAAACTTTTCACTGGAGGGTTTGCGGCTGGGAGAGGGTGAAGCAGATCCCAGGCCTCGTACTTCCCCCTGGAACCCCAATAGCTGGCAAAGAACCCTTTCTGCCAAAGATTTTTGGAAGTGGAAAGAATAGGCAAATAATAAGTGGCCAGATAGAACAATTGCTTGAGCCAGCCAATTGCTGGGATCCATACCCTCCAACATTTTCCAGATGAAAACTGGGACACATGTGGCCAAGCAACATCAGACTGTGGTCAAGATGGCAAAAGCCATTCATAAGCTAGGAGAGGCTGCAGCAGTTTGCTTTTGCCTGAGACTCCTGGGAAGGAGAAAAGTCTGCCTCTCCTCTCTTTTCCCCCTGCACAATTAACAGAGTGCAAACTATTTTTGCACCTTAAATTCAGTTTACAGCATCCAAAGGCACAGTCGTGTTGGTTTGGATTAGTATGCAAAGGGACCTTGGAGCACCTTTGAGAAAGCAAGAAGTTGGTAGCATAAGCTTTCATAGACTAAGGATGCATCTGCACTGCAGAAATAATCCAGTTTGACACTGCTTTAACAGCCATGTCCAATGCTGTGGAATCCTGGGATTTGTAGTTTGCTGTGTCGCACCTGAGCTCATGATCGCATGAAAAAGCAGCCCCGTACTTCACGTTGATGGGCGAGATCTCATCAGTTCTCGCGAGAAGTCGCAAGCACACTTAAAAATCTAAAAACAGGTAAATTAACAAACAGAACAGACACACAAGCACTGAAACACACTTAAAAACTTGCCTGCAAGACAAGGAGGTTCATAAAAAGAGCATCCCATGGCTAGTTTTCTCATTCCCACCTGGAAGTGTTCTGGCGGGGTGACGCTGGACTCATGCCAGCAGAATGAGGTGTAGTTTCACACGGTCGCAATCACAGCAAAAAGATAAATAAAATGCCATGGCTGATCTATTGATGGCTTGGCTCGACAATAAAAAAAGAACGCCTTATTTTTAATACATGATCCCGAAAGCATGATGTCATCGGGTATTGGCCCCCTTTCGCATTCATTAGGCATTGTTATGACGCCGTATTTGCTATGTCTGATAAAGTCCTGAGAATGGTCTACCTCCTAGGCTTGTCGTTTTGAGGACAAAGGAAGTGGGGAGGAGTTGGACCCCATGATACGCCACTGGAGGAAAGATGGGAAAGAAATGCAACCAGGAAATAAAAGTAGGCCGGATAAATTATCATGGAAACCAAGTCAGCCTCCTTCCTCCAGACTCAAACAAAGATGCACAAACTGGACAAATGCTCCAAAACTGGTCTCAGTGGCAAGCTGTGGCCCTCTGCGATTGCTCGCACAATCGCCATCCTTCCCCTGTTGCCTGGCAACCCCGCGGTGCTTCCCGGCTGGCACGGCCTTTCCCTGCAAAGACACAAAAGCCCGATTCACAGCTTGAAACACCTTTTCCCTCCAAGTGGAAGAGGCAAAGTTCTCGCCTGTCGTTGTCCGCCAATGTTGGGATTATGCGAGGCTCCATGGTTGCATCCCTCGAGCCAGTTTGGGGTGGCAGGAGTTGTGTGGGTCAGTCAGGATCCTGGGTCTCAGATTCGCTCAGCAGAAAAGAAAGAGAGAGTGAGAGGTGTGTGTTCCTTTCATATTAGCATCTGGACACCTCTTTAACTGCCATGGGTCCAATCCAATGAAATCCTGGGATTTGCAGTTTCACAAGGTACTTAGAATTGTCACTCAGAGAGCTCTAGTGCCTCCCAAAATGACAAATCCCAAGCAAAAGTTATTACTGAGGAAGGCCAGCCAAGCTAGGAGAGGCTGCAACAGTTTGCTTTTGCCAAAGTCTACTGGGAAGGGCGAGACTCCATCCTTTCCCCACTGCTTAGTTAACTGGGGGCAAACCACTTTTGCACTTTGAACTCAGTATGCTGCAATGGAGGAAAAGTAGGTGGAGGAGAGAGAAACCGGAGCATTTTAAAAGCAGTTAAAAAATGGGATGTTAGAGGATGAATCACCACTGTCCCTGCTAAATCAAGTGGTGGGAGGTTTGGAAGCCATGCTCTGTGAGGAGTGGCTTAGGGAGCTGGGTCTGTTTAGCCTGGAGAAGAGAAGGTTGAGAGGGGACATGATAGCCATGTTTAAATATTTGAAGGGATGCCATACTGAGGATGAAGCAAGTTTGTTTTCTGCTGCTCCAGAGTCAAGGACACGGAGCAATGGGTTTAACCGACAGGAAAAGAGAGTCCACCTAAACATTAGGAAGAACTTCCTGACAGTAAGAGTTGTTCGGCAATGGAGTGCACTGCCTGGGAGTGTGGTGGATTCTCCCCCTTTGGAGGTTTTTAAACAGAGGCTGGATGGCCATCTGTCAGGAATGCTTTGATTGGGTATTCCTGCATGGAAGAATGGGGTTGGACTAGATGGCCCCCGTGGTCTCTTCCAACTCTATGATTCTAAATCAGAGAGCTGAAGGTTGTGCTACTGGGGGATTGTGGGTGCTGACAGTTCCCCAAAGTAACTTTTCAACTGTCTGCAGAGGGCTTACCTTACTGTTTGAGGTCTACAAGCAGGAGTCTTGAGCAAAGTTGGGTTTATGCACCCATTAGCCTTGGAGAAATGGGTCAGTGGGTTACGAGACCCGGCTGTGGGCCATTGCCGTAATATATATGTATGTATTGAATGTATGTATTAAAAAATGAGGAGGATCATCAGAAAAGGTCAAGAGCCGGGACAACTCTCCTCCCCAGGAGGCCTGTAATGTTCCAGTGCAGAGAAGGAGAGCTTGTGGCGGCAAAATCCACACTGCAAAGCTATTTATAAACCATTTGGGAACAATTAACAGATTGGTTGGAACTACTCTCCTGTTGAAGGAGGGAGGCTCGGAGGAGAAGCTCAGAGCTGGCTCTTGAAGTAGCCAGACGATCCCCGCCAGAAGTCCCAGATAGCTGGGTCTGGTCTCTTGCAGGAAAGAGGGGAAAAAGTTGGAACACACAGAGCAAAAGGAGGAAGAAAACAGGGCTTCAGATGATCTGGATGAAAAAGTCTGAAGGATGCAGACTTCTGAGTTAAACAGAGCTCTGGCTCTTTGTTCAAAATAGGAGGAAGCTGAAGAGAAAGAAGAGGGTCTCCTGCCATGACCGCCTAACTGTTTCTATTCCATAATAAAGCAAAAATTAAATAAGTGTCAGACAAGGTAGATTCTTGATGCAGAAAAAAAAAACCCTAAACCAAGTGAAAATACTTTTATGCCATCGGACACAAACTGGGATGGGCTTTTTATGGTGTGTTTCTACGGTTTGTATATACGTAGGCTGAATCCACACTACACAAATAAGCCATTTTGAAACTGGATTATTTGCCATGGCTCCTTCCTATGGAATCCTGGGATTTGTAGTTTTATAGTCTTTCACTTTCTTGGCCAAAGAGTGCTAGTGCCTCACCAACCTACAAATCCCAGGATTCGACAGGAATTCGTCTTTTTGAAGTGAGCCATTTCTTCTCATTACATGGCCAAGGTACGACAGCCTCAGTTTAGTCATCTTGGCTTCTAGGGAGCGTTCAGGCTTGATTTGCTCTGGAAATTCTTTATAGGAATAAATAGATAAACAAATACTTTTGCACGTCGAACTCTGTTTGCAGCAACTGAAAGACAGTAGGGAAAAGTGGTGGAAGAGAGAGAAACCGGGACATTTTGCAAGCAGCTGAAAAAATGGGATTGCAGAGGATTAATTGAGACTGTCCCTGCCAAACTGGGACAGTTGGAGGATATGGAGCAAAATTCTTATTTGGGAGGCAATACCTTCATTTTGTGACACACTATCCACAATGCTGCAGCCTTATTTGAGAACTCACGCCGAACAAGTCTTGAAGAGAAACAACAACGCAGAAAGAATCACAACCCGGAAACATCACCCAAGGAGACCTTCTGCTGTGCTTTTTGCAACCGGACTTTTCTATCTAGGATTGGCCTTTTTAGTCATCAGCGCGCTCGCAGAAAGCGCGGGATGAGTCTTTCCTGAATCTTCGTTTGCGAAGAAAAGCCAGAGAGAGAGAGACCTTCATTTTGCCCCGCCAGTAGAATAGCATTTGAACATCTGTCAGAGCAGGTTGAGGACCATTTGCAGAAGACCTTTACCTTCTACCAGCACCAAACAGGATCTTGTCCTAAGCGTCCATAATTTGCAGGCTGTTCTCGTGCTGATGTGTTTCATGTACAAAAGGATTCAGAAAAAGAGTGAGGGAGAAAAAGGAGGTTTTGATGCAGAAAGGCTAGAGCATCATTAGAGCAGACAATGTGGCCCAGAGGAAAAAAAAATCAAAATGATGTTAAGAGCTGCAGCTGGGTTTGGTGCAAATGTGCCTCAAAATCACTTCAAGTGCACCCCATGCCATTCCCACTGTTCCCCACAAGCCAGGAATGAAATTTGCTGCCTCTTTGGATTTTACTGACCTAAATTTATCACTGCATGTCCCCCCCCCATATCACCCCATGGCCTGGATTCGGAGTGCAACCCTTTCATCTAAGCAATGCGCCTCCCCACATCTTGCCCTCCTTCAAGGCTTATGAGGGATGAGCACTGCACCATGCCGTGAGCAAAAAACCTAGGAGACTTTCCGGGCTTCACTGCTTGGAAACAAAGACTAGAACAAGACCCTCCAAAAATTCCTCTTTGCCAGTCGGGGACCTCAAAAACTGGATCCCCGCCGTCTTGTACGCTCTTCTGGTGCTTTAGTGTGAAGTCAGCCCTCAGGAATGCGCTAGGGCCAGTTTTTATAAAAAGTAATTATTCTCTTGAAAGAAAACACGTGTTGGCTAAATCCTCAGGAGCTGAAAGGGAGGGAGAAAGGAAACAGAAGCGGCTGGGAAAGGCAGGGTGAGGGGGAAACACATGGATACCACCTCAAATAGATGCTCCAGACATGCTCTGTCTTGAGCATCCATGGCCAGGGACATTCATTGCATTAGAGCAGGGATGGGCAACTCCCATGCTTCCAGAGACTAAATTTCTACCCCTGGGGCCTTCTAGGAAGCCACAAAGATTGCCAAAACTCCTTTTCCCCCTTAAAAAAAAGAGAGAGAATAAAAATAGTTGCAAGTCCACTCCTAGTTTGGAAAAACTTGAATATTTAAACAGCACAAGGGTGCATAACTTCCAACTGTCCTGAGTCATCTTCTGCCTTTCTACTTTTTCAGCTGATTTTAAAATGTCCCGATTTCTCGTTCGCCCCCACCTTTGTCCTCAGCTTACTTAAGTTGCTGTAAACTGAGTTCAAATGTGCAAAAGTTATTTGCATTGAATTAAGTCAGCAGGGGGAGAGGAGAAGGGGGTGAATTTTGCCCTTCCTAGTCAGCTCAGGCAAAAGCAAACTGCTGCAGCCTCTCCTAGTTTGTATATCCTTCCTCATTAATCACTTTGGCCATCTTGACTACACTCTGATGGCGCTTGGCCACACGGTTCCCAGTTTTCATCTTTGAAATGTTGGAAGATATGCCACTCTTTGAGGTTCTAATAAACCAAGGGGTTGTCTAAATGGTGGAAATATTCCTCATAGAATTTGAGGAGAATACAATTTGTCTAAATGGCATCCTGCATCAGTCCGTAGTATTCAGAAGGAAGGGGCCAAATCCACCAAAAACTCCAAGGAAAAGTCTTTGAGGCTTTTTAAAAAGCTCCACAGGGAATGCACATTCCCACTCTTTGGGGTAATCTGATTCGCATTCATTCACATTCCGGATAAGAGCGGAAGTGGAAAGCTGATTGGTTGGATGTGCGCAGGGGGTGGAGCTTGCTAACATGGCAAGCACCCACAACTTCCATGTTGGATTTTCGCCTTAGCGATTGTGTGCTGAGATGACAAAACAGCCTTTTTTCTTCTTTCTTTCTTTCTTTCTTTAGGCGGTATATTGTACTTGTGCTTCATCTTTCCTCACAAGTTAGATGGGGAGTCATCCGTTATTTGCATCACAATGGTGCCCTGAAAGAAAAGCTGGAAATTCTAAATGGTGAAAATACTCCTCACAAAATGCGAGTAGAATCCTACCTGTCTTAATGGGATCCCACATCGTTTCTCCATATTTGGAAGCCCCCCCCCCAAAAAAAACCCCATATAGTTCACAGGAAAAGCCTTTGCAGATTTTTCCAGAGTTTTTAAAAAACAGCGAGGGGAATGCGTATTCCTGCTCGTTGGCACAAGCGATTTGCTTTAAATCACTTTCCCATAGGAGAGGAAGCAGATTGGATGAGCGTGGCAGGCGGGACTTGCTAACAAGGGAAGCACATGGAGCCACCATATTGATTTTTTGCCTTAGCAAGCAAGCACTAAGGTGATAATATGAGGTGGTTATTTTTTAAGTCTTTTTTTGTAAAGGCAAAATATCACAACAGCACATAGTTGAAAGTTGTTGTTTTTTTAAGTTAAGTGGTGGCAGAAGATTATGGTACGTAAAAACACAAGTAATTTGCTTGCAGCCACCATCTTGACTGGTGAGCATGCAAAGCTTTTTGCAAAGCTTTTTGTCTTAATGTTGTAGTTGTAGTTGCTGCGGGGCACTCTGAGTTTTTTTGGGCTAGTATAGACAACCTCCAAGGGTCTCTTTTAAAATTCCTGCTATTTCAAATTTTCAAATGTCTGAAAATATTATCCCATCTCTGTTTACACAGCTATCTCTGTGGTGGTAGTAGGAGCAAAGGGATTGTTTTCCAACCCAATTATCTCCCCTCCTTATAAACGAAAATTCAGTTTCAAAGGAAAACATTTTTACAATTCTCTTTCTCATTGAATCTATGGCTTTCATGCATCCCGGTGTCATAGCAGTAGGAATGAAAAATCTTCTTAAAATTTCATTCTTGTGAATAATTGTTCCATCACCACCCCCCATGCTATGAGAAAGTCCCTCCAAACTGCACACTTTGAGGACAATTTGTGGGTTGGGGCTTATTCTGTACAAAGAAAGTGGGACGTTTTACATAGAAAAAGGCTATTTTTCTGCACAGGAATGTTTTCTGCACAAAAGCTGTTTTCTGTAATATATATATATATATATATATATATATATATATTCCTCACAGAAAACCATGCTTTCTGCACAAAAAATGACAGTCCGGTGTCCAAAAATACAATTTTCTGTGCAAAAACTCCCCCACAAAACAAAACCAAAAACAGCAAGGGTTTTCTGACACAGAAAAGTCCCAAAATGTGAAGACTACCACTAAAGAGGAAATTCTCTTCACTGGGGTTTTCCAACACTCAGGAACCTCCTTTTTCATCTACTGATGGATTTTCCCCCCATATATTTTCTCCATCCCTACTTTAGCAGATGCACCATTCCTAAAAACCACAGTCTCCTGTTTAAGAACAGAATTGCCCATTTCAATTTTACCAGCTCCCTTATGGGAGTTACTGATATAAAGCCCCCCACCCTTAAAAAAAAAAAAGGAAAGAAAAAATGATGGGTTTTTCATGTCTGTTTCAGCTTCTGTTCAAGGTCAGCTCTCTCTTTTCTTTCCTGTTTGAACTAGACAACTATCCAGAAATTGCCCTGATTCTTTGGTAGCCTTAAAAAAAGAAGAAACTCTTCAACCGACACATTTTCCCCCTTGTGTTTCCAAGATGTCAAAGAAGGGTCAAGATTTTTTTTTTTTTAACATTTCCTGTATGCAAGTTCTGAAAAATTTTGGAGTCTGGCTTCTCCTCTTTCCCGCCACCCCTCCCTGTCTCAGCTTCTCTTTTTAGCCTAAAGTTAGAAAAATCTCTCTTTCCCCCTCTTGCTTTCTGTAGGCTCCCACCCTGGTTGCAATGAAATAATTTTCCAACCATCAAGGATTTTTCAAAAACTATATCCCCTGCTTGCTCGGTCTCTTTTTTGGGGGCAAAGGCATGTTTTGCCTTTTAAAGGCACAGCTCTGAGAGGAGACCATGGGTCAGATGACTCACTCCCAACCCCAGTGTCATGGGAACTGAAGTTTCAGACATGCTCCCCCCCCCCGTTGCTGTCCCCTTAGCCATCTCTGCTCCTCACTTGGAGGGTTCATATGAGTCCAGGGCCGGAGGGCTGGCCCTACCATTAGGCAGGGCAAGGCAACAGCCTCAGGTGGCCGGTCCCAGAGGGCCGCAGCCCCTCGGCCATTCCTACAGCACGCCTGGCCATTCCCCTCTGTCGGAGGATAGAGCCCCGGAAGGCGAATTCCAGCTCATTTGACATCTCTGAAACAGGGACTGGGGAGGGGGAGTTGTTGGATTGCACCTCCCACCAGCCCCCATCAAGGGTGAGGGATAATGGGAGATGTTGTCCAAAAGTATTTGAAGCACTGCACTTTGGTCCACCCCTGGCTCAAAACTATTAGTATTATTATGATTATCATCTTTATTTATAGGCTGCTTTTTCCCCAAGGCTGGGACCCAAAGTGGCTCACGGTTTTAAAAACACACAATTAAAACATACCAAATGTGCACCTTAAAACAGAATTAAACCACCTCTACATCACTGAAACCACATCAGAATATTTAAAAGCATATTTTAAGTACACAGAAGGGAGGGTAGGTGGCACACATCATCTACCTTGTCCTTTGCTTTACACAGTAGTAAGCAGGAGTGGTTTAAGGAATTTTTGGGGGCCCCTGCAAGGCTTGATTTTGGGGGGTCCATATGTTTACCTCAAGTCAATGTAACTCAACCTAAGCTATTCACAGTACAGGATATTCAGATTATTACTAATAATGTTTTTGCAGGAGGAGGGTTACTACAGGGACCCCCACAATGATGGGGCCCCCTGTGGATGCTGACGACGCCGGTGCCTTAAACCGGCCCTGGTAGTAAGAATACAGTTGGCCCTCTGTATCCATGGATTCTGTATCTGCGGATTCAAATATCCATGGCTTGAAAATATCCCCACCCCCACCCACCCCCAAAAAATCCCCAAAACAAGCTTCCATTTTTCCATTTTGTATAATGGACACTATTTTACTGCACTATTGTATATAATAGAACTTGAGCATCCACAGATTTTGGTATCCACAGGGTGGTGGTGGTGGTCCTGGAACCAAACCCCAGTGGATATCAAGGGCCCATTGTAGTAGGAAGATGTAGAAAGCATTGGAAGCATAGGGAAAGGAGGAAGAAGAAGAAGAAAGAAGAGGAAGAGGAGGAGGAAGTAGTTATGATGGAGGAAAGAAGGAGAAGAGGGTATTCAAGACGGATATGGACAAGCTGGAGTGTGTCCAGAGAAGGGCGATCAAAATGGTGGGAAGTCTGGAAGCCATTATGCCCTATGAGGAGCAGCTTAGGGTGCTGGGCATGTTTAGTCTGGAGAACAGAAGATGGAGAGGGGATATGATAGCCATGTTTAAATATTGGAAGGGATGTCATACTGAGGATGGAGCAAGCTTGTTTTCTGCTGCTCCAGAGACCAGGACATGGAGCAATGGACTCAAACTCCAGGAAAAGAGATTCCACCTAAACATTAGGAAGAACATCCTGATGGTAAGGGCTGTTGGGCAGTGGAATATGCTGCTGCCCAGGAGTGTGGTGGATTCTCCTTATTTGGAGGTTTTTAAACAGAGGCTGGGTGGCCAGCTCTCCAGAGAATATTTGGATTGGGTATTCCTGCAATGCAGAATGGGGTTGGACTGGATGGCCCTTGGAGGTCCCTTCCAACTCTATGTCCTGGAGTGTGGTGGATTCTCCTTCTTTGGGGTTTTTTTAAACAGAGGCTGGATGGTCATCTGTTCAGAGTGCTTGGATTGGGTATTCCTGCAGGGCAGAATGGGGATGGACTGGATGGCCCTTGTGGTGTCTTCCATCTCTATGATCCTGAGAGGAGGAAGGTGGAGGAAAGAGGAAGAAGAAAAATAAGAGGAGGAGGGGAGGAAGGAGAAGGAGGAAAAGGAAGAAAGAAGAGGAGGAAGAGGAGGAGAAAGAGGAGAAGAATGACATCTATGGTTCCAGGAGTAACAGAGGCTCTGGGAGCAATTCCAAACAGACTGATGAAACCTCTGAATGTAGCTGTCATAGACAGGAATGTAATAACACAATTACAAAAGGTAACCCTTGCTTCGAATTGGCGCATGATCCAACAATACCTCACTGATTCCTAGATTCTTGGATAAAACCTGAATCACTGCTATTAGGACGGCCAAAGGTTCCAGTAACATTAGGCTAGTGCCCAAGCCTGCCATTTTCCTTCTCCCTCCGCCTCCTCATTTCCTTTTGTGTTGTTCTTTTAGATTGTAAGGCTGAGGGTGGGAAATGGCTGAATATGGATCTTTGTAGGCCACCCAGGGAGTCTCTCTTTCTGTCTCTCTCTTTTTCAGCTGAAGAGAAGGGTGTGCATGCTAGAAAGAAAGAAAGAAAGAAAGAAAGAAAGAAAGAAAAGACTTTAGCTGGAGAATGAACACAAATTATGCAATAACGGAACAGTTTTGAAAAGAACAAAGTGACCTAGAAGGAGGACTTCAGAAAGAGAGGGTGAGGACAACCTTTCCCAAACTTTGCACAACTATGTGTGTGAATGTGTACTTGTTTTTTTATGGCATTAGTAATGCGTTACCTGGTTGTTCCAGTGACTTTTCTCAAACTAGGTCAAAGGAAAAAAAGAAAAGAGAAGAAGAGAGAACAGAGAACTGGCCTGAGAAATACTGGAAAAGGGGGCAGAGCAAACGCCCTCTCTGGCCATTTCCAATTTTGGTATGGAAAAAAAAAATCCATTTACAAGCAGAGAAAGAAAAAAAAAACACCCAAAAAAGACCTCAAAGAAACATATAAATAAAGAAATTATTTTGAGTCCTGGATTTGGCTCAGAGGTATTATTGACACAACGGGTGGGCTGAGATAACTGAGATGCATGGGAATGGAGTTGGGTGCTTCCGGTGGCGATGCTTGGCTTTTAAACATCCCCAGTTGGGTTTGCCTTGAGTTGGAGGTGATCCCAGAGGTCATGTAGTCTGACCTCCCCATGTAATGGCAGTCTCAACATCAGAAGAGCCTAGTTGCCACTAGACAGGTGCCTTTAAGGAGGGCACAAATGCAACACCATCATTTATCACAGCCTTCCCAAACCTATCCTTCCCTAGTTATGTTGGACTGTAAACCCCATAATGCCCAAGTTGGGACAGCTGGCTGGGGGATTATGAGAGGGTTGGTTAAAGTCCAACACACCAGAAAGACCCTAGGCTGGAACTATTCCATGTCCCCACTATCAAGAATTTAAGAGGTAGAGTGCCTCTAAATAGAGAAGTTCCACATAGCTTATTTATTTGGGTGCCTATTTGGAGCTGTCACAATGTTGAATTTTCACCTTAGCAAATGAGTGCTGAGGCGATAAAACAGGATGGCCCCCCCCTTTTTTTTTGTAAAGACAAAATATCAAAATTGCAGTAAGTAAAAACAGTAATTCACCCACTGCATTGACCTTGAAAGGCACTAGCTGCCATTGCAACCCAGCACCATGTGTCTCAACTCTTGGCTCTCCAGATGTTTTAATCATCAACTCTTAGCAATGCTCACCATAGACCATGCTGCCCCAGAATTCTGGGAGTTGAAGTCCCAGCAGCTGGCAGGTTGATGTTAGAAAACCCACTGGATGGGTCATTTTGATAGCGGGAAGACAACAGAGGAATGGATGCAAGGCAGGGAGGAATATTACAGCCCCCATATCCATGGGGGATACGTGTGGAAATGCAAAACTGTGGATAATAGCAAACCCTATTGAAATGAATGCCTTCTGATACCATAGAGTTGCACTGGAGGACCTAGAGATTTCTAGAGAGAAAACCTCTTTGGACATTTTTTGGGTCTTCCAGTGTGACTTTATGGTCAACTTCTGGTGGAAGCATACCATAGAATTGTGCTGGGGAAATGCCTAGAGAGAGGATATTTTTTTCCAAATGTGGGTAACTGAAACCGTGGATACTGGTTCCATGGATACACGGATCGTACCGTATTACAAAAGCTGATTTGAAACAATGCAACCAACATACCTGGAAAGGGTTTCTGTCCCCACTAGATACACTAAATTTTGCTGGTAAATCCAAGTGTCAGTCAATATGTTCCTGGGCACAACTTCTTTAACAGAGAAGAAAAGAGGCAAAATAACCAAGAAACAATACAGAGAGGTTTCAACAGTGAAAAAAGAAGAGCAGATCAACATGTTTCAGCAAACATTTTATTCCAAACTAACAAATGCACTCATGAAATGAAACAACCAGATCAGATAAGCTTTTCCTAAATAAACAAAACCATTTTGAACCTTCCTTTGATCCCCTGTTTTGGAGAAAATGCAGGTTATAAAAGAAGCGAATAAACAAAAAACAACATTTTACCATGTACTGTAGCCTTTTATTACTACAGTATATGTGGAACTGTTTTTATTGTTTAAATTGTATTGCTTTTTCCATTTTTTTTAAAAAAGAAAAAAATCATTTTAAAGTGTATGCTTTAGGTTGTTTCAAAATGTTGTTGGCTGTCAAATTCCATTTTAATGCTAGACTTTGGTATGTTTTCACTGTGTCGTGATTTAATTTATAAGCACTTTTGAGCATGTGTTTTGGGGAAAAGATGGGGTATAAAATTATTATTATTATTATTAATAATAATAATAATAGTAAGCCATCTATTGCAACATTTTATTACTGTACGTAGAATGAACAGCAAAGTCTTGTTACTACTAGATCTTTACTATGGTCATGAAGATTATTAATGATGTACTGTATGTGCCTCCATTATGACATCTCTTGGCAAGCAAACATCCATCTGTGGCTTTCCTTTCAGCCTGTGAAAGACAATATTTTTAGCAGGAAGAAAACAAAAAAAGTTTTTTAAAAATTGGAGAGAACGTTTTGAGCCAACTTGAGCATTTTTTTTAAATGTGGAAAGACAATAGAGTAGTAGTGTTGATGTGTGTCTTTAATATGGACTTCTATAGGATCCATCTTTCCAATCGATGATATGACACATTGCAAAAGGCTCTGCTGGTGTTCTTTCTGTTAATTCCTCCAGACAGGATTTAAACTTTCTTGATTGTAAACAGATAAATAATACATTAAAACTGTGACGATTCTGCCAAAGTCCTTGGTGAATTTCGGACTGCAGCCCCCAAGAATCCCATCACATTTGGAGAGCTGTAGTCCAAAAGAGTAGCTGTTTGGCAGTGAAATGCATGGCCTGGGAGTGGGGTGGAGTCTCCTCCTTTGGAGGTTTTTAAACAGAGGCTGGATGGCCATCTGTCAGGAATGATTTGCTTGTGTTTTCCTGTAGGGCAGAATGGGGTTTGGCTGGATGACCTTTGGGGGTCCCTTTCAACTTTAGGATTCTATGGAATGCCCTGCTTGGGGGTGTGATTGGGTCTCCTTTGGAGGTTTTTAAACAGAGGCTGGATGGCCATCTGTCGGGAATGCTTTGATTGTTTATTCCCTGCATGGCTGAACGGGGCTGGACTAGATGGCCTTTGGGGTCTCTTCCAACTTTATGATTCTAACTTTCTCTAGCACTCTACTACATATCTTAACTCATGGACATAGCATACAAAATTCTCCTGCATTGGAAGCCACAGCTACAAAGTTATAATTCAAGAGGTTACTGCACCCTCTAGTGGAAATTGATGCTACCTACATCAGACCCCACCCTTAGGTGCTGTTCCAGAGCTAATAGCCCTCCTGGCCTCATCTTTTCCGGGAACCTTTTCCAACACCTTGAATTTATACTGGAGGCATAGTGGCACCCAGTAGCAAGTAGGCTGACCTCATGGGGAAAGAGACCCAGCTCCTCTACTTTTAACAGTTATATAGAAGATGGAATTTCTACTCTTGTCATGCAGGCTTCACCTGTTGAACTTCCCTGGGGCCCTAAAAAAACAGCTGGATGGGTATTGCAGTTGCAGCTTTTACAGTTGCAATGACCAGAAGGATGTAAGATACTGGATTCAGTATTAAAGGTACCTGGAATTACACCAGCAGACTCAGGGATGGACATTTTTGTACAGGGAAAGGAGAATAGGGATGAAAAATACAGACAACCAGAGCAAGCCTTGGAAAATAATAATAATAATAATAATAATAATTAATAATTAATAATTAATAATTAATAACAAATAATAAAAAAGGAAGCTAAATAGCTCACAAAATTACAAACCCCAGAATTCCATAGCGTTGAGCCATGGCAGTTAAAGTGGTGTCAAACTGCATTATTTCTGCAGTGTGGCAGCAGCCTTTGTTTTATTGTATTATGGTTGCAGTTTAAGCACTGCCCAGGGAAATGTTGGTTAATGGGTGACTGAAATTGCATGAAGCAGATGCATTAAAAAAAAAAGCATTGGGCAATATTAAGCACATATTACACACTGCTAATTAAGCTAAAGGCAATCAGTCACATTAACACTGCATTATTATCCCATGCCCTATGAGGAGCAGCTTAGGGAACTGGGCATGTTTAGACTGGAGAAGAGAAGGTTGAGGGGGGACATGATAACCATGTTTCAATATTGGAAGGGATGTCATACTGAGGATGGAGCAAGCTTGTTTTCTGGTGCTCCAGAGACTAGGACACAGAGCCATGGGTTCAAACTACAGGAAAAGAGATTCTACCTAAACATTAGGAAGAACTTCCTGACAGTAAGAGCTGTTCGGAAGTGGAATATGCTGTTGCCTGGGAGTGTGATGGAGTCTCCTTCTTTGGAGGTTTTTAAACAAAGGCTGGATGGCCATCTGTTGGGAATGGTTTGATTGGGTATTCCTGCATGGAAGAATGGGGTTGGACTAGATGGCCCTTGGGGTCTCTTCCAACTCTATGATTCTATGAACACCAATGAGCCAGCCAGGAAAAAGGAGTGGCAATATACCACAGCTGGGTAGCCCTGTGTCACATCACATGGAACCTCATATGTACCTTGTGGCTTACTTGGAAGCACAACAGGACAGAGCCAAGTTGCTAGTTCTCATTGTTCCTGGAGAGATATTCAAAAAGCATTGAATCTTAGGGTTTAAAGTGGCCACAAGGGCCACCTAGTCCACCCCCTTGCCATTCAGGATTCTACAATTACAGCGCTCTTGAAAGATGCCCATCCGACCTCTGTTTGAAGACCTTCTAAGATAGAAAGTCCACCATCCTCCGAGGCAGTCAATTCTACTGTCGAACAGCTCTTACAGTCAAGAAGTTCTTCCCAAATATTAGGTGGAAGCCCCTTTCTTGTAATTTGAACCTGTGGGTTTGTGTTCGTGTTTCTGGAGCAGCCAAAAGCAAAACCAAACCCCAAGCTCACTCTGGAGATTATCAGACGAGCTTCTAAAGATGTTCCCACGCCCCACACTGTATTTTAAAGCACAACTATCCTTGCACAAAAAACACTTCTTATCACACACTGCTGTAATCACGAGAAAGAGCTACCCCAGAATTTTGGCAACAAAACCACTTGTGCTGCTTTACTTCCATGTTTTTGCATGGGTGAGACTTCAGCAATTCCCACAAGAACGCACGAGTGTACTTAAAAGTAAAATAACACCTAAATTAACAAACAAAATGAACATACAAGCACTGAAACACACTTACAAACTTGCCAGCAAAATGGGGAGATTCATAAAAAGATCATCCCATGCCTAGTTTTCATGTTCTCACCCGGAAGTGTTCTGGCGGGGACCGCCCATTGACGCTGAAATTATGCAAGCAGAACGGAACGTGGTTTTGCACACAAGCGATACTGAGAAAAAAACGCCATAGGAGATCAATTGTTGGCTTTGGCCCACTAATTAAAAAGAATGCCTTTTTTCACAGCAGCAGAACACGAGAGAGGACGACGTTTGTGTGGTAGGGGAGCCCTTTCGCAGTATCCTGACATTGTAATCACGCCATATTTGCTGCGTCTGATGATCTCTGTCTTCTCCATTACAGCCCCTCAGATATTTAAAGATGGCTCTCGTTTTACCTTTCAGTTTTCTCTTTTCCAAGCTAAACCGACCCAACTTTCTAAGTCATTCCACTTAAGGCTTGGTTTCTACTCTTGGATCATCTTGGTTGCTTTTCTCTGGACATGTTCCAGCTCATCATTATAGGTCACTCTCCCATATCCATGGGGGACATGTTCCTGGACTTACCATGTATAAGTGAAACCTTGTGAATGGTGAAATTGTATTATTATTATTAATTATTATCATCATCAGGGGTTTAAATCTTGAGTTAAGTCTTGGGGGTCTGCAGCAACAAAAGATATTTAAAGGGGGTCCCTGGTAAAGAAAAGGTGAAGAGCCAGTAGTCTAGCCTTCAAGGTACTCCAGTGCTACGCATTAACTTGGTGGCGTTACTTGTTGATAATCCCCCTGGGAAGTCCAAGGTGCTTCTCTCTAGTCTTGGAGGGCTTTCCAGGTGTGGTTCTCTTTTGGTTCTGTTGCAACCAGACGCGTCAGCCTCCATGCCCAGACTCGACACACCTTAATCTTTCAGCAGGAACATTTTCTTCAATGGCACCCTGCCTGGTCAAATAATACCCCGCAAGGACCACTCTCTTTGTACCTCTTCACTTTGGCCTTGAGAGGCATCATGAGATCTCGGGTAAGGAACAGGCTCAAGGGGGAAAGAGCATTGAAACTTGAATCCTTTGGCTTTGCTTCTTGCATTCCTTTGGCTTGGCTTCTTGTAGCGGGAACCAATAATGCCCAATGCTTAGTTTCCAGAATCAAAACCTGGGAATGTTATCACTTTGGACTACAACTCCTAGGAGAAGGCTGGCTGGGGGCTTCTGGGAATTGCGGTCCAAAAAAGTTAACTTTCCCCAAGCTCTGCTGCTGTTGCAACTCCTTCGACTGCAGATCTGCACTGAGTGTTCACAGTATAAAAGAAACCATCCTGTGTAGTAGAGCTGGTAAGAGACACTCTAGCCAACTCTCTCTGTCTTGGAGGACTGAAGTTGGTGACACCAAATTTCTAAAACAATTATCTAATATTCTAATTTTCCAGCTTCAGGAAGAGGTGGTAGTTTAAGGGATACCCAAACCAAGAAGCATGGGCTTTCTAAAATCAGAGCTTGGAAAAGTTACTCTTTGGACTACATCTCCCAGAATTCCCTCAGCTAGCATGGCCTAAAGAGTTTGGGACCACATTACCTATACCTGTCTGCCTGACCAGTAGGATGGGGTAGGCCAAGCAGCCCCTTCAGATGTTCTCGGACTGTAACTCCCATCAGCCTGAACCAGCATGGCTAGTGGTGAGGAATGCTGAGAGTTACAGTCCAACAACTTCCAGACCTTTCACCATTTTTGTCGCCCTCCTCTGGACACATTCCAGCTTGTCAATATCCTTCTTGAATTGTGGTGCCCAGAACTGGACACAGGATTCCAGGGAGTTGTCTAAATGGTGAAACTAATCCTCATGGAATTTGCTGGGAATACGATCAGTCTAAATGGGATCCTGCATCAATCTGCTGTATTCAGAAGGAGGGGTCAAAATCCACTTTAAACTACGCAAGAAAAGCCTTCTTAGCTTTCCCCAGAGTTTTTTGAAAGCTTCACGGGAAATGTGCTTTCCTGTGCGATATGAATCGCTTTCCCATAGGAGAGGAAGTACAAAGCTGATTGGCCAGCAGAGTGTGCGGCAGGGAAGGTCTTGCTAACAAGGCAAGTGCCCTCTGCCTCCATGTTGGAGTTTCACCTTAGTGGACGATCACTAAGGCGATAAAACGTTTTTTTTTTCTTTTTTCAACAGGCGAAATATTCGTAGAAAACTGTATTTTTTTTAAAAAAAGTTGAGTGGTGGCAAATTAAAAACACAAGTAAATCACTCTCAGCCGCCATCTTGAATAGTAGGCATACAAAGCTTTAAGGGGGCCAAAACACCAATAAGACAAATCGCAGCTGCTGCGATTTGCCATTACTGTGAAGCAATCTATTTGTCCTCTGCTTGTATAGACAAGCCCTAGGTGAGCTTTGACCAAAGCAGAATAGAGTAGCACTATTACTTCCCTCAACTTAGACACTATACTCCTATCGATGCACCCTAGAATTGCATTTGCTTTTTTAGCTGCCACATCACACTGCTGACTCATGTCCAGCTTGCTCAGTGCTTTTCAGAACACCTGAGAGTTATAATCCAACCAAAAAAAAAAAAAAAGGGTTTTCACAGCTCTGCTTCGGACAGAAAGCAGTTCAGAGCAACAAAGCACCCTGTTGTTGCAGGGGTAGAATTACCAGTTTAGGACTGTCCCAGGCCATGAGGTTTCCGGGCCTAATCCTGTGACCTAGGGATGGCCCCTGCTGATTACATTAAGAGTTATGCATTAAATACCAACCACAGTTGCTCATAGCTTGTCGTCCAAACACACACACGTAGAGAACATATTTTCTGGTTTGGAAATGAAGGCAGAAATCTTAGCTAAAAGGGCTGCTCCAGATCAAGATGAAATGTGGGGATTACTCACCTACTTAGGCAGACAGGTTAAGGACTGTTTAATTGATCCTACCTGCTTCTAGCCAGAAAGTGAACACAGAGCAGAGTGGAGGGTGAGCCCTGGTGCTACAACTAGGAGGGGAAAAGGAAGCTAATTAAGTAAATGCACAGACACCCACCCAGCTCTTTGGAAGCTGCAACGATGAATGAATTAAAGCTTGCAAACTGTAGCAAGCTGATGTTCTACTAGCTGAGCTGGAGACATATACAATGCTTTCCTCTTGGCTGGAGATGACACCCCCCCCAAGATAGATATGTAATTTTCAAGATGATATTCTCACTCTGAGATTCCTCCTCTTTGCCTTGAAAGCTGGAGAAGGGGCCCAGGCCCTGAGACTCCAGTCCAGGCTCCAAGATCTGGGAACCCCACCCCACCCCAATGCCGCAAGGAAGCATTCTCTGCTTTAATGGCTCCCCGCAAAGTGGCACAAAATCTCTCCTTCTCCAAAGGACAAAAGCCCGCCCCCCACACCCTTGACAGTCAAGTATGGCAAGCAGGCTTAAGTAAAAAGAAACACTTCCCCACGCAGAGCCTTCCAGCTGCCACTTCTCCTTGGCACTGCCCTACCTGGCAGAGATTCTCCTTCGAGTAAATAGAAGAGAGCCCGGGCTGGCTCTCTTTCTAAGGCAGCAGGTGAGCAGGTGAGCAGAATGCAGCTTTGCCTGGGCAAGTCAATACTGAAAGAGTTAGACATTACCAATTGGGGCGGGGGGAGTTTGAGAGCTTATTTCTGTGGGCACCTTTTTTTTTGCAGGAATGGGGCCAGGGAGAGCCGGGGAGTGTTGGCAGGTCTGTGCCAGCGGTAGATCCCTCTTGCAAGAGCAGCTAGGCTAGGAAATTTCAGATAGACGGATTTGCCAGATGGCATGCCCAGTTCTTGCCCTGATAACCGCAGACGCTGCACAGAGATATGCCAATTGGTCTAGAATAGGAGTCGGCAGTCCGTAGATCAAAATCTACTTGTAGATCTCCAGGTAATCCTCTCCCGTGGATCGGTGAGGGTTTTCCATCCACAACTGGAATGAAAAAAAAAAGATGTTTCCTATTGAGATGAAAGAAGACTTGGAGGAATCCAGAGTGAACATTGGTGTTAAAAGACGATGAGCCCCAGTTCAGTTCTGGTCCCCCATCCCGAGGTCACAGGTTTAGTCCTGGAAACCTCACGGCCTGGGACAGTCCTAAACTGGACCCACAAACAATTCCTGGACTCAGAATGAGCTCAGAGAGGTCCCGTGTCCTTCAATGGGCTTTAAGGCTTTTGTATTTGGTGTTGGTTGAGGGATCCTGAAGGGATAATGAAAGTGGTAATGAGAGAGGGTCTTTTTGGTGGCTGCCCCAAGACTCTGGAACTCCCTCCCCACGGAGGCCAGATTGGCCCCCTCCTTGTTGTCTTTCCGGTGGCAGGCTTTTAAAACAGACAGTTTTTAAAGAACAGGCTAGGAGGTGCTATATGGTTTTATTGAATTGTTTTTAAAAGCTTTTTTATCTTTTAAAAAAAATTAAAGTACTTTTAAGTATACAGTTGTTCCTTCATATTCGCTGGGGTTTGGTTCCAGGACCCCCCGTGGATACCCAAATCTGTGAATACTCAAGTCCCATTCTATGCAATGGCATAGCAAAATGGTGTCCCATATATAAGATGGCAAAATCAAGGTTTGCTTTTTAGATTACAGTTGTCCCTTCATATTCACTGGGGTTTGGTTCCAGGACCCCCTTTTGTGGATACCAAAATCCGTGAATACTTAAGTCCCATGATATGCAATGGCATAGCAAAATGCTGTCCCTTCTGTAAGATGGCAAAATCAAGGTTTGCTTTTGGGATTATTATTTTTTAAAGAATATTTTCAAACCGTGAATACTTAAATCCGTGAATGTGGAGAGACAACTGTAATAATAATAACAATAATAATAATAATAGTTGGAAAAGCTGATGTGTAGGAGGGAAGAGGGTACTTAACCCTCTCCGCACTGCTCACTTTCCCATTCTTAAAAAGTCACACAGACACCCTGCACCTTGGTTGGTTTATGGGGTGCCACCCGCTCCAGATATCTCTTGACTGCTCTTCATTACTTGCCAGGCAAGCCTCTCCCATCTCTGGAGCCTCCAAGCAGTTGACACAGGGATCGCAATAAGCAATAACCTTGCTTGCTCTGGTGCAACATGTGATGTTTTGTCAGCCTAACAGCGCAGAATACCTTACGCAGAGCCACCCACGCAGTCCCCTCCAGGAAGTCCTTGTCTGCAGTGCCTCAGATTAGAAGACGCATCTTCTTCTGCTTTGAAACAAACTGCAGAGATGGGGGTGATTTTTATTATGGGGCTCAGCTTGATGGGAAAATTAATTATGGAAAAACACACATTAGCTCACTATCACAGCAGTGTTCATTTGTCCCCATGATACATTCACATCATTGGCACGAGAAGCTATCCGACTTTGAAGTCCACGCGGAGCATGGCCGTGAGAAAACATGGTGGCCATGAGCATGTTTCTAGGATGGAGGACCATCACCTCCCAAAAATAGTACTCTATGGTGAACTCGCCACAGATCAGCGTAAGAGGGGTGCTCCAAAAATGCGATACAAAGACTCCCTGAAACAACATCTCAGGCTCGGCCAAATTGATCCCCAACAATGGTCTGCCCTGGCCTCACATCGGGAGGCATGGAGACGCACTATCCACAATGCTGCAGCCTTATTTGAGAACTCACGCCGAACAAGTCTTGAAGAGAAACGACAACGCAGAAAGAATCACAACCCGGAAACATCACCCAAGGAGACCTTCTGCTGTGCTTTCTGCAACCGGACTTGTTTATCTCGGATTGGCCTTTTTAGTCATCAGCGGACTTGCAGAAAGCGCGGGATGAGTCCTTCCTGAATCTTCGTTTGCGAAGAAAAGCCAGAGAGAGAGAGAGAGAGAGAGAGAGAGAGAGTATTCCCCCAAAACTCCCTCCATTTCCCTTTTCTTTTCTTTTTTTTTCCTTGTTAAATGACAGATGCGGAAGAGGGCTCTTATGCTTAAAAATACTTTTTTTTTTTTTTGCTTTGCCACACAAAATTAGCGCACAATCGCTTCTGTGAAAGACAACAATGGCAGCTCCGGCCACTTTGTCGCCGGCAAGCCCACTCCTACGCACATCCGACCAATCATGTTTTGACTTCTGAGATGTGCCCCAATTA
Source organism: Gambelia wislizenii (assembly GCA_030847615.1). Classification (NCBI taxonomy): domain Eukaryota; kingdom Metazoa; phylum Chordata; class Lepidosauria; order Squamata; family Crotaphytidae; genus Gambelia; species Gambelia wislizenii. The sequence continues at coordinate 36,878,826 of JAUMIR010000010.1, forward strand.
AAATGGTTGTTCACACGGGCTGTAATGCACATTTTTAGTATATATATATATATATATATATTTAAGAGATCATGAGAAACAGCAAAAAGTGTTATCGTGAAGTACTTGTAGTTTTCACACACACCCTTCTGAATATGGTGAATCCTGGCGGGAGCTCATCTGGACAAAAGGTATTCACCTGCATTCCTTGAGGATTTTTTTCACAATCTAGACAACACCGTAGTTCTTAATTTAATACAATTCTCACCCCACATCTTTCTCCCCAAAATGGTACCCAAGACAGTTCACAATATGAATTTAAAACAAAATACCATTAAAACAACATACTACTGCAAACGTTTTAAATACATTTAAACAAACTGTCCTCATGTTGAAAACATTAATTAAACTCAGTTTTATTTCGTTTGAGTTTTAAAAATATAACTTCTACTGCTCTTAATCCACACAGGTTAACAATAAAATTCATTACCCAGTCAACAAAATGGAGACCGTCATTAAACAATACAGAGCGATACCTGTTTCATAATTAATGCAGTTTCAAAAGGCCATTAAAATGACTTTTTAAAATACATCACATCCCTGTTAAAAGACCTTCTGTTCTGCATCAGTTAACATTCAAAGTAAACAGGAAGATCTGAGTAAAGAGAAACAACTTTACCTGCTGGCGGAAAGAGACCATAGTGGGAGTGAATCTAGTTTCCAGTGGAAGGGAGTTCCACAGCTTGGGAGCAGCTACCAAGAAGGCCCTTTCCTGTGTCCTACCCATATGCCAATTTAAAATGTAGATGCACTCATGTTGGAAGATATCATCTTTTAGACAGGCTGGATCAAAGACCTATAGGGGTCTGTGGGTCATAACCAGAACTTTGAATTGCACCTAGAAAGAAATCGGTAACCAGTAAAGCTATTTTAACAGGGAAGTTATATGTTCCCTGTAGCCACAGATCCAGTGGTCACAACAATTTGGATGCGCTGCATCCACAACAATTTGGATGCTTTCTTAAGGCAGCCCCAGATAGGGTGCATTCCTGCAATCAAAATGGGATGCAATCCAGGCAGGTGTTACCATGGCCAGATCTGACATCTCAAGGAATGGGTGCAGGATTTGTGGCATGTTGGCAGAAGGCAACCTATGCGAGGGATTACAGTGGGCCCTTGGTATCTGCTGGGGTTTGGTTCCAGGACTTCCCCGTAGACACCAAAATCCATGGATGATCAAGAACCATTATGTGCAATGGTATAGTTAAAATGGTGTCCCTTATATAAAATGGCAAAATCAAGGTTTGCTTTTTTTTTTTTTTTTGCTTTTGTGTATGTAGAATATTTTCAAGCTGTGGGTGGTGGAATCTATGGGTGCAGAATCCATGGACACGGAGGGCCAATTCTATTTGCAACAGGTTCTTTGGCATTGTGTGGAAACACGTGGCACTAATTGGCCCTGAGTGGAGGGATGGGGAACCCATGCAAGGCATAATATGATTTCTTTTCCTGCTAATTCTGGTGGATCCAAAAATGACACGGCATACTGAGAAAAGTTTCAAATGTCCAAGGGTGTCTGTGTGTGTTTATGTGCCTTCAGTCCACCTGTCAACCTCATGAACGTTTCATAGTTTTCTGAGGCAAAAAAATACTCAGAGATGGTTTTGCCAGTTCCTTCCTCTGATACAGCACCTGATATTTGTTGGTGGTCTCCGCTCCATGTATGCCATGCCCTTTTTTCCCCTATGAAAAATGGGTACCTGTACCTTCTATTCAAACAACCGTAACCTATAGACCAGCCTTCCTCTCTTTGTGCCTGCCAGGTGACTCAGACTACAACTCCCATCATCCCCACACAGCATGGCCATTGGATCGCCATGTATCTGATGCACTGAGCTGCAGCCTGCAAAAATTCATACCAAATGCAATTCATTAGCTTTTGAGGCAGGTATGGGGGTCACCCCTACCTCATATTCCAAGCCTTCCAAGTGGTCACTTCCAGTCACTGACAAACATATCCTGGATAATGTCTGTTTCAGAGGCTACTTATCCCTTTATTTTAAACTAAGCATAGAAAACTTGACATTTATTATGGGGAGCAGTGGTGGTGAGTGTCACTAGGGCAGTGAAGCCATTCCACATCTGAGATAGTGTTAAAGGAGCTCCCCAAAGTGCTGGAAGCAATTGGAGTATAGAGTTCAGCACCTTGGAGAACTCCTTGAAAGTCTGAATTAAAACCTGGCATGGATTCACCACCCCACTGACCTGGAAGCCATAATTTGAGGCCTTAAATCAGGAGTGAGCATCTAGAGTGGATCCAGGAGCTGATTTTCTGCCCTGGGATCCTCTACGGGCCATCCAAAACTCCAGCAAAGGAAAGATACAAAACAACAACAGCAAAACCATGTGTCTCCCCCTCGTCATTCCTGTCCTATGTTCTAGCTTCCTTTCTGTTGTGGTTACTGGCCATCAGGTTGACTTCCACTTATGGTGACCCCCTAAATGAGAATCTTGCAAGAGTTCTGGTCATCCCCAGCCCTGCTTGGATCTTCCAAACTGGCTTTCCAACCAAATCAATCCACCAGTAGTGAAATCTTCCTCTTTTCCTACAGCCTTCCACTTTTACCCAGCATTTTTGTCATTCAAACGAGCAATGTCTTTTCTTGCATGTAAATCCAGCCTCATATGCAGGCCCGTGACACAACAAACTAACGGCTTTATTGTGATCTTCCGTTACTCTCCATGGCCCACAGGAGTCTAATTACCAGGGGAGAATGAAATGTTCTTTGGAAAAAGCTCCTCTGTTGGAACGCATAAAGCAGAGCCAAGAACCAATCGGGCACACCTGGGAAGAAATCGTAGAATCATAGAGTTGGAAGAGACTCCAAGGGCCATCTAGTCTAACCTCCTGCTATGCAGGAATACATAAGCAAAGCATTCCTGACAGATGGCCATCCAGCCTCTGTTTAAAAACCTCCAAAGAAGGAGACCCCACCATACAATGATAAACTGTCACCACCTGTCATGGCAATGAGTTCTATAGGGGCACAGGGTGTTAATAGCCTGTGGAACACCCATCTACTGGGTTTTAAAATCAGGAGGAGGAAGGGGGGAAGAAGAAACAGAGGCGGAAGAGACAGTGGTGGCAGCATGTTGGGAGAAAGGCAGGAAAAATAAATACATAAATAAATAGTAAATATGACTAGAAGTGAAGATGACTAAATTGAGGCTGTTGTACTTCGGCCACATCCTAAGAAGATACAGCTCACTGGAAAAATCAATAATGCTAGGAAAGGTGGAGGGAAAAAGAAAGAAAGGAGGACCACACACCAGATGGATAAATTCAATCAAAGAGGCCACGGACCTGAACCTTAAAGACTTGAGCGGTAGAGGTGGTAGAGGAAGGAATTTTGGGAGTTAGGAATTTTTTATTGGAATAAGACCATTCTACTGAAAAATAAAGGGTTTGCCACAAGTCAAAGGTAGTTAACAACAACAACAAAGTAAATATGAGGTCTTAATGAAGGATCATAGGGCGGAAATAGTTCCTCTTGCAACTCCATTTTAATTACCTCCCCAAAGGTAACCTCAAGCTAGACAGAGTCATTAGCATGCCTGAAGAAGGATGGACAAACTGAGGCCATGAGAAAAGGAAATGACTCACCCACAAAATTGGGAGTAGGCCCTGCCTCTCTCTATTTTGGGCAACTGGGGTGCCTACTAAAGACCGTGCCTCCCCCAGAGTGGCAAACAGAACTATTTGGTTCATGCTGCTCCAACCACTAGGCAACCTTCTCTTTCAGAGCTGAGAACAGCCTCTCTAGGATTTTTTTTTTCTCTTCTGCTGCCTTCCAGCGCTTCTTTGCTCCCTCTTGTTCTTTGTTGGAGGACAAAGGGTATACCGGAGAAGAAGCACACTGTACTGTCAAATACAGGGTGAGTACTTTACTATTGTACTGTTTGGATGGGAAAAGATGGTTTTGACTGCCCTAGGTGCATGCTGCATCTCATTAACCCATGGAACTCTCTGCCACAGGATATGGAGGTAGTAGAACATGGCTTGGAGGGTTTTATGAGAAGATTAAGGCAGTTCATGGCTTATCTGTGGCTGTTACTCAAAGGAGCTATAAGTAAGGAACTTCCAGACTCAGATAAAGTCTACCACTGAATGCTAGGGGCTGGAGAAGAACAGTAGGAGAGGGCTAATTCCTCCCTACCTTCCTTAAGTGGACCTCCAAGAGGCACCTGGATGTCCAAACACAAGGGTCTAGATTAGGTGGGCCTTTGATTTGCTCTATTCCAGTGGTTTTCAAACTTTGATCCTCCAGAATGCTTTGGACTTTAATTCCCAGAATCCCTGACTATTGGCCAGGCTGGATGGGGCCTCTGAGAGTTGAAATCCAAAACCTTTGGTCAACCAAAGGTTGTGAACCACTGTGTACTCAAAGATTGTGGTGTTGTGTGCCTGAACCACAGCAAAGAGGATTGCACCTTCTTTGGGTCTCTGGCCTTCTTAAACTTGGCCAGAAATTCAAGTTTAAGACCCACCGTAGTACCTTTCACATACAAAAAGACCATCCCAAGAAAAATTCTGGCTCAGTGGTTGAACTGTCAGATTATGATCAGTGACCAGGTTAAAATCTGAAGCTCATTGGAAGCCCTTAGTGATACTTGCTCCATCTAACCTACCTCACAGGGTTGTTGTGAGGACAGAAAGGAGCAGCAGGAAGGAAGAACTCCATGAGGCTCTTGGAAGATGGTAAATTGCATAAAGGAATTGGTAAACTGGTAAATTGAATAAAGAAACAATTGTAGGTATTGTTTTCAAGCACAAGACCATCCCAGGGAAAACTCTAGGCGAATGGTCGAATAGTCAAATTACGACCAAAGGGACCCATGTTCAAATTCTGACCCACCTTTGATGCTCATTGGAAGCCCTAAAAGTAGTCAAACTTGCTGAGTCTAGCCTACCTCACAAGGTTGTTGTGAGGACAGAAGGGAGCAGGAAGGAAGAACTCCATGAAGTTGAGGGAAGAAGGGTAGGTAAATTGAAGAAGGAAACAAGTGTAGGTATTGCTATCAGGTATAATGGAAACGTATCTCTCTCGCAAACCCTACGCTCTCTCTTCCTCCCCTCCACAGGTCACATGACACAGAGGATATGGGCCAGCCTCTTAGCCCGCTGTATCGATGGTACATCTACGCCATCCATGGTTACTTCTCAGAGGTGATGTTCACGGCCATATGGGCCTTCATTGTGGACCGGGACTGGAAGTTCCAAGGGGTCACCAGCATCTGGGCCTTCTTCATCTACGGGACCTGCAGCTTCGCCTTGGAGCACCTCTACCTCCTCCTGAGGGGCCGCTGCAGCTTGCTCGCCCGTTGCACCCTCTACACCCTCTGTGTCTACTTCTGGGAGTTTTCTACAGGTTTTGTTCTCCGCATCTTCAACGCCTGCCCCTGGGACTACAGTGCGTTTCGCTACAACTTCATGGGCCTCATCACCCTTGAGTATTGCCTCTTCTGGTTCCTCGGCTCCCTCTTACTGGAAAGAATCATCATCCGCAACACCCTCAGGCTCCGGCTGGATGAACCCCCCAAATTCAAGGAGGGGTCCGTCCCCAGATTTGAGCTGAAAGATGACTGATCTCATGCTGGTTTCGGGAAGAGAGAATGAAGGCAAGGCAGTAACTCCATCTGCCTCCTTCTGTTGAACCCACCAACAGCTGTGGACATCTTACCTCACCAGTTTTGGAGTGGACCCAGGCTTGAAGCTTGAGGACCTTTTGAGCAACAGGAACAGTGACACCATCCCACCTTCCTCCACCCCAGGTTACTACTGCGTTTAGCTGCAGTCTTCACACCAACTTGGGTCAGGTGGTGATGGGTTTGACCTCAAATAACAGCTCTTGCTGTGTAAAGCAAGGTGTTTTGGCTTGGGGTTGCCTAGTCTACTGAGAGCCATCCACTTTACAAAATTCACCTAGTAGAGGTGAATTAATGTGTTTGTCGTGCAATCATAGAGCAGGAAGGGACCACAAGGGCTATCTAGTCCAATTCCCTGCTATGCAGGAGTGCACAAGTGAAACATGAGAGATGGCCATTCTACCTCTGTTTAAAAGATCTCCAAAGAAGGAGAATCTGCTACAAGCTGAGGCAATCCATTCCACTGTCGAGCAGTTCTTAAAGTAAAGAATGTTACCCGAATTGCATGTGATCCTATTAGTGTCCAAATTTTAATATGAGGAATTTCTAATTAGCTCAAGATGGCAGCAAGAGGCTGGTTAACGGTGGGATCTTTTGACCTATGTATACCGGTAGTGACTTGGGAGACTCTAAGCCAAGGGGTGAAATAAAAATGGTTTTTATTGAAAAATAATCAGGGGAACACACAGAAACACATACACTCAGGCTTCAAGCAGTCACACAAGGCGAACAAAGAAAGTAGGAAGTATTTGGCTAGATTGAGGGGATGATGGGTTATACTGTACCTATCTGAAGAGCAGAGATTCGTGCAGCAGAAGTCAGTCCGACGGAGCTCTGAGGGTCTCACAGCAAACACAGAATGGCAGGAGCAAGAGGAGCTGTGAATAAGAAGTTCTTCCTAATATTTAGGTGGCATCTCTTTTCTTGTAATTTGAATCCACTGGCATGGGTTCTAATCTCTGGAGCAGCAGAACACAAGCTCACTTCATTTTCAGCCTGACATCCTTTCAGATATTTAAAGATCACTAAATGACAACAATCATATCATCTCTCAAGGTTCTCTGCTCCAAGCTAAACAAGCCCGGCTCCCTAAGGAGCCTCCCATTTTCAGACCTTTCACCACTTTGGTTGCCTCCTTTGGACCTATTCCAGCTTATCTATATCCTCTTGAACTGGACACAGGATTCCAGGTGAGGCGTGACCAAAGCAGGATAGAGTGGCACTATTATTTCCCCCGATCGGGACACTGTGTGCTCCTGTCGATGTAGCCTAGAAGCATTGGCATTTTGGGCCACAACATCCTATTGTTGACTTGTGTTTAGCTTGTGGTCTACTAAGACCACTAGGTCCTTTTCCCCATATGCTGTTTTCAAGCCAAGGGTCACCTATCCTATATTTGTGCATTTCATTTTTCCAGCCTAAATGTAGCACCTTACATTTGTTCCTGTTGAAAATAATTTTGCTAGTTTTGAAGGTGGTCAGTGCTGCATTCCTGGACTCTGTGTAGGCTGCGTAACTGGACAAACCTCTGTATGCTATACACACATATCCTTCAACTGCCCCAGCTTGCCAGTGGCAGTCCTGATTAACCCTCTGTCTTCCCACTTTGTCAGCTGCTGTTAAAATGTCCCGGTTTCTCTCTCCTTTTCTTGTTCTCCCTCTTTTGCCTCAGCTTACTTCAGCAACTGCAAACTGACTTCAAAGTGCAAAAAAAGTCTCTCTCTCTGGCTTTTCTTCACATACGAAGATTCAGGAAGGATTCATCAAGCACGCTGATGACTCAGTTTATTTACACCTTGGGAGGCCGGTGTGTGCCTTTGTTTCTTTGCCTTGGTTTGACCGCATCAGAAGATGCCCGTTGGCCGTGGCTAGCCAGCTAGGTAGATGGGGATGAGCTTTTGTTAGGCCACCTTTTCCAGGCCCCTCTCCACATGGAGCAAGCAGTGCTCTCCTTACAAGAAGGCTGCTTGGTCTTTCAGGATGCTGCCGAACAAGACTGTCATCTCCCGGGTCAGCCTCAAGCGACCAAAGTCCTGAACCGCCTGCATGCAGGGTTGGGTCTGCGGCTTCCAGTGCATCTTTACACCTGCAGTTTTATCCCTCACCTATCGCTACAGGGCTTTTTCAGAATTGGATTTGTCCTTTGAGCCTGTGCAATGGATTTTTCTGGTGGAGCGCAGTGTGCACAAAAGTACTTTGCACTCAATTAACTGCAGTGGTGGTGGTGGGGAGAAGATGGAGTGGAGTCTTGCCCTTCCCAGTAGGTTCAGGCAAAAGCTAACTGCTGCACCCTCTCCTAGCTTTTCTGTTCTTCCTCCTTCATAACTTGTGCCAGTTTGACCACACTCTGATGTTGCTTGGCCACCCATGTCCTGGTTTTTGTCTGTGAAATATATGCTTACAGCCCACGTGGCATGGCTGAAGCAGTCTGCTCCTGATACTGTTTCATTTCCCTGAGCAAAAAAATAAAATAAAATAAAAATAAAAATTCTTGTCTATATCCTTCTTGAATGGCGGTGCCCAGAACTGGACCAGAACTGAGCCCAGCCAGGGATTTACTGACAGCTGGTAACAAAGCAATTTTGCCAGTGGGCAAATAGTGAAAGTGTTAAACTGAACCGACCAGTTGTGGCAGGAACCGGATCTCCCACATGCTGCCACCAGGAGACATCCTTTGGCCTGGCTGGATTTGGCACATCAGAAGTACTCCAGTGATATTTCCTTATCAAGCCCTCTTTCCCAACATCACTGACAGATCAAGATGGATGCAGAGGCACAGAGTTCCCCAAAACAGTGTCTGGAAATGTTACCGTTTGGAACTACATCTCCCATTATTTGCCAGCAGTCTCAGTAAATTCTGGGCATCCTAGACTTGTTGATTCTAAGAAAGAGAACCCTAAGGGTCATTCAGTCCAACCCCCTGCCGATGTAGGAAATCCAGTTATGGCACCCTTGACAGGTGGCCATTCAAACTTTGTTTCAAAACCACTGCAAAAAATTAAAATAAATAAGTTAGTCTTAAAGGCGCAACAGATCATTTTCCCTCTCTCTTTGCCCCCTTCCTTCATATCTTTTTATACAGAATCATCACTAACCAACACAGTTCCCCTCTTTGGGAGGGGAAAAGTAGTCCTAAAAGAATAATAGAATCATAGAATTGACAAGCAAGGAGAACCATCTGGGAAGTGAGTGTGTATCCTCTGAAACATGTTGCTTTAATCCAAAATTTGTAGAGCAGAAGTTTAGCTATTGTGTTCAACATTAGGGCCGGTTTAAGGAATTTTGGGGCCCCCTGCAATGCTTTATTTTGGGGGGTCCATATGTTTATCTCAGGTCAATGTAACCTAACTCAACCTAAGCTATTCATAGTACAGGATATTTAGATTATTACTAATAATGTTTTTGCAGGAGGAGGGTTACTACGGGGACCCCCACAATGATGGGCCCCCCCTGAGGATGCTGACGCGGCTGGTGCTTTAAACCGGCCCTATTCAACATTTTGGAGACAATGCCACACCAATTCTAGTCCAAGCTCTCCCCGACCAGACCTCTGAGCAGAGGCAGGCTCTGGGGCTAGATTGTTGGTTTCACTGCAATGCCCACAATCCCCATTTACTTGTGCATGTATATATGTCAGACTCTCTCTTTCCTATGTCTAGAAATAATGTGCATGATGAAAACACAGCGAAATGTGTTCACGCTTCACACAATCTTGGATGGATGCTTTATTGTATCTGCAACAGCTTCCCCAGAGAGATGTTGGGGTCGGGGACAGATTGGGAAAAGGGGGTCCTATTCATCCCTCTTGGAGCAGAAATAAAAGAGCTTTTGGGGGGGAGGAGGGGCGGAAGGGGGAGGAAACTGTTGCCATCCTCTGTGATGTGTGGCAAGGCTGCAAAGAAATTCTGCATCCATGCTCCCCCCCCCCCGCCCAATTTCTCCCTCCTTTCCCCAGGGTGTAATTTCATGGGAACAGCCCTGAGTCACAAAGATCCGCTAGCAGCCAAAGAAAAGGGCTAAACAGTGCTCTCTTGCTCTCTCACACAGAACCTTTTGCTTTAAACAGGACCAAACTGCTTGGACTGTATAAGGAGAAACGACAGAAAGGTTGCAAGAAAAACTTTACTCTCCATCACCTCGGTTTCATTTGTAGGTTATCCAGCAGGAACCCCAAAGCCATGCCAAACTGTTCCATTCAAATTGCTAAAAGGCAGAGGAGGGGTGTTTTTGTTTGTTTTAAAAGGAGAGGCAAAATTGCCCCAGACTACATATACTGGGGTGGGCAAAGTGTGTGCATGTGCATGTATGTGTGTCTGTGAGAGAGAAAATGCACCAAACTGTATCAGTTTCATAGTACTTTAACTGCCATGGGTCCATCCTATGGAACTCTGGGACATGCAGTTTTGACGTACTTAGAATTCTCTATCAGAGAGATGTAGTGCAGGGGAATGGATTAGAGAATCATAGAGCTGGAAGAGACCACAAGGGACATCTAGTTCAACCTCCTGCCATGCAGGAATACCCAATCAAAGCATTCCTGACAGATGGCCATCCAGCCTCTGCTTCAAAACCTCCAAAGAAGGAGACTCCACCACACTCCGAAGCAGCAGTAGATTCCACCGTTGAATGGCTCTTACTGTCAGGAAGGTCTTCCTAATAATGTTTAGGTGGAATCTTTTTTTCCTGGAGTTTGAGTCCGTTGCTCCATGTCCTAGTCTCTGGAGCAACAGAAATCACATCCTATCAAATTGAATCTCTGAGAAGTACTGCCTGTTTGCTAGCAGTGGACTTTTTTTTTTTTAAATACTAGGCACATGGATTCTCAGCTTCCTTGGATCTGTGCCCCTTAAGCTATTTTCCCTCTCCTACTGGAGCTCCGATTTCCCAAACTGTTTACAAGTTGACACCAATAGAGTCTTCCCTTGCAACATCAACTCATTACCCAGGCCTCCACAGAAAATAATTAACACTGTGAGGTGGGAAGATGGGGAAACTGAGGCAAGAGGAAGTGACTCACCTGCAAAACCAGGCGTGGTGGCCAGCATTCCCTTCCTCGCTGCTCCAACCACTAGCCACCATTCCCTTTCAGAGCTGGAAGGAGAAGGAGGCCTCCCAAAGCATTCTCTGGCTCCCAGTTTCTCCTACTTTGAACCACCAGTTCGCCCCTTCAAGGAGGCTACTGGGAATGGTTTCTATGTAAGCAAAAAGGCAGATTAGGAGTAGACCGGAAGACTATTTCTGAAGTAAGTACCTTTGGTTTTATATGATGTGGGGTAGAAAATCACAGGTTAGAAGGGCTTTTTTTAAAAGTAGCAAGCCATCTTGACATATACGAGGTGGATTAAAACAGGGGCTCTCTGGATGGGTTGGACTACAATCCCCATGATCCACAGATAGGTATCCTGGGAGTTGTGGCCCAAGGCATTTGCAGGTTAGGGAAGTCTGGACTCAAAACATGTCACTGCTGTTGGATTTACATGTGTGAATATTGTGAATTGAGGATGGAAAGGGGGCTACTTTTAAACATGGAATTAAAAATTCTAAACTGTTCCATCCGGGTATGAATTAAAATTGTGCCTGAACAAGTGAATTTCGTGGATAGCAGGTGGAGAAGAGGATTTGTGTGTGTTACCATGAGCAATGCACTACTAGGAGATACGGTCGCTATGTTCCATCTCTGGCTTGAGTGCTTCTCAAATAGGGTTTTTTTGGGGGGGAGATTTTATCAGCAAATATTAATTGTGACAGCTAAATGGAACCTCCATGTTCAGGAAGACTCTATATCTGAACACCACTCAATGCGGCGGGGGAGACGGGACAATAGCAGAGAGGAAATAGCAGTCTTCCAGCTGCTCAAGGACTTTCTCCAGGGCTCCAACCAGAACTTGGAATATATTTTTTGAAAAATGATGATCATAGCTTCCAGAATTCCCCAGCGAACATAGCCACTGACAATGCTGGCTGGGGGATTCTGGGAGTTGTCATCCAAGAAACATACCTCTTTTTTTTTCAAGCTGTGAGCCTTACTGGAAGGCCCGTTCCCCAATCCCAGATGTGCAAAGCAGGGTGTTTGGAGGATTCTGGGAGTTGTAGTCTATAAGAGCAACTTTCCCAAGGACTGGGATCTATGAATCCCTGTTGGCAACAGGAACCTGCGCTGGAGAAAATGTGTGGTTTCCTCCAGCTCTTATATTCTTATAAAGGACTGGTATGGAGGAAGAAATGAAGAGAATCCTTTTGAAGCACCACCAAGCCTAAACTGGTTTAACTAAAATTAATTCCTATTTTGATTAGTCTGCAACTACAGGGTTATGGGTGTGGGAGTCCAACATGCATGGAGGACAGCAGGTGGAGAAAGTTGTTCCACATGAACTCCACCCAGAGATGGGAAAGTTGGCCCAGAATTCGGGAATTTCATCTTCGTGAGTGGACGTAGGCCTGCAGGAATTACGGGGAGCTCTGTGCCGTCCGTATCCAGTAAAGGGCTGATGTTACATTACTACATAAGGGAGCTACTGAAGCAATTGAGGCACATGGGGAGGGATGCGCAATGGGACTGAGGCACACTGGAATTGATGTGTGTCGGTCCTTTTGTGCATTGAGACCAGCTAGGAAGTGTGGACACTCATTGAGAGATCCTAATGCACATCAGGAAACTTTGGCCGCTGTCCTTTTACGCATCTTCACGATTCACTCACAAGGTTTCTTAGTGTCTGTACTATGTAGCTAAGTACAGTTGGACCCCTTCCCCGTATCCGCAGGGGTTCGGTTCCCAGACTTACCACAGACACTGGAAACCACGGGTAACAGTGAACCGTATTGAAATAAAGGACTTCAGTAATAAAAAACCATAGAGTTACATCGGAGGACCTAGAAGATGCCTAGAGAGGATGTCTCTCTTGGCATTTTCCAGCATGACTCTATGGTATGCATCCCCTATTTTGTGCCCCTGTAGATAACTGAAACTGCGGTTATTGGTTCTGTGGACACATAGGTCCGACTGTATATATAAAGTTACATAACATACACCATGGGCGATGATTCCAGCCACTACTTTTGTGGTGGTGGGGGACTGCAACTTCCAGATTCCCGCTAGCTGGGGATTCTGGGAATTACAGTCCAAAAAAGTAACCATTCCAACCTCTGACTCTATCGTCTCTTCCTGACTGCAGGTCACACACCATGGAAAAGACCCTGCAGCCTGTGAACATCTTTTGCCGGGCATACATCTACGCCATCCACTGTTACTTCTTAGAGATGCTCTTCACAGTCATCATCTTGGACCATGACTGGACATTTCACATGGTCACCAGTCTGGGCTCTCTGTTCGTCTACGGGACCTTCGGCTTGGCTGTCGAGCAAATCCACCTCCTCTTGAGGGGGGACTGCTGCCTGCTCACCCGGTGTACCCTTTATACCCTCTGCGTCTTCCTGTGGCAGTTTTCCACCGGTTACGTCCTCCGGCTCTTTGACGCCTGCCCCTGGGACTACCGTGAATTCCGCTACAGCTTCAAGGGCCTCATCGCGCTAGAGCACACCCTCATCTGGTTTGTGAGCTCGCTCTTGCTGGAGCGGCTGGTGATCCGGAACACCCTCCGCCTCCGGTTGGAGGAGCCGTGGAAAGCCGAGGAGCGTCCCATGCCCAGATTTGAACTTAAAGATGACTGATTTCATCCTGGGTATGGGCAGGAGAGAAAAGAGCCTGAGATGATCGATGGGACAGCTCTGGGCAAATGGATACACACACCCTCCACCAGTCCCAACATGGCAGGAACAGTCTTCATTACTTCTCTTTGGTCCCACTTTTTCACTGCTTTTAAAATGTTCCAGGGCTTGTCTACATGAGGCAAGAACATTGATGGATTGATGCGCAGTAATGCCAAGTCACAGCAGCTTTCATTTGTCTCAATGATTTTTTGGCAAGATTGTAGGCATGCAAAGCTATCCACACTCATTGTTCAAATGGACATACCTGTGAATCAATATGGCAGGTGCGAGTGACCCAAAAGGTTCTACCTAAGCCAGAAAAAAAGGATTTATGGACCACACGGCTACTAGCTCTAAAGATCACTGGCTTTGAGGGCCGGTCACTGTTTCTGAGCCTCATCTACCTCCTAAGGTTGTTGTAAGGAAAAGTAGAAGCCCATGACTACCCACATGAAGGAAGGGGAGGATCTGAGTTTAGGAGGATTTGAAACCCTTAATCATTTTTACCCCATGTCCTGAAGTTGAGGATTTGGGTTTAAGGTGTCACATATCATGAGCGAAGGTAAATGTGTGCATCCAGATATTTCCAGAGGAAAGGAAAAGGACCAACCTGTACTTATTTTTGCAATTTAAAATAAATTTAGCAGTTTCAAGGTCTGTGCTTTTCTTTTGTTCTACAAGATGTCTGTTTTGGAAAATTGCAGCTAGCAAACTTTGGAGCAGGATGGGGGAAGAGGAGGAAAGAGTTTAGCTTTGCTTAGAGCACAAAATTGCCCAGCTCTAATTCCCATTCATTCTCTTCTGCTGCTTCCTTTGTTCCTGATTCCTTGAGTATGGAAGCAGTCCCAGCCTGAGACTCCCCCCCATTTTTTTTACACACCCCTTTCCAAATGTCCAGAACCTTTTGGAGCTGTATGGTTAGGGGAAGGGGTAAGGACCATGTTCAGGGGTGTAGGGGGGTGGTGAATGAGAACTTTACTATCCCCGAATAGGAAATCTGTCCCCCAATGAAATCTTCCTTCCATCCTCAAATTTCTGCCATTGCAATCAACAAGACACTGAAAATCATTTACACCAAAAACTCTCCTGTTTTCTTTGTGTTCGCAATCCCTGGGTCACTTTGCCTGACCCCCTTTCTTTGGACTCCTAAATGGCCTTTCTAAATGCACAGCTGAAATGCCTGCAATGCTAGGGAATTTGGGAACTGAAGGAAAATGCCATGGGCGTGTGTGTGGAATTCTAATCTGGTAGCAGAAATGGCATCATAGAATCATAGAGTTGGAAGAGACCACAAGGGCCATCCAGTCCATCCCCATATTGCCATGCAGGAAACACACAATCAAATCCCTCCTAACAGATGGCCATCCAGCCTCTGTTTAGAAACCTCCAAAGAAGGAGACTCCACCACACTCCCAGGCAGGGAGCTCCACTCTCTGACAGCTCTTACTGTCAGGAAGTTCTTCCTAATGTTTAGGTGGAATTTCTTTTCCTGTCGTTTGAACCCATGGCTGTGTCCTAGTCTCTGGAGCCGCAGAAAACAAGCTTGCTCCATCCTCAGTATGACATCTCTTCAAATATTTAAACCTGGCTCTCATGTTCCCTCTTAACCTTCTCTTCTCAAGGCTAAACATATCCAGCTCCCTAAGCTGCTCCTGGTAGGGCATCATGGCTTCCAGACCTCCCACCATTTTGGTCGCCCTCCTCTGGACACATTCCAGCTTCTCAATATCCTTCTTGAGTTGTGGTGCCCAGAACTGGAGACAGTATTCCCGGTGAGGTCTGAGCAAAGCAGAATAGAGTGGGACTATGACTTCCCTCAATCGATGCAGCCTAGAATTGCATTGGCTTTCTTAGCTGCTGCATCACACTGCTTTTGCCACCCTCCCCATGGCTACACCCATGACAACTCCCCCTCCTCCTCACATCTGCAGCTTGACTCAGATATTGTTTTCTGATTCAAGCTTCGGTCCATGTTCAAGTGGTTCCAATGAGATCATTGATGTGGCCTGAAATCCTCCAGGTAGGAGGGCAGAGTGGGCTGGAGTTAGCCAATGGGTGCGGGCTCCAGAGTTTGCAAACAGGAATATCAACATCTGCAAGAGACACAGGTGGGCGGTGTGCGGAGGACGGGCTGTTGCAACCAAGCTTCTGAAAGAAGGGTATTGTCTATGTATCCTCCAACACTTCATGGATGAAAACCAGGACCTGGGTAGCCAAGCAACATCAGAGCATAATCAAGATGGCAAAAAGTGATGAATGAGGTGGAACAGACAAGCTAGGAGAGGCTGCAGCAATTTGCTTTTGCCTAAGCCGACTGGGAACGACAGGATTCTTCCCCCTCCTCTCCCCCTTTGCTGACTTAATTGAGTGCAAACTATTTTGGCACTTTGAAATCAGTTTGCAGCAGTTGAAGTGAGTGCAGGATGAAGGGAGGAGGTGAGAAAAACTTGGACATTTTAATAGCGGCTAAAAAAGTGTGATGACAGATGACAAATCAGGCCAGTCGGAGGGTACTCTCCCCAAAGAGTGCTGGTGCCTCACCAAACTACACATCCCAGGCTTCCATAGGAAGGTGCCAGGGCAAATAAACCAGTTTCAAACAGGGTTATTTGTGTAGTGTGGATTTAGACTAAACCAGCTCCTCAAAAGCTACCGGTACTTTTATGGTCCCTTAAAGTCTGTATTGAGTGAATTCCACTGTGGGCGGCTGCATTTCCTCCTACTGATCACAAGAGGGCTCTGCAGATAGAAGATTTGCAAAATTAGCATTATTACGTCTGTGGAGAAAAATGCTTTGGGAGTATTACAAAAGACAATGTTTAAACCCCAGGGGCAGAGGCCCATACAGATGTTTTCAGACTGCATCTCCCATCATCCTTGACCATAAGCTATGCTGGGGGGGATGGTGGACATTGAAGCCCTCTTGAGAGTAGGATTCATGCAGCCCTCCAAGATGTGGGACGAACTCCCAGCTGCTTTACACAACCTAGCCAATGGTGAGGAGTGCTGGGAGTCACAGTCCCAAAACATCTGAAGGGCTGCAGGGTCCCCACCTGTAATCTAACAGCAGTTGGGAGGGCTATGGGATCCCGAATTTCCCATGACACCAAGCGTGCAATTCCTGCAAGAAACCAGGGTGAAAACTTGTAGACATCCCTGATTTTAGTCCCTGGGTTGACAGATCTTGGGGAAAGTGCCCTGGTTTGGACTACAGCTCCCATTATCCACCAACAAGGATGAGCAATGGTCTTTTTTTTTTTTTAAGGAAACTTTCCCAAGCACTGTACATTTTCATCAGATCCCAGATGGTTTCCCTATAGCTGTCTCAATAAATATAGGAACCTGTCTCTCTGTGTACACACACACACACACACACACACCTCTGCCCCCACTTGCCCCAAACACACTGTACACTTTGTCCTGGCTGATCCATTTGATTCCCTAGCAGATGCTCAGACAATGCAGATGGATGGCTGCATGCCCATCCATCTTTAAGAACTGTCTCTCCTTCCTTTTGCAATAACAAAGGGGCTTGTTTAGAAGAAAGAAAGAGGAGGAGGTGGGAGAGATCCCCATGATTTTTTGTAAGGCTGCTAAGAGCCTCAAAAACCCCCTTCCCACCTGCTTTCTCCTCTAACCATAGCTTTATGGGAACAGCACCCAAATCACAAAACTCTGCAGGCAAGTTGGGAGAGAATCATAGAGCCGGAAGAGACCCCAAGGGTCATCTAGTCCAACCCCATTCTGCCCTGCAGGAATACAGAATCAAGTACTGTATTCCCAACAGATGGGCATCCAGTCTGTTTAAAAACCTCCAAAGGAGACTCCACCACAATCTGAGGCAGTGCATTCCACTACTGAACAGCTTTTACCATCAGGATATTCTTCCTAATGTTTAGGTGGAATCTCTTTTCCTGTCGTTTGAACCCATTGCTCCACATCCTAGTCTCCGGAGCAGCAGAAAACAAACTTGCTCCCTCTTTACTATGACATCCTTTAAAAGATTTAAACATGGCTATCATGTCACCTTTTATCCTTCTCTTCTCCAGGCTAAACATACCCAGCTCCCTAAGCTGCTCCTCATAAGGGATGGGAAGGAGAGAAGGGGTTACACACATATACGTGAAGTCCATTGAATCATAGAATTGTAGAATTGGAAGAGACCACGAGGGTCATCCAGTCCAACCCCATTTTGCTACGCAGGAAATCATGACCAAAGCATCCCTGACAGATGGCCATCCAGCCTCTGTTTAAAGACCTCCAAGGAAGGAGACCCCACCACGCTCCGAGAGAGTGTGTTCCACTGCCAAACAGCTCTTACTGTCAGGAAGTTCCTCCTAATGTTGAGGTGGAATCTATTTTCTTGGAGTTTTAGTCCATTGCTCCGTGTCCTACTCTCTGGAGCAGCAGAAAACAAGCTTGCTCCATCCTCAATGTGACACCCCTTCAAATACTTAAACAGGGCTACCATATCATCCCTTAACCGTCTTTTTTCCAGGCTAAACATACTCAGCTCCCTAAGTCTTTCCTCATAAGACATGGTTTCCAGACCTTTCACCATTTTAGTTGTGAAAGGTCTGGAAACCAAAATGTCTGGTCTGTATAAGAACAGACAACCAGAGCTCTGGAAGTAAAAAAACAAAAACAAACACCCATGCGCCAAAGACTGCTATGTGGGAAAAGACAAAGAGGTGAGAGGGAATCCCATGAGGTCACTCAGTCTGACCCCTGCTGCACTGGCAGGATGGTCTAATATAACTAATATAACTCAGCCCACCAGTCACAAGTATGCATTTCAGGTAAGGTTCAGAACCTCCTGCACATAATGTAGAACCAGAAGGGTCTGCAAGGGACATCCAGTCCAAACTGCTGCATCTAAACCTCCAGCCTCAAAAGGGCCCTTCCCTCCTCTTACTCCCTCGGCCACTCGCACGGAAGGCATGCAATCAACTGGTGGTGGCAGCAGCGGTGACAAAGCAACAAAGCGAGTCACCCTCAGCAATTGTGGAAGTGTGATCCACTGAGAAGGGGGAGGAAAAATTTTAAAAATCAACTGGCCTACCTTACAGGGTTGTCATGCGGTCTTCCAAGAGTTTTTTTTAACAGTGTATGTTACACCAGGAACAGCTAGTATTTGTAAAAAAAAAAAAGCTTTGCCCCAGCCTCAAATGCAAATTTGTAAAATGGGGTTAAGAATCTCTTCTACATTGCCTGACACACAAAAGAAAAACACTGGGCATCAAGAACGAAGCAGAATTTAAAACACACTCCCCCATCCATAAGCAATCCTATGATTTATTCATATTTTATTACAACTCAAAGTAATAACACAGACAAATCCATTTAAAAAGACATACTTATTAGCCATGAAATCCATTAACAAAAAAGAAAGATGTCTCTAAACAAAGACAAAAATGAGCAATAAGTTAATACAGTATATATCTCACCCTTCCCAAGCAAATTAAGGCAGATGCTGGCTTCATTTTAGAGTAATCTAATAAACTAAGAACAGTTTATATACTTCTATTAAAAGAAAGAAAAATATTTGGTTCCAAATATCAGAAATAAAGTTTGCTTTCTTTTTATTTAAAAAAAAGTTGCAATAAATAGCTTATAATATATTAAGAATTCAGGCTGAAATTTTGCAGCGCTAGCTTGGAAAAAACAGAACAAAACTATAGTCACACACAATTTCACACCAAAGTTCCAGGTTTCGGCATCCTAGAGGAATCTTACTGTCCAATTTTACATATTTTAAAGGGAGTGTTTGGGTCGTCAGTATTCTAAATTGTGCCATATAGGTCAGTTCTGAGGTTATTTCTACTTTCTGGATTTTTTTTTAAATGACTTTAGGATGAAAAATCTTCTTTCATGAGTGCAAGGAAATGTCTATCTAAGGCTGAATTTCTGCACAAAGTTCCATTGAATGTTCTAGACTGTTCCCAGAATATTTTAGATTGTTCCCTTTGGTAGGGGAGCAGAATTATGTCCACATGTTGGACCAGCTGTGAGCGAAGGGGGAGTTTCTTACATAAGGGGGTACAGGGTACCTCCTTACGCAAGTGTGGGGAACTTCTTACGTAAGTGGAGGCGGGGTACCTCCTTATGTAAGTGTGGGGAACTTCTTACGTAAGATGATGGGGGTACCTCCTTATGCAAATGTGGGGAATTTCTTATGTAAGGGGATACATGGTACCTCCTTACGTAAGTGTGGGGAACTTCTTACGTAAGGGGAGGCGGGGTACCTCCTTACATAAGTGTGGGGAACTTCTTACCTAAGGGGAGGCAGGGTACCTCCTTATGTAAGTGTGGGGAATTTCTTACAAAAGGGGATGCTGGGTACCTCCTTACGCAAGTGTGGGGAACTTCTTACGTAAGATGATGGGGGTACCTCCTTATGCAAATGTGGGGAATTTCTTATGTAAGGGGATACATGGTACCTCCTTACGTAAGTGTGGGGAACTTCTTACGTAAGGGGAGGCGGGGTACCTCCTTACATAAGTGTGGGGAACTTCTTACATAAGGGGAGGCAAGGTACCTCCTTACGCAAGTGTGGGGGACTTCTTGCAAAAGGGGATGCTGGGTACCTCCTTACGCAAGTGTGGGGAATTTCTTACGAAAGGGGATGCTGGGTGCCTCCTTACGCAAGTGTGGGGAACTTCTTCCATAAGATGATGTGGGGTACCTCCTTATGCAAGTGTGGAAAATTTCTTATGTAAGGGGGTACAGGATACCTCCTAACGCAAGTGTGGGGAACTTCTTACGCATTGGGGTGCAGGGTACCACCTTACACAAGTGTGTCAAAAGTACAACTGCTGGCATAACCTCCTGTTTCACTGCTATAATACCCCCAAGGATTCTGGCCTAAGCGTTCTTTAGACCTCCACATGTTGTTGAACTGCAATTCCTAGCAGCAGCCACCATTGGTCATGCTGGGAGTTGTAGTCAAAGGCTATCCAGAAGACCTCATGTTTAACCCTCATTAAACCAAAACGTCAAGAAACCTGAACTGAGGAAATCAACGCTCATGGATCCAGTTGAAAAATGGATACAGAGGGAGGGGGTAATTGCACAAGGCTAGGAGGCCATATTAGCCCTTCAGGAGACCTTGGAGAGCCACATCCTCCTAGAGAGTGTTTGGGCATTTTGTCCCCAATGAGATACAAAATTCCCCAAGTTACAGCAGGGTACAAGAGATCTCCCCCCACTTCCAGTCCTTGCACCCCTATGGTTTCCAGAATGAAAACTGGAGGGGGCTCCACTACATTTAATGGTTGTGTAGGAAAAGGGAACTTCTGCAGGTGCCGCTTGTCACACACAACCAGGTAACAACCAACACTGCAGAAGTACCTTCCATACCACCACCATTCAAGGTGCAGGAGCCCTCTCCAGTTTTCGTTCTGGCAACCCTATGCCTTCACTCATACATGGAGCTTGAAACATTATAGGCTGTTATCATCTCACCCAACAAAAGCTGTGCGGTTTTATACTACTTTCCAAAGAGGAAAAAAGAAGGACTCCCTTGGAAATCACATTGCCTGCTGAAGAGATTTCACTGCATAAAACTGGGGGGGGGGGCAAGCAGAAAAAGCAGACATGCAAAAACAATGGGTGGATTACCTAGTCCCAGCATGAGGAGGGAGAGACATAGTCATCTGTTAATCGAGGTGATTTGGGGGCACAGGTGGTCCAGCTTGAGAAAATAAGCCTGGGAAATAAGGGGATGAGACGGACTAATGCTAGAGGCAGACAAGTTTAAAAAAAAAATTAAGAAAGCTTGAAGGTGGTATGAAAATGTGGGGGAGATACACACCCTACAAGCAATCAAGTTTTGGAGACCCTCCTGTCCTGTAAAAAAAAAAAAAACCTTTTTCCTCATTTGACCAGAGACAAAAAGGATGAGAAATGAGGGTGTAAACATAACCAGAAGGAAATTTCCTTCCCCTAAGCCCTTGACTGACTCCCTTAAGACTATTGCCAATCTATGAAGACATCCCTTTCTGCTTGTGTTTATTAATCCAGGTTGAGGAAACGGGAGCACCGTTAACCCAGCTGAGTTTTGCCGGCGTGCGCGACGCGAGCGTCTCATTAATTTGCTGAACAAGGCACGCCGCAACATTACAGCTACCATGGCACGTTCTTCCCATGACCCAAAGGCCTGAATCACCATAGGCAAGTCTCTCTCTCAGCAAGCTGAGGGAAGATCGCAATTTTGGACTACAACACCCAGCATCCTCTAGCTCTGTAGTTTTAAAAAGAGAGAGGAACTCCCCCCACCAGCTTTTGACTCTCTTAGATCCAAGCACAGCCTTCCTCAACTGGGTGCCCTCCAGATAGGTCAGCTGGGGATGATGGGATAGGTAGCCCAACACATCTAGAAAGATAGTTAAGGAATGATTCTTTAGCATCTTCAATCCAACTTGTTGTTTAGTTTGATGGGACCCTGCGTTGTTCCGCACAGGCGTCTAGAAGGGCCTGACAGCACCAGACACCATAGAGGGGCACCCCTCTCTCGTACCCCTTCCTCTCTCTCCCCAAAATCTAAGTCACACTTGGGTGTTTGGCCTGAGCAAATGTTTTGCCCAGTTCGTAGGATCTCTCATCTTTCTTGGAATGACACCCTGCTCCTTTCTAAAGTACTCTTCGACATTCAAAACTATACCACCTATCAGAATATACACCTTCTTCAAAATCACTCCCCAAAAGCAATCCTTTCTTAGAAATGTCTTCATTCATTATTTCAAAACTGAAACAACAAGAACTCTATTTCTCTTCTGGTGAGTTCGTTCTTTCTCTCGGCCTCCCCCAGTTCTTACTGGAGGAAGGGTTGTTAGCTTTTTCATTTTTAGTCAGTTTCCTTTTCCACCTCAACTGCCGCTGGTCTGGGGTGAGAATCACACCAGCCCTCCTGCTCAAGTTGAACTGCAACTCCCATAGTCCCTTGCCATCAGTTACGATGGGAACTGCAGCCCAATGGCATCTGGAGGCCTTCACCATGCCCATCCTTACCATAGACCAGTGGAGTCCAACCTGTGGCCCTCCAGGTGTTTTGGACTCCAACCCCCAGAAGCCTGAGCCAGCTGGTCCAATGGTCAGGAATTCTGGGAGCTGTAGTCCAAAACACCTGGAGGGCCACAGGTTGGACTCCACTGCCATAGACCAAGCACCCCAACCAAATTGGCCTAGAGTCTGTTCACACTACATGACGATACCACTTTTAACAGCCAGGGTTCCACCCTATGGATTCCTGCTAGTCTGCGGAGGTGCTAGAGCTCTCTGGCCGTGAAGTCGCTTCCACAGCAGCTAAAGTGGAACCATAGCACTATAACTGTGGAGTGTGACAGGGTCCTTCAATTAGAGCACTTTGATCCTGCTTTAATTGCCATAGCAACATTGTGCGAAATTTCTGGGATCTGGAGTTAGTGAGGCGCTAAAGCGCTCCGGCTGAGAAATCTAAATACAGCACTTTGCCAAACTACAAATCCCAGGATCCCATAGGGACAGAACCCATGGCAATTAAAGTGGGGTGAAAGAGATAGATTTTCAAAGCACAATGTCATATCGGTAAGTGTGTGTGTTGGGGGGGGGCTCCTCATTCTCCCTCCCCCAATCTTTGCAAAGATGGCTCAATTTTGGTTGTCTTACATGATTGCTTACAGATAGGCCTTGATCATTCAACCCCTGCTTTCCATCTTCTCTTTCTGCCATACCCCAAGGCCTATCTTCTCCCCTTCAGAAATTGGGACAGAAGCCTTTCTGACAGAGCTGGAGATAAATCTATAGCCACCCCTCCCAGTAGCCACAATGTGGAGCAATGTTACCACCTGTGGCAACTGAAATGCTGCAAGAAATCTGGATCAGCTTGCAGTGCACCTGGGCTTTCTTTCCAGGTGCACTGGACTGCAAATCCCATTGTCCCCCAGCCAGCGTAGCTAACGGGCCCCTTATCCTTGTTTCAAAAGAGTGCGTGGCCAGAAACAGGCTCGGAGGCTCTTGTTTCGTCGCCTGAGAAAAGTCAGCATTTTGTCCTGAAATCCAGTTGCTGGTCATCCTATAAATGAGACAGACTGAAGAGAGGCCCTCTTTCTTTCAAGAGAGTTGGAAGTCACCTGCCAGAATTTGTTTTTGTGTGTGTGTGTGTGCTTCTCATGATGCTGGAAAACACGCACGCTTGCTCACGGATGCTTCACCGCTCAAAGAGGTTATATTCAAAGAAGTTCTTGGTTCCCCCTGAAAAACCAACTCAAATTGTTCACCCATGGAAAAAAAAGGGGAGGGAATACTCAAAAAGCTTTCTTCCAAACTCCCACCTTCAGTTCACTAGGAAAGAAATGTCGCTTTCCTCTGTTGCTTGCTCTCGCCCCTTTCTCCTTCTCCCCATCTTTCTGTGGAGCCTCTTCAGTCATCAGAGACAGACAGCTGGCTGAAGATGGGGAGCCGGCGCCCCGGAAGCCCCAGGCCTGGGGATTCAGAGCCGCTGCTGCTGGCTCCGGAGCTCCCCGAATCTTCCGGGTCGGAAAGGGAATCCGCAGACTGACTCTTCTGGAGCACCAGGAGGTTTGGCAAAGCGTACGGGCTGGAGGTTACCAGGGCGGTCTCGCCAGTGCAGAGGGAACAGGCTGCGGAGGGCTGGTTGATGACATCACAAGGGAAGAAGGTTTTGGGAAGATGGAGGCTGGGAGGAGGTGAGGAGGAAGGCAGGGGCTCCACAGCATACCCTCCGGAGCTGAGGCCATGGCACACGAGTTGGGCGTTCTTGGGTCGGGGCTGGTGGCCCATGATCCGGGGCGGTGTACGCCGCTCCTCTGCATTATGGATAAAGTGGCAACGGGCGCCGTACGGGCAGATGCCAGAAGTGTGGAAAGTACGGCACGGCTCTGTCTTGTATTTGGGGTGTCGGCTGAGCCCCCTCAGCTCAGCAGCCCCATGGGCAAACTGGCACTTGGCACCGTACTTGCAGGCTCCACTCTCCTCAAAGGTGCGGCATAGCTCCGTCTTGTAGCGGGACGAGACCCCCTTGGCTTCGGAGTGGCAGCCCTCGATGAGGCTCACGGAGCGATCCGCTCGGAAAGGGATGTCTTGCAGGCTTGTGCGTGGCAGCTCGGAGTCCCGGCTCCAGGGCCCCTGGAGGGGCCACACAGGATCGCCCTGGTCAGAGACGGCATGCAGGGCAATGGCATCATCCAGGTGGTCAAAGGCACTTCGGCTTGAAGCCGAGAGGGCCACAGGGCAAGCTGAGAAGGCGCGCTGGAGCCCCGGAGGTGTCCTGGCTT
Source organism: Gambelia wislizenii (assembly GCA_030847615.1). NCBI lineage: Eukaryota > Metazoa > Chordata > Lepidosauria > Squamata > Crotaphytidae > Gambelia > Gambelia wislizenii. The sequence continues at coordinate 36,903,491 of JAUMIR010000010.1, forward strand.
CGGCTTGGACGTCCGTGTCCACATTCAGGCTCAGGAAAGTCTGCGAGGAAAAGAGGGATGTGTGAGTCTGGAGTTCCTTAAAGAGGGGGATGGAAGGCAAACTGGGACCCCTTGAACCAGTTGGTCTACTATGTGAAAAGCAACACAACAACAACAACAAATTAATCAATACCTTTAAAAAGACAACTTGGTTTTTCTTCATGGAGCACATAAGTTAAACAGTGGAACTCATGGCCACATGATAGTTTTAAATGACATATTGTATGCACTTTTATTGGTATCGGTTCTAATTTTTGTAAGCAGCCTTGAGTCCCAGTGTTGGGGGGGGACAGACAGACAGGATGTGATGAAGGTAGTCAACTTGGGTGGTTTTAAAAGGAGATTACACACATTTCAGGTTCACTTCCAGCTGAACACTGGGTGCTTTTCCTGGTTTGTTTTAGGGGCTTTAGGTGTAATGGTAGTTTGGACAATTTCGGGGAGGTGAGGTTTCTTGAATTTTTAAACAATTGGGGTCTGGGGCATTGGGATAAGCAACAAAAATGAGCTTGAAGATGCCATGTGGCCCTTGAGCCACACTTCTCCCACCTCTATTCCTGCATGCAGCATGCTTTTTAGTTCTTAGAGATCAAGATCTGCAAGGAACAGTGATTGTGTCTTCCTAAGTGATTGCCAATTGGGGTGGGGGAGGAAGAAGGAGAATTTGGAAACTGGCTAATATTCCTCTCTATGACCCAGTTGTCTGCAAAGCCTGGTCCAGCATGAACCCTTGGTAAAGTCAAAATACTCCAAACTCTCTCCTGAGTTTTCACCTCAAGGTAACAGCGTCCCAGCTGTTATGTTCCCCTACTACTAAATGGGAAGCTGTTAACTAAATGTAGCTCCTCTGGTCTATGACAAGACTGAGACCTGGCAGATCTGCCTCCCCCACTCTTAGATGAGAAGCTACTTGTAGTATCACCCAGAAATGGCATCAAGACAGTGATGGAAGCAACATGAAGTCTGGACTAATTCCACTAATCTGCAAGAGGAGAGGAACGGGCCCGAATCTTCTCCGTCCCAGTTGGCTGAGGCCAAAGCAAACTGCTGCAGCCTCTCTTAGCTTGCCAGTTCTTCCTCATGAATAACTTTTGCCATCTTGACCACGCTCGGGATTGTTCAGCTGACAAGCATGAAACAATTTCAACTGAGGATTTCAACCGAGGTCTCCTACGGAGCAGGTTTAAAGAATGCAGACAGCCTCCCCCAGATAAAACCTTGATGCCAAAAAATGGCATGACCCCCATGGCTTTATCACCCCATAGAGGACCATATGCCACAGGCCAGTACTCCCGTTGTCAGGGAAACAGACAGGAGGGACAAAAGGACAGAATTGCTCTCCCCCCACCCAAAAGGCCAGCTCACCCATTGCCCTCAAATCATCCCCAATTCGGGTGGAAATTTCCACACTCGAGGCCTGAATACCAACACAGAGAGAAAGTCTCCAACTTCCACCCCAAGCACAACACGGTACAACAACTTCCTTCCTATGTAGATAAAAGTTTCCTGTATGTGAAGCACCCCATGAGTCACAAGATTATTTTTCTTGAAACAAACAACCTTAAAACTTAAGTCTCAAGTTCTGGCTTTTTTTCCTCTTTTGTTTTGGACTCTGTATTATAATTCTGGCCACAACCCAAAGCCAAGCTGCCAGAATTGGGCCCAGAGCTTTGTAAAGTTTCTTTTTTGGTGGTGCTGGGCTACAACTTTTAGTTTCCCCCCATCAATCCCTCTGGGGGTTGCAATAAAAAAAAGAGGGGAATCCCCCCCTGCACCACCCACAAACTTTGTGCAAATTTTAACAGTGATATTTATTTATATCTTGCTTTTTTCCAGGTTCAAGACTCAAAGCAGCTGACGGCTGATTAAAAAACACATCGTTCAAAGTTCACAACATACAGAGGTTAAAAAGAGATTCAACGATTAAAAAATTAAAAGACTGATTAAAACAGAAACCATTAAACACACTCCAGTACAATAAACAGAAAAATTCAGCACATTGTTTAGGTGGGATGGGACTTATGTAGATCGATCTTAAAACCCTGTTGAAACAGAAAGGTCTTTGCTTGTCTGTGAAAAGAGAGCAGGAGTGTGCCAGTCCAACATCTCTGCAAAAGGAGTTGCAGAGCCTGGGGCAACCACTGAAAAGGCCCCGTCTTTTGCGTTCCCACCAGATGTACCTGCGAGAGGGGTGGGACAGAGAGAAGGACCCCCCCCCCACCAAATCTCACAACACCTGATGTGTCCAGGCCTACAGCCATAGGTTTCAAGTTCCAGTCCTCACTTTGCACATTAAATCCTCTCCTCTCTCTCTCTTCATGGGGACTCATAGATCTATGAGATCTCAGAAATGGACTCCCCCTTAGCAGGTTTGAAAGTGGCCTTAAAGGGAGAAAATGAGTCCCAACGTCCTATTTTAAACACAAAGTTGGTTAATTTCCCCCCCTCCCTCCCCACACCAATTATAATAGGGCTGCATACTTGGTTAAATTACAAACTTGCAGCACGACAGCTTCCTTCTGTTTTCTAAGCAGGTGTGCTTGCTTATGTGGCTGACTGTTCTCTCAATTTACTCCTACTTAAGAGGAGAACCAGTGAGATGAAAGGGACTTGTTCATCACAGCTAACTTAAGGCCTGTTGATCTCAGTGGACTTAGAATCATAGAGTTGGAAGAGACCCCAAGGGCCATCTAGTCCAACACCCTGCCATGCAGGAATAAAAAATCATTCCCAACAGATGGCCCTCCAGCCTCTGTTTAAAAACCTCCAAAGAAGGAGACTCCACCACACTGCCAGGGAGTGCCTTCTTCTCAGTAGGACTACTATTGCTGTTGTGTGCCTTCAAGTTGCTTCCGACTTAGGGCGACCCTAAAGTGAACCTGTCACAGGGTTTTCTCGGCAAGATTTGTTCAGAGGGGGTTTGCCATTGCCTTCCTCTGAGGCTGAGAGAGTGTGACTTAGACGGATAATATTAATATTAACCCAGGTATCCACAAGCTCCTACTTTTGAAATGCTCAAAGTGCATCACATTTGATTCTAATCTTACATCCACCCTGCGAGGTAGGCCAGTCCAATCATCCCTGCATTGTAGATGGGCACAAGTGAGGCTCAGCACACTATGTAACTCCACCTAGTGAGTTCATGGTTGGAGTGAGATACAAATAGGCAACGTCTGGGGTCCAGGCCCAGTCTTTTAGCCACAACCCGTGAGAGTAAGCGTAGAGGCTTGAGAAAAAGAGGATGAGAATTAGGCACGGGGTCAAGAATGGAAGCACAACAGGTGGGTCAAAAGGCCTGCACAAAATAATGATAATAATTAGAATGATTATTCCCAGAAGAAAGCCAGTGATGGAGCATTGGCTCAGCCTTTCAAAGAGAGGTGCAAATATGTCTCTTTTATAACAACACGTGCTTTGCAGTAAGCCCAGCACACAGTAGTAAACCCAGGCAATTTGTTGGGTCCTTATGTGCATGCATGCACACACATTTCACAAACAGTCTGCACTTCCAGGGAGACTATGCAATGGTATGGCAGCCCCTGGACTCTATGATGTCTCCAAAAGCTTGCAGAGAAAGCGAGATAGAAAAGGCAGAAAGGGCTACATCATTTTCTCCTACGGGTTGGAAAAGGTGGGAGATAGCACTTTTGTGACAAAAGTTATAACTAGAGTTGGAAAGGGCTGGCTCAAAATGGTTCCTTTCTCTTTAAAAATCAAATTAAAGATCACACACACACACATTCTATAAATAAAATATATATTGCTCCTGCTTTGGGGAGTGTTTTGTTATTTAAGGCAAGCAGCAGATGGGCTAGAGGAATGACCTGAGAATCCTCTGAGATGCATCTTAAGACGTTTTTAAGGTGGTCTCCCTCCCACCCTGCCTCCAGCAAGTTTCTTGCATTTTGAATGAGGTTTTTGCCTGGCTGTTCAAAAGCAACTTTGTTAGAAAGAGAAACAGGGTAGGAAATTGCTTTAAACACACACCCCCCATCATTTTTTGCAATTGAGAATTTTTAAAAATTCAAGCAAGGGAGAGAAAAGAAGGGGGAAATAATAAGATCATATTCAAAAAGAGGTGAAAACATAATGCAAGAGCTCCTAGGAAACTCAACCACAGTTGAAGGCATTCTGCAAAGCCAAGTGGGCCAGTTACCTTGCAAAGAGCATCATCCAACTCCAGGAAAGGATTCAGGAAATCTGAAGGCATGTTTTCTCTCCAAAGAGTTTGGCTTCAACAAGCATCCACCCTCATCTCTTTCTCCCTGGGGGATAATTGATTAAACCGAAGAGGCCCTTTAACCAGCTCTTTAAGTACCTCCTGCCTCCCACTAGAGAGAGAGAGAAAAGGAGATTTTTGAAGCCACGCCTTCTGGTCCATAGTGGGCGGGGTTAAATGGGGAGGCGGGGCCAAGAGGCCTGGGAAGATGCTCAAGAGCAGATGAGATGAAATTTTGGGGGAGGATCAGGAATTTTTTTTTTTATTGAAATAAAACCATTCTACAGAATAATACACCAGACTGCAAAAGGCTGTAACAATAACACAGAATTTTTTAAAAATCTCTTTTTTAACTAATATAAAAATAAAATTATCTTATAAAATTATAAAATAAAAATAAAAATTTGAACAATAGGTGAATTATTGAGTATAAGACCAAAACAGTCAGAGGTCCTTTAAAATGAGCAAAAAGACCAAGTTGTAGAAACAGTAAATTACAGGAAAAAGAGAAAGAAAGAAAAGAAGACAGGGGGAAAAAGTGGAGGGAGAGGAGAAGCAAAGTAAAAAAGCAACTGGCCGAGAATTTATAGAAGTAAAAATAAAAGTAAACATGCAACAGAAATCAATAATTAAACGGAAGAAGAAACCCAACAGAAGCTAGACAGGAAGGAAGACAAAGTATGGATAAGGAAACAGAAAAAGGTACTGGTGGACTTGGAAAAAACTAGTCAGAAAAAGTATCAAAATATGTTTCCTGTTTTAAGGTTATGAAACAAAGTTACAGAGAACGAATAAGGGATAAAAATGTGTTTTATTGATTTATTATTTATGTAATCTGTATGAGATGATAATAATAATAATAATAATAATTATTATTATTATTATTTCTACCCCGCCCCTCTGTTAAAAACAATCCGGGTGGCTTACAAAAATTAAAATACAAATACAGATTAAAAACCCTAAACACCACCCACCCCACCCTCCCCCATAAAAAGAATGAAAGAAATAATGTGATAAGCACAAATGAAGTAATCAACTGTAACTAATAAAAATTATATATTTTTTTAAAAAATTAAATTATCTATCCAAACACTAATCCATTTTCCCTCTTACTCTAAATACACTATAATCACTCTCTTTTCTTTTCCAATAAACATTATATTTGCTAGCCGAAATGGAATAAATTAACAATGTAATAAAAGAAAAACCTATAAGTGTTTGTTTTTTTAGAAGATTGGAAACTATGGATAACTTATTTATAAGAAAAAGAAGAAATGGTGGAGCTGTTCAAGTTGGCTTTGAAAATTGATATATTGTGTTTGTGAATTTTGAGTAGAAGGATAAGTCGTCACTAATAAGTTTGAGGGGGAAATCCATGAAGTTTCACGAATGTCAAGGGAGAGGAGGTTGGGAGTCATTTTTCCATGATGGTTACAGCTTTGCATTTTGTTTTGTCTTTTTATGTTCTATTGTTGCGTCTTTTTGTGTTTTTTGGAAATGTGTTTTTGTTTTGGGGTTTGTTTTTTTTTTGCATTTTGTGGAATGTATGGTTGAGGAATGAAACAATTGTGTGTTAGTTGCTGTTCTGTTGTATCATTTTAATATTGGTAAGTCAATATTTTTTTTTTTAAAGAAAAGCAGATGAGATGGAGTTGAGCTGGAGGAAGAAGAAAGGAGAAGAATTGGGGAATGTCCTTTGTGGGAGGCGTGCCTTGCAATAAAAGGACTGCGTGTAGGCCTTTGAGTTATACAGAATTCTTTGGCTAGGTTATAACTGGCTGCTGAACAGTCTAGGGTTGCCAGAGTGAAAACTGGAGAGGTCTCCCGTCCCTTTAATAGTTGTGTAGAAGCAGGGATTTTAGCAGGTGTTGCTTGTATAATAATAATAATAATAATAAAATTTATTTATACCCCGCCCCTCTGCTAAAAACAATCCAGGCGGCTTACAACAATTAAAACTCTATAATACCAACTAAAAGTACCACCCACCCCCACCCTCCTCCATAAAAAGACATTAAACAATATAAAATTAAAACCATCTAGCTAAAATCACATTAAAAACAAATCTACACAAGCTGAAATGCCCAGTTTCTACAAAGCCATTAAATGGACAGGAGCCCTCTCTAGTTTTCAGTCTGGCAGAACCTTTTTGATAAGGAGACTGTGCTGGAATTTTGACCATGCTGGCTAGAGGATTCTGGGAGTTGTAGTATTTTTCTCCACCAAGTACTGATCTAGATCAGTGGTTCTCAAACTATGGTCCTCCAGGTGTTTTGGACTTCAGCTCCCAGAATTCTTGACAGTTGGCCAAGTTGGCTGGGGCTTCTGGGAGCTGAAGTCCAAAATACCCACAGGACCGAAGTTCAGGAACAGCTGATCTAGACCTACCTTCTTTACACTGTGCTATTGGTTGTGGGTGGTGGGAAATGTAGTTCAGTGCCCTTTGGAGGGTGTCAGGTTAAGAGAAGTGGAGTCTTTCGGGATGCATTTTCTGGAATCCTTCCTGGATTGGTACCAGTGGGAGTCAATGCGAAATAGGGGGTGCAGGCTAGTGGTTAGAGCAAGTAGCAATTGAGTGTTAGGACTCCAGTTGGCAGTGAGTTTCCTCACTAGTAGTTCCTGTGTGTTGGAATCGCTTTAGTTCTGTTTCCAAGAGAAGCCCTTTGGTTATGCAGCTGGCCCTCCGTATCCACGGGTCCTGCATCCACGGATTCAACCAACCACAGCTCAAAAATATTTGGGGGTGGGCGTGGAATCCAAAAAAACCAAACCTGGCTTCACCATTTTATATAAGGGATCTTATTATGCCGTTGTATATAATGGGGCTGGAACACCCATGGATTTTGGTTTCCACAGGGGGGACCTGGAACCAAATCCCAACAGATACCAAGGGCTCACTGTATTTCACTTTGGTTGGTCCTCCCATTACCAGTGGCCTGACAGGCAGAAATTCAGCAGGTAAAGCCTGACATTCTACTTCTTTCTGTGTAGTTGCCTTTACCTGATAAAATCCAGCTCATGGGGAGCTTTTTAAAGAAGCCCACATGTGGCTCCAAGGTTGTGTTTTAGCTATCCAGAATCTACAATCTTTTTGCAAACTTTTTAAAGATTTTTTTTAAACCCCAAAATATCACCCCAGTTTATTTCTGGTTTATTTCCTGGCTGAATAAACGCCTCTCCTAAAACAGACCAGGAAGTCCCCAAAACACATAAAAATGGCCCAGACGGCCCCTGGGGAGTTCATGAGTGCAGTTTTCAAGGTGGTGGTGGTGGTGAGGGAGATTCAGACATTTTTAAAAAATCTGAGATATGGAGGGGGCAGTGTTACAGCTCTCCAAGTTTCCATCAGAAGCCAATGCAGTCTGGAGTTACCAGATCTCAGGGCCTGGTACTGAGTCTCCAGTTTTTAGGGGCCATTTCCAGGTGAGAGAGGAGAGAGCAAAAGCTAAACCAAAACTAACAAAATGAATTTCAACAGGGAGAAAAGTAGGATACTACACTTGGGCAGTAAAAATGAAATGCATAGATAAAGGATGGGTAACACCTGGCTTGATCACAGTACATGCAAAAGGGATCTAGGAGTCTTAGTGGACCACAAGCTGAACATGAGTCAGCAGTGTGATGCAGCAGCTAAAAAAGCCAATGCGATTCTAGGCTGCATCAATAGGAGTATAGTGTCTAGATCAAGGGAAATCATAGTGCCACTTTATTCTGCTTTGGTCAGACCTCACTTGGAATACTGTGGCCCCCTGACTCTGAATGGTTGCCCACCGCTCCCTTAAAGATACATCTATTGATCGATAGATCGATCAATAGAAATAATGCTCATGAAAGAAAGCTTCCATCACCAATGGGACAGTGCCTTCTTTGCCGTGGCTCCCGGTTTGTGGAATGCTTTCACCTTGAAGACCTGATGGCTACCAAGTAAAAACTTGGCTTTTTATTAAAGCCCTTGGGGCCTCTTTAATCTTTCTCTAATGTACATATATGTGCTTTTCAACTATTCTAACCTCTTAACCTGTTTTAACTTTTTATCTTCTGCAACATGGTTTTAATCTCTTTTAATTATTGATTCCCACCCCCCCATTGTAAATTTTCACTGTTGTTTTAAAGTGCTTTTAATTCAATGCCACCCTGAGATCTCAGGCTACGGGGCTAGATGGAAATATTATAATTAATTAATTGAGGCAAAAATAAAACTAGGGAAAGAGGCATGCCGTCAGTGGTTCTTTGGTGGAAGCGCTTAGTGGTTAGACCCAAAATGCAATGCCTTTCAAGGACACCCTCTAGCTTCCATTCACATTGCTGGGGAGGATTTTTTTTAACCCTCCACAAAGCCAGTGCAATACCTCCCTCCTCTCATATTTCCTCCCAGGCCTTTCCAAGCCTGTGATGACAAAAAAACCCATCCAGAGCTGATGTTATATAAGACCCCCCAAGCCAACGGTTGAAGCCCTTCCTGTTGAACACACACACATGCACACACATACACGGACAAGAGTGTGCTGTTTGTTCAAGGCAGACATCCGGTACCATGCCTCTGTTCATTTTATGCTCCCACGCATTTTTGCATGTGGGTGTGAGGTCACCCCTTGCATTTATTCTAGGTTACTTCTTCATAATCTCTAACATTGCACAGATGAAAACCAGGACACCTGTGGCCAAGTCACATCACAATTTGGCCAAGCGAGCAAACATTTTTTGACAAGGAAGAACTGACAAGCTAGGAGAGGCTGCAGCAGTTTGCTTTTGCCTGAGTTTACAGGGAAGGGCAAGATTCCACCCCTTCCTTTCCTCTCCTTCTTGCTGAGTTGACTGAGAGCAAACTACTTTTGCACTTTGAACTCAGTTTGCAACAACTGAAATAAGCTGAGGACAAAGAGGGTAAAGTGGAAGGAGGGGAGAGAAACCAAGACGTTTTAAAAGCAGCTAGGAAAGTGAGAGGACTAATGGGGGTTGCCCATGCCAAATTGGAAGAGTTGGAGGGTATGCTTAATGGGCAAGGGTAGACTCGAACCTTGGCCTCCTAGTCCAACCCTCAAGCCATTACACAATGCTGGCTCTCTGCTGTGGTAGTTATGTGCTTTCGAGTCAATTCCAACTTGTGGTCTTCCTCTCATAGTGTTTTCTTGATGAGGTTTGGCATTTTCTCCCTCTGAGGCACAGGCTGCTGCCACACTGCAGAAATAATCCAGTCTGATACCGCTTTAACTGCCATGGTTCCATGCTATGGAATTCTGGGGTTTGTAGTTTTGGTTGCTATTTACCCTTCTCTGTCAGAGAACTCTGGTGCCACAACAAACTACAAATCTGCAAACCTACAAACTACAAAACTACAAATGACATCCCTTCAAATATTTAACTGTGGCTATCATGTCCCCTCTCAACCTCCTCTTCTCCAGACTAAACACGCCCAGATCCCTAAGCCGCTCATCATAGGGCATCATGGCTTCCAGACCTCCCACCATCCTGGTCACCCTCTTCTGGACACATTCCAGCTTCTCAATATCCCTTCTTGAATTGTTGTGCCCAGAACTGGACACAGTATTCCATGTGTGGTCTGACCAAAGCAGAATAGAGTGGCACTATTACTTCCCTTGATCTAGACACTGTTCTCCTATTGATGCAGCCTAGAATTGCATTTTTAAGTCAACCCATCCAAAACATCCCTTCCAGATCTGGAGAAAATCCATCAAGTTATTATTGTTTTTATGATGTGTGGTAACAAGCAACCACAAAGTTAATTTTATATAGGTAGATTTTGGGAAGGGTGGGAGGTGGGAGCAAACTACTTTTGCACTTTGAACTCAGTTTGCAACAACTGAAATAAGCTGAGGACAAAGAGGGTAAAGTGGAAGGAGGGGAGGGAAGGTTGTGGTTGTATGCCTTCAAATCATTTCTGACTTATGGAGACCCTAAGGTGACCCTATCATGTATTTTCTTTGCAAGATTTGTTCAGAGGAGGTTTGCCATGGCCATCCATTGAGGCCAAAAGAGTGTGATTTGCCCAAGATCACCCAGTGTGGTCCACAGCCAAGCAGAGATTTGAACCCTGGTCTCCAGTGTCCTAGTCCAATGCTCAAACCACTACGCCACACTGGCTCAGTGAGGTTTTACCCATGCTATATAATACATCGGCAAATAGGGCTCTTCTTTTTTATGAGTTTCTTCAAAGGACTGCTCAGTGGTCCCATGCACTTGCCTGGCGCATCGGTGGTGCATAGCATGTATTCAGATCACGCATCGGCCTAAAGATGCTCAAGCCAAGTCGAGCCCTTTTCTGCAAAAGGCCAACACAAGTGGTTTATTACGCTCTCTGAAAAGATGAGGGAAACCTTGGGAGGATGGAGGCATGTCCCAGCATGCCTTTCCCACCCCCTGCAAAAATAGAACAGCTGCTGCTCCCCACCCTGCCCCCCAGCACCCCTCTTCTCTGCCCCACATCCCCTTTAGAAGTCCCTACAATAAGTCCTTTAACAGACTTTGGCTCAGCGGTTGCCCAGGGAACCAATGGCTATTGCAGAGAGGTCATGGAGGGGGAGCGGAGGATGGGGGTTTTCTTTTGTAGATTGCTGAGGACATATGGGGCCAAGCCCAGCCTTGGCTTGTCTGCCCCTAATCTCTATCCAATGGTGAGGAAGGAGCGGGAAGGCCTTTCACACTGGCGTAATCCATGCTCTCTGCTCCATCATCCCCTCCTTCTCTCTCCCCCGCCACAGATGGTAAATTCCATCAGCTTGGTCGGAGTCCTTGCTCATAAGCCATTGCTTCATTCAGAAGTCCTGGGATTTTAGATAGTGCTACTAGGGTTGCCAGATTGCAGGAGTCTCCAGTTTTTGTGAGACATCTCCAGGAAAAGGATGCAAATTCGTCCAGTTTTGAGGGACTCAGTTCCAAGCAAGAGGAAAGGACTATGTACAAATCTCCATCTCTGCTAGCACATAGCTTGCTATGGTTTGCAAGGGGTGAATTGATTTATTGCAGTAAGTTGCAAAGGTTCTCCAAAGGGGTCTATACAGGTCCTGTCCCCCATATCTGCGGAACCAGGCACGTAGGCACACAAGGGAGGAAAAGAGGGCAGGGGATGGCTTCCTCCATGCCAGGTGTCTCCTGTGTGGGCATCGCCCGCAAAACAGCAGTTGAAGCTGTGGGTTTGGGCTCTGCCATCGTCAGTTGCCAGCAGACCTGTTTTGTTGGGAATCAGGAAACCCTGAACCAACAGATGCCTTCCGCCCTTTTCTGGACCGCTTGTCGAAAAGCGGGGAAGGAGAGGAGAGCGCAAGAGATGTAGCCTCGTGCTAAGCAGCATGCAGAGATAGCCATTCCTTTTTTGGGATGAAAACTCAGCATCAGAGGCTGGAAAAGTTCCTTTTAAATTCTCATCTCCCAAAAGGAACTTTTCCAAGCTCTGATGCTGAATCACAGTACTGCTGGGATTGGCTTTATTTAAACCAAGGTGGATCTTTCTTCTACAGTACAGTTATGTTAGTATCATGGCCCTTTAACGGTCTTTGGGGTCGCACGGAATGCGAGGAAAATACGAGGTGTCTTAATGGCATCCCACACCATATCGCCATATTCAGAATGAGGGGGGCTAAATATGCCATATACTCTGCAGCTCCCATCAGCAATAGCTAGCCTTGCTAAGAGTAGGGGATGCTAGTGAGAATTTTGGGTAGTTCTTTCACACGATGCAAATTTTTTATTTTCTGATATCTTTCCCAGTACGCCAAAGGCTTGCAGAGGGATTATTCAGCCTAGAAAAACACATGGCATTTTTTGTTTTGTTTTCTTTGGTGTAAAAACCATTGTCTGTTTAAATATTTGAAGGGATGTCATACTGAGGATGGAGCAAGCTGGTTTTCCGCTGCTCCAGAGACTAGGACACGGAGCAAAGGGTTCAGACTCCAGGAAAAGAGATTCCACCTAAACATTAGGAAGAACTTCCTGACAGTAAGAGCTGTTGGAGAGTGGAATACGTTGCTGCCTGGGAATGTGGCGGAGTCTCCTTCTTTGGAGGTTTTTAAACAGAGGCTGGATGGCCATCTGTCGGGAGTGGCAGTGTTTCGATTGTGTGTTCCTGCAGGGCAGGGGGTTGGACTGGATGGCCTTTGTGGTATCCTCCAACTCTATGTTTCTATGATAGGAAAGACTCTGAGAGGCTTCTGGTTAATCAGGATAGACCATTCTTGGCTAGAGGGATCCATGGCGTGACTCAGCATAAAGCAACATCAGCTATCCACACACACCCACGCAGAAAAACGAGGTGGAGCCATGTTTATGAACATTCAGGAAGAGGTTCAGTGCCTCCTGGGGTCCAGAAGGGGGCAGGCTTGTAAAATGCTGCAAAAAATAATGATCCACTTTGGATGTGCTCTTTTGCTCTTTTGCAGAATTCTGAGTTGGCCACTCAGGTCTTTTGTACCATGCCTGTGTTTTAAGTGTGGTTTGGTGGTTTTTTTTTTTTTTTTTAAATCCTGCTTTTATTTTTAATCTGCCCAGGTCAGAACAGTTTGTTCCACCTTGTGCTGAGTTCATCAGCAGATGGGAGGTCTGCCTGACAATGAATCATGAAGAGGTTTCTATTGATCCTTGTCGCTGATTTCTTGGAAACCAGCATCAAAGGTTAACCAGTTTCTGCTTGTCAACAGCAAAGCCAAATGGACCAAAGGGAAAAAAAGGAAAAAAGGAAAAAAAGGTGGATGGACGATTGGGCTTGACCGCAAGAGCTCTGTGCTGTTGACCATAGGCAAATATTCAGTGGGTCAGGAAATAGGAAGCAAACCTGTTGATTTACCTGTTGATTTCTCCTCTATTTCTGCAGCTATTTTTTAAAAAAGAAAAACCACACAGAGAGAATTGAGGGCTGCTGACACACTGCAGAAATAATCCAGTTTGACACTGCTTTAACTGCCATGGCTCCGTGTTGTGGAATTCTGGAATTTGTAGTTGTGGGAGATATTTAGTCTTCTCTATCAGAGCATTCTGGTGTCGCAACAAACTACAAATCCCAGGAGTCCATAGGATGGAGCCATGAGAGTTAAAATGGTGTGTCAGCAGCCCTATAGGTCAGGGGTGGGCAAATCTGGAAGGTCTGAGGGTCATTTCATTGCTGGAGAAACTCAGTTGTGTAAGGAGTTAAAGACTTCCACCTTGTGCAACATCTCAAAGCGGACATACACTGGCTTTGTCTGTCCATTCATCCATCCTTCCATCCTGTGGGTCACTTGGATAAGTCACATTCTCTCAGCCTCAGAGGAAAGCAATGGCAACCCCCTTTTGAAGAAATCTTGCCAAGAAAACCCGGTGGCCTTAGAGTCACCATAAGTCAGAAACGACTTGAAGGCACACACCACAACCACAAAATCGATCCATTTCTCACCTTTCTCCCCAACCTGGTACTTAAGCCACTTGGAAACACGAAAACAGAGGTAGATACAAGTTCGTCTCATTTAACCTCTAGAGAATTTAAAATATAATAAAATTGTCAAAGTCATTTGAAAGCCGTGCCTTTGGCACATTCAAGTTTATTGTGTTTTAACAAACAGTTATTGTTTACAGAAAACAAACAAAAAGAAACTAAATAATTTACATTTCTACTAACCTTCAAGAGTTAAATCATTTTCCATACCCCCTTTAAACTTTATGGTGTTTGTAGAGCCTTAACAAGAAATTTAGATGTCTTAAAAGATATATACTTCTCTACATCAGACAATAGAAAACAAACTTATACAAGAGATGACCTTCCCTTCATTGCTCTTAACAATGGATGAATGTTCAGTAATTGTTTTCTAAGATCATTGTAAAAGGAGCATTCAAGCCGTACATGAATTATATCTCCTATTGACACAAAATTACAACCACATACTCTGTCCTTCTTAGGAACTCCCTTATGTTGACCTATCCAGTCTGCCAATGGGAGAACATTTACACCTTGCCTGCATGAAAGCTACTTGCATTTTAATATTTGGTAAATCTGCCAGGTATTTTGGAAAAGATAAATACAATGGAATAAAGGAGGCATAAAATTTATTGGATTGCCAGGACCTGATCTCAGTTGCCTGTGATTGCATCTCAGTATCCTTAAGCCTTTGGAGCATTAATATTTTAGTTCTAGCAAAATCCAACATGGTGATTTTGGGCTCTTGCCTTGTTAGCAAGCTCCATCTCTGCGCATGTCTGACCAAATCAGCTTTCCACTTCTGCTCTTATCCGGAATGCACTCCAAAGCAAATCGGTTGTCCCAACGGGCGGGAATGTGCATTCCCTGCAGAGCTTTTTAAAAACTTCAGCGAAAGCCACAAAGGCTGTTCCTGCAAAGTTTTCTGAGTTTTTTTGCCCCCTCCTTCCGAATACAGTGGATTGATGTGGCATCCTATTAAGACAAATTGCATTCTCTTCAAATTCTATGAGGCGTATTTTCACCATTTAGACAACTCGTTATTTTCTTTTAAAGATGCATAAAACATACATCCACATCTCAGGGCAAGGTGTTTCATAAAGAAGAGCCCACCCCCCAAAAGGTGCTGACTCCCACCAATTTGTGAATGGTGGTGCCCAGCCACCTCCCATGTCAGCAGGGGCAGTGAATCCATTCTGGAGTTTAGTCTGAACTTTAACAGAGCCATCTAAAGTTCTACACCTTCTCTTCAACACAGGTTCCTGATATGTACACTTTGGATTTCTCTGTCTCGTTCAGATGTTAAAGACACAGGAGGTCTGCGAGGGAAAAAAACTGGCAACCCCAAGGTGCCCCCATTTATCTCCTAAACTATGTAAACAATCCAGGCAGAATCAAGACAAAAAATAGGGGTGGCGTGTGGACAACGCTTGCACAAGTGTTGGTTCTTCTGGGGAAGTTTCCTGAGAAACAGGAAGTCTGAATTTCAAAAATTACTCAAGAGAAAATTTGAGCATTGACACATTCACCTAACGCTGGACGTACAGTCCCAGATTCGCACAACCTCCTCAAAGGGGTAGGCAAGGTGAGTGAGATCAGGGGGCCCGTTGTTTTAGGATTGCCATAATTCTCTTCCACAAAACAGGCACAAAAATATACAGGACTGGATTGGGCGGATAATCGACAACCCCTCTCCCAAGCAAACTGTATTTTGGCATTTAACATTGTTTTATTGCATAGATATTTCAGTAGTAGTAATTGTCGTCGTCATCATCATCATCAATCATCATCATTGTTTATTTATATAGCACCCTCAATTTACATGGTGCTTGTTCTCTGGTTGCAAGGCTGCTTGGAAGTGAAGTTCCACACTCAGCGTTGCCACACTCACCACACAACACAAGACTTCCCTCAGGTCTCCACTCTCCCTTCTTTCCTACCTTCTGGGCTTTTCTCTTGCATTCGGTACTCCTGCCTTCTGGGCTCTGTAGTACCACCCAGAGTGGCCTGTGATCTGCTGCTTCAACCGGCCCAGCCAGCCAGGATATTTTTTAGGATTTTCCTGGTTTTTCGGGACAAATGGCAACCCTAAGTTGTCTGCCTCTGGGAACCAGCTGGGGGCTATTTGGACTGCCAAACTTATCCTCTGTCAAGAAAAGCAATAGAAGTGGCCAGGATCCACTTCGGAGCTCTTTCCGCACTGCAGTTATAGCGCTAGGATTCCGCTTTAATCAGCTACAGCGACATCCTATGGAATCCTGGGATTTGTAGTTTGGTGAGGCAATATTGCCCTGTGGGCAGAGAAGGCTAAACGTCTACGTGCCTGCGCCTCTGAGTCACCTGTCAACTTGGGACGACCCCTATAGAGTTCATTGGGTTTTCTTAGGCAAGGGATACCCAGAGGTGGTTTTGCCAGTTCCTTCCTCTGAAATACACACAAAAAGAGGCCAACTAGTTACAAGTTATGTTACTCATTACTTACGTTATATTACTACTTATGTTCCATGCCCTATGAAGAACAGCTTAGTGAGCTGGGTATGTTTAGCCTGGGGAAGAGAAGATGAAGAGGGGACATGATAGCCATGTTTAAATATTTGAAGGGATGTCATACTAAGGATGGAGCAAGCTGGTTTTCTGATGCTCCAGAGACTAGGACACGGAGCAATGGGTTCAAACTACAGGAAAAGAGACTCCACCTAAACATTAGGAAGAACTTTCTGACAGTAAGAGCTGTTTGACAGTGGAATATGCTGCTACCTGGGAGTGTGGTGGAGTCTCCTTCTTTGGAGGTTTTTCAACAGTTTGGGTGACCATCTATCAGGAGTGCTTGGATTGTATGTTCCTGCATGGCAGGGTGTTGGACTGGATGGCCCTTGGGGTCTCTCATAGTATCATAGAGTTGGAAGAGACCCCAAGGGTCATCCAGTCCAACACAGTGGAAGCCCTCTTCCCAAAATAAGTTCAGCTCCTTGGGTAGCTCTTTTAAAGTTCAGGCTAAAACCCAGAGTGGATTCATCATCCATTCCTCTTTGCTTCTAGACAATCTGGAGGATGGCGAGAGATGGAGAAAGGCACCCTGATCCTATCTCCTCATGAGTTTCCCGATGGCTTGGCATAATAAAGGTTTGTGCTGCTTGAAGGGAGCTGGTGATACTGAGATACTGGTGTTACTGGGCAACCGTCGCCAGCGCCTGGCAACGAGGGGCCGGTATCCCAGGAGACGCACGGAGGTGCCTTCATCCAGATCTCCTTTTTCAGGCTTGGAATTATGCCAGCCAGGCTTCACTCTCCCACCTGTTACAATGCCCCTGTAAGCAAGGAACTTAATGAGTTCTAATTAAATTAAATTAAAACAAAACACCAGTCAGCATGGTTTTGAAAATCTGTGGGACTGGGATTGAATTAGATGCTGACACACCCTCTCGCCTTGTTTGCCACCTATTTGGTGTCTGATGGGACTGGGATGGGGAGGGAAGGGGGGAATTGGAGGGTGGAGCCAGGGGTTACAGGAGGTGGAGTCAAGAGAATATGGGGGCGGAGTCAGGGGAAATGGGGTGGAGCAAAAAAAAAAAGATCCGGGAAGCAGAGTCAAGGGGCACAGGAGGCGGAGTCAAGGGGATGTGATAGGCGGAGTCAAGGGGACATGGGAGGTTGAATCGAGAGGAAACGTGAGGCGGAGTCAAGGGAGGCGGAGCTAAAGGGTCACTTTGCTACCCACTCTCCTCTTGTAACATCCTGAAGGTCACTTAAGGCATATATTCCAATTATTTGGCATGCAACACACACACTCTCTCTCTGCCTTCAAAATGCCTGTTGACTTATGGTGACCCCATGAATTTCAGAGAATTTTCCTAGGCACGGAATACTCACAGGTGGTTTTGCCTCTGAAATAGAGCTTATGGCACCTGGGATTCTTTGTCAGTCTCCCATCCAACTGTAGTGCAAAATATTGTCTTAGTTCAAGGAGGCTATACGCCGTTGTCAGGTGCTATTCATGTAGTGCAAGGTCAGAGCTGGATGGATGGATTCCTTGTTTGGACTACAACTCCCAGAATCCCTGAGCCTACATGGTCACTGGTGTGCATGGAACGTTTCCACTCTCTGTGCAGGGTGGAGACACCAGTTCAGCTTTCCTAAGCCATGCTCCAGGGCCTAAAGACCCTAAAGGTAGTAGAGCCTATCTGATCTTGGAAGCAAAGCAGAGTCAGTCCTGGTTAGTGCTTGGATGGGAGACAAGTCAAGCCCGAACTCTCCCTAGAAGCCGAGATGACTAAGCTGAGGCTGTCGTACTTTGGCCACATCATGAGCAGACATGACTCACTAGAAAAAACAATAATGATTAGAAAGACAGCAGGCAGTAGGAAACGAGGAAGACCGGATACCAGGTGGGTACACACAATCAAGAAGGTTATGGATGCCCTGAGTCTGCAAGACCTGAGCAGAGCTGTTGAGGGCAGGGGATCTTGGAGGTGTCTCATTGGCAGGGTCACCATGAGTCAGGGTTAGCAACATAACAACATAGTTGCTAGTTTAGCAGCTATGCAGGGACCATGAAAGTCTCCCAATCCCCTCTTACTGAACAGCAGCTGTTGCAATCAATGGGGATCTATTCCCCTGCCAATTGGCAAGCAGCTAATGGACATTTCAACCCCCTCCTGTGAGCCATTGCTGGTGCGGCAGGCAGAAGTAGGACCCCTGTCACAATTTCCACGGCACTGGAGATTGCAAGGGGTATTGTGTGGAAATGGCAGTGAAATGCTTTCCGATCAACAGGGGAACAGACCCCTGCCGATCACAGCAGCTGCTACCCGGTAAGCGTGGATTGGGGGACGTAGCTGCTAAGCTAGGGGGTATGTATGGACTGTGAATACATAACAGTCCTGAGTGCGTAGCTCTGGGTTATGTATCTGCAACTGCCATTGAGGATTCGGGCCACCTTTGCATAAAACTCTGCCCGTAAAGGTCAGTCCTGCGCCCCTGTGACGTCTGCCCCCTAAATGGCTGCCTAGTTGGCTTCGTGATAGCACTGGCCCTGCTGGCATCACTAGTTCAAAGGAACACAGGAACGGTGGATTGGAAAGCTGGTTCTCTGCCAGGGACCCTGGAGAGCAGCTGGCGTCAGAGCTGAAAACGCCAGGCTAGAATTAGATGGACAAAGAGCCTGGCCGGGGAAAAGGCCAGCTCCCTCGCCTTTCTTGGCACCGGCTTTCGGACAGCTGGGAGAAAGTCCTTGACGCAGCCACGCAAAACAACCGTGAGTCCATAAGAGCTGGCAGGAGCCTACGGTGATACGATGTGGGGTGCCATTAAGACAGCTCGTATTTTCCCTGCATTCCATGAGGAGTATTTTGCCGTTTAGACAACTCCGGAGATTGAGAAAAGATGGGCTGGATAAATGGAGGCAGAGATCATCCCCTGCTGCTTCTTGGCCGTCTCTTGTTGCCACAGTGGCTGCTGTTGCTGCGTCAGCACTCCAGCTGTTCGGGTGTGCGAGACGGCCCTGTTTCTCCCCTTCCCTCCCTGCTCTTGACCCACATCTTCATTCCACGAACCAACGGCTGGGAGGCTGTGGCGATGACGCAAGAGACACTTGGCTGACTCCTGTTCCCCTCCGCCTCCCCCCCTTCCCCAGGGGCCTGCAGCCAAACTTGGCACCCAGCCTCCTGAAATGAGAGCCCTTCAATGCGCCAGTGCTCAGAGGGCACCAGAACGCACAGGGACTTGACACGAGAGTCCAAGGAGTGCTCCACACTGAACACGGGCACATTGAACGGCTCTAATTTCAGGCATGCCTCTCCCCAGGCCACATCCCCAACACTCCATTTTTCTGCCATTGGTCTTTGAGAAAGGGTATAGCCCAGTGGTTCTTAACCTGTGGTTCGGGGGACCCCCAAGGGTCCGCAGTGTCCTTACAGGGGGTCCGCAAAACCTTGAAGGCTGCTTGGCCCACCTCCTCCCTGCAGTGAGGCGGCCACGGGACAGGAGCTATCTTGCTCTTTGCCTCAGGCAGCAATATATCTTGGTCTACCCCAACCCAGCCCTTGATTCTCCCTAGACCTTTATCGAGAGTGGTTATCTGCAAAACCTAAAGCCATCAGATCAAAACAGGCCCCAAATTTCCCAACAGGGAAGATGGTGAAAGGGAAATTCCCTGAAATGAGGGCCGTGCGTGGGTGGATGTTTGTATATCTTTTGCAAAGATGCTGTGATTTTTATAAGTGCCAGGAGCCCATTTATAGGGGTGATGGGAAGGAAGAAATCTAGGCTGGATATGTTTGGAGATCCTCAGTCCCTACATAGGAAGTTACAGAACTGGGGGTCACCTTCCTAAGGCCCAGCATTTCATGTGGGGCTAAGCGATGAGGCCTTTGGCAGTGATCCCCAACAGGAGCTGTGTGCGAATCCTGAAACCTGAGACTTTAAGCTGGCAGGCAGTTCAGTACAGGGGAACCCTCTTCCCTCCTCGCCATCCCACCCATGTTGCTTTACATTGTTCATGCTGACGAAACTCCACACATCTCCTTTTAAGGGCAGCGCCTTGTGAAGAGCAGGCTTGGCGTTCAACAGGCGGTGCAGCAGAAGAAGGCGGAAACGAGGAAGAAAATGTCAGAGGCACAGATTTCTTACAGAAGTTGTTTTACTGTATATATATCCCACCTTCCTCAGACTCTCCAACGTTTCACAGGTGAAAGCCAGGACATGTGATGGCCAGTCAACATCAGCATGTGGTCAAGGTGGCAAAAGTTATGAATGACGAAGAACAGACAAGCTAGGAGAGGCTGCAGCAGTTTGCTTTTGCCTGAGCCTACAGGGAACAGCAAGATTTCTTCCTCTCCCCTCCCCTCCTTTCCTCTCCACTGAGCTAATGGAGTAAAAACCACTTTTGTACCTTGAACTCAGTTTGCAGCAATGGAAATAAGCTGAGGACAAAGGAGGAAAGGAGGAGGAGAGAGAAACTGGGACATTTTAAAAGCAGCTGAAAAATGGGATGGCAGAGGATTAATTAGGACTGTCCTTGCCAAATTGGGACAGTTGGAGGGTATGTCATCAGCCCTTTGAGTTGTGCCTGGAAACAGACCTGCAGCCAGTTGGGCAGAAGAACTGCATATTTCCTGTAATGAGCCCTAGGCCAAATTCACACTACACAAATAATCCAGTTTGAAACTGGATTATTTTGCCACTGCTCCTTCCCTGGGGTTTGTAGTTTGGTGAGGTACCAGCACTCTTTGGCAGAGAAGGCTAAAGATCTCATAAAACTACACATCCCAGGATTCCATAGGAAGGAGCCCTGGCAAATAATAACCCACTTTCAAAATGGATTATTTGTGTAGTGTGGATTTGGCCCTAGTCAACCCCCTGGCTGTAGCCTTTTGTACCAATGGAAGTTTCCAAATATTTTTCAAAGATTAACTTTGCATAGAACATGTTACTGTAATTCAAGGGGATTTAAGGCAGCATGTGTCACTGTGGTCAAATCAGCCATCTCCAGGAATGGGGGCATTTGGTTCAGGGTTCATCAGCTTGCAGTTTGTAAAACCACTCCTGGCCACTGCAGCTACCTGGGCCTCCAGGTTCAAGGCTGAGTTTGAAGCCCAGCACAAGCTGAATCCCTGTCCCCTGATCTGCCTTTGGACTGACCGGGAGCACCTCCATTTTGTCTGGATTGAGTTCCAAAGTGTCAGTCCTCCCTAGTCTCAGGGCACAATGTTTGCCCCTGGTGTATCATCTGTGCATCTCTTTGCAGCTTGGGTACTCACTCTCAGATACAATGAGGGGTGCCACAGACTCCCTCCTCTGCATGGAGGCATGCCCACCACCTGTCCTGATTTTGGCAGGGACAATCCTCTGCCATCCCATTTTTTTTACTTGCTTTTAAAATGTCCTGGTTTCTCTCTCCTCTTCTCTGGCTTTCTCTTTGTCCTCAGCTTGCTTCAGTTGCTGCAAATTGAGTTCAATTTGCAAACGTGGTTTGTCCTTCCCAACAGGCTCAGGCAAAAGCAAACTGCTGCAGCCTCTTCTGGGAGTTGTCTAAACGGCGAAAAAATTCTGCAGGGAATTTTAGGATGACCTGTCTTAATGAGATCCCGCATCGTTATGCTATATTCAGAAGGACAGGGGCCAAAAAGTCAACTTCTCTGAGGGAAAAGTCTTCATGGCTTAAAAAAAAACAGCAAGGGGAATGCACATTCCTACTCGTTGGGACAAGTGATTCATTTTGGATCGCTTTCCCATAAGAGCAGAAACGCAAAACTGATTGGCCAGATGAGCGCAGTGGGTGGGGCTTGCTAACAAGGCAAGCGCCTGGCGCCGCCATGTTGGATTTTCCCGTTAGTGAGCGAGTGCTAAGGCGATAACATGGGGTGTTGTTGGTTTTTTTTCTTTTTATTGCAAAGGGAAAATATCACTCCAGCGCACAATGGGAATAGTTTTTTTAAGTTTGGTGGTGGCAATAGGCAAAAATGTGAGTAATTCACTCACAGCTGCCATCTTGAAAGGCAGGCACGCACGCACATCTTTTTGGGGCAAAAAATCCATTAAGACGAGGCACAGGTGCTGAGAAATGCCATTACTGTCTGTTTTTTTCAGGCTCGTATAGACAACTTCTTGGCTTGTCCATCCTTCTCATTCCTATCTTTTGCCATCTTGACCACACTCTGGTGTTGCTTGGCCTACATGGCTCCCGGTTTTCATCTGTGAAATCTTGGCGGGTGTGATGAAGGCCTCCGGGTGTCTGTTAACATCAAACCAGGGCTCAGCTTGGCTCCATCCTCCACCCTTTCCGTCCAGCCAGCTCACACATTTCCGCCCCGTGATGCAAAGTGCTTTGTGGTCACACGAGTTCCACCTTGAGCGAGATAAGCCTTCCACTTGTGGGCATGAGCAAGGCGGAGAAAAACCTTTCCAGCACACCCACCACCACTCTGATCCTATGGTCCTTTAAAGAGGGGAGCCAAACCTTTACACCCCCTGAAATGTGTGGTTCTTCAGTTTGCCTAAAGGGGAGGCCACTGGCTTGTAGGAAAGAGGGCACTCCTTTATCAAACTATAGTAGGACCTCCGTATATATGGGGAATTGGTTCTGGGGGCCCCGTGGATACCGAAAACCGCGGATAACAGCGAACACCATTGAAAATAATGGGATTTCTGGTTTAAAATACCAAAGAGTTGGAGGACCTAGAAAATGACTAGAGAGGATGCAATTTCTAGGAGGACTCTATGGCAGCTATGCTGAAACTGAAACAGTGGATAACTGAATCAGTGGGTTATGATACAGTGGATACGGGGGCCCTCCTATACATGCCCAGGTCTGATTTCTTATATCGCTGCAAAATAGCATAAATAACCCCCAATCCTCGTTTATTTCATCCTTGCACACCAGGATGATTAATTATTGGTCTCCCCCATCCCACTTTAGACAGGATCTGTACCCACAGTTTCACTTACACGCGGTCGGGAGGCAAAAGTCTCTCTAGACATCCAGAGGACCATAGAGTTGCGCTGCAGGTGGTTTCTCTAGGCATCAAGATGTCCTCCAGCATGACTGTATGGTCAACGCCCTCCAGATGTTGACCATGAAGTCGCCCCAGATGCCTAGAGAGGATGCTAGCCATTTTGTAGGTCCACCAGCATGAAAAAAAAAATCCCCCGGAATGCCCATGGACATTTGAACATAGGGAAGAAGACTGGTCAAACTTCTAGAATAATCTAGAATTTTGAACTAAAAACAGGATCAGAATTCAAAATGAATTCTAAAATTAATATATTAGAGAACTGGGCCAAAGCTAATGAAATAAAATTTCAACAGGGAGAAATGTAAGGCTACACTTGGGCAGAAAAATGGAAATACACAGATATAAGATGGGTGACACCTGGCTTGACAACAGTCCATGTGAAATGGATCTTGGTAATTGGAATTTATTGGTTCAGGTTCCAGTCTTGGGAGCAGCAGAAACCAAGCTTGTGCCATCTTCTACATGAGATCTCTGCACGATATGATGATGATGATGACCTCAACCACAACAGAGCCAACCTCTGCTCCAGCAGACATAGGAAGCCCCCTGAGCAATGCGGTTTCATATTGAGTGGAAGGAGGAACCATTCCTATCACAACTCTTTTAAGAAGGGAATTTCTGGGTGTGTGGGTTTGAAAGCCCCCTTTTTAGAGCAAAAGAAGGAACAGAAGGCAAGGAGGAAGCATGGAAGGGTTCTCCTTTCTGGCAGTCACAGTGGATGGGGAAGAGGCGGCTTCTAAACATGAACAATGCATGGTGTTTGTATTTATTTATTTATTGGATTTATATCCTGCCTTTCTTCCCAAATGGGATTCTTGCCATTGCATTGTTGTTGTTGTTGTTGTTGTTGTGTGCCTTCATGGTGACCCTATCACAGGGCTTTCTTGGCAAGATTTGTTCAGAGTGGGTTTGCCATAGCTGCCCTCTGAGGCTGAGAGAGTACAACTTGCCCAAGGTCACCCAGTGGGTTTCCATGGCAAAGTGGAGATGGAAGGATGGAAGGAAGATTTCTTCTGTCTAGATTTTTGGATCGGACGCCTATAGTTAGGCTTAGCTCAGTGGGGTGAAAGAGGGTTGAGAATGAAAGGAGGAGGCAAAGCCAGCTGCCATAAACAGCTTGGCGAGGAGATGAGGGTTCCTGGCTTCTCCTTCTTTGACCTTTGCTTTAGCATCCCCAAAGCCGCAATGCATACGTGCTTGTCCAACTGCTGGGTGGATCCCGGGCGCTGCCTCTTATTCTGGCCGCCCAAAAAGAGGAAGCCAAGAAAGCGCAGTAAACACAACCAGAGCCTCCATGGGAGACTTTGGTCAGGCCAAGGGAGAAAGGAGGTGGCCGGGTGGGATCACAAGGCCTCCACTCCACATCACACCATAGTCCAAGGTGCAGCGGAACTCCCTGTCACAAGGCACCGGGCAAAGGACGAAGATAAAAACTGATACCTTTGCCGAGGGGTTGTCTAGATAGCAAAAATCTCTCTGGCTTTTCTTTGCAAACAAAGATTCAGGAAGGACTCATTCCGCACTTTCTGCAAGTGCACTGATGACGAAAAAGGCCAATCCGAGATAAACAAGTCCTGTTTCGGAAAGCACAGCAGAAGGTCTCCTTGGTGATGTTTCCGGGTTGTGATTCTTTCTGCGTTGTTGTTTCTCTTCAAGACTTGTTCGGCGTGAGTT
Source organism: Gambelia wislizenii (assembly GCA_030847615.1). Classification (NCBI taxonomy): domain Eukaryota; kingdom Metazoa; phylum Chordata; class Lepidosauria; order Squamata; family Crotaphytidae; genus Gambelia; species Gambelia wislizenii. Next base: position 36,928,335 of record JAUMIR010000010.1, read on the forward strand.
CTCAAATAAGGCTGCAGCATTGTGGATAGTGCGTCTCCATACTCCTCATGGAATGCGAGGAGAAGGCGACCTGTCCTGATGGCAATCCATGTTGTTTTGCCGTATTGTGAAGAAGGGGGCCAAAAATAGCAAAAACTCAGCAGGAAAAGCCTTTGCGGCTTTTCCCAGAGTTTTTTTTTTTTTTTAAACTTATAGGGGAATGCGCACCCCCAACCATTAAGACAACCATGCAAATTGTTGCACAGTCTGGAGGAAGAAGAATGGAACTTCTGATTGGTTCGGGGCCGCCACCACTGCCACCGCTGTGAAACTTATAGGGACCAAAAAACCCATTAAGACAAATCACTCCTGCTGCGATTGACATTACTGTGGAGCAATCCATTTTTGTGGGGTTTGTATAGATGGGCCCCTAGAGTTCCCTGGTGCTTTGGGCAAACCGTGTCATTGGGAGAAAGCTTTTCTTTCGAGCAGAACTATTGAAAGGGCTGCTTCTGATCATGTATTTCTCCTTGAGGATCAAGTGTCTCCCATTAATTTGTGAAGCGATTAGCCTGGGTCAGCGTTAAAAAGAAAGCAGAGATTGAAGGACTCCAGCAGCACCTTTAGGAGAAACGGATTTATTTTAGCATGAGTTTTTGTGGATTTCAACCCACTGCTTCAGATAAACTAATGGAACACAATATTAAAGCCATGGGTCTTTAAGCACAGCTACATAGAGGTAGGAAGTAGAATCAGAGTGTGATACACTCTCCAACTGTCCCAGTTTGGCAGGGGAAGCCTCTGCCATCCAACCTTCTAGACGTTTTTTTTAAATGGCCCGGTTTCTCCCATCTTCCCCTTTCGTGCTCAGCTTCCTTCAATTGCTGCAAACTGAGTTCAAAGTGGAACAGTAGTTTGCAGTGAATTAAACTCTGGGGGAGGGAGGAGAGAAGGGAGGTGGGGGTCTCACCCTTCCCAGTAGGCTCAGGCAAAACCAAACTGCCGCCGCCTCTCCATTCTTGTGTGTTCTTCCTCATGAATAACTTTTGCCAGCTTGACCACACACTCTGATGTTGCTTGGGCCCAAGGCACCCTGGTTTTCATCTGTAAATTGCTGAAGGGTATGCAGTTTCTGGTGATTTCCCATTTTCTAGAACTTGGGAAAATTTGCCTTTTATGGACAACTAACTCCTAGAGAGTGGTTATCCAAAAATAAAGAGGGAAAAAAAAAAAACGTTCCCAAGCTCTGCAGTTTTCTTTGCCATGTCTCAGTCCCTCCATCTTGGAAGCTCTACTTTGTCTTCATGTTCAGAACTGTTTACCGAGAACGTCAGCCACCTGGGCAGGGCAATCCAACCAGCGGGTTCTTCCAGTCTGGGTGGGATTAGGGTGATAACATGGGTGTTCCCACCAAGAAAGAGAGAGACACTTGCAGGCGTGCCCTAAACCACTGGAATTTGCTCGGCCCACGCCCTGCTCAGCGTCAAGAGTGACGCAGGTCCCGAGCTCCGCAGCACAATGAGTCCTTGGCTCTAGGAAGCCCCGTGCCAACCGAACCTGGGCATTCCCAGCAAGTTCCACGAGTGTGCGAAATGAGCATGAAAAAACACCAGTCGCTCAGGGAACCCTGCCATGGGACCTTGGTTGGTTGGTTCATTTTATATCACACCTTTCTCCCGAGGCAGCTCACAATTTGAAGGAAAACAAAATAAAGGCCGACCCCCATATCCACGGGACCCATATCCACAGTTTCACTTATCTGCATCCAGGGGGAAAATTGTCTAGACATTTTCTAGGTCCTCCAACACAAATCCAGGGTATGCTTCCAAGGAGGTTGGGCTGGAAGTCATTCATTTCAATAGGGTTTTGGTATTATCCATGGTTTAATGTATCCGTGGTAAGTCTGGGAATGGATCCCCCGCAGATACAGGAGGCAACTTGTACAGTTAAAAGGATGTCTGTCAATGGCTACTACTAAGGACATAGGAAGAGCCAAAGTCAGGTTAGGCCACAGAAGGCCTATCTCAGGGGTATCCCCAGTTGGCAGGAACAGTCCCGATTAATCCTTTGCCATCCCAATTTTTCAGATGCTTTTAAAATGTCCCGGCGTCACTCGCCTCCTCTCACTTCCCCCCTTTGTACTCAGCTTGCTTCAATTGCTGCAAAGTGAGTTCAAAGGGCAAAAGGTTGCTTGCAGTCCATTTCCCAAGGTGAGAAGAGGGAGGTGGAGAGAGAAACTGGGACATTTTGAAGGCAGCTAAAACGCGTGAGAGTAGAGGATTAACTGGGGCTGTCCCTGCCAAATCAGGATAATTGGAAGGTCTGCAGGTATTGTTGGCCTGCAACTCCCATCAGCCCTAGTCAGTGCTAAGCCAACAGACAGAACTCACGGGAGCTACAGTCAACATCTGCAAGGTTGCACCTTCTCCATCTCTTCTGTACAGTCCAGGGGGGTCCTAAGGTGCAGACAGATGAATATAGTGACCCTAGTCAGGGATGGGTGGCTGTGGAAGGTGTGGAAGACCAGATTTCCCCTGTGGCCTCCTGGACAGACCACATCTGTACAAAAGCCAGTTGGACACAACACATCTGTCCAAAGATCAACTGGATGTGCCACATCTGTCCAAACCACCCAAAGTCTCTACTCTATGGAATTCTGGTGGTGGACCACCACTCTCAGAATCCCCTAGCCAACATGGGGACTGGCCTTGCTGGCTGGGGAGTGATGGGAGTTGCAGTCTTTAAAAAGGTAACTTTTTTTCCAGGTTGTAAGACCTGGGTGAGTGGGCAGAGCTGCTTCTTTACACTTAAAATGAAGGACCCCGGGTGTATAAATGCATGCTCAACCCAAGCATTTGTTTTCATTATAAGAAGTGAGATCTTTTTACAGATTTCTGCCCGTTGCTCTCTGCACCCCACCCCCTAGTTAGTGCTTTCCTGCTGTTGCTATTGTTAGCATCCGGAGTCAGAAATCGACCATGAGATCTTTATCTGCCTTCTGTTCGCTTCACTGCTGATCTCGACTGGGGCCCTCCAGTGAATTTCAGTATATAACCAACAATGCTTTCTGAGATCCCCCCCCCCCTGTCCTCAGCATGAGGAGCCAGGACTGAGGTTAGTATTCTGGTGCGAATGGGCTTTAGGCCAGCATCCCTAGTGGTACAAAGAGCAGGGGATTGGTGCCTGGTCAAGACCGTACATCTCAGTTGTGTTGTGTAAAGTGCAGCATGTGGAGTTGCACATCGATTGTGCTGCGCAACCTTTATGCTGAATGGTAAAGTGATGCAATGGAATCATGCACACCCAGACGCAGCTCTCGCACACATGACTTGCACATAGGGTGTGAGTGGATATCTACGTTGCGGGTGCATGGACGCCCATTGCAACCACCCACTCCTCTCTGGTGCAAGGGCACCTCATGCCCAAGTCCAGTTCCCTAATCTTGGACTGAGTACAAATGTTTCATATTGGAGAAAAATCTCCAACCGCTTCTGTTGCGAAACTTATGTGCACGTAAGGCGCCAACGAGATTCTGGCTACTTTGTTGGCAGTGCTGGCTGGGGATGATAGGACTGGCAGTCCAGGGGAAGGCTGAGGGGCTGGCAATCCAAACTGTGATCTCAGAGAGCTCCGAAAGGTATCCGAGCAGCGCTGGTCCCACGGTGGTGGGACAGGAGCAGCATTTTGGTATTTTTCCTCCCTAATTGGCTGTGGGTTTTTTAAAATGAATTCCTTCCTGTTCAAACCCGTATCCCCCAACATTTCAGAGATGAAAACTGGGACATGTGTGGTTAAGCAACATCAGAGTGTGGAAGAACAGATGAAAAAGAGCAGATAAACTAGGAGGGTCTGCAGCAATGTGTTTTTGCCTGAGTCTATAGGAAAAGGCCAGAGCCAGAGTGGTGTAGTGGTTTGAGCGTTGGACTATGACTCTGGAGACCAGGGTTCGAATCCTTGCTCAACCATGGAAACTCACTGGGTGACCTTGGGCAAGTCACACTCTCTCAGTCTCAGAGGAAGGCAAAGGCAACCCCCGCCCCGAACAAATCTTGCCAAGAAAACCCTGTGATAGATTCGCCTTAGGGTCACTGTAAGTCAGAAATGACTTAAGGGCATACAGCAACAACAGGGAAAGGCAAAACTTTGTCCCCTCCTCTCCTCTCCTGGCTGGTTAATTGAGTGCAATCTAGGAATCACCAGCATTGAGGCCATGATATTGAGAACACAGCTGCGCTGGGCAGGGCACGTTTCTAGGATGGAGGACCATCGCCTCCCAAAAATACTACTCTATGGTGAACTTGCCACGGGTCAGCGTAAGAGGGGCGCTCCAAAAAAGCGATACAAAGACTCCCTGAAAAACCTCTCAGGCTCGGCCAAATTGATCACCAACAATGGTCCGCCCTGGCCTCACATCGGGAGGCATGGAGACGCACGATCCACAATGCTGCAGCCTTATTTGAGAACTCATGCCGAACAAGTCTTGAAGAGAAACGACAACGCAGAAAGAATCACAACCCGGAAACATCACCCAAGGAGACCTTCTGCTGTGGTTTCTGCAACCGGACTTGTTTATCTTGGATTGGCCTTTTCAGTCATCAGCGCGCTTGCAGAAAGTGCGGGATGAGTCCTTCCTGAATCTTCGTTTGCAAAGAAAAGCCAGAGAGAGAGAGAGAGAGAGACTTTGAACTCACTTTGCGGCAATTGAAGCAATCTGAGGACCAAGGGAGAAAGTGGCAGGAGGAGAGAAAAACCGGAACATTTTAAAAGCAACTGGAAAAATGGGACAGCAGAGGATTAATCGGGGAAAGTTGGAGCATACAGAAACCTGGAAGGGACTGTTTGAGGTCAGCTCCAGGGCTGGAATGGATCAAGAGCTGCTTTGGGGGTACGTTCTTTTTGGATCTACAGCCTCTTCCTTCTACTCTCACACCTACAGCTCACCTTTTACCTCCCTCCCAAATATCAGTTCCAACATTATAAACTGGGGACCAGCCATAGATGTTCCCATGGTGCAGGCAGGGGTGGGGAAACTTCCACCCATGCTGTGTGTGTGGGGGGGGGCACAGGGATTCAGTTTGCATCCCCTGAAGCCCCCAGCCCCATTTTAATAAAAGAAAAACTGGGTACTTTTTCAGCCCAACTCCTGAATGACCCGGGTGCAGGGGTGTGTGGGTGAAAAATAGCCTTGCAGTTACCCACCCCTGCCCCAATGGCCGGGGGGGGGAGTGTGGAGTAGTTTCTAGATTTCCCCCTCTACAATTGGACCTTCCCCATCCTTGCAAGGGTACATCAGTTCTATCTCATGGCCTTTTGGATAGCGTCACAGGGGCCATACAGTGGAAATATGAGAAATGTAACTTATTTTTTTGGACTACCGATGTGGTACTGTATAGTGGTTTGAATTTTGGACTGGAACCAGGAGGACCAAAATCCCCAACTCAGTCATGTAAACCCTCTGAGTGACCTTGGGTGAGTCACATGGTCTCAGCCTCATGCAATGCAAATCTCCTTTACATAAATCTTGAGAACCAAGGTGGGGGAGTGGTTGTAGCGCTGGACTCTAGGATCCTGAGAGATCAGGGTTCAAATCCTGGCTCAGCCATGGAAACCCACTGGGGGACTAAGGGCAAGTCACACTCTCTCAGCCTCAGAAGTGATTAGAGTGGTTGGGTTGGGACTCTGTGAGACCAGGATTCAAATCCTGGCTCAGCCATGGAAACCCACTGGGGGACTAAGGGCAAGTCACACTCTCTCAGCCTCAGAGGTGATTAGAGTGGCTGGGCTGGGACTCTGCAAGACCAGGATTCAAATCCTAGCTCAGCCATGGAAACCCACTGGGTGACTATGGGCAAGTCCCACACTCTTTCATCAGTCTCAGAGGAAAGCTGTGGCAAAAGCTCCTCTGGAAAAAGCTTGCCAAGAAAACCCTAAAATCATCATTAGCCAGAATCGTCTTAAAGGCACCCAACAAAAACAGTGTCAACTTCTTCCAAACGAAAACAATCTGCTTAAGTCTTGTAGTAAATGGACTGGGGAAAAAGCGAAAAGATGACAAACAGACCGATTTTCAGAGCTTCATATTTATTATTCTGAATAATTACCAGTTGCACCATTGTTTTCATCAGCAATTCTCAATCAGAAAAGGAATAGCAAATCTTTTTTTTTTTTGAGCAGAGGAAAAAAAAAGCCAACCTTTTCTTTAAACAATCAATTTTTTTAGCACAATGTCACTTTGTCCGTATTTCACACACACAATATACATATATATACTTATATATATTATATTATATATTATTTTGGAATATTACAAAAAGATAAATACAATATAAAATCTGTTTGAATAAATAAAATAATAGTCTATAAATAGTTTATGTTTTGGTTTCGTGCATTGCCTCATTACAGGGTAAACATGGAGGGTTTCTCTTTTTTTCTCTCCAAAAAAGCAACACACACACACATAAGGACACCCTGCAATAATTATAGGCAGGTGGTTAGCATTGACATGGATTTATAAAAGAAATAATAAAGAATACACACTTTACCCCCTCTTCACTCCCTTTTCTGAGAGCTACGGATGATTGCGGTTCTTTCGGTGGTGGTGCTCATCAATGCAAAATATGTGCAAATTTGGAGAGTATGCAATTAATGCCAACCAAGCTAGGAAAGTTTGCTCTCTTTTTTTGGATTGCAAACTGCCGGAATCCTCTCCTAGGTTAACTGGGGGATTCTGGGAATTTGCAGTCCATTATATATATATATATATATATATATATCCATGTTTGCAAGTTCTGGGTTTGCCATCAAACTTTGCAATTGATTGGGTTGACTGAGGGACTGAAAAAAGAAAATTCATGGTTAGGTTTCCTAAAAGCAACATCCTCTTTTGACAAAATCCTTTCTCTGGTGAATTCCAAATGCCACCATCTCTTCATGGCCACACTACTAGCATTGCAAGTCTGTTTTATTAAAAACAACCACATCAGATTGCAATGATTTCAGGAACACTGCAATTATCCAAGAGCTCCTTTCCCAATTCTTTCACCTCCATCCGGCCCCTTTCGACACTGCCAAAAGAGCAGGTAGAGAGTGATCCTCACAGGATGACAGAAAGTGCCAGGTAGGGATGGAAAAAATACCTTAAAATGTTCAAATAATACATGAGAAATGGGTTTCCCAAGCATTGGGAAACCCTGCCAAGGAGAATCCTGGACTGTGTAGAATCTTTGCAGTTTGGGATTAATTCTCCGCAAAAAACACATAGGATTCTTTTTGCACCAAAAATGGCTTTTTTTCTTTTTCTTTTCTTGCACAGAAACAAGATTCCTGCACAGAAAATCAAATTACTGCACATAGGAGGGAAAATATCACATCTTTGCACAGAAAACCCACACATTTCTGTTCCAAAAAAGTGTTGTGTTTTGTTTTTGCACAGAATAAGTCCTAAACTGTGAATAGTTCACAAGAGCTGCACAGTTTTCAAAGACTTTTTTGTTTGTTTTTGGCAGCAGGGAGAAAAGTGTTAAAATGATTCCCTTTTTGCCAATGAGTAGGATATTTGCAAGGATTTACCTCCTTAAAGCACATCCTAAGAAGAGCAAGGCGGAGGAATGTGAATTCCCAAAGAAGGGGATTTTTTTCCTGATGACAAACCCAGACTCAGAGTCAAACATCCCATGAAATGATCATAAGCTCCTTCCAGTTGGAAGCCTCATCCAGCTCAGCTCTGGGGGAAAAATTCTTTTCTTTGGATGGCCAATCCAGGTTGAAATTTGGGCCATGCTTGGCATTCAACAATGTGTGCTCAGGACTCAAGACTTGACTCCAAAGGGGTCTCAAACTCAATCCTTCTAGGATTGGACCTAAAACTTCATGTCAATTTGCACTTGGCGAGTCTAGTTTATTTTTTAAATACAAGATATTGAGAAGAGAGGCTGCAACAGAGACCCAAAAACCCTGATCCAAAGTTCTCAACCCTTGGTTAAAAGGTAAGGGAAGAGGGGGTATTCACAGTATGTTATAAGCAACAAGATATTTTAAAATTCCAAAAGTTTTTTTTAAAAAAGAGTAGAACCAAGAAAGACAACAACAAAAAACAAAACAGCCACCCAAACGGTATCGCTTGGCTGATCCTCCTTGTCAGACTCCCTCCCACCCTCTGCCTAAGTCTTTCTGCCTCTGCAATAAGAAAAAGATATATATCTGCTACATACATTGTGAAAAATAAAAATAAGATGACGCATTGCCCAGTTTTACCACAGAGACAGTGGAGGGCAATGGGTCATCTCTGCAATGCTCAGGCACTGAATGATAAAAAGGGGAGGCAATGTCTTGACTCCCCCACTTTCCTGCTTCTGTCAGCACAGCTAAAGACTTAGGGGTTTTTTTGTGGGGGGTGTGATGCACAGGACTATGGCAGCGGGCGGAGGGGGAGGAAGGAGACCAGCCCCATTCCACTCCTCCCTCTGTATCATGGCTGCTGGATTTCACACGATGAGAGAAAAAGGCATTTATCCTTATGAGGAAGGAACAGATTAATAACTGGCTTAGACCAGGGTGGGAGACATACAACTCTCCAGGGGTTGTTGCATTGCAACTCCCATCAGCCCTAGCCTGCATGGCCACTGGGGAGGAAAGCTGGGTGTTACATTTCATCATGCTTCCTACTCCCAGCTTAAGACTCGCGGAGGTTTTGTTTTTCATTTCCTCGTTCTTAGGTGAGACGTAGCACAGAAGGCACAATTTTTTTTAGAAAAAAGTAATCTCATGGTTTAAGTAAGTCTCACCTATAAAACTAGAGGACGGTGCTCTCGTGGCTGATCGGCAACTAGCAGCCTGAGTGCCTAACCTGGCCGTGCAAGCCGCTTCTTGCCACCTCCATTCCCTTCTCCTCTTCCTTTGCTCCAATTTCTCTCCAGAACACTTTGTTAAAAAATAAGGATTTGTGTGTGTGTGTGTGTGTGTGTGTGTGTGTTATACAGAAAGTTGTGAGTGATCTGTTGGTTAGTAATCCTCCTCACTTCTAGTTTGAAGCCACTGAAGGAAGGGAAAGGATACAGAAGAGTCACACAATTGGGGAACATAACTACTGCATCAGGTGGCAGAGGAGAGGGGACAAAAATGTGGACAACACACTGGAGAGGAAGCAGGGAAGAACTTGGCCCATTCCCCCAGGGTGAAGGCCAGACTGGCTTCCCTAGCTAACTGAGTTGCTAACCACGGCAATACAAAACAACCCACGTTTCTTCTCTCCTGGGACACAGGGTCCCTCTGAGGCTGCTGAAGGCACTAAATCTCAGGAGGAGAGGAACACATAAAATTAGGATTAATGTGGATTTTCTAAAAGGCACTCGGATGCTCTAAGGCAGGAATGAGAATGTGGCCACTGAACAAGCCCCTCCTGAGCTCTCCTAGGTCTGCTGAGGACCTGATAGTGCATCATTCGGGGATGAGCAGGCTCTGGCACCGCCCTTGCTTAAATACCTGGAGCAGACACAGCTCCAAAGATGCCACCTGGGCATCGACTGGGAAGGATGGATTAGGAGGGCCCATCCTCTCCCTACAAGATAGATGAACAACGTCAAACCTGATCCCCCTTACACCGAAGCAACAACAACAACAACAACAACAACCACCCAATGTTGACATGCGCCCCTCTTGAGTCCATGGGCAGCTCACTCGGAGACGGAAATCCGGTTGAAGATGGGCAACCTGTGGCTGCTCCCCGCTGCTGGCCCGCCGGGGGCATGCATGTCAAAAACGGGCGAGTCAGATCCGCTGAGGCTGCTGGAGCTGCTGTAGGACTCTGGGTCAGAGAGAGAGTTGGAGGATGGGGTCCGGGGCAGGAGGGTGGTTGTGGAGCTGGTGGGGGTCCCAGGGGCAGCGGAGAAGTAATCTCGGTGGTTCTGGAAAGGGGCAGCCGGGTTGGCGGTTTTTCTGCATTGGCAGGAACAGCACCTTCCAGATGCCGGGGTGGAAAGCGATTCACCCAAAGTGGCGAAGACGGACAGAGGGTCAGAGTTCAGGTGGCCAAAGCTGGGAGAGAGGAGGTCGCTGGAGCAGGCCGGCGGGGGCGAAACAGAGGGCGCCCGGGCGAAGGAGGATGGGTCGGGCAAGCTGGGTAGAGGGGAAGAGCGGCGGGCAGCCGGCACCCCGGAATAGCTGACGCTTTGGCGGAGAAGTTGAGGGGACGAGGAGGAGGAAGAGGAGGCGGAGTGGAATTGGGCCTCTTCGGGATGGTGGATGAAGTGGCACCGGGAGCCATAGGGACATTCCCCGTGGAGGTAGAACTTGTGGCACAGCTCCGTCTTGTACTTGGGGTGGCGGCTTACGGAGCGGAGCTCAGCGGCCCCGTGGGCAAACTGGCACTTGGCACCATACTTGCATTTGCCCGTCTCGCTGAAGGTGCGGCACAGCTCTGTCTTGTAGCGGGAGGACGGGGCCAGGGTCAGAGAGGGCAGCCGGAGGGGCGGAAAGCCCGGCGGGGGAGGCGGAGGGAGGGCCTTCCCCTCGATGAGGCTGACTGAACGATCAGGTCGCAAGGGGGGACGCCGGCCTGGGTCTCCCACAGGGTGAAGCTGCTCGGTGCTCGGGCTCCAGTGGCTGCGTAGAGGCCACACGGGAGAAGGGTCGCCGCTGCTGCTGTAAGGCGTATCCGATGAGCAGGCGGAGTGGCGGCGGGAGAGGTGGGGCCCCGACAGGTCCTGCTCTCCACTCAGCGACAGATTGCGGAGGTTCTGAGGAGAGGAAGGAATGGAGAAAAGTGAGCCACAATGTACAAAGGGCCCAGGGCTCAAAAATACAATGCACTTCGGTCTGTTTCACCAGCAAAAAAAAAAAAAAAAGAGCCATATCCACAGAAAGTACTTTCTGTGGTAACCAGGCCTGGAAAAAGGTCTTACAACTGCCAGAATCCCCTAGCCAACATGCTCAGAGAAAGGTCCTTTTATGGCCTATAATTCCCAGCATCCCCCAGCCAGTGTGCTGGGGAAAGTCTGGTTTGGGGATTCTGGGAACTGCAGTACCCCAAAAGGACATTTTCCATCTTGGGTCCCAACTGCAGTGCTTTTCAGTTTACATGAATATTAAGCAGCCTTGAGAATAGATACCAACAGGACACAAATGGAAACACGCACACAGCGCTGAAAAGCGAACGGAAGAGGTTGTCTCATGGATCGCTGAGAGCTCATTCACATGTGCAAGTCACTCCTTCAACCTGTGTCCCTCAAGCGACAAAGACACATGTGTAAACGAACTGTTCCCAAAACCAAGCTCACTCTTTCTTTCTTCCTTTTTTAAAAAAGAAATCCCCAGCCCCAAATGCCCAATCACAGCTAAGATGGCCAGAGCTGAGAAAACACACCGATACCCTTCCTGAAATATCAGTCCCATTCTTGAAGAAGATGAAAAGTTCCCCCTCTTTGTAAAATTATCAAATTTAAGCTGAGGATTTTTTAAAAACAGGTATAAGTACCATTGAAGAAGCCACTATGATGTAGCTGAAATGAAGCTGAAAGATTAAAATCATAATATGATCCTTACAAGATAGCACTACGTGGGAAGTCAAGTAGAACAGAAGCTAATTAGAAGAAAATGTACCTTGTTTGATTGCATAGTTTTACTTAATTTATCTTCCATTTTGTTTTTCTCTTTTATCCTTTTGCTTCAATATATGTTTGTTTTGTTAATGTCTATATTTGCTTTAAATAAATTTGGGGGCGGGAGAAGAAAAGAAAAATCCTCCCCCTGAATCATTTAGGAAAGCAATTTCCCCTTGTGTAGTATTGACACCATATTCTCCTACTGTTCTGATTTGGCAGGGTCAGTCCTGAGTAATTGTCTGCTGTCCCAGTTTCTAAGCTGTTTTTAAAACATCATAGTTTCCTTCTCCTCTCCCCCTTTGTCATCAGCTTACATCAATTGCTGCAAACGGAGTTCAAAGTGGAACCCTGCCCTTCCCAGTCGTCTCAGGCAAAAGCAAACCGCTGCAGCCTCTCCTAGCTTGGGTGTTCTTCCTCATTCATAACCCTTCCCATCTTGACCACACTCTTTGATTTTTGGGGAGGGGGCATTTTTCTTCTGTGAAATATTGGAGGATATGAGACACTGTGACAGAAGCCTAAGCAGAGAGGGCAGAAGGGAGAGACCTTAGGAAGGTATTTCTAAAACAAACCGGTTAGCAGTGGCGAAGCAAAAAGGGATGATGTCAGCTCTTTTAATATAGCCTCGGTGAGCTAGGTTGGTGTTATTTTTAAAAGCGTTCATTTCTGGTGGGGCCGAAGCGGCAGAGAGTGGAACAGCTGGTCGGGCAGTGGCGACCACAGAGCCAGAAACCCGGGCGGGGGTGGACATAGAAAAAGCCGCACCTACAACATGAGCATGATTGCATCACTGGCGTGTGTGTGTGTGTGTTTTTAAAAAACTTGCTCAGTATGATCCACTGGGAAGTTATCTCTGGAAAACACTCTGGTGGATGGGGCCCAGGCTGTTTGGTTGTTTTTTTTTTAACTGCTGTTATTTTATTATGGGCTTTTAATGCTGTGCGGTGCTGTTTTGAAGGTTTGCATGCAGGGAGACCTCAGTTAGCAAAGCTTCTGACAAAAGAAGCTCCTTTTTGACAAACTTTTTGATGCCTGGCCAGCCCTCCCTTCATTTTCCCCATCCTCTGTCTTGCTGGAAGGTTTTCAGCAGCATCGGCATTAGGAGCATGGTGAAGGAAGGCTGGAGGAACAAGGGTTTTTTTCAGTATCAGGCTGCAGAAAGGTGTTTGCAGTAAACAATGCAATGAAGCTTAATGTGGGGAAAAGCAGGATTTTACTCCAGGTATTATAATAATAATAATAATAATAATAATAAAAATTTATTTCTATCCTGCCCCTCTGCAACGCAATCGGGGCGGCTAGTCCCAGTACCCTAGCCCACCCACCCTTAAAATAATATTAAACTATAAAAGATTAAAAACATACAGTAAATTAGAAAAATATTAAAACATACAATAGTTTAAAAAAAATGATTAAAAAAAAGTGATTACAGCTCAGGGAGGAGTCAAGCTGTTCCTGCCCATAACGGGACAGTTGGAAGGGATGTGCTTGATGGAGAAGGAGGATTATTTTAGAAAGTGTAAGAAAGCGCAGGGCTGGTTTAAGGCACCAGCAGCATCAGCATCCGCAGGGGGACCCATCATTGTGGGGTCCCCGTAGTAACCCTCCTCCTGCAAAAACATTATTAGTAATAATCTGAATATCCTGTACTGTGAATAGCTTAGGTTGAGTTAGGTTACACTGACCTGAGATAAACATATGCCCCTCCAAATAAAGCATTGCAGGCCCCCCCAAAAATTCCTTAAACTGGTCCTGAGAAAGTGTAAAAGAAAAATGAAGGGTGGAAGGAAAGGAGGAGTCAATGGAAGATACGCGGCCAGGGTGCCAACTTCACGAGGTCTAGAAACTTAAAGTTAATGCCAAGGAATTGAGAGGCAGTGTGTAAAGATTTCAGAATGTGCTACGTGGCCAAGAGTTTCTCCTCTCCTCTGCTGGAAATAAAGTTTTACTTCAGGCAACTATCTGTTTCACAATCCAAAATTGTGCATTGCATTAAAAGGGAACACCTTTGATTATGAAGGGGGTTCTTTTTCTGCTGTTCTTTTCAGACCATCACAGTCCCTCCAGATTTTTTTTTTTAACATATGTGGCAACCCATACACACCACACATACTTTTCCATCTTGCACAAACATCCTGCTGCACAGAGAAAGGTGTGAAGGGAGTACAGGAATGCAGAGGTCACCAAGCCACATATTTAAAAAAATAAAAATAACAGCACACCACCACCCACCCACCCACCCACTTCCTGGAAAACTCCCACGAATACCCTCTATACATACCCTTTCCTTTCCTTACACGGATGTTCAGGGGGGGAAAAGGTGAAATTCTTTCTCTGAAGCCAACAACAGGAAACCAAACTACTTTCAGACCCCATGGACTTGATTCTGTACTAGCCTTCTCTATATGGGCCATCTACCCCACCTTGCCCCATTCCAGAGCCCTGGAGTCCAAATGATGCAGGGCATTTACCCTGATCTGCCCCCGGGCAGTCCAAATGAACCCCCACCCCCAGGCAGATATGGGGCTGGAATGAGGGCGAGCTGGGATAGGGACCTTTACTGCGATATAAAACCTCCACATTTACTACGTTTCTGCCCGATCGGGCCCTGTGTGTCTGTGGGAGCACATCCGGCATGCCACTCCTCCCTGTCTCTTCCTGCTCTGCTGCAGTTTGCTTTTGCCTGAGTTTACAGGGAAGGGCATGATTCTACCCCAACTGAGTTCATAGAGGGCAAACTACTTTTGCAATCTGAGCTCAGCTTGCAGCAACTGAAGGAAGCTGAACACAAAGGAGGAAGAGACAGAAACAAGGGCATTTTAAAATCAGCTGATAAAACTGGATGACAGAGGATTAACCGGGGACATCCTTACTAAATTGGAGGATATGGAATGAGATCCATTTGCACTAAGGCCGCAGTTGGTTTTTAAGCACTGGGGCTAAACTTTCAAAGGATCATGCAAAGTAGTGACAGATAGACAGAGCCACTGAGACATGAGTTACATAGGGATATTTCCCAGCTACTGACACAATTTCAGTTTTAAAAAAATAAAAGCCAAACTCCACTTATCTGTACAACCTAAAGGATCAGGAACTGGTTTTATCCTATTAAGAGGAGGCAGGGAATCTTCAAGCAATGCTTTCAGCTGTTTTCAGAGTACATCAATCCACCCTGATGAATCAGAAAACTTTTCCAAAACATTTTGGGCATCTTAATAAATAGAGATACAGTACTTCAAGAACTCTTGGTTTTGTTTTGTTTTGTTTTGAATACTACCAACCCACTGGTTTTTCCCTCCTCTCCTGTTTTTTAGCCTCGTGTTGGTACTGTAATGAAACAGGAGTTAGATGAACTGCAACTTCCAAAATCCTCTAGTCAGCATGGCAACCTCATGAATTTCATAGGGTTTTCTTAGGCAAGGAATACTCAGCTAATGCCTCACCAGGTTCTGAGTGTGTCACAAATCTCCAATCATTCCCAGATATCTTTTCCAAAGAGTGTAGTCTCTTAGATCCATTTGGGGAAGAAAGGAGTGGCAGGACACCCCAAAAGAGCATTTCCCAGATGGCTAGAGATGCTAACTCTCATCATCCCCAGCAGGCACATCCATACCAGTGGGGGATAATGGGAGTGGTAGTTAAACAGGTTGGGACAGGCTGGAATCTGTGTCAGGCTGTTTTGGATAAAGTCCTCAAGAAGAGCAAGTTGATGTATCTGAAGCAGGAAGAATTATTTATTTTAAGGATTTATTTTGCAAGGCACACGGTAACTATATGTTTCAAGAGGACAGAGCCGTCTTTCAAGTTTTTGTAGGATCAAAAGAGTAGAACGGTCTTTAGTTCAACTGGTAAATAATCACCTACTTATTAATACAAAGATAAAGGGTCTTTTGGAAATGGGATGGCAATCTGGACCATGCCTTTCTGGGCATGGGGGCTAGCAACTTTTACGGATTTATTAGCAAGAGTGCTCTAGTGAGATGGGCCCAATTTTAAGGGAACAGACAAGGGGGAAAGCCCTTGCATTGCACATTTTCTACTGGACTTTTAAGGAACTGAATGGCATTTCAAACCACCAATGAGAGTTCATTATGTTTTACCGATAACACAGGTATAGCATTATATAGATACCATGGTGTGATACCCTCCCACATTTGGGAGATGAAAACCAGGAAGCTTGGCCCAAGCAACATCAGAATGTGGTCAAGATGACAAAAGTTATGAATGTGGAAGAATAGTTAAGCTAGGAGAGGCTGCAGCAGTTTGCTTTTGCCTGAGCCTACTGGGAAGGGCAAGATTTCTGCCCAGCTCTCCTCTCTCCACTGCTGAGTTAATAGAGGAAAAAACTCCTATTATTGAAAAGCAGCTGAAAAAGCGGAGTGACAGAGGATTAACTGGGATTGTCCCTGACAATCAGGACAGGTTGGAGGGATGCACTGTACATGATTGGAGCTATTCCATTATTTCTACCAAGGCCATCATATCACATTATCATCTTCCTATGGACACATATTTTGGAAAGCATCTCACATACACCGCTTTGTTCTGTCCAGTGACAGACAACACCGCAATGGAAAAACCGGATGACAACCTGCTTGGAATAGGAAATTTAAAAATAGTTTCAGAACAGGGCTATCAACACACTGGGGGACTGGAAAGAAGACCAGGCCTTTCTGCACTTTACAATGATGATAGCACTACGGCTCCACTTTAAATGCAATGGATGCATCCAGTGGAATCCTGGGTTTGTAACTGGGTTAGCCACTACAGCTCTCTGGCTGGGTATTCTAAGGACACCTCCCTAAACTGCAAATCCCAGGATGCCATAGGATGCCACCAAAACAGTTCAAATGGAATTATAGTGCTGTAATTGTGTAGCGTGAAAGGGCTCTATGCTTTGAAAGCTAGATGCTCATGAGCTAAAAAGCCACCTTCAAACAGTCTTGAATTTGCAAGGCTAGTGCTTCCTTCGATGCCTTGAAATCTCTCCCAGCAAATACCCATGAAGGTTGTGACACAGACACCTCTCTCTACCTCTGCCTTGTCTCTTGTCTTTCAGGCTCCTGGGATTTAAGAGGGCATGTTTGCAGAAGGAACCTGTCCGTGACGTAGCGCTGCGACAGGGGGAACCTGTCTGTGACGCGGCGCTAAAGCAACACACCAGATTTAATAATGCTGTAATAAGAGGTTAAACACATCATTCTTCTGGTTTCTTCCTTTTTATTCACTGGCTGTGCTGGCTGAGAAATACTGGGAGTTGTAGTTTCCAAAAAAAAATGGAAGAAACTTTCCCAAATTGCCAGCCCAAGATCACCCAATGGATTGGGTGTTTGTATATTCAGTTCTTTAATCTAACACGAACCACTAAAGCATACGCTCTACCATTTCACAGACGAAAACCAGGACACAGGTGGCTAAGCAATATTAGAATGTGGACAAGATGGTAAAAGTTATTAATGAGGAAGGACAGACCAGCTAGGAGAGGCTGCAGCAGTTTGCTTTTGCCTGAACCTACTGGGAAAGGCAAGATTTTGTTCTTTCCTCTCCTCTCCCCCCTGCAGAGTTAACTGAGTGAAAACTACTTTTTGCACCTTGAGCTCACTTTGCAGCAATTGAAACAAGCCAAGGACAAAGGGGAAAAGCGGGAAGAGGAAAGAGAAACCGGGACATTTTAAAAGCAGCTGGAAAAAGTGGGGAAACAGAGGATTAATTGGGATTGTCAGTGCCAAATCAGCACAGTTGGGAGGGTATGCTACAGTGTTGTGACTACACTAGTCCCAAAGGGTGAGGGAACATATAGTCTCCAAATGTTGCTGTATGGCATCTCCCATCAGCCCTAGCCCCCACAGCCAGTGGCAAGGGATCACGGGAGCTAGAGTGTTACCCTTCCTCCTCTGGAAACATGTTCCAAGATGGTTGCTGTTTTTTTTAAAACTTGCTTAATAATATTTTCCACATTTTTTAGAGAAATCCTGTGTTCTGAACAAGGCAAATGCAAGCCTTGGCTTCCAAGCGGCTTTTGGTGGGTCACCAAAGCTGCGAAGACAAAACTGATGCAACCCCGGACAAGGAAAGAGGGTAGGGGGAAAAAGGGGGGATTGCGAAACTGGTTTCACCAAGCACACAAAGGGGTGGCTTGTTTTTCTCAGCAGCAGCAGGGAAAGGAAAAAAAAAAATTTTGAGCTAGCAAAAGGAAAATGCAGTTTGCTCCAGGAAGTCAGCTGGGTTGGAGTTCGTGTCCCTGAACCCCGGCTGATTTGGAGTAAACAGGAAAGAACCAGCTTTTTTGTACATTTTCCTTTCTGCTTCTAGAAAAGAGATCAGTTTGAGAGCACCGAAACCCACACTCTGACCTCTCCTCCCTGCAAATTTATTCCCCTCTGTCTACATATATTGTCTACAAAGACAATCAGATTTGCCTTTTCCAACCAATGTGCAGCCTATGGCTTTTCAGAGGCTGATTTTTCATTTTGCTGGAAATTACAGTTGTCCCTCCATTTCCACAGATTTGGTAGCCACGGATTTAAGTATTCACGGCTTGAAAATATTCTTTAAAAAAATAATAATCCAAAAAGCAAACCTTGATTTTGCCATCTTATATAAGGGACACCATTTTGCTATGCCATTGCATGTAATAGGACTTGAGTATTCACGGATTTTGGTATCCATAAAAGGAGGTCCTGAACCAAACCCCAGCGAATATGAAGGGACAACTGTATTCTTAAAAAAATAATAATCCAAAAAGCAAACCTTGATTTTGCCATCTTCTATAAGGGACACCATTTTGCTATGCCACTGCATGTAATAGGACTTGAGTATTCACGGATTTTGGTATCCATGGGGGTCCTGGAACCAAACCCCAGTGAATATGAAGGGACAACTGTACCTATTATTATATTATTATTATTAAAGACGTTTCAAATGTTGCTTATTTTTCAGGCTTTTATACAGGCCTCTAAGAACCAGGCACTTAGCCTCTGATTAAACCCTATTTAACCAGGCCCAAAAAACTGCTGAAATCATTACTTTGAATTCCCCAGGTGGTACGATTAGTATCCAAATATCTACCTTCTCGCCAGCTGTTCAGAGTCTGAACCCCCCAAAGATGTCAAGGGTAGAGTGTAGCCAACCAGTGTTTTATGCCCTGATTTTATAGATCTGAGCAACGAAAGAAAGGCCGAGGAACAATCTGAGTTTGACATCTCTGTGTTTTTGAAAACAGGGGCAAATCAAGGCGGTACACTAGGACACAATGTTGCTGCGACACAGTTCTGGCTAAATTTCTGCCACGGAGCTCTGTGTAACTCAAAAACCTACCTATGTATACAAGAGAACCTGAAGATGAGAAATCACCTTCATATCTATCATTATGTGGAATAACACACACACTTATTGAAAATAATTCCTAGTGTTGTTTGGGCAGGAGAACAACAAGTTGTTGCAGAGACGAACATGAAGAAACTGACTATGGGAACCAAATGCCCTGGAGAAATTTTCCTGTCTCAACTCAAAGTCAAAGGACAGAAATCTTTTCTTCCCTCTTAGATATGGGGCTCCATCATCATATTCATCATTATTATTTAACTTGACACTTAGATATAGAGTCTTGAAAAGTGGCCAGTCCATTCACCCTAATATTGGATGTATCCATTGGTGCGAAGAAGAGTTCTGCATAAACCCAAAGCTTGCTACTTTTCTAATCCAACCCCAAATTATTTCAGATGAAAAGCGTGCCAGGGCTGGGGAGGAGGGAAATCATATCTATCCAAGCTCTTAACAGGGGATTAGATTTTGTCCAAAACTGGGATCAAAAAGTCACCAACTTTAAAGGAATAAACAAGGAATATAAACCGACTACCACCACCCAGCCATGAGTGAAAGAGGTTCATAAATCTCTCTCTGTTCTTGAGACCAACCCAGTTGGCAAATTTTTAAAATGTGTTGCTCAAGGCACAATGGGGCCCTGTTTTTGAAAAATGCAACCCACATTTCTCTAGTTTTTAAGGTTCATTTGCCAAGCTCATCTGCTCTATAGCTGTTCTAGTCACCAAGTGACACTTTGGCAACTCCAGAAAATGAATCCTTAACTCAAGAGCCAAATCCCAAGCTCCAGTGGCCAAGACGGAAAATTCAATAGCCTTTTGCTAAGAATTAAAAATACAAAATTGGCTACTAGTCCGGTGAACCCTGAAACCTGACTGTCCTTTCCCTTACCAAAGGTTGAAGGGCAGTGGAAAGGAGAAAAGTAATTCCCCAGTTTAAAAAAAAAAAAATCAGAAAGTGGAGGGTGGGAGAAACAGGTTGAAAGATGGGAATGAGCTTGAGAAAGTTCCTTTCCTTGGATGACAACTCCTAGAATCCCTGGTCAGGTGGGCAAGATTATGGGGGTTGCAGTCCAAATTTTTTTCCCCTTCCCACAGTGATGACAAGAGGAAGAAAAGGAAAAGCCACATCAGGGATATAACAGGCAGAGGATGGGAAAGTTACTTTCTTGGACAGTAGCTCCCAGTATCCCTGACAGTGCTATCTGGGGGGATTCTGGGAATTGTAGTGTGTTGTTGCTTTTAAAAGAGCATTCCTCTCCCTCCCAGCTCTGGAGGGAAAAAAAGGAAAGGAAAGGTTGGATATATACAGAGAGACAGAGCTGAGAAAAGTTCCTTTCTTGAACAACACCCCCCAAAACTCTTGGCTATTCTGGGACTTGTAGTTCCAAAGTATTTAAGTTTGCAACTGAGACAAATAAACGAAATGTCAGGGAGGGGAGGACAGAAGGGACAGAGCGTGTGGGGGGAGGAATCCCTTCCTTGGACGACAAAGCCCCAGAAGCCCTGGTCAAGCAGGGCTGGGGGGTGGATTGTGGGTGCTAGAGTCCAAGAAGGGAATTCATTTCTTTCCCCTCCAGAAGCCCTGGCCAGGCAGAGCTGGGGTGGGTGGATTGTGGGTGCTAGAGTCCAAGAAGGGAATTCATCTTTTCCCTCCAGAAGCTCTACTCAGACAGGGCTGTGTGTGTGTGGATGGTGGGTGCTAGAGTCCAAGAAGGGAATTCATTTTTCCCCTTCCAGAAGCCCTGGCCAAGCAGGGCTGGGGTGGGTGGATGGTGGGTGCTAGAGTCCAAGAAGGGAATTCATCTTTTCCCTCCAGAAGCCCTACTCAGACAGGGCTGTGTGTGTGTGGATGGTGGGTGCTGGAGTCCAAGAAGGGAATTCCTCTTTTCCCTCCAGACAGGGCAGTGTGTGTGTGTGTGTGTGTGTGGATGGTGGGTGCTGGAGTCCAAGAAGGGAATCCATCTTTTCCCTCCAGAGAGGGCAGTATGTGTGTGTGTGTGTGTGTGTGGATGGTGGGTCCTAGAGTCCAAGGTCCTGGAGGGGGGCAAAGGGGAGGGGGTGAGGCGGCGGCCTCTCTCCGTGGTGCTGAGTACTGACCTCGTAGAGGGTGCTGACATCCAGGATGGAGCTCATGGCGGCAGGGGCCGGGGCTGGGTGGGCGCCTGGCGGGCTGGCGGGCTGCCGGGGGGTCTGGCTGGCCGGCCTCTCCGGGCGGGCGTCTCCTCCTCTCGGGCGAAGGGTCTGCTGGGCAACACCGGCCTCCCTGCGCCGCCGCCGCCGCCTCTTGCGCTGCCTGGCCGCTGGCTGCTGGGCGCGGGTTTGGGAGCCCCGGGGACGCGCCGGCCTTTTTAACCAGGGCGAGCCGCCCGGGAGGGGCTGAAGGCGGGCAGGCAGGCGGCAGGCAGGGCGGCCCCAAGGAGGGAGCTCCACCCCGGCCCGATGAGCTCATGGGAACCGGGAGGAGGAGGAGGAGGAGGAGGAGGAAGGCTGGCTGGCCCGTGGAGACACGCCCCGACCCCGGGCTGGAGCCGGGGGAAGGCAGGGCAGAGAAGCAGGCAGGGCCGGTTTAAGGCATTTGGGGGGCCCTGCAAGGCTTTATTGTGGGGGACCCATATGTTTATCCCGGCTCAGTGTCACCTAACTCAAGCTGTTCACAGGACAGGATATTCAGATTATTATTAATAATGTTTTTGCAGGAGGAGGGGTACAAGCAGGGCCGGTTTAAGGCATTTTGGGGGCCCTGCCAGGCTTAATTGTGGAGGCCCCATATGTTTATCCCAGGTCAATGTCACCTAACTCAAGCTATTCACAGGACAGGATATTCCGATTATTACTAATCATGTTTTTGCAGGAGGAGGGGTACAACCAGGGCTGGTTTAAGGAATTTGGGGGGCTGCAATGCTTTATTTTGGGGGCCCATATGTTTATCTCAGGTTAATGGAACCTAACTCAGCCTAAGCTACTCACAGTACTGGATATTCAGATTACTGTATTATTAACAATATTTTTTGCAAGAGGAAGGTTACAACCAGGTCCGGTTTAAGGAATTTTGGGGCCCCCTGCAATGCTTTATTTTGGGGTCCCCATATGTTTATCCCAGGTCAATGTCACCTAACTCAAGCTATTCACAGGACAGGATATTCAGATTATTATTAATAATGTTTTTGCAGGAGGAGGATTACTACAGGGCCCCCCACAATGATCATAGAATCATAGAATTGTAGAGCTGGAAGAGACCCCAAGGGCCATCCAGTCCAACCCCCTGCCACGCAGGAAATCACAATCAAAGCATCCCCGACAGATGGCCATCCAGCCTCTGTTTGAAGACCTCCAAGAAAGGAGACCCCACCACACTCCGAGGGAGTGCGTTCCACTGCCAAAAAGCTCTTACTGTCAGAAAGTTCCTCCTCATGTTGAGGTGGAATCTCTGTTCCTGGAGCTTGCACCCATTGCTCCGTGTTCCAATCTCTGGAGCAGCAGAAAACAAGCCTGCTCCATCCTCAATGTGACACCCCTTCAAATGCTTAAACAGGGCTATCATATCGCCTCTTAACCGTCTTTTTTTCCAGGCTAAACATACCCAGCTCCCTCAGTCTCTCCTCATAAGGCATGGATTCCAGAACTTACACTATTTCAGTCACCCTCCTCTGGACACGCTCCAATTTGTCAATATCCTTTTTGAATTGTGGTGCCCAGAACTGGAGACAGTATTCCAGGTGAGGCCTGACCACAGCAGAATAGAGGAGCACTGTGCCTTCCCTTGATCTAGACACTACAATTGATGCAGCTCCAAATCACATTGGCCTTTTTATCCTAGGGTTGGAAGAGACCGCCTCCCCCCCCCCCGGGCTATCTATTCCAACCCCCTTCTGCCAGGCAGGAATGCCCAGTCAAAGCATTCCTCCAGCCTCTGTTGAAAAGCCTCCAAAGAAGGATCATAGAATCATAAAGTTGGAAGACACCCCCAAGGGCCATCCAGTCCAACCTCATTCTGCCATGCAGAAATACCCAAGCAAAGCATTCTGGACAGATGGCCATCCGGCCTCTGTTTGAAAACCTCCGAAGAAGGAGACTTTACCACACTCCCAGGCAGCAGTGTATTCCATTGTCCAATACCTGTTACTATCAGAAAGTTCGTCCTAATGTTTAGGTGGAATCTCTTTTCCTGGAGTTTGAACCCATTGCTCTGTGTCCTAGTCTCTGGAGCAGCAAAAAACAAGCTTGCCCCATCCTCAGTATGACATTCTTTCAAATATTTAAACATGGCTATCATGTCCCCTCTTAACTTTCCCTTCTCCAGGTTAAACATACCCAGCTCCCTAAGCCAAGCCGCTCCTCATAGGGCATGCTCCCACCATTTTGATTGCCCTCCTTGGACACATTCTGATTATTACTATTATTATTCATTTCTGTCCCACCTTTCAACCACCAATGGAAGTCGAGGGGCTCACAACATCATTATAAAAAACCATACAAACTAAAAACAGGACAAAGTTAAAGTCACATGATAAATATCATTAAAAAAAAGAATCAAACCATTTACAAGTTAAAAACATAACAGTAACGATTAAAATACTTTTTAAAAACTTGTAATTTTTTTTTTTAAATTGTGTCCCCACCTCCACCCCCTTGGCTAAGCCCGATCTTATAGCTAATGTTATCTTTTTGGACTGCAACTCTCAGAATCCCCTCAGCTGTTCAGAAATGTACCCCTTTTCTTCCTGCACCAAAAATACATGTGGTTTTGTTGTTGTTGTTTAGACAGAAGATGGGGGGGGGCAGGTTTGCGTAAAGCACTTCCAATGCAAAAACGTGCAGGGTTCATGTAGAAAACCCACATATATTTCTGTGCAAAATTAATTTCTTTGTAATGTGCAAAGAAAATTTTTGCTTCTGAACTATTTATTCTTCTTGGTGGGGATTTGCCAAGTGTGAGGAAATCCATTATTCTGATAGGATTCTATCCATGACTGTTCTTTACGGAGTTGAACCTGGCTCTGTGTCAGATGCAAAGGGAATACGGGGAGGGTCAAGGAGAACAGAACGTTTTGTTTCCTCCGCGTGCTTTTGCTGCTCAGTTGTTCCTGATCAGACAAATCCTAGAATGTACAAAGCGGAAGTTGGTTTCCATCCTCCGGACACAAAGAATATTTTTTTTTTTTAAAAAGGTATTTAGGTCTGATTTGGCAAAATTCTGGCCCAGATATCCACAGCATGAGAAGAGTGGTTTGAAGCAGTTCTTTAGCATCTCTAGACATTTCTTTTTTGGACTAGCCACAGGATGAACACTCAGCTCTTCCCCTCCAGTACTGGCAGTGCTGGTTTCTTTTTCTGTTTGAAAATGCATACCCTCCAACTGGCCTGATTTGGCAGGAAGAATCACAATTATTTCCTCTGCCTTCTGACTTTTTCGGTTGCTTTTAGAATGTCCCAGCTTCTCTCTCCTTTCCCCCCTTTGTCCTCTGCTTATTTCAGTTGCTGCAAACTGAGTTCAAAGTGCAAAAGTTGTTTGTACGCCATTAAATCAGGAAAAGAAAGAGGAGAGGAGGCAATCTTGCCCTTCCCAGTTGGCTCTGCAAAAGCAAACTGCTGCAGCCTCCCATCGCTGGTGTGTGCCTCCTTCGGGAATAACTTTTGCCATCTTGACTGCGCTCTGAAGTCGCTTGGCCACATTTGTCTCAGTTTTCATCTGTGGAATATTGTGGAGGTATGCAATCAAATGAATATAACCATGAGAGAAGGAAAAGCAATTGTTGTGTGTGTGTTTAAAAAGCCCACATTCTCAACACAAGAGAAAACTCTTTCCACATAATTTCTGCCTTTGTGACCCCAGGGAGTAAGAAGGCAGGACTCTAAAAGATGAATTTCAGGGAGGGGTGGACCATTCAGTTTGCTATAGACCAAAGGTATAGGAGGTAAATGACAAAGCCTCTGAGCTTCTGTGACATCAAAAAAAGGTTGATCAGGTAAAACAGTCCCTAGGTGCTTTTTTAAAAAATAATAATTTGTATTCTTTCTCTCTCTCTCTCTGGCTTTTCTTGGCTTTGTCCTTCGAGCCTGTGCAATGGATTTTTCTGGTGGAGCGCGCAATAATTAAACTACTAACACCATCAAATTACCCCACAGGCCTAATGCACGCTACATACGGTAAATAATCCAGTCTGAACTGGATTATTTGCCATGGTTCCTTTCCTATGGAATCCTGGGATTTGTAGTTTTACAAGGCCTTTTGCCTGCGTTGCCGAAGAGTGCTGGTGCCTAACCAAACTACAACTCCCAGGATTCCATAGGAAGGAGCCATGATAAACACGATTGACAAATAAACATTTGACAATTAAAATGACTTCCAGGTCTCTTTTTACCTGGCTATGATTGAAAGATGCAATAAATCTTTTTCTCCTTTAATAAATTGTTCTCAATATTGTTAATCTTTCTTTCAAACATCATGCTAATTTCAAGTTCGTATCTGACTACATTAGTCTTTTAATCCTTCTATTCCCAAATCTCCCCCTACCCCCATATTTGTTTTAGGTAGAGCAGCATCTCCAGTTATTCCCTTTTGAATTTATCTATTGTTCCATTCTTAAATAAGCAAGTTAATCTATTTGTTTCAATAAAGCCATACAGTTTAAGCAACCATTCTGTTGCTTTGGTGCTTCTTTTAGTTTCTGGTTTTTGGCGGAAGGCAAAATAATCCTTGCTGCTATAATCATGTAGAACTGCATCTTGCCATATTTCTTCTCTTGATCTTCCTTCTAGCTGCTTTTAAGCAAACTTTGGAGCAGGCAGGGCTCGGGAAAAGTTCCTTTTCTTTTCCACAGCAACCCCCTCAAATGTGTGGAGGGCATAGTGTTGCACCCATGGTGGCTGAAGGATTTTGGGAGTCGTTCTCTCCCAAAAGGGACTTTCCCCAAGCTCTGAGAAGAGTAGTGGCCAAGGGCCAAGGAGGTGGAAAGGTGAAAGAAAGCTATTCAAGAGGCCTGCAGGAGCGGCTTAGCTCATTGTCAGGTGCCTTATGAGAATTTGATCAAGGTGTTACTGAGCTGCGGATGACTAAGCACGTAGCAAAGGGCCTGAAGCCCTTTGGAAAAGCAAAAATCCTGTTGTCCCTTCATATCCACTGGGTTTTGGTTCCAGGACCCCCTTTTGTGGATACCAAAATCCATGAATACTCAAGTCCCATTATATGCAATGGCATAGCAGCAAAATGGTGTCCCTTAGAGAAGATGTCAAAATCAAGGTTTGCTTTTTGGATTATTATTTTTTTAAGAATACAGTTGTCCCTTCATATTCACTGGGGTTTGGTTCCAGGACCCCCTTTCGTAGATACCAAAATCCGTGAATACTCAAGTCCCATTATATGCAATGGCATAGCAAAATGGTGTCCCTTAGAGAAGATGTCAAAATCAAGGTTTGCTTTTTGGATTATTATTTTTTTAAGAATACAGTTGTCCCTTCATATTCACTGGGGTTTGGTTCCAGGACCCCCTTTCGTGGATACCGAAATCCATGAATACTCAAGTCCCATTATATGCAATGGCAGCAGCAAAATGGTGTCCCTTAGAGAAGATGGCAAAATCAAGGTTTGCTTTTTGGATTATTATTTTTTTAAGAATACAGTTGTCCCTTCATATTCACTGGGGTTTGGTTCCAGGACCCCCTTTCGTAGATACCAAAATTCATGAATACTCAAGTCCCATTATATGCAATGGCAGCAGCAAAATGGTGTCCCTTAGAGAAGATGGCAAAATCAAGGTTAGCTTTTTGGATTATTATTTTTTAAAGAATATTTTCAAGCTGTGAATACAGTACTTAAATCTGTGGATATCAAATCCATGGATACGGAGGGACAAGTGTACACCCTCCTAACTTTGGCAGGAAGAGTTATGATTAATCCTCTGTCATCCCACTTTTTCACCTGCTTTTAAAATGTCCCGCTTTTTCTCTCCTCTGCCCCTCCACTTCCCCTCTTTGTCCTCAGATTACTTCAATTGTAAAGTAAAAAAATTCAAAGTTAAAAAAAAAAAGCAGTTTACACTCAGTTGTACTCAGAGGGTATGGAGATTATCAGATAAGCTTTTTAACGCTCCCCCCCCAATTATTTTAAAGCATAAGTAACTGACATGATAACACTTCTTATCATACTTTGCTGTAATCATGAGAAAGAGACACTCCAGAATTTCAGCAACACAACCACTCATGCTGTTTACTTCCACATTTTCACACGGGCAAAATTTCGGCAGTTCTCGCAAGAAGACACAAGCGTGCTTAAAAGACTAAAAATACCCAAATTAACAAACAAAGCAAACACACAAGTACTGAAACACACTTAAAAACTTGTTAGCAAAATGGGGAAGTTCATAAAAAGATTGTCCTGTACCTAGTTTTCGCGTTCTTGCCTGGAAGTCTTCTGGTGGGGACCGCGGAAATCACACCAGCAGAACGGGACACAGTTTTGCACCTAAGCAATACCGTAAAAAAAAAATGCCATGGGATATCAATTAGCAGCTTGGCCCACAAATTAAAAAGAATGACAGCAGCAGAATGTGAGGAGGATGACGTCGTGCAGTAGGGAAGCCTTTTGTGGTATCCTGATGTTATCATGCCATATTTGTCACATCTGATAATCTCCTATGACAACATGGTGTTTGTATAACACCATACCTATATATCGGTAATGCTTAACTGAGAGCGCATTGATGGTTAGAAATGATGCTCAGTCCTTTAACTATCCAGTGGGAAATATGTAATGCAAGAGCTTCCCCATTCCCTCTTTGTCTGTTCCCTTGACATTGGGCCCACATAGAATCATAGAGTTGGAAAAGACCCTAAAGGCCATCTAGTCCAACCCCCTGCCCTGCAGAAATACACAATCAAAGCATCCCCGATAGATGGCCATCCAGACTCTGTTTAAAAACCTGCCAAACATCAGTAGAGCACCCGTGCAAATAAACCCAGGTTGTGATCTTCTAAAATGTCTGGTACGGGTTGCATACCTTCCTACTGTCCTGATTTGGCAGGAACAGTCGCAAATAAACCTCTGCCATCCCACCTTCTCAGCTGCTTTTATAAGGTCCTAGTTTCACTCTCTTTCTTCCACTTTTTCCTTTATCCTCAGCTTGCTACAAACTGAACTCAATTAACTTCAGTAGGAAAGATTGCAGAGGAGGGGAGGGAATCTTGCCCTTTCCCGTAGGTTCAGGGGAAAAGCCAGGGAGGAGAGGAGCGAAGGGAAATTTTTTTTGGCCTTCCCAGTTGTCTCAGGCAACAGCAAACTGCTGCAGTCTCTCCTAGCTTATCTGTTCTCTCTCAGTCATAACTTTCTTCATCTTGGCCACGCTCTGATGTTGCTTGGCCACATACGTCCCTGTGAAACATCGGAGGGTATGCAACCCTTCACACGTATGACTGAAGCGCACGATGAAATGCCCAGAGCAAAGGACCTGGTAATCATGAAATTTTGAGGGATTAGGAATTTTTAAAATTGAAATAAGACAGTTCTGCTGAAAAATACACCCGACTACAAAAGGCTGTAACAATAATGCAAAACAAAAAACAAAAAAACCCCACAAAGTTCACGGATTTGGGTATTCACGGATTTGGGTATTCATGGGGGGGGGGGTTTCCTGGAACCAAACCCCAGCGAATGTGAAGGGACAACTGTAATACAAAAATAATCTATCTATCCTAAAACTAATACATTTTTCCTCTTAATCTAAACACACTACTGTATAATCACTCTTTTTTTCTTTTCCAATGAACAGAAAGCTGAGCCCAGTTTGCAAAGGAGGAGGAGGAAGAGGAGGACTTTTCACTTGGAAATGGTGCCCAAGGTCTGTTTTGATTTCTTTTTCTTCATTCAGGTGACTCACCACCTCTTGTCAGAGAAGCAGGTCCCTCGAACCGTCCTTTTCTCCCACACTGGCGTGACTGAGCGCAACTTGCTTGCAGAGAAACGCAAGCAAGAGATTGCACATTTCCCAGAGGTTAAAAGGGAAAAAAAACCAAAACAAAAAGCCTTGTGTCTCTGTGTGTGTTTACTTGTTGTTTGCTGTGGAAAGAATGACTACTGAGTTTCTATCAGTTCTCAACTAATCACGACTATGGAGTTTCTGTGATTTCTCCTTCCACTAATATTCTGGCTCAAGATGGAATAAAATATGACTAAACAATTGGACATGTGCTCCCTCCCTCCTTCCCCATCTCTCACACACATACATACACACATGTGAATAACACAGCTCTACCTCAAAATAAAATAAAAACCAAGGATTACACACAGGTGTGGAGGGAGATCAAATTCTAGATAAACTTGTTGGCCTTTACTGTGATCCCAGAGGGTTGAAAGGGGTAGCACATTAAAAAATGCAGACTTGCATGGGAAAATGGTGTCCCCCTTTTTCTTTTTCCTAAAAAAAAAAATTCTTCTTCTCTAACAAATCAACTTATCAGGACAGAACTGTTAATTTGACCATTTGTAAGCCACTCTGATAGCCTTTGTGGCTGAAAAGCAGGGTATAAATACAATAAATAATAAATAAATGATAAATAAATAAAAGCTGAAACATACACATTGCAATATTTTAACCCACTGTTATCGATTAGCAGAATGGCCACAGGATGGTGATGAAAGTGAGTTGAAAAGACATGAAGGGACCTTGTGGTCCAAATCACCCCAAGTAGTCCAAAATGTGAGGAAAGCATTTCTGTGATCCGTGGATTCCATGTACGCGTGGGTAAACCTTCATGTCGTTTATCAGTTCATGGGTTTTTCTTAGGCAAGGAATACTCAGGGGTTGTTTTGCCAGCTCCTTCCTCTGAAATAGAGCCGACAGCACCTGATGTTCCTTGGTGGTTCCCCATCCAATTACTCACCAGGCCTGACCCTGCTTAGCTTTCAAGATCAGGCAGGCTCTCACATCTTCAGGGGATTTAGGCAATTCTGCTTTGGTTAGACCTCATCTGGGGTAGTCCTGTGTCTAGTTCTGGCCACCCCAGTTCAAGAAGGATGTCAGCCATCTGGAACGTGTCCAGAGGAAGGTGACCAAGATGATCAAATATTGGGAAACCAAGCCTTATGAGGAACGACTTAAGGAGCTGGGTGTGTTTAGTCTGGAGAAGAGAAGACGGAGAGGTGATATGAGAGCCATATTTGAAAAGCTGAAGGGACATCATGTAGAAGATGAAGGAGATTACCAGAAGTGGGGGAACGCGGCAAAAAAAAAAAAGTGTTCCAACCACGTCAGAAGATTGCGCGGAGAACTGAAAGGGTGACATTATCAGATGCCCGCGACCTTAGCCGTTCCCAGGGCATAGCACTGCCACGGATGAGGCTTCCCTTTTTCATTGACGGGGACAAGCCACCAATACAAAGGGACGCCTTACTCACGGCCACGCTACACCCCCGGAATGCTGAAGGACATCGTTGTCTGATAATCTCACCCCTTCCTGTTCTCGTCGCAATCTTCTGACGTGGTTTTTGCTGCATCTGATAATCTCCGAAGAGACTAGGAACACAAACCAATGGATTCAGATTGCAATGAAAGACATTCCCCCAAAACATTAGGAAGAATTTTTTGTTCAGCAGTGGAGAGCATATTTTAATCTGCTTCTTTTTTAAAATGTATAATATTTCCCCCTATGCCTTTGTAAGAAGCATTACAGAAGAGATTAAGTCCATTTTACAGATTTGTATTTGAGGCTGGAGCAAATAAGTTTATAAATGGTATGTATTGGAAAGAAAGGCAAGAATGAATGAATATTCGCAGAGAATGCAACCTGGTACCAACTATTCTTCTCTGAGGCTTCTGTGCCTTTAACAGACCCTAGAATATAAAGATCTGCCTCTGAATATAGCTGTAAAGCACCTTGTGTTCTTTGGTGGGCCTCCATCCAAGTACTAACCAGGCCTGACCCTGCTTAGTTTCCAGGATCCCAGGGGCTCCAGTGCCTTCAGGGTGTTCAAGCATATGTGATAGAGGTTCATATAAATATAAACAACCCAGAGAAATGGGGATAGAAAAATGTTTTTTTCCCCTCTCACATATCAACAGAACCAGAGCTAGGAGGAGTAGAGTTACTTTTTGGACTACAACTCCCAGAATCTCCCAGACAGAGTGGACACTGAATACTGGGACCTTCAGTCCAAAGAAGCAGCTTAGAATAATTACTGCAAGCCATCAGGGTCATTGATCTTTATCTCTTTTGCACTCTGTAAAAGGAGGAGAGTGTGTAATGAGTGTGGTTAGTGTTTTTGTTTTATTCTTGCAATATGTAACATATGCTTAAGGTGCTTTTCATTGTTTTAAATTGACCGTTTTAACCAGATTGTTTCAATGCCTTTTAAAACATTTGTATCACACATTGTTTTATCAAATTTGTTTTAAGTTACATTGTAAGCTGCTTGTAGGGGTGGAAAGTGTGTTCCAAAACATTTTTAAAAATGATTAAAAAAACATGGTTTTTTGAGTGGCGAGAAATCCTGACCAGAAGAATCCTGAGCCCTGGTCTCTCACAGTTGCCCACCTCTGGTTTACATCCTTAGCTCTCCAAATTGGGGGGAATCAAGGAACGGCTGACCCGCCAGATGTTGCCAGACTCCACGGACCCTTAGCCAAGAGGGCCAATGAGTAGATAAAGTTGGGAGTTGTAGTCCACCATGATCCCAAGGGCTGATTCCTCACCTGTGCTCTAAATCGTGCTACAGGGCCTGGATTTTTTTCCCCCTTCCAAGAAGCAGAGGAATTGTGCGTACTTGGTGTGTGTGTTTTGCCTTGTTTTGGCTTCTTTCACCTTTTGGAATGCTTGGAACATGTCAGCATGCGCTCTGGCATGGATCCGGTTGCTTCGCCTTGCATCATCCCAAATTCCTGACTCAGAGCAGCCATAAATGGGTTTGTGTAATATCTCCCCCAGAGGAAAAGAATTTCAAGAACCTTGCAGGCAAGCGTCTTTGACACATCTGGACAGGATGAAACAAGCAAGGCATTCGGGAGATAAAACAACCCAAGCAAAGAGCTCTGAGATGCAGCCAAAAAGGAGGGCTGGGCTGAGAGGGATGGAGACTTGGGTTTTTGGTTTTTTTGGCGGGTGGGGGGTGGGAAAATGGAGTAGGAAAGGTCCCAAATTTACCCTCACATCTCCTCCACCCCAGTTAGGATGCAGTGCTCCAAAATCAGCCAGAAATTGGCAGATTTCTTGATGCAAAAGTAACTCAAATGTCCACGTTCTGGGTTTTACTGCAGATGGGGAATCTAGGAAGGGCTGGGAAGTTTAAATGAAGTGATCTATCATTCCTAGCAACCCATGAAAGCAGAGATTTTGCCTCTTGGGTTACTTTTTTCACCCCATTTTTAAAATTTGGGGAAGGGTGGCTTTTTGAGAGGGGGGGGGAGTTAGGGCTGGAAGGTGCATGATAGGAGCTCTAATGTTGCATTGTTGGTTGTTCTTAATTGTCCTCAAGTTGACTTCGACTTATGGTGGAGCCACCGTGTCCTCAACAGCCTTGCTTGGGTCTTGCAGACTCAGAGCAGCTGTGGCTTCCCTCACCTTGCTCAGGTAAGTGGCTGGACGTGGTAAGGGTTCCAGCAGCAAGGGGACCACAGTGGATCCTACTAGGGATTCAGCCTGTGTTGGATGGGGTTACACTCCCCCTGGAAACACCAGTTCACAGTTTGGGGGTACTCCTGGATTCAACTCCGAGCCTGGAGGCCCAGGTTTCAGCAATGCCTAGGAGTGTTTTTGCACAGTTAAAGCTAATGCGCCAACTGCGCCCATTCCTAGAGAAGTCGGATCTGGCTATGGTGGTACATGCCTTGGTTTCACCCCATTTGGTTTACTGTAATGTGCTCTATGTGGGGTGCCTTTGAAAAGTGCTCAGAAACTTCAGTTGGCCCAAAGAGCTGGAGCCAGGTTGTTAAACCAAGGCTGGCTGCAGGGAGTATACAACTCCCTTGTTAAAACAGATCCACAGGCTGCTGGTCTGTTTCTGGGTACAATTCAAAGTGCTGGTTTTGACCTATAAAGCCCTATATGGCTTGATTCCAGGTTATTTGAAGGACTGTGGTCAAGATGGAAGAAATTATTAAGGAGAAGGAATGCACAAGATGGGAGAGGCTGCAGCGGCAGTTTGCTTTTGCCTGAGCCAAATGGGAAAGGGCAACACTGCTCCTTCTTCTCTCCCTTCCCCCTCCCCGGGAATTAATTAAGTGCAAACTACTTTTTCTCTTTGAACTCAGTTTACAGCAACTGATGTAAGCTGAGGACAAAGGCCCTGAATCGGCAGTGACTTGTTCTCACGTTCATAGGCTCACCATAAATTGAAGTTGACTTGATGGCAGTCAACAGCAACAAGAGGAGGAGAGAGAAACTGGGACATTGTAAAAGCAGCTGACAAGGTGGGGTGTCAGAGGCTAAATTAGGACTGTCCCTGCAAAATCAGGACAGTTGGAGTGCATGAGAAGTTAAGGGCCAGGCATGCTAGCTACAGGATTCTGGGCATTGCAGTTGGAAGCCAGCAAATGTTCCAAGCTTTGCTTGTATGTCCACAGAGTGTCATATGCATTCAACGGTTGTTCCCAAGCTGGACTTCTGTTCTCTGGAGGCTGAAGTGGAAGCAAATTTCACAGTTTGGACCCATCAAGTGGCCTTGTCTGAACCTTCCACCAGTATTGATGGAGAAGAATAGTGCCTGTTTGGGATTAAAATGGGGAAAGCCTTTTCCGTATTCCAGATGTCTTGTGGGAAGGCTGGATCCACACTGCCTATCTGAGCTGGGTTAAGCACATCTGTACTTCCGTCAAATTCTGAGTCAAAGGCTGGGGTTTAAAAGGGTGACTCACCCATGACAATTCTGCAGAATCGGATCCCGCTGTCCTCCCACCCTTGGAATAATAACAATAAAAAGTCCCAACTGAATCATGGAAGCTTAAAGAGGATGATTCTGCTGGCCCTAGGAAAACAACTGGAGATTCCTTGGTCCACAGAGACCCATAGGGAATTAGCATCACTCGAACCCTATGACAGCAGGGAAGGTGGGGGATCTCTTAGATGAGCTGGCCGCACGGATTCCAAATTCTAAAATCTTTCACATCCCTGAAACTCCTTGTGATGGCCAATGACAACCTGAAAATGCAAAACACATTGATTTTAATCCTGGTACTAGTCCTATTGAATCACCTATTGAATCCTATTGATGTATCTATGTGTTGATTTGTCGTTCCAGAACTGATTCAATGAGTCTGCCAGTGTGTTATAGGGGTTTGAGTGTTGGATAAGGATTCTAGGAGGCCTGCTCAGTTTGAATCCCTGATCAGCTGTGGAAAACCCACCGAGTGACCTTGGGCAAGTCCTACTCTCTCAGTCTCACAGGAAGGCAATGATGTCCCAGATCTACTTGACAAGAAAACCCTAGGCAAGACTTGCCAGCAGAGGCAACCCTTTCCCTATTTTTCTTTTTTAAAAAAATTCTTAATTATTTAGTATATTTTGTATTCTTGCATTGTCCACGTTCAAAAATTAATAAAAAATATAATACAAAAAATGTAAACCCTTCATGGATTTGTCCTTCGAGCCTGTGCAATGGATTTTTTTCTGGTGGAGTGCAGCGTGCACAGAACTGGCCTCACCCTTTAAACCAGAGATTCATCTGCCGTGGCCTTGCAAGCATGGACGTGGCAGCGAGGTCCTCAGGCCGTAGGTTTGATTAGAGTTTCCTTCTCTTAGATGGTTGACCTTACAGGGTTGGACGAGCACCATTTGCCCGGGTTTGGGATTAGAGTTTTCCTTCTCCTAGGACGGTTGCCACAAGGCTAGAGAGCCCATCCTGCCCTTTGATGCTCTTTGTCAGACCCTTCGGTTTTGACCTGTCTGGCATGGGAGACCCTACCAGTGGCTATTATGCCACCGCCAGCATAGCTCTTCATATGGACATGTATACGCTCATGTTCTGTGCTTTTATGTACCTGTCCACCTTTGTCTGTCTGTCTGTCTGTCTCTGTCTCTGTGTGTGTGTTATGCACACATACAATCTCAAATGCACACACAAAATGGTTCCCCCCCCTCTGCAGTTCAGTGGAGCTCAGATGTAACGAGGTGGGTTATAATTAGCTACCTTGTCAAGCGCCTCTTGCCCTGCTGTGGTTGCCAGATCAGATGTGCTATTCTTGGCTCTCCTTTCCTCTTCCTCTTGCCTCACGCCCAATGTTAAGGTGATGTTCCATCTTCTGGACCCTGCACCTTTCTGTCTCCCCATCCACCACAAACGCCCACGGGTAGGTCACCTGACCCACCTGCCACAACGCTGTAATGACTGCATGCAATGAAACCACAGACCACGGAGGCCATGCCTCTCGAAACGTGGGCTGGCCCCAGTGTTGTTCACACCTAAGTCGTTTGCTTCCTACTCACTCAAAAGCCATTGACAAATGGTATTATAATGATGACCAGGGGAAAATAGAGGCTTGTAAAGAAACAGAAGTGGGTGGTGCAATCGCTCCCCTCTTTCCATAAAGGAAAGGACAAGAAGGGGTATTATCCACCCTGAGATAGATAGGTCAGTAGACAAATGTCTTCAAGCAATGGCATCCCTCCAGAAATGAGATCCTGCGTCACACTTGGAGCATAGCACTCAGCCTGTATAGCTGTGTGCTTTTCTCCAGCAGCTGTCCATCCCCAGGGGTACTGCTCTGGCAAAATCGCAGGCATTAGAAGTTTTCTGCTTTTTCCAGCCTTTCCCCTCCTACCGTCAGTGCTTAGATCATATTAGCTACACCAGTGTAGTAACACTAACAATACCCTGTTCTCTGATTACTACTGGAATATATGGGTTGACCCCCGTATCTGCAAGGGATGCGTTCAAGACACATACACCTGTGAATAGGCAGGGGGTTGGACTGGATGGC
Organism: Gambelia wislizenii; assembly: GCA_030847615.1. NCBI lineage: Eukaryota > Metazoa > Chordata > Lepidosauria > Squamata > Crotaphytidae > Gambelia > Gambelia wislizenii. Next base: position 36,964,137 of record JAUMIR010000010.1, read on the forward strand.
CCTCGTGGTCTCTTCCAACTCTGCAATTCTATGATTCTATGAATACCTGAAACCATGGATAATAGGGAACGCTATTATTTCCAATGAGATGAACGCCCAATGTTGATCATAGAATTGCATTGGAGGATCTAGAAATGCCTAGAGAGAACATATTTTTTGGGCCGTAGATAAGTGAAATGTGGAAACTGAATCCGTGGATACGTGAGTGCACCCATACAGCCTAATTTGAATGTACCCTAAGGTGATGACATCAGGTGGGTTCCATTTCAGTGGGGTGGTGAACCTACCCTGGATTTTAGTCTGAACTTTAAAGGCACTGTTCAAGCTGCTTAGCCTTAACCCGGCAAAAGGGATTCTGCACTTTGGATTGTGGTGGTGGTGGTTGTGTACCTTCAAGTTGTTTCTGACTTACGGCAACCTTAAAATGAACCTGTCATGGGATTTTCTCGGAAAGATTTGTTCAGAGGTGGTTTGTCATTGCTTCCTTCCTCTGAGGCTGAGAGAGAATGACTTGCCCAAGGTCACCTAGTGGGTTTCCATGCTTGAGCAGGCATTCAAACCCATGTCTCCCGGAGTCCTAGTCTGATCCTCAAACCACCTTGGAGAGCTCCTTGAAAGTTCAGACTACACCCCAGAGCCAACTCAACATCCCCCCCTTTGACATAAAGTTCCAGCCACTAGCACCTCATGGTTACATTTACAGATGAAGAAAAATAACCTTGATGGTTTTGGAGCAAAACTCGCATAGTTTCCTTTGCCACTTTGGAAAGTGGACCCAAGCCAGTTTTGCTTTTATTCAGAATGGAGTCAGTTACATTCTCACCACATTTTATATAACCTAGGATTATTGGAATATGAAACTGGGGTCACATCAGGATTCCTGTGTTGTGTTATCTCTCAGGGTGAGAAGGCATAACAGACTGTGGGTAAGGCACAGGCAATTCCTTTTGCTTTCTCTCACGGATCAGGGTCAGGGCCAAAACTGTGGTGAGTCAGTGGGTAACTCATATTGAACACAGATTGAACAAAGAGGAAGTCAGGAAGGCTGCTAGAAATTAGAAATCCCCACTGGGTGCATTCCAAAGTCTTGCTCAGCATTTGGGATTCTGGACATGGCAGTCCATAGGAGAGTAATGTTACCTTTGGGCTTGCTGCTGGCAGGTGCCAAGAAGAAAGAGAGAAGGAATGGAAGGCGGGGGGGGGGGAGACGTCTAAACGGTGAAAATACTCCTAATGGAATGCAAGGAGAATCCTACCTATCTTAATGGGATCCCGCATTAATCCGGCAACAAACGGGCCACAGGAGTCTGCACTGAGGTACTGGCCCGTTGCTGTAGCTGCCGTCTGCTGTTGCTCTTCCAAAGGCAGGAAGCAGGCCCGTAGCATGTGACCATGGCTGGCCACAGGGAGGGGGGCTTGATCACATGCTTTGGGCCCCCTCCCTGGCTTCAGAGAATGCGACACCGACGGAAGCAGTGGTGCCTTCAGTGACGGGCCGATGTGGTGGTCTGGACTCCATCCCATGATCACACCTCGGAGCATGGTGGGGTCTCCTTCCTTGGAAGTCTTTAAACAGAGGATGGCCATCTGTCAAGGATGCTTTGATTGTGATTTCCTGTGTGGCAGAATGGGGTTGGACTGGATGGCCCTTGGGGTCTCTTCCAACTCTACAATTCTGTGATTCTATGATTCTATGATCCATTTCATGCTGGTAGTGGGGGAGGAATGAGCCAGATCCATGGCCAGAATACACCAGTGGGGAGCTGGTGTATCCTGGCCCATTAAGATGAGCCCTAAATCAGGATCCAACCCTTTTGCAGTGTTCAAAACACTAAACTTCAGCACTCTTTGCAATGGCCACAATGGAGTAGGCCAGTTGTATATTCAGTAACAGCTGGTGGTTTTCAAACCATTGAGGCAGTGAACCTGGTTTTGCTTTTAGTTAGAACTCCACAGGAGTTATCCAAGGCACTGAATTTTATTCCCAGAATAGGCTGAGCATCTTGGATCGTTCCTTTAAAGTTCAGACTAAAATCCAAAGTGGAATCACCACCGCACCAGCCATCGCTGACTATACTCATTTTCAGGTGGGAGACTGAAAGAACAGTACGTTGTCTCAGGTTTTCTCACAGAGGCAAGATTTGAACCCAGGCCATTCTGCTTCATGCCTTTAGCTGCAGCAAAACATCTCAAGCTTGTCCGACAGCCACAAAGCCAGTGTCCTCTGCTCCGTGGGGCACTCTGCTCATGCTCAGAGACACAGTCCAGGACATTGGCTGGCAACTTCTTTTCAGAAATTGGCCCAGTATTGCCTCCAGCAATGGAACAATGGTGGCATTACTCAACACAGATTCTTTCAGAACATCCATCTAACTATTTTAGTTATAGGTATCTCTTCCCTTGGAGTTTCTAACCCTTAGGCCATACTTCCTCCCCTAAACTAATGACCTCTCCACATATTACATTTTCCACCTTTACACCAAGAAAGGTGTCCAGGCGACACACAGGTGAGTCACAGGTACACATGTTGGCAAACAACCCGGTTTGGATGCCTCTCTCTCTTTCCCTCTATCGCTTTCTCTCTGCTTCATGCACTTTTGATGTCAGCCCAAGGTTTGCTGTCATGTAATGTGTGAAAGAGGTGAAGGATCTTGGGTGTAGACTCCCTCCTTTTGACTTCTTTTCTCTGTATAGTATTATTTTCTTTCTTTCTTTCTTTCTTGAAATCCATGTGCACCTGTTTCAAATTAGGAAATTTTCTGAGCTGTGTAATAATCCTTATTATTCATAGTAAATGCATAAAAGATGTGGACAGCCATTTGGCTGGCCTTTGCGCAAATTCCTTTCTTTGTTTAAAATCCAAGGATGGGAGGTGAAATGCGGCTTGAAGAATGAGCACATTGGGAGGGGGGAAAGAATCATTGTGTGGTGCCCCCTTTGAAGCATTTCCTAATGTTCCCCAAAGACCTTCTCCTGCCAACGCCTGCCCCACAATCCCTTGCATCTTCCTGACATCTCTTCGGTTGCGCAAGGTGCAGATAACTTCTCCAAGGAGATACAATCCAAACAGACCAGAGGGCTGAGTCATCCACGCTTGCCCTTCGGAGGCCACTGCCTTGCTGAGCTAAGGAAACAAATATAAATCCCTCGGTCTTAACAGCTCATCATAATCGAGGAGTGTCATGCCCTGCCTTCCAGCACAATGTGGAGATTCCTGGACCGGAAGAGCAGGCCTAGCTGAGGAACACACAGACCAGTCCTGAATGTCCTCCATTCTACAGCATGGCCCTACCGGTTGGGGTATATTCTGGGAGTTGCGGATACAAGAGCAGAAGGGAGAAGCTGCATCCCCAAAACACCCTAACACCAAACCAGCTCTTGATCCATACCAGCCCTTTCACATTTAGGTTTGCATGCTCTCCAACTGCCTCTGTTTGGCTAGGAGGGGCCTGATTAGTCCTCCATCATCCCGATTTTTTCAGCTGCTTTTAAAAGTTCCTGGTTTCTTTCTCTTCTTCCCACTTCCCCCCTTTGTCCTTGGCTTATTGCAGTTGCTGCACACTCCATTTTGCATCCATTAACTCAGGAGGAGAGGGAGGAGAGGAGGGAAGAAGGAATCCCGCCCTTCCCAGTAGACTCCGGCAAAAACAAACTGGTGCAGAGCACAACGAAGTAGGGTAGGAGGGGAATCAAGTAGAATGGAATGAAGTGGAGTACTCCCAATAAGGTTAATGTAGAGTAGAACAAAGTAGACTGGAACTAAATAGAGTAAAGATAGGTCAGAACAGAGTGGATCAGAGCAAAGTAGTGTAGAACAGAGCAAGGCAGGAGAAGAATAAAGAAGGATGGAATGAAGTAGAGAACATCAGGGTAAGGTTGAATAAGAGTAGGACAAAAGATTTAGAGTAGGACGCAACAGAGTAAAAGTAGATTATAATGAAATGGAGCAGAATAAAACAGAGCAGAATGAAGTAAAGAGTAGAGTAAAGCAGAATGGAATGAAGTAGGGTAGGACAAAATAGACCACAGCAGAATAGGGCAGGAGGAGAATAAAGTATAATGGAATGAGGTAGAGTACACCAAAGTAGGGTTGGACAAAGTAGACTGGAACACAATGGAGTAAAAGTAATTAGAACAAGTGGAGTAAAACAAAGCAGAACGTAAAGCGGAATAAGAGTAGAAAAAGCAGAGTGGAATGAAGTAGGGTAGGACAAAACAGAGCACAACGAAGTAGGATAGGAGGAAACTCAAGAAGAGTGGGAAAGGCATAGAGTATTCTGAAGTAGGGCTGAAACAGAATAGGACAATGTAGAGTAGAACAAAATAGAGCAAAATTGAGTAGAGTATGAGTAGAACAAAGTAGAATGGAATGAAGTAGAATGCAACGAAGTAGGGTAGAACAAAATAAACCACAACCAAGTAGGGTAGGAGGAAAACCAAGTAGAATGGAAAGAAGCCGAGTTCTCTGAAGTAGGGCTGGAGTAGGACAATGTAGAATAGAACAAATTGGAGGAAAATGGAGTAAGAGTAGAGCAATGTAGAACGGAATGAAATAGAGTGCAATGAAATAGGGTAGAACAAAATAAACCACAACAAAGTGGGGTAGGAGGAAAATCAAGAAGAGTGGGAAAGAAGCAGAGTGTATTCTGAAGTAGGGCTGAAGGAGAGTAGGACAACGTAGAGTAGAATGAAATGGAGTAAATGTAGAACAGAACAAAGCAAAACAGAACAAAATAGAACAGAGTGAAGTAGAATAAAGCAGAGTAGAACGAAGTAGAGTAGAACATTTGTTACACCATGAAAATGGAGGTGGTGTGTTGATTGGTGGAGGGTGCCTACATGGAAAAAAGTTGTTGCCATATTTTTTTTGGTGGGGAGACAAGAAAGAAGTTTCTAGAAATGGGGGTTTTTTGGGGGGGAGGGAAGGGGGAGGTTGTGGCTGGTGATGATTCCCCCTGGTAAGGTTTCTAGCAAATAAGAATTTGAAGCCTGTTAAAATTTAAGACAAAGTGATCTTGTGCCTTCCCGGGATGGTTCTGGGATGAATCAGAACATTTCACAAATTTGGCGAAAGGCAGCGAGCAAACAGGAAAAGGAAACGATGGAAGGGAAGAGGGGGGAGGTGGTGGTGGGGTTGGAGGGAGGGATGGAAAATGGAAAATCCTTACACAGCAAAAGCCAAATATATGCTGGTGACTGAAAGGCATATTTCCCCTTGTTCACGTGATTTGCACAGAAGGATACGTTGTCTGGGGGAATTTTTGTTTGGCTCTGGCTGTTTTGGAAGAAAGAGAGGGAGGGAGGGAGAAAAATAGGCCGGGTGATGCAAAAGGGCCAAAGGTTTCTCAAGTTCGTCTTTTCTTTCTTTCAACAGAAAGGCACCAGGATTTAATGGGGAAGGGAGGGAAGTGACTGGTTTTGAGAAAGACGGGGCAGAAAAAAGCCAAAACTTCAGCCATAAAAGGAGAAAATGGACATGCAAGGCAAGTCTCCTTAGAGCGGGGGAAGCTGCTGTGAAGGAAATGGATGATGGGTGAGGCAGGGTGCCCCATTTTCTAAAAACTGTGCCTGGAGCACAAAGCTGGCCTAGGACTGGAGCAATTCCAGGCCTCTTGGGATATTCATCAAAGCCCAGGAATTCATTCCCTCCAACATTTCACAGAGGAAAACCAGGACATGTGTGACCAAACCACATCAGGCTGGGGTCAAAACGGCAAAAATTATGAATCAAGGAAGAATGCACAAGCTAAGGGAGGCGACAGCAGTTTGCTTTTGTCGGAATCTACTGGGAAAGGCAAGACTCCACTGCTCCTCTTCTCCCCTTTGCAGACTCAAGAGAGAGCCTTCTCAGAGGTTGCTCCCATCTTTTGGAACGCCTTCCACAGGCAGGCGAAGCTGGGCCCCTCTGTGATTTATTTTCGTTGGCAGGCAAAAAGACTTTTCTTTTCAAGCAGGCTTGTAACGTATGAGGGTTTGTTTTATCTTGTATGTTTTAGATTTTATGTTTTAATTTGGTTTTATACTAATTTCATTGTATTTAATCTGCTATAATAGTGCTATAACAGTGTGCAGTTGTCCCTCCATATCCATGGATTCGGTATCCACGGATTTAAGTATTCACAGCTTGAAAAATATTCTTTAAAACATAATAATCCAAAAAGCAAACCTTGATTTTGCCATCTTACATAAGGCAAGCTGTTGCAAATAATCATGGCCTCAGTGCTGGCACGTTTCTAAGATGGAGGACCATCGCCTCCCAAAAATAGTACTCTATGGTGAACTCGCCATGGGTCAGCGTAAGAGGGGCGCTCCAAAAAAAGCGATACAAGGACTCCCTGAAACAGCGCCTCAGGCTCGGCCAAATTGATCACCAACAATGGTCTGCCCTGGCCTCACATCGGGAGGTATGGAGACGCACTATCCACAATGCTGCAGCCTTATTTGAGAACTCATGCCGAACAAGTCTTGAAGAGAAACGACAACGCAGATAGAATCACAACCCGGAAACATCATCCAAGGAGACCTTCTGCTGTGCCTTCTGCAACCGGACTTGTTTATCTTGGATTGGCCTTTTTAGTCATCAGCGTGCTTACAGAAAGCGCAGGATGAATCCTTCCTGAATCTTCCTGAACCTTGATTTTGCCATCTTATATAAGGGACACCATTTTCCTATTTTCCATTTTCCTATGCCATTGCATATAATGAGACTTGAGCATTCACGGATTTTGGTATACACGGGAGTCCTGGAACTAAACCCCAGTGAATATGAAGGGACAACTGTAGTATGAGTTAGTCTCTAATTGCTGTAAAATTAGCACATTATCCACATTCCCAAATCATGTGATATGCACATCTCTTTATGAAGCACCCACATCCAAAAATATAGGATGCTTGGCATCTTGTTCAGTCTATATAAAAGAAAGAGCTTTCCAACTCTCACACAGGGGATGTCACTTATAATAAGGGACACCTGGCAACCCTAGCTGCAGTTGGACACACTGGGGCTAAAAGCTTTCAGGCCTTCGGGCATGCACGTGTGTAACCCTGAGGAGTTATTGATCTAGCCCCATAGATGGGGAAACATTCAGGAAAGGGCTTTTCCTAGAGCATTTTTATAGAAATTGTTGCATGGTGTCCATTCGCCCATTCTGAAGTTTCGTGAGTGAAACTTCTGCTACATACAATCCTGACATTCAGCTTGTGTGGAAAGTGATTGTTATTCCTATTTTTTTTTAAAGGAGGAAGTCACTCCAGAGGTGCAAATACATTTGCATGCCATCAATAGTGCTTGTCACCTTCAATTAGATAATAGGAATTTAATTTACAGATGTAGGAGGGAATCGAAAGGGAAATTCCTCACTGTGGAATTTGTCCTATGGATTTGCATCTATCGTGTATTTTAATTTCGGCTGGGCCCATAGAAACCCACTGGGTGACCTTGGGCAAGTCGCGCTCTCTTGGCCTCTGAGGAAAGCAATGATAAGATCCTCCTCTGGAGAAATCTGACCAACAAAACTCCATGAGAAGTTCATCTTTGGGTCTCCGTAAGTCAGTCACACAACATCATGAAAGCAATAACAACAACAACCAAACTAGCAACATTCTCTGGCCTGATCTCCTTTTGTCAGGCGGCCATGAGCTGCTCAGCAAAGGGGCTGCCCTCTGCACCAGCTCAGGAGAACTCTCTTTTGGCAGTGTGTACATGCTGCGCTCCAGAGTTGAGATGATTTTCAAACAGGCCTGAAACCCAAATCCCAGTTTGAATTCTAGACCTGACATCATCGTTTCTGTCAGAATACAGCATTTAAAAATGTGTTATAGGTCTGGTTTCTTTGTGTCTCTTGTAAAATCTGGACATCTGAGTTTTGTCTTTGTCTCTTCCTGGATGATGACCAAAAGAGATAAAACCAAGGACCTCATATCATATTTTCATTTTCTTTGTTTATTTCAAAAGCCAGAGGTTCAAGTTCATGCAAGGTGGCATGGAATAAATAACCCTTATATCATTGTAGAAAACTATGAGCTCCTAAGCCCTTGCAAAGCAAAAGTTATTTGCAGACACATATGGTTCTTACATTGTTAACAGGATATAGGCAAGCTTAAATGTTTTATGACAAATCAGTAGTACAGCTGTATATTTTCTTGATGACAGCATGAGGCTGGACAGAAGGGTCGGCTCACAGCCTAGAAAGCTATTTTTAAAAAGCAATTTATTGCTCTTGTGTGCCTTCAAGTCGTTTCTAATTTATCTCGACCCCAAAGCTGAACCTATTACACAGTTTTCTTGGAAAGATTTGTTCAGAGGGGGTTTGCCCTTGCCTTGCTCTGAGGTTGAGAGAGTGTGACTTGCCCAAGGATGTCCATGGCCAAGGAGGCCAATTCAAATTCCAGAGTTATAGTCCAGTGCTCAAACCACTACACCGCTCTGGCTTTCTCAAAAGTAATACATACAGTTATATATACAACAACCCCTTGCATTATTAGTTACTATTTTTTAATATATATTTTATTTTAAGAATCAATTTATATAACCATACCTCCAATTGTCCTGATTTTGGCAGGGACAGTCCCTATTAATCCTCTTCCATCCCATTTTTTCAGCTGCTTTTAAAATGTCCCGGTTTCTCTCTCCTCCTTCCACATCCTCCTTGGTCATTGGTCTATTTCAATTGCTGCAAACTTTAGTTCAAAGTGCAGAAGGAGATTACCCTCAATTAATTCAGCAGGGAAAAGGGTAGAGGAAGGGGTGCAATCTTGCATTTCCCAGTTGGCTCAGGCCAAAGCAAACTGCTGCAGCCTTTTCTCGCTTGTGTGTTTTTTCTCATTAACAACTTTCATCCTCTTAACCACACTCTGATGTTACTTGGCCAGTGTTCATTTGCAAAATTTTGGACGGTATGATATATATAAAAAAACCCAATCAAAAACTATACAACTGATACCACACAGTGCTGATGTTGTTGAATGATTAATAAATGTGTTCCATCAGTTTGTGCCACAATGAAAGTCATCATTAATTGATGACTTTCAACAATAATTATATATTGTTGTTATGTCTTTAATGAAGGTCTTCCAGAAATGTGACTCTGCCGGTCAATTTGCTTCTTCCTGTTTGCTTACGTACTGAATGAAAAGTAACAAGTAACACGTACCGAATGACAAGTAACTAGTTTCTCAAAAGGAACTGGAGTAGTTCTGTTGTAGTTACTGCAAAACAAGCAAACATCTGAATGGTACAAGCCACTGGCCTGTGGCAACATATGACTGCAGAGCCTCTGCTTGTGATCAGCCTCAGTCACATACTGAGGACATGTGGGACCCGTTCTGGTTTTTCCTCGGTAAACAGGATATTTTTTCAAAACGCTTTAATGGGCCCTATCCCAGCTTGCCCCTATTCCAGCCCCATATCTGCCCTGGGAGTCGTTTTGGACTGCCCGGGGGCAGATTGGGGTAACTGCCCTGCACCATTTGGACTGCAGGGCTCTGCAACAGGGACAAACTGGGGTATTTGGCCAGTGTAGACAAGCCCTACACTGCAGAAATAATGCAATTTGACACCACTTTAAGTGCTGTAGTTCTATCCCAGGGTTTCTCAACCAGGTTCTCTGGAACCCTAGGGTTCCACAAGAGATTGCTAGCGGTTCCACAAGATATTTTAGGCAGGGGTTCCCTGAGACCTGAAAATTGTTTCAAGGGTTCCTTGGTGGTCTCACCTCCAACAGATTACCTTGCTTGGCTTCCAAAATCAGACAAAGACTGGGCATGGTTGTGAAGAAGAGTGATGATCAAATAGCCTCCCATTCCCACTGCAATTGTCCAGACAGGAAAAGGAATGTTTAAGGACCTAAATACCCTAAAGGCACCAGATCCCATCCGATCTTGCAAGCAAAGCAGGGTCAGTCCTGGTTAATACTTGGATGGGAGACCGCCAACGAACATCAGGTGCTGTAGGCTACATTTCAGAGAAAGGCAATGCAAACCCTCCCTCAATATTCCTTGCCTAAGAAAACTCTATGAAATCCATGGGGTGTCCATAAGTCGACAGGCGACTTAAAGGAACGTACACACACAACGTGCCATAGCAACACCCTTGACCCCTGATGGATGGGGAAGTTTTGGATGGAGCACCAGTGGCTAGCAAATAGCCCCTGGCATCCTGCCCAAAAAAAGGGATGCATGTGTATCACCTTGAATACTCTGCGTGTATGTCACTGCCAGGATTCCAGGCAGGGATAATTGGAAGTGGAGGTGTGTCCATGAGTGGGTGTTTTGCTCCTGCAAGTACAACATGAGCCCATTGTGGCATCAAAGAAGGACATTCCCTCCAGGATTTCATAGATGAAGACTGGGGGGGGTGTGGCCAAGCAGCATCAGAGTGTGCTCAAGATGGCAAAAGCATTTATTAGGAAGAACGCACCAGCCGGGAGAGGCTAGTAGCACTTTGCTTTGGCCTGAGTTTATAAGGCAGGGTATGATTTCTCCCCCTCCTCTCTTCTCTTCTCCATTTTGTGAGTGCAAACTAATTTTGCACTTTGAGCTCAGTTTCCAACAACTGAAATAAACCGAAGACAAAGGAGAAAAGTGTAGTGAGAAGAGAGAAAGGGGGGATTAGGAATTTTTTATTGGAATAAGACCATTCTACTGAAAAATACACCCGACCGCAAAAGGCCGTAACAACAATGCAAAAATAATAATAATTGTTTTCCTCTTTTCTTACTAATACAAAAATAAAACTATCTATACTAACCGGGGGGGGGGTTTACATCCACACTACACAAATAATCCAGTTTGAAACTGGATTATTTGCCATGGCTCCTTCCTCTGGAATCCTGGGATTTGTAGTTTGGCGAGGCACCAGCACTCTTTGGTAGAGAAGGCTAAAGACTTTGTAAAACTACAAATCCCAGGCTTCAATGGGAAGAAGCCATGGCAAATAATTCAGTTTCAAACTGGATTATTTGTGTAGTGTGGATTATGGACTTTTAAAAAGCCACTGGAAATGTGGGATGACAGAGGATTAATTGGGATGGTCCGGACTAATCAGGACAGTTGGAGGGTATGGAAGTGGAGACAAGGGGAAACTAGCTTATGCTTTTGGGAGCCAGTTGTGAGAACTGATCGCTGCCCTGAGCTTGATTGCAGAGGATTAGGGAAAGATAATCTGAATTGAACCCGGAAGAAGGCGGCATGGGATGCCCCGGCCCGTCACACAGTGATGGAGCTGGCGGGATGCCAGAGTTACACCTTCCTTGGCAACTTCCTCATGGACCGGCCCATGATCCTCCACGGCGTGCCAGTGTTGATGAGACGTTTTGGAGAGCCAAACCAGTTCTGACTGGTCCGGGCTGGTCTGGGCGAGAGAGTTCACTCAGCATTGGCTGGCACCTCTGTCTGGGAGGAATCCACCAGTGGCCTCATTAAAAGGGGCCCTTGCCCAATGGGCGACGCAGGACGTCAGACGCTCGTGGGTGACCGGGAGTGATCCAGTAGGGTTCATTTGGGTCCAGCCCTCCTCCTAAGGAAGGTGGAGTGGCTTCTTCCTACCTCAAATGCCTCCTTGGCAGACTTCCCAGCTTCTTGCTTAAGAACCCAACTCGACGTGTGCACTCTGGGCTTTGGAGTTGAGTCAGGGACGTGTGTATTTCGCTGAAAGCAATGGACTCCAACTTGAGTTGCCAGCCACTCTTTTGTCTTCTGAAAGAAGAGAGTGGCTTCTGCAATCTTTTCCCCATCCTTGGTGTGTGTTGTTAAAGCATGAGTTGTTGCTGCTGCTGCTGTTGTTACATTGGTTTCACAGTCAACCAGGTGGGAGAGTCTTGGACCATCAACGATACGGATTCTATTCAAGAATCAAGGGTCCCATCTATACGAGGCAAAAAAATACCCCGCAGTGCCTCACAGTAATGGCATTTTGCAGCAGCAGCGACTTATCTTAACGGTGTTTTTGCCCGCATAAGTTTCACGTGCAAGATGGCAGCCACAAGTGATTTACTTGTGTTTGTATTTTGCCGCCACCGAACATTAAAGAAAAAAGATGTCCAAGGTGTGCTAGAGCACTAGAGCGATTTTTCGATTTAACAGGAAAGCAAAAACAAAAACAAAAAAACCCCATCCTGTTTAATTGCCTTAGTGATCGCTCACTAAGGCGAAAGTCCAACATGGCGAGGTTGGGCGCTTGCCCTCTTAGCAAGCCCTGCCTGCCCGCACTCACCCGGCCAATCAGCTTTGCACTTCCTCTCCTATGGGAAAGCAATTCATATCGAATCACTTGTCTTAGCGAGCAGGAATGCGCACCCCCCTCGCTGTTTTTTTTTTAAAACTACAGGGAAAGTCGTGAAGGCTTTTCCTGTGGAGTTGTTGATGTTTTGGGGCCATCTTTCCAAATACAGTGGATTGATGCAGGATCCCATTTAGACAGATCATATCCCCAGCGAATTCCACGAGGGTTATTTTCGCCATTTAGACAACCCCAAGGAATCAACGAAGAGAAAGAGAGAGGAAAAGATAATGGCGATGATGATTAGAAAACCCCCTCTTTTTTTTTTTGGAATACATCTCTCTTTTTCTTTTTCTTTTAAAAAATAACTTGCCAGCTCCTTGCTTCCCAGACACCCAGGGTGCATCCACACTACACAAATAATCCAGTTTGAAACTGAATTATTTGCCATGGTGCCTTCCTATAGAATCCTGGGGTTTGTAGTTTGGTGAGTCACCAGCACTCTTTGGCACAGAAGGCTAAAGACCTTGTAAAACTACAAATCCCAAAATCCAGTTGGAAGAAACCATGGTAAATAACTCAGTTTCAAACTGAATTATTTGTGTAGTGTGGATTAGGCCTGGCCAGATAGGTTCCTTGGCTATGTGTGGAGGTAATAATTTTGCAGAATGGTTGTTGCTTGGCACTGGGTTTCTGTGGCAGTCAGGTGAGTGTTTACATGCGTATGAGTGTGTATGTACATGAGCGCAACAGTGTGTTTGCCTTCTCGGACGGGTGGGGTGGAGGAGAGGTTAGCAAGACATGTGAAAATGATGTCAGCCCCTTGGACTCAGCTTTATATGCCTTTGGCGGTGGAGGCAAGTTATGAAACCCAGTGGGTGCCCTGCCTTTTCCAGGAACAAACCTGCTCAGCTCTGTTGCTGCTGCCGCCGCCGCCTCTCCCACCTGTCTGGGTTGGCCAAAAATACTCCTTCAACCCTCTTCCCCTCCTTCCTGCCTGCTCTCCCACCACTTCCAGGCTTTGACACTCATTGCCTCTTCTTTTCCTTTGAGGAAACACAATTCTAAAGATTTTTAAGACCTGAGAAAAGTCCCTGTTTGGGAATACAACCCCCAGAACCCTCCCCCCAAATAATGCACAAAACAATCACATATGAATCTGACATTGAATTACAGTTGTCCCTTTATATTCACTGGGGTTTTGGCTCCAGGAGCCCCCATGGATACAAAATTCGTGAATACTCAAGTCCCATTATATGTAATAGGATAGCAAAATGGTGTCCCTTATATAAGATGGCAACATCAAGGTTTGCTTTTTGGATTATTATTTTTTAAGGAATATTTTCAAGCTGTGAATACTTAAATCTGTGAATACCAAATCTGTGGATACGGAGGGACAACTGTAGTCCTAAATGGCAAAGATTCTTGCCAGTCTTTCTCATCAGGTTTTCTTGACACCTGACAAGTATGGTTTTTTTTTTTTTAACAATTTTCTGAATATTTTCTAATGGTTTTTTGATCCCTAGCATTAAGACACTTATCTCCTCCAGAACCAACTCAGAACAGTAGTAGGTCATTAATCAACTAATCAATCATTCTTGACAGGTCATTAAAAGCTATCAATCATTTTTGACATGAGCTACACTCCCTTTCTACTTTGGGCCTGAGATTTGGAACCCAAATTAACTCCCTTGCTGTTCAGAGAAATAGAAAGTGCTTCTGAGTGCATGCAGAGTGCTTTCCAAAAGGAATTTTCTGCTCTGTTCTCACTTCTCTGAACGTTTGCTTGGATCGGCAGCTTCAAAAGCCACCAGGTCTGTCCCTGGCAGATGGAACCACTAGACGTTAGACCATTCTGTGGGAAATTGATGTTTTCGTTGCATGCCTTTGCATCATTTTTGATTTATGGTGACCCTATCAAGGGGTTTTCTTGGCAAGATTTGTTCAGAGGGGGTTTGCCATTGCCTTCCTCTGAGGCTGAGAGAGTGTGACTTTTCATTCAGTGGGTTTCCATGGCTGAGTGGGTATTTGAACCTTGGGACATTATCAAATGTGTCAAAAAGCATGGGATTACGACGTCAGGGTTGCGTGACTGGGTCCCGCTATTGCACAACATTGTTGTCCTAGTGTCACAACTCTATGTTCCAGCTGCAAAAAAGGCATTCTTTCTCATTCACGGGACAAGCCATCAATAGATCATCAATAGTGCTCTTTTCACACTATTGACTGCATGTGAAATCATGTCCTGTTGTAATTGTGAGATTACAGCGTGAATGGGCAGTTCTCAGCATGAAAACCTCTGGGTGAGGACATGAAAATGAAGCAGAGGACGCTTTTAGGAACTGTTCCCATCAGTGTGCACATTTTTAGGTTTGTTTCAGTGCTTGTGTGTTCATTTACTTTGTTAATTTAGGGTTGGTTTTTTAACAAAATTTTAAGCACACTTGTATCTTCTCGCAAGAACTGCCAAAATCTCAGCCATGCCAAACTGCGGAAGTAAACTCCCATTCTTGAAGTGCTAGTGGTCTTTGTGCGATAATTCCATGGCATTTCTTTCGTGGGATTACAGAGACATGCAAGAATAAGTGTTATAATCCACAACGTTCCTGCTACCTTCATTTGCAGAATTACAGCATTTTTAGACAGTGGTCAAGAGTCCAACACCCAAACCACTGTACCATGCTGGCCTTCTTTTTGTAGGAAATGTCCCCACATTTTGCAGAAAATGAGAAGATATCCCTCTGAGTGTTGGGCAGGCACCCGGGCTGTAACTCAGTCTATGGCAGGCATTCTTACTGTATTTGTTGAGGGGAGATGAGTTTGGGGAGGCTGAAGCAAAGTCACGTTGCCAAGAGTTGGTTAATGCCTCCTGTCTGCTTGGGGATTTGTCAGGCCAAAGACAAACACTGAGCTCATTGTGTGTAGAGGCTCAGGTGAGTTGTTTACCTGCCAGGTTGGCTCCACCGAGCTTTTGGGAGGGAAAAGAGGCAGCTCAGATCCCCAAGTGGGGAGATGATGTCTCTTCTCTTGGCAGTAAGTGTGACAGAGAGCCTGAAAGAGATGAAGACAAGATGCGGGGCCAACTTCTTTGGAGGAGGGGGAAGGAAGGGGGAAGGGGAGGAACCAGCTTGGAAGAGTGCAAGCTTTCCACCCACACAGAACTCTTCTTTTCTCCACCAATCCTCGAAGAATTCTGTGGAACTCAAAACCTTGCCACTTTTAACAAGCGATGCTTCAAATGATCAGAAGGGGGTTGCTTGGGGGTAGTGGCACGACAACACAGCAAGGCCTGCTCCATCATTTTGAACTGAGGCTGATTGGAGCTGAAACCAATCCTTCCTTGTAGGGACCGTTCCTGAACACGAGTCAGCAAGTCCCTGAGGAAGGAGGTGGTTGGGGTGTAGGAGCTGTCGGGTAGTCAGTCCAGTCTGTGTCAGTCCTGGGTTATCAAAGCAAGACCAAGGGAGAAGCACAAGGGAGAAATCGGGACGTTCTAAAAGCCCCTGAAAATTGGGATGACAGAGGATTAATCAGGACTGCCCCTGCCGAATTGGGAGAACTGGAAGGTATGGAGGAGGCTCAACTACACAGCATCCTCAGTGGTCCAATTCTGCCAGATCATTTCAGGGGGGTCTCAGTCCCCCCACCCATCCTAGTGTCAAGACCTCCTGTGTTACCGTTTTTGTCTCCAGGCTCAATATACCCATCACCCTCAACCCTTCCTCCTGGGCTTGGTTTCTAGGCCTTCAGGCTTTGAAATCTCAGCTACAGAATGAAAGAATTGGGTTTGATTGGAAATATGCATGCACACCGCTCCCCACATACACACAAATTCTGTGCATTCACATCTACCCACCCACACAGAGAAGAGACTCTCCAAGGGGTTTGGCCTGTAACAAACAGCCCCTGGTCCATTTGTGTGTGTGTGTGTGTGTGATGCAAAATTAAGAGAGGAGAAGAGACAGACAAAAAGAGAGGGAACTGGTTCTTCAAGTTGGGCACCACCAAGGCATCTAAAAAGGACAGGCTGCTTTTGCTATGGGGTGATTACTGTCTTGTCGCAATGTGGGCACACCAAAGCCCGGTCCGTCTGCCTTACCTGCTTCTGGTTGCTAGGTGCCCAGAAGCTCAGGGCCTGAGCCTTCCCATCACGAAAGAGACGTGGACCCAGCTTGGACTAGTTTTCCGAAAGCAAGGCATAATCCCTGAGGGAGAGTCAATAGTGATTACGTGGAAAGCCACTTCGCCAGCAGCAGAAGAGACTGACCTTAGAGCACAAAAGCATTTTAACCAACAGACACACTCGGGCCACACGTATGCAGCCAAACCGCCTAGCCTGATGGGCCCGGGCAGGTTTTCCCAAGGGAGGGCGATTATCACGGGGAATATCCCAACCCACACAGAATGTGTCCTGGGGGCATGAACCCGCTGACATGGCCTCCCCAAAGCTACGTCAGCTTCCCAAGGGTGGCTGTCTGGGATTCTGCACATCGCGTTGCCTCCTAACCCTAAAGGTTTTGGCTTCTCTCTTTCTCTCTTTTGATAATGGAAAACATTCCACGTCTAGTCCTCATGGGGGTTTCTTCCAATTTGGCAAGAGGTGGAATCGAGGCCATCTGGACTGAATCTCACCTTGGAAGAAAGGCAAGCTATAAATCCAATAAAGCAATATATCATAAATAAGGGGGAATGGCCAGCTCAGCAGCCATTTACCCCACCAGCGCAAAGTGGATGCCACAGCAAAGGGCTCGAGTGAGTGAGCCAAACTGTAAACGAAAGTCTACCCCATTGTTGTTGGCAAATGAGTTGTTTCTGACTTATGGTGACCATATAAACAACTATAACAAAAACAACAACTCAGCAGAAGAGAGAGGAGAGAAGGAGGCAAAAACATGCCCTTCCCAGTTGGCTCAGGCCAAACCAAACCACTGCAGCCTCTCCTAGCTTGTCTGTCCTTCCTCATTCATAACTTTTGTCATTTCGGTTACACCTGATGTTGCTTGGCCACACGCCTCCCAGTTTTCTATTGTGAACCGGTTGGAGGCTATGCAATGCATCTCAACTGATTCCTTGCAGAGGGTTTTCAAAACCAGGCTGGGAGTCACAGATCGACCACCCTGGTGCAACTAATCCATTAAATCTGCTGAGTGGTAACAGCTGCGAAAAGCTGGAAACCCAGAATTTGTACATACGCTGCAGGCAAAGAATTAAATCTCTTCCAGGCCGCACCGAACAAAGGGGGCAGAATCCATAGCAAAACTCAGATGCATCCCAGGCCTTGAGAGTGAAGTATGTGAGCCCACCTCCGCACCGCAAAATGCAAGGACATAACTCTGTGCTGTAGACATGTGTGGGTGAACCCACATTTTCCCTCTGAGCTTTGCAGTCATCATCCCCCCCACCAGGGCCGCTGTTGGATTCACTTCCCTTCTGAAACTGCCCGTGACCCCTTGTGCCCTAGAAATGGGCCAGAAGCAAAGTGAGTCACTGCCTGAGCCAGACAGACAGGGACACTCCGTCTCCTTGGTCCCTGCTACCATCCCTGCGAGGAAGGCTGGGGCGCTTGGGTGGAGAGAAATTTACACAGGCTCCCTTTGCCTTTTGACATGTTATCAGCTCATTAATCAGGACTTAAGTTTATAAACTAATAATTAACAGCACGCATTGCTGCGCAGTCAAACCAGCCTTGCTGGCATAACCAAAGCTCAAAATGTAGCTCAGACGCACAAGGCCAATATACAGTATGCAATCTGAGACTCAGGGCTCCCAACTCCACAAAATCTGTATTTTATTTTCTGGATTTATTTATTTTTTGAAAAAATCTGGGTAATAAATAAAGGCTTAGCGTTACTGTTGTTGTGTACTATCAAGTTGTTTCTGAGTTATGGTTAACTATACAGCAAGTCTATCATGGGGTTTTCTTGGCAATATTTCTTCAGAAGGGGTTTGCCATGGCCTTCCTCTGAGGCTGAGAGAGAGTGTAACTTGCCCACAGTAACCCAGTGGGTTTCCACGGCTGAGCAGGGATTTGAACCATGGTCTCCCAGGGTGGCATCTACACTGTAGAACTACAGTAGGACCCTCGTATCTGTTGGGGATTGGGTTTTTTTTGGGGGGGGGGCGTGGATACCGAAAACTGTGGAAAATAGAGAATGCCGTTGAAAACAGTGGTACTTCTGGTTTAAAATACCATAAGTTGCCTTGGAGGACCTAGAAAATGGCTAGAGAGGACACATTTTCTAGGAAGACTCTATGGTAGGTGTGCTGTTTTCTGTACCGTGGATAATTGAATCAGTGTATAATAAATAATTGGATATGGGGTCCTACTATAATGCAGTTTGACACCACTTTAAATTCTGGAGCTCCATCCTATGGGATCCTGGGATTTGTAGTTTTACAAGGTCTTTAAGTGTTCTCTGCCAAAGAATGCTGGTGCCTCACAACACTACAAATCCCAGGAGTCTGTAGGATGGGGCCATGGCAGTTAAAGTGGTGTCAAACTGCATTATTTCTACAATGCAGATGGACATCCAGAGTCCTAGCCCAACACTCAAACCACTACACCATGCTGGCGCCCACAATTACAGCCACGAGTTTTAAAAGATTTTTTAAAAAGGAAAATCAAAAGGTCTTTACCAGGTACCCCTGATGACCACAATATGGGTACCAGAGAAGGCATTCAGCATGTTTTTATACTGAATGCATGATACTACACTTGGGCAGTAAAAATGAAAAGTACAGATATAGGATGAGGGACACTTGGCTTGATGGCAGTACATGCAAAAGGGATCTAGGAGTCTTGAAGGACCACAAGCTGAATATGAGTCAGCAGTGTGATGCAGCGGGCAAAAAAGCCAATGCCATTCTAGGCTGTATCAATAGGAGTATAGTGTCTAGATGAAGGGAAATCATAGTGCCACTCTATTCTGCTTTGGTCAGACCTCACCTGGAATACTGTCTCCAGTTCTGGGCACCACAATTCAAGAAGGAGATGGACAAGCTGGAACGTGTCCAGAGAAGGGTGACCAAAATGGTGGGAGGTCTGGACACCATTATGCCCTATGAGGAGCAGCTTAGGGAGCTGGGTATGTTTAGCTTGGGGAAGAGAAGGTGAAGAGGGGACATGATAGCTGTGTTGAAATATTTGATGGGATGTCATACTGAGGATGGAGAAAGATAGTTTTCTGCTGCTCCAGAGACTAGGACATGGAGCAATGGGTTCAAACTCCAGGAAAAGAGATTCCACCTAAACATTAGGAGGAACTTTCTGACAGTAAGAGCTGTTTGGAAGTGGAATAAACTGCCTGGGAGTGTGGTGGAGTCTCCTTCTTTGGAGGTTTTTAAACAGAGGCTGGATGGCCATCTGTCAGGAATGCTTTGATTATTTATTCCTGCATGGCAGAATGGGGTTGGACTAGATGGCTCTTGTGGTCTCTTCCAACTCTATGATTCTATGAGAAGAGCCTCAGAAATTGACCTTAGGGCTGGGGTTGGTTCATGCAATAGGTGGAGCATCCAGCCACCGAGGACTTGCAGAGTTCTTAATCCCAACACTCTGAACCGGACCTTTGAGGTGAATCCCCCCACTCCCGGCCAGCCCTTTGAAAGGGCCCAGTGGCCACTGCAGATGACAGAGTGCCAGCATCCTACCATCAAATCCTCCAGATTAAACAGATAATCTTGCAACCCCTAGTCTGGATTTCCAAACCCTTTGAAAGTCAGTCTCTCATTCAGGGCATCCAAGCAGGAGGTTATCAGAGGGCAAGCAGCCATACAAAGTTATCTCTGTCCAGGGAGTGGTGGTGGTCACAGTTTTAGCCTCAAGCTTCTCTCTGAAAGAGCAATTTTAGATCAAAGAGCAGGCCCAAACCTGCAGGGCAGGGCAATGGTGACGTCCACATCAGTGCTGAACTTGCGCTGGGTTTAAGTGTGAACTTTGAAGGAGCTATCCAAGGTGCTGGACTTATCTGGGAGGAATAGGGTCTAACCTGGGAAAACCTTCTGGCTTTATTAGAAGGCCCAGAGCTGTGTGTGGGGGACATATTGGACTGCAGTTCCCAGAATCTCCCAGCTGATCCTAGTCCCAAACTAGGACCAATCCCAACTGGTTCCCAATCCAAAATTAGGAATAGGGAGAGATAACAACAATAAAAACAATATTGGCTGGAATCCTCTTGGTGGCCCCAGCTAGAGTAGACCTATTGAAACAATTGTTGAAGTCAACGCATAGGGTGGGTCTTATTGTAGTCAGGACTAATGTGACTCATAGAATCATAGAGCTGGAAGAGACCACAAGGGTCATCTAGTCCAACCCCATTTTGCTATGCAGGAATAAACAATCAAAGCATTCCCGACAGGTGGCCATCCAACCTCTGCTTAAAAACCTCCAAAGTAAGAGACTCCACCACACTCAGGCTCATCATCATCATAATCATCATCTTTCTATCCCTAAACTGTGTAGACTTTGGGATGGCCTGCTGAAAGAGACACGACAGCTGAATGCGCTGTCTGAATTTAAAGCATAATGTTTTACTTTCTCACACTTTAATATTCTTGACAATTTTTGGTTTTATCATTTGTCTTGTGTGTTAAATTGTAGGGCATTGTAACCACTTGTTCTTAAACTCACTTCATGTAATGACATTGCAATGGCTTATAGCTTTTAGCAATAAAGATTTATTCTTAATGCTTATTCAAATTTAAAGCAGCATTAAAGGCCAGCCTCTACCGGCAGCCCTATCTAGATAATTTTAAAGTGTGAATTTTAGATTGTGTATGGATTGTTTTTAAATGCCTTGGTTATCCTTGTTCTTTTAAACTGGTATGTGTTTTTAACCAACGTTATATGTTAATGTGTTGTTCCCCACCTCGATCCATAGGGAGAGGCGGGCAAGAGATAAATAAATAAATAATAACAATAACAACAATAACAATTATCATTGGAATGGCCTGCCAGATGAGATCCAAAAAAGCTGTCAAGACAGATCTTTTCCGGCAGGCCTCTCCTGAACAGCTATCCCGGCCCGAAGATTCGGCTATCTTTTCCCTTGAGCTGCCATTGAATCATTCCATTTTTTTTTTTCATCTCTCCTTTTAATTATTGTATGTTTTTAATCCTTTCTAATTTAATATTGTTTTAAGGGGTGGGTGGGTTAGGGTACTGATGTAATTATGGAGGTTTTTATGCTGTAAGCCGCCCCGATTGCGTTGCAGAGGGGCAAGATAGAAATAACATAATTGCAGCTAACCCTCTGGCACAGATGTTCAGAGGAAGAAGGATCCTTGTTTTAAACCTCTCCATAGATGGACAGGTCAGAACCTTGAAAGGAAGATCCAGAGAAAGGAGGTGATTTCTGAGAAGGGGAAAGGAAGGCAAAAAACGAAAGGAGAGGAATGACAGGGAGAGGCTGCCTCCCACCTACATTCCTGTTTCATGCTGGCTTGATGGTTTCCCAGAGCCAAGGCCTGGGAAACCAGATCCCGGTCTGCTCTTTCTCCTCTCCGGCTGTGCCAAGAACCTGAGCCTTTGCCAGGAAGCCATGCCGGAGAGGAAAAGGTGGAGCATGGGTTTCTAAGCGGAGCATAAGGACTTGTTTTCATCTGCTGGGGAAACCCCTGGCAAGTCCATTCTGGTGTGGTGTGTGGTGTGGTGTGTGCATAGAAGGAGGGGCCAGGCCAGCAGCTTGGAAATACCCCTTTCTGGAGGGAGGAGGGATGGACGACAGCAGGGCGAACCCAATAGTGTTGTGTTCTGTCTGGTGTCAAGGGAGTGGGGATGTTTGGAAGGGGATTGCCAGCCGTCTGGCCTGTCTCCAGGGGTTTTAGCAGAACACATCTGGATAGGCCAGGGTGGGGTGGGGTGGAGGGGGAGAGAAAAATTCCACCACCCCCTGATCTTCTTGCCATAGCTTCATACCTTCCAACCCTACCCATATTGGCAGGGACAGTCCTGATTAACCCTCTGCCCTCCCATTTTTCCAGTTGCTTTTAGAATGTCCCGGTTTCTCTCCCATTGCCCCCCACCTTTGTCTTCAACTTCTCTCTCTCTCTGGCTTTTCTTCACAATCGAAGATTCAGGAAGGACTCATCCCGCACTTTCTACAAGCGCGCTGATGACTGAAAAGGCCAATCTGAGATAAACAAGTCTGGTTGCAGAAAGCACAGCAGAAGGTCTCCTTGGGTGATGTTTCCGGGTTGTGATTCTTTCTGCGTTGTCGTTTCTCTTCAAGACTTGTTCGGCGTGAGTTCTCAAATAAGGCTGCAGCATTGTGGATAGTGCGTCTCCATGCCTCCCAATGTGAGGCCAGGGCGGACCACTGTTGGTGATCAATTACTTCCATCCTTTCAAACTGAGGTCTCGTCTGTACAAGCCTGGGAGGGGGGAATGGATTGTTCCGCAGCAAGAGCAAGTCGCAGCAGCTGCAACTTGTCTTAACGGTTTTACAGCCCACATATATTCTCATGCCCGCTAGCCAAGATGGCGGCCGCGAGTGAATTACTCATGTTTTTAAATCTGCCGCCATCAATGTTTTAAAGAAAACTTATTTCCATGGTGCACACAAGCAACATTTCACCTTTACACACACAGACACAAAGAAAAAACAACACCGTGTTTTATCACCTTAGCAATTGCTCACTAAGGCAAAAGCCCAATATGGCGTCAGCGGGCGCTTGCCCTGTTAGCAAGCCCCGTCTCCCTGCACTTGTCCAGCCAATCAGGTTTGCGCTTCCTCTCGTATGGAGGAGCAATTCAAAGTGAATCGCGTGTCCCAATGAGCAGAAATGCGTATGTCCCACGGAGCTTTTTAAAAACTCCAGGGAAAGCTGTGAAGGCTTTCCTGGTGTTGTTGTTGGAGTTTTTTGCTGCCCCCCTTCCGAATACGGCGCATTGATGCAGGTTCCCATTAAGACAGATGGTCTTCTCAGTGAAATCCATTAGGATTATTTTGACCATTTAGACAACCTCTTAGTTTGAAATGGAGTTTGCACTCTGTTAACTCAGCAGACAGGAAAGGAGAGGCGGCAGTGGACTCTTGCTCTTCCCAGTGGGCTCAGGCAAAAGCAAGCAGCTACAACCTCTCCTCATTTGTGTGTTCTTCCATATTCATAAATTTTTGCCACCTGGAACACATTTTGATGTTGCTTGGCCACATGTGTCCTGGTTTTCATCTGTGAAATGTTGGAAGGCAGTGTTGTCACACCAGTATGATGTACTGGTTTGAGTGTTGGACTAGCATACTGGGAGAGCAGGGTTCAAATCCCCACTCAGCCATGGAAACCCACCAGCTGACCTCAGGTGAGTGGCATTCTCTCAGCCTCAGAGGGAGTCAGGGGCAAACCCACTCTGAAGAAATCTTGCCATGAAAACCTTGTGATAGGTTTGCTATAAGTCGGAAACGACTTGAAGGCATGTAACAATAGCAATGGTGATGTAAATCCTATTGATTCAATGGGTCTACTGTAGGTGGATGAGAAAAAGGGTACAAAAATAGGACTCCACATTTGGACTACAAAGCCCCCCAAAACCATATAATCACAGAGCGGGAAGGGACTCCATGTGCCATCTAGTCCAACCCCCCTGGCACGCAGGACTACATAAATGAAAGCATTCTCAAAAGATGGCTCTCCAACCTCTGTTTAATGACCTCGGAAGAAGGGGACTCTACCACCCTCCGAGGCAGGCTATTCCACTGTCGAATAGCTCTTACTGTCAAGAAGTTCTTCCTCGTGTTGAGGTGGAATCTATGGCCGGGATTTCCAGGGCATCTTTTTAAGCTGGTTCTTTGGCCCTGTGGCATATGAGGCCACTTGAAATACCCCCTCTCTCCCTCCATGCCCTTTAAACAGCCCGGCTGGCCTTGAGGAGCCGTGTGCGAGACCCGGGAGTGAAACAAGCCATCCATGTGACTCTTGCAAGATGTGCTTACCATGTTTCTAAACATAGGAGAGGGCCTGTTTGTTCAGCGTTTACACATTGACAGAGCCCTCAGCTCACAGTGCAACGCAACCAGCTGTAAAATGGTGAGTAAGCGTTACGTTGCCGACACACCAGTGACCACCCTGGTTATTCACTGTCTGGTTCAGTCTAATCGCCAGGCATCGGCTCGCCTCTCGCCCACTTGTACTGTTCGCCACATTTTAACCTCAAAGCCGGCTCTGGGGTGGGGGCGGAACTGATAGGAAACATGTTGAAAAAATGGGAATTGGACTGTACCTCCTCTCAGCCCTAGCTAGCATAGCTAATGGCAAGGGATGCTGGGAGTTGCAGTCCAACCATAGTAACTGCCTGGTTTCATCAGTAGGATTTTTTGGGAGACACAGAATGAGTGTAACGCATACTCCCCAACATGTCACAGATGGAAAATGAGACATATGTGGGCCATGCAAGATCTGAATATCTTTGCCATCTTTTGGGTGGCAAAAGTGATTCATGAAGAAGAACAGATAAGCTAGGAGAGGCTGCAGCCATTTGCTTTTGCCTGAGCCTATTGGGAAGGGCAGGATTCCACCCATTCCTTTCCCCTCCTTTCCCCCCTGCCGAGTTAATGGAGTACAAATGACTTTTGCTCTTCGAACTCAGGTTGCAGCAATTAAAGTAAGCTGAGGACCAAGGTGGGTGGGTGGGAGGGATTAGAGAGAGAAACTGGAACCTTTTCAAAGCTGCCAAGAAATTGGGACAGCAGAGGATTAATTGGAACTGTCCCGGCCAAATCTGGAGAGTTGGAGGTAATGGTAATGTCCCAAGAAAACACTAGGACAGGATTGCCATACGTTGAGTTGCGCTGAAGGCACATAGCAAGAAAAAAGTATAATAGAGCAGGGGTACGCAGAGCATGGGCTATTTTTTTTTGCCCCCTCCAAGCCTTCATGGGATGGACCAGAAGTGACATAGAATCAAAGAGTTGGAAGAGACCACAGGGGCCATCTAGTCCAACCCCTGCCTTGTAGAAATCTATAATCAAAGTACTCCTGACAGATGGCCATCCAACCTCTGTTTCAAAACCTCCAAAGAAGGAGACTCCACCACACTCCCAGGCAGCAGCGGATTCTACTGTCCAACAGCTCTTACCATCAGGAGGTTCTTCCTAATGTTTAGGTGGAATCTCTTTCCCTGGAGTGTTCCATTGCTCCATGTCCTAGTCTCTGGAGCAGCAGAAAACAAGCTTGCTCCATCCTCAGTATGACATCCCTTCAAATATTTAAACATGGCTATCATGTCCCCTCTTAACCTTCTCTTCTCCAGGCTAAACATACCCAGCTCCCTAACTCACTCCTACCATTATGGGTGCGCTCCTCTGGACACATTCCAGCTTTGAAAACTGATTTTTAGCCCCAAATAGGTTATTTCCAGGATTTTAGAGCTAGGTGGGGGGGAACGAATGGCGTTACATTGCCATGTTTATTGGGCAATTTGGGTTTAGTCCCAAATTTGTTAAAAATGGAGGTTCAGGTGGGGTTAGGCACCACAGGGTTGGGGTTTGAGGGTTGCATTTGGTCCACAGGCTTTCCCCAACCCATGGCTTAGTGTTAGAAACCTGGGAGGTTATGTTTGTAGTCCCTGCTGTCCCCTTGCAATCCAGCCAGTCACCTTGGCATCCTGGCCAACCTCACAGGGTCTTTGAGGACACAGTAGGGGAGGAAGAGGGCCATGTTTGGCACCTTGAGGTCCTTGGAGAAACGGTGGCGTATCAATGAAAGGAATACCAACAAAGCAATATTTAAATAAGATAACGTGATATGCCGTCACTTGCCCTCGGGTCGGGATAGACCATTGATCAAAATAAACAAACGAGATAAACCACAGACTGAACTTGGCCCCGGGCTTTCTGGGAACCGTAGGGGGGTGGAGGATTCTGGGAAAAGAGAGGCCTGGCTGTCGGGTTTGGCAGGAGTCCGAAATGCCGGCTGAGCAGGATTCTGGGAAGTGAAAGGGCCCCAATGGTAGATGGGGAAATGGCTTCTTTTGGTTCCTCTGTTAATTTGGAGTCACTTCTCTTTTGGGCCGGTTGCATAAAGATCTTGAAATGTCAGCCCAGAGAATTTGGGCGAACAGGAGGAGGTGGGAGGGACGCTCCCACAATGGGTTTGTTGACTTCCTCCCTCAGCCTGTGAGGAAGTTGTTCATGCGCACAGGAAATTGCGCTGGACCACAGCAGCTGCAGCTGCAGCAAACATCAGCAGTGTGCGCATGCATGCGTCTTGTTGCCTCCAAAGTCTGGGCAACTCGTTTTCAGCGACGTAATCAGTGATGCCGTGGCTTTCGAACCCCAAACCAGCTTCTGCCCACTAAAGGTTGAGAGCAAGCTTGGAGGGGGAGGTAGCGTTGAGGTCTAGGGTTCAAATTGCATGGAGGCTTTGGGTTCAAGTTTCAGAAGTATTGCTACCTCCTAAGACCATGGGACCCTGCGGCTGAAATGGCACAACTTTTGCCCCACACATTGTCACGGGGCAGCCTGTGCAAGGGTTGGAGTGTGGCACATTGCTGGCATACCCTCCTTTCGATTTGGCAAGGCGGGCTCTGATTAGTCCTCTGCCTTTCCAGTTTTTCAGCTGCTTTAAAATGTCCCAGTCTCTCCCCTTTCCACATTGCTCCTTTGTCCTCAGCTTACCTCAATTGCTGCAGAAGTGAGTTCGGAGTGGAAAAATAGTTTGCACCCCATAAACTCAGCAGAGGGGAAAGGAGAGGAGGGGCAGAATCTTACCTTTCCCTGGAGGCTCAGGCAAAAGCAAACTGCTGCCGTGTCTCCTAGGTTGTGTGTTCCTCCTCATTCATACCTTTTACCATCTTGATGACACTGATGTTTTTTGGGTACACATGCCTCCGTTTTCATCTGTGAAATGTCAGAGGGTACATGCTAGGCCCTCAATTTCCATGTTTGTGTAGCCTTAAGCTGCCCCAGTGAGCCACTGGATTGGAGTAAAGTTCTGCTTGGGGCTACAGATGGGGACCGATTGAACGGGTAATCTATAAATATTGTCTACAGAAATGCTTTCTAACACCGAGATTGTCTAAGGTTTTTTCCCCACTGCACAATGATTGCTTTTGTGTTCACTTTAACTGGCATGGCTGTACGGTAGGGAATCTTGGGATGTGTATTTTTATGGGGGGGAAGCACTAGACTGTCTGGCAGAGAATTCTAAGTACCTCTCCAAACTATAGATCCCAGGATTGTACAGAATGCAACTGTGACAGTTAAACCCGGTCTGCAAGTGCTGTGACTGTGTGAAAGAAACCTCAAGAAGCAAAGCAATGGAACAATGGAAGGAAAACAGTGTCACCCTCTGAGCATGTACTGAGTGCTTTGACTTCACCAGTGGAGTGCAAGATGATAAGAAAGTCAGGAAATGATGCTCAGGTGAAGTCTGTCCAGTTCAGCTTCCTTTTCTCCACTGGCTGACCTGTCCTCCATGGACCTGTCTAATCCTTTTTATAGGAGTTTTAGAAGTAAGTCAAGGCACGTGTCCCCTCAGGCCAGAGGGAGGAGATCTCAGCCCCAAATTACAGGTTCGGTTAGCCACACTTTTAAAATGCAGACTTAAAGAGACAGAGCCTAGTGGGTTGTACTGTACTGCCATTTCATTTTAAATTGCCAGGGTTCCATCTTATGGAATTTTGGGATTTGCAGTTTAGGGAAGGACATTAGGAAGGACTTCCTGACGGCAAGAGCTGTTTGGCCGTGCAAGGCACTGCCTGGGAGTGCGTTGGAGTCTCCTTCTTTGGAGGTTTTTAAAGAGAGGCTGAATGGCCATCTGTCGGGAGTGCTTTGATTGAGTATTCCTGCATGGCAGGGGGTTGGACTAGATGACCCTTGTGGTCTCTTCCAACTCTATGATTCTATGATTCTATGAATACAAATTACTTATGTGGTTTGAGCTCAGCTTGCAGCAACTGAAGAAAGCTGAGGACAAAGGGGGAAAGTAGGAAGAGAAGAAGAGAGAAACTGGGACATTTTAAAAGCAACTGAAAAGGTGGGATGGCAGAGGACTAACCAGGACTGTTGCTGCCAAATTGGGTCAGTTGGAGGATCTGATGAATCCGTGGTAGTTAAAGTGGTATCAAAATGCTAAAACTTTCCACTGTAGGCACACTCGTGTGTCTTTCTGGGCTGAAAGAGGCCGACATGGCTATCTCATGAAAGCTGTGTTCAGGAGAGGCTTTCCATCACAAAGCTCATCCATGTAAACACAGACAGACACACAAACACACCTGCCACTTCCCCTCCCACTGCCTGGGTTTTGGTTTCCATCAAAACACACACACACACAACCAGCTGCCCGATGAGCCCCTGGGACAGGTTCCTGGATCCCCAGCCGAGCGGGACAGGGTGAGTCAGTGCCCAAAGTGTCTTAATGGCCAAGCCCAGACACTCTCCCCATCTCTGCAGCTGTGGTGTTTTCCCAGCCTGGTGGGCTGCAGGCGTGAGAAGTGTCCACTTCACATCACTTCTGGGAGTCAAAAGGAGGGGCGGAGGGGAATCGGGTCGAGAGGAGGCCTAGGACTTTAACAGACGTGGCAAATACGGCGTCAAAAAGCCGCCTAATGAATGCGAAAGGGCGACAATACCAGACGACATTGTGCTTTCGTGATCATATTTTGAAAGTACAGTTGTGGTATCCACGGATTTAAGTATTCAGGGTTTGAAAATATTCTTTAAAAAAATAATAATCCATAAAGCAAGCCTTGATTTTGCCATCCTATATAAGGAACACCATTTTGCTATGCCATTGCATAGAAT
The DNA here is from genome assembly GCA_030847615.1 of Gambelia wislizenii. Classification (NCBI taxonomy): domain Eukaryota; kingdom Metazoa; phylum Chordata; class Lepidosauria; order Squamata; family Crotaphytidae; genus Gambelia; species Gambelia wislizenii. The sequence continues at coordinate 36,993,090 of JAUMIR010000010.1, forward strand.
GGGACTTGAGTATTCACAGATTTGATTATTCACAGGGGATCCTGGAACCAAACCTCAGCACATGTGAAGGGACAACTGTAAGTCGTTCTTTATTGTTGTTGTTGTTGTTGGACCAAGCCATCAATGGATCAGTTGTGGTGGTTCATAAGTCAAGAAAAAGCATTTTGAATCTTCAAGAGACTATGGGGTTATCTTAACGGTCATAATCCTCATGGAATTTGCTGGGAATCCTATCTGTCCTAATGGCATTCTGCATTGGATCGCAGTGTTCAGAAGGAAGGGAGCCAAATCCACTGTAAACTCTGCCAGGAAAGCCTTTGTGGCTATTCCCATATTTTTAAAAAAGCTCCATAGAGAATACGCATTGTTGCTTGTTTGGACAATCGGATTCGCATTCATTCGCATTTGCAAAAGAGCAGAAATGGAACCTGATTGGTCAGACATGGGTAGGGGGCAGAGCTTGCTAACAAGGCAAGCACCCGGAACCACCATCTTGGATTTTCACCTTAGCGATCATGCGCTCAGGCGACAAAACAGCCTTTTTCTTTTTTATTTATCTAGGCAGAATATCGTACTTTTGCACCTTAGATATGCTTAAAAAAAAATACTGTGCGGCAACGACAACTGGCGACAATAAAAACATGAGTAATTCACTCGCAGTCAGCATCTAGATACAGAGGTATGCCTGTTGGGACGGCAAAAGCGAATAGCTTTGCACGCCTGCGATTTTGCCAGAGAACCATTAAGCCAAATAGAAGCTGCTTCGAATTGGCGTTAGTGTGCATCAATTCATATTTTCCCCTTTGTATAGACAGCCCCCACCTGAAAGCTTCTTCCAAAAAGCAGCCAGGGATGGGTTTTTTCCCCACATTTGCCAGCCTCCCATTTTTAATATGATTTCCATTTTGGTAGCCAGATTTATAGATCTATAAAAAACAGTGTGCCCGTGTTTTTTTTCCCCATTGTCGGCAAGTCACGTTCTTGCTGAGACAGCAATGGGTTGTGTGTACAGTGATGGGATGTGTGTACCTGTGTTTGTGTGTGGAGGGGAGGTGTTGACTCATCCTCACACTTCTCAAGAACCAAACAACCCCCCCGTGAACTTGGAGAAGGTACCGAGACTGGGACAGTGGGTGCACGTGTGACTCATAAGCAGAGATCCCATCACAAACGTCAGAGCTGTACTGTTTGGCTTCTGCTGGCTACGTTTTCGCAAAGTAGGTAGTTTTGGTTTAGTTTAAAAGCAGAGGAAGAAGAAACTAAGATAGCGGCTGCTGCTGTTTTCCAAAACAAGAGACCTGTGTCTTCCTGAAAGTCGCACCCTTTACTGGGACCTGATGTGTGCATGCAAGGCAAGCAGGTGGGAGGGATGGCTTGGTTGGTTCCCATTACTGAGGACCTGGTATCCTTGAGCATGTGCTACTGTGAGGGGGAAAGCACTTTGTGCATGCTCAGAGATACCAGGTCTTCAATATAGGTTCTATACGGTATATAGAATTCTCGCCCAGAGAGTGCCTCACCAAACGATAAAGGAGAAGCTGCAGCAGTTTGCTTTTGCCTGAGTCTACAGGCAAGGCCAAGGTTTGCCCCTTCCTTTCCATTCCTCTCCCTACTGCTAATTGACACATTCCAAGATGGAGCGTGTTCAGAGGAGGGCGACCAAAATGGTGGGAGATCTGGAAGCCATGATGCCCTATGGGGAGCGGCTTAGGGAGCTGGTACGTTTAGCCTGGAGAAGAGAATGTTAGGAGGGGACATGATTGCCATGTTTAAATATTTGAAGGGTTATCATACTGAGGATGGAGCAAGCTGATTTTCTGGGGCTCCAGAGACTAGGACACGGAGCAGTGGGCTCAAACTACAGGAAAAGAGATTCCACTTAAACATTAGGCAGAACTTCCCGACAGTAAGAGAGCTGTTCAGCAGTGGAATGCACTGCCTGGGAGTGTGGTGGAGTCTCCTTCTTTGGAGGTTTTTAAACAGAGGCTGGATGGCCATCTATCAGGAATGGTGTGATTGTGTGTTACTGCAGGGCAGAATGGGGTTGGACTAGATGGCCCTTGGAGTCTCTTCCAATTCTATGATTCTATTGGCTACTCACTGGAACTCTGCACATGGCCAGAGGTCTGATTATATGTGCATTTGTCTGTCTGTTGCAATGTGGATATATATACGTGTTTGTGTGTGTGTGTGTGTGTGTGTGTGTGTGTATTTACCCAACTGGCTTCCAGTAAGTAAGGAGGAGGACATAGAAGGCCGGCGGGTTCTTTCCCTCTATGTTTCCTGATTAGCAAAAGGAAGAAAGCTTTACTGATGAATCAGCGGAGAGCTGATTTGCAGGATGTGTCAGCGTGGGAGAAACAGGGACAGAGTCTTATTAATCTAAACCCAATGCCCTTGTTATGTAACCGCAGCCAACAGTGACAATGGTAATTAGAGATTTTTTTAATAACAAGCGATTAGTAATAATAATACCGTCTAATAATATCAACCGTTTCCAGTTCTAGGAAGCTGGTGACTCCTTAAAGTCATGGCTCATGCTTGCGTACGTGAATTCGCCCTGATGGTTCATTTATTTCCCTTAAAAAAAAAAAAAGTTTATTTCTAACACCAACACAAAATACCCACACACAATGATAAAGATAAATTCCCATGGGACCTTGTGAAACGGTTCAATTTGGACCTTGCTCTTGAGGTGGGTTGCTCCTGTTATCCTTGGAATGGAGAAATATGCTCAGAAGCACTCTTGCCATTCAGTTGGCATTTTCTGAGCCCAAGTTTAAATTAAACCCATTGATAGGGGTATATTCTGAAAGCCTGGGAAGGGAGCTTTTAGGGCAGGGGGTGGGAAACCTGTGTCTTTCCCACTGGACTACAAATCCCATCTTCCTGACAGTAACAGCTGTTCAGCAGTGGAATGGACTGCCTGGGAGTGTGGTGGAGTCTCCTTCTTTGAAGGTGTTTAAACAGATTTTCCTTGGTTTTTTTCCCAGGCTGTGAGGCCGTGTTCTGGAATAGTTTCTTTCTAATGTTTCGCCTGCATCTGACATTTCACCTGGGTGGCCAGCTTTTGGGAATGATTTGATTGTGTATTCCTGCAGGGCAGAATGGGGTTGGACTAGATGGCCCTTGTGGTCTCTCCCATCTCTAGGATTCTATGATTCTATTATCAGTAATTTTAGGTGTAAAAATTAAAACTTAATCCAGACAAGATGGAAGTATTCAGTGGAATCTGCTGTTGCCTGGGAGTGTGGTGGAGTCTCCTTCTTTAGAGGTTTTTCAACAGAGGCTGGATGGCCATCTGTCATTGGGAGTGCTTGGACTGGGTATTCCTGCATGGCAGGGGGTTGGACTAGATGGCCCCTGTGGTCCCTTCCAACTCTATGATTCTATGAGTCCTAGCCAGCAGAGGCAATGGTGAGGACCGCTGGGAGGTTTTGGGTTCAGCAACGTCTGGACAGCCACACAATTCCCACCCACTTCAGGGGCTCTAAGCTGGAAAAGGAAAGTGATATCCAATGGTTATTTCAAGAGAGCTGAGAGCAAACACTTCCCTTTTGGTTTCCAGCTGCACAAATGCTGACACGGCTTCATCAGGGATGGAATTGGGATTCCCTGTTTCAAATTCTGTTTCGAAGAAAACAGAGAGAGGCTGGCCATTGCGTAGGTCAAATTTCCATACCTTCCAAGATTTCATGGATGTAAACCAAGGCATGGGACCAAGCAGTAGAAGAGAGTAGTCAAGATGGCAGAACTTGTGAATGAAGAAGAGCACATTGGGGGGAGAATATCGCAGGTCTCCCATATTAGCCTTAGAAAAGAAGCCGCTGCATTCGCCCTTTCTGGTGACGAATTCTAAACTGCAAATCCCAGGATTCCTGAGGACGGAGCCATGGCCGCTACAATGGTATCAAAGTGCGATAACCGTGTTGTGTGGGAACACCCTTTACCTATTTCGTTTTTTGCATGTGAGGATGAGTCATGACTGCAGTTATCTCCCCACTGTGGGAGAAACAGGAAGGTTTCTGCACAGGTTTTGAATGCCTTTTACACTTCAGAGCCTTCCAGAGAATTAGTTTGGGCAGAAATATATCTGGTTTTTCTTCACAAACCCTACTTTTTTGGGTACAGAAACTGGTAGCATGCATCCCGTCAGTCAGTGTTGATTTCCTAAGTTAGACTTACATAACCTTGTAACATTTTCCTAGTCACATTTATGGTTGTGGTACCATTGCCATGATTCTAAGTGCCCCCGAAACCCAGCTTAAAATCCATGCAGCCGCACTGAGCAATGGAGCCCTGGTGAGTGGGGAACTGACGGATGAAGCATCTGGCTCCCTCCAGGCAGCGAGTGGAAGGAGGATGTCAGAAACAGGGGGTGAAAATACCCCTCATAAGAATCTGCTCAGAAAACAAGCTCTCTTAATGGGATCCCGCATTGTCTTGTCGTACTGTGAAGGAGGGGCTCCTAAAAAGGGCAAAAACTATGTGAGAAAAGCCTTCGCGGCTTTCTCCGAAAAAAAGCTCCAGAGATATTTGCATTTTCGCTCATTAAGACAAGCAATTCGGCATGAATCGCTTCCTCATGCAGGACAAAGTACAAACCTGATTGGTTGGATGAACGCAGGGGATGGGGATGGGTTACAGGGCAAGTGCCTGCTGCCGCCATGTTGGATAAAATGGAGGTTTGTGCTATGTCTCCCCCCCCTCTTTTTGTTTGGAAAGGTGGAATATTGCTTGTGCGCACCATAGAAATAAAGTGTTTTTTTTAAAAAAAGTTTAGCGGCCGCAAATTTTAAAAACGCCAGTAAACCACTTGCTGGCCACTGTCTCAGCTATAGGCTTGCCAAGTTTATGGCGGCTGTAAAACTTATTAAGACAGGTCGCAGCTGCTGTGACGGTCTGCCTCAGACTTGGATCTGGAATTAAGGAATGGAAAAATATACGTTTGTACTCATTGCCCAACAAAAGAGCATTTCCCAAGACTTAGGAAAGCCCGTCATGCAGAACAGAACGTTTACACTTTCAGAACTCGTCTCAAGTGACACAAAAATACCCACAGGGCTCTTCCAAATGGGCCTAAAGAAATGTGAGTTCTTACAATATTGCTCCTTTGGTTTGCTGGGTTTCGCCACTTTCATACCCGCTTGTTCCATCCTTGGGAGACCGGCTTGTAGCCGTTTCTTGGCCACGGAAGCCCACCAGGTGACCTTGGAGAAGTCATCCTCTCTCCGCCTGCAGAGTAAAGCCATGGCAAGCCACCCCCTCCCGAATAAACCCTGACAAGGAAGCCCTAGGAGTGGGTTGCTGTAAGTTGGCAATGACTTGAAGGGGCACGACAGCAACCTCTCGGAATTAAAAAATCAAACATAGTTTTAAGAATGACTCATAATTGCATCGAATAAATAACATTACAATAATCATGTCATTGCATCTGGTTGCAGTCTAGAAGCTGTTGGTGCCATAAGGGAGGAGGACATGAGAGTCAGGAAATGAAAACCCCTTTAGTTTGACAGTTAAAAAATAAAATAAAAAAGAAGGCATCATTCCTCAGCCTTTCCCTTTGCTAAACCAAGGTTCTAGTCCTGGGAGAAGCTGGGGGAAAACCGTGTGCCACACAGCTCCTATGCTGCCCCCGTCAGACCAAGAGGAGATCCGCGCATTGGAACATCAGCCAGTGCTCTGAAGTTTGCATACGTGGGCCTCGACCTTCACCCTCTGTGAAATATTAACAAACTGACCTCACACACACAACCCAGAGGTTTAATGAAGGAATTCTGGAGCTCCTCTAATGAGCCTCCCAAACCTGTGCTGTAGTAAACGAGAGTGCCTCTGAGCATGCTAATTCAGGCAACTCCCAGGCCATTTGCTTTTCACTGGTGAGCAGAGATGAATGAAGGCAGAAAAATAGAATCTAAAGTCTCGTTCACTGCAGGGAAAGTCTATCGTTTTGGACTAAAGCACCCATCATGCTGGCTGGATGGGGATGTCTAGGAACTGTCATCCAAAGAAAGGGACTTTCCTGAGCTCATGCATCATCCTGCCAAAGCCTCTGCTTTCAGTTTAAATCCAGATTCCCCCCCCCCCCCCGGGAGATGAAAAGTGAGTCAACGCTTTGGCTGTTGGTTTACAGGACTTTGTTCTGGGCTTCGATTCATCCTGGATTAAACAATAACAGGGTTGTTATTTTCCAAGAGTTGGGCTTGGCGGAGGAGGAGAGGTGGTTGGAGTTTCCTAGAGAAAGACCAGCACCTGCTGATAAAGCCCAAAGTCTGATAAACTACCCGCATTTATTGTTGCAGATAGAGACACCCCGGGGACAACATTTCACCTTGATTTCTTTATCATGGCTGCAACAATATTTTAATAAAAGGGGTTCTTAACCTTTTCTTTACAAGGGACCCCCTTTAAATATATTTTGTTGCCACAAATCCCCAAGATTTAACTCAAGATTTAAAACAATAACAAAAACAATATAATACAATTACACCATCCATGAAACCTTCCTTCAGAGGCACTGGAGGGGGACAGAAGACTTTTCTCCTGCATCTTCCTGCAAGTTTGTGGCTGGAGCAGATTGAATGGCAATGCACAGGCCAAGCCAGCCAGACTTTGCCTTGGCTTTTGTCACAAGGCCACTCCAACTGCAAGGAGGAGGGGGGGCGAGCAACTTTCAACCCTCTGCGGACCCCTGGGGGTCCCCAGACCCCACGTTAAAAACCACTGTTTTAAAGTAAGGGTGGGGAAAGACCAGCCCATGGACTGTATGGAGGCTTCAACCCCCTAGAGACAACAGATCCTTCAATTTTGGGGAGGGGTTGATTATTGGCCTCCACAAATTATCCCCCAAAGGCATCAAAACCACACGAAAATGAGGTGGCCCGCTGCACGTGAGCAAGGCCCCCTGCATGTGACTGGCCTTGGGAGTTGTCCAGATGATGAAAATACTCCTTGTAGAATTTGCAGAGAATACAATGTGTCCCAATGCAATCTGAATGAGATTTGCGGTATTCAGAAGGATGGGGATGAAAAACTCCACAAATCGTGCAGCAAAGGGATTCAGTTTCCTCAACGTTTCCAAGAAAACGTACATAGATGTGCATTTTTGTATGTGTGGACATCCGAACTTGCACTGCTGTGCATTTTCGCTCTATTGCCCTTTATTACAATGTGTGGCTGCTCCATTTGAATAGATGTAAATGGATGCGAATAGGAAAAAAAAAATGGAGACAAAACAGCGTCACTGCACATGGGTGAAAATGTGCACCCACTCGAAGTACACCTTCACATCTGGACAGCCCTTGGTCACATACTGCAAGACTCCTTCCTGGATCTGGAAGAGCAAGGCAGCCAGCAGCTACAGCAAAGGGCTGGTGCATCGGAACAGGCTATTGTGGTTACACTGTACCCAATCCCTTTTATTTTGGCTGGAATGCAGTTAAACAGATATTTTCTTAAAATGTTTTATTAGGCCTTACCCCATCTTCCACCCATCTTAGCCCCGGGGTCACGAGGACTGCTGCAGGGCAAAACAGGGCCAAAGCCCTGCATGGTCAGGACTATAGGGCTCCAAGACAGGGGCAAGACTGGTTAAACTGTCCATGTAGACAAGCCCTTAGGCAAACGTCAATTGCTGCAGCCTCTTCTAGCTTGTGTGTTCCTCCTCCTCATTGACACCTTTTACCACCTTGACCACACACGGATGTCAGGGGGTTGGACTAGATGGCTCATGAGCCCCCCTTCCAACTCTAGGATTCTATGACTCTATGACTTGGCCTGGTTTTCATCTGTCTGAGGTTATGAGCTTGACAGCTGGTGACTGTCAAACCATGCCAGGCTGTGCTTTGGATCGGCTGGATTTCTTGTCCCGGCAGGGAAAGCACTGTGTCATTCTCAGAATCCGCCTTTGGCCCTCCTTCGGGGAATGAGCTCCTTTGGGAGAGCCAAATGGGATGAGTGGGTGTGTTGTTCGCTTGGCTCACGGATCCAGCTCACGCGGCCTGCGGTTTGGCAGAAACGGCCTTTTCCCAATATCTCACCCACTCTCTTGGGCTCCTAGAGAGCCAAGGGTTTTTTTCTCGAAAAGGGTGTCGGTGGAGGAGAGAGGAAAGAAAGAGGTGTAGCCCAAACAGCTTGGGACAAGCTGTTCTCTCTCAGCGGCTGTGGTTTCCTCTACCACCCTCCTCTAGAAACAGGGCGAGGGAAGAGCATTGACACATTACTGTAACCAGGGGAGAAGGGACTAAGAGACTTTTTCAAGGAGCTGCTGAATGTACAAAAAAATAACACAGCCTGCCTGCTGTGATGCAACGGTGCTTTTTCCGGCCACGGGTCCTACAGAGAACTGGATGTCCTTTTCTTCTTTTTCATGCCTGGGGGGAAAAATATTGCAAAGGCTCCCATGTGGAGAGTTTGAGGAGGAACCAGGTGCACAAAGTGTGAAAAAGAAACCACAGAGGCACTCAGGATGAATACTGCCAAATCCTTCTTGGCAGTGGGTGGAAAGCGCCCATTTCTTTCAAGTGGCACAACTCTTTAATCTCCCCCATTTCTCCAGCTATCCTGATTTGGCAGGGACAGCCCCCATGGATCCTCTATCACCCCACTTTTAAAATGTCCCCCCGTTTCTCTCTCCATCTCTCAGTCTCCCCTTTAGTCCTTGGCTTGCTTCCATAGGTGCCAGCTGAGTTAGCTTAGCATCAGGTGCCTCTGGGAATTTGATGAAGTTAGTGGGCTGCAGAGCAAAAGGGCCTGAAATGCCCTTTGGTAAAACAAAATTTCTGAAAACACACCTTCCCAACTGTCCTGATTTGGGAGGGACAGCTCCCATTAATCCTCTGCATTCTCACTTTTCCAGTTGCTTTTAAAAGGTCCCCGTTTCTCTCCTTCCTCCTCCTTTTCCCTCGGCTTATTTCAATTGCTGCAAAATGAAGTCGAAGTGCAAAAGTCGTTTGCACTCAATTAACTAGGCAGTGGGGAGAGAAGAGAGTAATCTCACCCTTCCCAGTAATCTCAGGCAAAAGCAAATGGCTGCAGCCTCTCCTAGTTCTGAACTTGTCACCTCACCACCATGCTCACAAGTTTTGCACTCCTATCGCTATTCCACAGCCTGCTTATAAAGTCTGTTCCTAGGCCCCCGATTCACTCCATGCATCTGAGGTAGGATACTGATGCCTACGCAAGCTCATGCTAGACCTTCTTTCTCTCGGTTTGTCCCAAAGCTGCTACAAAAAGACCCTTTTGCATACTGATATTCCAGAGTATCATGGCCATGTCTTTGAATCCTAGCTCATGTGTTCTTCCTCATTCATAACTTTTGTAGCCTTGGCCACATTCCACACATGTCCTGATTTTCAACTGTGAAATGTTGGAGGATATGCTGTCTTTGCTTTCCCTTCAATTTATTTTACAGAAGATCCATGTTTCAATCAAATGTGACTTAACAGCAACTGAAATCCAATAAAAAAAATTTTTTAAAGTGCTAAACAGAGAAAATACGCCTAATAGAATTCAAGGAGAATTCGTTTTGTCTAAATAGGATCCCGCATCAATCTGCCATATTTAGAAGGAGGGGGGCAAACCACTCCAATACTCCACGGGAAAAGCCTTTGTGGCTTTTCCTGTATTTTTTAAAATACTCCAAAGCAAATGTGCATTGCTGCTCATTTGGACATCTGATTCACTTTGCTGCACATTTCCGATAAAGAGAGGAAGTGGAAAGCTGATTAGTCGGATGTGCACAAGGGCACTCAAGAAAACTTAAACATACATACAAACACACACACGCCCCCTCCAAGAAAGAAACAAAGCTGGGTGCTATGAGAAAGACTTACACAACAGGAGTTCAGAGAACAACAGGGGAAGTATTGAACCTTCTCTGTAGCAAATGACACATTTCCTCCAACTGGGTGCTGCCCTCTTACAAAAACAGGTAGCGAAACCCGCAAGAAATAGGGAAGGGCCCACCCATGAAGAGAAGGGGGAGGACAGAGCGGTGATAAGAATTCGACGAGCAGCAATATTCTTTCTCACGCTCCGATTTCAGGCCGTGCAGGTACCAACATTACAGTTCAGCTGTGAGGTTTCTTCTCTGAAAAGGGACTTGCTTGTATTGCTCGAATGGACTACAATCCTCAGCCGCTTCCACACTGCACCATTACAGCAGTTTGGTACTACTTTAACACCCATGGATGTGTCCTGTGGGAACCTGGGATTCATAGTTTGCTGAGGGCACAGAGCTCTCTGGTGGAGAATTCTAAGTACCTCCACCAAACGGCAAATCCCAGGATTCCACAGAATGCATCCACAGCAGTTAAAAAGGTATCGAAGTGGCATAATGGTGGGGCGTGGAAGGGATCTTAAGTTATCTTGAATTATAATAGGTCATGTCCTCAGACAGGAGGGTTTTTTTCGGGACTTTGAGAAAACCCAAAAGCAGAACTCACCCCTAGTAGCACAGAGGGAGTTGGAGGTGAGCAGGTCCAACATGAACCAAGATCCCTGGGACAGATTTCATGGCACTGACACACTTTCTATTGAACACACATTAGGAGAGGGAAGTACAGATTTAAGCATTTTAAACCCAGGCTCAGGATATCTCATTTCCAGAGATATTTATCTGATGATAAGAGAAAACCATAACATTGCACACACAAAGACTTGTTTGTTGGCCGCAAACAGTCCCTGAATCCCAATTTGGGGCTCTTGAAGTCCCCCCACCAATTCCACTAAACCCCTCTTATTTTTTAAAAAAAATTGGGTGTGATTTTCAGCCCTTTTTCATCACTTAACCACACAGAAAGCTCCCTTGAATCCATGAAAACATATTAAAATACTCCCACAAACACCCTGGAAAACCCGCCCTCCTCTGCCGTTCCTTCTGGGAGAGATGCTTGATGGAATTTTGCAAAGTCTGCTTCCGGCCCCCCTTCATTACAAACAGCGGATGGAAAGATAACCCCAAACAACCTGTGGAAAGATGAGCTAAGCGTGCCGGGTTGCTCATATTATGGGATGATACTTAAGCTCCTCCCCCAAGTCTGAAGCAGGGGGGGGAAGGGAGAACAGCCAGGTAAATCCAAGAGAGATCTTATGCCCTCCAAAAAGCGCTGCAGAGACCGCTCTGCAGTTCACAGAACCAACCTGGACGCAGGCAGCTCCAAGCCTGATACAGTGTACAGATCCCCAGGGTGGTGTTGATGGCCACAAGGTGTCCTCCGGGACAGACCACACCCTTCCCACCTCCACCATATACAGAAAAGGAGCCTGAAGAGAACACAGGGCTACTAGCATCATGTATTTAAAAAAACACACCACAGAAGTTAGGAAAAAGCTTGGTGAGTCCCAGACTAACAGAAAGGAGGGGATGGAAACCAAGGCTGGACGCATGAGCAAGGCTAGAAACGCGATGTCCAGTCTGTGTTGGCTGCGCTGCCCTCTTCTGGGCTCCTGCGAGTCCTAAGCCAGAAGCCACTGGCTTGCGTGCCACCAATGGCTACAGCACCCCCTGGGAGGGCACTTTGCCGGTGATCTTGTTGGAGCACTCTAGGAGGGCATTGTGTATGTCCTTGGCACAGGAGATCTGGGACTTGATCATGCTGAGGTACTGGGTATAGGGTAGACTCTCCGTCTGGACCGCGTCCGGCTTGGTGGCTGTGGGGACGAGGGTCGGAGAGTGCTTGGCGCTGTCGAAACTCTGGGAGAGGCATTCGTAGGCCAGGCGCTGCGGCGACAGGAAGGGGAGTGGAAACAGGGAGGTGAGAGGAGGATGGCCTTTGCTGGACATGGCTGAGGACTAGAAACTTGAGACAGTGTCTATCTTGGCAGGACTTGGACCCATTTCCTATTTCCGATGGGGAGCAGCTAGATGATCCCACATACACCCTGCAGCCATCCCTGGGAAAATGCCACTAGGGTTCAAAGGGAACCGTCTTACCCTATTCCTTCCCTCTCTCCCAGTAGACAGAAGGAGACTAGAGCTTGGAGACATTACTTGGTTGGACTCCATTTCCCACAAAAATGGGAAATGGAGCCCAAACCATTTTTTTAAAAGCTAAGAAAGCCCATTAGATCTTCCCAGTCCAGAGGCAGTCCACCTCAGAGCTTGGAAATGTTATCTCTCTGCCTCTGTTCAGGGAGTCCAAAGAGGCAATGCTTCCAAGCTCTTTGACAGCTTGCCTCTGTTCTGGAAGTTTTAAACCAAACAAGTAACACTGTCCAGTTCCGGGGCAGAGTGCTTCTCTACCTGGAACCTCTACTAGCTCTCTTAGCTTTTTTTTTTTTTAATGGCTCATTCTGTCCTGGTTCAAGTAAATCTGTCCAGAGCTGGAACAGTCAATGGGCTCTTCCTCCCCACCCCACCTGTGGCAGGGCTTAGGAAATGTTGTGCATTTGCATTGCTGCACCTAGAATTCCCCCAACTAGTATGGATAAGGGTTGAAAAAAGAACTTGGAAAAAGTTGCAGGCTGGTTGGGGGAAGTTTCTGTGAGTTGTAGTCTGGATAAGCCTTCTCCTCCTAAGGTGGCTGTTAAGGTAGACTGCCTCTACCCCTGGAGGTTCTAATTACTTCTGCTAGCTATTATCTGTTGGCTGGCCTCCCTGCCTCCATTAATTTGATAAAACTGTTTTTTTTAAAGTCCTCTTAAGCTCATACTGCAGTGAATCCCTTTCATTGCTGTGGAAGTAAAAGAAAGGGTTTTTTTTTGGAGGGGGGGGACAGGCTGAAAGTCACTGCCAACAGGCCAGCATTGCATTAGCAAGTCCAACCTGGCAAGGGGTTGGACTAGATGGCCTCTGGATTCCCTTCTAGCTCTATGATTCTATCCAGGGATGCTCACCAGGCAGAGTTCCAGCTGGTCACACAAGGCATAGAATTCCTCCAGGCTCTTGTCCACCCTCTGCACGGGGCCGTCGTTGCTTTTTCTGAAATGGGAGAGAGAGAAGACAGTTATCATTCCTGTTTAGAACACCAGAGAAACTCAAAATGGTGTGGAAGGGGAAGCAGAGTACTCACTGGCCGCTGTCAATGTTTGTATTCTGCACCAAGTTCTGAGCCGCTACTTTCATCAGGTTCTGAAAAGGAGAGAAAGGAGTGTATTCTGTTACAAAACTGCACCCAAGTTTGTTGAGCGCAACCTCCACAACCTCGGGCCCTTTCCCACTACACAACCATAGCACTGTGATTGCGCTTCAACTGCCATGGCAACATCCTATGGAATCCTAGGATTTGCAGTTTGGGGAGGGGCTTTTAGCATTAAAGAAAGCCCATGTGCTGTAATGGGTTTGAGTGTTAGACTAGGATTCCAGCAGACCAGGGTCTGAATCCCTGCTCTCAGCCCTGGAAACCCACTGGGTGCCTTTGGGCAAGTCACACCCTCTTAGCCTCAAAAGAAAGCAATGGCAGAGGTGCCCAAAGCCTGGGAACAGCCACCAAGAAGGCCCAATCTGCTGTTCTTACTAAATGTGCCTGGGAAGGCCAGTAATAAAATTTCCTTCCTGGAAGATCTTATAGCCTGAGAAGGTTCTTATTGGAAGAAACAGTGGATATTGGTCCTGTGAATACGGGGGTCTGGCAGTATTCGGACATGACTCTTAACTATAGTTAAAAGTTTAATATGTGACCAGACATTAACATCTACAGATCCCTGGATGCTTTCATAGATATGACAATTTGAGTCTTTAGAATCCATCTCCTAATAACACAAAAATAACTTTATAGTGAGAAACCTAACCTTCCAAACAGATTTTTGTCACCACAGCCTTTCAAATACTGCCAAAAGCAAGCCTCAAATCCTACACACCTTTAAGGAACATGGATACAATAGGAGAAAATCCCATTTTTTCTCCCTAAGTCTTTTTCTTCCTGGAAAAAAAAAAGGGATTTACAAAATATTTCTTTTGGACTGATGAGTTTGCAGCAACTGAAATCAACTGAAGACAAAGGGGGAGAGGAGGAGGGAGAAACTGGATCTTTGTAAATGCAGCTGTTAAAATGGTGTGACAGAGCATTCATCAGGGGTGTACATTTGGAGAGGATGTTCCCTCTCTGCCTGGAGAACTGCAGCCTGGAAGGGACCTAGTGCCTACTGCTTGGTCATCTTCTTCCGTCCACCGCCACAAGCGTGGCAGCAGGAGACGGACAGCTGCCGAGGGGAAAGGCACAAAGCTGGATTCAGGATCTCAGTCCCTGTGCATTGAGCTGTACTTGTTTTTTAAAATCCAGTTATGAACTACCTTGGGTCCTAGTATTGGGGGAGAGAGATATAAATGAGTATTAAGAAAATAAATATACAACCAACTACCTCGCAAGGTCACAGTCACGTGCAGAGAACGGCAGATTTCCATCTATATAGATTTCCATCTAGATGGATTCCAAAAAAGAGCAGACTCGTTTCCAGGAACGGTAACCTCAGGAAACACACAGGCAAAGCCAATGCTGTTGTTGACTTTTGATCCTTCCAAAAAAGGAGATTGGCTGCCAAAGCCTACAAGTTCTGGGGCTACGAAAAGGCAGACTAGAGGACAAAGTCTTGTGCCAATTTGGGCTCAATGTTTGTGATAGCCCTGGTAGTAAACTGCCCCTCCTACCTTGCTGAGTCATTTACCAGAAGACCTGGACACAGACCTCGTGGGGAAGCATCCATTCCAGAGCCTACCACGGGATTGCGGGTTTGCTTCTGCTGCTCTTCTCAACACCCCCACGTGCCCAAAAAACAAAAATTCAGCATTTGGTATATTCGGCTACAAGCTAATGCCATTCCTTCAGGAGGAGTCAACTGCCTGGTTCTTCTTTTTTCTGTTTTTTTTTAAAAGTAGTGTTAAAAATAAAATAGCCTGACTTGGCAAAAGCTTTTCTTTAAATAAGTAAGAAGCCACAGGTCACATGTCTGCAAATTTGGAAGAATCAGGAGATAAGGCTGCCTTGGGAAAGAGACAAAGGAGAGAGGAAGAGACAGCAGCAGGAAGGGCGGGTGGGGAGAAAGACGAATCTGCAGAGACAAGTTACTGTTTTGACTACAACTCCCAGAATCCCCCCAGCCAGCAGAGATTTGGGGAGTTGTAGCAAATAAATAAAAAAATAAATAAAAATTCTAGCTGGGAGATTCTGGGAGCTGCAGTCCAACCTCCCCCCCCCCCCCGCAAGAGAGGTATCCTCAAACTTTCAAGTAACCAGGACTTATTATTTATTTATTTATTTGTATTTATGTATTATGTATTTATTTGTATCCCACCCTCTATGAAAAGGAGCTCAGGGTGGCATTCAAGTCAAGTCAGTGCAAACAAGTTAAAACATTAAAAATAATTTCAATAGGCTAAAGATATATTAAATATGATTAACAAGTTAAAACAGGTTTAGAAGATTAAAACTGTTTTGAAGTCATGCGCATTAGCATTCTGAGATAACTCAGCAAGGCAAGGGAAGAAATTGTCCCACAATATTCTATGCTAGTCAGGCCTCATCTGGAGTTTAGTTCTGGGTGCCTTATTTTAAGAAGGATGCAGACAATGTAGGATACACCGGCAGTAAAAATGCAATGCACAGATACAGGATGGGTGACACCTGGCTTGACGGCAGTACATGCGAAAGGGATCTAGGAGTCTTAGTGGACCACAAGCTGAATATGAGTCAGCAGTGTGATGCGGCAGCTAAAAAAGCCAATGCAATTCTAGGCTGCATTAATAGGAGTATAGTGTCTAGATGAAGGGAGGTAATAGTGCCGCTCTATTCTGCTTTGGACAGACCTCACCCAGAATCCTGTGTCCAGTTCTGGGCACCACAATTCAGGAAGGATATTGACAAGCTGGAAGGTGTCCAGTGGAGGGCGACCAAAATGGTGGGAGGTCTGGAAGCCATGATGCCCTATGAGGAGCGGCTTAGGGAGCTGGACATGTTTAGCTTGGGGAAGAAAAGGGTAAGAGGGGACAAAAAGAAGAACCTTCCCCAAGCCCAGAAGAACTGCCAAGGAATCCCAAGTGCTGTGGGCTCTGTTTCAGAGGAAGGAACTGGCAAAACCACCTCTGAGGATTCCTTGCCTAAGAAAACCCTACAAAATTCATAGGGTTGCCATAAGCATGGGGAAGATTCTTCTTTTTGGACTGACACTCTCAGAATCCCCCAGCCAGCTATGCTGGCTGGGGGATTCTGGGAGTGTCAGTCCAAAAAGAAGAATCTTCCCCAAGCCCAGAAGGGCTGCCAAGGAATCCCAGGTGCTGTAGGCTGTATTTCAGAGGAAGGAACTGGCAAAACCACCTCTGAGGATTCCTTGCCTAAGAAAACCCTGTGAAATGCATGGGGTCACCATAAGTCAACAGGCGACTTGAAGGCAGGAACACAGAGTTAACACTGAGCCACTTCTTTGTTGGTTTTAGGGCTCCTCCTGCCTGCAAGAGAGGTTTATTGCTTGCAGGGATCTAAAGTGCCACCAGTTTCTTTACAAACTGACAAAGGGATGGGTTTTTAAGGCTGTGTGTGGTGCACTCCTAAAGATTTTTAAGGGTCTTTATAGTTTTTTTTAAAATGCATTTTAATATTTTAACATTTTTAACTTGTGCATTTTAAAATTATTTCCCCCCCAAATTTTTATATTCCTACTGTTATTTTTGCTTTTGCATTGTTTTTAATTTGTATTGTTTTAAAGATGCTGTTAACTGCCTTTGAGTCCCATTGTTGGGAGAAATGAATAAATTGATGATGATGTTCTTGATGATGATAATAATAATAATAATGATAATAGATGGGTTTCTTTTTGGACCATGTAAGGAAAAGTGACTGTGGGGAAGATTTTGGACTGACACCGAAGGGTTCCTAATAATAATAAATAATAATAATATAATAGATGTTTCTTTTTGGATCGTGTAAGGAAAAGGGACTATGGGTAAGATTTTGGTCTGACCCAAAAGAGTTCCTAATAATAATAAATAATAATAATATAATAGATGGGTTTGTTTTTGGACCGTGTAAGGAAAAGGGACTGTGGGGAAGATTTTGGTCTGACCCAGAAGGGTTCCTAATAATAATAATATTAATAATAATAATATAATAGATGGGTTTCTTTTTGGACCATGTAAGGAAAAGGGACTGTGGGGAAGATTTTGGTCTGACCCAGAAGGGTTCCCCACCCCCCTTATGGACTATAAACCTTATTGACTAATCTTAAAGCCAAATCCACACTATACAAATAATCCAGTTTGAAACTGGATTATTTGCCATGGCTTCTTTTTCCTATGGATTCCTGGGATTTGTAGTGTCACAAAGTCTTTAGCCTTCTCTGCCAAACAGTGCTGGTGCCTGTCCAAACGACAAACTCCAGGATTCCCATAGGAAAAAGAAGCCTATGGCAAAATAACCCAGTTTCAAACTGGATTATTTGTACAGTGTGGATCTGGCCTTACATTCTCCCCCCCCTCTCCTTTTCCAGGCAGAACGTCTACATTCCACCGTCTCCATGGCAACGGGCCACGTGGCCAGCCTAGGCCCCGCCCCCTCCCTCACCTGCAGGCTCTCCTTGAGCTGCGGCAACAAGAGACGAAAGCGCTGCACCGGGTCGAAGTCCTGCGCCTGCGCAGCCACCTGGATCCCGGATGGAGGCGCCTGGGCGACCGCTAAGGGAGCCCCTCCGGCTGAGGCCTGGCCCGGCTGCCCTCCGGCCCCGGCTGCCGCGGTCGTGGCGGTGTTGGTCGTGGGGGCGGCGGAGGAGGCAGGAGGCCCCACCTGAGCCTGGAGTAGGGTTAGCTGCTGCTGCTGCTGTTGTTGCTGACCCGCCGCCATCTTCCCTTCTTGACTCAGGGGACTACTCCTCCCAGCATGCCGTGCGGCCGGCCTGAAGAGAGAGAGAGCGGAGGCTCACCCGGCATGCACTGCGCCAGTCCTGAGGGAAGGAGGCCTACTCCCGGCATGCTTTGCGCCAGCCCTGAGGAAAGGAGGTCTATTCCCAGCATGCACCGCGCAACTTCTGAGGGGAAGCAGCCCTTTCTCTGGGCGGCCCCACAGATAGAAAACACAACCCTATTTTTTAAAAAGGGGGTTTTGTAGCTTCTTTGGCCGTAGTCGGGAACGAGGCATCCCAGCATGCTTTGCGCGGATTAGGTACCCTTTTGTAATACCCTCCCCGCGAGTCCCGGCATGCCTTGCGCGACACCTCACGTAGGCCTGTTCGCGTTGATAAAGAGCTGAGAAATATATATATTTGTTCATATTATATTTATTTTAAAAAATTCCTGACATTTTTTTTCCGCCTGGAAATGGCTCCCCATGAATCGGACTTCATTTCCCAGCGGGCTCCGCGACTCCACCGGAAGTGGCGAAAAACCGTTGAGAAGAGTCGCATTTCCAGCTGGTTCCACCCTTCCACCGGAAGTGGCGAGACCTGATTAGAAGACTCCGTTTCCCAGCGGGCTCCGCGACTTAACCGGAAGCGCCGTTGTGGCCGTTTCCTGTTGCTTCGGTCGCCTGCCTCGGGATCGCCATGGCGCCCACGATCCAGACTCAGGCGCAGCGGGAGGAGCCCGGCCACAGGTAGGGGTCACACACACCCCGGGTGGAGAGAGGCCTGGGACCCCCTGGGTGAAAAAAAGGGGTCCCTAATTCCGGGGTTCCACATTCGGGGAAGATACAGTTGTCCCTTCATATCCGCTGGGGTTTGGTTCCAGGACCCCCGTGGATACCAAAACCCGTGGATACTCAAGTCCCATTGTATGCAATGGCAGAGCAAAATGGTGTCCCTCCAGCCACAAACTTGCAGGAAGAAGCAAGAGAAAAGTTGTCCTTCCCCCTCCAGTGCCTCCAAGGGAAGGTTTAATGGATGGTGTAACTGTATTATTGTTGTTGTTGTTGTTGTTAGGGTTTTAAATCTTGAGTTAAGTTTTGGGGGTCCATGGCAACAAAAGATATTAAGGGGGTCCCTGGTAAAGAAAAAGTTAAGAGCCACTGGCATAGAACTTCACGAGAGGGCAATGCAGTCTAAAGGCAGAGCCTGGAAACTTGTCATTTGGCCAGCAGTCCCCCCCCCACCAAAAAAAGGGTAATTCTTCCCCAGCCAGTGTGGGAGTTGTAGTCTTTAAAAAAAGGTTAACTTTCCCGAGCTTCCTCTGAATGACAGCTGTAGTGAGTGATGGAAGTCATTTTGATGGTTACAGTGTTCTTGATGACAGGGATGGCTCTTATTTGTAGCATCATCTGTTTGCCGTTGTGCCACACTAGCTTTTCTTGCATTCTTGGCATCAGCACCTTCCTGGTTTTTAGGTACTGGAATAGATAACTATCACATGGTGTAATTAATCCTGTCTGGTTTTCCCCAGGCCTAACGCCCACCGGACGCTTCCTGAGAGGTAAGCTTTCCCCCTCTCTTTTGTTTCCTCTTCTGTTTGGGATGTGGCTGTGGATTCATGGCTTCCCCTTCTCTCTGCAGATCCGGGGTGGTGTGCAGAGTCAAGTACTGCAACAGTCTCCCCGACATCCCTTTTGACCCCAAATTCATCACATACCCATTTGACCAGAATAGGTAAGCAAGGAAGGGCCTGGATGAGGGATTGGTACATGGTGATGGAACGTCCCAGGCACGAAGGAGGATGAGCAGATCTTTTTATATGGGGGAAGTGGGGCTGCCCTTGTATTTAGGGTACAATAAAATGGCTCAGTGAACGTTTTTTGAATTGTCATGTCGGTGAATTTTCAGGCCATGAAAAGCCAACTGGTGTGCTTTCTTAAAGTTTGCATATCAAATTAAATGTGAAATGTTTATTCTAAGCTTTACTGTAAAGAAAAATAGCAAATGCACGTGTACGTTTCCGTTCTGCATGCGTGTATTGTTTTTAGGGTGCGGTGGAGATTGAGATCCCCTTCCTTCCTCTACAGCACTTGCAGCTGCCTCCTCCCTCCCCACTCACTGAATAGTCCCTGCAGGCCCCTATGTGGCCATTCTGTGCTTTGTGGGGAACAAGCAGGATCCCAGAAGTATCTGGCTGTACTGACATCAGTACAGAAACTGTTCTGTAGTTAGGGAACAACTCTGGTAGATCAAAAATATATTTTTAAGCAGTGACCATTAGGGGTTTTAGTTGGCAACTGTGCATTTTCTCCCAAGTGATGTGTCCCCTTGTTACCATTGCCTTCCAGGTTTGTACAGTACAAAGCCACCTCTCTGGAGAAGCAGCACAAGCATGACTTGCTGACTGAGCCCGACTTGGGCGTCACCATAGATTTGATCAACCCTGATACATACCGCATTGATCCCAACGGTGAGGATTACTGGGTTAGGTGGACCTATCAGAGTGTAAGTGTTCATAATGGTGTGTGCAAGGCATTTCAGACTGAGAAACTGCATTTTCACGGTTGTGCAAGAAGAATTCTTGGAACACATTCTGTTGAATGGACAGCAGGCTGCTTAAGGTAACAACCAAAGGTATTGGCTGAAAATCTGTGTCATGTGCATGGGGCACAGCAACTCTGTGCATGCGTTTCTGTACCTTTCTGCCTTTCGCAGCAGCTGCCAAGCCCCAGGTGGCTCTGTTGGGTTTGCTAAAACAGTTGGTGAAGGGGAGGGAGGGGAGCAACCAAGCAGAAGGGACTGCCTCCCATCCCCACTGCAGTTCTCCAGAGAGAAAGGGAGAAGAACAAGGTCACTGTCTTCCTTCCAGTCTCACTGGAGAACCGCAGTGGGGATGGGAGATAGTCCCTTCTGGCTGATCACCTCTCTCCCCCTCCGTGACAATTTAATGGCCACTCAGAGCCCTCCCTGCTTTTCCTTGGGACTTGGTAACTACTGGGGGGAAGGTTTGGGATGGAGCTCAAGGGGCTAGTTAATTCTTGCCATCCAGAGCAAGATGCACAGGGATGCAAGCCACTGATAGGATTCCATCCACTGTTTATAAAAACGGCCATCGTTAAACATGAATGATGGAACATAGATGGCACTCCCTTGCGGGTGACATAGCCCCCTATGACTCAATTAGGCTGTCATAGCTGTGCTGTAGTTGAGAAGCTGGACTTGTCAAACTCCCATGTGCTCTTACATGTTTATTTTAGTTATATGTAGCTTTTTTTTTCTGGCCTGGGAAACAAGGCACCTTTTAAAAAAGGCTAAAATATGATAAGCTAAAAGCCTAACAGTAAAACAACAACAACCCCCCCCCCACATAATTAAACATAGATCATAGAATCATAGAGTTGGAAGAGACCACAAGGGCCATCCAGTCCAACCCCCTGCCATGTAGGAATACAAAATACCGTTACATTTTAGAAAGTGTAAAATCACTTAAAAACATAATGAAGGTTAAAAGATACACCACAGGCACCCCATAAAAAAGAAGGCCTGCAATCAATTAATCATTAAAAGTGTGTTTGAATGAAAAAGTCTTTGCCTACCAGTGAAAGTAGAGGGTGGGGGGGTACCACCCATGGAATGGAAGAACAGCCACCAAGAAGGCTTTTTCCCTTGTCCTCACCAGACAGGCCTCTGCTGGTGTTGGGACTGAGAGAAAGTCTTCCCCCAAAGATCTCAAGACTCTGTCATTTAATGAGATAAGATCTTTCAGATTATATCAAGAGGTGTTGTTGTAGAGGTATATCTTTTCAGAACAGCTTGATTTCAGATGGATGGAAAGGGGTGGGCCTAAAATACCCAGAATCCCTTGCATGGCATAACAGCCTCCAGTTGCCTGACCCTGTACCTGCTTTGGCCTCTTGTAGTTCTTTTGGACCCAGCTGATGAAAAGTTGTTGGAGGAGGAGATCCAAGCTCCAACCAGTTCCAAGAGGTAATGCTTCTGCCCTGTGCCGTGATTCCAAAACTGACAGTGACCCCTCAGTTTGGTTGCACCAAATCTCTTCTGCTCCCCTGTCTCTTCTTAGACCCTTTTGTGATGTCAAATTTAAAATCAGTATTCACGATGCCTGGTCAGCAGTGTTTCTGGTTTTATTTATGTTTTTTTTTAATTTTTTTACTTTGTTTTCTTGCTTTTTCCTGGTTCCATCAATTTGATTTATTGTGTATTGTCGTAAATAAAGGAAACACGAAACTAAAACAAACTGACCCCCCTCTTTTCTGTCTCTCCCCTACTCCCAGGTCCCAGCAGCACGCCAAAGTTGTGCCATGGATGAGGAAGACCGAATACATCTCCACAGAGTTCAACCGATACGGCGTCTCCAATGAGAAGCCAGAGGTCAAGTGAGTAGAAGCACTTGACCTTTGGCAATATTTTTTTTAAAAAAAATGTTTATAAAAGGTCTTTACTGCTTTTCTGCATGGAAAGACAGGGGTGATCAGAATGCTTGTGCTGAGAATATGTTTTCGTATATGGGTTTCCAACACCTCTGGGGAGATCTCTTAAAGCAACTTCCCAAAGTCCCTCTGAACGTGTCCAGAGGAGGGTGACCAGGATGGTGGGAGGTCTGGAGGCCATGATGCCCTCTGAGGAGTGGCTTAAGAAACTGGGTATGTTTAGCATGGAGAAGAGAAGGTTGAGAGGGGATATGATAGCCATGTTTAAATATTTGAAGGGATGTCACACTGAGGGTGGAGCAAGCTTGGTTTCTGCTGCTCCAGAGACTAGGACATGGAGCAATGGGCTCAAACTACAGGAAAAGAGATTCCACCTAAACATTAGGAAGAACTTCCCGACAGTAAGAGCTGTTTGGAAGTGGAATACACTGCTTTGTAGTGTGGTGGTGTCTCCTTCTTTGGAGGTGTTTAAACAGAGGCTGGATGGCCATCTATCAGGAATGCTTTGATTGTGTATTCCTGCATGGCAGGGGTTGGACTAGATGGCCCTTGAGGTCTCTTCCAACTCTATGATTCAATGATTTAGGGGCATTAAAACCTTTTTTTACCAGGACAAATACAGTAGGCCCACATATTATGCGAGCTTGTATTACATGGGTTCAGTTATATGTGACTGAAAAAATATGTTCTCTTTAGCATTTTCTAGGTCCTCCAGTGTGATTCTGTGTTTTGCTTCCACTGGAAGTTGACCATAGAGTCATGCTGGAGGACCTGGAAATGCCTAGAGAGAACACTTTATTGTTCATTTCAGGTAAGAAAAATAGGGTTCCAGATTATATGCCTGGAATGAATCCCTTGTATTATATGCGGGCCTACTGTAACTCTTTTCTGAATTATTTATGCTCACCTCTTATCAGGATTGGTGTGTCGGTCAAACAACAGTTCACAGAGGAGGAGATCTACAAGGACAGAGACAGCCAAATCGCAGCCATTGAAAAGACCTTTGAGGATGCTCAGAAATCTGTGAGTTGGCCTTCTAACTTTTTTACTTGCTTTTGTCTCACTGTTGGGTCTCTGCAAGCCTGAAAGAGAAACAAATGAGTGGGTGGAGAACTCCCTGGCTCACCCAGAGGCTACGAGTGTGCTATTATTGTGTACGTTCAAGTTGTGTCTGACTTAGGGTTGCCATATCATGGGGTTTTCTTGGCAAGATTTGTTCAGAGGGGAGGTTTACCTTTGCCTCCCTCTGAGGCGGAGAGACTTGCTGAAGGTCATCCAAAAGTGTTTCCACAGATTTGACTTCTGGTCTCCAGAGTCATAGTCCCATACTTGAAACCACTACTCTACAGTGGTTCTCCTGAGCATGCTAAGTCCTACTAGATTCAATTTGGTTTATAAGGGTCTTGATTGTTACATACCATAAAGTCAGCTTTGACTTCCAGGGACCCTATGAATGGGAAACTTCCAAGCCTCCCGATAATACACTGCCCTGCTCAGTCAGGTCTCGCAAACTCAAGGCAGAGGTGACTTGGTTGATCAAGTCAATCCACTTGTCCAGTGGGCTTCATCTTTTCCTAGTGCCTTTCACTTTTCCTTGCATTATCATTTTTCCCAGTGCCTCATGTCCTGTCATTATATTTCTACAGTAAAATAGTCTCGGTCAGGTCCCATTCGCTTTGGGGGTCTTATCTGGACCCTTCAGGGATTCTGAAAGAGGGCTGAACTTTGGTTGCGGCATGGGAGGAATATATAGACTTCCAGACAGGATATTCAGGACATTGCCTGTATCGTCACAAACACCCACACTCCCTGTGTCTCACGATGGCACATTCTGTCTCTTAGATATCTCAGCACTACAGCAAGCCTCGAGTGACTCCTGTGGAGGTCATGCCTGTCTTCCCTGACTTCAAGGTAAGATGAGATGAAGGCGGGTTTGGGTAAAGGAGGCATTAGCTATCCTTGGATGATTCTGTACACTGCTCTTCCTTGTCTCTTCTTCCTCCCAGATGTGGATCAACCCCTGCGCTCAGGTCATCTTTGACTCGGACCCAGCACCCAAAGACACCAGTGGTGCAGCTGCTCTCGAGATGATGTCTCAGGCCATGATCAGGTGCAGACTCAATAGCCTCTCAAACTGCTGGAGTGGGTGTCAACAGAGCCACAGTCAACTAGATCTTGTTTCTCTTAAACACTGATTTAGGGACACACGAAATTGATTCAGGCCAAATGAGCCCAGTATTATCTGTTCTTAACTGACAGGGCTGCCTAGTATTGTCTGTTCTTAACAGGGTGTTTTTGAGGTCTCAGGCAGGGAAGTGTCTTTTCTGTTGTCTGCTGTCTCCCATCATTTGGAGATGTTTTGGCTTTGGCAGGTGTTCTGTTACGGAGGGGCAGGCCGTCCCTGATTAAAGGGGCTTGTACTGTATTACATGCATTTGAACTACTGTATTTGAAAGACCATATTTTCTATGTAAAAACCTGCTCATGTTTTGAGATCTTTTGGGCAAAGTCTCCTACTTTCTGTCCCACCACCCTCACAGGAACATCTAGGGGCCTTCTCAGTGGCTGCTCCCAGGCTCTGGAATTCTTTCTGTAACCTTGTTTTATCTTTCAACAGACCATTGTGGAGTACTGAATGTTTAGGCCTTGATGGGCCTTGAACAATGTGCTGGATTTTCTATTTGTTGTTTTTATTGAGCTGTTGTTTTTTAGTGGGTTACTTTTTTTAACTTGTTTTAATTTTTTGATATGTTAATTTTATTTTTTTGACACTTTTGTATTTTTTGAATTTTTAAATCATCTGTTTTGAGTCACCTTGAGAAAGGCAGGAAACAATCACAATAGATCTGCAAACTTTTCCGTCTTTGCTTTTCCCTCTTCAGGGGCATGATGGATGAGGAAGGGAACCAGTTTGTGGCCTACTTCCTGCCAGTGGACGACACGATGCGGAAACGGAAGCGCGATCAAGAGGAGGAGATGGATTATGCCCCTGAGGATGTGTAAGTGGGGAATGAAACTTAGGAGTTATGTTGTTGGGGGGAAAGATTGGATATACTCACCCTCCCACCTGTAAGCACATTGTGAGGTCCTCCACATCCTCAAAAGCACCACACTACCATTTTAGCAAACAAAATTGAGGTAATATTCACTTCCAGTTTCTAATTCTGCATATTTTCTGCTGTTTTGGGTGGCCTGGATATGAAAAAGGCTCTGGAGATGTCCTTTTAGAGTTTTCCTGTGAATTTTTTTTTTTTAAATTGGGTTGGGTGAGAATTGAGTGACCTGGGGTTCGTGAGTGTTGCCCCAAAGGCTGCTTGCAGTGTGTAGGAGGTAGGCTTGCCGTCTCTGGCTTAGGCCAAAGAAGAGGCATGCATAAACGTCATGGTGGCGTCATCCATCGTTGGTGGCTTTCTTGTGCCATGAGGACTGGAATCATCTTAGGGAGCCACGAATCCCAGGTTGCTGTATTCTTTTCCCACTGCCCAATCCCACAGGTGTTTTCCCCTGCCTTTGGATGGTGTTGCAAAATATTCCTTCACTTGCTGAAGGATGAATGGGGAGCAGGTGTTCTGAAGAATCCAGTGGAACTCTGCTGTTAGGGAGCAGAAATAACAATAACAATAACAACAAAATGTGTACTGGGAGTGGGGAAATGCACAGGGGTGTGTGTGTGCTTCTTCCTTCCTGACCAGCTTCTCTTCCTGGCTGTTGCAACATTCCCTTCCTCTTCTCCCAGGTATGAGTACAAGATTGCCCGGGAATACAACTGGAACGTCAAGAACAAGGCCAGCAAGGGCTATGAGGAGAACTACTTCTTCATTTTCCGCGAGGGTGACGGTGTCTATTACAACGAATTGGAGACTAGGTGAGGAGGTGGTAGTGGAGACAGATTGAGGCATTCAGCTTTTGGGAGAGTTACTGTGTCCTTAAAAGCCACTCCATCTTATAACAAGTCAGCACTGATCCAGTATGGGCTGCCTCACATTGTCATCTTTGCCAAAATTGGAAATAATGCTCACTTTTAGTTTCTAGTTCTGTACCTTTTCTGTTCTTTTGGATGGGCCTGGGCCTGAAAAAGCCAGCAGGAATCCAATATGGACAGGCTAGCAGGAGTAGAGTCATCCCAGGGCATCTCTGCCACCATTTTTCCTTTGACACGTGGTTGGCAGATGGTTGGGTTGGGGCAGGTTCTGCCTTCCGTCTTAACCCTCTCTGCTTCTGTTTGGTCTCAGGGTGCGTCTCAGTAAACGCCGAGCCAAGGCTGGGGTGCAGTCGGGTACCAATGCCGTGCTGGTGGTGAAGCACAGGGATATGAATGAGAAGGAGCTAGAGGCACAGGTAAGGCTGGTGGGATCCCTGAACCCCAAAGCAGGATAGTACCTCAGGCACAGGGGAAAGGAAAAGGAAGAGAGCTTCAGATGCTAAAAGAAACTGTTCATTTCAGGCCTGCCATGTTTCAAATGCAGTCTTTCCACAAAGGAGGGAGGGCTGAGTTATGGCAATAGTATAGGAAACATTTCACATCATTTGTGCAAAAAAGAAGACTACTGGCTGCTGGAAACAGCACTTTTTTTGCAGCAAATGGAAACAAGAATGGTAAAATAAAGAATGGGCCAAGTCCATAGAACAGCCTTTCCCAGTGTGGGGCTCTCCAGGTGTGTTGGATTACAAGCAAAGGTGGTTGGGAGTTTCTGGGAATTATAGTCTGATATATCAGAAGGGCACCAGGTCAGGAGAGACTAAAAGAGGAGAGCTTTCTCGCTGGCCATTTTACCAGGGATGCAAAAATCCAAAGTGCCTAGAAGCTGATGGCACCTGAACTTTTTTGGGCCTGGTATTCAGTTTGCAGAGCGGCTGGGACTTTTAGGCAATTACCACCTGAGAGGCAGGCAAGAGAGATGGATGAGATCCTTTCACTTCCTGGCTTCGAGGTTTCGCCAGCTGTGTCCCCGTAGCCAGATGCAAAATTATTGCATCATGATTACATATCTCTGGAGGATTCCAGAATGTTATTGTATTGGTGGGTTGGAATGAGTGATGAGTGCAAAGGGTTTTTTTGGCCTCTGTGCAAAGGGAAGATGTGAACATGACCCCTGCTTTTTACCCTCTGGGCACTGGTAACAACTCTTAGATGGTCTGGGGAGATGAACAGTGGAGTTGCACATATTAGACAATGCCAATTAAGTATAGACTTTTTTCCTCCTCCAAGTCTAAATGGGATTGTCCAACAGCTCTGGAAACTGCACAGTACCTTCAAATGGGGTGGGTGGGTGTATCAGTCTGAACCAGTTTGGCAGGGTCTCCATTCAGTGGAAAAAAGCCAGCCAGTTAAGCACTGATTGCTCTCAATGGGACCATTTCCTTGTCACTAGGAGGGAGGGAATTCCAGTTTATACTTTAAAATGAGGCCTGATGTACCAAGATGGACAGGGAATCCATGCTTTGCATTGTCTTTTCAACATATGCCTCTTACAATGCGTGCAAACTCTGTCAAGAGGCAGCTCCCTAACTTGTGTCTCAAGTTCTCAATTCATATTTATCGAGCATAACTCATACTGCTGGGGTTTGTCCTTCCCCGTGTGCCTCTTAACCTCTGCTTCCTGTTCGTCTCCCATAGGAAGCCCGCAAAGCCCAACTGGAGAACCATGAGCCAGAGGAGGAGGAAGAGGAGGAGATGGACTTGGGCAAAGAGGCCCCAGGATCAGGTAATGGTTGGGCTATCAAGTCTTTCTGCAGGGCTCCCCTGCCATCCTGCTCTTCATTGCTGAGGCACAAAGGCTGCAGGAGCAGAAGTTGTCCTGCTAGCAGGTTTCATCGTACAGCTTCAATATAATCAGCTCCCTCTGCCATTTTTTTTGGTGCCCAGTGGAACTTTCCTAACTGGCTCTGCCCCTCCTTGCTCCATTGGCTGGCCCATGGGTAGTTTTGCTTTCTTAAATGGGGGAAATCTCAGGGTTTCAAGGTCTATTCTTCCAGCTCCAGGACCCCCAAAGGCAGCACTAGCCCCTTGAAATGAAACTGGAAATGGCTGAAAGGCCATTCCAGTAGAACAGGGAGAGGCAGCTGGCAAAGGCTAGGGAGCTGCAATAGGCCCCAGAGAGACTTTGGAGGGCACACTTTTCCACCACAAGGCTCCTGCAAAAAAAAAAAAAAATCTATTATTTTAGCTCCCCAAACACCTTTGGGGAACACTAGGGAAAGTTGTTTGACCATGTTTTGGGGCTGTCTGGGCCATGTTAGGCCCAGGAGAGGCCTTTTTTTAACAGCAGAGGTCCTTTATGCCTCTGGAGCATAAATTGGGTGACACAGTATGGTGCAAATGCCTCCCATGACCCCTAGAGGATATTCTGGGGCAAAACAAAATTGGATTTTTTTTTACTCTGGGGGTGGGCAGAAGGCCTCCATGTGTAGTGGAAATGCTCTCCACACCCCGACAGTGCATCTGGAAATATTCTGGAGCAAAGAAAAACAAATTAAAATACTTTTATGCAAATAAACAGCTTGATCTCTGAGCGGCCCTATGGCCCATCCCTGCAGTAGAAGCACAAAACATCCGTTTTAAAAGAACAGTTTTTCTGTCGAAACAAAGTGTGGGGGTTTGCCAAGCTTGTTTTAGAGGAGACTCCTGCCTCCAAGTGGCACATGTTAGGCACATGGGGGAGAGTCAAAAGGGGATGAAATTGGAGTATGGGTAGGCTCCAGAGGCCACGGAAATATTCTTTTGGGGAGGCATATAAACGCTGCCTTAAAGGATTTCATAAAGGGTCTGATTGTTCTTCAGTCACTTTGCTTTTTCCTCCCTTTTAAAACTTGGTTATGTCTCTCTTTCTGTCTTCCATCTTAGATGAAGAGCCAGAGAAAGGCAGCGAGAGCGAGAAGGAAGCCAGCGAGGAGGAGGAGGAAGAGGAGGGCCGCTCGGCCAGCGAGAGCGAGGCAGAAGCCAGCGAGGCGGAGGGCACTGGGGCCGTGGTGAGCGAGGAGGATGAGCGCGCAGCCCGAGACAAGGAGGAGATCTTCGGCAGCGACGATGACGAGGACTCTGAACAGGAGGGTGGCCGGGCCGAGGGAGACGAGGAGGAGGAGAGTGGCAGCGAGGAGGAGGAAGAGGAGGAGGAGGAAGAGGATGGCGGGGGCAGCAGCCGGCGCCAGCAGCGCCAGGGCAGCCAGAGCCCCTTCCTCAGCGGCAGCGATCGCTCCAACCATGAAGATGAGGAGGAGGAGGAAGAAGGCGAGGCCAGTGCTAGCGAGGCCCCATCAGAGTCCAGCGAAGAAGGGAGCGACAGTGACTGAGCTGCTTGGGTCTGCTTCTCTCCTGGGGAGCTGGACTGTATCCCCTGCAGTCCCAGGGAAAGGGCACCGGGGAGAACAGATACCTGCCGTAGCTGGCGCAGCTGCCGATTCCCTCTTCTTTGTGAGGTTTAGAGACTTCAGGGAAGCTTCTTATCCCATGGCACAAGGAGAGATGCCAGGCTTCAATTCTGGCATTGAACTGTTGACGCCCTTCTTCTTCAGAAGGACTGTGACCTTGGAGAAAGTTGTGTGTGTGTGTGAGAGAGAGAGGAGGGGGTTGTTTTATTCTCCCCCCCCCCATGGTGTTTCCCCCTCTGTAAATAATGTGTTGCGTTCGTTACAATAAAAGTCTCCATGTCCTTTTCTCTTTTGAGCATCTGGTCTCTTGTCTTCCGTCGGTTCTTTGGCACTTGTCCCCTGCTGGTGTTGAAGTAAAGAGAAGGAGGTGCCTCAGAGATGGGGAATGATACAGCCTTGTGTCCATTCAGGAGAAGACCAAACCATTTTTGAGGCTATTCCGGCCAATAGTTGGAAGGTAGGAGTTTTTCTGGTTTCACAGAGTTCTTCATCCAATTGACATCATAGCACCTGATTTTGGGAATCTGTAGGTCTCTTCCCCAATTCCTTTTATGGCCAAGCTGTACTGGCTGAAGGGAGTCTTATTTTTATTATTTTAATCTTATTTATTATTATTTTATTTATTTATAGTCCCCTTTTCCCCAGTAGGACTCAAGGTGGCTTACCAATGATCAAAACACTTTAAAACATACAAAAACTTCAATAAATGTATCTCTCTATAGATATATATATATATATCGTTATTTTAAAAAGCAAACAGTCTATAGAGTTAAAACTGTTTACAATTCAGTGAAATAGAAATTGGAATTAACGAAAAGACAAACTGTAGTATCACATACCTAGAGGACTTTCAGTTGGGGAATTCTGCTGTTCCCCACAAATATCATCAAAGGTGACTTTAAAAGATTTTGGCACACACCAGCAACAGAAAAGTTCCGGCTTTTGCAAAATAGCGTGTGATTGGCAATGTATGTGGAGACATGAATAAAATACAAATGCCTTTTGTAAGAGTCCTGTGGAATCCTAAAGCCTACGTGCTCTAGTTCAAGGGCTGGTATAGTTCCAAAGGAAACCAAACCCTAGTGCAACAGGAAATGGGGTGAAATAGATCCAAACCTAAACATTAGGAAGAGCTTCCAGACAGTAAGAGCTGTTTGACTGTGGTACGTGCTGCTGCCTGGGAATGTGATGGAGTCTCCTTCTGTGGAGGCTTTTAAACAGAGGCTGGATGGCCATCTGTCGGGGGGTGCTTTGATTGTGTATTCCTACATTGCAGAATGGGCTTGGACTGGATGGCCCTTGTCATCTCTTCTAACTATGATTCTATTTGAGGAAGAAGTTCTGGCTGACTTGAATGGGTTCACGGGACAAATTTCTATCCAAGGAACTGTCAAAAGAAAACAAACCAGAAAAGCTGGAAGTCCATGGCTGGTTTTTGGATTTTTTTTTTTTAAATGTTAACAGAGCAGGTGTTCTCTGCTGCCTTTTAAAAAGGTGAACCACTGTTCCTAGAGTGGCAAGAAAAAGAGAGTGAACCAGAGAAGACGGACTATAGAAGCAACCTTTTCTGGGATGGTCATATGCAGAGGTAGCAAATTTCTTCCTGATAGCGGAGTGACTCTAGTATAGAGATGGATTCCCTGATTTGCAGGCAGAAATTCCAAAATCCAGTCCCTGGCACTGGCAAGTGGGGCTGGCGAAAGCTTCCCTCTACGACCCTGAGGAGCCTCAGCTGATAATCAGCACCTTAGACAGTACCGTGCCTGAAGGACTGATTCAGCATCCCATAGCTTCCTGCATTCCTGGTCTTTGGACATGTCATGAGATGGCGTGACTCATTGGAAAAGGCTGTAATGCTGGGTGAAGTGGAAGGCAGTAGGAAAAGATGGAGAGACACCACGACAGACAGACTGATTCCACCAAGGAAGCCACGGATGCTGCCTTGAGTTTGTGAGACCTGAGTTGATGGCTGGGATTCTTGGAGGCCTCTCATTCATAGGGTTGCCCTAAGTCAAAGTTGACATGATGATAAATAGCAGCAAATGCTCCGGTTTGTATGACCCCTACAGTGATATGGTGTAGGCCAATTTAGAGTTCGTGCCTCAGCCACCTAAGTATAGCCTCCAACGTTTGGAGGTCAGGAAGCCATTATGCCCTATGAGGGGCGGCTTGGGGAACTGGGTATGTTTAGCCTGGAGGAGAGAAGATGAAGAGGTGACATAATCATAGAATCATAGAGTTGGAGAGACCACAAGAGCCGTCCAGTCCAACTTCTTACAAAAATCATGATAGTCCCATGTTTAAATATTTGAAGGGATATCATACTCAGGATGGAGCCAGCTTGTTTTCTGCTGCCCCAGAGACTAGGACATGGAGCAATGGGTTCAAACGACAGGAAAAGAGAGTCTACTTAAACATTAGGAAGAACTTCCTGATGGTAAGAGCTGTTGGACAGTGGAACACGCTGCCTGGGAGTGTGGTGGAGTCTCCTTCTTTGGAGGTTTTTAAACAGAGGCTGGATGGCCATCTCTCGGGAGTGCCTTGATTGGGTATTCCTGCATGGCGAGGGGGTTGGACTAGATGGCCCTTGTGGTCTCTTCCAACTCTGATTCTATGAAAGGTCTGGAAGCCATGATGCCCTATGAGGAGCAGCTTAGGGAGCTGGGTCTGTTTAGTCTGGAGAAGAGAAGGTTGAGAGGGGACGTGATAGCCATGTTTAAATATTTGAAGGGATGTCATACTGAGGATGGAGCAAGCTTGTTTTCTGCTGTCCCAGAGACAAGGATCTGGAGCAATGGATTTAAACTGCAGGAAGAGACTCCACCTGAACATTGGGAAGACCTTCCTGACAGTAAGAGCTGTTCGGTGGGGGAATGCCCTGCCTGGGAGTGTGGCGGAGTCTCCTCCTTTGGAGGTGTTTCAGCAGAGGCTGGCTGGCCACCTGCGGGGCATGGCTCCTGCCTCCTGGGGCTCTCTTCCACCAACCCCTCTGATTCTCTGCGAGGTCGAAGCCTTTCCCGGCCCCAAGGCCCGTCTCCCCGGCTTCTCTGCTCTGGCGCCCTGCCTCTCCGCCGGCTGCAGGTGGCGGCGCTCGGCCGGGAAAAGCTCCCGAAGGCGGCTGCCTCTCCCTCTCTCTGATCCTCCCTCTCGTCGCTTCGTCCGGGGCCGCCACCCAGGAAGTGGCCTCTCGCCTTCCCCGCCTCCTCCCCGCTGGCTCGGCCCCGATCCCGGCCCCGGTCCGGTCCTCGGCCCCTGGAGGAGCGGCTCTCCCCTTCTGGCCGGCCGGGCGCGCCTGGCGAGCTGGGCGCCTTGGAGAGGTGGGTGGGCGCCTTGGAGAGGGGCCGGAGGCGCGCCTGGCGATTGAGGGGGGGGGGGAGCTTGGGAAGATCACTGGGGGTTCAGGGGGTCTGGAGGGAAGAGGGGGCGACCCCGGTGCCGGTTGGGGGGAGAGGGAAGGTGGGGGGAAGGAGGGAAGGGTCTGGGGGTGCCCGTTGCGCACGGAGAGCCCCGCCACGAAAGGGCCCCCCTGCGCAACCGAGGTTTGGAGGGCTCGGGAGGGGGGCCGGGTCTCGGGCCCCCCCAGACCCTGGGGTGGGGGTGCTAGATGGGGATCGGGGGCGATTTTCGGCAGGAGGAGGGGAGCTCTCCACGGGGGAGGCCTGGGCGCCGCTTTGCGCACAAGCTCAGGTGCGTTTGTGTGTGTACTGGAGCCGAGTGCCGTGGAGCATGGGCAGAGTGCCGCCTCCGAGGAGGAAGAGGTGGGGGAAGGAGCCAGGAGGGCGTCCACAAGCCCCTCTCCCCCCCCCCGGAAACCAGAATGGCTCCGGCCCGGTGAGAAGCACAGGAGGAATGTGGGGTGTCGGCCGAGGGAGGCTTGGTTTCGGGGTGTGCCGGTGCGTGTGGACGCCTGAGACCGAGAGACCGTGCACCAGCCGGGAGTCTCAGTTTCTGCACCCCTCCTCGAAACTTTGGGGGAGCTAGAATGAGGATGGGGCCCTCCTTCCTTTCCCGGTCTTGAAAACCAAGGGGCCAAATCCACACTAGGCAAATAATCCAGTTTGAAACTGGATTATTCGCCCTGACGCCTTCCTATGGAATCCTAGGAGTTGTAGTTTTACAAGGTCTTCTTTGGCCTTCTCTGCCAAAGAGTGCTGGTGCCTCATCAAACTACAAATCCCGGGATTCCATAGGAAGGAGCTATGGCAAATCATCTAGTTTCAAACTGGGTTATTTGTCTAGTGTGGATGCACCCCAAGTCTCGCAGTGGCTGAGCTGCTCTCCAAAAAAGGGCTTAAAAAGATCTGGGTCACCTCTGTTTCAGAACCAACAAACTGAGCCACTTGCCTTTCACCAGCCTCCTGGCTTATTGGGGTCAACATTTTGATTTCTGATGGTAAACTACGAGCTTCTGAAATCCGGCTCCAGAGCCTCACCAGGGATGAAACTCCAGGGCTGACTTTTGGACCAAGTGGCCCTTCTTCTCCAGAGTCGAACCTACCTCAGAGGGTTGTTAGTTGGGTACAAATAGGGAGGGAGTGGGGAGAGGAACTCTCAATTCCTCCTGTGGGGTGACAAAAGGAATCAAATACCTGTAAGCCTCCTTGTGTCCCATACTGGGAGAAAGATGGGATATAACTCTCTCAATATAATATAATGTATGACAGAATGCAATATAAATCTATTGTGCCAAGTGCTAGTTTCCTTCACAAACCTACGTGCTTTTCTCTTCAGGTGTCCAGAGCTGGGCAAGTAAGAAGAAACCCCACTACTTGGCAATCTGCATTCGATACCTGGTTAAGGGACGAGGCTAAGAGGCCGAGGAGTAAGTGCTTAATGATGTGGCGGGAGCAGGTGTAACGGGCGCGATCGGGAGTGGCATTTTAGGCTGGTGGTTAGAGGGGTAAAGGTAGGATATATGTGTGGATGGCTTGACGTTAAGTCAAATAGAGGGGTAGTGGTAGAAAGAAAGAGATGGACATGTGCCAGCTGCATTTGTTGGAGGATTCTGGGAGATGTAGTCCAAGACCAGCACTGACTCCCAAGCTGTGAGCCACTGAAATCAAAGGAGTGATACTGGGTAGCTGGTTAGGGGATTCGTGGCTGGCTGAAGGATTCTGGGAGTTGTAGTTCAAAACAGCACTTCCCCCAAGCTGTGAGCTGTTACAAGTGGGGTGTGCTGATTGGGGTATTCTGGGAGATGTAATCCAAAAAACCCCAGCACTTCCTCCAAGCTGTGAGCCACTGGAATCGAGTGAGAGACACTGGGTGGGTGGCTGGGGGATTCTGGGAGTTGTAGCCCCAAAACAGCACTTCCCCAAAGGTGTGAGCTGTTAGAATCAAGTGGGGAATTCCAAGAGATGTAGTCCAAAAACATCTCTTCCCCCAGTTTGTGAGCCACAGGAATTGAATGGGGGGAGACTAGCTTTGTTAGGCATGAAACATTCCCTCATTCTTGCCTTCAGCTCAATTCCACCGTTTGCTTTGGGGTGGCCTATGCACCAGAATTGTGTCCCATTCCCAAATCATCTGAAGAACTGGTAGGAGTCCTGCCTGGTTCAAGGCTTCTACTACATTCCAACAGGATCCATTTTGCCAGTTGGGACAGCTGCCTGCTATTTGCCAGGTACATGAAATGAGGGATCAGTTCAACATTTCCCAGCCAAAATCTGTGGCCTAACCCATGGCATGGAATCCTGACGGTCCCTTCGGTCCCTGCTCCTCTTTTCATCTAGCATAGAGGGTTGGATACAAAGATTAGGGGCTAAGATCCTGCACCACGGTTGCACAGCATTAATCAGTGCTACTCAAAGTGGTATCTGGTGAGCCCATGGCATGCCAGTCTGTGGTGAGTTTTCAGGAAGCTGTAAAGATATGATAACAACATGGCACAAATATGGTGCTGGTTCCTGGCATACTTGGGGGAAAAAATGCTAGCCAGCCTTAGACGTAGCTTAAGTGTAAACCTTGCAGGGGATTTATGTGCCATGTTATGCAACCTTGACAAATGTCGGTTACATATTTGAATCTGCTGCTGCCTTGTGCAGCTCTGCGTCCTGAGAATGTAGACGCTGTGCATGAGACAAAAATGTCCACCTGCCTCCAGGAGGGAGTTTAGGCACGTGACAGATATCAACAGGATTCTGGGTGAGTGTGTTTGAGGAGCTGGGCTAAGGGGTGAACAGGATGGTCTGTGATGTTTTCTCTTACCTTCCCAAGGTCCTGTTGGTTACGCCGCTGCCGCTGCTGCCATGATGCTTTCCCACTGGCCAGGGCACGTCTCGCTTTGCGCATCTCTATTTCTCTAGCTCCCTCCCTATCGGTGACACCATGTCTCAGGACAGTGGGGCTCGGCCCAAAGTGAAGCCGGACGGAGGCCCAGGTAGCCGGCCCAGCAGTCGCTGGAAGGCCAGAACGAGCCAGAGCCTTTCGTCATTGGAGGCCGAACCAGCCGCAGGGGGCAGAGATCAAGCGGACGCAGAGCCCCCCAAAGGAGTGGCCCGTTCCTTGCGGCAGAAACTCCAGGCAGCCGTGGGCCAGTGCTTCCCTCTCAAGAGCGCCCCCCGCTCCCCCGACCTCTCGTCGCAACGCAAGATCCACCTGCGGGAGCTGATGCTGGACACGTGCCCCTTCCCGCCAGGCTCAGAGCTGGCCCGCACGTGGAACCTCATCAAGCAGCACACGGCTCCGGTGTCCGAGCAGGAGGTGTTGGGGCCGCCCCCCACAGAGGACGAGGATGATCGCCTGCGGGAACGGCGGCGCATCAGCATCGAGCAGGGGGTGGAGCCGCCCCCGGACGCCTTGATCCACACCTTTGAGGTGACAGCTCAGATCAACCCCCTCTACAAGCTGGGGCCAAAGCTTGCGCATGGCATGAACGAGCTGGTCGGGGCCAGCCGGGCCACATTGGCAGCTGCAGACGAAGGGGAGGAGGAGGAAGAGGAGGAGGAGGAAGAGGAAGCTACTTCCTCTGCACTCCCGGACGTCAGGGATGGCTTCCGGGTCCACACCCAGATCGACTACATCCACTGCCTTGTGCCCGACTTGCTGCAGCTGACGCAGCTGCCCTGCTATTGGGGGGTGATGGATCGCTACGAGGCTGAGGCTTTGCTGGAAGGCAAGCCGGAGGGGACATTCCTCCTCAGGGACTCGGCCCAAGAGGACTACCTTTTCTCGGTCAGCTTCCGGCGCTATGGGCGCTCCCTTCACGCCCGCATTGAGCAGTGGAACCACAACTTCAGCTTCGACGTCCATGACCCCAGTGTCTTTCACGCCCCCACGGTGACCGGCCTGCTGGAGCATTACAAGGACCCCAGCGTCTGCATGTTCTTCGAGCCCCTCCTTTCCATCCCGGTCAACCGTACCTTCCCTTTCGGCCTGCAGCACCTCTGCCGGGCCGTGGTGACCTGTTGCACCACTTACGATGGCATTGGGCACTTGCCCATTCCCAGTGCCCTGAAGGAGTACCTCAAAGAGTATCACTACAAGCAGAGAGTACGGGTCCGGCGCCTGGACACCTGGTGGAGCTCATGAGGGAAGCCTTTGGACGTCCGCTGGCCAGTGGTCTATTACCACTATCCTTTCCCCCTGGTCTTTCCTGTTTACTTCAATGATACTTGTGCCCCTGTCTAAGCTCCTTCCTACTTGGGTCGCCATCCCTTCATCCATCCGTGCTTTCCATGGTGGTGACCACAATGATCCCCCCCCTCCTTGCATCATATTACGGTACAGATTCCATTGCCATGTGGCCCTTCACCTGTGGCGCACATGGAAAATCTGCGGAGCACAAGAAGTCTATCCAGCCCTAAAGACAGAAGGCCTTCTGCTTCTCTTGGACTGGCAGCCCAAGCAGAGCTATTCTCAACGGCTGCACGCAGTGAGGCCTCTCCTGCCTGACCCCAACTCGTAGGTGGTGCATAGCTTCGGCCTTTGGGCCAGGTTGGGGTTTTCAGTCTTTCCAGATGTTGGCAAGCCCATTGGGAAACAGGCACCTGAGCACAGCGTAGCTCATTTGCTGTTTGGAAAATAAGGCTCTATGCAGCCCTTGTGTGAACACCTAGTGCCTGTGAACCTGCTTCTCTCACCAGGCTCTTAGTTCAGACTCCTGGCTGGTGGGAACAGCAGGTGAGTCAATGGGAGGTGTTGGGAATGACAACAGGAAAAGCACAACAATTTCTGGTGCGTGTGTGTCTGTGTGCTAGGGTTGGGAAGAATATTTGAAAATACTCACAAAATGCTTGAAAAACACATTTTTCGAGGGTTGAGAAACCCTGATGCAAAGAATCCTGGACTAATGAGACTTATCCTGGGCAAAATTAATTGTATTGTGTAGAAAACAGCATTTTCTGTGCAGGAAATATTTACATGCGTAAGTAATATTTCCTGTGCAAGAATGTGGTTTCCTGTACAGAAACATGCTTTAATAAAGGTTTGTGCTGTGCAAAATTCGCACCTGGTTGATTTGCATAGAGAAAATTTTCTGCGTAAGAAGCTGCATTTTCTAGGCAGAAAATAATCCTTCTGTGTAGAAATAATATTTTCTGTGCTGAAAATACTGTTTCCTACCTAGGAAATTCTGTTTTCAGGGCAAAACTATCATGTGCAAATTTTATGCAGAATAAATCCTGAATTACAAAGAGGCTTTGAAAATGGCATCGTTTTTGAAGCCATTCCCTTGGCGGGAGGATTAAAATTACTAGTTGACTCCTTTGAGAAGAAACTTAGTGAATCCCCTATTGCAGTGGTTCTTAACCTCCACCCTGCATCGAGTGGCCACATGACAGGAGCCAAGGCAAAGGCTGGCTGGCTTGGCCTGCGTATTGCCATTCAATCTGCTCCAGCCATAAACTTGCAGGAAGAAGCAGGAGAAAAGTCTTCCCTCCCCCTCCAGTGCCTCTGAGGGAAGGTTTAATGGATGGTGTAATTGTATTATTATTATCACCAAGTATTATTGTTATTACTATTATCAGGGTTTTAAATCTTGAGTCAAGTCTTGGGGGTCCACAGCAACACAAGGTATTTACAGGGGGTCCCTGGTAAAGAACAAATTAAGAGCCACTGCCCTAGTGTGTGTTGGGCGAGAGTTTCTTCCAGGCCATGCTTTCAAACACAAATATTGGAGACAGGAATGAGGTGACATGCCTCTAGCACAACTCTGCTCCTCTTTGCTGGCCTTTCTTCCTTTCCCAGCCGCCTATTTTGGGGTGAGGATAGTGCTGATATGCCAACTGCCCCCTCCCCACTGGCCTACGACAGGCCTAAGAAAAGAGCAGCTATGGCTTCTTTGC
Organism: Gambelia wislizenii; assembly: GCA_030847615.1. NCBI lineage: Eukaryota > Metazoa > Chordata > Lepidosauria > Squamata > Crotaphytidae > Gambelia > Gambelia wislizenii. The sequence continues at coordinate 37,031,959 of JAUMIR010000010.1, forward strand.
CTTCTGCCTAAGTTCAAGGGCTACCTTTGTGGGGTGAGACTTTTTAAATTTTTTGCCAGCAAATCTGCTGCCAGAAGATTCACTTACACCAGACTGTTGGGTTGAGTCCCCTGCCTCCCCACTCCCTTGGGTTCTTTGGGGGAACCCAGGCCTTGGGGGCTGTGGCGTTACTAAGTCCAGCATCACCCCTCCCTCTAACTGTGTCTCCTGGTGCCGTTTGGCCTCTCCACACCCCCTAATGTCACCACTGCTTGTGGGGCAGGAAGAGGGGTTGAGTGGAGGCCAGGACTACTACTGCCCCCCCCCAATTGAACAAGTGCTGCCAGGAGGGGCTGTCTCTCCACAGTTTGCTGCTCTCTCTCTCTCTGTGTCATTAAAGAGATGTTTCTTTGTCTATAGCTGCTTCTTGTAGACTGTTTCCTCGCTGTGAGATTTTAAGAGGGGGCTGAGTGAGCTGCCTGGGAAGCCAAGAGGGTGGTTTGGAAACCTGGTTGGACCTTGGAGTACTGAGACTGAAACCCGGGGTGAAGCTAACGGGATTGCTGGTGCACAACCTGTGGCCTCAACTCCCAGAATTCCTGATCATTGGGCCAGCTGGCTCAGGCTTCTGGTGGAGGCCAAAACACCTGGAGAGCTCCAAGTTGTGCACCACCCTGGCTGGATTATTTCCACCCTACCCCACTGGGATGCTTCCCTTTATGAGAAAGGCACATGAGCTGTTCCACCATAAGAAGCCAGTAAAGTCCAGGAACTGCTCAAGCCCGCTGTGGGAGTTTGGCCCCCGCCCACTCTTCTTAGGGTACAACTGTGTCCCTCAGAGGGAATTAACCAATAGAGCACAAGTTTTACACATGGGAGTGTCCAGTTTTGCTTTCCAGCTTAAAAACCTGGAGCAGGATGCTCAGTTCAGTCTTCAGTACAACTCAACTGGAGAGAGCCAAGTTGGTGGAAGGAGTATATCATGGAGTTGGGGCACAGCAGCTGCCAGTCAGAGTGGATTCCAGGGTCCTCTTCACACTACACAACTTTGATTTTGCTGTTTTGTATAAGGGGCGCCATTTTGCTACACTATTGTATACAATGGGACTTGAGCATCCACAGATGTTGGTATCCACGGGGGTTCTGGAACCAAACCTCAGCAGATACCAAGGGCCTACTGTATTCCTTGCTTAGGAAAACCCTCTGAAGTTCATGGGGTTGCCCTAAGTCATACATGACTTCAAGGCACATACACCCTGCCATACTGTGTGTGTGTGTGTGTGTGTGTGAGATTTGCTGCCCACCCCTTATCTAACCAGTTCACCCATCTTCCTCCAGTAGAGGACCCAATCCACCACAAGGTGCCTCCACACAGGTTTCATACATGCAAAAGGGACCTAGGATTCTTAGTGGACAAGCTGAACGTGAGTCAGCAGTGTGATGTAGCAGCTGAAAAAGCCAATGCAATTCTAGGCTGCATTAATAGGAGTATAGTAGTCTACATCAAGGGAAGTCATAGTACCACTCCATTCTGCTCTGGTCAGACCTCATCTGGAATACTGTGTCCACTTCTGGGCACCACAATTCAAGAGGGATATTGAGAAGCTGGAACATGTCCAGAGGAGGGCAACCAAAATGGTGGGAGGTCTGGAAGCCGTGCCCTATGAGGAGTGGCTTAGGGAGCTGGGTATGTTTAGCCTGGGGAAGAGAAGGTGAAGAGGGGACATGATAGCCATGTTTAAATATTTGAGGGGTTATCATACTGAGGATGGAGCAAGCTTGTTTTCTGCTGCTCCAGAGACAAGGACATAGAGCTTAATGAACTCAAACTCCAGGAAAAGAGATTCCACCTAAACATTAGGAAGAACTTCCTGATGGTAAGAGCTGTTTGGCAGTGGAATGCGCTGCCTGGAAGTGTGGTGGAGTCTCCTCCTTTGGAGGTATTTAAGCAGAGGCTGGATGGCCATCTGTTGGGAATGCTTTCATTGTGTCTTCCTGCAGGGCAGAATGGGGTTGGACTAGATGGCCCTTGGGGGTCTCTTCCAACTCTATGATTCTATAGAAAAGGCAGACGTCTTGTTCCAGAGACATGGTTAGGTCCAGACTTTGGAAAAGTTTACATTTTTGGACTGTAACTCTCAGAATGCCTAGCAACTGTCCAAGCAATCAAGCTGTTGTCCAAAAATAACTTTTCCAAAGCTCTTGTTTTGTTTGCCACCCTTAAGGTGCTCCACATCTGTAGCTGCTTAGAATGCAGCATGTGGGCAGGTCAGTTATGGGGATGTTGTGTTAAAGAATTCTACAGGGTGGTAACACACCCCAGGCACCACCATGAATTTTCCACTGCTTATCCCCAAAGAAATTCGATTTTGTGTCAATCCCCAAAAGAAAAAACAAACATCAGAAAAGAAATTAATACAAAATAAGCACAGCTTTATCATAGAGGTTAATAAAAAAGGGCTAATACTTAAATTCTGTACGCCTTTTACAAAGCAAAAAAAAAAAAAAAAAAAAAACTGGAAAGGGGGAAAAGCAGCAAAGGAGTCCAACAAAGCAAATCTAAAGTCAGAATCTGGAATTATTATTATTTTTTTTTGTAAAACATTTTGTGTTTTTTTTTAAATAATGTATTCATGGTTACCAGCCATAGTCATAACAAAAGTTATTCATAATAAAATGTATCTAAAATAACATTTCTATCTGAAACAGGAACCTTGTATCTCTACTTTTTTTTCCTTAGAAATAGTTCTCTCCGGTCTTCTGTTCTGGATTATTATTATTATTTTTTTTGTATTTTTTGTTTTCTCTCTCTCTCTCTTTTTTGGATGCTACTGTTCGGTATACACTTTGGGAAAAGGCCTTTATATTTAAAACAGGTCTGGAGGGCAGAGAAGAGGAGAAGGAAGAGGAGGAGGAGGAGGAAGAAGAAAATTCCTCTACCTTACAGCCTACCAAGGTCAGCTGGGGGAGGAATTACCCATCATGTGAAGACAGTGGCTGGGGAAGAAAACTCACATGCACAAGGTGTACACACACACAAACACACACACACGCACGCTAAGCAGATTCAGAGGTAAGAAAGACCCAGCAACCTCTCTCCCATCTATCCTCTTGCAGAAAACCTGACAAGCTTTGGTGCCCCCAATTTGGTTACCTCTTTGAATTTCAGAGACCCCTTGACACCAACATCAGTCTTGGAGTCCTGGTGCCCAAAGGCCCAGTCCATGCCTTGATCAAGCCTGCATGGCTTTGACCCCATGTTCAAAACTAGGTAGGTGGGTGGGAGAAGAGAAGTGCGGCTGAAAATGGTGGCTGCATTTTCCTCCTCTTTCTGCAACAGTAAAGTTATATGAAAACAAGGAGATGCAGAATCTCAAATACTTGCTCCAGAATTTGGGGGAAGGCAGAAGATGCTGGAAACAAGCATTTGGAAGGGCCCTGACATATCCACCCCCCCACCTACCCACTGTATTTGTTTAAAAGTAAGTGCCCCAAACATATTTTTAAACTTGCCCCACTTAGATCCATACTTGGGGGCGGGCCGTCCCCTCTCCCTCCCTCCCCGTTAAAAGGCAATAGGGTTTGTAGTAGGATTACTTTGTCTCCCAGTGTTGATGCATTAGATTCCTCATACCCAGGACACTAGCTTGTGCCTGCCAATTCATTAGCACCATGAAGCCAAACACTGAAAGAGATTGCTGTCTGTCCCCCACTCCCGCAATTGCCCCCCCCCCACTGCCCAGCCAGTCAAGAGATAAGCAAGAGGACTGGTCCAACATTTCTGCAGGAGTCAAACTTTGGGGAGCCAAGCTTTGCTGGGTCCAGTCTGTCCAACTTTACACCCCAATGTCAAGGAAGACAGGCAGCCAGCTGTGCAAACCTCCCCCGCAAAAAAAAAAATCTGCTAAAGAACTATAGAAAATTCACGACTCAGCTTTCAAGATTCACCACAGAACTGCTTATCATACGCCAGTCTTCTGTACCTTGCCATTATTGGGGTGAACAGAAAAAGAATCTTGTATCTATACAAGGAACCCTAAACCAGCTCAACTGAGAACTTTTGCTCCGGAACCCCCCAAACTGCTGATTGATACCTTAAAAAACCCAAACCCAACCCATCTGAACTGCTTCAACAAAACTATAGGGATAACCCTTTCCCCCTCAAAAGTCACTTTTCCCAGGAGGCAGCAAGGTTGTTAAGGAGTTAGAAAGTCCCACATAGCCATACCATTCTCACTATGGGGGGGGGGGGTAGGGCCGGGCCTGGGGAGGTTGGCCATGAGGTCCACATCATCATGCTCCTGACCCTCTGCCCCTATCAGCTTCTCCTCTCCAGTCCTTTTGAGAGGGCAGCCCTTGGACAACGCTTCATGCAGGACAAACAAAGCAGAATCAACGCTTGCCACCTGCCACATATCACCCCCACTTGTCCTGCCCTTGCCAACTTGCTTTTGGTAGGAGGAAGTATTAAGAGGCACTTTTTAAAAATATTGTCAGTTACCTGTACACCCTGGTGTGTCTCCCACTCCCTCCCTCCCCCTTCTCCTCCAATGCCAAGTAAAGACAGCTAGCAGCTGAGAAAGGCGCAAACAAAACTAGCATTTTCCATGCTCTCCCCTATCTGGGCACTGATGGCATCTTTGCTATCAACGGTAAGTCTCTCCCTCCCAGGGGAATGACTGGCATTCTGCCTCTCACTTTGGCTCCCCTTCCGTCCTTCTTTAAAAAAAAATAGTAGGAAAGGAAGAGGTGGGCCGGGGCACAGAAGGCTGGGGAGGGGTGGGGAAGAGAAAGAAGAAAAGGGGAAAAAAAAAACTGAACAGGAAAGGGAGTAAGTACATGGCCCAAATTCAGCCTTCTCCTGCCCTTGGCAAGTTAAACGTCTGGGAGAAAAATCTGCCAACTCCCATGTACATCAAAATATTAAACCAATAGCTGAAGTTATAATAATAATAACAATAATAATAATAATAATAAAAAGTAGAAAAATATTAGAACACAATAAGATGGTAAGATTGTAGTGACAGCTTTTTGTCTCCCCTGTTCCCTCCGTCTGCTTAAAAGGATGCTGGAGGTGGATTCAGGGAGGGAGGGCAGGGGGGAGAAGTGATTCACCCACCCCCATAGCGACACGTCCCGGGGGGAAGGGGAAACAGAAGGAAGGGGGAAAAAAATAAACAGCCACCCTAAAGCTTCTCAGGAACATGAGCAGATCCAGCTTCTTTCAAATGGTGGAAGTCTTGTCGGTGCCATCTGCAGAGAAAGAGAGAGAGAGAGAGAGAGAAGGTGAGGTGGAGCAGAGCAGGAGGACCTATTTCTCTTTTCTAAAATATAGCCTAAGGCTCTTTGTAATCACTAGCAGTTTCCCATCCAAGTACTAACCTGAGCTGACCCTGCTTAGCTTTCAATATCAGACAAGATCTTAATGCCTTTAGAGCAGATGTCTTCTTCTGAAAATCTAATCCTCCCACCTTCCAATCTATACTATCATTTAAAATGTTTGTCTCTTAAGCAAAATCACATGTCTGATGACAATGTCATCAAACTGGGTTGTTTTTAATTTCATTTATATGCTGCCCTTCTCCCAGAGTGGGACTGAAGGCAGCTCATAAAAGAAATTTGTGAGAACTTGACAATACCATTTTAAAAGCAATGAAAATCATCATATTTAAAACAGTATAAAATTATTTTAAAAGGATACCTAATGGGACCAAGATCAAGATTGTCCCCCATCCATCATCTCCTTTGGTACCTCCTCTGAAAACATTTAAGATTTCTGTAATTTTTTTTTTTTTGCCCTCGAATGCACATTTATGAACCAATTTTGACAAAAACTGACCCTGAGTAGCAAATGAAATATTTTTGTGGAAGTGTGTGACTGATGGGAAAAGTCTGGCTTTTTAGGGGGTATATGTATCTGTCTGTGTGTGCCTATTTTTGCTTCACATTTTATGGAACATGATTGCAACACTTTTTAAGACCTGTAGGTGCTGCCAACAGATCATCAACATCAATTGAGGCAATACAGAGTACATTTCTTGGTTGTTCATAAGCCCCGTTCCTTACCTCCCAGGGCATGCTCCGTCATGCTGAGGCACAGGGACTCCAGCGTGGGGTTGATCTCCAGATCTGTCCCAGGGAGTTGGCAATCTGTAGGCGACAGAAAAAGGTCACAGGGAAGTCCATTGTACGCAGTCTCCATTCAAGCCATCCCATTTTTCCTAGGACGCCTCCTCTGCGAGGCTCATGAGCACCCTAAGTTCCAGTAAGGCCCTCTCCTAGCCTTTCTCAGAATGGCAAGCCCTGGTGATGCTTTAGGATAAAGTACCAAATGGGAGGAGGGGTAGTAGCTGCCTTGTCCCAGTCTCAGACTGGAGGTGGCTACTCAGAGAAAAGGAAAGAGTACTTCGCATGTCCGCAGAGACACTTATCCTTGAAGTTCTAGGGCTACAGGAACAGATCTGAAAACAAAAGGAATGGGCTTGGGCAGTCATTAAGAAGATCAAGACTATGGCTGGAAAAGATGTGGTTACAGGGAGCACACAACTCCTTTGTTGCAACAACTCCGCTGGCTGCCAGTCCATTTCCAGGCACGATTCAAAGTGCTGGTTATGACATATTAGCTCTACATGGCTTAGGTCCTAGTTATCTGAAGGACATTTGTCTGTGTTTTGAGGTCTTTGGGGGCGTCCACTCTCTCTGTCTCACCATCTTCACAGGCACACCTGGTGGGAAGACGGGAGACAGAGGCCCCATGTATACGAGGGGGAAAAACACATAGTGACCTGCAATAATAGTAAGTCACAGCAGCTGTGACTTGTCTTAATGGTGTTTTTGCCCCCAGCAGCCCCCATAAGCTTTGCATCCAAGATGACAGCCAAAATAAGAGAGACCTCCTTCCTTCCCCAGTCCCCGCCGGAGTGGTGGCATGGGGGGTGGGGGAAATGGGGAAGGGAGAAGAGGAGGAAAAAGCTCTCCTCCCTTCCCTGATCCCCAGCTAATCAGGGTTGCACTTCCTGTACCTATCAAATTGCTGTCCTAACGAGGGGGAATGCACACACCCCTTGCTGTTTTTCAAAAACTGTTTGGTGGCAATTTGGGAGGCTTTGCCATTTGGGGCCTCCTTCCTTCCAAATATGGCATAATGATGTGGATTCCCATTAAGACAGGTAGGTTTTTCCTTGAATTCAATGAGGAGTATTTTTACGGTTTAGACAGCCCCAGGGCCTTCTCAGCGGCTGCCCTCACTCTGGAACTCCCTTGCAAGAGAGGTGAAACTGCCACTCTCCTTGCTATCTTTCAGTAGGTGGGTAAAGACTTTTTTTGGCTTTAGCAGTCTTCTTCTGCTAAATCTGGGCTGATCACTTGGGAGGGAAAGGGCTTTTCCAAAAGTGCTGTATTGCTTATATTTATTCTTTTCCTTTTTAATGGTCATGCTTTTACCTGCTTTTAATTCTAATGATAGTTCACAACTATATTTTAAAGCTTTATATGGTGTGAATTTTTTTATCTGTATCTATTTTAACTTTTGTAAGCTGCCCCGAGTCCCAACCTGGGAAAAAGTTAGGATATCATCATCATCATCATCATCATCATCATCATCGCTGTCATCAGATGTTAACGATCTTGGTAACTGGCACCTAGTAGACGAGGATAAATTACCAACTCTGTCCCCTCCATCAAAACACCCACACACTCACTCACTGTGTCATTATGCTTAAAAACCTATGCCTTTAATATCATCCTATCAAGGCATCTAAAGAAATGGATTCAAGTCCATGAAAGCTCATATTAAAGTAGATTGTTTTGTCTCAAAGCTGTTACTTGACTCTTCCGCTCTCCCTTTTTATGCCGCAACAGACTAACATGGCTACTTCTTGGAAAACACACACACACACACACAGAATCATGTGAAGGAGTCAGCTTGCTTACCCTGTGGGAACATGAGGATGGCCTGAGGGGATGTGTGGACGGGTAGTGAATGGGTCCGCTGAACAGAACTGCGGCTTTGACCAGGCATGCTGTTACTGCCCCCAGGATTGGCAAACCACAGATTCTTAGGGAAAAGAGGAGCATAATTTAGAGAGAGATGAAACCAAAGGCTCAGCTATAAAAACAGTTGGGAGGGGGACAGGAAAAGAGATCCACTTGTAAACTATACAGTCAGAGCCCCACACCTGCGGTTTCAGTTATCCAAGGGACACAAAACAGGGACACATACATTTTTGCCCTGGAAAATCTAGGTCCTCCAATGCAACTCTATTGTGTTTAATTACCAGAGGTCCTTTATATTAACAGAGTTTGCTGTTATCCATGGTTTCTAGTATCCACAGTAAGTCTGGGAATGAAATCCGGGGATATCGGGGTCCAACTGTACTTGTGAGATACTAGTAGTTTTACATGGTAAGAATTTTGCCACCCAAACCAGGGATTGGCAAACCACAGATTCTTAGGGAAAAGAAGAGCATAATTTAAATTAACCCTCCTTTGAAGCCATCAGGATTTTCTCAGTGGGACCACACAACAGAAATAAGGGTAATGCACTGTTTTTCCTTCCAGAAAACTGTCATCCGCTGTGACTCTGTGCAGTGATACCATGAAGGGTGTTGCTTTAGCTTCCCAACTCTCAGGGGAAGAGCCTACATGCCTGGCATCCACAAGCTGAGTGGCAACTGAAGTCAACACACAATGCTAGGAGTGCCAAGGAGGAGGACTGCATTGCGACTCCTTGCCTAGAACAGCTTGATAGTAGCAACTTCAACAATTCATCCCACTCTATCCTGACAGCTCAAGGCAGGTTGCCATCTCCCTCCTCCAAAGGCTCAACCCTCTATTGGAAAGAGCTCAAGCCTCAATAATGACCACTTCACCTCCAATATCCTTGAAATGTCTCACCTCTATTGATTCCCTAAGTTCCACCTTATCTAACCAAATGTTCACAGCTCCCCCACTCCAAACTGTAGAACAACTATGGAAATCATGTGACCGCCCACCCACCCCTGGCTATTTCTGTACCTAGGGGATGGGATTTTCCAAGAAGGTATGCCCCCTCCACAAACCTTGTTTTAGCAAAAAAACTTTTGTTTTTAAATGGAAGTGCTTTTTCAGGGGGCGGATCACTTCTGATGTAGTTTAGGGGGCACCCACCCCTGTGACAAAAGGGAATCCTGCTCCTCCTAGCCTGCAATTTTCAAACCTCCTGCCTTTCTGGAATTCTTTCCAATTGGCTGACAACAAACAAAACAAAACATCGAATGTTTAGCCTGAAACTCCTAATTCTTTACAAAAGATCCATGACAGGCCTTCTTACCTGCCGTCCTTGGCTCCCCAGGTTTGGGCTGGCGAGAGCGTGCCGGGCAGAGACCCCTCCAATCCCCGCAGGACTCAGGATCCCCAGGCGGCTTGGAGGGATGGCGCGGGGGGGCATCTGGAATTGCCGCTGTCCTCTGCGCGCCACCCCCACCCCCACAGATCCAGCTATGGGGAGAGAGTTGGAACCAAAGGCCCATCTAGAAAAGTAGCAGGGGGCAGTGAATAGAAAAAGAGATCTGTTTATAAATTAAACTTGTAAGATACTGGTAGTCTTATGTGCTAAGAATTTTGCCACCCAAACCAGGTTGGCCATTCATTTGTTCTTATGTGCCTTCAAGTCAACTCCAACTTATGGTGACCTTCTCGCGGGGTTATCTTAGCCAGAATTCTTTCCAGAGGAGGTTTGCCTTTGCTGTCCTCTGAGGCTTAAAGAATGTGACTTGCCTGAGGTCGCCCAATGGGTTTCCATGGCTGTATGGGGCTTTTAACCCTGGTCTTCTGGAGTCCTAGTGCAACATGCAAACCATGGCATCGTGCTGGCTCTCAAATAATAATTATTAAAAAAAAGAGGTGACTCTGACTTATGGCAACCCTATTACAGGGTTTTCTTGGCAATACTCCTCAGATGAGGTTTGCCGCTGCCTTCCTCTTAGGCTGAGTGAGTGTGACTCGCCTAAGGCCACCCAGTGGGCTTTTGTCACTGACTGAGTGGGGATTCAAACTGGGGTCTTCCAAAAGTCCCAGTCCAACATTCACACCACCACACCACGGTGGATCTCACTGGCCGCTCACACCTTGGTATACAGTATCTGAAGGCACTCTGTGCTGTTCATTTGGGTCTCTTGATTTGAAGGAAAAGCCACCTGCCTGACCTGACATTTTCACCCCATCAAATCTGTTCCCTGGGTGCCCTTCCAACTGCATAAGAACCACAGTGTTGTCAGTATGTTGTGGAAAACAGCTGAAGGGCCAGCTCTACCCAATGTCCTGATTGGGGAACTCTGAGTGTGTCTCTGTCACCATTTTGACAGAGATGGTGTGCCACCATTACGGGAATGCTTCTCAGTGGCTGCTCAAGGCTTGCTTGACTATGACATGGATATTAAGGACATTCTTTAAAAGTCTGCCCTGAGGTATTCCCATTCCCCAAAGGCTTTATTTTTCATTAAACAGAATAGGCAGCCTCTGAAAGGATGAGCCAAGTTAGTGGAGTGGGCCCAGGTGAGATGCAACAGGCTCAGGTGAGGTGCCATAAGCCAGCCCATGCAAAGCTTTCCCCCCAGTTTTGTATAGGTTGTGTCAACCCATAAATGTCTCTTTGAAGCTGTTCAGACAAATAAAACGTACACAATGCACCATCACAGTAAGCGATGTTTCATAGGATCCAGACTGAAGTGACAAAATACTCTTCAGTATAAAGGACTAATTTAACAAAAAGCTGCCACTCATTTTTTAAGCAAATGAAAACCTCATTCATCTCACTGAATTCATTAATCAATAATGCTCCAGCCCTTTTGTAAGTTTTAACTGATGACTTCTGAGACAGCTCTGAGAGGATTTGGGTTCTATTCCCTTTAGCAAGCATTCTTCAGCCATCACTTCAATGGCAGGTAGACACACACACAGAGCCATCAGACCTACTCTTCCCTTGTCACAATTCTGCAAGTACTTTAACAGCTGTTCCGATATGGTTGACAGCCACAGAGCTCTTTTTCTGAACTCCTCATTCTGCTTCCCTCACACAAGAGTGCTGTTTTGGAACACAAGAGCTATGTGACCAGAAGGCTAATGGCTCTCTAGATGAGCTTCATGCTTCATATTACATTTCTAGGTCTGTTCCTACCTGACCCTTCCTAAGCATCCAACCAGCCACACAAGACAGAGTTTAAAAAGAAACAGCCAATTTAATCTAGAACTGGACATGTACAAAGCTGCCTCCTACTAAGTCTTAGTAGTAGTCCATATAGACCATGAAGGGGCAGTGTCTGGTCCTTTGTATGTTGTTGGACTACAACTCCCATCAGTCCTAGCCAACATACCCAAGGATGAGGGGGTCATGTGAGCTCTCCAACAAGATCTGGAGGGCCACACTTTAAAGCCCCCCATCTCTAGTTCTAGCCTAGTATTCTGACTGGTAGAAACAGTGCTCCAGAGTCTCAGGCAGCTCCCTATGGCGGGACCCAAAATTTAAAAACAATAGCTAAAAAACATAGTACAATAAATAAGAATTAAAAAGAGATTGAACCACTTATATATAATTAAAATTCCACATAAATGATAAAACTGCAACCCTGGTCGTTTCATACCTCTCACTTAAACCTGAGCTTAAAACTCTTTGCTCCCACAGACTTACCCTTTCTGTGGGCGGTAGCCTTGCATGTCCAGCATAGACTTCCTTGGAAAGGTCCGGAGCAATTTCAGCACCTGCTGCTTCCAAGACAAGAGCCTCTTCTTCTGTGTCTCCGTGAATGCCTGGAAGGATGAGTTACAAAAAGAGGGTAGCTGCAATGGTAGGGGAAAGCACCCTCTCTGCATCCTCAGAGCAAAGAGTTCTGGGCACCACGATTCAAGAAGGATATGGACATGCTGGAGCATGTCCAGAGGAGGGCAACCAAAATGGTGGGAGGTCTAGAAGCCATGCCCTATGAGGAGCGGCTTAGGGAGCTGGGTATATTTAGCCTGGAGAAGAGAAGCTTAAAAGGTGACATGATAGCCATCTTTAAATAGCTGAAGGGATGTTATACTGAGGATGGAGCAAGCTTGTTTTCTGCCGCTCCAGAGACTAGGACATGGAGCAATGGACTCAGACTACAGAGAAAGAAATTCCACCTTAATATTAGGAAGAACTTCCTGACAGTAAGAGCTGTTCAACAGTGGAATACGCTGCCTGGGAATGTGGTGGAGTTTTTAAATAGAGGCTGGGTGGCTACCTGTCGGGAATGCTTTGATTGGGTATTCCTGCAGGGCAGGGGGTTGGACTGGATGGCCCTTGTGCTCTCTTCCAACTCTATGATTCCATGGTCAACCCCTTTGGCAAATCCAATGCTCACACCTACCTCATGCATCAGGCACTTCTCTATCAGCTGCAGGTAACTGGTGATATTCTCCTCATCTGGCCGGGAGACCAGCAACTGTGTACACACTGTAAGGAAAATAGCAGGGAAGATGGTTAGGCCATTGTGCCTAGAGGGAGTGGGAGAAATCAGAGCCCTTCGGATATTTAAGAAGGTGGTGTTCCCTAAAAGAATGGATTATGCCTACTCCATGAAGTAGATCCTACTATACTATACCGGGGGGGGGGGGGGTTTAAATGTCTGCTGACTTCCTCCAGGCCACATCAACAGGTTTAACCATAAATGATGCTAGTTTTGGGGTGTATCTAAGACAGTTTTTGATCTACTTTGGCATCTTGCTGGGTTCGGTGAGTATTTGGCAGCAGTTTTGAGTTGCTTTTGGTGGTGAGAGTTTTAAATTGTTGGGGGTCTCAAAACTGCAAAGTGGGGCCTGAGGGGTCAAATGAGGCCCGAGGGGTCACATGTGGCCCATAGCTTGCACTTTCCCCAACCCTATTCTATAATTTCCTGCCTTCCGTAATGGGTATTGTGTCCATCTGTAACCATTCAGCTGTCCTTCCAGGACACAGTATAATGCAGCTGGGTCTTAATGCCTCTCTCTCTGGAGGGAGGACCGTTCTGCTTCTGGGCTGAGGCAAGATGGAGCTCTGCCTGCCTCTTCTTCTCTCCCTCTGGGGAATGGCAGTTCGGATGGAGGAAGTTCCTTCCTCTGACATAGAGACTACAGCATCTGGTATTTGTTGGCGGTCCTTCTGGGCTTGGGGAAGGTTCTTGTTTTTGGACTGCCACTCCCAGAATCCCCCAGCCAGCCATGTTGGAGCCACTCTGGTGTATGTAGCTGCTTGAATGCTGGGCTAGGACTCTGAAAGACAAGGCTTCAAATCCCCAGCCAGCCGTGGAAACCCATTTGGGAAGTCACCCTTGCTCAGATCAGCGGCAGGCAATGGCAATCCTTTTCCAAATAAGGCTCACCAAGAAAACTATGAGAAGGTCACCATAAGGAGGGGGCAACTTGAAGGCACATAATAACAAGCTATAAAGAAAGGGACTGCTATTGCTGAAAGAAGATGTTCCATGAGTTGCAAAACCATGCTGCTTCAACTATGATCTCAACCCAAAGGCCTCACCTTTGCCCATTACCCGGGTGAACTGCCCGGGGATGTCCCCTTCAGCGATTGGCGCTGCCCCTGACTCCCCATCGCAAGGGGAGCCTGTCGTGGGTGGGAAGGTGTCAGGGGTGGGCTCCTTGTCCTCAGGACTGCCACCGCTGCTTTTCTCTAGGCCCAGGGCGGGAGCTCCGCGCTGCTGCTGCTGTTCCGCTGCCAGCTGCTGGCCCTCCTTCGATGCTGCCGTGGCCTGCAGGGTGTGGAAGGCTTTGATAGGGGTGATGATGATCTGTTGCAGTTCCTGGAGGGCATTCCACAAGTTCCCACCTTCCAGAATGTCCTGCAAAAAAAAAAAAAAAAAAAAAAAGGGGTGAGAGAGCGTCCCAGAAGATAGAGACAGAGAAAAAGAGAGAGAAAGAACATGCTTGAAGATTATATTGTGATAACCCTAAACTTCTGGATGTGTGCCTGTGATTCTGCCGTCCAGCTCAGCTAATGGCTTTTTGTAAGCTACAGATTGCCCCCTAAACTCTATCAGGAAGCATTCTCTATTAACATCATTGTTGTACTGGCTGCTACAGCGATTACTTTCTGATGTAAAAAAGGAATAATATAAATTGAGAGGTAAACTAAATTACAAGATCCTGTCTGAGCTTGGAATCTAAGCAGGGTCAGCCCTGGTTAGCATTTGGATGAGAGACTAAATGGGTAGGCTACATTTCAGAGGAAGGAACTGGCAAAACCACCTCTGAGTATGTTCTGTCTGATTTTTGAATCAAATGTTGGATCTAACAGTTCTGATTTTATGTCTGAGACAGGACAATACTCTATCTTTTAGATTTTTAGGTTGGATGGGCACCTTTTAGTTGTGCATTCCTGCATGGCAGGAGGTTGGACTAGATGATCCTGGAGGATCTCTTCCAGCTCTAAGATTCTCTGTGTGAAAACTTTTATATCCTGTTCAGTTCTGCACTGGGGTGGGCAATTGTGGAAGGCTGGTGGCGCAGTGGTTAAACACCAGTACTACAAGCTCCAAGGTTGACTCAGCCTTCCATCCTTCCCTAGGTCGGTAAAATGAGTACCTGACTTGTTGGGAGCAATTAGCTAACACATTGTAAACCGCTCAGGGAGTGCTTTGGTACTGATAAGTGGTATAGAAATATCAATGCTATTGCTATAGGGGACTGCGTAAGCCCCACCTGAGACTTTGGAGGGCCACACCATCCACCATACCTGTTCCCCCCATCTCTTTCACACACACATGGTGTGGGAGGAAGTAGTCTTTCTGATATCCTGGCCCCAGGTGGTTTAGGGCTTTGTAGGTCAACACCAGCACCTTCAATGGAGCTCGGAAGCAAATTCGGAGCCAGTGCAGTTCGTACAAGATAGGTGTTATATGTGACCCATGGGCCATCCTTTGCCTACAGTTGTTCTAAATGTAGATCTCCAAAGGCCCAAAGTTCACCTCTCAGCAGCAATACCTCTACCAAAGCTCCTCTACAGGATTCTCTTACCTTCTCCAGAGACTTCAGGACACTCTGCCTTTCCCGCAGCTTCTGGATACTCAGGGCAATTTTGTGCCTCGCTCCTTTGGTCACGTTCTGTCAGGAAGAAGGCGGTGGGGGAAAGAAAGAGAGGTGAAGAATACACCCATCAGCTTCCCACCTGGCACAGAACAGGAGGCATTTACAAAGAGTTGCTCCCTCCAAGAATACATGGCATGCAAAGATGTCCCCTCTGCTACAGGACGGCCAAACTAGGTCATGACACCTATGATAGGGAGAGGCAACTGGCTGCATGGTTTAATGCTTTTTAAACTGCTGTACTCCATATTGCTTTAGATGTTCTATTTTAATTTATGTTGCAATTTTTAAATGTTTATTTATTCATTAGAGTATTTATACCCTGCTTGTCAGCCACAAAGGCTCTCAGAGCAGCTTACATATTGTTTCACAATAGCCCTTACACAAAGCAGAGCCTCTGTTATGAGGATTTTCAAAGGGGCACAACACTAATACTAGGAATATGACAACAGCCTGCCCCAGCCAAGTCTTTGACTTGCAAATGAGCACAGTTAAAACTGGAGCTCCTTGCTACAGGGAGGACTCATAAAATCATAGAGTTGGAAGAGAGCACAAGGGCCATCCAATCCAACCCCCTGCCATGCAGGAATACACCATCAAAGCACTCCCAACAGATGGCCATCCAGCCTCTGCTTAAATACCTCCAAGGAAGGAGACTCTGCCACTCTCGGAGGCAGTGCATTCCACTGCTGAACAGCTCTTACTGTCAGGAAGTTCTTCCTAATGTTTAGGCGTAATCTCTTTTCCTGTAGTTTGAGTCCATTGCTCCGTGTCCTAGTCTCTGGAGCAGCAGAAAACAAGCCTGCTCCATCCTCAGTGTGATAACCCTTCAACTATTTAAACATTGCTATCATGTCACCTTTTAAGCTTCTCTTCTCCAGGCTAAGCATACCCGGCTCCCTAAGCTGCTCCTCATAGGGTATGGTTTCCAGGACTTACGAGTACCTGAGATTCCAGATGCTGCTCTGTGAGCGTCATCATCTCTTCATAGGTCATTTGGGAGAAGAGAGCTGCATATTTGTGGAGGCGAAGGCTCTTCAGCCACGATGGGACATCTATAGAGAGAGGTCGGGGGTTCAAACATCTTTTATAATAAACAAAGGTCATCATTTGCATCTTTCTGGATCCTGTAGCATTCCGTCCCACTCCCATTCCCACAACTGTATAAATATCCTTTATATCCTGAGGCACTCTGTACTGCACCTGAAGAAGCAGATGAACGACAATAGATGTATGAAAAAAGAATGAATTTAAAGGACTAGAGATTAAAGGAGATGAGAGACCGGTATGGCCATGAGATGTGAAATGTTTGAGAAACCCAAAATACATCCGCACACAATCTTGAGGACACCCCATTATCAGAATGAAATAAGCCAGGCAGGTGGCACTTGATTCCGGGACTGCCATTTACTATCAAGGCCACTCTACAATGTGAGAAGCAGCCTCCCTTTCAGCTGCTTGTGCTCAACACCCGCAATACCTTTCATGCCACTGCCATCCTCCTGGAAGGTGTTGCGACTGCCAGACTGTTCCTCTGTCTGCTCGCTGCCCGAAGAGGCCACACTACTCTGGGGTGAGAGGGGCGCATGCTCTCCGCCAGAGATGAAGGCTGGCCGAGCGCCCATTTCGTCCACGCTCATCCACTCGCCGGGGACCTGCTGGCTGGTGGGGATGAGGGACATGGAGCGCTTCAGTGGGCTGGGGTGGATTTGGCAGGGAAATGCTGCAACCAGAGAGGGAGGGGGAGGATTAGAATCTGCTGAGGAAAGTTCGAAACTCATGTCATGAAATCACTGATGGGGCACACCACATTCTTCACTAGAGAAAATGTAAAGTAACTGCCTGGTCACCTCTCTTGCCTGCCTCCAATTTAGCAGCAAGCCTTGAGGAGCTTGGCAGCTGCCCCTGTAATGGTGTTTTCATAATGGGTGCAAGAGACAAGAGAATAGTCACTTGCACTCCATTCAAGAAAGCATACATGCATGTGCATGTTGCTACCTGGACAAGAAAACCTAATACCAAGTGTTTCACACAGCCCTAGGTAGGGCTGCTGTCACAAAACGTGATGGTGACCCTCAAAAGAGAATCCAAAGCCACAGATATGCAATGTTTTCCTAGTTCTGTTGTGAGGATAAAAAAAAACAAGATAATGGTCTCACAGGCAACCCTCCAGCTTCTATCATTGAGCTGAGTCCATTTCCAAAACATTTGCTCCCCAAACTGGGAAATATCTTAGATAATACTAGAAAAGTAAGTCTCACATTTTTCTTCCTTCAGGGCAACCTACAAGCAAAAAGGAGCATTACTTTGGTACTCAACCCAAGATGCCGTTCGTGAAGCAGCCACTACTAAAGGGTAAAAGTTCAGCCTGTCCCAAAAGGGGAGGCTTCTTTAGCTCAGACGTTAACAAAAGAATATAGGGGAGGGGGCTTCTAGCATGCTGGCTGCTCCTTTGAGGCTAGAGTTACTGAGCTGCCAGCAAGTTTTCATTGGGCAGCATTGCAGCTTTCTTCAGATGGTTCTCAGGAAGTTAAACTTCTTGTAGAATCCCTTCCAGGGAAATTAAGACTGCGATCCCCTTGCCAAGACCATGTACCCCAGCTCCTCCTTTAAGGTTACTACTGTTATTGTGAGACAAACATTCAAGGCAGCAAGGCTGATAATGCATGCTGAAAGCGTGGACATCTGCATAGGAAAAATCTGTCACTTGGCTCCCACAAGCAAGTCATGCTGCAGAAGATGTTATTCTTGGGGCTCAATCCACTAGGATGCTTTTCCTCTACAAGGAGGGATGATTATACACAGCTTCTGTTCGATCTAGCTTGAGCTTTCTGGGCCCTTAACAGTCCTAACTCAACAGTCTAACATACCTGTGTTTGTGCTGCTCCCAATACTGTTGATGGCCGATGGAACAGAGCCAGAAGGGTGGAAGGACATGTGACCGTTTTCCCGCGGTGGCTTCTCCTGCCAGCCATGTCCCAGGTCTCCCAGGCTCGTGTCCACTGGCCCCTGCCACTCATCGGAGCCTTGGCGCGAGTGATAGGCCGTGTCAGGTCGTCCCCTTCCTTGGCTAGAGTAGCTGCTGGAGAGGTGTTCCTCGAGGTGGTTGAGCCAAAGGGCCAGGGAGTTGCGGTCATCCAGCGTGGTAGCCGGGTGGATGAGGGCGTAAGAGAGGAGCTGCCTGCTCTCCTCTATGAAGCCGTTGCTCTCGATGGAGTAAGCCAGCACCTTCTGCAAGAGTTTCATGTACTCCGACTTTGCATCTGCATTGCCAGGCTGGAGAAGAGGCAGGTG
This sequence comes from Gambelia wislizenii, assembly GCA_030847615.1. NCBI lineage: Eukaryota > Metazoa > Chordata > Lepidosauria > Squamata > Crotaphytidae > Gambelia > Gambelia wislizenii. The sequence continues at coordinate 37,050,307 of JAUMIR010000010.1, forward strand.
GGATAAGAGCAGGGAAACCACCTTTTCCTTTGGCTCTTGGTGCCACTGACTGATGACAGCTGTGAGGAGGAGTGAGGGAGAGGAAGAGTGAGGGAATCAGACAGGCATCTAATACCCCTGAAGGCCCCCAAACAATTTACAGGTGGTTTAGGAAGCCTCCCTACAACTGAGGCTGGTCCCTCACACCAAGATACCCTTCACAGTCTGGGAAGTGTTTACATGGTGCCAATCCTATACATGGGAATGATTTCTACAAAAGTAGCTGTTAGCCTGCAGCAGCAGCCAAAAGAACCAGTGGCATCTTAAAGATGAACACATTTATTTCTTATGCCATAACAGACACATTATTCTTTAAGGAACTACACTCTGTTGTTGTTACACCTAGTGTTTCACAACATCACCAACTGAAGAAGAGGCAGACCCCTGCCCCAAGGAGCTTACAAACTAACTGAACCTCAGCCTAGCTTAGCTAGGCCATTGCCTTTATCATGGGAGTGTCGCAAAGTGGTAGCTTAGTCAAAGCTTTGAAGCCAGCTCAAGGTGCTTTGGGCTAGCTTCCCCTTCTCTCCCTTTATTGGGGAGTGGGGGGCTCAGCGGGCCTGATGGGGAGGCCTGGTAGGCCCAACGTTCCTTAACCCTGATTGATCTCCCTGAAGTGCTAGGTTCGCTCTGCACCTCAGCATTGGCTGGGCTGGCTGAGAAAAAACATCTTAGAAAACAGGATGCAGTTTCTGCTCCAGTTGTCCTTTTTCCAACCCGACCAAGTATCTATATATGATTCCTTTCCCAGTGTGCTGACTGGCCGCTTAGGAAACATACCCAACCAATCCCCTCCCTCCTCTCACTCCCTCAACCCATCACCAACCACATGGCTATTCCCTCTTCACCTCACAATCCACTCCTGCTACTCAATCTGCATCTACATCCCCAGCCTCACAAGGGCCCCTCCCTCCTCTCACTCCCTCAGCAGAAATGTTGCTTCTCTAGTGATACATTGAGATTCTTATGTCATGACAGCAATTTCCCTAGGTATTGCTGATGGCTGGGGAGGGAGGTGTCCCCAAAATACCTGGGGTTACGAGAGAAAGGCTTTCTTAACTAGAAAATCACTACTCAAAGAGGTGTGTCTGGCTCCCTCTCTGCCTACGATCAAGCCGAAGTTTAACACAGTTCAGTTTTGGTTGGCTTTTTTTTCTTTTAGTTTAACAATGGTTTGTCATGTGTCTTTTTGTTTTCAATTTCAATTGATCTTGTTCTACCATTTTTGAAATTGTTGAAAGCCAAATTGGGCTTGCATTGTATAGAAAGGCAGGATATAAATACAGAAGACTAAACTGACATTCATGCTTCCTTCTGGACAAATAAAAGCAGCAAAATGCAAGGCCTTTAAAGTCAGAACAAAAAAGGCACTTGAAGATGTTCAAGCCTCCACAATGCTCTCCTGGCTTTATGAGAGCTCATCTTCTCTGCCCCCTCCCTCTGACTTCTGGCTGTTACTTTCGTCAGAGGGCTAAAAGGGGTTGCATTTCTGTTTCCAGAAAAAAAGGAGCTGCCAGTTCTGAAGGTAGGGATGACAGCTTGACAGAAGGGGGGCAGCGAGAGGAATGGAGGTTAACTGAACGGTATGGAGTTCACACAGATTAGTGAGATAGGATTGAACTTGTAAGGACACTTGGGCCTTATTAGTAGCTCGCTGAGAGAAGACAGATGCCATGTGGTAATCATGGCCAATATGTATGCGTTACACACACTTAGCTCAGTAACCTGTTAGTGACATAAGAATAAGTCCACCCGATACATGTGTATGTCTTTTTCTGGGGTTGTTGCAGAGGCCGGTATTCTCTTCCAGCTTCTCCAACACCCAAAGGCCCCCCAGGACTCATGGTTTTTCTGCAATACCTTCCCTGAACAGCCATTCTGTGGCTGGTGTATAATTTGTGGATCAGAGAAGCACCTGGTTATGGGCCATAGCTGATACAGACCAATGACGTCATCTGCTGAGACCCCACCAGATCTCAACGGAAGATGTCATCCGCCTGCGTCTGGTGACAGGTCATAGCCAAATGCTTTCCCATTTCCTACTCTGTTCTCCACCAGCCATGGAACAGCTGTTTGGGGATGGGGGGAGGTACTGTGGCAAAACTGTGAGTCCTGGGGGGGTGGTGGTAAGTGAGGACCTGTAGTGGAGTTCCACCTACGTAAATATTTTGCAATGCTGGTCAGTGTAGGATCCTGGCCTTAATTTGGAAATTAGCACAGCTACTAGAGCTACTTTTCACCAGCCTTCAGAGTGGAGGAAACAGAGGGATTTTCCTTTACATGTTACAAATACACTCACACTGAGAAATGTAAAGTGTGAATCTGGACAAAGGTGTTTACAAACACATACATCTGGGAGGCCTATTCTTAAAACTGGGATTAGTTGCAGACACAAACATGCTCTGCATAAAACTCTTGTCTTCTGCCATGATATGTGAAGTTATACTATGGGAATACATCACAGATGTTTGTGAAATTATGAATGAGGCAGAAGGAGTTGGGGAAGGATTCTCTCCCCCCACAATAATCCTAGAACTCAGGAAGCATCCTTCTTAAAAGTAATTCACAGGAAGTTAAAGACAAGATAGAACAACTTTGAGCAATGCATAATTAACTTAGCTAATTTATGGGTGTGAGATGACCACCAGCTTCTAAGACTTGAAGAAAGGGTTAGAAAAATCTCCAGAGAAGTTTATCAACAGCTATGAAACTCAACAGCAAGGTGACGGACACCGGTAATCACTGCCATGCAAACAGGCTGTTGCATCCAGTCTCCTGGGTATGAGAATGTTACCTTTGGACTCCAGGAAGTTAACCTCTGGCTTACCTGCATTGTTGGCCTCAGACTCCAGAACATGTATCTCGGTGCAGTCTGCCAGTGAGTGCTCCAGGCACAGCTGCAGAAAGCGGGCTTGGGTGCGAGAGATGCGTTTGAGGAGGGACAGCAGGGCCACTGTCTGCTCGCATTCATTCCAGCCTTTGAACCAGCCAGTGAGGATGCCCACCTGGTCCCGGAACATCATGGTGGCTGGTGCCTTAGGCTTAGCAACAATTTGCCCACAGTGGGAGTCAAGGGAAGCACCAAGGGAGAAAAAACCCCTCACATGTTTTCAACTTCAAGTCTTGGGGTTCACCACAAGGGCACAAATCAAAACGCTGATTTCCCTGTTAGCAGACAAACAGGATGGCATGGAAAGGCAGGCGTTGCTGTTACAAAGAGCTGGATCTTTGTGGGTTCCTTGTGATTCCTCCTCTGTTATCAGGCAGCTTCAGATTCCCTTGTAAGAAACAATGAAAGGCAAGGGTAAGTATTCTGACATGCCATACCTCTGCACCCCACAAAAGTACTGGTACACTAGGAATAGATTACATCAGATTTTAAGGCAGAAAACCTGCAGTATTTACAACGCAGTGACAAGGGACTATTTAAAGCTAGAATCATAGAATCTTAGAGTTGGAACAGACCACAAGGACCATCTACATACAATACCATTTACATTTAATTTTACTGCATAAGGTATGCTAAGAACATCTATATCTATCTCTATATATAGCTATAAAAAATATAAACTTACAACCTAACAATGAAACAGAAATTTAATAAGTTGACTCCCTAGGGCAGGGGTTGGTTACTGTGGCAGGTAATTTTTTGACTGGTTTCCCTTTGCTGGGCTACGAGTGCACGAAAAATCAGCTGCACAGCAGCCAGAAACAAAACCAGAAGCAATGTCTAGTTTCTGGTTTAGATCATTTTTATACTTTTTTGGGGAGGGAAGGCCGGGGCTTTGGAGGGGTCCTACATCTGGGCCACTTATGGAAGGCTCCAGGAGTACTGTTTTGCCATTTGGGGTTAAGCATGCAGAGATTCAGGGAGCAACATGTGGCCTTCCACAGCCCTCGGCTAGACAGAATGCTAAACTTGGGTCTAGACTGAGTTCCGATCAGTCTCCAGAGGAAAAGCACAAAGATAGCCACCTCAGACAATTCATGTCAGGATATTAAAAATAAATCTAAATAGTAATGGTAAACCTGGTGGTGTAGTGTGCTTTGTATTTTAAACAACTAAAATAAAACAAAAACCTTTTGGAGCACTCTGTCCTTACAGTAACTTACAAGGCTACAAAACACACTGAAATACAATCAAAACTCAGGCAGAACAGCTGCAGGTTTCTGAGAACCAAATGCAAAACCAGAATAAGTGGGTCTTCAACTTTTTTGACATGTGTTTCAATTGGTTTACTCTTCACTTTTTGCTTCTATCTAGCCCAGAAATCTAGGACAACAACACAAAATAGTTACCTGCCTTTGACAATCACACTGTTTATTTCTGGACTCTTCTTCCAGAGAGAGGGGCCTTTAGAAACATCTGTCCAGGACTGGCACCTAACAACATCTCTTCAGTTTACAGTCTTTTGTTTAAAGTCAACATAGAGCAGGAAAAAAAAAAAAGCTATGTCCTTGCTTTCAACTAAGTACATGTAACAACGTACACAGTACTAAAAACCCATTGTTTTAGCCACCCCGATTGTTTTTAGCAGAGGGGCGGGGTATAAATAAATAAATAAATAATAATAATAATAATAATAATTATTATTACAGGCATACCTCAGTTAACAAAAGCTCTGACAACGAAGCTCCTTTTTTACATTTTTTTTGCCTGACCAGTTCCCTACTTTTTCACCTCATCCTCTGTCTAGCTGGAAGTTTTTTTTTTAAACTAGCATCAGCACTGGGAAGATAGTGAAGGAGGACTGGAGAAACAGACTTCAATATTGGATTGCAGCAGCGTGTCTGTAGTAATCAATGCAATAAAGCTTGAGCTGGGAAAAGTAAAAGTAGATAAAAGGAAAAGTAGATAAGCCTGCCTCACCAGTTACCCTCAAGATTTTTTTTTTTAAATAGATCTGTAATTCTGGCCACGAAAATGGAAATCATACAAAAATTGGAAGCGGTGAAAGAAAATCTCTGGATATATTTTGGAAAAAGCATTCAAGTAGTCTCTAGAAGGTTCAAAATGTTTTTGTTTACCCATGCAAAGCTTACTTGACCTGGTTGTTTTATTTCACACGTGCGTGTTGTAAGTTTTGAATAAAAAGTTTGCTGGAACATGTTGGAACTGCTCATCTTTCTTGGGATGTAGGAACCAATCCATATTCTTTCCATGTTATTCCTACCCCTGGTACCAAATTTTCTATTAAAGTAGTAAGGCCCAAGAATACATCTATTTTGCTGAACTGAGGTATACCTGTAGACTATTACCTCCCTGTTTTTATTTCTCTGCATTACAGAAACTCAAAAGGCAAGTTCCTTACGACAGAAACACTCATGGTTACATTTTTGTTTATGTAAACTGTTGCATGCTTTGTTAAGTCTTCTGTGAATACTACAACATACGGACACTCTTTCTTCCAATAAAGAACAATGTCTAAAAAGCACCTAAGCAACTTAGAATCACAGAATATTGAGTTGGGAGAGACCCCAAGGGCGATGTAGTCCAACTTCCTGCCATGCAGGAATACACAACTAAAGCAACCCTGGAAGATGCCCGTCCAACCTCTATTTAAAGACCTTGAAATATGGAGAGTCCACCACCCTCTGAGGCAGTCTACTCCACTCTCTAACAGATCATACAGTCAAGAAGTTCTTCCTAATGTTTAGGTGGAACCTCGTTTCTTGCAATTTGAATCCATTAGTTTATGTTCCAGCTTCTGGAGAGACAGGAAACAATGTGAGTCCCATCTTCAACATGACACCCCTTCAGATGTTTAAAAATGGCTATCATGTCACCTCTGCTCCAAGCAAGCCAAACATACACAGCTCCTTAAGTTGTTATTCATAAGGCTTGGCAGGCCACAGAAGGAGTCAGGTGGAAGCTAAAATGGATGGATCCGAATAGCTGGAAGATAAATAACAAAATAAATCCAACCTTTCTATTCCTTGGTACCAGTCAAGATGTGACTGGGAAGTTGCAGGTGAGGATACGGATCAACTTAGCCAACTCTCTCTGACCCATCAGTGCAGCTGAGAGAATCCATAAGGAAAATATTGCATTCAGAAATGTATCACTGCTACAACAGACCTCTGGGTCCTGCCACAGATTGAAACAGCCACTGGATCTTTGATAAAGGAGGAAGAAAAGCAGCTCTTAAAAACATGGTTCTATTAAAGCTCTTGTATAAAGAGAGAGCATCTGTGTTTTTTTTAACTGAGGAAACGGCTGTCTGGGTCCCACTATCCTCTGGATTCTATAATTAGAGCTAAACTCAAGCAAAACATACTCCCCAAAGAAAATAGCTAGAAGAAGTCTGAAAGAGAAGACAGGCAGCTGCCCTTAATTATATTGTCAAAAGAGGAAGACAACACACGAAATGCCATCCATGCCACATGCACGGGAGACGAGACACTCTGCTCTGAAGGTAAAGATGAGAAGCATGGGGAAGGATTATTGTCAGGGGCAAAGAGAAAGAAAGCAAAGCTGAAGACTGGTAACATCTGAAGGCACTGCTCCACCAACACATCTGGCAGGACTACACAGGCACAGCTAAGAAACCCACAAAGTTTTAAAAGATGATTTTTAAATCCCGAAAGTCTGACATTTGTCTCTTCATCTATATGTAGTAACAGCACCAAAAACTTTTGGGAATTAGAAGTTTGCCAGGGATGAGTAAAAAAGTTCCAGCCACATAAACAACCCAGAGCTAGAACCTTCAACAAAGTATATCACATTCCAGTGACTCAACTCACCTATGGAAATATCCCCTGCAAATAACCAAGAGGCAGCATTGCTGGTCACTTTCCACTCAACCCAAAGGTGCAAAGTTAGAATCCAGGAGTTTGCTATGCCAAGTAAATTTTACCAGAGCAGAGGGATGCAGAACACACAGCCTATGGATCTGCCTCACCTTACAATCCAGAAACACCCAAGACTCTTCCAGTGGAGAATCGAAACTTGGAAAAGGTGGTTGCCAAGTGTTACCAACCAGACTTTTAAACCAGAACAAGAAAGAAGATATTCCAACTCCCCTCCATTTGGAAGTAGGGCTGAGGACTCAAATGACTCCACAGAACTACTCTGAGCACAAGGAGCTAGCAACATCAGTGTCTCTTTCCAGAAGCTGGGTGGGGTGTGTTTGTGTGTGCATGTGTTTTCAACCTGCTTTTTGACATATGGCAATTCCATGAATTTCATAGCATTTTCTTAGGAAAGGAATACCCAAGAGGTAGTTTTGCCAGTTCTTCCCCTGAAATATAGCCTACAGTACCTGCTATTTATTGGCCGTCTCCCATCCAAGTACTAACCAGGGCTGACCCTGCTCAGCACAGTGGAAATCACCTTTCAAAAGGGAGAGCTAGGCCTGTGTGTACTCAGACTTCTATCCTGCCAAAACCGTGTCTCCATAAAATAAAAACAATGTGGACAAGGGCAGGTCTGTGGAAGAAAGGAAAGTTGGCCTCAGAATGGATATTCTCCAGAGCCTCTCTTATGCATGCGCTTTACTAGATTGGACATAAAGAAAGGATCAAGAGTAAGAGAAAACAGAACAAGTGCTCTTCAAACTAAAAAAATAAAAAGGTCCCCCTGAACTGTTTGTTCATGTGAACATTACAGAAATGAGAAGGTCTGGCCCTGCCCCTTCCTAGGTGGAATGTCTACATGTAGTGTAAGAAGCAGAGACAAGGAATAACCTGGAATATTTCATCACCACCCCATGTTCACAGAGGTCAATGCTTTTTGGGAGAAAAATATCAGTATTCCTTAGCCTTATCGTTAAAATTAAAGCTGGGGAATCTGCATCCCTCCTAATACAGTTATCCCTTCATATTCGCTAGGGTTTGGTTCCAGGACCCCCCTGTGGATACCAACATTCATGAATACTCAAGTCCCATTACATGCAATGGCATAGCAAAATAGTGTCCCTTATATAAGATGGCAAAATCAAGCTTTGCTTTTTGGATTATTCTTTTTTAAGAATATTTTCAAGCCATGAATACTTAAATCCATGGATACCAAATCCGTGAATATGGAGGGACCACTGTAGTGTCAAAATCCAATTCCCATCATCCTTAGACAGCCCAGCCAATGGTGAGGTATAAAGGGAACAGGAATTTTTCAACATCAAGAGGGCAAATGTTTTTCTATCCACAATTAATAACGATTAACCATGCAGAACCACCACTATGACCCCTAACAGTGCTTCCGTTCCTTAAAGAGTCTAACAGTGAAGTCAAGGCATATTCCTTACCACAGAGACATCATGTGCCAAAGTTGCTTGAGAAAACTAAATCAGAGATGGAAGTTTTTAGCTCACCTGCCCTGTTAGCAGAGAATCTTTGCACATGCCTAGCCCAAGTCACACATACAGACATACATGGCAGTTTCTCTCCAAAGCACGACATGTAAGCAAACAGCCTCACCAGTGAGCCTTGTAGAGAAGGCACAACTGAACAGACAGCTCAAATGACCAATTACTTGCCAATCTCGGCCTATCACACTTGCCATCATTCATACAACACATGCAAAGCAGCTGAAGGGATGATAGACTGATGATCAGTGCTCCAGTTTTCTCATGCCCTCGTCCTGATTTCCCCTACGCTCCAGAATTTAGTGAATTTAAAACCTCAGCTGAGTTGTGTGATTTATTGCTCCACAGTAGCAGGATCATTGTGCAGGCTAAAAGATACACACCTTAAGAGCAGTCTAGCAGAAATATGGGTAAGTAACAAAGATTTCATGTCGCAAACACTCAACACCCACATGCCATCTTAACACCATTTTACAAATTTAAACAGGACACATTTTTCACTTATATATATTACTGGCATGTCCTCACCTGGGAGCCAGCATGGTGTAGTATTTTGAGCACTGGACTATAATTTGGAAACCAGGGTTCGAATCCCTGCTCAGCCATGGAAACCTACTTGGGCAAGTCACAGTCTCTCAGCCTCAGTGGAAGGCAAAGGCAACCCCTGCCCCCCCAAATAAATCTTGCCAAGAAACTTCCTGATAGGGTTGTCTTAGGGTTGCCATACTACACAACAACACGCCCTCACTTCACTTCAGCCGTCTTTGACACAGATTATGGGTTAGCGTTACTAGTGATACGGAGCATTACAGTAACACAGATGCCCTCCTCCCAAGTTTCTTAATCTCTGTCAGCTTTCTGGTCCCAGTTTCTAGACAGACAGAAGAATGGTGGAATCTCACAATCCTGTTATCTCTGTCCTGACAAATCTAGTTACAATAAGCTAGGAAGCCTGGAGGGGACGGACGGACAAGAGAAGTCCGTAAGGTTCAACCTACCACAAAGATAAGAAGCTTCTGTAACGTGGCTGCCAGCCAATAATCAAGTCCATGCTTAGCAGAAATGGTCTGCATGGTCTAGACCAGTAACTCCCAAACTGCACCAATCCCCAAACAAGTAAATGGCAAAAAGCACTGGTAAGATACAGTCATTATTTCAAGAGTTAATTATATTTTACTGCTTGGGGGTCACCATCAGTTTACTTCCTTTGGGCAAGAAGAATTTGGCCTTCCATCTCTACAGAACAACACCAGAGCTGTCATTTCCTGATCTAGCAAAACAACTAGAGTCCTCCTTGCACCCAAGGAGAGTCACTGTTTGAGAGAAAACCCTAAAAGTCATTCTGGGAACTGCAGACATGGGTCGCCTCCCAACTGGACATAAGAAGTAGCTGCTGTATGGCCTGAATGACATGATTTTTGTGGAACAGATATCTTGGGCTGAAGAGCATCTCACTGAGAACAGAATGGATACAAAGATTAGGTGGACACCTACTATGGACATCCTTTTATTTAGCACTCACCTGATTTGACAGATTTTACAAACAATTCTGCAGGAAACACGCAGCCTGCTTTTCTCTGTCAGGGACAACAGGAGAGTCTCCCTTCTTTGAGAGTGAGGAGCAAAGCTGTGCACACACCCACACAGTAGAGAAAATCAGTAGAGAGCAGGAACAAGCCTGCCAAATGGAAGCCTCGTCTTCTCCTCCCTCCGCAACACTATGTGCTCAGCACTTTGCGCAGGAGAAATGTGCTTGTCTCACACTTGGTTCCTTACTAAAATCCAAAAGGAGCAGTGGCATCCTAAGGGCATTTTCTTTAAACTCTCATATACTGGGGCTAAAGATATGTAATGGAAAGCACCACTCAACTCCTTAATAAGAAAAGCAATGTACAGTTGTCCCTTCACATTCGCTGGGGTTTGGTTCCAGGACCCCCCGTGAATACCCAAATCCGTGAATACTCAAGTCCCATTATATGCAATGGCAGAGCAAAATGATGTCCCTTATATAAGATGGCAAAATCAAGGTTTGCTTTTTGGATTATTATTTTTTAAAGAATATTTTCAAGCCGTGAATACTTAAATCCATGAATGCCAAATTGTGAATATGGAGGGACAACTATGTTGTAGTCTACTGAGAAGTCAGTTTGTTAACACAAGCTAATGATACATTTCAAAAAGAAGGGGGGGGGTTTGAGAGAACAGGGAGAACCCAGTTGAGCTACACCAAGAACTATGAAAAGACAACAAGAAAGGCCAACAATTAGCCAGTATTAAATGAAGAGAAGCAAAGCAAAGATGGGATGTCCTAGTATGGTAAAGGGGAAGATTTAGCATTACAATGCATAAGCAACTATGAAAGTTATCCAAAAGGGAAAGTAGTCCTAGTTCTGCAAAGACAGCACATATGATGTAAAGAGACAAGAAACTCTCTCCTTTAGATATGTGAAGAATTACAGTCCAGGTCAAGATAGAACTCTCCTCTTCCTATGTTCCCATTTGTCCATGAACACTGAGGAATGTGAAACCCACAAGTCTCAGAACCAAGGGGGTGTCTCTACTGGAGCAAAGAAAAAGCTGATGGATATGGATCACTGGGGAATAATCTTGAATGTATAATGTATTCAGATGGCTTAGTCATAAGAACCTATTTGTTCCCACTTGAAGGAAACCCTTCAAAATTCACAGGAACATTCTGATTGGAGAAGAAATGCCTTCCAAATAAGATGCTTGAATGAACAGCAAGTACAGCAGCATCATAACTAAACAGATTTAGTCTAGGAAGAAGCCTGGAGACAAAAGGTTGGAGGTTATCTCCAGATCTTTAAACTGGTGACCCTGGCAGAAGACAAGGGAAGCTGTTTGTAGAGGTGGGGAAGCTAAGTGAACATGGAAAGTTCCTGAAGCAGGATGGAGGTAAAGAACCAGATACCTGGATAGCTGAGTTAATAGTTAATGTCCTGAACAGAGGACTGGAAAAGGGGGTCTTGATTTTTTTTTTAACCAGCTGCAGCATTTGGGTGCAAGGGGAGAAGATGACAAGTAACAGCAGGAAGCCTTTGGTGACCAGGAGAGAAGTGAATAAGAAAAGATCCTAACTTTAAAGGGAAGTGTTAATTTCTAGCCAAAGGTGTCAATAATGATGCATGGATCTGAGGGGAGAGAGGCAGAAAACTCCATCTAGGGTTAGGTGTAAAGGGATACTCAGGCTGCTGCCATACTGCAGAAATAATGTAGTTTGAATCCGCTTTAACTCCCATGGCTCAATGCTATGGAATTCTGCGATTTGTAGTTTTATGAAGATATTCAGCCTTTGCTGTCAGAGCACCCTGGTGCCACAACAAACTACACATCCCAGGATTCCATAGGATGGAGCCATGCTAGTTAAAGAGGTGTCAAAACTGCATTATTTCTGTAATGTGGTGTACCAGCTGCTGGGGAGCACAAGTGGGAGGATGTTGCTGAGCACACATTCTGACTGTGAGCTTCCCAGCGGCTTCTCTTGTAGAGGGGTACCATGTATGACAGCTTATTCCAAATAAACCTTGTTTATCTTTAAGGTGTCACAAGACACTCTGTTGTTTTTACTCCAACGGACTAATGAGGCTGGACCCATTTGCCTGGAAATTTCCAGGGGCAACTGGCTGACCGGTGTTTTACCAGAAGGCTGGACTGCATGGGCCTTTGGCCTGGTTCAGCGGGGCTCTTTCTTACAAAAGGAAACAACACCAACAGCTAGAGGGGTGGGTGGGCGGGTGGGAAACTAGGGATTTTTCAAGAAGAACTAGGACCTGAAAGGGAAGTAGGTGCACCAAGTGGAGAATGGATAAGGTCTGCAGGGTTAGATGGGATAAAAGTGTCACAGGCTGCTGCCGCTCCTGTATACAGGTGTGCATCTTGTTCTCCACCCCCCAAATCAGGACCAGAGCTGAATCAAAACACAGGAAAGGGCTCTACAATACAAACAAGTCAGAGACCCTTGGTTCATCTAGGCCAGCACTGTCCACTCTAGCTAGCAGCAGCAATGGATCGCCAGAGCTTCAGGTAGAGAGGAATCTTTACTAGAAGCCCTACCTGGCTATACTGGTGACTAAGCCTGTGACCTGCTGCACAGAAACACAGGTAGCTGCTTTATGGAGTAGAGGGGGAGGGAAGACTTGTCTCCTGCTTTTTTCTGCAAGTCTGTGGCTGGTGCGGAGTGAATGGCAATGCGCAGGCCAAGCCAGCCTGCCTTTGCTCCACTGCAGGGAGGAGGTGGGCCAAGCAGCCTTTGACAGCCCCCTGTGAGGACCTCAAGGACCTCAAGGGGCATACTTATCAAATTTGCAGATGACACCAAATTGGGAGGAGTAGCTAATACCCTAGAGGACAGGATCAAAATTCAGAATGACCTGGATAGACTGGAGAGCTGGGCCAAAGCTAACAAAATGAAATTCAATACGGAGAAATGTAAAGTACTGCATTTAGGGTGGAAAAATGAAATGCATAAACAATGCCTTATGAGGAGAGACTTAGGGAGCTGGGTATGTTTAGCCTGGAAAAAAGACGGTTTAGAGGCGATATGATAGCCCTGTTTAAGTATTTGAAGGGATGTCACGCTGAGGATGGAGCAGGCTTGTTTTCTGCTGCTCCAGAGACTGGAACACGGAGCAATGGGTGCAAGCTCCAGGAACAGAGATTCCACCTCAACATGAGGAGGAACTTTTTGACAGTAAGAGCTGTTCGGCAGTGGAACGCACTCCCTCGGAGCGTGGTGGGGTCTCCTTCCTTGGAGGTCTTTAAACAGAGGCTGGATGGCCATCTGTCGGGGATGCTTTGATTGTGATTTCCTGCGTGGCAGGGGGGTTGGACTGGATGGCCCTCGTGGTCTCTTCCAACTCTGCAATTCTATGATTCTATGATTCTATGACCCCTGGGGGTCCCCCAACCCCAGGTTAAGAACCACTGGCTTAGATGATGTTCAATGGGGATTTAGCAAAATTCATGAAAGAGGAGAAGCCAAAGTCAAGATTTAAAACCGTAACAACAACAACAATAATAATAACAACAATAACAATAATACCTAATAATCATAAAACTAATATAATGACACCATCCAAGAAACCTTCCCTCAGAAGCACTGGAGGGGTAGGGAAGACTTTTCTCCTGCTTGTTTGTGCAAGTTTGTGGCTGATGTGGAGTGAATGGCAATGCGCAGGCCAAGCCAGCCAGCCTTTGCTCCACTGCAGGGAGGAGGTGAGCCAAGCAGCCTTCGACAGCCCCCTGTGAAGACATCAAGGACCCCTGGGGGTCCCCCAATCACAGGCTAAGAACCACTGGCTTAGATGACGTTCAACGGGGATTTAGCAAAATTCATGAAAGAGGAGAAGCCGAAGTCAAGATTTAAAATCCTAATAATAATAACAACAATAACAATAATACCTGATAATCATAAAACTAATATAATGACACCATCCAAGAAACCTTCCCTCAGAGGCACTGGAGGGGAAGGGAAGACTTTTCTCCTGCTTCTTCCTGCAAGTTTGTGACTAAAGCGGATTGAATGGCAATGCGCAGGCCAAGCCAGCCAGCCTTTGCCTAGGCTTCACTGCTGGGAAAAGGTGGGCCAAGCAGCCTGCAAGCCTTCGAGGACCCCCTGTGAGGACATTAAGGACCCCTGGGGGGGTCCCTGGACCCCAGGTTAAGAACCACTGCCCTAAGTTCCAGCCAGGCCCAAATGCCGGGGAGGGGGGGGTGCTGAGTGGGAGGGGGCGAGTCCCCTCCCACTCTTGGCTCCTCCCCTTTAGGGGCGGGGCCTGCTTCCCCTCCTGAGGGAGGAGGAGGAGGAGGAGGAGGGGAAGAGGCCACCGAGGGAAGGCCTCGACACTCTCTCCCCCTCAGGGCCGCTCTCCCTTCCCTCCCGGCCGGCAGCCCCACTCACCCGTCACGCCGCGGCCCACTCCTCCAGCCCCACCGGACGGACAGACTCACCTCCGGCCAAGATATACACACATACACACACACTCACATCCACTCCTGAGGGCGGCGCGGTGACGTCACAACGCAGGGCGACGTCAGCACGCACGCAGGGCCCGCCCCTCTGCCTCCCGTTTATTGGCTGGCTGGTCGAGCTACGTCATCCGCCTCCTTCCTCCATCAACCTAGCGCTCCGCGGGGGGGCCTAAAGCGAGACAGACAGCCGCAAAGGCCAATGAGAGAGAGAGAGAGTTTGTGGGGGTGGCAAATTGGGCTATCGACGTCGCCTCCCCCAATAGAAAGCCCTGTCTGGAGCTTTTTTTTTTTAAGTCCCCCCTCTCTCGTCGTGATGTCCAATCCGTTTCGCTCTTTCCTCCGCCTCTTTCTCAAATGCGCCAATGAGATGGTGGTGCGGCGGGATTTTGTGGGATGTGAGGGTGGGGTAATGGCCTGAGGTGCCAATAAGCTCCACGGAGAGAAGGCCAAGGCGGGGGGAGGAAAGGGTGGGCGTGGCTCCGGGAATGCCGTTAGTTTTCTCCTCAGAACCGCTCCTTGGGGGACTTTTTTTTTCCCGCCCAAAATTCCTCCTCACACAAGACTCCCCCCTCGGCCCCCGCCTCGGGCTTCAGTTCGCTTTCAGTTCACCCGCGGATCCAGCCTGATAAATAAAGGCCGAATCCACCACACTACACAAATATAAATCCAGTTTGAAACCGGATTATTTGCCGTGGCTCCTCCCTCCCGATGGAATCCTGGGATTTGTAGTTTGCCAAGGCCCTTCGCCTGCTTTGGCCCAAGAGGGCGGGGGCCTCGCCAAACTACAAATCCCAGAGTTCCATAGGAAGGAAGGCTGGCAGAAGCCATGTCAAAATAATCCAGTCTCAAACTGGTTTATTTGTGTAGTGTGGATACATGTGTTTTAATGATCAAGAGGTCCAGAAAAAGTCCATACACACACACACAATATATATATATATATATATACTGTATATTTCAATTCATATTGTTTTTACTTTTACAGTTGTCCGTCTGTATCCAATGGGACGAGTACAGTTGTCCCTTCATATTTGCTGGATTTGGTTCCAGGACACCTGTGGATTCCAAAATCCGTGAATACTCAAGTCCCATTACATGGAATGGCATAGCAAAATGGTGTCCCTTATATAAGATGGCAGAAACAAGCTTTGCTTTTTGGATTATTTTTTTTTAAAGAATATTTTCAAGCCATGAATACTTAAATCCGTTGATACCAAATACGTGGATATAGAGGGACAACTGTATTCACGAATTTTGGTATCCACCGGGGGGATCCTGGAACCAAACCCCAGTGAATATGAAGGGACAACTGTATAACACAGTGTGTGTGTGTGTGTGTGTGTGTGTATATAGTCTATTCTCCTTTATGGGTCTGAAACATGGCTCACCTATCGCCAACACTTACAACTTTCATCAGCGCTGTCTACGCACAATCCTAAATATACACTGGACTGACTATGTGATGAATGTTGCTGTCCTTGAGCAAGCAGGGATCACCAGCATTGAGGCCATGATGTTGAGAACGAAGCTGCGCTGGGCAGGGCACGTTTCTAGGATGGAGGACCATCGCCACGGGTCAGCATAAGAGGGGTGCTCCAAAAAAACGATACAAGGACTCCCTGAAACAACATCTCAGGCTCGGCCAAATTGATCACCAACAATGGTCTGCCCTGGCCTCACTTCGGGAGGCATGGAGACGCACTATCCACAATGCTGCAGCCTTATTTGAGAACTCAGGCCGAACAAGTTTTGAAGAGAAACGACATTGCAGAAAGAATCACAACCCAAAAACATCACCCAAGGAGACCTTCTGCTGTGCTTCCTGCAACCGGACTTGTCTATCTTGGATTGGCCTTTTTAGTCATCAGCGCACTTGCAGAAAGCGCGGGATGAGTCCTTCCTGAATCTTTGTTTGCGAAGAAAAGCTAGAGAGAGAGAGACAGAGAGAGATTCAATATACGTAGAAGATTATTGTGAAGTAAATGAGGACAGACACGAATTTATATATGAATTTATATAAAAATGATAATAAAGAGAGTTCTTATTTCTGCCTCAGGGATCCGTTGTATTCCTATAACAAAACCAAATTTAATTAATTAGGTATTTATACCCCGCCCTTCAGTCACAATGGCTATCAGAGTGGCTTACGAATTGTTTTAAGCCATAGCAATATAAACATCTACTCTGCATTAAGCAGTTTCCAATGTGTATTAGCTAATATCTACACCAAAAAGGAAACAGGGTTTGAGGGAACATTTATAAAGCCCATCAGGCTTGATAAATCCACACTATGCAAATAATCCAGTTTGAAACTAGATTATTTGGTATGGGTTAGAGTACTGGACTGGGACATAGGGTATCCAGGCTTCGGTCCATGCTGAGCCATGAAACTCCAGGTGAACGTGGGCTGTTCAGTCTCTCTTGCTCTCTCGCTGGCCTGCCTCACAGGGTTGTTGCAAGGATGCCGTAGGAAGGAGGAAAACCACCCATGCTGCCTCGACCACATGGGAGGAATGGTGGGATAAACATATCACCGATGACAAAATAAAATGGCTAATAGCCGTTTATAATCACCCACTGCCCCATAGGAAGCAAGAAGTGGAACACTATCACCACTGTGCCTTGCTTGCCAGGGTCTGGCTTTTCCCTTCCTTGACTCGTGTGCCTTGGCTTACTTCTTTTTGAGTTATGAGGATTTTCCTACCCAGATGTTTCTTGATCCTGGGTGGCAACTGTGGGACCCTGGGATGCATCCACACTAGACAAATAATCCACTTTGAAACTGGATTATTTGACACAGCTCCTCCCTATGAAATCCTGGGATTTGTAGATTGGTGAGGCACCAGCACTCTTTGGCAGGGAACGCTAAAGAACGTGTAAAACTACATGTCCCAGGATTCCATAGGAAGGAGCCATAGCAATTAATCCAGTTTCAAACTGGATTATTTGTCTAGTGTGGATAATCTCCCTGTCTAGGCCTAATAATTATTACAGTTGTTCCTCCGTATCCATAGATTTGGTATCCACAGATGGAAGTATCCAGGCTTGAAAATATTCTTAAAAAATAATAATCCAAAAAGCAAAGCTTGGTTTTGCCATTTATATAAGGGACACCATTTTGCTATGCCATTGCATATAATGGGACTTGAGTATTCACGGATTTTGGTATCTACGGGGAGTCCTGGAACCAAACCCCAGCAAATATGAAGGGACAACTGTATTATTATTTCTTACCTGCCTCTCCCTATGGATCGAGGTGGCACGTGTCTGCATGTGCCTCCTGAACCCATTACGATGCATCCCATCTTAATTGTTTTTCTACCAGCTTTACCACCCTTGAGCAACTGGGAGCGCAAACCTATTGCGTTTTCCTACGCTCCACCCCACCACCACCAAATGACTTCCTCTTCTCTAACCCTCTTTCCTTTGCAGCTGTCAGAGAATGTCCTAAGCAAAAAAAGAGAGAAACCCCACCAAAACTGCACATCCGGTCAGAAGGAAGAGCACCAAAGCCAGAGCTGCAGGATTTCAGCTAGCAAAAAGACACCCGAGACAGAATGGTGAGCTTGAACAATCCTTAAACAGGGTTGGCGGGAGCACCGTCCCTCAAACATTTCACAGATGAAAATGGGGAGTCATGTGGCCAAGCAATGTCAGAGTGCGAAGAAGCTGGTAAACGTTATTAATGAAGAAAAATGCACAAGCTAAGAGAGGCTGCAGCAGTTTGCTTTTCCCTGAGTCTCCTGGGAAGGGCAAGATTACAAGCCCTTCTCTTCTCTCCCCTGCTGTTGGGTTAACTACTTTTGGACTTGGAACTCAGTTTGCAGTGATCGGAGTAAGCTGAGGACATGGGGCAAAGTGGGAGGATGTGGGAGAAACCGGGACATTTTAAAAGCAGCTGAAAAAGTGGGATAATGGAGGATTAATTGGGACTGTCCCTCTCTAACTGGGATGGTTGAAGGGTATGAGAATGAGGTAGGTGGATTGTTTCTCTCCCCTACCCGTGTCGCTTCTTATGAAACTTTTTCTTTTAACGTGAGCAATATCTTTGCCACTCGGTCATTGATCTGTGTTATTTGGAGTACAACAATTGCCTACAAAGTGGGATAACCTTCCAGGATCCCTTGCCGCACTTTACTTTAAAATGCACCCTCGGTCTTGGAAACCTCCGGAGAGATAGGTATGGCTGGCACCAAGTTGGAAGTTGCATGTCGACATCAACTTCCTGTTTGGTATGTAAGTTTTGAATTGTCAGATGAACAATTTCACAACAGTGGGACATTTTGGAGGGGTGGTATGAAACTTTAAAGAGGAATCAATGGGTGTAAAGCTCCAGGAAAGATTTAGATGATGGCTTTTTTGGGTACATCCTCGCTGATTAAAAAGACCAGAAAGTCCCAGGTTTTGTTCCTGTCCTTTCTGGGTGGTTTTTTGTTTTTTTGAGAGCTATCTCTCTCTCTGGCTTTTCTTCGCAAACGAAGATTCAGGAAGGACTCATCCCATGTTTTCTGCAAGCGCACTGATGACTAAAAAGGCCAATCCGAGATAGACAAGTCCGGTTGCAGAAAGCACAGCAGAAGGTTTCCTCGGGTGATGTTACCGGGTTGTGATTCTTTCTGCGTTGCCGTTTCTCTTCAAGACTTGTTCGGTGTGAGTTCTCAAATAAGGCTGCAGCATTGTGGATAGTGTGGGATATATATCATTTGGCTTAATTGGGACAGTCCCGATTAATCCCAATTAATCCTCTGCTGTCCCACATTCCCCAGATTATTTTAAAATGTCTTGATTTCCTCTCTCCTTTTCACACTTCTCCCTTGTCTTCAGCTTACTTCAACTGCTACAAACTGAGTTCAAGTGCAAAAAAAAAATAGTTTGCACTCAATTAAAATTCAGCAGAAGGGAGAGCAGAGGACCTGGAATAATCTTATCCTTCCCTGTAGGTTCTGGCAAAAGCAAACTGTGGCAGCCTCTCCTAGCTTATCTGTTCTTCCTCATTCATAACTTCTGTCCTCTTGACACACTCTGATGTCGCTTGGCCACACGGGTCCTGGTTTTCATCTGAGAAATGTTGGCAGGTATGTGGAGTTGGCCCTTTAAAGTTACACAGGCGGCAGAGATTCCTGCAGTAGACTTTTCGATCAAAAACAAACATGGGGAAACAATGGAAGAGACAAGAGTGTGGAAGGAAAGAAGTAGGCAATAAATACCTTTTATATTATTTAGAATATTTTGATGGGAGAGGCAGGAGTGGTGGCCCAGCTTGCTTCATCATGAATCAGATAGGTAGAACCTCTGGATGAAGACTCTCTTTTCACCTCTTTGGATCCGGGAGATGGTCTGGCAAAAACCCTCTTATCACCTTTCAAGCTAGGAGGAGATGAGGCTAGAAGAGTGTAAATTAAAATGAAGATGGCTTTGGCTGTCTCTGGCCAGCTATCAAAAGCCTTCCGGTTTTTAGGATGTAGCAGTCCCTAGGAAAGATCTCTATATTCCAAGTGGACTTCTCATATCAGCTGTGCTAGTCATCCTTTCAGCTCTAAGGATGCAGATGAAGGGGAGGCAACTGCAGGGGTGGGGGGAATTCTGTGGGGTTTCAGCACACCAAATATGACATGACATCACTTCTAGACACCATTTTGGTAGACTTTTTGGCCATGAGGAGGGGACTTGGAGGGGCTCGGGGTGTTGGAGGAGGTAAACTGCTGCAGTTGCATCCAGTTTGGGGTGAAAAACTCCTGAAAAATGACTTAATTTTTTTGGGGGGGAGGGAGGCTAGGGCAGCGGTTCTGTATCTTAGGTCATATTGGTTGGAACTTCTGGGAGTTGACGTCCAATCTGGAGGACCAATGTTTGAGAACCACTAGTCTAGGTACTTTGGGGTGCTTCTGGGTGGCTTCAGGAGCCACACTTTGGGGTCCCAGGGGCAGCATGCATAAGTTGAAGCTAATGTGACAGCAAATACTAACAAGAATAATTAGATACATAGATAGAGAGATACATAGATAGAGAGAGCGGTAGCTTCATTTCTCCCCCCCCCACTCTTTTGCTCAGCTTCTTTTGAGCCAACTTGAATCCCAAACTTAGAAGAATAGTGGGCAATCAAATTAAATAAATCAATAAGTAATACCCAAAAGAAAGCAAAAAACTGCATTGCTCTTTCCTTTGTAGTCGGATACTCTGGTTGTGTGTGACGTGGATCCAGAGCTGAAGGAGAAACTGAAGAAATTCCGCTTTCGGAAAGAGACGAACAACGCAGCTATCATTAGTGAGTTATCATCTTGCCCACCACCCTCCCTAGTCTCAGGTCTCTCATAGTTCTTTAGATGGGGCCACAACATTGTGATTTAACACACCTGGCAGTGTAAAAGAAAGAGTCTGGCCCATGTAGCATGTGACAATGGAAATTCAGTAGATGGGTTCCCTGCAAAAAGAAAAAAAAAAAAAAGTGTACTACAAACTGGTACCCAAATCCTGATGGGTCTCAAGCGCTTGTGGTTCTTTTGGGAATGTTTCGAAAAGCATCTCTACCTGTCCCTCTGTCCCTGCTTCAGAATGAATTCCTTTCTGTGACAGAATGATGCTTGCATTTCCTAACCTGAGAAGCCTGCCAAGTACCAGTTTAAAATATGCTGGGAATATTAATATTACAATTACAGTCTTTATACTTGTTGAAGAGGGCTGGCCTTGCCATTAGGCACAGGGAGACAACCACCTACTTAGCTGTAATACTTTAGTGCTCTTGACACTAGGATTCCAGGTTTTACCTTCAGTTCTTTGCACATTTACCCGGGAATAAATCTTATTGATCTTGGTGGGATTTACTTCTCTAAACTAAGTAAGCATGCATAAGGTTGCACAGTTCATGTACCCTGAGCCCATTTTTCCCACCCACCAATGAGGTGTTGGAAGGGTTGGATAAGGTATTTTCGATTCCTGGGATTACAAATTCTTTGAAGGAAGCAAAAATGATCAGTAACTTTCCATCTCCTCTCTCTTCAGTGAAAGTGGACAAAGAAAGGCAGCTGGTGATACTGGAGGAAGAATTTCAGGTAGGCAAAACCTTTACATCCTTTTTGAATTATTATTAAAAAGAGAACATAATTTTCCCATTCAATAAACCTAAGTAAATTCACCCAGGGTTTAAAACAGGGGTGGCTAGCTATGGAAGTCTAGGAGTCTACATTAGCTGCCCAGGAGACTTTGGAGGGTTGTTCCCCCACTGTCACCCTGCAGAAAACCTTAGAAACATTTTTGCATCCAAATGCCCGCCAACACCCTCTAGAGGGTATGGGGCATTTTTGCCATGTTTTTAGCCCACCAGGGCCATTTTAGGCCCAGGAGAGGCCTTTTTTTAGCATCAAGAAGTGAGTGGAAGTCACTTCCTGTTCATTTTCCATTTCAAAAAAGGACTTTCCTGGAGCTAAATTGCCTCTCCCCCCCATGGCTAAATGCCCCACATACCATCCAGAGGGCATTTGGGACATTATAGAGCAAAACCAAATTGTTCTTCAATTTTTTTTTACCCCTGGGAGCCCCTGGAGGGAGCATAAAATGGCCCGGTGGGGGCTGGAAGCAGCCCTTGAGTTGCACTTTCGCCATTCCTTGCTTAAAATATACCCGTAATTCAAACCTGTAAATTAAAAGGAGTTTTTAGCCAGAGCAGCCCTGGTTTGGAGCGAAACAGAGGTATTCAAGGTTCAATATATATACATTTACTATACAGTGAGGCGAGCAGGTAGGTCAGTTCAAATGGTTCCAGATGATCCAGGCTTATGAGCCAAACTATTCAGTGCAGGGAAAGGTAAGCAACTGGATTCACCAGCCAATATGAACTGGGAAGACTTTCACCCAACTCCGGATATTGGGATCAATTGGATTCTGAGCATGAGGTTTGCAACTTATTGTTATCTATAGTAAACAAACAAACAAACAAACAAAAACACCAGTGAGTTTTCTGCAGTTAGGTGATTTTAATAATGATGATTTCTACAAGGAAGTAAAGGAAGTGGAGCACAAACTTTAAACTTTATTTTTCCTCTTGAGACAAACAAACCTCTCATAGACCAGGGCCATGGCATGTATGTGGCCCTCGGAGCCCCCCAGAGATTAAAAAGTAAGCTCATAATTGCCTCCCCTGAATTGACTGAAGCTCAGGTTAGGTCTTCCTTTAAAGAGGAATTGAAATGGGAGTAAATTTTGGTTACCTCTTGTAAAAACAACCTCTCCTGGGCTTAGAGGGCATTGAAGGGGGCATTTTGGATTTTTTAAAAAATTGGAATAAGACCATTCTACTGAAAAATACATTTCGGGCCCATTTTTGCCTTTTTTTTTGTAGGGAGTAGGGATGGGATGTGGCCCTCCAAGCTCTCCTAGGGGGGCAAAGTCTCTTCCAGTTGACCAGCCCTCCTATAGACAAACAGAAAACAAGAGGTTTCTGCCCCATCACATTCTTATTGTAGTAAAAGACGGATAGTAATGATAAATGCACACAATGAAGAATACTGTCTTTCATGCCCTCCAATATTTCACAAATGAAAACTGGGACACATATGGCCCAGCAACATCAGAGTGTGGGCAAGACGGCAAAAAATGATTAATGAGGAGGAACACATAAGCTAGGAGATGCTGCAGCAGTTTGCTTTGGCCTGAGCCTCCTGGGAAAGGCAAGATTCCACTCACTCCTCTCCCCCCTGTCGAGTTAATTGAATGCAAACTCCTTTTCGACTTTGAACTCAGTTTGCAGCAATTGAAGTAAGCTGAGGACAAAGGGTGAACATGGCAGGAGGAGAGAGAAACCGGGACATTTTAAAAGCAGCTGAAAAGTGGGACAAAAGAGGATTAATTAGGACTGTCCCTGCCAAATCGGGACAATTGGAGGGTGTGGTCTTTTTTAGTAGTGGGAGAGACGTATAGCAATGAATTGGGTTTCGTTCTAGGAGAAAGGGGAGATATAAATTTAATAATCAATACATCTATTCCTTCACTCTTTTCTCATTCTCTCCTTTCCTCTCTCTTTCATCCTCTCTCATTTGTGTATACACACACACAACCACACACACAGTTTCCAATTCTCTTCATTTCCCTTCAGTGCACAGCAAGGACTGAATTCCCAGCACTTTGAGCAGCTGCCTGAAACTGACATAAAGTGACATCACCTTTTCCCAAAAGAAATTGCATCAACTCTTCCACTCCACCTTCTTGCATTCTTGACAGAAAATTCTGCCCGTGCGTTAGAAATTACAAGGCTGGGTTAAAAGCAAATTGAATTTCAGATCAAATTTAATATCTCGAGAGAGCGATGCGCTGATGGCGTCATTTGCTTTCATATTTAATTCAATATGTTATACAACCCTCGTGCGCATTAGTGAAATGTTAATCAAATGGCAGCACGGAATGTCTGGTCCATTGTGTTTTGGAAAAGCAGAGATTCGGATGGAGGGATGTGGGTCCGTGAAAGATCTTCCTCACCTCCATTTTACTTAATTTTATTAAATGACTAGTGTATTGAATTAAAAATGAAACCAAAAGATATCATCAACACATTGTTCCAATGAACTTAGCTAACTAGAAGCCCCAACTAATGCTCACACATATCACTTTGCTGGTCTCCCAAGCCCCGGCAACCCCCATATTCCATAGCAGGTAGTGTGTAATGGTTTTTGGAGTAAATCTAGAATGGGGCAGAGAACTGAGGCTTCTGTAGAGAGCATGGGCTCTATGACCAGTTAGATGGGTTTTAGAGTCCTTGTTAGCATCATGGTCAAATGTTAACAGCAGTCCAGTGCCATAGAAAGGGTCAGTTTATATTTAATAGATCCTGGTAGATAGTTTCCTCTTACCAGGGAATGGAACGAAGAGTAAACTTTCTTGGAAGGAACTGCTTACACTGTTCCTATAGGTACTGAGATAGGAGAGGGGTCATGCTTGCCCATTTATTTTCCTTTGTTTGTTTCTGCACTATATAACCCTTGGGACTCCAAGGGCTCAGCTAGACAGGAGAATTAATTGCAGAAAATAGCACATTAACTCATTATCACAAAAGTGTTCATTTGTCCCTGTGATCCATTCGCAAGATCACTGCCATGGAAAGCTATCCGAGTTTGAAGTTCACACAGAGCATGCTTGCGAGACAAGATGGTGGCCGTGAGTGAATTACCTGCATTATTATTCCCCAAAAGTTCCCTCCATCCCCCCTTCCATGTTTTTGCCTTGTTAAATGAGATATGCAGAAGAATGATCTTATCCTTAAAAAACTTTTTTTTTGCTCTGCCGCTCTAAAATAGCGCACAATCGCTTCCAGGAAAAACAACAATGGCAGCTCCCAGTGGGAGCACATCTAGACAAAAGGTATTCTGCCCGCATTCCTTGAGGATTTTTTTCACCATCTAGACAACACCCAACTCCCTCTGATCTTATTGTGTGTGTGTGGTGGTGGTGGTGGGGCAGAGCACCACAACTCAAGGAACCAGTAACTAATCATGGGTATTTTGAATGTCAGCCATGGGATAGCCTGGGTAGATTTAGATTTAATTAGAAATGACAAAAACAAGGGGCAGAGCATTTCGACCTTCCTGAACATACAAGGTCTGGCTTACAAGTAACAGTTTGCAAACAAACATACAAACAATTCAAAGGAGATTTGAAAAGAGAAACAGTTGAATTGGGATACATTCACAAATTCCATTAGCAAAGGAGTGAACAGAGACAATGGTTTCTTGGCATGCTACATATATTAAGATACAGGTTTCCATGACTGTGATTTAACAAAAGACTTTTCCTCGGAGGAGTCTAATTCAGAGGAAATTGGCTTTTCGTCTATTGCTTTCACACCTCTGTACTACAGACCAGCTACTTGAACAACCTGTATCATCTCACACTGCTCTTTGAAACCAGGCTCAGGATGTGTATTCTTCTGTATCCTGCTACATTCTGACCCCATTCCCACAACTGTGTTAAACTGTACTGAAGTGTGCATATGTGCCTCCAAGTCACCTCATGGTAACACCATGAATTTCATAGTGTTTTCCTAGACAAGGAATGCACATTAACTCACTATCGCAGCAGTGTTCATTTGTCCCTGTGATCTATTCACAAGATCACTAAGATCGCAAGTGGATTGCAAGATCCACTTAAAAATAGCAGAGTCCTCAATGGTTGCAAAACAGTTTTTTTCTCTTTTCTCCTCAACTATAGAAATTGCCTGCTCCTATTCAATTCCAAATGTATTGCCAATTAACAATCATTAACTCCTCCAGAAAACCCCTTTGTTTAGTCCTGGGAAACTCAGAGAGACATTGCATTCCACTCTAAATCCCATCCCTTCAGGGGAATTATTAAATATAAATATCACCCTAAAACGCCACCAAAGTGCGCACAGATCCTCTTCCTCTTGATTACATGCAGAGATCCTCTTCTCCCTGACTCCACATCAGTCTGTATAACCATTCTGCCTTCCAGACCTCCTCTCTGCTGGTTTACTTCACAATCTCAGCCCTTCAGGATCGGTATAATATAACCCACAATTCCCTTACTCTGTTCCTCTATCCAAATACTTCCTGCTTTCTTCAATAGCCTTGTGTGATTGCTTGAAGCCTAAGTGTAAGACTGAATGCTGTTAAGATTAATTTCCAATAAAAAGCGTTTAATTGTATGTTCTTGCTTGAAGTCTCCTCAGCTATTACCGGTATACATAGGTCAAAAAATCCTGCCGCTACCTGGCCCATTGCTGCTATTTTGATCTAATTAAATATTCCCCGTAGTAAGATTCAGACACTACTGGAATCTTCATGGACCCCACACAATGTGGGTAACAATAGAAGGCATGGATGTGTCTGACACCTGGGAGAAACATAGCCACTGCATCCACCTTGTTATAGCACTGTCAAGAGTGACAAGGAAGCGTCAGCATTTTGGGCTCATTTGTGTTGCAGCTGCCTGGAATGTCAAGAACAAGAGCTGAGCCAAACACCAGCCTTAAGGGTTCTTGGCATCTGATGTGAAGCCCTGCAATGGCATCTGTCACCTGCACACAGCTTTCAAGCTGCACCCAGTCAAAGCAGCTTGAGCTCCATACTTGATGGGAGGCAGCTGGCATGATGTGAAAAGCAGGGTGTTGTGCTGGGCAGAGAATGGATTTTGAAACCTTTCTTTGCTGATTGAATTGCCTCTGACTTGACACTTGCCCCTCTAAATGGCTACGTATATTTAATAGTAGTAGCAGTAGCAACAACAACAATAACAAAAAGGCAAACATTTATTAAAATGCTTATATCCTGCTTCAGCCCTGCTCAGCCTTGGAAATCCACTGGGTGACCTTGGGCAAGTCATACTCTCTCAGCCTTAGAGGAAGGCAATGGCAAACCTTCTCCAAATAAATCTTGCTAAGATAGCCCCGGGGCAAGGTTGCAGAAAGTTGGAGTGGCTCTGGATCAGTTAATGAAACCTACCTCCATTTGAGTGTTGGACCAGAGCTTCTGGAAACCAGGGTTCAAATTCCCGCTCAGCCATGGAAACCCACTAGAGGGTCTTTGGCAAGACACACTCTCTCAGCCTCAGAGGGAGGCAAAGGCCAACCCTTTCTGAAGAAATCTTGCCAAGAAAACCCTATGAGAGGGTCACCATAAGTTGCAATCAGTTTCAAGGGACTTTTGCCATCTCGACCACACTCTGGTCTTGCTTGGCCACATGTATCCCAGGTTTCATCTTTGAAATGTTGGAGAGCCATTGTGGTGTAGTAGTTTGAGCGTTGGACTATGACTGGAGACCAGGGTTCGAATCCCCACTCAGCCATGGAAACCCTCTGGGTGATGTTGGGCATGTCACACTCTCTCAGCCTCAGAGGAAGACAAAGGCAAATCCCCTCGGAAGCAATCTTGCCAAGAAAAAACCTGTGACAGGGTGGCCTTAAGGCCACCATAAGTCCGAAGCTTGAAGACACACAATAACAACAACCCCGTGTGTAATGGATTCAGGTTGCCTCCTCGTATCCAACACAGGGTTTGCATTTTTTTAAAGCAACAACAGGGTGTAAAGCACTTGCCTGTAGAAATCTGTAAGTGGCAGGAACCTTCCCAAGAAGGGAGTCCAGCTTCTGCCTGTGGAATTCAAACCAGAACATTATGTGCACACACTTCTTGTTGCATACATTTAACTTTTTCTCCCCCCTGCACCACACTACAGGACATTTGTAAAGAAATGGTTGTCCACTCTCCCAAAGCTTCTTGAGTGAAAGCTTCTCCACTGTACAACAACCCTGACATTCAGATTGTGCTAAAAGTGATTTTTTTTAAAAAAAGGAAATCAGTGCAGAGCTGCAAGTACATTTACACACATCAATATCCTAGCAATTTTTATCATCCTGCCCACAAGCACAAAATAACCTGAATTAAGCAGAAGAAAAATCCTCCAAACGCTTATCAAAGCCTAAAAGGGGGGGGGGAACCCAACACTTATCTAGGATTGAAAAAGAGATAGATATATTTGGGGGTAATGCTTATTTTTGGTTTGCAGGAATTTGCAGCAGGCGTTGAAATAGAGGTGGGATCAAGTGGTTCGCTGATCAAACTGTGTGTATCCCTATATCGCCACTGGATGTACAAAATCCAGGACTAGGAGTCCCTTTGGACACACAACTAGGGCTGCTAGTTCAGGAACATCTCAGGCCCTGAAATGTAGGGACAGGCCCTGGTGGTGGTGTCATTAAGTGTTACGCATTAAGTATTGACCACAGTTGCTCACAGCTTGTCATTCAAACACACACACACACACACACACACACAGAGATGTATTTTCCTGTTTGGAAAATAAGACTGCAGTCTTTACTAAAGGGGCCATTTCCAGACCAGGGTGAAATTAGAAAATTATTCCTTTTCCCTTACTTAAGGAGAACAGTTTTGTAGTTTTACAAGGTCTTTAGCCTTCTCTGCCAAAGAGTGCTGGTGCCTCACCAAACTACAAATCCCAGGATTCCATAGGAAGGGGCCATGCAAATAACCCAGTTTCAAACTGGATTATTTCTCTAGTGTGGATGCCCCCGAAGTCAGCCAATAAAGGTATCACTCTCTTGTAGATTGTTTCATCTTGCTGTATGGTCGATATAGGTGCCCTGAATATTTTATTCCTAACTTTATTTCAGTTTTTATAAAGTTTCTATGTATTTTGTATTGGGGGGAGGTGGTGGAAGGAAAACATTTTCCCTTCCTTCCTGCCTCCCTTAAGCAGACCTCCTTTTAAAAATAATCCTTCTTTTTCTCATCCCCTTTCTATAGGATATCTCCCCAGAGGAGCTGAGGAATGAGTTACCAGAACGCCAGCCCCGATATCCTTTTCATGCTGTTGGGAGGGAAACTACAGTAAATTGTTTTGGGCCTAGAAAGAGACTTTTTTTTTTCTTTAAATAGAAAAGAACAAACAAGAGAAAGTTGTCCTTTTTCACATGCTTCATGTGTATGAAAAGTCTTAAAGTCTTTCACACTACACAGTTGTAGCATGTGGACACCACTTTAACTGCCATGGCTTCAGCCTGTGAAACTCTGGGCATTGTTGTTATTTATATGCTACCTTTCCCCAGATTATAGAAGAGCTGTTTCTCCTAAAATAATAATAATAATAATAATAATAATAATAATAATAATATCCATTCTCAAAGGCCTGCCAGAATAAAAAGGATTTTTACCTGCTTCTGGAAAGATAGTAAGGAGGTTAGCAGTCTCGCCTCTTTGAGAAGGGGGTTCCAGAGCCTGGGGGCAGCCACTGAAAAGGCCCCATCTCTTGTGTTCTCACCAGATGTATCCATGAGGGTGGTGGGACAGAGTGAAGGGCCTCCCTTGAAGATCTCAAAATACAGGCAGGTTTGTAGTTTGGTGAGGTATGCTCTCCTTTGAACTACAGCACTAGAGCTGTCTGCCAGAGAATTTTACATAATACCTCACAAACAGGGCCGGTTTAAGGAATTTTGGGGCCCCCTGTAATGCTTTACTTTGGGGCCCCCATATGACTTGAAGGCATATGGGCAAGAAAGAAAGAAAGAAAGAAAGAAAGAAAGAAAGAAAGAAAGAAGCCCTTTCTGAGGGAGACAACCCTCAAATTCCCTGTCTCTCTCTCTCTCACACACACACTCACCCTCTCCTACATGCCTCTCCCTCCAGCTTCTGCCATGGAGGGCTGCTGTTTCTTTCTCTTTCTCTTTCTCTTTCTCTTTAGTTTTGGAAAGGCTGTTTTGTTTGTTTTTTTTAAAAAAGCCAGCAGGAGGTTTTTGAAGGAGGAGGGTAAGAGGGGGCTCCTCCTGGCTGTCTCCTGACTGTTCCTTCGTCAGATTAAGGAGGCCAACACGGGGCCCTCTCTTGACCTCGGGGCCCCCTGCCAATGCTGATTTGGCAGACAGGTTAAACCGGTCCTGCTCACAAAACCACAAATCCTAAGATTCAAGGGGATGCAGACAGGGCAGTTAGTGGTTTCAAAGAGCTATAATGCTCTGCTGAGAAAGAGATCTGTGTAGTCTGTTTACATGGCACGCTAGGCAAAACAAAAATCAATGAAAGCCAAATTACAAGCATACCTAGTGGTTGCAGAAAGGAGCCAGTGTGGGGAAGTGGTTTGAATGCTTGACTAGGATTCCCTGTTGCTTCCTTGACTGTGTTTGTACATTTGTAGTCTACAGCTATAAGTACATCCACGATGATGGTCGCATCTCGTACCCACTCTGTTTCATCTTCTGCAGTCCAGTCGGTGAGAACCAGTGATTTCTTCAACTGGGTTTATTGATGGAATTGATCCCCTTGGCTTCCGTCCCATTTGATAATAGGATTGATGAATGATGGAAAGAAGCATAAAGCTTTGAGGAAGGTGGTAGGAAGCCTGTAGCATCTGGCTCTGAGTGGCCTTCGTTACCATTAGCGGACACTTCATGGCTTATTGCTAAGGCCTTTCCAAAAGATCAGCTCATAATACAAGTTATAATGGCAGTTGTGCAGAGACTAAGGGCCCGTCTATACGAGGGGGAAAAAATGTGAATTGATGCATACTCACGCAAATTCGAAGCAGGATTGCCTTGTCCTAACGGTGTTTGGCAAAATTGCACGCATGCAAGGCTACCCATTTTCGCTGTCCCAACGGGCATGCCTGCGATTCACGATGGCGGCTGCGACTTGTGTTTGAATTTTCACCAGTCGCCGTCACTGACTGTTGGCTTGGTTTCCAAATCTTTAATCATCTTGGTCACCCTTCTCTGGACAAACAAGTCAAGGATTTACATCCCTACTTCCAGATGCTGGGAACTCTACATTGTCTCCTTAACTAGAGAGAAACACCACAAATAAGTTGCGTAACCCCCCAGAATACTCTGGGATGTATGAATACCAACAGAAAATTGCAAAAGTCTTGATGCTGTGTTAATCTTCCCGATGGGGGTTTCTCAGCTATTGGGAAACCCAATTTTTTTCAACTAGTTAGCAAATAAATGAGAATATTCTTTCTATTCCTGGGATATACATTGAAGTCCTCTCTCTATAGGGTGAATGTCTTGCTTGGTCTTAGGGAGCACTCTCCCCCACCCACTGCATCTCAGTTCATCCCCACTTCCCAGAAGTACTGTGAACCACACAGCCTTTTGTAAAGTGCTGTGAATGAGAAATAATAATAATAATAATAATAATAATACTCTCTCTGGCTTTTCTTCACAAATGAAGATTCAGGAAGGACTCACCCCATGTTTTCTGCAAGCGTGCTGATGACTAAAAAGTCCAATCCGAGATAAACAAGTCTGGTTGCAGAAAGCACAGCAGAAGGTCTCCTTGGGTGATGTTTCCGGGTTGTGATTCTTTCTGCGTTGTCATTTCTCTTCAAGACTTGTTCGGCGTGAGTTCTCAAATAAGGCTGCAGGATTGTGGATAGTGCATCTTCATTTCTCCTGATGTGAGGCCAGGGCAGACCACTGTTGGTGGTCAATTTGGCCAATAATAATAATAGTAATAGTAATAATGAGAATGGAGTTGTTCTCTGCTCTTTTCCCTTCCCAGGATGTAAGCCTGAGCAGCAGATGATGTACGCTGGCAGCAAAAACCAGCTGGTGCAAGTGGCAGAGCTCACCAAGGTATGTCAGACTCCCCCCCACATTTCCCCACCTGTGGTCTTGCTCCTAACCCTCCTGGGACAGAATTTTTCTCCCTCATTTTTCTAGGGTTGCTTTTCCACCTCTCCAAACACCAGTAGTCTTTCCCCCTGGCTCTTCTTCCACAAAACTAGGTGGCCAGATTGCAGCCTGTAGAATACACATTGATGTGAGATTCCCCAATGAAGATGGAGATAGTTGGTGGGTGGTGATTGGCTGAGGGAATGAGGGGATTGGTTGGGTAGGTGGCCAATCAGCACATTGGGAAAGAAAACATACCCAAGAGTTTTATATATACTGTATAGATAATGCCTGGGAAAGTCAGGGAAAGATGATTATCCACTTTCTCAGCCTACACAGCAAGGTGTCTGGAAACCATGTCTTATGAGGAAAGACTTAGGGAGCTGGGTATGTTTAGCCTGGAAAAAAGACGGTTAAGAGGCGATATGATAGCCCTGTTTAAGTATTTGAAGGGGTGTCACGGTGAGGATGGAGCAGGCTTGTTTTCTGCTGCTCCAGAAACTGGAACACAGAGCAATGGATGCAAGCTCCAGGAACAGAGATTCCACCTCAACATGAGGACAGTAAGAGCTGTTCGGCAGTGGGACACACTCTCTCGGAGCGTGGTGGGGTCTCCTTCCTTGGAGGTCTTTAAACAGAGGCTGGATTGCCATCTGTTGGGGATGCTTTGATCAAGATTTCCTGCGTGGCAGGGGGTTGGACTGGATGGCCCTTGTGATCTCTTCCAACTCTACAATTCTATGATTCTATGATTCTATGATTCTATGACTCTCTCCTTCTTTCTAACTCCTGTTCTCTCCTTATCAGGTCTTTGAGATCCGTTCCACGGAGGATCTGACGGAGCAATGGCTGAAAGAGCGCCTGGCCTTTTTCCGCTAATGGGCGGGGGAATCCTGGAGGGTGGGCCTTCACTTAGGGCCCCACCCACAGCACGTTTCACAATCTCAGGCCCTTCCCACCCTGCAGAGCAGGCGTGGGAATTGTATAGTTCTTGAGATGTGGTGGGACTCCAGCTCCCAGCAGCCTTGCCCACATAGCCAGTAGAAGGAAGGCTGGGAGTTGCACTCCAACCACATCTGGGAGCCTGCTGTGATTTCCACCCCTGCTGTAATGATAACATAATTGCATAGATGTGAAATAAAGGTTGCCCCCTGTTTATGTGTGGGATATGTGTCTGGTCTTACTGCAGATATGCAAAACCACATATAAAAGCGAGCTGCTATAGAAACCATAGAATAGTACTGGAGGACCTAGAAAATGCCTAGAGAGGCAACCTCTCTAGGCATCTGGCATGATTCTATGGTCAATGTCTGGCAGAAGTTGACCATAGAGTTGCACTGGAGGACCTCCCAATGCCTAGAGAGACTACTTCCAGTGTGGCTCTATGGTCCTCAAGACGCCTAGAAAGACCCCCCCCCCGACTGTGGGCACGTGAAACTGTATAAAAGGAGGGCAACCAGTACAAGAAAATGTACAGTTTAGAAGTAGAAGCAGGCTGAGAACTTTTAAATCGTGGCTTTTATTTCAGCAGAAAAATTTGCTAGGTTTGGCAAAAGAACTGGGAATTGTAACAGATCCCTTCACATCTGACATTACGTTGCCCAACTCCCCGTTTTCAATGAGGATTGATCATCAACAGATCCAACAACTTTTCTGTCATCAAGATCTGCCCCCGTTTCCTTCGCTATCATTACCATCACCACAGCTTTCTACTGTTAGAGAAAATATCTGAAAAATGAAATAAAGCAATTGGATCTGATTTTCCTTTTCTTACGACTTTGTGCTGAATTTAATTTTTAATATGTTCCTAACATTAGATTGGTTAGTGACCAGGGGGTGTCCTTGGGCTGCACATTTTTTAACAGAGGCTGGATAGCCATCTGTCGGGCATGCTTTGATTGTGTATTCCTGCAGGGCAGAATGGGGTTGGACTAGATGGCCCTTGGGGCCTCTTCCAACTCTATGATTTATGATTCTACTGTTGATTCTCCCCCCCCTCAGTTCAACCTTCTACCACCTGGTGGCACCTTCTGCCCATTGGAAAGATGCTGGCAAGGTAAAAGGAGACCACCAGATGTTCCCTGTCAAGTTCTATTACGGAGCGTGGCCAGCTTTCCTATGGGAGGGAAAGAGAAAATAGCCTTGTCACACCTTTAAAGACTAACCAGTTTATTGCAACATCTGAAGATGTGGGCTGTAATCCAAGAAAGTTTATGCTGAAATAAACTGGTCAGTCTTAAAGGTGCCACAAGATTCTTTTTCCACTTCCCGTTTATACTGGCACAAACTCACGTAACTCTTTCTTTTTAAATTTCCCACTTGTGAGGTCTCCTATCTAGGAGAGCTGAGCTGATGAATGGACAGCGTTTCCTAATTGCTACAGGACTGTGGCAGGCTGGGGGCTTCCGTGTCAATGGGACAATGAATCAAGTCCAGGTTTTAGTTCCAATGTCAAAAAAGAGCTCTCCACGGTGCCAAACCTAGATGAGAGAGATGTTTCAGCACCTAGGACAGCTCCTCAAAAGCAGATGAAAACCCTACCAGCTTGAATCCTGGATTTGGAGAAAAGGTGGGGTATAAGTAAAAGATGAGGAGAGGGAGACGGAGATGAGGATAAGGAGAAATAATAATAATAATAATAATAATAATAATATCTTCTCATCTTTTTTGTAAATAATAATAATTCATTATCATCTTTATTTGTACCTAATAATGCTAATAAGAATAACTTCAATTCCTCAACGAGTTGGAAGAGACCCCAAAGGCCATCTAGTCCAACCCTCTGCCATGAAAGAAGACACAATCAAAGCATTCCCGACAAATGGCCATACAGCCTCTTGTTTAAAAACCTCTGAAAAAGGAGACTCCACCACGCTTCCAGGCAGTGTATTCCGCTGCTGAACAGCCCTTACCATCAGGAAGTTCTTCCTAATGTTTAGGTGGAATCTCTTTTCCTGCAGTTTGAACCCATTGCTCCATGTCCTAGTCTCTGGAGCATCAGAAAACAAGCTTGCTCCATCCTCAGTATGACGTCCCTTCAAATATTTAAATATGGCGATCATGTCCCCTCATCACTTTCTCTTCTCCAGACTTCTCCAGCATATCATATATCATAACAACCCTTCCTCCCTCCAGCAGCTATTTGCCACTGAAGGTACTACCTGCAGAAAGGTTTCTGAGATAGCCTTTGGATGAGCAACTGTCCCTTTGAATGGTGTCATCTAGACCTATAACAGCTTTTCCTGCTGCCTGTTTTCCTCGTTCTCAACCTGCCCACCTACTTGCTGGATTTTCCTTTGGGTCCCATGGTAATTTGGGCTTTATAACACCAACTGAGTATCTCGACAATACCTTCTCATCCAATGAAGTTGCTAGCTAATAGGAGGGATAACAACAATAACAACAAAAATGCTGCTAGGTTTTATGTGCATTTAACTGACAGAATTTCTAACTACTGCCAGAGTGATGTAGGGATGGCCATTAGTTAAGGCTAGTTTTTTATTATTATTATTATTTTCAAGGTTTGACCCACTGATGGAGGAAGAAGAAGTAGAGGAGAGGTCTTCCTTTGGCTATTCACTTTGAATGGCTCAATTTACACAGAAATCCCCATTATAAACTCTCTGAGGACATTCTTTGGCCAATCTTGGAAAGGCTATGATGGAGATGCTAGAAGGAATGTGCAAGAAAGAAAGAAAAAAACTGTAGAGCAAAAGAGAGATGAGGTGAAGAAGAAAGATTTTACAGAGAAATATTAGACTGGCGAGAGTTATTAAACCACTGTGGTGCTATTACTGCCCCAAAAGACAGGAGACGGATTGTGCCCTGCAGGAAAACACTGCACTTTAGAGATCTATCATCCCTCGGAGACCCCACTGGGGGGGGGGGAGAGCAATTGTACTCCAGAGGATTCATATCCTCCGGAGATTGGGGCTAATTATTGCTTCGTTTATATAGATGGAGTGAGCTTCCCTCCATCTAGCCGCCAGATTAATCTGAAATGCGATTAAAGCAGCCTGCCGTGGAAAGTGCTTTGGCTGAGAGGTTTGCTCTTGGAAGGACAAAAGTATAGATAGGAAAGAGAGAAGGGGAGGGGCATTTGTGGGGCTGGGGCAGGCAGAGAGAAATAAGTAACTTTTATTTAATGTTGATTTGTGACCTGGACAATCAAGCATAGGCTAGGATGGCCTGCTCCTATGGGGAAGTGTCTTTAGCAATGTGGGCACCGTCCATAATGGATAGCTTGCGGCCAATCCCAAAATGCTTTTGCTTCAGGAAAAACATGTTTCTGGATCTCATGGGGGGGGGGAAGGAAAGGTTCAAGGATGCTTGGGTTGCTCAAGGTGAATGAGATGATTGGAAGGATCTGGGCAGCCAGTCCCAAAATGCTTTTGCATGTTTTACAGCAGCCAATCTCAGATCCTTTGTCATCAGTGAAAGATGTTTCTAGTGGCTCATGGGGCAGGATACCACGGCTCTCCATCTGCATAGCCTGCTCGCGGATCAGACCCATTCATCTCCCATTACTGTAATCTAATGGGAGGATGTCCAGATGGGCATGCTGGCTTGTCACTGTCTCCCTTGCTGTCCTGGAAGTGAGGAAGCCAGCTCGCAACATGTAACCAAGGCCCCCT
Organism: Gambelia wislizenii; assembly: GCA_030847615.1. Taxonomy (NCBI): domain Eukaryota; kingdom Metazoa; phylum Chordata; class Lepidosauria; order Squamata; family Crotaphytidae; genus Gambelia; species Gambelia wislizenii. The sequence goes on from JAUMIR010000010.1 coordinate 37,086,402, forward strand.
GCATGTGGCCAGCCTTCACCACACGTTGTAGGACTTTGCTGCAGCACAGCGATGGCAAACCGGCAGCAGCAGCGATAGCTGGCATGCCAGAACGGGCTCCTGCAGTCTCATGGGGTTCAATCTGCTTTTTGCCAGCGGGAGCAGTTTTTCCTGGGTATTACTGTATTCTAAAACATTTTATTGGGCCCTACCATGTCTTAGAATCATAAAATCATAGAGTTGGAAGAGACCACAAGGGCCATCCAGTCCAACCCCTTTCTGCCATGCAGGAATAAACAATCAAAGCATTCCTTACAGATGGCTCTCCAGCCTCTGTTTAAAAATCTCTAAAGAAAGAGACTATGCCACACTCTGAAGCAATGCATTGCAGTGTCGAACACCTCTTACTGCCAGGAAGTTCTTCCTAATGTTTAGGTGGAATCTCTTTTTCGGTAGTCTTCCTTCCGTCTTAACCCCAGTGGTCATGAGGACTTCCCCGGGGGCAGAACAGGGCAAAAGCCCTGTGTCATCTGGACTGCAGGGCTTTAAGACAGGGACAAGATGGAGTAAATTGCCCTTATATATAAGTCCTAGGTCTCCTAGGAGGGCAGAGGAAAGATTCAACAAGGATCTTTGAGTTGCTCAAGGATGAGATTGTTGGAAGGATCAGGCCAATGTAATTCCACCCTTCTGGGTCTGTACTACATTATGTCCTCATACTCTCCAACATGCCTCAGATGAAAACCAGGACATTTGTGGGCAGGCGACATCAGAGTGTGGTGTTAAGATGGCAAAAGTTATGAATGGGGAAGAAAATACAATGTAGGCGAGACTGCCGCAGGTTGCTTTTGCCTGAGCCTCCTGGGAAAGGCAAGGGAGTGCCTGCTTCTGTCTTCTATTGCCCCCTACCACTGAGTTAATTAACTACAAAAATAGTTTTGTGCTTTGAACTTAGTTTGCAGAAATGGAAGCAAGTCAAGGACAAAGGGGGAAAGGGAGGAAAGAGGAACCAGGACATTTTAAAAGCAGCTGAAAAAGTGGAATGGCAGAGGATTAATTGAGGCCATCCCTGCCAAATTGGGACAGTGGGACAGTATGTTTCCTCCAAGTAAGAGAAGATTCACATGGAAGAGAAACTGATTAATCTCTCTTCTTCAGATTCTAGCCCAAGAGCATGTCTTATATGAGATCAGTGACAGTAAAGACAGGCCATGTGCATAGGCTTAGAATCTAAAAGACCAGACACAAAAGGAAAAGGGCCTGGGGAGGGAAGAGGGGAGCAGAACAGCCGCCCCCAGCCCTGCCCCTGAGTTCTTAAGGAGGAATAATGGCTCTTACAATGACCATTTGGAAACCGTTCAAGGAGAGGAGAGTGAGCCTGACATTCAGCAAAATGATGGAATAGCTCTGCTTACTGTTTTCTGCTGCTGCAGCTTGCTAAAGTGGTTGCTGCCTAGTGATAGTTGGGAGGAGGATGAGATCGATGGAGCCGGCCTTTTGTGGCATTGCATGGAGTATGGAGAAGGCGTTGGTTATTTTCTCTGTTTCTTGCCAGCATGCACACGCTGTAGGGCCAGGGTCAGTGGCTTTAGCGAGTTGTCAGTGCAGAAGGAATGCAGGAGGGCTCATGGAAAATTCCCTCTCGGGACTTCATCAGATGTGGCAAATATGGCATTGTAACAATGCCCAATGAATGCAAAAGGGCATCTGTTTCATCATGCTTTCGCAATTTTGTGTGGTCAATAGGTGTTCTTTTTTATTGACGGGCCAAGCCGTCAACTGATTGGCCATGCCGTTTTTTTAGCATGATTGTGAGCATGTGAAACTATGCTCTGTTCTGCTGGTGTGATTCCAGCGTCAATGGGTGGTCCCTGCCAGAACACTTCTGAGGGATAATGCGAAAACTACCCATGGGGCGCTCTTTTTATGAACCTCCCCGTTTTGCAGTGTGTCTTTTTATGAACCTCCCCATTTTGCAAGTTTTTAAGTGTGTCTTGGTGCTTGTGTGCTCATTTTGTTTCTTAATGTAGTTGTTTTTCAACTTTTAAGCATGTTTGCATCTTCTCGTGAGAACCGCTGAGATTACACACAGCTAGCAACGCGGAAGTATGGGGCTGCTTTTTCACACGATTATGGCAACGTTTGATATAAAGGGTTATTTTGCCAGCACACTAACAGTTTAAAATGTGGTGGCAGAAGAACATTTTTTAGAAGCTTGTCTGATAAAGTCCTTGGATTACATCTCCCACAATACTCCAGCCAGTAGCCATGTGGCTTAGGTCTGGACTACTTGAAAGCCCATATCTTCCCTTATGAGTCTACCTCAGTTTTACAATCTTTGTGGGAGGGCTTTCTCTCCATCCCATCAGCATCATAGGCTTCTCTGGTGAGGACACGGGAGTCAGGGCCTTTTCAGTGGCTGCTCCAGGCAATGGAACTCCTTCCGAAGAGAGCCTCGATTGGCCCCCTCTCTGGTTTCTTTTCACCAGCAGGCAAACATCTTCTTGTTCCAACAGGCCTTCAAAAGCCTTTATTTGGTTGGGGTAAAAGGATGTTTAATGGGTGTGTTCTTTTTATATGTAATACAGGTTGACCACTGTATTAATGGGACTGGTATCTGTGGTTTCATTTATCCATGTTCCACCAAAAATGTCCTCTAGGCATTTTCTTGGTCCTCCAGCATGAATCCATGGTATGCTTCTGCTGGAAGTCATTCATTTCAATAGGGTTCGCTATTATTCATGGTTTTGCGTATCCACGGTAAGTCCGAGAATTTATTCCCCCATGGATATGGAGGGCAATATCTATGCATTTAATACATTTAAATCATTTGCTAATTAATGTTTTGACTCGATTGCTTGTTTAATGGTTTTTTTAAAAAATTGCACCCCATACTATTTTGTTTTAACTTACACCGTAAGCCACTTTGGGTCCCATACTGGGAGAAAGGTGGGATATACAGGTGGGCTTCAGTGACTCGTGGCTTATTGCAGCCAGTAGTTGGATGCACCTGAAGTTTCCAAATCAGGCAGGTCTCGTGGGCTATGAAATTTATGTACAGGACTGTGATACAACTTGACAGGGACTCTTTCCAAAATGGCAACAGAATGCCCATGGATAATTCCCTCAGGACCTGAATACTGACTTGCCAGCCAAAATGTCTACCTCAGTAGCTTCCAATAATTTTCCTGAGTGGCTTCCAATAATCTGAAATATGGATTCCCCTGCCCCCCAATTTGGCTTACCACATACAATTTTTCACAAGATAGAATCACTCAGCCAAGCTTGCATTTCTAGTATGTGCAACTACATTCCCCAGCATCCCCTAGCATGTTGATTTGGGAGGTTCCAATTTGCAATCCAGTATGTCTGGTGGTGGTGGGGAAGGTTGGGGGAAGCTGTTACCAGGAAAAAAAACTACTCCCATGTGATATACAGTCAGATCCCTGTAACCATGGAATGAATATCGGTGGTTTCAGTTATCTACGGAACATAAAACAGAGACACATACCATGGAGTTGCTCTGGAAAATGCCCAGAGAGGTGTCCTCTCTAGGCATCTTCTAGGCCCTCCATTACAACTCTATAGTATGTTTTTGCTGGAAGTCTTTTCTTTTAATAGGGTTCACTGTTATCCGCGGTTTCTAAGATCTGTGGCAAGTCCAGGAACCAAAATCCTGTGGATACAGGGGTCTGACTGTATGTTAAAAAAATGTCAGACTACTTGAAAGTGCTTGGAAAAATGAGCTTTTGTACTACAGCTCCAAGAATCTCTGAAGCCACATGAGAGCTGTACTGTAATCCAAATAAACAACGACAACAAAAACAAAAACCCTGTCCCAAGTGGAAGCATTTGAACAATGCATTGTAGAAATGTACTAGGTGACAGAGTTGTATTTCTCAGAAGCTGTTACTGTATGTTTCTTATGGGCGTGAAAGAAAAAGTTATGGCTTCTGAGATTTTACATGAATCTGTAAAATTGGACAACTCATCCAGTAAGAGATGGGGATGCCATCTTTTTCTCTTGCTGTGCTTTTATGGAACTTGCACAAACTGTCCTTTGTATAACACCCTCTCCATTTCTGCACAAAACCAGCTTCTTCTCTCTTTGTGAAGCTAGCACACACAGAGACACACTGGCAGCAAGCGCTGGTTGAGAGGATAATAGATCACAACAACACAAACAAGCTACCCAGTGCTACTACTTTTATTAGTTCAAACAAGAAAGCCATCCTTACCATATTTTCCAGCACTGGGCATTTTACAAAAGGGAGCCTGGGCAGTCTCTGCAGGTTGAGCCACGCTTTCTCCTTCTGCTTCTTCAGGCTGAGCCAGCTTCCCCTCGCTGCCTCGTCTGTATTCTCTGCTTCCTCCTCCTCTTCCTCTTCCTTGGCAAGGGGGTTCATAACAACAGAATGGAGCAGAATCTTCCTGTTCCCAGTTGGCTCAGGCAAAAGCAAACTGCTGCAGCCTCTCCCAGCTTGTGTCTTCTTCCTCATTCATACATTTTGCCATCTTGACCCTACTCTGAGGTGGTTTAGCCAGATGTGTCCTGGTTTTGTAATCTGTGAAATGTTGGAGGGTATGGAAAGGGACTGATAGCCACAAAAGCTTCTGCTAAAATAAACCAGTTAGTTTCAAAGGCGCTGCTGGATTCCTTCCTCCAGTCTCCTGGTTTTCCATATTGTTGCTGACCTCTGTGACTTCAGAAGGCTTGCTTTCTTGTCGTGGGCTGCAGGATTTGATTCTTTACCAGGACAGTTTTTGGCCAACTGCGAAGGGAAGGTCCTCACTCATTCTGTTATCCCCGGCAATGTCTGCTCAAGTCACATCACTGTCATGCCGCATGAAATCCAGATGTCAAGCCAAGTGAATCCAGGGAAGCAACACGGCAGATGAGCCTGATAGACATATGAAGATGACAGTTGGGCTCCTGTAGGGTTGGTTTTGGGGCCCTTGGGGAGGGGTTGGAAAGGGGAGGGGGACATTCTGGTCAACTCTGTTACATTCAGGCAATACAACATTTTCAAGCAATCGGGAGTCTTTTGGGTAGATGAACAAGAAAGGCAAGCTAATATGGTAAAGAGAACTTTCTCTGACGGGGTGTGGAAAGGGAAACCTATGGCCTAATTCCCGGGTGGGAATCACGCAACCCTCCGGTTGTGGTAGGACTGCAGTGCACAGCAGCCCTAGCTGTCAGGAAGTGTGCCAGGAATCAGTTGGTTAGGATGCAAGAGTTGTTGGGTAGCTAATTCAGTCCAGGTCAATCACAGGGTATCCAGCAGGATGAAGGGATAAGTGTTGGAAAAATCCAGCATTCTCCCCACCTCCGACTCTCTTGCTGTTAGAGCAAGTGGGTTCTTCCATAGAACAGGATTCCCTGTGTGTTAAATCCTTCTGTTTCTCTCATCTGATCCTTCCTTGTGTCATGCCCTGCTTCCAGAACTTGGAAATGGACTCTGATTCAGAGACTGAAGCAGCGGACATGCCAGGACCGGCTGAACCAGAGCAGGAGGATATTCCAGAGGCACCGGCCTCAGAGACAGACAATAGTGCAGGACCAGCTCTGGCAGAGGGTCCTGATCCCCTTCAGATACAGAGGACAACTTACCTATATGTACCTTCACAGCACAGAGAGAACAAAAGAGGGCTTGAGGCGGTCTCAGAGCATTTATAGGAAGCAGCAATTAGTTAAACAGCAACCGCATTAGCTGCTGCTCTATAAATACACAGCACTCAGGGGTTGTTGGAGATTATTTGACCTACCTGAGTACCTGTCGTGTTCCTGCTCACTGTGTTTGACCTGGACTGTGTTTGTTGACTCTGGACTCTGTTTGCCTGACCTGGATTCTGCTGGACTACCCTCAGCTCTGGTTGCCAGACCTAGACCTTATATATTGGACTTTGCTCATGGACTTCTGTTTTGCTTGCTAATAAAGTAAGTATCTGACTTCACGCTGCCTTGATTCCTTTGCCTGTCATTAGCTTGACTGTGCAGTGCCTCTGCTTATCAGCGGTGTACTAATCAGCCTTTGGCTGGTTGCCCAGACATTGTTTGGATACCTTGCTCTTACTGTCTTCGAGACACATAGTTATAAATACTTTGTAAGCTAGCAACTAGACCATGTGACTACTTCCTTGGTTATTGCTTATACAGTGGGCCCCTGGTATCTGCTGGGGTTTGATCCCAGAACCCCCAATGGATATCAAAATCCGTGGATGCTCAAGTCCCATCATATACAATGCCTGGAACTGGGTTCTCCAACACTGGAGAATTTGCATCCCTGTCGTCTGCCTGGTGATGACCCCTGAAAACTGGAATCTGAAGGCCAGGCCTTAGGATCTGGCATCACCTGGCTTTTCTTCGCAAATGAAGATTCAGGAAAGATTCATCCCGCGCTTTCTGCAAGCGTGCTGATGACTAAAAAGGCCAATCCAAGATAAACAAATCCGGTTCCTTTACTAGGAATCCCATTTAAATGCCCTGGTTCAATCCTATGGAATCTGGCAATTTGTAGTTAGGCAAGGTATTGAAATTTTTTTGCCAGCATTTTCCAGGAATGCTTTAGTTTCTGCATTGGCAGGGTGTTGGACTAGATAGCCCTTATGGTCCCTTCCACAGCTTTAAGATTCTGATTCTATGATTCTCCAAGGTGCTAAGCCCTTTCCTCAAAACAGAAGCAGCACCTTGGATGGTTCCTTTAAAGTTCAGACTAAAATCCAGACTGGATCCATTGTCACCAGACCCATTCCCAGATACAGGAGCTATCTGATGTATTGGGGTAGGAGTAGCATGTTGGATGGCCATTGGGAAATGCCATTCTTTTGGAGAAATGATAGGTTTAAGCTAATGGGGGAGTGTAAGCCTTGTTGAAGAGAGAGAAAGAGAGCTTGAGACCCAAAGGGTGGGCCTTCTTTCCCCCTGACCTTCACGCTTCTCCTTCACCAAGGCAGGCAGGAAACTGTAGAGGCTTCTGTCCACAAGAAGAGAGCCCAGGGACTTGCAGTTGCTGGCTGAGGGCAGCAGGGGGCATGATGCTGCTGTCCTTGGATGTGCAGACAAGGCAGGAGGGGGCTGGGTTTCCATTATGGTGATTATTCTACAACACTGAGGTGGGGGGGAAGAGCAGAGTCAAGGCTTATTGCTTATTTGCAAGGAGCAAGAACTGTGGTCCTTTTCCAAAAAAGAGGGGTGCACACAGAGGTCAGTTTGGGGGACAGGTCAGGAGGGAGGACTTGATGATTAACCCTAGAATGGAGCTTGAGAATGGAGAATAAAATAAAACCTTTGAATGGAGCTAGTGGGGTAGCTCTCTCTGTTTCCGGCTTTTCTTCGCAAGTGAAGATTCAGGAAGGACTCATCCCGCGCTTTCTGCAAGCGCGCTGATGACTAAAAAGGCCAATCCGAGATAAACAAGTCCGGTTGCAGAAAGCACAGCAGAAGGTCTCCTTGGGTGATGTTTTTGGGTTGTGATTCTTTCTGCGTTGTCGTTTCTCTTCAAGACTTGTTCGGCGTGAGTTCTCAAATAAGGCTGCAGCATTGTGGATAGTGGGTCTCCATGCCTCCCGATGTGAGGCCAAGGTGGACCATTGTTGGTGATCAATTTGGCCGAGCCTGAGATGCTGTTTCAGGGAGTCCTTGTATTGCTTTTTTGGAGCGCCCCTCTTATGCTGACCCGTGGCGAGTTCACCGTAGAGTACTATTTTTGGGAGGCAATGGGTAGCTAGTATTTCCCTAAATACCCAGAGGCACCAGATCCCATCTGATCTTGGAAGCTAAGCAGGGTCAGCTCTGGTTTGTCCTTGGATGGGAGACCACCAAGGAATACCAGGTGCTATGGCTGCTGACCCACTGCAGAAATAAGACAGTTTGACACCACTTTAACTATCATGGCTCCATCCTATTGAATCCTGGGATTTGTAGTTTGTTGTGGCACCAAACTTCTCTGACAGAGAAGGCTAAATATCTCACAAAACAACAAATCCTAGAATTCCGTAGCATGGAGCCATGGCAGTTAAAGCGGTGTCAAACTACATTATTTCTGCAGTGGGTCAGCAGCCATGGTCTACAGCACCTGGTATTTCTTGGTGGTATCCCGTCCAAAAAAAGAACTGGTAAAACCACCACTGAGTATTCCTTGTCTAAGAAAACCCTATAAATTCATGGGGTCACCATAAGATTTCTGTTGCTCCAGAGACTAGGAAACGGAGCAATGGCCTCAAACTCCAAGAAAAGAGATTCCATCTAAACATTAAGAAGAATGTCCTGATGGAAAGAGCTGTTCGGAAGTGGAATATGCTGCTGCCTGGGAGTGTGTTGGAGTCTTCTTCTTTGCAGGTTTTTAAGCAGAGGCTGGATGGCCATTTGTCGGGAGTGCTTTGATGGTGTATTCCTGCATGGCAGAAAGGGGTTGGAGTGGATGGCCTTTGGGGGTATCTTTCAACTCTGAGATTCTATGATTCTATAAGTTGACAAGCAACTTGAAGGCACATACATGCACACATAGGGCTGTAGCTGGGGCAGGGGGTGAGGGCATTTCCCCTCCAAATAAGAATTCTGCCCCCCATGTAATGTTCATTCTGTTTCTAAATTTCTAGCATTGCAGAGAGGGAGACACTGAAATTCCTTCACACCTAGAATTCTTTTTTTAATCTATTGTGTTTGCATTCCCTCGGTCACATAGCCTTCCCCTTTTCTATGGGTGCCCAAACTCTATTTCTAAACGCTGAACAGAATTTTTTAAGTTTCTGAAATGCTAGAAATTGGGAGACTGAAGGAAAATTTCAGTTAGGAGGGCAGAATTCTTATTTGGAGGGGTAATCCTTTATTTTCTCCCGTTCTCGCCAATAGCTAGATCCCTGTGGCAGAAGTGAAGTTTGAACTGCTATACTTACAGAGTGAAGTTTACACTCAGAGATTAAGCATCTTCAATGCAAATAATATGGCTTTCCCCAAATTGATGCCCTCTAGATGCTCTGGACTACAAAGCCCATTATTCCCAGCCACACAGCCACTAGCTGGGGAACTCATGGGAGGGACAATCCAGCACAGCTGGATCTGAGGGCAGATTAAGTAACAGTTCCGAATGTAATAAAATACAAAGTCTAATAGACAGCAGGATAAAAATCTTCGAGGGTAAATCAATTTTCAACTCTGCAATGTCAACGAGGTGAAGAGCCTGATCCCAGACGTTTTTGAGCAATTGCTGAAGGATCATGCAAGTGGTTGGTGATAAGCAGCTCATCCAAAGTTGGGATGTGTTTCTTTGCTAATTTCCTTCTCATGAGGAATTTTGGCAACTTTCTTTTGGCTGTGGGAAAATCTCCCCACATTGTACAGTTTTCAAAGGTATTGTCTAGATGATGAAAAAACTCCTCATAGAATTTGAGGAGAACACTTTTTGTCCCAATGAAATCCTGCAGCGATTTGCTGAAGGAGGGGCCCCCCAAAATTACAAAAACTGTAGCTTTTTAAATGTTCTTTTTTTTAAAAAAAATACATGGAAATGCGAATTACTTTCTGCGTGGACAAGCAATTTGCAGCACAGCACAGTGCATTCTGGAAGTCGCAAGCTAATTTGTCGGATGTGCACTGGGGGCACGCTTGCCAGCAACAAAGTTTCTGGAGCTGCTGTTTTTGAGTTTCATGATGTCGATTGTGTATATTTCTGTAGGGATAAGGCGATCAAGCAGCTTTTTTAAAGCGAAAGATCGCACTTCTGCACCTTAAATGTTAAAAAACCCAAACTGGGCAGCAGTGAGAATTCTGCCTCCTCAGAATTATAATAATAGCATGAGTAATTCACTTGTGGCCACCATCTTGATTCGTAGGCACACCTCTTTGTGAACTTCAAACATGGATGACTTCTCATACTAGCGCTCTTAGCATTGGAAACCGCTTAGTGCCTAGCATGCTATGAAATGGTGTAGATGTGTAAAATGCTGTTGCTTAACAATATGTAAGCCGCTCTGAGAACCTTTGTGGCTGAAGAGAAGAGTATAAATACCTAAAAATAAATAAATAAAATAAACAAATCTTGCAAAAAAAAACAACCCTGTGGAGACAAATGAATGCTGCTGCGATTTTGCGTTAATGCACAGCAATCCACATTATATTGACTCTTGTAGCAAGTCCAAAGACTATTCACAGTGTGAGATGTATTCTATGGGAGAAAAAGTCCCATGTAGCTGTTTTGTGGAGAAAACAGACTTTTCTGTACAGGCTATATTTTCTGCACAGAATAGTCTGAACAGAAAATTATTATTATTTTTCTGCACAGAATATTTTCGTAGGGTTTCTTGGCAAGATTCCTTCAGAATAGGTGGACGTTGGCCTTCTTCTGAGGCTGAGAGAATAGGTCACCCGGAGGGTTTCCATGGCCGAGTGGAGATTCGAACCCCAGTTTTCTGGATCCCTAGTCTGGCCCTCAAACCGCTACACCCTGCTGCCTTCTAATCTGAATGTGCTGGCGTTCAGCACCCACCTCTTCTGTAAAGCATTTGTGCTTAACTCCTCTGTTCTCGCCCCCAAGTAAAACAAAGCCTGATTGAATTAATTAATTTGTTCAATTAAAATAGTTTGCCACGCCTTCCCATCTGTGCAAGCAGCAAACATACAATCAATCGTTTAAAGGTGGGGGGGACGACACACAACAACCTCCACAGCAGATATATTTTTTAAAAATGCTATCATTATTGTTACAAAGAAAACACCAGTCAGCATGACTTTAGTGAAAGGGAAGCCAGGAAAAACCAAAAAAGACCACACAGAAGAGGCATCCAAGTCAAGCATCAGTTTCTACCCAGGGCAAAAGTCTGTTGAAATAATAGTAGTAGTAGTGGTGGTGGTGATGTCTTCAACTGAATCTTAAAATCAGATAGAAGGGCACCCAAAGGGATTCTCAAAAGCACACAGCCCAAAGCTGGGAGCCATCAACGAGAAGACACTGACACACCCGCAAATAAGAAGGTACTGACTTACTCTCCACAGACTCACCCTCTGGGTCCTATGTTACAGTGGACACTCCTCAGTTTGACGGTCCTCTATTTGAAGCAAGGGTGGGCAACTGCGCAAAGAGACGGGGACCAGTTCTCCCCTCTGCCCACCCAGCCATCCACACTGAGGCGTTTTGGTATACCCGAAGTGATGCAGCGTCACTCCCAGCCACCATTTTGGCTGATTTGGGGCTGATTTCCCTCCTCTTTTTTTGTGTTTTTGAGACATCTTGAGCAATTGGGGAGGATGAGGGGAACCAATCTGATCCAGGTTTAGGTGGTTTTGGCAGATCTTGGCCAGCTTGAGGGCAAAAAATTGACCCCAAAATTGCCCACAAATTATTTTTTTGGAGGGGCCTGGTGGGTCTCTGGGAAGAGCCCCAAAGGACTTCTGCAGCCCACAGGCTCTACTTTGCCCAATCCTGATTTAAAGGGCTGTCCAGTCCCAGCCCAGTTTTAGGACATTATCAGACTAGTGTGTAAAAATGCTATAATTCCGTGAATGAAGATAGCGGGAATATTGTGGAATTATAACACTTATTATCGCACGTAGCTGTATTCACGCAAAAGAACAACCACAGAATTATCACACAACAGCCAGCACTTCAAGAATGGGAGTTTACTTCTGTGATTCTGGATGGGCGAGATTTCGGCAGTTCTCATGAGAAGCCGTGAGTGCACTTAAAATGCCAAAAAACCTTAAGAAAGTAAATGAACACACAAGCACTGAAACAAACCTAAAAACATGCAAACTAAAGATGACAGTTCATAAAAAGAGCACCCTGTGCTTCATTTTTGCATTCTCACCGGAAGTTTTCTCCCTGAGGACTGCCCATTCGTGCTGTATTCTCGCCATTACAATAGGAAGTGGTTTCACATGTAGCCAATAGTGCAAAAAGTGCGCTATTGATAATCTATTCCTGGCTTGCCCCGTTAATGAGAAAGAATGCCTTTTTCATAGCTGCAGCATGGGGTAATAACATGAGGATGATGACTTTGTGCAATTGCAGGGCCCATTTGCACTACCCTGATGTCGTAATCCCATGATTTCTGCCACGTCTGATAATGTCCTAAAGGCTAAGAAAGGAGCATGAACGCCCTTGGAATGTCTCAGCCATTAGTGTTTGAACAGTACAGTCACACCAGACACCGAGGCACAGTCTTCTCCACAATGGTGAGCTATGACTGTATTCCTATTTAAATTCCAGCCACTGCTTCCAAATTTGCACTTCCACATACAAATAAATGTTCACGCTGTTTCCCCTGCAAACCTGTGTCCTCTTTTGTCTTTGTTCTTTTTGATGATCCCTGAGTGGCCACCCTATCCTGAATCAGATCTCAGCAGGCAGATGGATACAAAGCAAGCCCTCTTGTGAAGATCTGAGCCCAGGCCTGGCATCATTTGTAGCTGTGCTTGTTTCGGGCTTTTCTCATCTCCCTGGCTTTAAACATACTTGTCAGTCCTATGACTAACAGTCGCTCTCTAAGGTGTAAGGAGAGGCATTTCACATTATGTGGGTGCCAGTCCTTTTCAGACTATGCCAGGTATTAAGCACGAAGCTGCCTTGTTCCAGGGTGGTGAATGTCCTGGCAGGGGCACCAGTGGTCCAAAAGAGCTGCCCTGTTGATGGTTGGCAAATGCTCAAGCAAGCCCACCTACGTCCAGCAGAGAAAATCAGGCCAGTCCCAAATCTTACACAAGGTTGTAGGCAGAAGCAGGGCAGTCTGTGGTTCAAAGGGACTCCAGGCAGCCTGAGGTTCAAAGGGAAAAAGCAGTCCTGAGCAGAGTCGCAAAAGCCAAGAGGGGAGCTCCTGGAAAGAGTAGTCCAATGGTATGTGCGAAATGTCCGAGATCCAGAAAGCCAAAGATATCAGACAAGGTTGCATGGAAGTTTGGAGGCTGTTGTTCTGCAGCAACAGAATGGGCTGAGCTGAGCTAATATGTATCCAGCAGTCAACAGATCTCATTAGCTCAGTGTCATGTATTTAAAGTGGGTATTGGGGTTACCGCTTTTTGTTCTCTGCACTTTAACTTACATCACTCAACAGGGTGAAATGCCTCTCTCTTTCTCTGCCCAATCTGCAGGTGCTACTGGGATGGACAGGGCTCTGTCTTAAAGATAAGCCATAAGAAATTAAAAAAAAATTGAAACTATATTAAAGCATACATCATTAAACACACACACACAAACACACCAGCGCAATAACTAGCAGGACCCAGTGCATCGTTTAGGTGGGACAGGCCTTATACAGTACAGCACTCATCAGATGCCTGTCAGAAGAAAGAAAAGGCTTCACTTGTCTGCGAAAAGAAAGTAGGCAGGGTCCCAGTCTAACTTCTCTGGGAAGGGAGTTCGAAAGCCTGGGGACGGCCACTGAGAAGGCCATCTCCTGTGTTCCCACCAGATGTAACTGAGAGGGTGGTGGGACAGAATGGAGGGCCTCCCCGACAGATGTCAATGTGCTGTAAATCAGCTGTAAATCAGCGCTGCTGACCTATTTATCCCAGTGTTCCCTTTTTAAAGCATGCCAAGGCATTTCATGGCCTTTTGCTGCCGCCGCTGCTTCAGTTTTCACTATTAGTCTCTACCATTCAGAAGGTGCCGTATCTCTGATTCCTGATCCTGGTAGAACAAAGCTTCCTTTGCGGACATCCTCTCTTCACACTCTTTTGCGCCCCTTGCTTGGTCTTGTCCCCCTGCCCCCCCGGGTGGGGGAAAGTGGTTCCCTGCAGTAACTTCCCACTGGGTTCCTAGTTAAGGGTGGATTAAAATAAGTGGGTGGCAGCAGCTCTGCTAGATGCTCTCTAGAGGTCCCATTCTACTCAGTAGAAGCAGAGGCAGGTCCCCTAGAAGCACTCCAAGGATCTATTTGAACATTAGCAGGGGCCCAGCAAGTCAAGCCTCCAAACTCCAGGCTAGGAACCCTTGAGGTTCTTTGTTTTGGGGCAGTGGTGTGAGGCCAAGACCCCCAAAATGGTATGCCTTTCTACCAATTCCTCAGGATTATGTGTCTTCCTTTCTGCTTTTCCTTCCCCTGACAATATTTTCCCAAAGACTATGAAATTCTTTGGGTGTCTGTTTCTTCCCCAGACAGCTGCAACCAGGAGGTGGTTAGTGGGATGGGGGAAAGCATTCAAAGGCAGGCACAGACCTGCTTTTCGCCTTCCTTATTTGAAAATCCTCCTTCCTCCTGGCCTGGGGAATCCCCCCACCTCCTTCCCAAAATCTGTCTGGCTCCTTGTCTTCAGCAACTACATATGTTCCTCCCTCCCTCCCTCCAACTGATTTTTTAAAAACACACATATACACACACAACCACGATGGATGGTGCATCTCCATGGAAACAGGTTCCCTCGCAATGGTGGCTAGAGCCGTAATAAATGCCTCCTGTCCTTTCCCAATAGCCAAGTCCTCCTGTTTGGCTCTCCACCTTATTCCCAAGCCATCTGTTGCAGATTTGAGGGGAAAGAGTGCAAAAGATGGTGTGTGTGTGTGTGTGTGAGAGAGAGAGAGAAAAGGACAGGTCTGGACCTGATTTCCAAAGCCTTTGGAAGAGTTGGACGGAGATTTCAAGTCAATTTTGTGCAAACTGGCTCCTCCCCAGCAACCTGCGCAGCCTTCCTTCTGCCTCTCAGCTTGGCTCACAGGCCTTTGACTGGGAGATGCACCTGATTTGGTTTATTACACCCAGCTCGGGTTTTGAGTTCAGGATGGTCCCAGCCCGGGAGATGTCTGGGCCCAAACCTGAGCCCTAGAGATGGCCCCTGGAGATGCCATAAACCATTACGCATTAGGTATGCATTAGGCAGGGGTGTGTTGTGCTGTGTTGTGTGTGTGTGTGCTGTGCTGACTACACAAGTGGTTAAAGGGCACCTTTTGGCCTGTGTGTAGGTGAACCAGGGCTCACAGGGTCAACGCTCTGGTACATTGTGATTGGCAGGGGTTTTCACCTTGGTCAACGAGCGCTAAGGCAATAAAACAGGGGTGGGTGGGTTCTTTTTTTCTTTTCAGTAAAGCTAAACTATTGCTCCAGTGCACAGTTCAAAAGATGGACATCTGTCAGGAATGTTTTGATTGTTTATTCCTGCATGGCAGGGGGTTGGACTAGATGGCCCTTGAGGTCTCTTCCAACTCTATAATTCTATAAAATAGTGTTTTTTTTCTAAAGAAAGTTCAGTGGCAGCAGATTACAGTAGGTGAAAATGGAGTACAGATGTCCCTCCGTATCCACGGATTTGGTATCCACGGATTTAAGTATTCACGGCTCGAAGATATTCTTAAAAAAGTAATAATCCCAAAAGCAAACCTTGATTTTGCCATCTTATATAAGGGACACCATTTTGTTATGCCATTGCATATAATGGGACTTGAGTATTCATGGATTTTGGTATCCATGGGGGTCCTGGAACCAAACCCCAGCGATTATGAAAGGGACAACTGTAATTCACTAGCAGCCGCCATCTTGACTGGTGGGCATGCAAAGCTTTTGGGGGCTAAAAAAAACCCCATTTAAGATAAGTCACAGCTGCTGCGAATTGCCATTACTGCAGGGCACTCTGTTTTTGGGGGCTCATATAGACAATCTCTCTGTGTCTCCTTTCCATATGCCTCCCAGCTGGGGAAAACTTTTGCTTATTCCTTTATTTTGGAACCGTCACCCTTGGCCCCCTTGCAAAGGGGTGCAGAGGGTCAACCTCATGGGGTGACATTAGCGTGCGGGAGAGAAGAACACCAAGCAGGGCGAATTGATGGAGGGATGAAGAGTGGTTTTTAAGTAAGCTGGACTGTCGGCTGGTTGCTGTGGCAACAGGCGGCGTTGGCATTGTTCTATTTAAAGGGGGAAACAAATGCATGTGGGGAGCCATGTTTTTGGCTTATGGCATGTGATATGGGGGGCAGGGATGGAGAGACAAACTCACACCCTCCTTGCTTTCGTGCCAATGACAAATAAATACAGACATGCAAGAGGAGGCCCAATTTGAGTCATGGGAATCCTAGTTTTCGGCTCATCAAGTTGGCCTCTTCTCTTTGGTCTATGGTTTTTTTTTTGTTTTTTTTTGGTACATCGAATATTCTGGTACTGTAGAAAGTGCTACATACCCCCCACCCCATTATCCCAGTTTTGTAGGGACAATTCTAATTAATCCTTCACCTTCTCACATTTTCAGCTGCATTTAAAAGGCCCCAATTTCCTCCGCCCAGCTCCTGTTTCCCCCCTTTGTCCTCAGCCTATTTCAATTGCTGCAAACTGAGTTTAAAGTGCAAAAAAGGCCTTTTTCCTCAGTTAATACCGCATAGAGGAGGAAAAGGCAGAATCTCATGGTGTGCTAATGTCAGCTGGTGCCTAGTGGAACCCATACATCATGGCATGTGTCCCACATGGCTTTTGCCATGGACTTTTTGGCCATGCAAGGCACTGGAGAGCCTCAGGTGCAGTTTGCACCAGCTTGTCACAGCCACAACTCTGGCTAAGGAGGCAAGAGAGACGGAGGGAAGTAGGTGAGTTGGCAACAGGCCTCCCCGCCTTATCCTGGGCCTTGGGTAGTGGAGGGAGGTCAGGCTAGATGCAGTGAGTGTAGAGCTGTTAGATGAGTGGCAGCAACGCAGAATAGCTAAAACACAGTCTTCAGGCTTTGAAGAGCCAGCTTTAGATATTTCATAGAATCATAGAATCACAGAGTTGGAAGGGACCCCAAGGGCCATCTAGTCCAACCCCATTCTGCCATGCAGGAATACACAATCAAAGCATTCCCGACAGATGGCCATCCAGCCTCTGTTTAAAGACCTGCAAAGAAGGAGACTCCACCACACTCCAAAGCAGCACATTCCACTTGTTAAGCCAATGGGCTTAGAGCAACTGTGGCTAACCAAAATCCCATACCATCCAACTGTCCCAGTTTGTCAGGGGCAGTCCCAATTAATCCTCTGCAATCCCACTTTTTACAGCTACTTTTAAAATGTCTCCGTTTCTCTCCTTTCGGCAAGCCAGCACCAGCTCTGTCTCTCTCTTCCCTTTTCATATGCCTCCCAGCTGGGGAAAGT
Organism: Gambelia wislizenii; assembly: GCA_030847615.1. NCBI lineage: Eukaryota > Metazoa > Chordata > Lepidosauria > Squamata > Crotaphytidae > Gambelia > Gambelia wislizenii. The sequence continues at coordinate 37,103,420 of JAUMIR010000010.1, forward strand.
TTTATTGAGGGAGGGAAGAAAAAGCCTCCCACCACTAGGCTGCATTGCCTCGCTGTGCCTCTGGTGCTGTTCCTCATAATGGCTGAGTTCAAATCCTGGAGGGGAGGCATTAGAAATCAGAGGCTAGCCGAATACAGGCCCCCCACAGCGGATAATTCCTTCTGGTGACCTGTGTCAGCTTTTGTATCCATCTATATTGGCAGCTGCCACTCAGCCTCATTTCATGCACAGCTTTGGAAAGAAGACTGGGAGAAAAAGAGCTATTTTTATCATGCATTTAACTATCATAGCAGCCACAAGGTGATTTTATTTTCTGAGGCTTGGCCTTCGACTCTCCCTTTTGAGTCTCTCCCCTCCTCCCTGACTTAGCTAATGGCGGCTGCTGTCTTCCGCACAAGCAGAGAAGCAAATCCGTTCTAGGTTTTAGTTGGAACTTTAAAGGAGCTAGCCAAAGTGCTAAACTCTATCTCCCAAAAGAGTTTCAGTGCCGTGGATTGCTCTTTTGAAGTTTAGACTAAAACCCAAAGTGGATGCGTCATACTAGCCCATTTTGTGGGGTCTCTGCGACTAGTTCAGCTAACTTTCAAAGCGGCTTATTAGAGATACTTCCATAGAGGGGATGTGAAATACAATGGTTTGGTAGAACCTCCATGTTCTGAAGCAGTAGACCACTGAATGCCAGTTTTTGGGAGGAAAACATGAAGAAGACTGTTTGTGGCTGTCCTGGGAGATCAAAAGCATATTCCCCCAACATTTCATGGATGAAAACTGAGACACGTGTTGGCCCCGCAACCTCAGACAGTGGTCAGGATGGCAAAAGTTATTAATGGGGAAGTAAAGACAAGACAGAAGTAGGTGCATCAGTTTGCTTTTGCCAGAGCCTACTGGGAAGGAGAAGATTCCATTCCCTCCTCTCATCTCCTCCCAGCTGAGTTAACAGAGTGCAAACTCCTTTTGCACTTTGAACTCCATTTGCAGGATTTAAAGGAAGCTGAGAACAAAGGGAGAAAATGGAAAGAGGAGAGAGAAATCGGGGCATTTTAAAAGCAGCTGAAGAAATGGGAAGGCAGAGGATTAATTAGGACTGTCCCTGCCAAATTGGCTACTTTGAGAAACAGGAGGCTGGATTAGAAGGACCTCTATTCAGTTTATACAACCTGGGGATTCTGGGCATTCTAGTTGAAGCAGCCGCTTTCCCAAGCCCTCTTCCTTGTCTCCAGCTACCAGTCTCTCCAGTGTTGTTGCTCTTCACTTGGCACAGCGGGAGCAATTACACAGAGCCTTTGCAGCCTGTCTGAGTTGTGAGAAAGTGGGTGAGGTTCATCATGATGGAGGAGCAAAAGGGCCCTTTGGGATCCGAAGCCACGTCGGGGTCCTGATGTGAAGAGCTTTGGAGGCGAAATTGAGCCTCCATATACCCAGTGGCTTCTCCTTAGGGTTAACACTTAAGAGTGATGTGTACATTAGCAAAGGATGTATTTTCAGACTCACATTTTTTTTGTTGCAACAAATAAATTGAGTTACAATGAAAAGTCAGGTTATTATTATTTCTTTAAAGAGGAAAAGAACTGCATTATAAACCAGTTTTCTGCTAGGCTTCTCTCTCCAGATGCGGGGTTCTCAGCAGACTCATGATACTTTGCTTGTGAATTATCACTGCAAAAACCAGCAATGGTTTGCTTCCATTTTCCTGACACAGTACAGAACAGATGGTTGTTTTGGGGCAGGGCAAAGCTCAATGTAAGGGTGAGCAGCCTTTAGGGAGGTCCCATGCACCCCAGTTTCCATTAGAAAAGTACACTTTCAGCAAATGTTGGAGGCTACTTTTCAACCAAAAATAATTGCAGGGGATGTGGTGTAATCCTCTAATGCTCCCACTCCAAAACAGCAGGAAATGTCAATGGTTTAGCTATTGGGGGAGGCAAAATGGGGGCATTATCCCTCCAAAAAAGAATCCCCTCACTAAAATTTTCCTTCCATCCCTAGATTTCTAGATTGTAGAGAGTGAGACCTTGAAAATTGTTTGCATCGAGAACTCTTCTATTTGCTGTGCCTGCCTTCCTTTGGCAACTCAGCCTGCCCCTTTTCTTGGGATACCTACACTGTACAGTATTTAGAAATGCTCCATGGAAGTTTGAAGTGACTGCAATGCTGGAAATGTGGTGGCTGAAAGAAAATTTCATTGGAGGGAGCAGAATTTTTATTTGTGGGGAGGCAATGCCCCCGGTAGCTCATTGCCTTCAACTTGTTTCCGACCTATGACTACCCTAAAATAACCCTATCATGAGGTTTTCTTGGCAATATTTGGCTTTCAGAGGGGGTTTGCTATTGCCTTCCTCTGAGGCTGAGAGGATGTGACTTGCCCAGGGAGTTTCCATGGCTGAACAGGGATTTGAACTCTAGTCTGCCAGAATAGTTCTCTCCTCACTGGTGGACAGTTGGAAGTATGATGGAGGGGTTATGCCACAGAGAAAGAACACATGCACTTTCTGCATGTGTGCCAAAAATTTGGGGATGGTTCACACTACAGTTGTAGTGCTATGATTCCACTTCAACTGCCACAGCTGTATCTTGCAGTATCCTGGGGTCTGTAGTTGGGTTTGTAGTTGGGTGAGGAGCAAAGCTCTCAGGCTGAGAATTCTAAGTACTACTCCCTAAACTGCAAATTCCAGAATGCCATAGGACAATGGTTCTTAACCTGTGGTCCAAGGACCCCCAGAGGGCCACAATGTCCTCACAGGGGGTCCACAAAGGCTTGAAGGCTGCTCAGCCCACCCCCTCCCTGCAGTGGAGTGCCTACACGACAGGAGCCAAGGAAAAAGCTGGCTAGCTTGGCCTGCACATTGCCATTCAATCTGCTCCAGCCACAAACTTGCAGGAAGAAGCAGGCAAAAAGTTTCCCCCCCCCTCCATTGTCTCTGAGGGAAGGTTTAATGGATGGTGCGACTGTAGTATTATTAATTATTGTTGTTGTTATTTTAAATCTTGAGCTAATTTTTGAGGCTCTGTGGCAACGAAATATATTTAAAGGGGGTCCCTGGTAAAGAAAAAGTTAAGAGCCACTGCCATAGGATGTTGCTATGGCAGTCAAAGTTGAAAACTGTGTAGCGTGGAGGGACACTAAGTCTTTTTCTCCCTTGCCTCTCAAGCACCCCCTCTCCCCAGATCTCGGGGCAGAACTGAGTCACTTTTGTGCCCGTCTAGGCCCTGCAAGAGGTTTTCCCCAAATATCTTTCCTGCCTCTTGAGTCAGTTCTGTCTGAACGTTAATACACTCTTGCCTTGAGAGAATCCTCTCCAGGGTGAAAGGGTCCCAGAAGTTAAGTGCTGGTATCCTAATGAAACTAATTGGGGAAGAGTAAATGGGGAGAATAAGAAATGTTTGGGAAAAGCCAGTGTGTGTAGTCACTAAAAGGTTGTATTTCCTTCCCTCTAGGAAGCACGGCGGGTGACCCTCAGTGAAGGCCAAAGGAGCTCAGTGGGGGAGACAGGCACTGTGGAGAGGCCGGCCTGAGCGCATGGAGTGTGAGATCTGTCATCACAGTGCTCCCAAGCATCTGTCAAGGCTGTTCCCTCTCTGAGGAAAGAAGCCAAGGGAGTTTAATCAGCTGTCAAGAGAGCTATCTAAGGTGCTGAACCTCACTTGGGGAACATAATTCAGCACCTTGGATAACTCCTTTGAAGTCTGAATGAAAAGCTGGCGCTGCCCAAATGACACAGGGAGTACATAAGCAAGCCTAGATTTGAAATCAGATCTTAAGTCCCAAACATATCTGCCAAATTTGGCAAAAGCCCTGCATTGTCAGGACTGCAGGCCTCCATGATGGGGTAAATTGCCTGCCTAGACAAGCCTGCAGTGTAGTTCTGCCTGTGGAAATTTTCTGCTAGGCTCTGCAATACAGAATCCTGGACCCAGAGCGCTCTACCCTGTTAACATTCATCTTGTCCTCCTTGCTAATGGGTTTCAGATCCTGGATGATGGCATGCATAAACACGCAACATACAACTAGGACAGGTATTGTAGCAGCCAGCATTTCACAGATGAAAACGGGGATGCATGTGGCCAAGCAACATCAGAAAGTGATCAAGATGGCACAAGTTATCAATGAGGAATGAGGAAGAACACACGAGTTAGAAGAAGCTGCAGCATTTTGCTTTTTTGTCTGATCCTCCCGGGAATGGCAAGACCCTGACCTCTCCTCTCCCATGTGCTGAATTCATGGAGGCAAATGACTTCTGCACTCAGTTTACTGTAACTGAGACAGTTTGTCATGATAAAGCCAACGACAAAGGGGGAAAAGTGGAAAGACTGGAGAGAAACTGGGATGTTTTAAAAGCAACTGAAAAAGTGGGAAGACAGAGGAATAATTGGGACTGTCCCTGCCAAATCAGGACAGTTTGAACTCAGTTTGTATCAACTGAAGTAAGCTGAAGACGAAGGGGGAAACTGCAGGGAAGAAAGGGAAAATGGAACATTTTAAAAGCAGCTGAAAAGTGAGACTGCAGAGGATTAATTGGGACAGTATCTGTGAAACTGGGAAGTTTGAACTCAATTTGCAGCAACTGAAATAAGGTGGGGCAGTTAGAGGATATGGGATTTTGAATACGCACAATATCTCTAAGCCAAATATCTAAACCTGGCTCTTCAAAGTCCGAGGCCTGTGTTTTCTCTATTCGACATTGCTGCCTCTTACCTAACTACTCCTATTGCATCTCTCCTGCCTTCCCTCCACTGCCCAAGGCTCAAGGTATGGCAGGGAGGCCTGTTGCTGACTCACCCACTTTCCTGTCCCTCTTGCCTCCTTAGCCAGAGGTGTGGCTGTGACAAGCTGATGCAAACTGCACCCAAGGCTCTGCATGGCCAAAAAGGTCAGCAGCAAAAGCCATGGCGGGCACAGTGATATATGGGTTCTGCTAGGTTTAAGCTGACATTAGCACACCACAAGCGAGAGGGGAAGGTTGGAGGGGAAGAGGTAGGAGGTGGGAAGGAAGCCCCCCTGGCTGTCAGAGGAAGAAGGGACAGAGGCAGGCAAGTGGTCGGGCTCAGAGATGGGAAAGGAGAGTACACACCGAAGGACGGCTGGCCTCTGACGGACCGACTGCAGAACATAATGCTTCCCAGCTGGTCCCTTGATTCCACTTCATTTTCTCTTTGCAAAATTCATTTATTTATAAATAAATGCTAGTCAGGGGATTCTGGGAGTTGCAATCTAAGGCCAGCATCCTCTTAGGACTTTCCATGATGATGATGATGATGCTAATGATGCTAATGAGCAGCCAATATTTTCTATCAGCTACTTAGAACTTTATCAGATGAAGCAAAACCCGCAGCATTAAGATGCGACAATAGCAGAAATGGCTGAAATTATCAGACAACGTCATCGCTTACCTGTTCCTGCTGCATTGCACTGACATGAATGAGGTGTTACTCTTTATTGACAGCTTAGCCTGCCAATAAAAAGTAACATCTCATTTGTGCCAGTGCGATGCAGCGGGAATGGGTAAGCGACAAGGCCATCCTGATAATATTGGCTTTTGCGGTGTCCTAAATGACACGGTTTTTTGCTGCTATTTCCTGGTCTGATAAAGTCCTTAGGTTCCTGCCACACTGCAGAAATAATCCAGTTTGACATTGCTTTAACTGCCATGGCTCAATGCTCTGGAATCCTGGGATTTGTAGTTTGTCGTGGCACCAGAGTGCTCTGACAGGGAAGGCCAAATATCTCACAAAACGACAGATCCCAGAATCCCATCGCATTGGGCCATGGTAGTTAAAGTGGTGTCAAACTGGATTATTTCTGCCGTGCAGATGCAGCTGAAGTTAAGCATAGTTAATGGAGTAACTTTGCCTTGGCCTGGCCTGACCCCCCCCCCCCACCAACCCTGACAGAAACAGAAACATCATTCCAGTTGCTGGCAGAATGGACTTTCTTCTCCCCATGCAGCCAATGCCTGGTAAAGTAGGTTGCAGAGGGAGTTACCATTGTGGCATCTCTTTTTGACGACCACTCCCAGAATCTCTCCACCAGCACGACCACTCTGGATCTCCCAGAACCCTCTACATGCCAAACGTTGCCCAGAGGAAACATCATCAGAGTGCAGTCAAGCTGGCAAAAGTTATGAACGAGGAGGAATGCACAAGCTAGGAGAGGCTGCAGCAGTTAGCTTTTGCCTGAGGCTACTGGGAAAGTCACGATTCCACTCCTCTCTTCTCCTGCCTGCTGAGTTAACTGAGTGCAAACTACTTCTAGTTTGCAGCAACTGAGCAAGCTTGCAGCAATAAAGCTGAGGACAAATGGGGCAAAGTGAGAAGAGGAAAGAGAAACTGGGACATTTTAAAAGCAGTTGAAAACGTGGGAAGGCAGAAGATGAACTGGGGCTGTCCCTGCCAAACTGGGACAGTTGGAAGGTATAGAATCCATCAGCCAGCATGGCTGAGCTCTCTTTTAGTAAAAAGGTGCAGTTTCTGTGGTTTCTCCTAGTTTTGAAGATACACCCTTTGAATAAGGGGGTAGACTGCGGAGGCTCTTGGAGTGGGGGGATCAACACAAGCTGAACAAAGCTTCTGAAGTAGACCACCCCTGGGTCCTTTTGCATACTACTCCCTCCGTGCTGCAATAGCTAGGGATTGTAGAAGAAGGCTGGGCTCTTCCTCGATGACCTACTTTAGTTGGTATTGACAACAACTAGGCAAAGAGAACCCAGCTGTGGATTGCCGGGCTCAGCAGAACATCAGCTGTGAAAAGCGGAGGCATGAGACAGATAGATGGAGGGAGAGAGAATCATATTATCTGTTCATGTATTTTTTGTGTGTGTTCTACATCAGCTTCCAGTTTGATTTGGGATCCAATGCACAGTGCTGGTGTTATTAACCTTTAGTGCACTCAATGGCTTAGGGCGGTGATTTCCAAACTTTGGTCCTCCATCTGTTTTCGAGTTCAGCTCCCAGAATTCCTGACTGTTTGCTAAGTTAGCCAGGGCTTTTGGGAGTTCAAGTCCAAAAGACTCAGAGGATGAAACTTCGGAAATCGCTGGCTTAGGGGAAGGTTTCCTGGAGGATTGTCTCTTCTGCTCTGTGCTTGGCCTTCTCTAAGTGCCTCTGTTAAAGAAGGTAACATAGAATCGAAAGAGACCACAAGGGCCATCTAGTCCAACCCCCTTCTGCCGTGCAGGAAGACACAATTAAAGCATTGCCAACAGATGGTAATGCAGCCTCTGTTTAAAAATCTCCAAAGAAGGAGACTCTGCCATACTCCGTGGCAGTGTATTCCACTGATTGGCCAGGTGAGCACAGGGGCAGGGCTTGCTAACAGGGCAAGTGTCCGCTGCCACCATGTTGGTTTTTCACCTTAGCAAGCAAGCGCTAAGCTGAGAAAATGAGGTGCTAGTTTTGCTTTTCTGTTAAATTGAAAAATTGCTGTATCACATCTTGGACATCTTTTTTGGTGGTGGCAAACTGAGGTAAGTACAAATACGAGTAAATTACTTCTGGCCGCCATCATGCATATGAAGCTTATGGGGGCAAAAGCACTGTTAAGACAAGTCGCAGCTGCTATGAAATGCCATTACTGTGAGGCACTCAGGAATTTTTTTTGCATTATATAGACAAACCCTAAGTGATATCCATTCAGTACCAGCTGCAGCTGCTCATAGCTAGCCAATCAAACACACACACACACACACACACACACACACACACACAGAGTGGGGTATAACTGCTTGAAACAAACAAACAATTATTTTCCTGTTTGAAAATTAAGAGAGAATTCTTAGCCAAAGAGACTGTTTCCAGATCAAGGAGAAATTAAGTGATTATTCTTTCTCCCTTAAATAGGGACATGGGGATAAGGAACATTAAACATTCATAATTGCTTTGAGCTAGAAGGTAGATTCAGAGCAGAGTGGAGGGTAAGTCCTGACACAACCATGACTGGGAGGGAAGGAGGGAGCTAAATACATAGGCCCCCTTGGATTTATCATTGGAAGTTGCAGGAACATATCAATGAAACCTTACAAATTGTCGCAAGCTGTGTCTCTTCTAGGTGAGCTGGAGACCTTTTGTCTGGAGCTGAGCCCCCTCCCCCCCAAAAAAACCATGAAGAATTTTCACCCTCATCTCCTGCCTGCAGAAGACCCACAAAAACTGGGGACTCCGGCCCTGAGATCTGGCAAGTCTAGCACTGGATGGGAATCCTCAAGGAAGGGCTGGTGCTCTTCAATTTTTGGTTTGGAAGAAGTGATGATTTGGTTTGGAAGAAGTGATGGTTTGGAAGAAGAGCAAGATGGAGAGAAACGGAGTTGCGGATTCCCGGGGAGCAGGGTTCTGGGCCCTGATCAATTTGACTTAGGTTATCTGGGGAATCCTGAGATTTGCAGTTTTGGTAGGGGGTATTTAGACTAATCAGCCAGGGAGCTGTAGTGTCTCACCAAACTACAAATCCTGAGATTCCCTAGGATGGAGTTGTGGTAATTACAGTGGGATCATATTGCTATAATTTGGTAGTGCAGAAGGGCCCCCAGGGAGCCAGCAAAGGAACAATTGTAATGATGGGATAGCCAGGGGAAAGCGATCTGTCGACTCAGGCGTACTGATCAAAATGCAAAGGCATTTGGGAGACCGGAGTCAGACTTAAGAACGAAGATGAGAAACTGGAAAAAGATTCAGAGCAGAGCTATAAAGATGCTAAAGGTGTCTGGAAGACAAATTATAAGAGGGCAGGCTGAAGGAATTTGGTATGTTTAGCCTAGAGAGAGAAAGAAAGAAAGAGAAAGAGAAGAAAAAGAAGAAGATTAAGGGGAGAGTCTGCAGAGAGTCTTCGAATATTTAAAGAGATGTCAGAAAGAAGCCGAGGCAACATATTTCACCCCATCCATTCAAGACAAGAGACACCGTAATAGGCTTAAAACTACATGAAACATTTGGGAAAGGGAAGTTGTTACTGCAGAAAGGCTGTGTAGAATCTTTCCTTGGAGGTTATGCAAAGTGGGAGAGATGGGAACCAAAGACAGATTGATTCAGGAATCCTCAGCACATCCCTACAGATTAGATTAGCATTATTCTGGCGATAGCTCAGTTAACCAAGTAGATCTCTTCCTGGACAGGATGTGTTTAACAGAAACTTTGGGTACCACAGGCAGAAGCAACATGGAGAGAACAGGAAGATCACCCTATTCCACAAAAAAAAAAAAAGAAGAGCAATTTATTAAGTTTCAACACTTGTTTAATCCCAAACTAACCATATGCACATGTGAAATGAAACAACCAGAGGCCTGTCTACACTGCAGAAATACAGCACTTTGACACCACTTTATCCACCATACTTCTATCCTATGGAATCCTGGTATTGGTAGTTTGGTGAGGTATGTCGCCTTTTCGATCCAAGAACACTGGTGCCTCATTGATTTTTGGAATATCAAATAATTAGCTATAGTTAATAATTTGGCTAAGGTGGCTATCCATGTGGTTATAGGTAAACAGGGACCCCCCAAATACCAAGGTGGGATTCATGCAAAACCAAGGGAAGGGCTGTTGGAAACCCCCCAAAATAGATACTCAAGTAAGGATTCAGCACCTGGAGGTGAGTCAACCACTAATCCACTCAACAATAGCATGAGACCTTAATGCTTGTAAAATGGCTCCTTCCGTTCCTACTCCCATCCAAACTCCCATGCCTGTTCCTATTCAATTCCAAAAGCATTGGCCATTAACGATCGTTAACTCTTCCGGAGTACCCTTTGTTTTGGCCTGGGAACCTGCAGAATTGTTGCATTTCACTCCAAATCCCATCCCTTCAGGGGTATCATTTCATATAAATCTCACCCTAAAACAGCACTCAAGTGTTCATGAATCCCCTGCTTTCTGGCTTCGCGTCAGTGTGTGTCACCAGTCTGTCATTCAGACCTCCTCACTGTTGGTTTGCTTCACCATGTTCGCTCTGCAGGATCGGTACAGTATAACCTGCAACCCCCTTACTCTGTTCCTCTATCCAAATTTTTCTTACTTTATTTATTAGCCTTGTGTGACTGCTTGAAGCCTGAATGTGTGTGGGTGAATGTTATTACTGTTGATTCCCTCAATAACAACCATATCATTGTACTATCTAGCTTGAAGTCTCCTCCTTAGTACCGGTATACATAGGCCTCCAAGATCTTCTGCTCGTTACCTGCCTCTCACATTACCAAGTCAAGTGCATTAATTGTCCATATTAATATTAGTACATTAGAGGGTTCCCACGGACCCTCAGTATTTCCAGTAACACTCAAACGACAAATACCAGGATTCCAAAGGATAGAACTACGGTGAGTAAAGTGGTGTCCAACTGCTGTATTTCTGCAGTGTAGATAGTCCCCAGGTCAGGGAAGCCTTGCATAAGTAGACCAAGACATTTTGAACCTCCCACAGTCCATGTGAAAGCTTCTTCCAAAATGCATCCAGAGATATTTTTTTTTCTTTCACCAGCCTCCACCTTTCCTATGAGTTCCATTTTGGTGGCCAAACTTACAGATCTATGCTCTCTCTCTCTATTTTTAACATATTTGGGGAGCTTATCTGTTCTCTCCCTTTTGCCATTCATGTGTGCTTAGCAAGGGATTCTGGAGGTAGCTGCTGTTTACTTTGCCTGTTGTAGGCAGGCACCTGCAGCTATGGGAGGATTGGCTCAAGTGGTGTCCTGCTTTTCGCCACCTTAAGCTTCATTGCATTGTTTATTGCAGACATGCTGCTGCAACCTGATATTGAAAATCTGTTTTTCTCCAGCTCTGCTTTACAATAGTTCCAGTGCTGATGCTGCTAAAAAAACTTTCCAGCTAGACAGAGAATGCAGGGGGAAAAGGAAGGACTGGAAAGACTTAAAAAGCCTTTGTAAAAAGGAGATTCTTTGTCAGATGCTTTGTTAACGGAAGTATGCCACTATCTTGGTTTCACAATCTATCCAGTATTACTGTTGGAGTTCTGGCCCATCAGTGATTTGGATTCTACCCAAGAGTCTAGGAATCAGTGATATTGTCAGATAATGTGGCACGTTCCAAGAATTGGCTTGGTGTAGATACATGTGGTTGTAATGACCTGTTGGAACCCATACAAAGAAATACTGTTTTACCATCTGCAAAGAACTGGTCTGCATAAGCCTGAAAAAAAAAAGGTGTCAAAAATGGTGAAGTAAAAAATTCTAATGGGATGTTAAGAGCCAAATGGATAAACAATTAGAATATGCCAGCCATAACTGTATTTGAGAAAAAAAAATAGATGTTACAGTCTCAGGAGGACAGCAGAACTAAAGACAAAGAGAGGGAAAAGATTATGAAATGCTGTCTGAGATTCCTGGCTTGACCTTTCCAGTCTGGTTTTGCTGGACAGCAGTTGCTGCAAGCAACAGGGGTCAGTTCCCCTGTCAATCAGGACATAGCAAACATATTTCCAGATCCTCCTGCCAGCAATTTTGGGTGTGACGATCAGAAACCAGCTCGCTGTCACAATTCCTGCTCGTACTGGAGATGGCTGGCAGGAGGGTGTGGAAATGTCAATCTGCTGCACCCCAATCAACAGGAGAACCAACTTCTGTCACTTGCAATGCCTGCCTGCTGTCCAGTAAGTCAGGACTTGGGGACTTTTATGACTGCTATGTATTCCCAACACTATTGAATACATCGAAATTGTGAATACAGGTTGCTTCCCATATCCATGGAACAGATATCCATGGTTTCAGTTATCTGAGGGACACAAAACAGGGGACACATAAAGTTGTGCTGGAAAATGCATAGAGAGGTGTTCTCTCTAGGAATTGCTAGGTCCTCCAATGCAACTCTATGGTATGTTTGTATAGAAAGTCCTTTATTTTAATTGGGTTTGCTATTATCTGTGGTTTCACTTATGCACAGTAAGTCCAGAAATGAATCCTCTACAGATATGGGGGGGAAGGCGACCTGTATGAATCAGTTCCAAATGCATAACTCTAGGTTACACATTTGTAACTGTGAACATGAATTCCAACCACTGAGACCTACCAATGTAGATTCAACAACTCTGGGAACAGGAAACAATGGTGATTCCAGTGGTGATAGGTGCTCTAGCCAAAGATCACCATTGTTATTGTTATTGCTACTGCTATTTCCTATCTTTTTTCAAGTCTTGGAATTCAAGGTGGATTAAAAGCAATGCAGTTGAAAATGTGCACATCACTGTGGTTGTTGTGTGCCTTCAAGTCATTTCCAACTTATGACAACTCTATGGGGAAACAATAACAGGGAAACAATCACAGGGCTTTCTTGGCAAGATTTGTTCAGAAGGGGGTTGCCTTTGCCTTCCTCTGAGACTCACCCAAGGTCACCCAGTGGGTTTCCATGACCGATGCTCAAACCACTACACCACACTGGCCAAATATAAAAACACAATTAAACTGCCAATAGAATTAAAAGCAATGTAAAAGCATACCTGGAACAACAAATACAGACAATACAGTACTGTCATGTACTGGCTTCTTCAGACTTACCGGTAGTTACCAGTGGTTTCAGAGTTAAAAACTAGAAAACTTTATTATCACAGTAATACAAAGAACTAACCCTACAAGTTTGTTGCTCAGAATGAAACCTAATTAACAAGCAGTAAATTAAAAGCATTCTACAATCTACAAAATCTATTGGGCCGTACAGTCATTGGCTATCCATCATGCCCACTCTCAGTTCCCACCATACCTGGGCTCAGCCCACTTTTCCCAGAGTTGAGTCCAGGTGCTGGTCTTATCAGACAGTCATAGAGCACATACTCCCTTTCTATCCTTAGACTACATACTCATTAACAAGCACAGAGGAATACAAATACAATTAGCCACAGAGTGATACAACCAAACTGAATTTGGCTGGAAAAGATCGCGTCCGGGACCGATCCTGACAAGTACAGAGCAAAGAAGGCCCATCCAGTTCAGCTTTGTAAAAATGGCTTTTTTTGAACTGCAATGCCCAGAATCCCCCAGCCAGTAACCCCCCGACCCCATGCCAGTTCATAGTCACCGCTGCCTTTTGCAAAAGCTAAGAGGAAGGTGACTTTTAGGTCCCTTCTCTAATGGCTGTAAAAGAGTTGTCCCTTGAAACAGGGCAGACTCAGGTTTATTCATCTGTCCGGATGGAACAGGCTAGGTTTTAAAGAGTTGTACAGAATGATGTGCATTGTATTTTACAAAAGTGGTACATAGCCAGACAAGCTTATCCAATGTATAAGAGACAGTGAGAACTTATGTAAGCTGGTTACTTAAGGTTGAAGTGTGGTGAATTATTAAGCTGCTATGTCGCAATGCCACTTTCATGTCCCTGTTAGGGTAGGTAATGCAGGGGGACAATATTAATGAATCTTCTCTGGTGAGTAAAAAAAAACGATTATTATTTTTTTACACTACTATAGTACCTGAACTAGTGCAATGGCCAAAAGTTTGGAAAAAAAATCAGCTGGGGAAGTCTGTGGCTCATAAACAAGCCCAAAGCAACTTTTTCAAACATGGCAGTTGTTGTTGTGTGCCTTCAAGTCGTTTCTGAAATATGGCGACCCTAAAGTGAACCTATCACGGTTTTTTTTGGGGGGGGGGCAAGATTTCACCAGAAGGGGTTTACCCTTGCCTTCCTCTAAGGCTGAGAGTGTGTGACTTGCCCAAGGTCACCCAGTGGGTTTCCATGGCTGAGCAGGGATTCGAACCCTGGTCTCCAGAGTGGTAGCCCAGTGCTCAAACCACTGCCCCACACTGCCTCTCAGCTGCTATAGACCAGGTAAAGATCTCTTTTTTCAAGTTCTCCTGAGCTTTAAAATGCTTTTTAAAAGACAACAACAGCAGGAACACCACACAGTTAATATTTATTGTACATTATTTTTTCCATTTTATTTTTGTCTTTGTAAACTGTCCTGGGAGTTTCGCTATTGAGAAGGAAGTAAATCTTTTGACAAAATAAGCAAATAAATCAAAACGATGTTTCAGGGAAGGTGCTACATTCTCTGCACCATGGTCCTGAGGGAAGGAATGTAAGTTCCAGTCACAGCTAGAAAGTAACTCATTTTCACTAGTTGCGCTTGCAATGTGACCTTTTTTTAAAATAACAAAGCTGGGGCAGAGTTACTTTTCAGATGGTACAACAGTGGAACCTCTCTCATTACCGTATGTTATTCTTTATCATGTACAACAATCCTGCAGAGTGGGCATCTAAGCAAACTGCATAGCTCTGACTCAAGTTAAGAAAGCAACCATGTGAGGGTTCAGTGGACAAGCTGACGTCAAGGTCCGAAAAGGGGCCTTTGCCCAATTGTACCTTCAGGGGGAACCTAGAAAGGCTGGGGAACTTCTGAGCATGGGATTTGAAAACAGAACCCCAGCAATGCTGCAAACTGGGTGGCAGTCAGAGGCCAGAATCCTCTTGGTGGCACATGCCTGTGTATCTTGAGAGTTACTGTGAGTGGTCTTGGATGGGTTGCAAGGAGCTCCTTGTTATTCATTAGTTGATCTCTGGCTTTTCTTCACAAATAAAGATCCAGGAAAGACTCATCCTGCGCTTTCTGCAAGTGCGCTGATGACTAAAAAGGCCAATCCAAGATAGACAAGTCCGGTTGCAGAAAGCACAGCAGAAGGTCTCCTTGGGTGATGTTTCTGGGTTGTGATTCTTTCTGCGTTGTCGTTTCTCTTCAAGACTTGTTTGGTGTGAGTTCTCAAATAAGGCTGCAGCATTGTGGATAGTGCATCTCCATGCCTCCCGATGTGAGGCCAGGGTGGACCACTGTTGGTGATCAATTTGGCCGAGCCAGAGATGTTGTTTCAGGGAGTCCTTGTATCGTTTTTTTGGAGCACCCCTCTTATGCTGACCCGTGGTGAGTTCACCGTAGAGTAGTATTTTGGGGAGGCGATGGTCCTCCATCCTAGAAACGTGCCCTGCCCAGCGCAGCTGTGTTCTCAGTCTCATGGCCTCCATGCTGGTGATCCCTGCTTGCTCAAGGACAGCAACATTCGTCACATAGTCAGTCCAGTGTATATTTAGGATTGTGCATAAACAGCGCTGATGAAAGCGTTCGAGGAGTCATAAGTGGTAGCGACAGGTGACCCATGTTTCAGATCCATAAAGGAGAATAGAGAGTACAATGGCTCTATACACACTGATTTTTGTGCTTTGCCTCAGGTGTTTATTGCTCCAGACTCTTTTGTAAAATCTTCCAAATGCGCAATATGCCTTTGCTAATCTGTGATCGATCTCTTTGTCAATCTTGGCATCTGAGGAGATGATGCTTCCCAGGTAGGTGAACTGCTGATCAATGGCTATGGAAGAGAATGAAAGAGGGAGGGAAGGTGTCATGTCTTACCTGGAGGAGGCCTCCTTGGACAATAAAAGGGGAAGAGGAGAGCAAAGAAGATGGATCCCAGTTGGAGCTGGAGGAGGTTGACAGTCTTGCCATAGCACCCACAAAGTCAGAACCCAGTCCATCCCATACACCAGCTGCAGATCAGGAGGAGGCAACAGAAGCACTTCATCCTCTAGAGCAGTGGTTCTCAACCTGTGGGTCCCCAGATGTTGTTGGACTACAGTTCCCAGAATCCTTCACTATTGGCTTTGATGTCTGGAGTTTTGGGGAGTTGTAGTCCAATAACATCTGGGGACCCACTGATTGAGAACCACTGCTCTAGAGTAATTTAAATTAAGGCACCAGGAGCAAAAGGTCAGGCAATGCTCTGGTCCACTTTAAATACAGAACTCAGCACTAATGAGGCCAGCTGGGCTGATTAATGCCTGGCTATAAATTAGCTCAGCCCAGATGATTCCATTGATGCAAAACAACAGCTCCCAAACGTCTTTGTCTTTCCTACCTTCAGTATGTACTTTTGGACTAATTTTTCTGGCAACTCCTCTCTTGGCCTAGGACTTGGCAGCTACTAGGAGGAGAGAGATCTGTCTTACATTCTGTGTCTACCTTGGGTAAGTCACACAATCTCAACCCTCAGAAACCCATATGGTAGGTTCACCTTAGTGTTGCTGTAAGTTGGAAATGACTTGAAGGCACACAACAACAATGAATGATGCAGGATCTTGGCCCCAATTTTACTTGGTTTTGTCTTATTTCTGTTTAGCAAAACTCCTGTAGGCCAGTGGAGAGAGAAGACTGATAGACTCCCAGGACTAATGGACAAACGGAGATCAGAATGCTATCCTCAATGTGAGTAGGTTCAAGGGATGTGTGTCTGTAGATGCATGAGAAAGGTTCTGGCTTATTTTGGAACATGGCTGGTTTGTTGACCCAAAGATGAGGCTGTAATGACTTGATTTAAGCTGAACCTGGAAGAGATGCATTGTATCTTGGTAGTGTGTGCAACTTTCTTATCTGGAACAAAAGCTTTCTTCTTATAACTTCTCGCTTAACTCTTAATTGCATCTTGGCTGCCTGGACGTCCCAGGGTGAGCTGGTTTAACTGACTCTTTTGGCCTACTTATTCCTATTTCCCAAGAGAAGAGGAGAAGAAGAAGGGGGGCTATGCAGTGTCTCAGCAATGTATGGGAACAGGTGGTGGCAAAGACTACTATTGTGTTAAGTGGGACTTAAGGTTCCCAATTGGATGCCCTCCTCTCTCACCCAAGGCTTTGAAACAGAGGAAAGCCTTTACAGCAAGTAACAACTATGGGTGTAATTTGCCACTGTTCAGTGGGATGGGTTGTCTGCCTATTACTCATGCCTGGGCATGAGTGAACTGCCAGCTGCGTCTGAGCAATTGGAGGAGAAGGAAGCAAGTTCACATAAAGCCAATGCAATTCTAGGCTGCATTAATAGTATCCTCTCCATTGACGCCCCCTTGTCGTGGGAGAGAGGCTTGCGTACCCTAATGATGTTTTGAGCTATGCTGGCGGTGGCATAATAGCCACCAGTAGGGTCTCCCATGCCAGACAGGTCAAAACCGAAGGGTCTGACAAAGAGCGTCAAAGGGCAGGATGGGCTCTCTAGCCATATGGCAACCATCCTAGGAGAAGGAAAACTCTAATCCCAAACCCGGGCAGATGGTGCTCGTCCAACCCTGTAAGGTCAACCATCTAAGAGAAGGAAACTCTAATCAAACCTATGGCCCGAGGACCTCACTGCCACGTCCATGCTTGCAAGGCCACGGCAGATGAATCTCTGGTTTAAAGGGTGAGGCCAGTTCTGTGCACGCTGCGCTCCACCAGAAAAATCCATTGCACAGGCTCGAAGGACAAAAATCCAGAGGTAATAGTATAGTGTCTAGATCAAGGGAAGTAAGAGTGCCACTCTATTCTGCTTTGGTCAGACCTCACCTGGAATACTGTGTCCAGTTCTGGGCACCACATTTCAAGAAGGATATTGGCAAGCTGGAACGTGTCCAGAGGAGGGCCACCAAAATGGTGACAGGTCTGGAGGCCATGCCCTATGAGGAGTGGTTTAGGGAGCTGGGCATGTTTAGTCTGGAGAAGAGAAGGTTGAGAGGGGACATGATAGCCATGTTTAAATATTTGAAGGGGTGTCATACTGGGGATGGAGCAAGCTTGTTTTCTGCTGCTCCAGAGCTTAGGAAACGGAGCAGTGGACTTAAACTCCAGGAAAAGAGATTCCACCTCAACATGAGGAAGAACTTCCTGACAGTAAGAGCTGTTCAGAAGTGGAATACTCTACCTGGGAGTGTGGTGGAGTCTCCTTCTTTACAGGTTTTTAAACAGAGGCTGGATGACCATTGGGTATTCCTGCATGGCAGGGGGTTGGACCAGATGGCCCTTGTAGTCTCTTACAACTCTATTATTCTATGGATGGCTGCCTTGTGCTGCAACCACAAACAATTGCTTTCAATGTCTTTGGCATTTCCCCCTTGGCATTTCCAAGCTGCAGTACTTGAACTGGCCAATTGGGGGTAGTAGAGAGTACTTTCCTATATTTTCTAGTGGTGCAATAGTAACAGCAATTATAGCTTATTTAATAATGAGTAACTTGGCAAGTTACCTTTCTGTGATACAAATAATGGCCTGTTGGGTGGTCAGAGTAATGAGTAAAGTAACTAGTTCCTTCTAAAAAGTGATATTTAAAAAGTAACTCAAGTCATGAACATTGAGTGATCAAAATAATAAGTAAAGTAATTAGTTTCTTTTCTTTTTCTTTTCTTTTAAATAACATTCCAGATGTGATTCCAGTGCCGAGATGAGAGGCATCTGTTCTTAACCTTCAGGCACCAAAGCACTGGTTGAAGTGTGGCATCTGGCTGGCTGTTTTAAGGTGCCTTCCCCAAGTCTTTGGGCTATACACAGTAGTTTTTAAAGAGCAAGGCAGCTATGGCAAATAATGGAGAATGCTGGGGAGCAGTGGGGGTGAGATTTATTAGCACCACATAATAGCTTGCTTGGAAATGACCTTTTGGGAGATGGGTGGAAGAATGTCTAACACAGAGAAAATTTTGCAGCGGAGTCTGGCTCATATTTAATCTCGACTTAGGGGGTATCCCATTTCACCCCCCCTTTAATACAGCATTTTGGAAAATCGGGGGGGGGATCAAAACATCACTTTTGGCATTGCTGGGGGTCTAAACACACTGCACTTTCCCCATCCTTGACTTAGAAGTTAAAACGCTCCCACCTCCAGCCCCATCTTCTAGATTTTGTGCTCACATTGTGGGGAATTCTTTAACTGTGACTGGATGCTGTGCCTCATGTTCGTTCCAACTGGTGTTGCCAAAGAAGGTGGCGGCTGAAATGTCTGCTTAATTTATTCATCTCAATACCTGTAATCAATCATTTCATTAAGATTGTAAATGAAGCAGGGGATAGACCAGTGTGGTTTCTTGCGTCTCCCAGTCCGCTTTCCTCGAGACCAAAGCAGAGTATGTGACAGCAATCATAACCAGCACCTAGGACAGAGCTGGGAAGAGTGGCTTTTTTGGACTACAACTCCCATAATCCCCAGACCAGCATGGCCACTACTACTCTCTCAGAGTCCCTCAGCCATGCACTTTAGTCCATCTTGCATCTGGTTCTGGTTGCTGGTTGTTTTTTTTTTAAAAAATAGAGCTTGGAAAAGTTACATTTTGGGGCTAGAAGCTCCCAGAATCCTCACATGGTTCAGCTACAGGCTATTCTCTTAGGAAAATAATATTGCATTGTTTGACATGTGGGTGGTGAGTGGCTGAGGGAGTGAGAGGAGGGAGGGGCCCTTGTGAGGCTGGGGGTGTAGATGCAGATTGAGGGGCAGGAGTGGATTGGGAGGTGGAGAGGGAATTTGCATGCGGGTGGTGATTGGCTGAGGGAAGGGCGGGGATTGGTTGGGTAAGTGGCCAATTAGCACACTGGAGCAGGTCCTTCCCTTCTCTTATATTTTGAATACCCGTTAACATAGGAAATCCTTTACTGCATGTACCTTCTTGGATATAGGACTTAATCTGGAATACTATTAACACAGCATAAAATGGGATGGCAATTATTATTTTTAATATTATTATAATCTTTATTTGTAGCCTGCTTTTCCCCCAAGTCTGGGGTCCAAAGTGGCTCACAGTTTTAAAAACACACAATTAAAACTTACAAAAAGTGCACATTAAATCAAAACTAAACCAGATTACATCATTAAGACTATCAAAACATTTAAATGAATAATCTTAAAAGAATAAAAGAAAGATCTACCAAGATGTCCAAGGTGTGATAGAGTGATTTTTCAGTTTAGCAGAAAAGCAAAAAACCCAACACCACCCTGTTCTCTCACCTTGGCGCTCGCTTGCTAAGGTGAAAATCCAACATGGCGGCAGCAGGTGCTTGCCTTGTTAGCAAACCCCACCCCCTGCACTCCCTTGGCCAATCAGCTTTGTGCTTCCTTTCCTATGGGAAACCAATTCATATGGAATTGCTTGTCCCAAGGAGCAGGAATACACATTCCCTTTGCTGCAGTTTTTGATGCTTTGCCCCCCGCCCATCCTTCCCAGTATGGTGAAACGATGTGAAATGCAATTAAGGCAGGTAAGTATTCTCCTCGCATTCTGCGAGGAGTATTTTTGCCATTTAGACAACCCTTTAGAGTCTCCCGAAGTTGGAAATGTGCATGCAGTAACATTTAACACCGCTGTACCTTTAGAGTGGTGAGTTAAGAGTTTCAAGAAAATTCTTCCTTATGCAAGTGCAATCGCTCATGAGAAATCTGGAGTTCACCCATCCTGAGGTTCCCCCCTCCACTCCATCAGTTTCACGTTGCTTTCAGCACACCGGTGCCTTTGAGGCATATTGTGAGCAACCGCCCCCAGTGAAGACACCCTCCTGGCCGTCTGAGGCCGACAGCCTGTAATTATCGAGATAATGAGGGAGTGATTATTGTTTGAGCTTCAATACCTTTCTTTTAATAGAGAATGTATCTCCCCCACCACCATACACACCTTAACACACGCACACACACATACACACTCACAATGTAGGTGGTGTTTCAGAGCATGCAAGCAGGGGAGACAATGAAAGATAATGTTGCATTGAGCTGCAGACGGCCCTCAAATAATACCCATCAGGTTCTGTTCTTGCTAGTTTATTTATTTTAAGGGGGGTTGTTATAAGCTTGGAATAATCAGAGCCTTGGAAAAAAGTACTTTTTGGACTACCACTCCCAGAATCCCCCAGCCAGCATGCTGGCTGGGGGATTCTGGAAGTGGTAGTCCAAAGAAAAAGAAGGTTCCAGTTACAGACCACTCACTATTTCAGCAGGTTCTCAAATAGCAAGGAATGGTGGATGCCTGTCCGGATAGTTTTCTGATTTTGACAAAGTTTCCCCAAAGACTGGTCCATGTAGCCTTCAGTTTAGTCCCGGGAGATCTAGAGACTGACTGTCTGTTTCAACCAGGGCTGATGAAGAATGCTGGGAGTGGCAATCCTTCCCCTCTGGGTTGAGGACATATGCTCCCCTTGCTCAATGATGTCGGGGTGATCAGAAGTTGTTGTTGTTGCGGTATGCCTTCAAGTCCTTTCTGACTTGTGGTGACCCTCTCTTGGGGTTTTCCTAGCAAGAGTTGTTCAGGAAGGGGCTTGCTTTTCCCTTCCTCTAAGGCTGAGGGAATAGGACTTGCCAAAGTCACCCAGTGGGTTTCCATGACCGAATGAGGATTTGAACCCTGGTCTCTAGAACTGTAGTTCAGTGCTCAAACAGCTATGCCATGATGGCTCTCTGTGGTCAAGGTGGTGTCTAAAAACCAGAATAAGTAGAACAATTAACATCAAGAAATAATCAGCAGGTTAAAAGGCTTATGGAATCCTTCAGGAATGGATCAACATGCAGGTGCCTTAAGGTTAAAGGTGGAGAAACTGCACCCCCCTGAAGAGTGGAGAACGTGGTGGCGAAGGTGGTAGAGGCAGCTGGCATGTGTACTCCTCGCAGCGGCATCAGGAGCTGGAGACAAAAATGATGGCTGTAGCCAGTGACAGCGCTGCTTTTGCTGTTGCTGAAGTGACAAGGGTTGCTCTTTCCTCTTGATGGATCCATCAAACCCACATCACCCCTCCCTGTTAAAGCCGTAGAATCGAGTGGCCATCGTTGTACTTTGTGGCAGCAGAGCCAATTTTCGGAATGTTTTATTTAACAATATTTCAGCGATAATAGTTCTGCTTTTCAACTGTAATAGTTGGCAAAGTGGCTGACGGCAATGCAGTTGGATTTATAGGAGGATCCTGGTGCCCTGGCAGAGACGGTGCTGGAAAACCGAAGCGCTGGCAATGCTATTGTAAGAGGGGCAATGGAGAGGGGGGGGGACTCCTTTGTCCACTCAGTATAGGCTCACTGAGAAGTACCTGGCACAGCGTGGGGATGAAGTAACCCAGGAGCAGCCAAACAGCAGAACTGTGCAGCAGAAAGGGCACAAAAACAAAGGCTTCAGCTAGCAGCCGTTTCACTGCTTTGACCCACTTTCACACACAAAAAGAGACTTACAGGCAGCAAGGTTCATCCAAAGATATCTGGAGGTCTTTAACTTCAGTTTCAGCATAAACAAACACAGTATATACACAATGAACTCAACAGCAATCCAACATCTGCCAATACTCCTCTTTCTCCACGACACCAACCCACACACAATGCAACTTGTGCTTTGACTATATAGGAGTGGTTGCTAGTCAGCCTTCTGCCTAGCCACAGCTGTGATCAAGCCCACTTCAGCTGTACTGTATGTGGTCTGTTGCTCCAACATTTTTCCTTTTCCACTTAAAGCAATATTACCCTGACATCCTTTATCCCTCTAAGGAGGTGGAGGCAAATAGAGAGGGAAAGCACAGGGGATGAGCAGTTTCTCTAATGCAGGGGTGGGCATAGTAGGATATGTGCCCTGTTTCTCTGGCCCTCGAAGCCCCCCCCCCCAGTCCCTCAAAGCCAACCAATGCCTTATTTCAGTACAATTTCCAGGCAATCCTTGCCACCAAACTGCACAGAAAACATCCCACATCCATAAAATAGCTCCATCCACCCCACACACAGACACAAGAGAAGCTTGGGCTACCCCAAGTCCTGCTCTTATCCTCTGCAGTCCTCAAAATGGTGACAGGAAGTGACATTTTGTCACTTCCTGTCACCATTTTGAGAGGGACTGCAGAGGGTAAGAGAGGGACTTGGACTTGCTGTGGGGGTGAGTGGCCTGAAAGATGGTGGAGGGGATTGGCATCTGTTCCCCATGCTGCTGCCTACCCCTGCTCCAGATAATGGTGTCTCCAGGACTGGAAATCCCATCAAGGAGTGAGTACATCTATGCAGGAGGTGTCTCTGTTGTAGTCAGGCCTGGTGCCCACTGGGGCTAGCAAGGTGAAGGATGACCCCTCTTGATGTGCTTTGCTAGCCAATCTCTTTCTTTGCATGGTTGAAATTTGGGATGGGCAACTATGGCAGGTCTAGGAGCTGATCTTCTGCTCCTGGGAACAGGTGTGACCAGTGTCTCTGCCACTGTGAGATGGTGACTCTACTCTCACTTTTCATGGCAGCAGCAATAGGTCCTAGCAGCTCCTCTGGTTGTTATAGGAACTATTCCAGTGCTGAATCCAAACATAGCTTCAGCACCGGGACAGCTCCCATAACCTCTGTGACAGCTTCTAACACCTGAAGAAGCCCACCATAAAAACCAAGCGTAGAATCATAGAGTTGGAAGAGATCACAAAGGCCATCTAGTCCAACCCCCTGCCATTCAGGAATACACAATCCAAGCACTCCCAACAGATGGCCATCCAGCCTCTGTTTAAAAACCTCCAAAGAAGGAGACTCCACCACACTCCCAGGCAGTGCGTTCCACTGCTGTTGAACAGCTCTTACTGTCAGGAAGTTCTTCCTAATCTCTTTTCCTGGAGTTTGAACCCATTGCCCCATGTCCTAGTCTCTGGAGCTGCTGAAAATAAGCTTGCCCCATCCTCAGTATGACATCCCTTCAAATATTTAAATATGGCTATAATGTCCCTTCTTCACCTTTTCTTCTCCAGGCTAAACATACTCAGCTCCCTAAGCCACTCTTTCTACGGCATGGCTTCCAGACTTCCCACCATTTTGGTCACCCCCCTCTAGAGTCAGCGCCTCTCGACAACACAGCTACCTGTGCTCCAGAGGCAACATGGATATCCAAAAAGTGAAAGAAAGAAAAGAGAAGAAAACAAACAGAAAAAAAATGGAAGTACTGTGGGCCCTTGGTATCCACTGGGATTTGGGTCCAGGACCCACCATGGATACCAAAATCTGTGGATGCTCAAGTTCCATTATATACAATGGCATAGTAAAATGGCATCCCTTATATAACATGGTGAACAGCAAGGTTTGCTTTATGATTATTTTTTTTTTGGAATATTGTCAAGCCGTGGTTGATTGAATCTGTGGATAAAGGATGCATGGATATGGAGGTAGCTGTAAGTACAGTTCTGATTTCCAAAGGAGCCATTTATAAATTTTATTAGTAGTTTTTATTTTTAAAACATTTCTATCCTGTCCCTTGTTGTGTGATTTCAGGGCAGCATGCAATTATAACAATATAAACCATTTTAAACAATTCCAAAGGAAAACAACAGAATGATTTAAATGGCATAAAAGCATTAAAGAAATCACCAGATTAAAACAACAGAAAAGAAAAGAACAGAGGAAGCTGTGTGCAAATAGACTTTAAAAGTGATAGGATTAGAGCCGTAGAGCTGTAAAAGTCTTTAATAAAAAGCAATGTTTTAACTTGGAGCCTAAAATAGACCCAACATTGGTGCTTACCGGAACTCTAAGGGGAGGGCATTCTGTAAGCATTAAATGACAGCGCAAAGGCCAGTCCTGTTTAAAGCTGGTGAGTGCCGAACTGAGCATACCTATAATTCACAAGAATTAGCAAGGGCAGGTCAGGCCAGTCTCAAGGCTCACATAAAGTGACAAACAGAAGCATGGTCCAGGCAGTCCAAGATTCCAAGGGGAAAAACAGTCCTGGGCAGAGTCCAAAGCTGAGAAGAATGTTGCTGGAAAGATCACCCCAAAAAGGCATACTGAAGGTCAGAAACCCAGGAAGGCAGAGATGGCCGACAGGGTTTCACAGAAGTTTGGAAGCTGTTGTTCTGCAGCAATGGAGTTGCCAGGACTGAACTAATTTATAGCCAGCAGTTAATCAGCCCAGCTGGCCTTATTAGCCCAGCACCCTCTATTTAAAGTGGAGCAGAGTGTTGCTTGACCTTTTGCTCCCTGCACTTCAATTGATGTCACTTGAGAGAGTGAAGTGCCTCTACGTCTTCCCTCTGATCCATGGTTGCTGTCTGGGAGGGACCAAGGTCTGCCTCTGTGGCAAGACTGCCAGACTCTTCTGGATCCCATTGAGGCCCATCACCCCCTTCTTTGTCCAAGGAGGCCTCCTCCAGTTAGGACAAGACAAGGCCCTGCAACCTATTCAAAAGATGACATGTCCCTGCTGGATGCCTCCAGGAGTGGAAATTCATCCTCCGCTCTGGCCAGAAAAAGGGCACCCTAGGGAGGCCGGAGAGCTCAAGGGCCACAATAGCTTTGATGGTCCATATCTGGTTCCAGGGCTATACCTTGTCCACCTCTGGTCTAAATGCACATGTATCCTCCACTAGTTAGGTGAATAGTGCACCGTACTCTAGCTAGACAAAACATTCTTTTTCTGTCATTTCTCCTCATTCTATTGCTACTGCATTTCTCTGTCCAAAGCCTGAAGACTTTGAGGGTTAACTGAAGTATTTTGATTATTCTAAAATATGTGCTTGGGCATTAGCTGGGGAGAAGCCCTTGATGCCTGGTCCTGTCTGCGCATGCATTACAGAGATGAGTTCTGATGTGCTTTCCATGCTCTTTCCAGATGCTGATTGTCAGATCCCAGCTGTGCTGTGTAGCAGAAGCAACCTAGAGGGAGTATCTTTTGACTTGTGTGGCAGTGCGTCTTGTGAGTCTTCCTAATCTCTTCAGGTCTAACACCCCCATCAGTAACGCAAAGGGGGAATAAGAGAGTCCTGTGGTGGAGCCCATAGAGAGGGCAGAAACCATCAAGACTGCAACGGCCTTTGCAAATTAAAAATGCTACAGAAACAATGCCTGCAATAATTCGGGCTCTCAGCTGAATCAGGGTTTTTTTCTTTGATTAATCACCTGCCTTTGAAATGATTAATTAACCTATTAAATGTAAATACCCTCACATATTTCCCAAAACTTCCATCTCGATCTTTTTGGGGGATACCGCGGGTAGTCAGATCATTTGTAAGTTAATAAACAAAAGCTAAACCAGTCATTGTTAGAAGGCAGGGTCATTTTTAAGATGGAGGTTCATTTTGTCACAAACCAGAACTTGAGCAGCCTTGGAACCAGTTCTCTGAAATTAAAATCCACCTCAGTCGATTAATCAACGTGAGCCTTAATTGGTTTACGCCATAGATTAATCCATTAAAGCTTGCAGCCCTTCTAATAACAGCTATTAATGTGAGTCTTTAATTGAGTCGAGGGAGCCTTGGAATTTGGCAAAGCTCTTATTCTCTCCCCATCACAGATGAGGCAACCTCTGGCCTGATGGGATCTATTTCGATTTTTGGTTTTACTAGAACCTGAAGACCCACCAACCAGAGCCCAGATTCCTGTTTGTGACCTATGCTGTCGTAATCCCTGTTTATGTTACAAAAACATTGCCTGGTTATGCCAGTGTAAATGCTTTTCTAGGAGTTGCATAAAGTGGTATCCAATACCTCTTTCTGCAGTGCCTTCAGGTGTTGCAAAGGCCACCAGATGGTGCCCGATTACAGACAGCTATTGATTGGCTGGCCATGGGGTGTCTGGAGACTTGCCTTTTT